>OX418218.1:38903378-41325042 GCA_948455865.1 Conomelus anceps
TTACTTGGAATAAGCGAAATGAGGTGGCCAGACTCTGGTGATATCCTTATTGATGATTATAGAGTACTATATTCGGGTACTGCAGATGGAAGACATGAGCATGGTGTGGGTTTCATTTTGAATAGAAAAATATCAAAATGTGTGAAAACCTTCACACCTATATCAGAAAGAGTGGCACTTATTCAAATGAAGGCAAGCCCAGTTGATATAAACATTGTTCAGACATATGCTCCCACTTGGATAAGGATGATGAGTAAGTGGAAAATATGTACATAACACTAAACAACATATTAAAAGGACTAAGGAAACGTGATGTTACAATAGTGATGGGAGATTTCAATTCAAAGTTGGGAGCATTTTTTTGGACCACATGGTTTGGGTGATAGGAACAGAAGAGGTGATAGACTTGAGGAGTTTGCAGCAGCAAATGAACTAGTAGTGATGAACACTTGGTTTAAATTACCACCAAGAAGATTATATACCTGGAAGTCACCTATGGATAAACCAGGAAGACTGGTCAGAAATCAAATTGACTTCTTGTTAATGAGTAAGAGGTTCAGGAATAGTTGCTCATCTCTCAAAACATATCCTGGAGCTGACATTGGATCAGATCACTGTCCCTTGGTTGGTGTATTAAGGCTGAGAATGAAAAAAAAGTCAGTACAAGGACTGTTCCAAGTTATGACCTTGGGAAATTGAAGGTTCCATCAATTAAAGAAGCAGCATCAGAAATGCTAAACACTAAAATTAAATAAGATCTAGAAGAAAATATAGATGGAAGTCTCAAAAATTTACAAAAAGCAGTAGAATCTGTAAAGAAAGAATTATTAAAACGAGACAAGATGAAAAAGAAATCGTGGATGACAGATGAAATTTTAAATTTGATGGAGGAAAGAAGACTGAATAGAGACAATGCATTGGAATATAAGCGAATTCATTGCATTATAAGAAGGGAAATTAAGGTGGCAAAGGAAAAGGAACTGTTGGAAGGTTGCTGTGAAATTGAATATCATCAAAGCAAGCATGATGACTTTAACATGCACAAGAAAATTCGAGAAGTGATAGGCAAATATCAAAGAAAGTATAGTCAAGTCTTGGTTAATGAGGTGGGAGACATCATTATAGACCCTGAAAAGAAGAAAAACATGTGGAAAACATATCTGGAGAAGCTTTTTCATGATGTACGAGGGGAACAGGAGCCACTTGTAGGGGGAGAGCTAGAAATCTTAGTTGAAGAAGTGCAGGCCGCCATCTCACAAATGAAGCCTTGGAAAGCAGCTGGACCAGATCAGATAGAAGCTGAATTCTTGCATTTACTTGATGATGATAATATTAAATGGCTCACTAAAGTATTCAATAACATCTATTCATCAGGAGTGATTCTGATGGATTGGCTAAAGTCAGAATTTATCATGCTTCCAAAAAAGTCAAGTGCTAAAATCTGTGGTGACTTCAGGACAATAAGTTTAATGAGCCATCTTTTGAAACTTTTTCTTAAAATAATTCACAAGAGAATTTATAGACTTTGTGAGGATCAGATTGCACGTAATCAGTTTGGTTTTGTGAATGCTGTTGGAACAAGAGAGGCACTATTTAGCATCCAAGTATTGTTCCAGAGATGTAGAGATGTCAGCTGTGATATATTTGCTTGCTTAATTGATTATGAGAAAGCATTTGACTGGGTCCAACACAATAAAATGATTGAAATACTTAAGAAAATAGGAATGAGTGGAAAGGACTTAAATGTAATTTCAAACTTGTATTGGAATCAGACTGCAGTTTTGAGAATTGATGGTGGTCACACAGATGAAATAAGGATTTTGTGAGGAGTTAGACAGGGTTGTGTTTTGTCTCCTATTCTGTTCAACTTGTACTCAGAGTTCATTTTTAGAGAAGCACTTGAAGGCATGGAAGAGGGAATCCCAATAAATGGTGTCAACCTCAATAATATAAGGTATGCGGATGATACAATCATGTTTGCAGATAGTCTTGGAGGATTGCAAAAGCTGATGGATAGGGTAACAGAAATTAGCTCTCAGTATATGGTTTAGAAATAAACATAAAGAAAACTAAACTTTTAGTAGTCAGTAAAGGTAGCATTGCAGGAGCTAACCTCTACATAAATCAGCTAAGAGTAGAGAGAGTTAAGCAATACACTTACTTGGGCACAATAATCAATGAAAGATGGGATAACTCACAAGAAATTTGGTGTCGCATTGAAAAAGCCTGTTCTGTGTTTGTGAAAATGAGTTCACTTTTTAAAGCCCATCATTTGTCCTTCTCGTTGATAAATGAAGCTCAGACTCTTGCGGTGCTATGTGTTTTCAGTTCTTCTTTATGGTGTAGAAACTTGGACGCTTAGCAAAGAAATTATTAAGAGACTAGAGGCATTTGAAATTTGGCTTTACAGAAGAATTTTGAAGATATCTTGGACATAAAAATTCACAAACACAGAGGTTTTGCGAAGAATCAGGAAGGAGCCAGAACTGATGGACACTATAAAATGCCGAAAGCTTCAGTACCTTGGCCATATAATGAGAAACCCTGACAAATATGGGCTACTTCAAGAAATCCTCCAAGGCAAGATCAACAGCAAGAGAAAACCGGGTCGAAGAAGAACATCTTGGTTGGATAATCTGAGAATGTGGTTTGGAAGAACATCAGCTGAACTATTTCGAATTGCCACCAACAGAATAAAGATAGCCATGCTGATAGCCAACATCTGGAATGGATAGGCAGTCACAGAAGAAGAAGAAGGCATGAAGCTTCCTGGTCTCGTTGATAATCTATGACATATGTCTATTTTGTTTTCCTCTATAGTATGGCCAAGTGCAGAGCTCACCGATTATACAATGTTTGCCATGTTTTTGCCTTTTTCCATAGGGATTCCATGAATCTCCAAATTATTCACTTGGAAATACTGCTCCATGTCAATCACATGTCGCCATAGGCTGAGATTCTCTCTTTTCAAGGTTACAATTTCCAGGGATTGATCTTCAATTTTCTTCCTTCTTTCTTTTGTGCATTTTTCGCAGGTCCACTGTTTGTCCTTATTTTCTTTGTAGAAACTGAGATCATTCTCTGTCTAGTTAACACATGCTATATGAAAATTATTGCAACACACATCATATGATATTGCTTGGCAGTTACCACACCTTATAGATTTAAAACAGATTTTGCAACTCATTTTAAAATAAAAGTAAAGTAGTATGTTCAATATAAATGCGCAATGAATTGTCTAATATAATGTTGACAAAGTAGGGTATTGAACAGGAGATCACTTAAATTATCCGTTATCGGTTGATAGATAAACTCCAGCCCAGCACAACCGCTTGCTACCACTGCTATCATGAGACAAATCAACAAATGTCTTTATAATAAAAGTATAAATATGCAGAAGGAATAAATATGAATTAAGACTGGGTAGAACATGAATAATAAAGACAATAAATAAATTAACAACAAATTGAATCCAAGGTTGCATGCAAGTGCAGTTTGAGATTCAACTGCTTCTTAAATAAACCATTTGCTCCTGAAAATGATGTGGCTGCTGGCTTTAAAACTGTTAACTCTTGTTTGTGATGATTCATGAAATGATCAAACCAAGCCCTGCCTGTTAGACCTTCGTCTGTAAATGGATGTTCTATTCCATTTTTTCTCATAGTTGGTATGCTATTCCAACCTATTCTCCAGACTATTATCTTGTCAGCCCATATAATTTGCTTTCCATCAAAAGCAAATACTCTACAAGTTCCTTTTCTAAAGTTTCATTCATTAAAGGTTTTCCTTATTTAGTCAAGACTGCCTCTTCTGGTGGTTTATCAGCTCGAGCTAGTCTTTGGAGTGTAGGCCTTGGGACATGAAGGTTTTAGAAGCTATCTTCAATCCCATCTTTTTGCTCCTAATCGCCTTAGTGGCCTTTGCCATATCTTCAGTGCTCTACTGTTATCATTTAGGCTGTTTTTTGGGACCAAGAATCTTTCATGGCATCTAAAGAAACATAATGGGGAAAAGCTTGTAATGAATATAATATGAGCCCCCAACAAAGTCGGGGCTCATAACTCATAATACAAACACAGAGGGGGCTCAAATTACAATCATCTCTATATTGAGAATTGAAATGGTGTAACTGGTTCTAACAATTTCTAATTCTATAAATAAATGAGACCAACATAGTCTGGGTAGGCTGATGAAGCTTCTTTTCAGAAGTAAAATGCATCCCTCTAGCATCCCCAATATAAGTGAATAAACAATATATAAAAGTGAAATACAGTGTCAGTTTTAATATTAGATTGTCCAAAATATTCCTCAGGAGTAACACTATAAAATTCTATATCAAATAACTTTAAATGCAAGCTCTATTTATTCTTATAAAAACAATAAAATTCACATTTAAAAAGTTTTCTCAATCAGAGAAACACAAAATATAGTTACACTCAAATACAATGGTTCCAACTGAACAAGGTTGCTCTGGTGACAAAAGGAATAACTAGAAGAGCTAGTTCACCTCCATTCCAATAGATAGTGTAACCTGTACGATTAGATATTGAAGGGGCACATGTTTTATCAAGGGCTCATAATACCACCTTTACCTCTATAAATAACAAATTGTTATGGTATTGTTCTGGAGATCAGAATTCAAGACTCCAAAACTATTGAAATTGATTTATTCTTCTTCATAAAATCACAAAATACAAATTCATAAAATAACATTGAAAAAGGTTCCTCACATGGGCATAGCCTGTGAGCAAGGAACGAGTTCTATTTCGATCTACAAGAAACTTTACAATAAACAAATTAAACATGATGTACAACTGACAACCTGACAACTCATAATAATACACTTGAAAAATAGTTTACTATGTTTAGTCTATTCAAAAAATGATGAGAGAAAAAGAGAAATAAAAGACCGAAAATAGAAAAAGAAAATGCAGTCATGTGATATTTCTCATAGAATCGTCTCTAGTCATATACCGTTACTGCAAAGAAATGTATTGTTGTTTAAATTATTAGAATTAATTTCCTCATGTTTGTGGAGATTGTTCTGTACAGAACATGTATTGCTGTTGCATGGTCGATTCATAACTATTGGGAAAATCAGCTAATGCTTTATAATTAAATTGCACCAAACATGTCCTATTTTAAATAGGTAATTTACTTATTACTTCTGTTCATTGGCTAGATATAGTCCTTTATATTACAGTTACAATGCAATCATTGCTTATTTGCACATTCAACTATTCATTGTAGTGTAACAAATATATAATAGGCTAATCATAATTTCTTTGTAAATGTTGAAACTTGGAATATTTTTCATATTGGATTCTTTAGCCTCCAGATAGCAGTTAATATAAATAAAGGTTTAAATAAATACCTGCGTTTTGGTATCCAATTATTTTATTAGATACTAAGTTTGGATTTGTATCTATACAATGTCAGTGTTGAATGGGTTGAAATTGTGCTGATGCAACCCTAAGAAAATGCTAATTGATTTTTTTAAATAGCATCCAGTATTGTAATTTTATAAAAGAATATCCACAATTTTATTATATCTGAAGTTCATTGACCATTGAACAGAAATTAATAATAATTCTGTGTACTGTGTTTCACAACTACTGCTGCTACTGAAATCCTGTTGAAAATTTTAATCCATACTTTGAACTTCCTTGTTTCCTACCTAATAAGCTTTCACTTGAAAAAATTATAAATTTCTTAACAAATTTATAAAATATAAGCTCTAAAAAAATCAACTATAAAGCCGCGTCTCCACCAACCAAACATGCTCGGCGAACAGTGTTCGCTGGAATCAGCTGATGTCGCCGAACATTTTTTGGAGTTGGTTTGGTGTGGACGCCTTCTCAAACATTATGATCGGTGTGGTGAGGTTAGTGGCGGGAACCTGTTGTTGGTCGTCACTGTTCGCTCACAGACCAAACATTTCAATTGAACTCATGAACATGTTCGGTGACCCATATGTTTAATGTTTTCCCGTTTTTTGTATTTGCCAACAATGTTTGACAGACATGTTCAGTTGGTGGAGACGCAGCTTTAAAGTTTGAAAAATTGTGCGTTCGATTATAATTTACTGTTTTGTGTTTTTATTTACTGTAGATTTGTAAAAAGATTGTTTCCGTTTACTTATGTAGTTCCTGAAGGATCAAAGACGTACCCATTAGTGCTTATAATTTTACAATGTTTCATTCAAATGTGCTATGTGCAAATGTATAATGTTATTCAATGGTGCTATTTATAGACTAGATGTTTGTCATGTCATTTTGTTTGAATTAAAGTGGGATTTTCAGTTTCCAGTAAATTATTTTGTAATCATTACAGAATTACCTTTTGTTCTTGATTCATTACGAATTTTTATTTACTATCATTGAGAAATACTCCAATTAAATGTTTTCTGTAATTTTATTTATTTATTTAAAGTTACATTAATGTGGAAGCAAACAGATACTTGGATCCATTTTGCTCCCATGACACATAGATAAATGAAAATAAGACATGATTATAAGAATTATTGTAAGTATAAAAATAAGATTAAGCAAGTGATAAACAAAAGGTACTTAACAAAATAATAAAAGCAATAATATTGCTCAGAACAAAATAATTAATATGATAAGCTTATATATTCTCAGTAAAATTACAATAGTAAGAAAAATTGTTTATATAATAAAAAATGAAATGATGATAAATATGATGAAATCTTCCTTAAACGCTCTTTAGGATGAAGACTTTTTTTTTTTTTTTTTGAGGATGAAGCCCACATAGGTCTGAGACCTGTGCGTGGGTAATGAGTTGGATGATGGTGATTGATGAGTTGGACCTACAGTTTTAGGTGGGTTCCGAACCACCGGGAAGTGATTGTACAGCAGAGAACAGTGTCTTTTTTTGCTGGCCAATCTAATCGGTCACCGTTACGAACGGGACCTACGAGAACGCAGCTTATCTCTCTGATTGAACAGATACCAGCTACGGCTCGTGGCTATCACTTCCCGACTACCAGATATACGAGAGTCACAAGAACATCACAAACAGTAATTGATAACATCCTTACTAATATAGATTACTCTAAAACAGCGGTTCCCAACCTGGGGTACACGTACCCCTTAGGGGTACGCAATGTCCTAGTTGGGGGTATGCAAAACATAATCCATAATGGTGGATGTTCATTGTCTAGTGGCATATACTAAGGAATTGTTGTTCTATGCTAGTGGTGAGCAGTTTCTGTTGTGCGACTATTCTGTCTATAATGTATTCTATTCTGACACTTCTATGTAGGCTATATTTTAGTAACATTATGAAATTTAAATTATAATATTCATCTCTAAGCATATTACATTCGATGTCCTCAATAAAATAAATCGGTTTTCAGCAGAAATTATTGTGTTACCTACTATTTTATTTCTTTAGCTAAATTCCCATTCATAGGCGTCGATATTTTGTTCAAATATTGCAATAAATGGGCATTAAACCCTCTATAATAGTGTTATAGTAAAGTAAAAAAGTAGTTAGGACTTTGGGGGTACTATGTCTGTAAAATGTGGTCTAAGGGGTACACAGAAGAAAAAAGGTTGGGAACTGCTGCTCTAAAACAATAAAACAAGATTAGGCGGCTTGGAACTATCTGATCATGACTATATCAAATCTTAGAGGTGGGGTTGCAAGGTCATAAATCAATTAAAAAGAGTAGAGTATGAAAGAAATTCAACAATGTGAACAGGGGAATATCGACTGTCTGAAGCAGAATCTAAAGTTTATCCATTGATATTTTGTATGTATCGATATTGTGTACCCTAAGGTCCACTCTGTCGAGAGGAGAAGTAATAAAAATAGACCCCGTCTGTCGCTGCATGCACCCGTCAGACTGGGACTACTCAGGAATGTGGACCACTCTGTCGTCAGCGTAAAATAAAAATCGACTCACTCTGTCATCAGCGTAAGATAGAAATAGACCTCCTCTGTCGTTGACTACTTTTGGCGTCGTCCCGCTACAACGCCACAACTCCAGGCTCCAGTCGGCGACACAGAATAGAGAAGAAGCAGAAGGGAAACTCTTGCAAAATCAGTCTGCTAATTTTGCTCATTTTCAGTGCGCATGTGCGAAATCCTCCATCTTGAGAGATAGTATTTGGCTTGTTTTGGTCATATCTTTGGCATTGCCAGTTGTGTGTTTTGAATAACAATTTGCTTTTGATCAGTCGATTAATTATAAATTGAATGTATAAAGATAATATCTTGTACATATTATTGACAATAATGAAAACTTTTACACTTTCAAATGTAGGTTAAGTACTTTTTTAAAATTATGAGCCAGAAAGGAGGAGGACGTTGGTTGCTCAATGCCTTGGTGCAGATGCTCAATGCCTTTCTCATGGCTAAATCAATTTTATTGTATCAAACTCATATTATTTCTTACTGATTATATGATTACATATTATTTATTACTTGTATGATACGTGTTTTTAGAGGCTAAGTATCACCATGGTATCACTTTATATTGATCTTGAAACATTTATTGATTCTTTACTTCAGTATTGCTCCTTTTTCACCCCTCTTATAAATTGTCAATACTGCTTGATGTTTTTTTTTTTAATGAATGAATGATTAATTTTATTTGCCACAAAAAACAATACAATATATACACTTCATAGATGTTACATCTTTTTAACCTAGGTTATTGGATTTCTTGTTCTATAACGATCTGCATTGTAAATATTAAATTTTTGTTGTAAATTTAACGACTTGCAGTCAGTTTTATATTGTGAATATATAATAAATGTACTCACATTTGGCCGAACGTTTTTGAGGGATTGAATCTCATCTTCAAGGCATCCTAGATCGGCGATGTTGGTTTGTTGGTGAGAAGAATTGTGGTTTTTGTATAATGTGGTCAAAAAGTTTGTGTGGTTTAAAATTTAATTGTTCATTAAGAATGTTTTGTTTATTGTGTGTGGTGTTTTTGTGAATTTCAAATTGTTCCAAGCTGTTGAGTTCGTGTACTTTAGAATTTATATGTAAAATGTGTAGGTTGGTAGTGATGTCACAAACCAACATCACCGATTTAGGATGCCTTGAAGATGAGATTCAATACCTCAAAAACGTTCGGCCGAATGTGAGTACATTTATTATATATTCACAATATAAAACTAAAAGTCAATACTTTTTGGTACTAAACATACTCATAGATTAGATTAGTTAGACAGATTAGTTACTTCAAGCATCATTATTATATTTAAATATTCCGATTATGAGATCCTGTATCTCATTCATGTTTAATGCCTTTCTCATGGCTAAATAAAACTTTATTGTATTCACATTTTATGCAACTATAATTTGTTCAAATCACATCAATAAGAACACTCATTCAAATACAATCACAAAACCCAACCCCTACACAGTTCATTTTTATGTTTCATTAAACGTTATCTGGTCTATATTGCTCCTTTCAATAAATCGTATTCATGTTGATTTCTAATTATGAGTTATGCAAGCTTAATGACTTGCAGTCAATTTTAATATAGTGAATAAATAATATTTCTACTCACTCAGGCCAAACGTTTTCAAGACATGAAGACTCATCTTCAAAATAGAAATATTATTTATTCACAATTAAAATTGACTGTTTCATTAGAATTACAATAAAAAGTCAATATTAACAATGCAGATCGTTATGGAAAAAAATAAATCCATGAATAATTTATGCAAAGCTTTATCAGTAGCTGGGCCTGCGTCAACGTATATAATGATTTATAAAACTGCTAAAAACAAGGGATTTTTTCTCTACTATCGTTTTTCTTATGTTGGACGTTTGTTTCCCCAAAACGACTAGAAAAATTCAACGGGTACTGATAATCACTAAAAATTAATCTTTGATTACGGTACTTGTGCGTATGTGGCTGAATGTGACTGCTTAGCCATCTTAACACTAACAAATTTCAGTTTATATTACTTCCTGAATTGAAAAAAATTCCGGTCTGAGAAACCGGATGAGTTGAGTAGATGAAAATTCATGGCCTACGGTTACGATTCATAACAATAAAAAAGTTTATTTAGCTGTTCCATGCATTGCAGACGATCTACAAGAGCGAGAAATGATAAGGATTAGCTTAGTCTAAAGAATCAGAACTAATTTAAATCCACAGTATGAATAAATTTGAAGGAGTATGCTGACAATTGACAATTTATTCTAACAGCGTAACAATGATCTTAACTTGATTAACACATATTAAAGTAGTGACAGTTTGAGCAGGCTCTTATTATAATGTTTTTGAGATTATGTTATTGAGCAAATGAGCAATGCATTTTTGTAGTGTGTGAATAAATAGTTTTCCTCACATTCAAATACAGTTTATATACAGAGACTTATTGAGAAAGTAACCATTAGCTTTCTTCTGCATTATAATTATATGGAAGAGTATACTCCAGTGTGATTTGAAAGACGCGCCACTTCGCCGCCGTCTACTATCTTTAATGGCGGAGTTTTGGCATATGGAGAAACCATTGATAAAAAATATATTACTAGATGCGTAGCTCCGGGATCCGCTGTGAAGTCACAGCGCTAGCATCGCCCGCTTCTAAATCGGGCAAAACCACGAAAATTTGTATAGCAGTAATGGAAAAAACCCGTATTTGTCAGTGCTCAAATGACTTGTTTTGTGATGTTAAATGATTATTTCATGAAGTCATTATGGATGTACCAATCAGTGCAAGTCTGGTGGAAATATTTATTTTCAAACAAGTAATTTTATCTTTTTATTGTCTATGTGCGAGCATAGCTCTACAAGATTGTTTTCTGCTTCCTCACTTTTATGGGTTTTTTTAATTGAAAATAATGTACTACCATATTCACCACTTCAATCTTGTTCTTTTAAGCATTAATTACTTGTGATATACCATACAGTAATTTATTAAATAACTCTTTTAATCAAGCGATTTTGCTTGAACTGCAATGGCATTGGTGAGCATTCTTGGGCTTTTACAATATGAATTTAAAAAGGAGCCTACTGAATTTTGAAGCATGCGGTATCTAAATATAGGCTATTTATATTTATTTAATCATACAGTAAATTTATATTTCCTTTGGTGTTGCAGTTCCATTATATTACTTTCTCACTTGATATTTAAACGTTAATGAATTAAAGAAAATCTTCACTAAAGAGTTTAACATTTACATATTTATTGTGTGACGGCAATTTCGCATTGTTGTAATGCTACCTCAGACACAACTGGAGGCCTACTGCTGAATCAAGTTTATGATATTTTTTATAATTCAGTATGTCTGCTCCACAAAATAGCCTATTATTGTTATTTTAGTCAAAATTTGAAAAAGCTACACTTTGATGTTTGCTCTATTAAAATATCTTTTATTCCCGAATTTTCTCAGAATAAAAATCATATATTCGAAATCAGGAATTCACAGACCACAAATAATATTACTCTAGAATTTTTTCTTCATAAAGATTGAGAAAATTCGCTTATGAAATTTTGGCCGCCATCTTGGAAATATTTCGTGAAGCGAGCGTTTTTTGAGGTGCGAGAGTTCGGATTCAGTGCGTCAAAGTACATAGGAATACGCTGAGAAAAAAATTACTGTATGTTTTTCCTGAAATCACATACTTATGATACTGCTTATGCACTGCTCTGAGTTTGAAATTGGCTTGAGCCAGAAAAAATCTGGAATGTTAAATTATTACTACTATATGTAAGACAAAATAATGGGCTATCTTTCAAAAAAAGAATTATTGAAATCCATCAAAGGAGTTGCGAGAAATCTTCAAATGAAAATTGACTTTTTCCCATAAGAGCCTGTGTTAAATTTGAACTTTTGCCCGATTTGGCCTTTTCCCGCCAGAAAAAAGTGGCTTCACTATGCCATAGCCTTCAACGTTAGAGTTACGCATCTAGTAGTATATATACTACTACTAGATGCGTATGTACTACTAGTATGTACTACTAGATGCGTAACTCTGAACTGTCGCACCTCAAAAAATGCTCGCTTCATGAAATATTTCCAAGATGGCGGCCAAAATTTCATAAGCTAATTTTCTCAATCTTTGTGAAGAAAAAATTCTAGAGTAATATTATTTGTGGTCTGTGATTCCCTGATTTCGAATATATGATTTTTAATCTGATAAAATTCGGGAATAGAAGATATTTAGCAAACATCAAAGTCCAGCTTTTTCAAATTTTGACTAAAATAACAATAATAGGCTATCTTGTGGAGCAGACATACTAAATTATAAAAAAACATCATAAACTTGATTCAGCAGAAAGCCTCCAGTTGTGTCTGAGGTGGCATTACAACAATGCGAAATTGCCATCACACAAATATGTAAATGTTAAACTCTTTAGTGAAGATTTTTCTAAATATCATTAATGTTTAAAAATCAAGTGAAAAAGTAATATTATGGAACTGCAACACAAAAGGAAATATAAATGTACTGTATGAATAAATAAATATATAATATATATATATTTAGATACCGCATGCTTCAAAATTCAGTAGGCTGTGATATAAATTCATATTGAGAAGCCCAAGAATGCTCACCAATGCCATTGCAGTTCAAGCAAATGCTTATAAGAACAAGATTGAAGTTGTGAATATGGTAGTACATTATTTTCAATTAAAAAAAACCATAAAAGTGAGGAAGCAGAAAACAATCTTGTAAAGCTACGCTTGCACATAGACAATAAAAAGATAAAATTATTTGTTTGAAAATAAATATTTCCACCAGACTTGCACTGATTGGTACATCCATAATCACCACATGAAACAATCATGTTAAAAAATCATTTCACATCACAAAACAAGTCATTTTAGCACTGACAAATACGGGTTTTTTCCATTACCGCTATACAAATTTTCGTGGTTTTGTCCGATTTAGAAGCCCGGAGTTACGCATCTAGTAATATATATCAATGTGGAGAAATACGGTGATTGGCTATGAGTTTCCCTTCTGCTTCTTCTCTATTCTGTGTCGGCGATTTGTGGCTGAAGGAGCGCACAAAGCTGCGTTCGGCGCTTTGTGGCCCGTGTGAAACCGCTCTAACACAAAGCTATAATATATATTATTATGTTGTAACTGTTGTACAACTAGTAACTAGTGTTGGAAGGAAATCTGTGGCAGACTGCAGACAAGGCAATTGAATCTTACAATGAAATCAATCAAGGTAGCCTATCCTTCTTCCTCCAAGTAGTTTATGTCCTGAAGACGACCAGTCAAAACTCCAATTGGTTAGGAATAGAGCGCATGCGCGAACCGTTCCCGTTTTGAAAAAGTCCTGTAAGTATTATCGTTACACGTTTCGGGATCCGAAGTCACAAAGTAGGCAAAATTCATATAATTATACTTGTACAACTTTTATTCCACAGTGCTTGCATCAAAATAGTTTTTAGTAAGAAAATTGAGTGTAACTGTATGTTTTCCAAATAAATATTGAGGTCCTCGTGAAGAAGTCATAATTTGCAAAATATGAGAAGTACCAAACCATAAAATTATATAAATCAAGAGAATGTAAAATTTCCAAAACACTACCGGCTCCAAAGTGATGCGCGCTCCGCGTGCCTAACAAAAGGCTGGATGTGACTGAAACACTTCATACTTCTAGTACTTATAAATAATTAATAATTACAATACTTATAATTAGTAATACTAATACCTAATTATTACTTATAATAACCAGTATCAGTTACAGTTTAGTCACTGACACTACGCACATGTGCTCTATTTCCTACCAATTGGAGTTTTAACGGCAACGGGTTGTTCCTGAAGAGCCGCAAATAAGTGGACCCTGAGTGAAGATGTTTGCTTTGGGCCCTTGGTATTTTTCGGGATACATTTATCCACTTATCAACTATAATTTTTTTAGAATTCCATATTGCTCTAAAGATAGGGTCGGATTACTTGAATATCATCACATAATAATTACATGGCTGATATTAACAAAACAAATTTGCAAAGACATTACCCGAGCATAGTTACTTCAAAATGAGCGCTCGTGTGCTGCAATGGCATTGAGCCAACCGTGGAATGTGTTATCTACGGACCCTATTAGTTCTGAAATATATTAGTAAATAAATCATATTATTCATTACTCCTTTGTCCAGAAATATCATTTGAAGCTGAATATCTTCCAACTGAAAAATCTTTCAAATCTATTCCAGGTCATACGCTTCCAAACCTGTTTCAGCTGATTCCATATAATGAAATTATTGCGAACTAGGTAGCAGTGACTAACTCTGCAGAGGCTGCAACCCTGCACACAAGCATCTTCAAATAAAACAGAGGTATAGGCTAAATCGATTTCATAAAGTAGAATAGTACGGTATGGCTTTAAATAATTTCAGGTTTAGACTGCCTCTCGTCAATCAATGGAATCAGTGTAAAAAAGTATGTTCTTTGAATTTTTCTTCAAAACCTAGCAGTGAAGATTGGGTGCCAGAGGAAAAAGTTACTCACACTGGACAGGTGATATGCTTCAAAATGTTATAGGTTAGGTTAAAATTTGACCTTTTTATCACCTATAAAATTGGTAAGATAAATATATCGATCCAGTATAAATAATTTTGTTTGTTCTATTACTGGAATCGCATGTCCTTTTATTCCAGAACAATTTTGAACGTTTCGGATTGGAATTGTTTAGATATATGAGACGTAGCGGAACTCTTTACTTTAGTCTTGTTTATTGTTCCTCATCGAGGTTGGTGTCGGTGTATCATTGTTTAAGTAAAATTGAGTGTGTAACGGGTCGTTTACATTGGGCGAGTTGAGCCTGTGTCACACTTGGCTACTTTACTACCAGCTAGCTAAGTAGCTGATACTAGTAGCCAATGTGACAGGTAGTAGCAGCTACCAACAGAAACGCGCAAGTTGAATTTCACTAGCCGCGAGCCGTAGCAGGTATCTGTTCAATCAGATGGAGATAAGCTGCGTTCTCGTTGGTCCTGTTTGTAACGGTGACCGATTAGATTGGCCAGCAAAAAAGACACTGTTCTCTGCTGTAAAATCACTTCCCGGTGGTTCGGAACCCACCTAAAACTGTAGGTCCAACTCATCAATCACCATCATCTAACTCATTACCCACGCACAGGTCTCAAACCTATGTGGGCTTCATCCTCAAAACAAAAACAAAAACTAGCTCCAAAAGTTGAACATGTCCAACTTTTTGAGCTACTATCGCGCGCTAATGAGTCACATGACCTTGTTTTTGTATCAGAGGTGTTACTAATTGAAGTAACTCATCAAACAATACAACTCATCATACAGACTATCTCATTATGTTGTGGTATGACCTGGGATCCTCAGTTTAAATTTCTTTCATTTCCGTAGTGTTGCCTAAAGCACCCACCTTATCCATTCCCGAACCCAGGAGCGTTTCTTTTTGTTCTGTATATTGTTAATCTTCAGAAATGTCTTTAACACACGCCAATATCAAACGGCGCAATTCATCACGTATATACCTATAGACGACATTTTCTTCCAATCACAAACGAAGAAGTTCTCCAGGCTGAAATAGTATTGAGTAGCATGTAGTTGTTGCTACTGAATTACCTTCCTCTTCACCAATACCAGCAGGGCCGGATGGGTTGCATCAAGAGAGATAAATTACTCACATAATGCGACATACTGTGCAGCTGCTACCGAAAAATGAGTGCGACAGGTTTTAGTAGCAGCGACTGAATAGCCAAGTGTGAGACAGCCTTTAAGGATCGATTGCATTGGGTGAGTTAGTAGCTAAGCGAGTAAAAATGTTACAGACCGACCGTGCTACAGCAGCTCGGCATGTCAAGCCGAATTATAGATAAAATGAAACTTCTAGAATCACCCCCATACTGTGGAATTTCATAGACAATAAATAATATTGCAACACAAAATTAAAATACTGTATGAAGTTTACCAACAATTGTTCAATGAAATTTCATCAAAACAGTTCACAGAAAATACAATATGTCTCATCTTAAGTAGTGTTATGTTGGCAGCCTGCGTAGTTAAATGTCGGCTTTGGCCACAATAATATTGTACTTTGGTGTTGGCTACACTTCCAGCAAGTAACAAACCAAACGTAGACAGGCTCTCAACCTTTTAAGCATTGTACATCACACAACATAATATTCAAGAAATTATCATGGTTCATCAAAAAAGTGCCAGAACTCAGAAGGGCTTGTTCACCCAATGTGGTCTTGGGCACCACAAGAGCTCTCTTGTTTTAGGAATGACAATAGTAATTTAAATTGACCAATTACATAAAAACCCAAGATTTTTCATGAACCAAAGTTCCAGTTGGCCACTAATCAGACTACAATAAATCACTTTTAAGGTGATGCTGTACACATAGGCCTACTTTGAACCATTGAACGATCAAAGTCAAATTTGGTCTCCTCAACGCATTCGATGTCAGAATTAAAATTCATCGGGAATTCTTGCAGATCCTCCTTGTCACTTCAGGGGCTAGTCTTAAAACAGTATTGGAAACTAGAATTTAAATTTGTAATCCTACCTACATTGTCATTTAGATTGTATTTTCAGTTCAGACCTCATCAGTATTAGTCGCATTAACTTCATTGAAGTCAGAAATGAATAAATCGCAATTAATTGTAGACACAGCAAATTTCAGATCATGCAAAATCCTGTTATCATCAGTTGTCACTAATGTCGTTCTGTCGTGCAGCAGCTTGTCGCCCTTTAAATTAACGTGTTTCCACTTTTTTTTTTACTCTACAGCCCAATATGGGCTTTGGCCTCCTCCACTACAGCCCTCCAAACATCTCTATCACCACCATCCCTCTTCAACCTCTATATCCCATCTTTAAGATATCCTCTCTGATTTCATCCTCCCATCTTATCCTTGGTCTGCCTTTATTCCTTCTTGAGTGAATTTTTTCTTTGTAGACTATTTTGGGCATTCTGGTTTCACTCATTCTGCAGATATGCCCAAACCACCTGAGTCTCTGCGCCTTTATGAAACGTATAATATTACGGCTGTGTATCAATGATTCCAGCTCTGAATTTGTCCTTCTCCATTCTTCTCCCTCTTTAACAGGACCATAAATCTTTCTAAGAATTTTTCTTTCAAATACATCCAGATTATTCTTGTCTTCTTTGGTTAACGTCCAAGATTCAGAGCCATATGTTACTACTGGCCGTATTAGGCTCTCATGTATTTTCAATTTGTGTCTCTACTAATGAGCCTGCTTTTAAAAGTTTTATGTTACTGAAGTACGCTCTATTTCCTGACATTATTCTTTCTTTTATGCTGAAAATCATCTTGTTCTTGTTATTCAGTTCAACACCTAAATAACTAAAATTTTTCACTCCTTTAAATAATTTTTGGTCGACCCTAAGATTCTGTGGTACTCTTCTTGCCTGGCTCCTAAATATTTTCATATATTTTGTTTTGTTTTCATTAAATAGCAGCCCAACCTTTTCTGCTTCCTTTTCAAACAACTGAAAGACATCCTGAAGCAGATCTTTTCTTCTGGCAATTATTGCTATGTCGTCAGCATAAGCACATACCTGATACATTCTGTGGAATATGTTACACGGTGACTAGCGACCGGGAATATCGGGAAAAGTCAGGGAATTTTAAAATTCTGTAAAAGTCAGGGAATTTGAAAAAATATCGGGAAAACTTCGTAGTAATTATATACCTGATAATAATTATACTAGTGAGCCCTACGGGCGCTTCCAAACAACTAATTTTGGAAAGGGAAACTCATTTGCGAAACTTATCGTAGGGGAAGGAGGTAACGAAAAACGGCTGTTTTGAAGATATTGATTTAGTTGAAATTCACAAGACATCTATCACTTAAAGTTCAAGTTTATCGCTGCTCTGATACACAGATTTATTTTCCACAAAAAAGACCTACCGTACATGTATACTTATACAGGATGTCCCATGTAAGGTGTAAAAACCGGTTACCAAGGATGACAAAAAATGTTCAGTGACGTTTTTGAAATGAAGCCTTTGTTTTCGAGATACCTTGATATTATGACGTTTTTGAGATACGCTCACTTCCCGCCATTAAATGCTCAATACCTCAAAAACTACTAATCAGATTGGAATTATAATGACATTGTTGGAAAGAGCACAACATTTCGATGAAGATACATGTATTTACAATTTGTAACCCAATCATTTAGGGGGTGTTTTTTAGGGGTCAAAGTACAAAAAAGTGGATTTTTCTAGATCTCGCTGAAATTTCAAAGCGATTTTTCTCGATTTGTTTTTAGGGTGACATAATGAAAATTTTACAGAAAGACTTCCTCATTACTCAAGCTTTAAAATGAGACTAAAATTTGATAAATTGTTGATTTGCAAATGCTTGAAAATTGTAAAAAACTGTCACAAACCCACAAGAATTAGTGTGTAAGGGACAAGAGCTAAGAGAGTAGAAATTTGATTTCAAAATCGTGTTGTAATCAGATTTTTTCCCATAATGATTAATCTCTGTTGAATCACTGCTTCCCAATAAAGGTAGATCGGATGAGAGCACGTTCACAAGAAGTGGTGCTGTCAATTTTCATAATACACATACTTTGGCAACTGAAAATCCTCACGTAATGAGACCAATCCGGTTACAGCACAAATTTTTGGGTAATGTGTGGACTGGAATAATCAATAATTACATTCTTGGGTCATATTTATTTAACAAGCATTTGAATTGTGATATTTTCAATTTTTTATTGGATCTCAAATAAAAAATGTAATTGAAATTTTAGATCGATTTTTAGATAAATCAATAAAATATTTTTCTAAATAAAATATTTTAGATCTTTTTGATATCATGGAAGAATGGCCTCTTAATGCTTTGAGGCAAGGAATGTGGATACACTGTTGTCCGGCGCATTTTGCTGGAAATTATTTTTATTTATACTAGCGTGATTCACGTTATGATGAATAATATTTGGTATCTGTTTATTCTTTTGTCAATGCTCTAAAAATTGAAAACTCTATTTTCAATCTATTGTGAAATAGATAAATAAATAAACTATACAGTAGGCAATTTCGAATACACCATAGCACACCTCAGTCATCAGAAATGAATATGTTACACACTCATTTTTCTTCAGTTGATCCTGATGTTCAATCTTATCCAATGGAGCAATCTTAGAAATATTCAACTTAATTAAGGAATTACTTATTTTTCCAACGATGACTTCAGACCTGTGATTCGGTAAGAAGTTTCTGATAAGAGTACTGTAATACAGTACTTACTATAGATCAGTATTTTTACAGTTTGCCTTCAACGGCTTCCTGCGGTCACTCAAGGACCACAGTGATTGATAATTTATTTTGAAAAAACATCTGTTTACAAAAATATTTTGAAATCAAATTTCTACTCTTTTAGCTCTTGTCCCTTAGACACTAATTCTTGTGGGTTTGTAACAGTTTTTTACAATTTTCAAGCATTTGCAAATCACCAATTTATAAAATGTTAGTATCATTTTAAAGCTTAAGAAATGAAGTTTTTAATGAAAATGTTTTATTATGTCACCCTAAAAACAAATCGAGAAAAATCGCTTTAAAATTTCAGCGAGATTTAGAAAACCCCCTTTTTTGTACTTTGACCCCTAAAAAAACACCCTAAATGATTGGGTTACATATTGGAAATACGTGTATCTTCAGCAAAATGTTGTGCTCTTTCCAACAACGTCATCATAATTAATTCCAAACTGATTAGTAGTTAAAATATTAATTTACATTTTTAATATTACATTTTGTATATTATTGACTGGGTTTGAATTTTGTCAATACCTTTTTTAGTTTTACCCTTTAGTTTTATACCTTTTTCTAGTTTTAGATAGAATATGAGGGCTTATTTTTTCGCATTTATTTTTTTTTTTCTTTGTAGGGGGTGCCTAATTTATTGGGAGGGCTGAATTTAGGGGGTGAGGCTTGGGGGGTGAGCACACCTGATTAGTACCCACATTCTTCTATTTTTCACATTGCGATCCAGCAACTGAATGAAATTTGACATCATTAAAACGATCTCTTCCTCGCTACTAGATACACTAGAAACTTCTATAATGAAACTACTGAAACTACTATAGTGAAACACAAGAACTGCGATATGTTCACTCTGCGAAAGCACAGTCGCGACTTGGCTGTGAAACCGAGCCAAATTTTGGCCATGACTTGCCTCGCCTTCTATTGTGTGTGTCCGCTTTGCCACAAGGCAATTCAAGCGTCTTGACGAAAGTCATTTGCCTCGCCTCGACTGTTCATGTGTGTGGCCGGCCTTAGGCGAAACGAAATTCTTGACTTTTTCGCTCTGCGACGAAAGGCGCCTTTTCGCCTCGCCTCGCCACGACTCTTGAAGTGTATGGTGCTCCATAAGCGCCCATGCTTTCTCTGTCGCTAAAGATGCCTTTAGTCGAAATGCCTCGCCTCGACTGTTCATGTGTGTGGCCGGCCTAATGGAGCCATATCATTGTCAGAATCATAAGATGAAGGAATAGGCCTACTATGCGTCCTTTTCACACGTTCCGAGGTACACTATTTGGTTGTGTTCCCTGGTACAAGAGGTCGCCATTTTAAATAAATCCATTAACGGTTTTGTTTAAGAGCATTATGAATAATGGAGTTTCACTCACCAATAGTTGTATGATCAAGTTGAAAATATACAGCTCTCACAACATAAGAATACCAAAAAAAAAACTCTGAAAACGTTTTCTTTTGACTAGTTGAAATTTTGTTTGCCTAGCATACCTTTAATAATCATCTGATGCTGCTGAACTTCGAACTATACGAACATCTAGTGTTGAAAAACATAAAATTAACCACTAAATAGCCCCACTGGTTGAAAAACTGAAGTGTTCCAAGGTACAACACTCTCCCCTAGATATATTTACCACATAAAAAAAGCTGTTTATATATTCATTTATCAGGGCAATGAAATTAGTTCATCAGCTGATAGAGATTCTATAAAAAGCCTGATCGCATTTATTCACCCACAGCTGATGATAACTCAATAAATAAATGAATATATTATTTTTTAAATCTATTGCGAATTCCATATGGTGAAAACAACTATTTTCTATATGCAGTAATATATAGATATATTAATGAAGGGCTGTGAACCTATCCTTTTGTTTCGCTTCAAAAAGGATGAAGGAGTGGGTCAATTTCATTGGCAAACGAACTTGATCTGTATTAAGGTTCCAAGAATGTGTGTTTAAAATTTGAAGTTGATTGGTCAAAGCGTTCGAAAGTTATTGTTGAACATACCTGTACACACAAACCCAAAAACATACAGAAAAAGCCGCGAGCCTCCAGTCACGAGTCACAATTCAAAACTAAGAACTCGCTACGCTCGTTCAATTATAGAAACCCTCACATGAAATGCTCCAATATCGAACTTGAAATGCGTTTTTAGATGGGCAACCAGATAAATAAGCTAGGTAGGTTAACAAACAAAAAATTGTTTTGATTATTCGGTTAGGTCTTTTTGTTTTTCATCTATATAAAAGCCAAATACCCCTGATTCACTGACTCATTCATCAGCGTTTCTCGAAAACCACATGGCTAACTAAGTTGAAATTTGGTACACATGTCCCGTTGGGGCTCTAGATGCATGCTAAGAAAGAATTCTGAAAAAATCCAGAAAATACGGTCAAAAGTGAAATTTATACATAAGAAGTATGACGAATAGAATATGCGAATAGAATATATATATATATATATATATATATATATATATATATATATGCGAATAGAATAACTGTGCCCGTATCCATGACAACAGATGATCAACAAACAAAAGTGCTGGTTCGATTCACGATTTTGTACGAATTTTAAACCACCCCCTGGTTAGACGGTTAAGGCGAGCGAAGCGAGCCTGCCGGCTAGCACCTTATTTTGGTCAGGGAAAAGTCATGGAATTTTTGTAGCTTACTTTGCTAGTGACCCTGTGCTACCTCCATTGTCTATCACTTCAATGGCACTATGTAATGCAATGTTAAACAGTAGTGCCGACAGTCCATTCCTTGTTTGACTCCTGTGTTGAATTTAAATAAACTGCTTTTTTTATTACCAATTTTCACCATGGCTGCAGTTTTACTCATAGTCATTTTTGCTAGCCTAACAAGTTTCTTTGGAAAGGCATATCGCTCCAGCGCTTTCCATAGTTCATTTCTTATGATGCTGTCAAAGGCTTGCTTGAAGTCAATAAACAAAATATGCAAATCCAAGTCATGCTCATAAAACTTTTCTGCAATTTGCCTTATTGTAAAAAGTTGGTCTGCTGTTGCTCTTTCAGGTCGAAAACCACATTGATATTCTCCTAGGACTCGTTCTGCATATGCCTTCATTCTTTTGTTGAGAATACTTGATAATACTTTATAGACTATACTGAGAAGAGTTATTCCACGATAATTAGTGCAGTTCAGTCTATCTCCTTTTTTATAAATGGGACATATGAGGCCAACACTCCAACATTGTCGCATGACTTCCCTTCTCCAATTTCACTTATTTTATCAACCATATTATACCAGTTATTCCAATTCAGTCAATTCTTTTTCATTCAATATTGACATGAATTGAATAATTTGAAGAACTCGATTTTGTAAGTTTTTTAATCTTATTCTCAAGTTATGGTACGCAACTTGTTGAGCTTTGCCGTCCTCAATTCTTAGTTCTCAACTGTCTTCTCACCCATCTTATTTCCATACCGCAACATTAAATTCTACTCGATCGTATTTCATATATTTGACAAATTACGAAATACTTGATTTTACTCCTGAATTATCGCCTTTTTATTTGAGTAACAAACTTGTTATGGCAAATATTGTAACTTGAAAACTAAGATTCGATTTATTTTTCAGGAATGGGACAAAAACGATTACCGTTTAGCTCGATTCATAGACAGGCCAAAGCATGTTAATCCTAACTTTGCAGTGAAACTCATTGATGAAATACCACCAGAAAAGAAGAAGGAAAGAATAGTATCTTGTGATGGCGGTGGCCCCCTGGGTCATCCCAAAGTTTACATCAACTTGGTGAGTTGTTCAAGTTTAGTAATTATATTCATCTTATTTTAACTTACTTTTATGTTTGTTTGGATAAAATAGTGTATGAAATAGATGTTAGTTTTGTAAACATTCAATAAAAATTATCAAATACAAAACGCCAGTTTTAACAATAGAACAATTGTTTTTGCTGAACTGTTTACAAAAAAAAACAAAAACAGTTGCTCTATTGCTACAACTGACTTTTTGTCAGGTTATTCGGCCCTAAACTAAGAGGATCAGCAAGGCTCCTCTTTAAAAATCTGTACTTATCTTCTCAAGTGCTATTATCAATTACCAAGAACCAAGAAGTACTGTAACTTTGACACTTTGTATAACTTTGATGGGAAAGAGGAGAAGCAGAATTGTAAAGGTTCAAAGGATGTATGTCACCTTTCTGGCTGTGCCTCCCGTTCATAGATACTGGAAAGAGTAGAACGAGTTTCTTTCTACGTCTATGCTCCCAGTTCGTAAGTCACATGATTGTCACTGAAACAAAAACAATAACACTCGCCGTCAAATTGCTATTGTCACTTCTGATCTTTTCAGTGTCAGTATTTATACGAGTTTTGAGTATTGCACGTAAGAAACATTGGGAGAGTAATTTTAATAGCCCTAAACTAAGAGGATCAGCAACTTTTGATAGCTGATAGCCCCTTTTAGGGCTATTAAAATTTTAAATAAATTGTTGAATGTTGGGAATCGAGTGGGAAACTGATTTTTCATGGTTGCTTTCAACTTGCTATTCTGTGTGTTTTGATTCAATAAAACTGAGTGCAATTTTGGCTGTTGAGTAAATATATCATATATTTTTAGAATTGAATTCCGTAAACGTTTGTTGGATTAATTTAGTTTTATTGTCATTTAACCAAGTTAATCCACTTCATAAAAACGCAATTTCTTAACTTTTTTTTAACTTGATCTTAAGAAATGCACTGAGTGGCAAATTGCCATAGAAGATAAGACGTAGGATCCAATTGCCAACCAAGACTTGGTACATATGATAGACGGATTGTGTTTGTTCTCAGCCTGATAGCCCGCACATTTCATTCCCATTGAGGTATAATAAGATACACAGTACTATAAAAATCTCATTCGCAAGCTGGACAAAATAAGCTATTTTAATTATTTACTCTCCTGTCCTTTTCCGAAAATTCAAAATGTTCTATTTTCGTTATATATTTCGTGATTAAACATTTCACTTGCTTTTTGTTAATACATTTTTAGCAATGGACAGAAATAATTTCTCTTCCTCCTTAACACAATAATTGCGTAACTAATTCTTGTACTGAAGTATCTACTACTGTATCGATGTAAGATTGTTTCAATGTTTTAATTGTTCCAGGATAAGCCAGGGAACCATACTTGTGGATACTGTGGACTGCGATTTTATAAAGAAAATCATTGAAGTTATTAGAAGGAACTACATTTTGGGAGCATCCCCTAGGACAGATACCATTATATTGTAAAAAATTAATTATAGAGTAAAACATAGAAAAATGGTGAATTTCTTTGATTTTTCTTGACATTTTTCTCGTATCCTTTCATATTTTCCCAGTAATTTTCATCAAAATGTGTTTTTGTCAAAATGTTAAGCAATAAATTGCTAATTTTTATGTGAAAACTTGTTTCGTGTTCAAAGTATATTCTTTCAAATTTGTTATAAGGTTGATAAATATTTACGTTATATTGAACGAGTTATTTTGCCCATGTTGTACTTTTATATAATGGGGCAGGGCGCACCTAGACTATCGGTTTGCGGGTGGCTTCCCAAAGGCCGGTCTGGTTTGCAAGACTTATAGTGGGTTTATTTGGCTCTTTTAACATCAAACCTACGGTATTTAAATCAACACTTCATTGAAAGCCCCCGATATTTCTGGACGAGAAATTCATAAAGATACTATAGGTTTAATACTCCGCTATCTTTATTTCTGTAACGAAGCGTTTCTGGAGGAATAAACTTTTGCAGTTTGGCGGATTCCTCGTGAAACATCTGAGCTGTATTATATAAATTATCACTGTATCGTTTGATGTATCACAGGATCGTCAGATCCACAATATAAGAAAACAAATTATCTAAATTGATTCACAAAATTCAGCCGCTTCGAATTTATTCAGAACAAAAACTACCTCATTAGTAGAGAGAGATACGTTGAAACATGTAATTATTATAGTTTTATGAGCGTTAATCTATTGCAATTGTGAAATGAACCAACACTAATTAGCCTGAAATCCATATTGCACAGTCCATTGCATATTTGCTTGAAGGGCCTCAGGTTTCTGGGGTGGTGGGGGCTTAAGACCTCAACGCCCTCCCCTGGGTGCGCCACAGTCATGAGATAACTTTCAACACCATTATTCATTTCCAAAAAATTATTATTGTTATTCCTAGGAACATCTACTTCTTGATACCGTAGTCTATTGTGATTTTTTCCGATTTCATTCATGGAAATAATGTCAACATTTATTCTACAAAATTCGTGAATTCCTTGAATGATGCTTTTCAAGTAAATAGCTTTGTGAATTTAATTTTGTCAATTATCATATCGAATAAAATTATAGCCATCTCATGGGAATCTATCAACTACAACAAGAATATGTTAGAGAAAGGCACCATATAAACTATCCAATTTGACTTTACAAAACTATATGTATTAAAAAAACATACAATAAATATGATGGAAATATAAGAGGAATCTTCAACAACTAGACTACAAAACACTGTTGACAAGTTATAAAAAAATAGGCTCAGCTATCTGCATTGAAAAAAATGAAGATTTTCAACACAAAAGTACAATTAACTGGTGTTCGAACAACAGTTTTGAAAGCAATATAAAAATTATAAATGGTAATGATAAATCAATTGCCGGTATGCTGTGTATAGATTTAACAATTTCATATTTTTTAAATTGGGAACATCAATGAACAATTTATTCTGTTATTTTTGTAACTATTTTAAGAGCAAAAGGAACCTCTTGTCTATTAATTCTCAAACCATACTGACTTTCTTTAATTTTAAAGTATAACTTTTTTAAATTATCGTCTACTGTCTGTTGAATAATCTACCTAATTAAATGAAGATGTAACGTTTTAGATAATTCACAAATGACAGGCTTGTATAATCGCCATTCCCGGCTTGCAAATTTTCATATTGTCATTTAGGTTTTTTGTTTCAAGTTGCATCTACACCTACTTCCCGGCCTTGTAGCATAATATATTTTATCTACGACCATGTCATCTCTATCTATAAAAGGATGATACCCTGACTCACTCATCAACACAGAGCCAAAACTACTAGGCCTATGAACTTGAAATTTCGTATGAACAATCCTTATAGGATTACACCGTGCAATAAGAAAGGATTTTTCAAAATTCGCAATTTTAGGGGTGTTTTTAGGGGGTTAAAGTTTTGCCTATGCAAAGCACGGGTACATGGCTAGCTAGATTACTGGGATCTTTTAATCATATGGAAAATAATTTGAAATTTTTCGATCTGCTGTTTCGATGGACAAGCTGTTTGTGTGTTTTGCAAATCATCATTCTAAAAACAACGTCTGTCTATCAAACCGGTAAACGTATGTTTGCCAATCATCTGTAATGGTCATGCTTTTTCAGTGCTCAGGTAATTTTTTGGGCATACGGGATAATACTGACTATAACAAATCTTTAAACGCATGTTTTTAAAACAACGAAGGACCGGAAAACTGAAGGAAACTATGATCGACTGGAGGAGCCCTAGGGCTAACTTCTTCCCTAATAGTCCTAGAAGGTTAAAATTCGAAATGTAACCTTAGTGGGAGGTGGCGAATCATAAAATTAAAAACTTAGTTTTCGCCCTAATAGTTGTAGGTGGTTTAAATTTGAAATGGTCATTCAGAGGTGGTGAGTAAGAAAACAACGAATGAGGACTCTCAGATCAGCTGGAAGAGCAATAGGACTAACTTCTTCCCTAATAGTCCTAAAAGGTTGAAATTTGAAATGTAATCTCAGTAATCACTTACCCGGTGGTTCGGAACCCACCTAAAATAGTAGGACCACCATGTTCCCCGTAACATGGCACAAACGGCGAGGTGGAACTACCCGTAAGGGTCTCCCCACCATTAAATGCCATACGCTTATTATTATTATTAGTGGGAGGTGGCGAATAAAAAATCAAGGAGAGTTTTTTATGAGAACGCGCGTCGGGCCAGCTAGTCTATATATATAAAAATGAATGTCTGTCTGTATGTATGTATGTTCCCTATAGACTTCAAAACCACTTGACAGATTAGCATGAAACTTTGGGAATATGTTGTGTGAATATTGAGGATGGTTTCTGACCATAAATTTTAATAGAAGAACTATTAATTAATCCATTTTATAGACCTAACCTACTGAACTTTCCGGCCAAACACCGTTTTCAATCATATGGCAGGCCCCTTAGAAATTGAACAGCAAAAGACTTTGCACTTTGCTAGTAGGCTACCGTACAGTCGGAGCCTTGCAATATGTAGGAAACATACGACTGGGTATGATGAAATGTAATTATGCCAGGTTGATGACATCTGTTAACCAATGAAGTGCTAGCTAGAAATTTGAAATTCAGCCTCAGTGGGAGGTGGCGAATAATAAAATAAAAAACTAAATTCTACCCTTATAGTCGTAGGAGGTTTAAATTTGAAATGTTTCTTCATTCAGAGGTGGTGATTAAGAAAACAACGAAGCCTCTATGATCAGCTGGAAGAGCCCTAGGACTAACTTCTTTCCTAATTTGAAATGTAACCTCAGCGGGAGGTGGCGAATAATAAAATCAAGGAGAATTTTTATGACAATGCAGCAACGCGCATCCAGCCAGCTAGTAATGTATACATTACAGTTTCACAATTGATGCCAAAACAGCTGTCTTTTCGAAATGCTTTTTGAAACCTGTTGCATAATGAGCTCATTATAGTACAGGTTCTACATTATAACACGGGTTCTGGACCAATCAGAAGCATTTTTGATGGAATCAATATCGTAATTCAATATTGTGAAACTATCAGCTGATTTGATCAAACTGCTACACCAGCTGCTTTAACCTAACAATCTATGATGTTTTCCATGACGAAATACTTAATGAACAATCTAATATTAAAACTGACACTATACTTCACTTTTAAATAATGTTTCACTCACATATATTTGAGATGCTTGAGGAATGCATTTCACTTCTGAAAAGAAGCTTCGTCAGCCTGCTGCCAGGGGTCACATGGAATATAATTCAACACTGTTTTCCTCAGTTTATAGGATGGCATAGAATAGAATGTGATAACGCATCATTGAAGGTTACGTGTAGTCAATATGGTTGAATTCGTAATATTTGATCAATGCATTTTTGTAATAATAGATTAATAATGAAACTTTTAAGGTTTGTATAAAAGATGTTTGAAATTACTGGTAGACCTAGGCTATTTTTTTGTGCAAATCAATAATGACATTCATGAAATCACAGCAATGTGTAATTCACAATTATTATCAACTCTTATGCCATGCCATTGAGTTTTTTTTTTCAAAAATTAAGAAAGAATAAATTGTGGAAGTTTATAAGACTCCTGCTACGGCCACGTGACAAGTTGCCTATGTAAAATCAGCTGGTAATACCAAATAGAATGTTTGGAATGTTTGGAAGCTTGAGAAGGTTTCTGATAGAGAAATAAAATAGCCAGTTCATGTGAAGTGAAGTGATAATTTCCAAAAGTTGTTCTTTAATAAAATCTGTGTTTAAAACGCCTCTGACTGTTTTCTTTAGGTAAACTCGTAACAATTGGTGTCAGAAGTGGGATAAGTGCATTTGAGGCAGGTTTATCTATTCGAAAAGTGATTTTATTAGTGTTTTTCAACTATTTATTTGTTCATCCATATTTTTGTGTTTACTTTTAACAGTTATACTGGTTTGAGATTTAAAATGGCTGGAAAAGGTTTGAAAGTGAGTGACTTAAAACAAGAATTAGAAGAACGAGATCTTGAAATAAGTGGTAATAAAGCTATTCTGCAAGAACGACTTCGTGTGGCATTGGTTGAGGAAGGTATGGATCTGGACACATTCCTCTTTGAAACCCCATATGGTGAGTTAAAGTCAGCTTTGGAAAGAAAATTAGAAGAGAACAGAGATATATTTGAGGAAAAATTGCAGGAAAATCATAATTTCTTAAGAAATGAAATAAAAAACATGGAAGATAAATTTGAGAAAAATCATAATTTTGTAAGAAATGAAATGGAAGAGAAAATGAAAAACATGGAAGATAAATTTGAAAAGAAGTTTAAAAAAACTACAGGAACACAATAATGGCATTGAAAGATCAATCTCTATGGTTGATGTTGCCTCTGTTAATCAAGTTAGAGAAGACACTTCTGTAAGTTATCAAAAAGCACCTATCATCCTGCCAAGTCATCAAATTGGGCTACCCACTTTTGATGGAAAGATGCCATGGGAAGATTACCGTTCCTTGCTTGAGACAGCTGCTGACATACATAGCTGGACACCTGCAGTGAACGCTGCAATGCTTAGCCTGTCACTCCGTGGAGATGCATTAGCAGTTCTCCAAACAATCCCTATGGCTGATAGGCAGAACTTCAATGTGCTTCTGAGGCGCATAGAAATGAGGTTTGGCCATCAACACATGGATCAACTTTACCATTCACAACTCAAGAATAGGATCCAGAAGCCAAACGAATCACTCCAAGAGTTCGAAAGTGATATTGCCCACCGGTAAGAAAAGCCTACCCATCTGTGGATGATGGAGTATATGAGATTCTAGCCATTGAGAGGTTCCTGGATGGTCTTCGGGAACCTGAAACTCAACAAGCTATTAAATTGGCTTGCCCTCAGACACTCAGTGAGGCCCTCACCCAGGCTTTGGAATTCGAAGCAGTATGACAATCAGTGAAGGGTAATGCCCGAGTCCGGGCTGTTGAAACAGAGGATAGGAGTGATGAGTCTCTGGAAGAATTGGTGAAGAAAGTCATAGAAAAGTTAAGAACAGGAAGGAGGGAGATATGTTGCTGGCGCTCTGGAGAGAGAGGGCACCTGTGTAATAAGTGCCCAAATAAATCAACCACTGAGAAGAATCAGGAAAACTAAAGAGGGTTGATGTAAAGGGGCAACCATCAACCTGTAGACAGAAGACCCTCTCCCCATGTACAAAACCAGTCATTGCAATGTTATCTGATAAACCCCACAGTCTTTACATTAATGGAATGGTGAATGAAAGCTCCTATAAATTACTTATAGATACTGGAGCCACTAAGACAATAATAAACTCCAAAACAGTAGCTAACCAGCAAGATATCTCACCAACAACCTGGAAGCTGTAAACTGCTACAGGTGGGCCTGTGAGTGTCTGTGGAGAGATGATTGCCACCTTCAAGATTGGTAAGGCCTGTTTTAAACATTGTGTACTTGTGGCAGAGATTAGTGAAGAAGTCATACTAGGCTTGGATTTTCTTTCTACTTTTGGCCTAGAGTTGGATCTTAGAAGGAAGACATTGACCATTGGCGGAGAAGAAGTTGTTCTACACTCTGGAAAAGACTGTACAGCCCAAATACAACTGCTGAAAGAAATCACAATACCAGCAAGGAGCCAGATTGTGACTCATGCTATGACAAAGGAGGATGTCCCTGTGGGGATTAATGTGTTGCTAGAACCAGAAATTCATGAGGGGGAGCTTGGTCACGGTGTCCTATTGGCTAGGACACTTTTTCTTACTAGCCAAGAATTCCCTGTCCTCTTGATGAATGTGAATGATTATGAAGTTACTTTGAAGAGAAGCAGTACTTTAGGACATTGCTCACCAGTCACATCTGTCATACAACAAATGCAGACAGCCCAACCACAGAAGAAGTGTCTCCCAGAGAAGCTGAAGGCCTTTGTTGAAGTATCCTGTCAAGATCTAGTCAAAGAACAACAAAATGAAGTAAGGGACCTCATAACTAATTATCAGGATATTTTTGATATAGGAAAGGGCCCAAAGGGCAGAACCAACATAGTTGAGCATGCAATAGATACTGGAAATGCCAAACCCATCTGCCAGAACCCTAGAAGGTTACCTCTGGCTAAAAGAGAGGAAGCTAGAAAAATAATTAAGGAAATGGAAAATGATAATTGAACCATCCAATAGCCCTTGGATTTCACCAGTGGTGCTTGTAAAAAAAAGGATAATACACTCCAGTTCTGTGTGGACTATTGTCTTCTGAATGATGTCACCAAAAAATACAGTTACCCTCTACCTCGAATTGATGACACACTGGATAGCCTGGAAGGTTGCAAGTTGTTTTCGACTCTGGACCTGAAAAGTGGATACTGGCAAGTTGGACTTGAACCTAAGGACAAAGAAAAGACTGCATTTTCAATCGGAGAAGGTCTTTGGCAATTCACTGTGATGCCATTTGGCTTGTGTAATGCTCCAGCAACCTTTGAAAGATTAATGGAGAATGTGTTGAGGGGACTGTCATGGGAAACTTGCCTGGTCTACCTGGATGACATCATTGTCTTGGGAAAGTCTTTCCAACATCAGCTGGAAAACTTGAAGCAAGTATTTGAAAGACTGAGACAAGCTAACCTGAAGCTCAACCCAAAGAAGTGCAATCTGTTTAAAAGACAGGTTAATTACCTAGGGCATGTGGTACCTGATAAAGGTGTGTCTATGGATCCTGAGAAGGTAACAGCCATAACCAAGTGGCCAGTGCCCAAAGACAAATCAGAAGTGCGGAGTTTCCTTGGCCTTTGCACATATTATTGATGGTTTGTGATGGGATTCTCTGGTATAGCAAAACCCCTCATCAAGCTGACAGAGGAGAAACAGAGTTTTCTCTGGGACAAAAATTGCCAGCAGGCCTTCAACAGACTAAAAGAGACACTTTGCCAAGCACCTATATTGGCTTACCCAAGAGTTGAAGGCAAGTTCATTCTTGACACTGATGCCAGCAACACAGCAATTGGTGGAGTACTTTCTCAAGAGCAAGATGGGGAGGAAAAGGTCATTGGATATTTTAACAAGGTGCTGTCAAAACCTGAGCATAACTACTGTGTTACTAGAAGAGAACTGCTAGCAGTAGTGAAATCAATCAGCCACTTCCACAAATACTTATATGGATGTCAATTCCTGCTGAGAACTGATCATGCATCCTTGACATGGCTTCTCCGCAGGGGTGCAGAATATTCCAAAGCCCCAAAATTTCCCCAGAACATCAATTTTAAAGACCAAAATTTCCCCAAAATAAGTGTCATGAAACCCGATAATATAACTTGACTTTGTTTCTTCAAATTTCACTTATTACTCATAGCTTTCATTGAAATCAAATTAAAAATGTGGATTAATGGATTTAAATTACTTTTCACATTTTGAACTCACATATTTTATTTCAATTGATGAACCAAATTCAGTAATCACTACACTAGTACTTAAGAATAAAATGATTCAGGCTTGTAGAGTGAGAAGCGTACTAAGAAAAAAAATTAAAATTAAAATTGTTGAACAGTTTTTAATTTCTTGTTCTTCCACTCAAGAGCTCTTCATCTTCTGTTTCTGTGTCACAATAAATTTTTAGTCATCTTCCATACATCCATCTACATAGAAAAAACACACATTCTTAAAGAAGTGTATAAAATTATTCCAATATTATATATATTTCATATTTTTTTACAATTATGAACCAATTCATTAATGCAAGTAATGGATTTTTAATACCTTTAACAATCCATGAATGATATGGTAAATACTATGTGCTATGATTTGGATTGTTTTTTCTGAGACTCCATAGGCACAGAATGCTCATAGTTATTTATAGGTGTGTATTATTTTTCTTCATTGGTTTTAGTTTTCTCTTGTAAGAAGTTCCAAGTATTTTGAATTGTTCAAGTTTAATTTTATTGAAATTAAAATCCATGTGTTTATTTTCATCATTCCCAATGACCTATGACCAATGTATTTAAAGAAAAATGAAGATCATTATTAAGTCTGAGTAATGTTCTATCATATCTTAAAACTAATATGCTTAATTTTTTTATTTCCCCAAAATTTCCCCAGACCCTCGGCGACTTCCCCCGAACAATGTTCGGGCGTTCGGACATATTCTGCATCCCTGCTTCTCCGGTTCAAGTCTCCTGAAGGACAAGTGGCAAGATGGATCCAGCACTTACAAGAATATGACTTTAAATTTGTACAATGAGCTGGAAATAGTCACCTGAATGCTGATGCCCTTTCTCAAAGACCCTGTGAGGAGGACTGCAAACACTGCTCACGCCAGGATGGGAAGGAAGTTTTGGTACATAGGACAACTATTGCCAATGACCACTGGCAAGGTGCTGAGTTACTTAAGGATCTACTACTTAAGGTTACTTAAGGTTACTAAGAAGACCCTGATCTGAAGCACCTTTGGTTGTGGAAACGTTCTGCAAGAAGACCTAGTTGGCAAGAAATAGCACCTTTGACACCACATGTCAAGTCCCTCTGGGCACAATGGGACTCTATTGTAGAAGACAGAGGAATCCTGAAAAGGAAGCTAGAGAATGCAGCTAGTGATCAGCAGAGGCTGCAAATTATTGTTCCCAGGAGAAGGATTCCTGAAGTGCTGAGACAAATACATGATGGAGTCTCTGGGGGCCATTTTGGAGTTCATAAGACACTGGAGAAAGTACGAGAGAGGTTTTACTGGCCAAAGTCAAGCAAAGATGTCAAGAACTGGTGTCGCAATTGCACTGTTTGTGCATCTGCAAATGGCCCCTTGCATAGAAAGAAGGCCCCCATGAAACAATACAATGTTGGAGCAACTTTTGAGCGAATAGCCATTGACATAGCTGGACCATTTCCATTATCTGACAGTGGGAATAAGTATATCCTGGTAGTGATGGATTATTTCAGCTGTAATGATTGGCCTAAATTGGCCAGACCTCAGAGGGTTTTAAAGGTTTGTGATTTCAGGATTTGAAGTGTAGAGGGAAAGAGGAGACACAGATTTAGATAAAAGTTCAAGTTTATTACCTGTCACCATTTTCACAGTATATGATGGTCGTTGAAGTAGATGCCTCCCAGGTGTATCACAGGTGAAGTAGATTGAAGTAGGTGTATTGGACTCCCAGGGTGTGGCTTTGAGGAACAGAGTGGAGAGGTGGATCACACAAAATACGTCTTACTTGTTCGACAGTGGCTTCAAGAGTCCTTTGCCAACAATATAGCAAAACAAAGTAGAGTACATGAACCACCCATGCGTTGTTACAATCATAATCATACATTGTGCATTACCCGGATGAGAGAGAGGGTAGCGGGCAGGAACAAGAGAGAATCATTGTTATTCCATTACACAGCAAATGGGTCAAAGCCTATGCCTTGCCAAATCAAGGAGCAGTCAGTGTTGCTGATGTAATAATCAAGGAATTTGTCAGTCGGTTTGGTGTCCCATTAGAGTTACATTCTGATCAAGGAAGGAACTTTGAGTCTTCAGTGTTTTCCCGTATGTGTGAGGTGCTGGGAATCCATAAGACAAGGACTATGCCCCTTCACCCTCAGTCAGATGGAATGGTGGAGCATATGAACAGGACCATGGGAAAATACCTGTCAAAAGTTGTATCCAAGCATCAATGAGACTGGGACCAATATCTTCACCTATTCCTGATGGCATACCGAAGCTCTGTCAATGAGTCTACAAAACTTTCACCAGCCAAGGTAGTGTTTGGGTGGGATATTAGACTTCCTTGTGACTTAAAGTTTGGATGTTCACCTGGAGAGGATTTGGTAGAAAGGACTATGTCACCCAGTTTTGGAAACAGATGGATGAGATTCATGATATTGTTCAAACCAACATCCAAGGAACCAGTGACAAGATGAAATAACACTATGATATCAAGGCAGATCATGGTGGATACCAGCCTGGAGACTTAGTTTGGTTCTACAACCCACAGCGACGTCAAGGGTACTCCCCTAAATTACAGACTTCCTGGGATGGACCTTTTGAAGTGGTTACTAGAATCAATGATGTAGTCTACCGGATCAAGAAACCTAGAGGAAAACCAAGAGTTGTCCACTCCAATCGACTGGCACCATTCCAGGGAGACAATACTGCAGGTAATGCCCAAGATGTGAGAACTATTCAACCAGTTGATCCCAACTTTGAAGAATTTATGGCCAATTTGGACATGTTCCAGAAATCTGAGGTTACAAAAGTCTGTTATCAAGATTTGTTCACCCTACCAAAAGACTATGCTCTGGCTCACTGTGTAGCTAAAAATCTTGGAGCTTCTCGAGGTATTGCTACAGTCTTTAGGAAAAAGTTTAGAGGACTGAATGATCTGGAACTTCAGAGACCAGCTGTTGGAAGAACACTACACCTTCAGAGGCAAGGAAAACAACTCTTCTGCTTGGTGACAAAAGATCAACCTCAGCAGGAGTCCACCTATCAAGCCTTGTGGGAGAGCCTAAATCATCTGCGGAATTGTCTTCGAACTCTGGGAGTGAAGCAGCTTGGAATTCCCCGATTAGGTTGTGGCTATGATGGGTTGGACTGGAAAATCGTGAGGCCAATGATTGAAACAATCTTCAAGGAAACTGGGATTACCATCTCAGTTTGCATGTTTGCTCCATGGGCAGCTAGTCAGTTGTATCCAGTAAGGCCACCCCTAATCTGCAGACCTGTAACTGTTCTGGGACAGAACAGTCTTAAGGAGGGAGCAGTGCTATGGCCAGGTCACAAGTTGCCTATGTAAAATCAGCTGGTAATACCAAATAGAATGTTTGGAATGTTTGGAAGCTTGAGAAGGTTTCTGATAGAGAAATAAAATAGCCAGTTCGTGTTAAGCAGTTGAAGTGATAATTTCCAAAAGTTGTTCTTTAATAAAATCCGTGTTTAAAACACCTCATACACATGATAAAAAGAGATCTGTGCTGTTTTCCATGACAAAATACTTAATGAACAATCTATAATATTAAAACTGACACTGTATTTCACTTTTAAATAATGTTTTACTCACATATATTGGAGATGCTTGAGGAATGCATTTCACTTCTGAAAAGAAGCTTCGTCAGCCTGCCGCCAGGGGTCATGCTTTGTTGAGGTTAGGATGAGCGGCCATTATGTATTTGAAAATTGCGTTTGATTTGAATTGTGTTTGGTCATTGAGTAAGTTGAGCATATGTATTCCCGGTTTGTTGAATTTGTGAATTGTGCTGTTTGTTAGGTGAGCTGTTTTTTGATGGAGCTGGTGTTTCAGGTTGTTTGTTGTTCTGAATGCTGTGTTAAATCCGGATTTTTGGTAGATGTAAGCTATTTTGTGTGATTTTTTGTTGAAATATGTGAGTGTGACAAAAAAATCTGTTTTGGTTTGCAGGTTTTGGATTTTTATTTTTCATTTTATTCAGGATTTGTAAAAATATAATGAGATGACAAAACGTGTTGCAATGCGATTCATATTCTGCTGTGAAATGTAAGTTTTGATGGGCTTTGTTCAATTGTGTTGGGAGTTTTTCACTCTGTCTCTGGTTTCCATTGCAGAATACAATAATGTCATCAATGTATCGGTGCCAGTAAATTATTTTGTTTGAGTGTTTGGTGTTTTTTAGTATTTTAGTATTCTCTATGTGCTGTAAAAATATTTCTGCTAGGATGCTGGAGATTGGGTATCCCATTGGTAGTCCTTCAGGTTGGGTATAATACTTGTTATTGTGGGTGAAGTAGTTTTGTGATGTGATGATTTTTAATGTCTCAATTAGTTCTTTTGTGTGTTCAGGTGGGTTGTTTTGTGCTTTGAGTATGTTCTCTATTATGGAAATGGTTTCAGTTACAGGAATGTTTGTATACAGGTTTTTTATGTCAAATGATGCTAGTGTGGAATTATGTGGGATGTGTGTATTTTTTATTTTGTTTATGAGGTCTGTGCTGTTCTTTATATGAGATGGAGTCTGCGTAGTTGAGTATCTATCTGTTTGGCTAATTTGTATCCTGGTGCTTTTCTGTAATTTATGATGGGTCTGATTGGTGTGCTTTCTTTGTGTGTTTTAGGTAGGGCTTGAAGAGTTGGTGCAGAAGGGTGAATTTGCTTCATATATCGTTTGTCTGTTTCATTAAAGAGGTGTTTTGTTTTATTTAAGAATGTAGAATAATAAAAAGAGAGAAAAACTTATCTATTATGTTATGCATAGCATATATAAATGCTGATGTCCAGTGCAAATGGGAACTTAGCATGTTTTGTATTACTTTTTGTGAAACATATGAGTGAAACAGTATATGGAAAGGAAGGGTGAAGCCTAATTCTTCTTTAGATTTATTGATTACATTTTCCACTTTCATGTTATCCATTCTTTCACAAATATTAATGCAGCACATGCATGTTCCTATTATTTGCACTGAACATCAGAACATATTACATACACTTTTAAACTTGGTGCTAAATTTTGAATCAAGATTTCTATTGCAACCGAATTGGCTAAACTGTGAACTACTATACTAATCTAGTCAACATTTTCTCCACAAAACTGAAAAGATACAATGGTAATAATTGGAAAATATTAATAGCTTGGCAAATTTGCACATTAAAGATAATAATTAATCACTTTCGACAATAAACGGCAATGAGAAGCAACTATGCTAAAAGATTGATGTTCTACACTTGCTATCTCAAGACAATACTATGTAAGAAGAAGCAACAGCAAATTAAATTTCAAATACGGTACTTCTCATTCATCATTAAATTTGTAATAAATTAAAATTATTATCAATTTACTTGTTACATTGAATTGAAAACAATGAAAGGGAGGTTAGGATAGCAGGTACCTTTATATCACTTGAAAGAACATTGTTACACAGAAAATACATTTTATTTCAAAGTTATAATATTTCAATAGCTATTAAATGATTCGTAGAGTATTTCACAATTTCACTGTTGTTGATTTTAGAAAATAGTGTTATTGATCAATGAAACTGGTTGAGTTCATCACTCAAACTGGCTGTAAAATGGCGGATGGAAGACTTTAAAAAATATGTCATCGCTGTTAAAATCAAGAGCGATTGGGCCTTCTGTAAATCTAGGAGGTATTGGTTCTGGACCAATCAGAAGCATTTTTGATGGAATCAATATCGTAATTCAATATTGTGAAACTATCAGCTGATTTGATCAAACTGCTACACCAGCTGCTTCAACCTAACAATCCACTATAACTTCTCATATTTGAGATGAGAGGTTAGTTATCTCTGACAGTCACAGGTAAAATGAAATTGTTTTAATTAAATGTATACTAGTGGTCATAGATAAAATAGTGTATGCAACCATTTTATTTGGCCATTAAAGCACTTGTGAGATGTTTATAGTTATGTTATAACTTACATCTAACTCATGCCTTAATAATAAGGGTCAAAATAAAATCGGTGCATAAACTACTATTTTGTTACACTTGATAGAAAGTAGCTACTTTCCATAGATTTGTCATTTATGGAAAGTGCCTCTTTTCCGTACTAGATCGGAAAAATCAGCTGACAAATAGGGCCTTATAGCCATACAAGATAGGAAATAGTTATTTATGTATTAAGAGCGTGAAGCGCGACTTTATCGCTCGAGCCAAAACATTTACTGCGCGACGCACAGCGGAGCGCAGTAAATTTGCGAGAGCGATAAAGAAGCTTCACGCGCGAAATACATACAATATTTTTCCTACAACTGCAGTTCTGAATTCCAACACAATAAAAGTTTGTAGTTTGTAACATCACAGACCGTGCGCGGATTTGGTTAGCGTTCGACTTTTTTGAGGTTATATGAATCTCACGGATTCCATGATCCACCAATGAGAAGACATCAAAATCAAAACAGAAGCGTAAAGAAATCAGCTGGCGAGCGTAAAGTACTTTACCGCTTGCGGAGCAGTAAAGAGGTATTTTACAATTAGTTTTCAGTACGTAAAGAACTACTTTACGAGCAGTTGTAGGAAAAAACATATGGCGTGTGGCAAAAAGTTTTCCGTTGACTCATATATATTATATGTATAGATATAGTCAACTCATTACATTACTCAATACCTGTCTCGAATATTATCCAGCTGATTGCACTAGGCTATCATTATCATGGTTTATATAAATATGGGAATTCGCCCATCAAATTCTGAATCTAAATAAAGCAGCTAATTCAATAATTGTCTTGAATACTTTTGAATGTCTCGCATAATTATTATCCAGCTGATTGGAGCATGCCTTTCTATCAAGTGTAACAAAAATATCGTACATTACAAGGCTGTAAACTTTTGCCTGTTCTTGCATATTCACGTTTCTGCACTCGGCTGCGCCTCCTGCATAAACTATCATATGCTTGACCAGCAAATAGCTATTTGTGTAACTAGAGTGCAAAGCAGCGTTTTTCTGCATTGAGAGAAACAGTTTTTTTCATGAGCCAAAGGCGAGTGAAAAAAGTTTCTCGAGTGCAGAAACAATACTTTGCACTTGAATTACACATTAAATTTTTCCTGCAGTAATGTATAAAGTAATTAAACAGAACAAAACAGGGCATGCATAACCTGAAAATTCCTCACATAACCTATCTTTGAATCAAATCGATTTCATCAACAACAACTATTTCACAGCTGAAGCAGAATAGCCAACCTATTTTTGAATGCAGAATAGGGAACCTGCGTATTACATGCTCATCATTTTGTGTTGTTAGGTTGCAAATTTGGAGTGCGGAAAAGTACTTTCCTGCACTGTAATTTACTTTCCCGCACTGGTGCAGGAATAGACTATTTTGCGTGCTACAGTTAGTGCAAAAATAGGCACTTTTTTGGGTCACTGTAGGAAATAGCTATTTGTGTAACTAGAGTACAAAGCACCGTTTTTCTGCATCGAGAGAAACAGTTTTTTTCACGAGCCAAAGGCGAGTGAAAAAAGTTTCTCGAGTGCAGAAACAATACTTTGCACTTGTATTACACATTAAATTTTTCCTACAGTAATGTATAAAGTAATTCAAACAGAACAAAACAGGGCATACATAACCTGAAAACTTCTCACATAACCTATCTTCGAATCAAATCGATTTCATCAACAACAACTACAACAACTATTCACAGCTGAAGCAGAGTAGCCAATCTATTTTTGAATGCAGAATAGGGAACCTGCGTATTACATGCTCACTATTTTGTGTTGTTAGGTTGCAAATTTGGAGTGCGGAAAAGTACATTCCCACACTGCAATTTACTTTCCCGCACTGGTGCAGGAATAGACTATTTTGCGTGCTACAGTTAGTACAAAAATAGGCACTTTTTCGGGTCACTGTAGGAAAAAGTTATTTTCCTACAACTGCTCATAAAGTAGTTCTTTACGTACTGAAAACTAATTGTAAAATACCTCTTTACTGCTCCGCAAGTGGTAAAGTACTTTACGCTCGCCAGCTGTTTTCTTTATGCTTCTGTTTTGATTTTGATGCCTTCTCATTGGTGGATCACGGAATCCGTGAAATTCACATAACCTCAACAATGGCGAACGCTAACCAAATCCGCGCACGGTCTGTGATGTTACAAACTACAAGCTTTTATTGTGTTGGAATCCAGAACTGCAGTTGTAGGAAAAATATTGTATGCAATTCGTGCGTGAAGCTTCTTTATCGCTCTCGCAAAATTACTGCGCTCCGCTACGCGTCGCGCAGTAAATGTTTTGGCTCGAGCGATAAAGTCGCGCTTCACGCTCTTAATACATAAATAACTATTTCCAGCCTAGTAACTTAATATACTAATAGACACAGACACAGACTATTCTGTGCTATAGAACTTCTTTGGTCAGGACTACAGCGACTCTATAAAGAGTCCCTATACCGTACCGTACTCTATATAGACCGGGTAAACTCTTTATAGTCACTGTAGTCAGGACCATGACGAATGTTTTAAAACTACCGCCAAGGAATTGAAGCAGTGATGCTGTGTCAATTAGCAACAACAGTTGATCCCATTTTCGGAATCATCATCTAATTCAAAACGATTAAACAGTAGATGCTACAGTTAACTTTCGTAATTTTGTCTAAAAATTTCGTTAAATTTTATAAATTTTGGTCTGAGTTGCTTATAATGTTTTGTGTGGCACTACTGCATCATGCAAGACCAGTCAGGCAGTCAGCATTATACATTATAGGTTATGTTATGTATTACAGATTCTTAGGTTATTAAATGTCAAACACCAGAATTTTGAATGAGAGCAGGAGAAAATTAATATTGTTGTTGTGGGTAGATTAGTTGTTTCAAAATAACATTCAATTTATTAGGAGATTTTAGATACTATAATGTTCAAACGATTATTATCTAAAAGATTTGTTCTTTCTACTGGATCTCATTCAAGGGAATGTGTCCGGCACTATCCAGGTAAAATTTATTATTGAATATGAATACTATATAAATGTAGCTTAAATGATACCTAATGATGTTGGCCGCGTGCCCCCGAAAATAGCTAAAGTCTTTCGTCCTTATCTTCAACCAGCAAACTAAATTCTACACGCTGGTACTTCTTGCATGAGTTTTCAGCTTGGCTCAGGTGACAGTAGTGAAATTGAGACAGTTTTAAAAAATAACATTGTAGAATTTCTTCATGAATTCCATAACGAAATTTGGAACAATTTGCTTAAGTTGTGTCTCTGTTTCTCTCGATAAAGCTTGGATGTGTTAGTTATCAATTGAAATATAACAACTGTACTTGAGGAAAATATATAAGCTTTAATTTTCAACTCTAACTCTAAGAGTGGTGGCCGATAATATGTTTATTTGGTGGGGCCGAGAATATTTTAGAGAAGATTGCCAGTTTATGCTAAAATTTCCCAGAAATTTGCATTTCCACTCTGAAAAGCTAATATAATAATCTCTGGGATTATTTGGAAGTGTGGTAACCCAATTTGCAATATACTCCACTCTTTAGATTGGATTAGTCAATGTAATCGGCTTACATTAACGCTCAACAGTTCAGTGTGAACATTTAGATTTCATAAAAGTTCTACATAGACAGCCTTCTCAGATTCAGAAATAAAAGATTTATTGAAAGACCTATGCATCATTGTAATAAAATGGATGAAATATTGTGAGAGATGACAGAACAGCGATGGAGCGGGAAGACTGGGCGAGTTGCCTGGCGGTACGTAGCGCAGCCATGCGCATGCGGTGGGTTGCAGAACTAATCCGTACCAACAGCTATACGTTGGGATATGAACGCGCCAAATTTCAGCTCAACGTTATTCATATTGTTTTTGTAAAGTAGTACACCGGAATACCTCAAATTTTGTCGACCGGCCACTATTTTCTTTAAAAAATCATTATTTCGTCATTACTGTCATCTATATTAATTAAGATTGACTGAACACTAGTTTTTTAGAAGGAGCAAATCAAGTTGAAAGAGTTGTTTTTTTTAAGTTTTCTACCCTCTTTGAAAATTTCCGGCACATGTCAGTGGCTCACTAGCATATAATAAGCATTCCCGCAGAAACTTGAATGAAAATGGAATTGAACTTGCTAACACTAAATTCAGGAAAAGAAAATCGGTAGCCTGATTTCGAAAAGAGCTTAGAAAACTGAAAAAATTTGTTCTCAGTAATTGCAATTAGGGTTTTCAGTTTTATTTTTCCATTTTTTCGATACATTTGATGGAATTAATCAATTATTTGCATAAATTTTTTCTTTGCTACATGAAATACACTATCAATGATAATACTGTTCTGAGAACAATAGACCTCACTCGCCCAATACTCCTCACTCATAAGGGGATGATATATATTCGAAAAAAGTTTAGGAGCACTTTCGGCTCAAATTTCATTGCTTAACCTTTCATTGATGAAACTGAAAAAATCAATATTTGATAAGTTCAACATTTTTGATGCTCCCTAGAAATTATCCCTTATACATAGGCTAAAGGATTTTCCAGTGAAATTTAGATTTCCGCCTCTAGCTTCAAAGGAATTTTTGATTGGAAGTCTACCTGATGAGAGGAAGAATTTCCCAATTATTTCAGTGTTTGAGTTTTATACATTTTCTCACCCCCTCCACTCTTATATGAAAAAAGGCAGAAATTATTCACAAATGCGTTAATCAATATATTTTCCCCACCCCAAATGCTCAATTTATCAAAATTTTTGGATATATACCATTTCATTCAGATCAGAAAGTTCTAAAAAAATCGAAATTTTTTAAATTTTTTCGTATGAGTACTGTTAGGAAACTTTCGACTATATATATTACTGAATTTAAGTGATGAAATCAAAAAACAAGACATTCGGATGAGATTGGCTTCTGTCTCTAAAGATTTTGTTCTCATTTTCTTCTATAGTTTTGTCCCATAAACAGGGCTCGGATTCGACTAATTCAATTAGAGTGACATCATACCTATCAACCATCGTACTGTACCAGACATTTTTTTTCAGTACCTAACCTCAAACTGTTGACAAAATGACCAAATTCTGTTCAAAACTATGGACGACACAAGTGTCGGCGCCGGCACCGGCGGGAGCGATGCTGCCAACGAAATGCCGGTGAAGGTGAACGTGTCGGTGAATGTGAAAGCTGTTCCATTTGGCAGCATTGTATCTCAACCCCCACGACACCGGGACGACATCTTGCCGGTGTCGTGCCGGCGCCGTGTCGGTGTGTGTGAAAACGGCCATTAGAGCAGGTGGGGCTGAGCCCCACCAATAATTCCGCAAAAGAAAGAAATATTAGTTCATTAAAATAAACACTGAATAAATAAGAAAACCGCATGAATTTGTAAGGCAAGTATATTAATTTGTACACCGATTGCGAGTAGCCGCGGTCTGGACCGGTTGGGCTGATTTCCAAGTAGCCCTGGCAATACAGATCTGATATACATTGGCTCGATAGATGGGTGACGTCAGCTGGCAGCTCTCCCACTTTCCAGCGTCATATGCTCAAAGCAATTGAAGTTTGGGCTCTGCCCTAAGCAGTTGTAATTACGTTGACCAGTGGCTCCGTTCCACAGTTCGCGCTCCGCCGGAGGAGTGCATGATACATTGTCTGGACAACACCCATATGGAAAGTGAATTATTAATAGCATTATTTATTAATTAACTCTTATTATTTTTTACTCACTTTCTATTAGTAAGTTAATGTAAACAATGAATTTAAATCATGTTGACAGTTTACTTTGCACAAAGTTTTCGACGTTGCCATTGGAGGTAAAAAAATTTTTTTAAAGAGTTAGGCACACATCAGCCTAAAGATTTTAAGCTTGCTGTAACATACACAAAGCAAAACAGAGACTTTTGTACCTCGTGGTTCGATGAAAAGCTGTGGTTAACTACAAGCATCGAAAAACTAGCTTTATTCTGTTTTTATTGTTTATGTTTTGTTAATAAGGGAAATGATGATCTTTGGACAAAAACAGGCTGTAAGGGTCTCAAACACTTGAGTGAAAAAATTAAAAAACACGAGAAAGTAACACTAATTTAACCAATGCAATTAAATGTCCAGCCAAAGATCGCATCTACAGTGGTAAGATTGCTATTACTTTAATACTTGTATTTATTGGAGATGTTAGAGGGATGCATCTCACTTCTGAAAAGAAGCTTCGTCAGCCTGACGTTTAGTTAATTGACCTATCCTCCACACTCCTCTTGACTGTGTTAAAGTAATCACTGACACGGGAACTCTCAAAAACTGTACTGCACAGTAATTATTGCCAGTATTTTTATCCATTTCTTTTTTCTTACGAAGAAAGACAATAATAGCCTATACCGTAAATCCTGATTTTTTTTTAAATTGGCCATTCCAACATAAGTTTTATAACTTGTCTGTTGGGAATAGACAGTACCGTTGTCCAGTACCTTGATTTGAAAAAATCCAAGGATTCGTCTTGAATTCTGGTTGGTCTTGACAATATTCTGACTGAAATAGCCCTCACGACCGACCCATAAGTGTATTTAAAAATTAGCCCCACCAGTGAAAAACTTGACGCGCCGCTACTGCCAGTGCCAATACCATTCAATTATACAAATTTTCAATTATCCACCATACAAAAATTTCATTTGGATTTCATATGAGGGACGAAGATTTTTCTTTGGGGTATGTTTTTTGGGGAATTTTCCATTATCCTTGGGAGCGATGGGCACCCCAGTATTTACCAAGTAATGAGCATTGTTCTTCACGAAATTAGCTGCTCAATAGGACATCAAGTATGTCACCTTTGAAAGTCTATTGCAGACCATAATGATATATTACTCCCATTCATGGCGTTAAGCTGCATCTTTGGGCCGTGCCCAAACATCATGCCATATGTCAATACATCCATTAGTTACAGAAAATAGATAAATATTCATTACGTTTATTACATTTATGTTGCACGTGCCCCCTGGCACCCCAGGGCAAGCGCAACTTTGTCCAGAATAATCCACAGGCTGATTGACAACTCGCTCACATATTTCAAGAGCAGTCCACCAACCCATGAGTCATAAAAAATAAAAACTAAGCTTCTTATTGTCTTGATTTAAAAAGTGAAATCACCCTCCATTTCCGTATTGAAGCGGGGAAAAAATTATTGGTATAACAACCATTCTCTAAAGAAGGGGAAGAGAGTACTTTATTTGGGCTAGAGTATCAATTCTCTCACTGTTCTCAGCTTAGCATTTTTATAAATCGAAATATACTATAGAATACTGGGCCACTGGAAATTCGGGAACTGGAGGATTAAAATGGATGAATCATCTGTGTGGTACACACCCTCTCAGTTGTTGCGACCCGATAATGATATAATTCCTTCCTGAACACTATAAGGACAGCTCTTGAGTAGGATTTGTAAAACTTTATTTTTGAATATTGTTAAATTGCTTTCCATTTTTAGTTTTTTTAATGAGATAAATTTTTATACCTGAATACAGAGCGCCTTTTTCATAAGCTGTGAATCTGTGTTTTGGCAAGTAGAGGTTGTTGTGACGCTGAGGATATCTGTGAATGGGACGGAATGGGACAACTCGCCGCCGTATCCACTCGCCGCGGGGCATCTCGCCGCGAAAACAAAAATGAACACTCCAGTAGGCGCACCCGTCTCCGTGTCATGAGTGGTCACATATGTACACAATTTTTGTTTTGTGCGTTAAGGCGTTTATAAACAATCAAATTTTTCATCAAATTCAATAAAATAAAAGAGCTTCAAACTACTTCAAATCCCTTTAAAGTCCCTAAAATTGCTTAAAATCTTGTCCAAGATTTGTCAAGACTTTTAAAGTCTTGTCAAAAATTGGACGCGAATTATTGTATGTGATTATTTGATGAAAAATTATATTTTGTACAAATGCCTTTATTCATCAATTTTGTCCAATTAAACTATTGTTTCGCCTTTTTTTTGACAAAATAATTGTTACAAACATGTTTTAATGTACAATGTAACATGTCTTATGCTATGTGAGGTCAAATCAAATTTGTAATCTCAAATTTGCAGTCGAAAGAAAGAAATAGTGGTCTGCATGAGTCTCTTCTCCCGGAATTAGTTAGGGACAGCTCTTTTCTGGATTTGAAATATTTCCAGTGCACCAGTGGAGGAGCTCAGAAGGCTAAGCCATACCTTAATGGAAAAAAGTATCCATGATATATTAGCAGCCCTGTTCTAGTGGCATAAACAGCTTGGCTGAATCTTCGTTGTGATTTATGCAGGTATTCATCCCATTCCAGATTATACTACAGAAACTTGGTTGAACTGACATAATCCATTTCACTTAAGAAATGTTCATCATTGTCATCAACATCACCATTCCTTCTTGTTCGAATGTGTACAGTTTTTGCTTTATCAGGGTTCAATGCCAAACCATTATTCTTGAACCAGATATCTAAACTATTTCTAATTTCCTTCAGTGCTCTTCTAGCACAAGTGAGATTCTCTTCCCTAACAATTACTTTTAGGGAATGGTTGTCCATTCATGGGCAACTTATTAATTCTGAAACAAAATCTGGCTTTATCAAGCAATTGGGTTGGCCTAAGTATAGCCATGTGAGGGTCCTCATCCTCTGATATAAGGGCGGTATAATCAGCAAATAGAAGAACTTTTATTTTCATAACAAGGTGATTGATGAATACCAGGAAAAGAGCAGGGCCCAACATTGATCCTTGCAACATACCATAAAGTACATCCTTTGCCTGCAATTCAGCTTCATCAATCGTCACTATCTCTCTGCATTTGGAAAGGTAAACCTCCACTGCCTTAAGAGCCACTCCACCCGCATTATTTAGCTTTCTCAACAATATATAATGAGAGACGCAGTCAAACTCTTTGGTGAGGTCACTAAGAGCCTTAGCTACTAATTGTCTATCTTCCATTGCTTTTTCGTATTGCTTCCAGGCAACAAATAGCACCCACAGTGGATCTCGCTCTGCCAAAGCTAAACTTAGGTCAAGAAAAGTGAGTTCTCCTCAAAGTAGGTGACAGTTAGATATTCATCACTACATTCTTCTTTGTAGAAATCAGAATTAAAAATTGATCTTTTTAAGCTGGTGAGTAAAAACTCCGGACTCCAGGTAGTCATTTATCAGTGTACCCAAAGGTGCTATAATTTCAGACTTCATTAGAGAAGTAGGGAGGCCAATAACATCCGGAATAGTTGATTTCTTGAAGTCATACACTATCTTTGTCAAATCTTGAAGTTAATTTTTCCATTTCAGAAATCTGCAATTATGAAGAGGAACTCTCTGTATACTGCTTCTGCTAGAGCTCCAGGAAAAGCTTGATCACAAAGAATTCATTAACAGAATTTATTGATTTTGTACAGTAGCATTCATCGATTCCCATCAGCTGTTCAATGCTATTGTCAATATCCGCCATTGCGGAAGTCTTCAGTATGAGGTGATAGCAATTGAAGGAATTCGAAATCAATAAATTCTGTTTATGTATATTTGTCAGTCGCTTCAAAACTAATTCATTAAAGTGATCAGAACTTGCACTTTATGATAAGGGTTTCTTCTTCAATTACCAGTACTCTCCGCCCCCTGCTCTGCCACCCTCCACCTCCAAAACCATGCTCCATAGTTCAACACCATGCTTTATGCGATAATTTTTGTGTTTACTAATTATTTGTGATTAAATATCTTTATTACTTCAATATTATTAATTAGCTAGGCTATTTCACAAGGTAGAAATCTTATCATTGAGATAAGTCATGTATATAACTGATTCCTTTTAATGATTGATGTACGTAATAGAAATTTCAACTGAGATTTTTACTAGAAAAAATTGTAATTTTTCAGCTCCTATCAAACGCTTCTACAGGAAAACAGGGATCTTGAACAGTGATGGACAGTTTGAAGTTACTTTAGACCAGAGGAAGCTTAAAACCCCCATGGGAAGAGTATTCAGTGTAGATTCAGAGGCTTTAGCTTTGGCTGTGGCTGCAGAATGGGACGCCCAGAAAACCAACATTGTTCAGAGTAATATGCATTTGGTAAGTAAAAACAAAAAGCAAGAATTAATTTCTTTCAAATAAAATAATTTTATAATTTGTCATTTTAGTTTAGGTGTAGTTCAAGTGTCCATGAAAATTTTATCTTTACCTATATAATTTAACTTGACATCTACGCTATTGATACAATCGGTTTTCTAAAAAATTGCAAAAACAGAAGCATGAGTTTTTAACCAACTTCCAAAAAGGAGTAGGTTCTCAATGCGATCTGTTTTTTATGTTTGTCCATCAATTACTGGAGGATTATTGAACCGATTTCGATAAATTCTTTTTTAAATGAAACATCATCATTCACCGGTGATCCCATGCAAGTTTTGCAAGGATTGGCCTACTTAGACCAATATCAAGCAAAAAGAAGCATTCATCGATGTGTTCATTTGAATTTTGTCTGAATAGGCTAGTTTCACACACAAATGACAGGCCGATCATTGTACCAAATGGAGCACTTCACACTTACCCAATTTTTAAAAAATCATATGATGTAATGTAATTAAGCCAGGTAAACAACATCGGTTACCCAAAGACGCTTTTGTCTTAAACAAGCCTGTAATGTCCCGTTTTGGCCAAACAGGTGAACTTAATTTGAATTAAGAATAAGAAGAATAATATAATATTTTCGCTACACAGTAAGAAGCTGGTTTCTGGTCTTGCAGACCAAAAAGCCGTTTACAAACTGGGATCGACCAAAATCAGCTGGAGTCTGGTAAAATGAGCTGCAGTCTGGTAAATTTACCAGTCTTTTTTCCATTGATATATATATATACTACATTGATATAAATGGGTTTATCCATGCACTTTTTAAGTAGTTTGAAGTTTGAACACCGCTAGATGGCAATGCATTTTCCTTCCAACAATGTTATTATTTCGTTTGAATCAACTCGATCGATGATCGTCACATTGCTCTTTCACAATAAACGTTGGAAAGATTTCAAAACATTGCCTTGAAAAAATTACATAAAAAAAGTTGAAAGTTCTGTTGAAATGTTTCTGGTAGTGTGGCAAAAAGTATTGTATGTGAGTCACCCAGAAGGTGTTAACGGTAGTCGCATGAAATCTCGCATTCGGCCAGCCTCACGGGAGAACTATCATTTATTTTATTTATTCTTTACAAATTACAGGGAAGCAACAGATAGATGGCTATCCATATTGCTTCCATAACACAACGATTGTACAAATTATTATAGAAATATCAAGTTATAGTAATACGCTAAAAACTAATCAATTATACAAAAATGAATTCAATTATCATTTTCTTTCAGAAATACCTAATTACTTATTCCAATGAATATACTATACTACAAAGAAACCATGAGAAAAACAATAAATTAAATTAGCCGAAGATACACAAATAAATTTTCTAGAGAAAAAAAAGACATACCAGTATTTTACTATATCTTTATAATAATTTCTACTATCCATATTACTATAATTTGCTGCCCTCTGAGGGAAGCACAAGAGAAAGGATGTAGATAAAAAATAGAGCATTCCTTGATGGAGATGAACTACTTTCCATTATTCATCATATTTCTCTAACATAGCTAACCTACATTTCTTTTTAAACATTTCTCTTGTTAGGTGAAACAGATCATCCTTATCAGCTATTCCATTGAGGCAGTCTGTTTAAAGGAGAAAAATAGTGGTTGAGAGGGCTTCGGAATCTGTGCTGGGTCCACATGTGCTTTCTACCTGAAGGTAGACAAAGCAACAGGTTGATGGAATCGGAAAGGGTTGTCCCATTGTTTGTAAAGTTGGAAATATTCCTTCCTATATCTTTTTTCTATTGTTATATTTTTCGATGTGCGACAATAAATAAGAGTCGTCAATTTCATTATTAAATATTTTATAAATCAAAAGAAGATCATGCATGGATCGCCTTGAACTGAGAGTCTCAATTCCAAAAATCCTAATCAGCTTGCAGCACTAAAATCCTAATCATGGACATGCAGCACTGAATCTCTTATAATATATATACCTCAAAAACCGTTTCTGTACTCTTTCCAATGTAACAATCAAATAATTGGAGTATGGATTCCAGATTTGTGAACCATACTCCATAACACTACGTACTAGAGTCTTGTACAAATACAGCAGCACTAACACATCATGGAAGTCCCGACAAATTCTCATGAGGAATCCAATACTCTGATAAGCCTTATTTGCAGTGGATTCAATGTGAAAATTCAATTTTTATTCTGAGTAAAATAAAATTCCCAGATCGCTTACACAATCCTTTTGAGGCAATTGACTGTTATTAATTTTATATATGAAATTCAGTTTCTCCCTCTTTCTTGAGAAAGACACAATGGTGCATTTAACAACATTGAGACACAGTTCATTTCTAATGCACCATATGTGCAGCCTATTGATGTCATCTTGCAACTTAATGCAGTCATTGATGCCTTAGACCTCCCTAAAAACCTTCACATCATCAGCGAACATAAGACAATGGGAATTGAGGTACCCCAGAATTTCTCTCAAAATAAGAGCACCTACCATTCACCTTCACCTTCTACCTACTAGATAACTATGAAAAAATAATAACATTCTCTCACTAAATCCAAAGTTAACAAGCTTCTCTAGCAGAATTCTGTGGTTCACCTTATGAGATGTCACTGTAAACTACATCTACACACCCTGCCTGATCCAGTTTTGAGGACACCATGCCAGTGAACTGCATCAGGTTTGTAACTGTTGATCGACCTGGTATAAATCCATTCTGATGCTCACTGATCCTCGAATGTATGTGCCTGAATATATTTTTATAAAGAATGATTTCGAATATTTTGGCCAATGCATTTAGTATGGATATAGATCTGTCGTTGATTATAAGATAACCATAAATAGTAAAAAATGCCAATACCTTCAATTCAAAAACAAACATAATTTAAATGAAGATAGGGCTATAAACGTGTTTGTAAACGATAATCAATTAGACCAGGAAGAAAAAATTGCATTTCTAGGAGTTATGTTGGATAGACGATTGACCTGGACTCCATACATTGAGAAAATATGTAGTAAAATTTCATCTGGGGTATTTGTCCTGCGACAGCTCGCTAGATTGAATGACAAAAAGTTACTTTTTACAGCTTACCATGGACTCTTACTGTCACATATTAGGTATGCTATCTTAGTATGGGGTAATTCATCAAAACAAAATCTTCATAGGGTGTTTAAGATCCAAAAGAAAGCGGTTAGGTGTATAGAAAGAGTAAATAGATCACATTCATGTAGGCCGTTGTTTAAGAGACTTGGTCTCCTAACTGTACCGTGCTTATATGTGTATGAAGCTACTTTATATGTAAAAACGAATGATATTAACCAAAATCTTGATGTACATGATTATAATACAAGAAGCCGAGGAGATTATCACTTGGTGAGTCACAATAGTAGCTTATTCGAACAAAAACCTAGTTATATTGGTAGGAAATTCTACAACAAGCTACCGCAGTTTTTGAAGAGTCTTGAAAATATAGAAATATTTAAAAAACAATTGAAGAAATATTTAGTTGATAAAGCTTTTTATAGTGTACAAGAGTTCCTTTCACATCAAAATTAAGCCTCACCTCAACTAACTGAAGTAATTATGGTATCTAGTGTATAATATTGTTGATCTGACTTGTCTTATACTCCTTAACTGGAGTCTCCAAGACGTAATCTACAAAAAAAAAATGTCTATTCTCAGAGTTCTTCAAAGTTAATAATTTTTGTAATGTAGGTTTACTCTGAAAAGGACTGAATTAATATAAATCAAAAGTCATTTCACTTTTATGAAGCCTTTTGCTATAATACATTTTTAAAATACAATATTTTATATTCAATAAAGAGTTATAGAATTTTACTTAGTTTATTAACTTTTCTTATAGTTAGATTTTTAGTTACTTTAATTTATATGATAGTTATATTGATCATATCGATTTGCTAATTTGCTGAGTTTTTCATGATGTAGAAGAAGTTTCTCATGTTTTGAAAGTTTGAACATTCAACTAAAAAGCTTAAAATAAAAAATAAACAAAAGAGAAACCGACTTCTATAAAAATGATATTAAAAAATTAAATACTTGCATGCTAAAACGTTTAAAACAAAGTATTCGCTTTAAACTGAGAAAATTTAATACAAGTAACCTTTTGAAGTCTGTGCCAAATATTTTATGAAGTTTATACGGAATTCTATTTAATATTTTAGGAGTTTATGAAAACTTTGGCGCCATCTTTAAAATGTTAATTTTATTAAATTTAATTTTTTCTGTTCAAAGTGAATACCACTTTATTTTAAACTTTTTAGTATGTAGTATTTAATTTTTGAGGATTATTTCATTGAAGTCGGTTTCGTTTTAGCTTTAAAATGTTCTCTAATTTAATTTGCGCCCGCAATATAACTAGCTCTGTGTGCAAATATGATTGATACATTCTATTTAGATACTAGCATAATAATTGTATAGTATTTGTAACAAGTAATGTCACTTCCTTTGTTAGGAATTCTCTAGCATAATTTGGATTAGTCTGTCAAATCATTCCTAGCAGTGTGGAGAAACACATTTTGTTTTGTCTGTGCACCGTTTACAGCGCCCCAAGCGGCTGCACTAAGAACTAGTCATTATTCTTATGAAAAAGTGTGTGAGAACATCTCACAGCATAGAGCAGTGAGCTCAACAGAGCGTGAGCCAAATTCGTACAACTGCCAAGAATGAGTTGACAAGCTATACTGCCACTGAAAATAAATCATTGTTCACTTATTATTTCCAATCATTGGGTACTTTGACGACAGCACACATTAATTATTCAATTCATAAATTCACAGATAATTTCCATACAATATCATTTGAATTTTCATTTCCAGACTGCATTGTGTAGCACGGCTATCGATAATCCAAATAACTGCAACAAATTTGACCTTGTTCAAAAAATATTGAGTTATATAGACACTGATGCCATCCTCTTTCAGCCGACTGTAAGTATGAACTAATTAATTTTTCTGTCTGCCATCTAATTGATTTGTGATGCAAGTTTGAAAATATACAAGTTAGTTGGAATTGAACTTATGAATGATGTACTCGTATATTTCATTTTTACTTTTTCATTGCATGACTATTTTTCCAGTAGTTTGATTTTCAAATAGTGTTTTTGCTCCAAGTTCATCATTTGGTGTATCAATATACTCCCGTATATAATTTTTAATTAGTAGTAGAAACTCCGGAAAACGTACATACCCAAAAAGGTAGTAGCAAGATATACTTAATTTCAATACAAGAAATCTGACTCATCACTAGCCTTAAAAAGTGTACATTTGTGTATTTACTGTACCCGACAGATGTTCCTCTCAGGTTAGCAGGTCTGTGTTGTCATTTCATGTTAGTAGAGGGTCAAGAAATTTATTATTCAATTATTGAAGTTTATTCTGTGTATTTTTTTTTTTAATATTCTGATTTTTCATACGTGGGTTTTGGAATTTGTTATTCCGAGATCTATTCTCAGTTAGGTATGAACATTTTCTGTCACTTTTATCAACTAGTGAGCCCAATGGGCTGGAGAACTCGCTTGCAAACAAATAATTTTTGATAGGGAAACTCATTTGGAAAGCATATTGTAGGGGTAAGGTAGTAACAAAAAATGGCTAACTTGTTAATATATACAGTCGCACTACACACAGGAATTGGGGGCGTTGCTGTTTATAGTGGACAGTGTCATGGAGAGGAAATGCAGCCTGTTGATCTGGATGCTTTCTGTGTTGAGTTGGTGTTTGAGACCACAGCTGTTGTGCTGAGCGATCTTTCTATTCTTATTCTTACACTCTATTGTTCCAGTGTTGTTTTTTTAACAGTTTGTGGTTCAGTTCGAACAGTGTCTGCAATATGTTACTAGACTAGCAACCAGAGTCTATGTAGGTGGTGATTTCAATGTACATTTAAATAAGGATAATCAAAAATCACAAAGGCTCACCAATGTTCTGCAAATGTTCAACCTGTACTGGACCACTCTTGAATCCACAAGTGGTCTGTACTGCCTCGATAATGTTGCAACAAATGATTGTGTGTCCAATTATGATGCGGTTGTGGTTGAACCACTTGTTGCTGATCATGCTGCTGTAATGGTTGACATTACTCAGGTGTCCAGAATTAAACATACTTATTGTAAATGGGCTGTTGATTATAATTTTTTTTCAAGGAAGGTGAGGGAGGCCAATCTGTTGATTTTCTGGCAATGTCTCATCAACATGGACTGGGGCTTTCTGGCTTCGTTTTTGACTGTGGAGGAGAGATTCAGTGCATTCCACCATCACCTTACTTCAGTTTTCAATGAGACATGTCCAGCAGTATCTTTCAAACCAAATTCTGAGACTGTGGAGGCAAAACCCAGAACTTTCAACATGCAAAATATCTGATATACACCTGAACTGGAGCAAATAAAAATATTTGTTGTGCTGCTCCACAACCTGTATAAGTCAGAGTCAAATGTCTCTTTGGTTGAAGCTAAATATTGAAACTACCTCAAGGCCAAAAATATCTACAGAGCTGAAATTGATAAGGCTAAGAAGGCTGCAAATGCCAAATTCATATGTGAAGCCAAGGACAACCCAGATGAAGTAAACAACTTTTTCATTGATGCTATTACTGAATTGGTTGAAGGCATCCCCATCTCCACTGTTGATCCAGCCATGCAGGTGCCACCAATGCACTCTACATTCAAGTCCTTCAAAGCCATTGAGAGGGAATGTCTTATTAATATTGTCAATGGTTTCAAAGCCTACAGCCAGGATGTTTATGGTCTATCAGTTATAGTTTTAAAGAGGGTCATTGATGTCCTGATGGATCCTCTGCTTGTGCTCCTCAATGCCTGTATGTTGAGCAGAATTTTTCCTGATTGTCTTAAGGTCTCAAAAACAGTTCCAATTTACAAAAAAGGTGACCCCACTATTGCAGGTAGTTACAGGCCTATCTCCATAGTGCCTATTATTGCAAAAATCCTGGAAACAATAATGATGAGACAGCTAACATACTATCTGGATGGGAAGTATGCAGCATGGTTTTCGCAAAGGAAGATCCACAGCCACTGCCATGATATATCTGGTGGAAACCATTCACCAGGCTTTTGAGAATCATCGAGTCAGTGGACCTGATGTTGTGCGACCTCACAAAGGTGTTTGATTGTGTGCCTCATGATGTCCTGCTGAGTAAGCTGTTAAGGTATGGAGTGCAGGGTCAGACATGGAACATGTTGAAGAGTTATTTGATGAACCACCAACAAGCTGTTAGTATGATGGGTGCTTTGTCAGAGGAGAAACCAGTGATGTATGGTGTACCTCAGGGCTCTGTGCTGGGCCCCCTACTGTTCCTTATTATGATAAATGACCTCAGTCTGGATGGCTCAAGTTTGCTGTTTGCTGATGATACCACACTAGTTGGTCGTGTAGAAGAGGAAGAGCAGATATCGACCTACCTAGATGTAGACTCTCAAGGATGAAGGACTGTTTCCCTGCATTGGCAATGAAGATGTTCAATAGATTGCCCCCTTCTCTTCAGACTGCTCGGTTCAACAGTTTCAAGAATATGATGACATGGTGGCTGATTGAAAGGAGTTACTACAGTGTGAATGAGTTTCTAAATGACAACTTGAGTAACCTGTCCTCAAAACCGCCAACTCTTGCCAATCAAGTGACTTAATATTTTTTTTTTCTTGTAATTGTCAACAATTAGTCAAAGTATGACTATATAGTGAATTATGTGTTTTTGACGTGATCTATCCAGGAATGCCTGGGCATTGGTCAAGAAATTGGAAATTGGTTGCTTTGAAGATACTTATTTAAAAATTCACAAGACATAATCACTTTAAGTTCAAGTTCATCGTTGCTCTGATACACAGATTTATTTTCCACAAAAAGACCTACTGTAATCATATAACTTAAATAAATAAATAAATAGAATTTTATTGTCATTAAGCTCTTTGAACAATAGACATCGTCAAATACAAATAAAATAGATTTACAATATTAATTGTATACACAAATACAAAACAAGTCCTAGAATATATATTCAAACAATGCATGTGACTCATCAATGCATAACCCGTAATGCTCACAGCACAACCTAAGCCTCCTGAACAATTACATAAAAAATACAAAATTGATGTAAACATCTCTAAGCAACAATTATTTCACTTTTAAAGAACTCATTAACAGTATAAAAAGGATTAATTACAAGCCAATTTAATAATCTGGTCTTAAATTTCTTTCCCATTTCCATAATTAAATCTGTTGGTAATTTATTGTACATTTTAATACCAAGTGTGTCATAACTTTTAGCTGTTTTAGATCATCTATGATAGGGAATATCAATCCTCTTACAATTCCTTGTGTTATAGCTATGAGTATCAAGTCTTAATTTTAAATTGGATGAGTTTCTTTTAACATGCAATAATACTGTGTATATGTAAAAATTCACTATTGTCATTATTTTAAGCTCAACAAAAAGAGGGTTGCTTAGCATGTGCTAATCTATTAGAACCTGTCAATACCCTGACCACCTTTTTTTGCAATGACAAAATTCTTCCTATATATCTACTATTACCCCACAGTAGTATACCATATGTAGCAATACTCTAAAAAAAGGCGAAATAAGCTGACCTTAAATAATTGTCTGGAACATGGGTTTTCAGTTGCCTAATTAGGTAAATCACTCTTGATAGTTTACCAGAGACATAATTAATATGGGCTTCCCAGTTCAAGTATCTGTCAATGAATATACCTAAAATTTTGCATCACTTGTTAAATTCACATCATTTAACCCATCCCTAAGGGTAAAGTGCATAGTTTGAGTTTTATTTTCATTAAGCATGAATCTGTTAGCCCTGAACCATGTTGCCGCTTGCTTGAGAGTGGACTCAGTCAGAACTTTGAGATTTTGTAGGTCAGAACAATTATTGAGAAATGTTGTGTCATCAGCATAAAGTATTGAATGGCATTTAAGAACAGCAGGAAGATCATTCATCATCAAAACAAAAAGCAGTGGTCCCAGAACCGAACCCTGTGGGACACTAAACTTTATGCATGCTACATCTGATCTCTTGTTTCCAATACACACCACCTGCTTACGTCCCATCAGATAACTTTCAAACAAACAAAGATCTACTCCACAAACACCATAAAAATTCAATTTGTTCAATAAGAGAGAGTGCACTACACAGTCAAACGCCTTGCTCAGGTCACAGAAGGTCACCTGAGCAAACTCTTTATTTTCTAAAGTTCTTAGAGTATCCTTGACAAGAGCATCCATAGCTCCTGTAGTAGATCTTCCCTTTACAAATCCATACTGAGCATCACTGATTATATTGTGCTCAACAAGATATTCATATAATTGCTTATGTATTAAGGTCTCAAGTACTTTTGCAAAACATGGCACCAATGAAATAGGATGATAACTACCTGGACTATCCTTAGGCCCCTTCTTGTAAACAGGTACAACCCTGGAGACTTCCAGTACTTCAGGAAAAATTCCATCTCTCAGGCATCTGTTTATACAATATGTAAATGGATTTATAATACATTGAATAATTTGTTTCAATAAATCACTAGAGAAGCCATAAATATCAACACTAGCTGAGGCCTTAAAACTGAAAACTATAATAAGTACTTCATGTGGGGATACTTCATGAAATGTAAATCTGGGCTTATCCTGATCAGGAGGAAAAACAAAGTTCTGCTCTAATAAATTCTGAGCTGTCAGATTGGGCGGAACAATCTTGTCATGTACATCCAACACTGAATCCAAGAAAAACTTATTTAACTCATTGAGTGTGAATGGAATTGGATCTTTTTATACCTATATATCAGGGCAATGGAATATATTTAGTAGATATATTTACCACATAAAAAACAGCTGTTCATAATTTTATCCCAATATCAGGGCAATGAAATTAGTATATCAGATAGAGATTCTATAAAAAACCTGATCACATTTATATTCATCTACAGCTGATAATAACTCAAAATATATTTTGAAATCTATTGCGAATGCCATCATATGGTAGAATCGTAGAAACAACTATTCTCTATATATAGTGATATATAGATATATGAGGGGCGTATTTGATTCGTCTCAAAAAGGATGAAGGAGTCGGTTAATTTTATTGGCCAACGAACTTGACCTGTCTAAAGATACCAAGAATCTGTGTTTCAAATTTGAAGTTGATTGATAAAGGAGTTCGAAAGTTATCGTGGAACATACCCACAAACACACAACGCCTCGAGCCTCAAGTCAAAAGGAAGAACTCGCTTCGCTCGTTCAATAAACTGCTGTTCACATAAGCTATAAGCTTAGGAACCACGAGGCCACAAAAAGCTTGCAACTAAGCATGTTTCCTTGTTTAATCGTAACACTAATGCATAGGCTAATCTTAATAAGCATTGAAACTATGGAATTAATCATAACTTTGTCTTTACAGAATGAAAAAGATTTGATGGGCTTGCAGGAGAATGAATGGGTGCCCATTATAGACTGGTTCAATGACAGATATAGTACAAATATTCAACCAACTGAAGACATAAGTCCTCCTCAAATCAGCCAAGATAACAAGGATAAAATACAGAGACATTTACTATCATATAATTTCGCTGCAGTAAATGGTATGTTCTGCTTTTTATGTAAAGTATTATATTTTTTCCAAATTATACTTCAGAAAGATTTCAAGCAGCAAAATGACGCTAACTCTGGTAACTATTAAGATACATGCAATGCTAAATAATGTTAACGAACAATATCTCCAATTTCCAATTCCTGTTTCTAATTACTCTTCTCAAATAATATGTTAGAAACTGAATGTATCTCTGAAATGTTGTCAGCTCACAGTAAAGAAAGAAGCTATTAACTTAGTAACATGAGTAGGAATCCAAGGATTGGGTATTTGAAATTAAATATCTTTATGAGCCCTTAGAGTGCATTGTAAGATGTTTCATGCTTATGGAAACTTTGTATAAAGATCATCGTGTTTCTATTTATTCAGATTATCTCATTCTTCTTTTTTTAGATTCAAGTAATTCAGTTATTTTTTAATTTTACTCTGTAGGCATATACCGGTATATTTTTATATTATATTGTAAATACAATATTCACACAACATTGTTATATCTCTTCATGTAAATTAGCAATCTATTTCTATTGATTCATTTCAAGAAACATGTTGTGTATTATATAGAATCAAATGATTCTATGTAATACATAGTAACTAGTAGCTACGAACTACTTCTCCTTATATTTAAACTTCAATATAGTAAAATAAGTTAAGTAATTTCTCACTTCTTACATTTTCATGCTTTTCAGGTTTTGCTTTTGCTATTGAGTCGTTAAAGTCAGTTATATTGACTTTGTGCTGCGTGGACAGGCATATAAGCATAGAAAAAGCTGTAACATTATCGAGGCTAGAAGAGGAATATCAGGTAATGTCATGGAACTTTGAAGGTACGTTTTTGTAGCGATATGACTATGCAGCGGCGAGCAAAAAATGACTTATTGATTAATGAACAGTAAAAGAGATGAAGACGGGAAACAACCACAATAAGTGAGCAATGCTCCAGCGGCATGTAACACATCATAGAAAAGTACAGTTAAATAATACCACACGATCGTGTTTCATGTTTAAATCTAAAAACATAAAATCACTGTTCCAGGTAATCAAAAAGCATGTATGGACACAAATCAATCAAACAATTTCGACTCAGAAATACTCGGTTGTCAACATTTTTTATTATGTAGGGGAGAGCATTGAACTTCTTATACTCATATTATGGTCAGCTTTCTAATGTCAGTTGATGTGTTGGGGGGGGGGGGGGGGCATAACCCTTGAACCTTGTGTTGTGCAGATTCCTCAAACAAGTCTTTTCAAAAGTATATTTATTTTAAAATACAAACTGAAGCAATTTTAAGAATATAGATGGCTGTTGCTGTTAATAATTCTTGCTCCTTATAGACATGCTTGCATCAATACTTACTATTCTATAAAAACAGTCTAATGGCCTTTTTTGCAATAAGAAAATGCTATTTTCAATCGGTTTCCTCACAATATAATACCATACCTCAAAACAGAAAGAAAATATACCATGAGAACAGTTTTTTAATTCCCTATTTTAGATAATACTTTCAATGAAAGTACAGGTTCAGGTTATTAGTCACATGTGAAATGTGCAGCTTCCATTTCGAGTCACTCTTCAGGTGGCTCGAGTGGAGCAGGAAGGGGATATGTCTGAGTGGGAGTGAAATACATCACCTGAGTGAGCTGTTAAGCCTCACCCATTGATAACATGCCACAGTTCTGCATAAATTTAAAGAATTGTAGGAGTTCCTTGTCATCCAATCGAATAGATTGTTAGTGGTTGGCTATTTTAATGCAAGAGCTTTGGAATAGGATAGGCCTCATCAAGATGGTAGGGGAAAGGCGATTCTGAAGATGGCTGAAGATTCTAAATCTAGGTAGCAATGGTCGTTTGTGGACATTGACAGAACAGGCTCTTAGGATTTTGAAGAATTGAATATTAATTTGAATGGATAAGTAGTATTTTTTTATATTTTTTATTAGTAGTATTTATAATATCTTATTAACTTCCAGTATTAATTTTTCTAGTATAAGTTAAAGTATCTTAATAAAAAGACAAATTCTGCTTTTGAGGTTAGATGTACCAATATTCTTAAATTTTCTTGAATCTTAAGTTGACAATTATAATAAATTAAGTAAAGTAATATCTCATTAAACATTTTACTAAATCAATTCAAAACAAATTTTAGCTAGGAAAATGAGTCCAAACAAGTCATCTAAATCTAATTGTTTAACTAACACGCAGGTAACTACGCGATCTCAAGTATTAATAAAAAAAATATCAATCAGCTCTTAAAGCTACTGTAGATGTAGAAGAAAAGGTTGCTAAACTATTGAGTGATCACACCTAATTAAAAACAAAATTAGAATCATCGCTAAAAAATTAGGAAGAACGGGTAGGGTTGGTGAATCACGTAAAATCTCTTGAGGTCATCATAAAAATGAAGCAGGAACATCATCAAATCGAAATCTCACAAGTCAATGTAGGTCAAAGTCAGAGGAAATTGAAATATTAAAATAAAAAAATTAATGTAGCTAATGTAAGATCTGAACCTCTGATCAATACAAAACAATTAGATCCTAAAACAAATGGGAAAAACATGGAAAATGGCCAAATTACCAAAACTAAAGTGAGGGGAAATAACGATAGGAAAGGTAGAGTACTGCTCTTGACATCCAGTCATGGACGAGAGTGCAGTGATCTAATGGATAAAATATTAAAAAAACAGTATGAAGTTCAGAGTTTTTTCAAGCCAAGTGCCCCTATAAACGCAATCGTTAGCTAAGGAACAAACAAAAGATTTTGGAAAAAACGATTTTCTAATGGTACTGGGTGACTCAAACAATATAAATGAATCTGGTCTAAAACATCTTCCTGAAATAAATTAAAAAATTAAAGATATTGTGCCACTCAGCTAAAAAACTAATGTAATAATTCGTACAATTCCGTATAGGTTTGATAGGCCAGAGCTAAATGAAACCATCAAGTCAACAAATTAATCAATTCATAATACAATCAACAGCCTAAAAAAATAAGAATTCTAAGCAATTGGGGATTTGTTTTCTAAATGAAAGGCTGAAAAACCAAAACTTCACCAACCATGGTCCTCTAAAAAGTTTAATAAACCGCCAAATCAATTTAATTTTTTATCTAACTAAATTCCTAAAAAGATGAATTGAATTGAATTGAAATCATCTTTATTCATCAAAAAATGTACAAATACATTTGAATAGTGTCAAATTACACAAGAATTAATAAAGTCACAACACATAATAATATAAGTTACAATTTTGATAAAAACTAGATTCTAAAATCTCACAGTCAAATTGACATACTCCTGCAAGGAGTATAGGGAAGTCCCTCCAAATATTCCTTTAATTTCTTATGTAGGTATTCAACCTCCTCTATTTCCTGCAACTCTCTAGGAAGTGTATTGAAAAATTTTCTCCCCATAAAGAGTGTTTTTTTCTTATAGAAGTCCAATCTATGCCTCTCCGTGATCCTTCCAAATCTGGTGTTGTAGCCATGTGTTTCGTTTCTTGGTTCCGTTAAAGAGTATTTTTTAAAGTACATGACTACATCAAAAATATATTGCCCATAGATTGTTAAAATACCAAATTGTGGAAAAACGAGTTTTACTAAGTCAATTCTTTTTAAATTCATTATTACTCTAATAGCCCTTTTTTGTTGCAAAAGTATTCTATCAAGGTTACTCTTGGTTGTGCTTCCATAGATCGCAAGTCCGTATGCCAGATGAGAATGAATTAATGAGTGGTACAGGGTTTTCATTGTCTGTATACTGCAGATATTTGTCATTTGCCGCAAAGCAAAAAGGCCGGGGGATATCTTTTTACAACCTGAGAAACATGTTTATCCCATGATAAGTTGATATCAATATCTAGGCCTAAGAATTTTGTGCTATCCACCAGTTTTAAAGTTTCACCGTTTATTGCAACATTTGGGGACCAATAATTAATTCTTTGCCTTGTTGAAAACGGGACAACAATTGACTTACTGGCATTTAAAAGAAGATTCCTGTTATTTAGAAATTCATTCACAGAAGACAGGCCAATAGCGGATGCTGCTTCAATCTCTTCAATGGATTCACCCGAGAAGATGATGTTAGCATCATCAGCATAAAGACAAACAGCAGCCTGCCCTCGGACTACCCCAGGCAACCCCTTGATGTAGCATAGAAATAATAAAGGACCCAATATTGAACCTTGAGGGACACCATATTTCAGACTCCTCAGGTCAGAGCGGTATCTGATTTTATATTGCAGCGCATGCGTCTCTTCAATATGCTCTATCTCGACAAATTGCTGCCTATCCTTCAAGTACGATGCAAACCATGTCTGTTCAATTCCATTTATACCTAGAGTCTTCAACGTATCTAACAAAACATTATGCCTCACACTGTCAAAAGCACGAGTCATATCTAAGAATGTGCCAATAACTTTCTCCCCTTTGTCTATAGCATTTATGATAGCGTTAATAAAATCGACTCTGGCAGTTATAGTGGACTTTTTTGAGCGAAAGCCATGCTGCTGTTTGTCCAAAATGTTTTTTGTTTCTAAAAATTCCATTAGCTGCATGTACACCACACTTTCAATAATTTTAGAAAATACCGATAAAATAGATACTGGCCTATAACACGCAGGCTCTCTAAATACCCTTCTTAAATATTGGAAAACCCCTGGCTACCTTTAAAATGTTTGGAAAATGGCCCTATATCAAAGAGGAATTTATTATATGAGTCAGGGGTTTAATTATTGCCGGCAATACTTTTTTAACTACTGTAATTGGAATGTCATCTGGCCCTGAAGAAAGTTTATTTTCAAATGACATTATTATTTTTACTAGCTCAGATTCTGAAATAGTTTTGAATCTGAATCTCAGTGTGGATTGACAGTTTGGATAAATCGGGGTTTCAACAGGTTCACATCTATCTGGAATATTTGGTATGACAAACTTATCTACGGCTGTAACAAAAAAATCATTAAAAATATTACTAATAGTAAGAGGATTCGTTACATGACTTCCATTATCTATAACACTTATATTTGAGTTTTTCTTTTTGTTTTTACCAACATTATCGTTAACAATCTTCCAGATTACTCTATTTTTATTTCTTGCATTGGCGACTTTTTTGTCAAAGACCTTTTGCTTATTTATTGCTATTTTATGTCTCAAATCTCTTTTCCTAGTTTTAATTTGATCCTTTAAGTCCTCACTCTTTGCATTTCTAAATATTCTCTCAAGCTCCAATAACTCCCTCTTTTTTCTAATGACGTCATTGCTCGAATATTTATCCTTATTTGATTCTTTCTCATTCATAAATATCTTTGGAAAATTAATGTTGAAATAATAAGAAAAATTTGAAATAAAGACATTATACTTCTCACTTACTGAAGATTGATAAACTTCCAACCAATTGACGCCCTCTAAATCTTTAAAAAATATATTCAAATTACAGTCGTCAAATCTCCTGCTCAGACCTCGTATTGGATTTTTGTGAATGTTACTAACATTAAGAATTTCAAATAGCTGAGCATCGTGATCTGATATATGGGTTATAATGCCTGACACTTCTAAGTTCTCATCACAAATATTAGTAATAAAATTATCAATAGCTGTTTCAGAGGTTGTAGTTATTCTAGTTGGAAAATCGACCTTGAATGACATATTATACATTATTAGAATATTTTTGAACTTATGGTAAACATTATTATTTTCTAGTACATTGATATTTATGTCACCGGCTAGTACAACCTTTTTGTATTTTTTACACAGAATTTCAAGCAAGATTTCGAGTTTATCTAAAAATGAATCTAAGAAACAATGTTGAGGTGTTCTGTATAAACAGGCCATAACAAAAGAGAAACTATTAATTGAAAATTCGGTCACACAACACTCAAATTCTTTTTCCGTCGTTATCGACTGTATTGCCGGCAGTTCAACTGGCCTGCAACTTGAATAGATTTTATTACTAACTACAATCATGATCCCGCCTCCCATATTATTACTCCTAGAGAATTTAGAGCTTATAGTATAGTCGGGTATATTTAACAGTGCAGTTTCAGCTGCTGACATCTTGTGCTCAGAAATAGTTAGTATGTCAGGTTTCAGCTCCTCTAAATTAATTCTTAACAAATCTAAACGGGATGGTAAGTGCTGAACATTCTGATGTAAGATTGATATTCTTCCGAGTCCATCCTGCGAGATACTTCTAGCTAGGGTTGAGTAGTTTTCACCAAGTGGCAGTCGTTTCCCGAAAGTACAGCTGGAGAGGCAGTCATAGACCGGGACTCGACCTCGACAACCCTACCCAACGATTCAGCCGACCCATGCCGAATCAAGGGAGGCAGCATGTCGCCGAGCCGCCCAATCGGTGACCGGGGTGGAGAGGCCACGCAGCCATCAGAAGCAGCCTCCCGTGAAGGTGAGCCGCCATCGGTCAGAGAAACAGGAGACTCAAGTACCACAGAGTCACCGCCCTCAATAGCCCCAGAAATCTTTCCAGCCAGCCAGTTCTTGCCCCAACGGTTGAGGTGCATGCCGTGTCGAGTGTGGTGAAATCTTTCTGCCCGACTTGCCTCCACAAGCATCACATTCTCATACTTCCCGCTAAGAACCTTGAGTAAACAGTTTGTCCGCTTCACTTCCCTGTTCACACAAGACCACTCAACAAGGTCGTGTCTGTTTGGAACGTCCACTAAGATAACTTTATTTTTTTGAAATCGATTAATCGTCTCCTCGATGCCCGTTAGTGCCTTTTCTGCCTCGTTTCTTGCAACATCGTTAGCACCGCACAATATAATTAGTATATCATTATCTGCAATTTCACCAGATATATTATCATTATATAAAATCTGTTCCGTCCTGGCGCCAGGTCTTACAAAACCGACACATTCATAGGAGTGTTTCAATCGAAAATTCAAATGCCACGTCAAATTCCTTCCATGACTATCAGATACCAACAGTATCTTTTTTGTTGCCTTGAGCCTATTTTCAGGGAGATTATTGTTTACCATTTCTGGTGCCCGTTTTTTATTGTAAGGTCGTTTGCGTTTCGAGGTAGCCATCTCTTCAGCCATTGCAGCAATATCTGCATCTATGTCCTCCTCAAGTACTTGTAGAGGCTGGTAAAAATTATGTAACTGAACGTTAAAATTGCTAGGCAGACTCTTTCTCATTCTATTTCTCCTGTTTGCAGGTTCTAACTGGAACGCCGGGGTATTACGCTTAAGTTCCACTATTTCTTCATCTCTCTCTGAAATAATTTTTTTTTAAATTTACAATTTCTTTCCTGGCCTGTTCTAAGTCCTCTTTAAGCATTCCTAAGATAGCTTTCTGGTTCTCAACTTCCTCTATGAGAAGGCTATTCAATTCTACATTTAGATCCCCCTCATTTTGTTCACTATCAGAACTAGATGAATCTGAGTTTGAGTTCTTTTCAAAATTCTCATCCGATGCCAGTCCTCTACACTCAACTCAAGACCATATCATTTCACCCTTCTTTATTAACTCGTACTCATTAGAGAGACCAGTACATTTTTTGAATTGGAACCACTGCGAACAGTTTCCCCTGCAAAGTACCGCTTTATTGCACTTATTTACATTTTTGTTGCATTTGCCACAAGGGTACTTTTTTGTACTCTTACACATACTGTTCAATGCGAATCGTATAAAAATGATTTTAACTGATCAGGAAGTGGACAGGAAGAAAATGCTAAGAGAACAGTCAAAGCAGTCGGAAAATTTGGAAGCTCCTGATATTGAGAATGACTGAGGAAGAGAAAGATAAATTAAAGAAGGAAAATTAGATAATAATTATACAATCGATGTGAGAAAGTAGGTCAGTGGGCTAATATTGAAGCAGATAGCAGATAAGAGAAGGAAGACGATTGATGAAGCGCGCTTATCTCAAAAACAGGATTGCAACAGGTACTGAAACGGAATCACAGCACTGTACTAAAAGTAGTTGAAGAGCGAACAGCTGATTCCGACAGTGTCGTAGCAGACGACAGTACAGCTACCGGCCGGTGAGTTCAAGTTCAGCAGTGCAAACAAACAAATAACTCAAATCATGTTGAACCAAGCGCAAGGAGATGCAGACATGGTATTACAAATGAATCGTTATTTACTTACAAACCACACATATGTCGAGGTGGGTAGAGTGATAAATGCAACCTATAAATCACACCCGCACAAAATATACCTCAAAGTAACGTGTAAAATAGAATATTTTACCGAAAAATCACAGAGCCATAAAGATCACGATCATCCACGACAGGCAGTCCTGCCAACATTATGTATGTGTTTATGTATTTGATGTATGTTTTTTCATTATGTATTTGATGTATAAATTCAAATTTAAATAGTATCTAATCCTAGTTTAAACCCAAAATTTTATAGATTTTTTATAAAAAGAAAATTTTTCTACATCTAAATCGATCTGGCAAAGCAATATTTTGTAGTAGGCTGGCAGAGCTGATTGAAAGTCGTTTGCAATCTACTGTCAATAAATCTCCTAAACAATCATCTAACGAACCTTTTTAGTAAAGTGGCTCAAAACCGGGAAGGAAACTAGTTGCAAATGTAAGAAAACAGCTGAAATTTTGAATGTACTTTAACACAGCAGTGTGGGATGTAATAAACAAAAATAGGCTAGTAGCTTATACTAGTGTCCCCAGAATAATTAACCAAAATAACAAATATTTTGATGATAGTGTAGACATTTGTAATTTATTTAACAGATATTACCAACTGGCTGCTAAGAATCTTCAAAAATTTCTTAATACAGGCAATAGTAATTCAAACATGTGGAATACTGAGGCGATTCAGAATGAACTAGCACTCCATCCAGTATCCCAAGACGAGTTGTCAAATGTCATGGATAGTTTGAATAATAAAAAAAACTGTAGTAATGGATGGGGTATCCAGTAAAATTCTGATCAATTGTTAGACCCTTTGATTTATCTGATCAATCATTCGTTAGAACAATGTGTTTTTTCAGAGAATTTGAGGGGAAGATCTTGCCAATCTTCAAGAGTGGTGATAGAGAAAAGGTGGAAAGCTATAGGCCCATTAGTATTTTAAATGTAATAAGAAAAATTTTTGAAAGAGTAGTTCTAAATAGGTTTCTTCTGCACCTTCAAGAATCAAACTTCATCCAGAAACGAAGATCAATAAAGACAGCCATAGTTTCTCTAGTTGAAAAACTAATAGATATAAAAGATCCAGGTGATAAAGCTACTGCAATCTTCTTAAGCCGCGTCTCCACCAACCGAACATGCTCGGCGAACAGTGTTCGCTGGAATCAGCTGATGTCGCCGAACATTTTTTGGAGTTGGTTTGGTGTGGACGCCTCCTCGAACATTATGATCGGTGTGGTGGGAATAGTGGCGGGAACTTTTTGTTGGTAGTCACTGTTCGTTCACAGACCGAACATTTCAATTTAACTCACGAACATGTTCGGTAACCCATATGTTTGATGTTTTCCTATTTTTTGTATTCGCCAACAATGTTCGGCAGACATGTTCGGTTGGTGGAGACGCGGCTTAAGAAGGCATTTGATTGTGTTAATCGTATAACTTTATTGGAAATACTGCAGAATGTAGGCGTAAATTTGGTTGAACTGAAATGGTTTGAATCATATCTTATTAGGAGAAAACAATGTGTAGAACTGACTACAGTAGTTGGGAATAGTATAGTAAAGAATAAATCGAACAAATTACAGGTCCAAGCTGGAGTGCCTTAGGGTTCAATACTAGGTCCAGTGATTTTTTGTTATATGTCAACCGTTTACCTAAAGAATTAATTAGTGGTAGAGCCCTCTTATTTGCTGATGATACATCACTCATTTTCAGCAATTCCGTTCTAGATAATTTAGAAATAAGTGTCCATATAGGTGTGCAGTCCATTGTCCAATTCTTAAATCAGTTGAAATTAACAACAAATAGTAAAAAATGTCAATACCTTCAATTCAAAAACAAACATAATTCAAATGAAGAATAGGGCTATAAACTGATAAGAGCCCATCTTACTATCATATTAGGTATGCCATCTTAGTATGGGGTAATTCATCAAAGCAAAACCTTGATAGGGCGTTTAAGATCCAAGAGAAAGTTGTTAGATGTATAGAAAGAGTAAATAGATTAGATTCATGTAGGTCGTTGTTCAAGAGACTTGGTCTCTTAACTGTACCCAGCTTATATGTGTATGAAGCTACTTTATATGTAAAAAGAGTGATATTAAGCAAAATCCTGACGTACACGTTTATAATACAAGAAGCTGAGAAGATTATCACTTGATGAGTCACAATAGTAGCTTATTCAAACAAATACCTAGTTATATTGGTAGGAAACTCTACAGCAAGCTGCCGCAGTTTTTAAAGAGTCTTCAAAATATAGAATTATTTAAAAAACAATTGAAAAAATATTTAGTTAATAAAGCTATTTATAGTGCACAAGAATTCCTGTCACATAAAAATTAAGCCTCATTTCAACTAACTGATATAGTAATTATGGTAACTAGTGTATAAGATAGTATAATTGTTAATCTGACTTGTCTTATACTTCTTAACTGGAGTCTCCAAGACGTAATGTACACAAAAAAAATACACCCAAAGAGCTGTAGAGAGCATGAAGACTGGGTAAGTCCCAGGCCCAGATGGGAGTGTCAGTACAGGTTCTAAAAATAATTGTAGATGACAACCATTTTACATTGTCGCATATGTATAACAATGTCTGATGGCCAGAGTTTTTGCCCCCAGTGAAAAATAGGCTCAGTCCAGTGTAAGAACTATAAAATTTAAAAAGATAACAAGGATGAACCGAATTCTTCTATTTTCGCCTTTATTGCACAACGAGCAGCGCATGTCTCAATTTTCTATCTTAGTTTAAATCTATTAACCCGCATCTTGCCTTCATCACCCACCTTATGAATGTAAGATTACTCAGTTCAGTTATATAGCTGTCTCTTGCTAGACTTAAATTTAGATTTTTGTCATAATTTGCCACGTTTACACCGCTCCTCTCGTATCCTTCCCAGCAACTTTGCCATTTCGCCCTTCCAATTAGCAGCATTATCGAATGAAAAATCTAGATTCATATTGTATTGCTTCGTTTTTTGCTGCCATTTGTAACCATGCCCTATACAGAAGCAATTTTTCTAAATAACTTCCAGAGCCATAAAATTTGATAATCTATCATCGCCCATTTTTAGAACTCAATTGATATACTGGGAACGGAGCAGCAGTGTGTATTTCTTATCAGAGAGAGACATGGATGTCTGAGAATGGGGAATTAACCCAGACACAGTTGTAGAGAGCATGGTAAGCTCGCAAATGTGGTGCTAAAGTGTGGCAACATAATATATTGAAATAGTCCTGAGAGCTAAGAATGAAGAAGGATATTTGAAATGACTGACTCTTAGAAAGCATTAAGGGATCATGAAGTAATTGCCTTAGTGGTATAAGAAAGCACAGCCCTGACGTGAAAGCTGTTTCAGTCAGGATTTTTGCTGTGGGTAATGTAGGTGGGGTTTTTAGTGAGTAGAATCTCACTCTACCAGTGTGATTGGTGCCTAAAAAGGGTTTCCCCACATTAGGTGCTTTATTAAAGGTTTTGATTGTAAAAAGGCGATATCTGTTAGTATAAAAATCTATTTAATGAAATGTTGAAAAAGTTTTAGTTTGCAAAATATTGGCTGTTTTGGTTCTTTAAAAAATCATCTAAATAGAATCATTGTTTCAATAACTACACGACACAAGAAAGTTCAGGTTTTTTTATTGCTTAACTCTCAACTATTATATATATTTTTTATTTCTTCAATGACGGCTTTAAATTGGCAAATCTAGATCAATTAAAAGTCCATAAACAGAATTTTTCATTATATATACTGATTTGATTTCTCTCTTTCAATAATTATGTAATTGCAACTCTATTGAAATAAATGAATGTGTGGTTGATTGTAGACTGAGCATTGGGGTCGTGTCGAGTGGGCGCATGATCTGAGCCAGTTCGACCTGCAGGCGAGAGTGGCGGCTGCTGTATTGTTCATTCATCTCAATTCATCTCTGCACTTCATCAAAAGCAAGCAAATGGCTGCCGGATGAATTCAATAGCTTCCACTCATAGATTATTCATGTTTCAAGTTCTTCAATGTTGGTATTACTCTATCAAATGTCTTGAAGTTCCAAAGAGATTCTTTGAGTCCAAAAATGTTTTTTTGAGATTTGCAGGTAGTGCATTTACTAGTCAAAATTCAAAATTAATAATTATGCAATAAACATGGTTTACTTTGGAGTTGGGCTATGATTTTTATTTCTCCTAAAAGGTATTCAGACAATATCCTAAAAATATGTCGGCTTCTGACAGTTCCATAAATGAGACTACAATATGAGCAAGTGAACAATGCAAACTAGGAACTGAGACCAAGTTAGTACAGTTAGTACTGTTGACTATATTTAAATAAATTGAAGATAGTGGCATATTTAGATAGTTTGATTTGCTGAACTCGCCCATTCGCTCTCACTTTTTATCATTTCACCAAGCCTATGTTTCTATTTTCAAACGCCAAACATCTGTATGGCTTACTTATTTTATTCCAAACAGCTGATTGATAAATTTTATCTTCAAACGCTCATCACACTTCTAATAAATCAATTCATGGAATAATCATTATGTCCACATAATTATTATTTAGACAGTATTGATTTGTTATTTTACTTAATTGAAAATTATTTGGTTACTTTTACAAAAATTGTTATTCTCATGATACAGCCTAGATAGAGGCTCGACAAGCTAGTGCTATAGATATACTATTATGAAATCTGATACTAAGATCCCATGTTATGATGCCATCTTGTATTTCGTTTATGTTTCCTATAGAATAAGGCCTGAGTGCCTTTCCTTTTTTTAACCAACTTCCAAACAGGAGGAGGTTCTCAATTTGACCTGTTATTTATGTTTATACATCAATTACTCGAGCACTGTTGAACCGATTTTGATTTTTTATGAAAGAGCATCATTCAGCATTGGTCCCATCCAAGTTTCACAAGGATCGGCTCAATATCAAACAAAAAGGAGCATTCATCAATGTCTTCATTTCAGGTCCTTATTTATGAACTTTTCATATAAAAAATACTTGGATAAGTCTTACTTAGCGGCAATAAGTCTAACTTAGGCTGGGGCTCCACTGGCAGTAGTTTATCACGCTGCAATTTGCAGGCGCTACACGCGACAGTTGGGTGGCTTCACAGGGAATAGAAAACGAACTGCAATCTGCAGCGTCGTCTCGCTCGCTGTGGCTTCACTAGCAGTTCATTGTAGCGGTAGACGTGACCCGGGACCGATCATGCCGCAAGTTGATATTCGTGGTGTTGTACTCAGTGTATTTTTAGTTTATAAACGACGCCGGTTACACAAGAGAAAATGGTGGATTCACCCAATATAATAAGCAACAGGAAGTCTGAAGGCTTGTTCCGTACGTTGCATCGCAAATTAAGAAAGTATTCAGACAAGTTTTTTTAATTTTATTGCATGTCTCAAAACTCCTTTGATTACTTGTTACAAATCTAGCATTTCTGATTTTATAATTCTCATCATTTTTATTGCACATTTTTCTACACTTCTAATATAATAACCTCGCAATCAAGTTCAAACTCCATTATTCTCAATATAATTCACTTTACTTTTAACAATTAATAATACAACTTTAAACAGAATAGCGTCGATTTGACTTGCGCCTTGGATGCTTGTCAGCTGCAGACTGCCGCGTTACTACAGTCTACAGCTAGTAGAGCCATCTAATGGTGGCAAAGTGTAGCATGAAAATGGGACAGGTTCCATTTCCGCGCGACGCTTCATTCTGCAGCGCGCTGTAAAATGTTGCACGCTGCAGACTGTCGCTAGTGGAGCCATCTCCGTTTGTTCGCTACCTTCTCATTTATCTGACTTATCAACCACAATTTGCAGCGCGATAAATAACGGCAAGTGGAGCCCAGCCTTACACTTACAAGTTCATGAAGTGACAAGCCAGCGAGCAGCTGTAACATTAAAAGCCAACTCAGCTCCCCCAACAAAGGCCTAGCTCCTGATAAATAATTTACATTAAACAACGGTAATTTACATCAAGCAACAGTAATTCATTAAACAACAGTAATTTACACTAATATAAGAATTTACTCTACATAAAAATATTGCAGGGACAACTCGGTCGGCTTGTAACCTGATTTGGCTCATTTAGGATTCTATCAGTGTACAATACATATACAGAGGGTCCCATGTAAGGTGTAAAAGCCGGTTACCCGAGGTTCTACATCAAATTTCTGACAAAAATGGTCAGTGACGGTTTTGAAATGGGGCCTTTGTTTTCGAGATATCTCGATTTAATTACTTTTTGGAGATACGCTCACTTCCCGCCATTAAATGCTCAATAACTCAAAAACTAGTGATCGGATTGGAACTATGATGACATTGTTGGAAAGAGAACAACATTTTGCTAAAGATACACGCATTTTCAATATGTAACCCCATCATTTAGGGTGTTTCTTTTAGTGGTCAAAGTACAAAAACGTGGGTTTTCCGAAATCTCACTGAAATTTCAAAGCGATTTTCCTCGATTTGTTTTTAGGGTGATATAATGAAAATTTTATATGGAAAACTTCCTCATTTCTTAAGCTTCAAAATGAGCCTAAAATATTTCAAATTGATGAATTGCAAATGCTTGAAAATTGTTGAAAAACTGTCACAAACCCACAAGAATTAGTGTCTAAGGAACAAGAGTTGAGAGAGTAGAAATTTGATTTCAAAATCTTGTTGTAATCAGATGTTTTTCCAAAATAATTATCAATCCCTGTTGAATTGCTGCTTCCTAATATAGGTAGATCGGATGAGAGAACTTTCACAAGAAGTGGTACCGGCAATTTTCATAATACACTTCTTTGGGCAACTGAAAATCCTCACGTAATGAGACTAAACCGGTTTCAATTTCAGCATTAATTTTCGGATAATTTGTGGGCTAGAATAATCGATAATCATATTCTTGGGCCATATTTTTTTAACAAACATTTAAATTGTGAATTCTTTGTTTAATTTTTATGTGATCTCAAATAAAAAAATTAACTAAAAATATTTTATTGAAATTTTATGTAAAACACTTTAGATAAATTTTCATCTAATAAATTTACCTAAAAAATTATCAATAAATTTTTTTTGTAAAATATTAGATCTTTTTGATTTTAAGGAAGAATTGCGTCTTAATGCTTTGAGGCAAGGAATGTGGATACACGGTTTTCTGGCGCATTTGCTGGAAATGATTTTTATTTATAAAGCCTGATTCATGTTATGATGAGTAATGTTTGGTATCTGCTGATTCTTTTGCCAGGTTACATTAAATTGAAAACTCTATTTTCAATCTATTGTGAAATGGCACGCATTCTATATATGAATAGATAAATAAAGTAGGCAATTTCGCATATACTGTACCATAGCACTTGAATATCTGATATGCACCTGATATCGTGTTTTAGTCATCAGAAATGAATATGTTACACACTCATTTTTCTTCAGTTGATCCTGATTTTCAATCTCATACAATGGAACAATCTTGGAAATATTCAACTTAATTAAGGAATTATGTTGTGAAGAATCACTTATTTTTCCAACGATGACTTCAGAGCTGTGATTCGGTAAGAAGTTTCTGATAAGAGTACTGTAATTACAGTACTTACTGTAGATCAATATTTTTACGTAGTGTGTCTTGTTACTTTATTTAGTTTGCCCTCAACGGCTTCCTGCGGTCACTCAGGGACCACAGGGATTAATAATTTATTTTGGAAAAACATCTGATTACAACAAGATTTTGAAATCGAATTTCTACTCTCTCAGCTCTTGTCCCTTAGTCACTAATTCTTGTTGGTTTGTGACAGTTTTTCAACATTTTTCAAGCATTTGCAATTCATCAATTTGAAATATTTTAGGCTCATTTTGAAGCTTAAGAAATGAGGAAGTTTTCCATATAAAATTTTCATTATGTCACCCTAAAAACAAATCGAGGAAAATCGCTTTGAAATTTCAGTGAGATTTCGGAAAACCCACGTTTTTGTACTTTGACCACTAAAAAAAACACCCTAAATGATGGGGTTACATATTGAAAATGCGTGTATCTTTAGCAAAATGTTGTGCTCTTTCCAACAATGTCATCATAGTTCCAATCCGATCACTAGTTTTTGAGTTATTGAGCATTTAATGGCGGGAAGTGAGCGTATCTCGAAAAAGTCATTAAATCGAGATATCTCGAAAACAAAGGCTCCATTTCAAAAACGTCACTGAACATTTTTTGTCAGAAATTTGGTGTAGAATCTCTGGTAACCGGCTTTTACACTTTACATGGGACACCCTGTATATAATTGCTCAGTACACATATAAGAATAGGCACCATGCACAAGTGTTTATTATCATGGATCATGGCTATGAAACTCGTAGGAGAGAACTTTATGTCTAACCTGACAATTTCGTCTTATTATTCATAACTTTATGTCCCTTGCTTTATATAAAGTAGTCTAGAGTCTAATATCGAATTCCCATTCAGTATTGGGAATTTTTAGAAATTCTTTTTGAGCCACAATTTTAGTAATAGATCGCTTTTTTCTAGCGTTGTCAATGTTGGATACTGTCTGATGGCAGAAAAAGCAATCTATTTAATATGAACGGCATTCTTAATTTGTGCAATGGACGATTGTCGTATTGTTAATCTAGTCATACCCTGAATGAGTCTTCAGTTTAGCTAGCACAAGAGAGTAAATTTTAAAAAGGATTTATACTTATAATTCAATGAAAGGGCACTGATGCCCCAAACACATAGATGCAGAAAAAGGGTAGATCGGTCATAGGTTTTGAGTAAAACGACCAAAAAATGAAAAAATATCCTACTTTTATTCTTATTGAAAATTGGAAGACTGTTTGGCTTGAAGTTTGTTTATAAATATTTTATACTTTTTCTTTGTCTGACAGCACACTGCTAAACTCTGTGGCCGATATCCTAGTGATTTCATGCGATCCATTCGCTCCTGAAAAAAAAAGAGTTCAAATGCTTCAGAACTTTTGTTCTGCAATTCATATAGGATGATAAATTGTATATTTGATTATTAAGGTGTCATTTTTTATTTCGGATGATGTCCACATAACTCCGAGTAGTTTCGTTCCCTGCAGCATTCAGCTCATTACCCACGCACAAGTCTTACCTAATCACAGAAAAGCACTCCAACCGACTGCGCTATCAGAGCCGACATTAGAATCTTTATAATTGTTACACCTGACTCAGATTTCTACATTGTGCTCTGCTCTAATGGAATTCTATTCAATTGGAAAAAAATACTGCAATGAAACCTCTATACCAATCTAGTAGTAAGTGTTTTTATGAATAATGAAGTTTTAAATTATTAAATATAGCTAACCTTGATTTCACTCTGACTGGTCGAAAGTAATGGATTTCATAAAAACCTTTAAAAATTATTCAGTATAGACAGGGTTAGATAATCCGTTGGCAATTATCATTAAATAATACAATAATCTCTTGTTAGATATAAATATACTCTATACTACTGAAAATACTTATTACTTTACCATGATTATTTTTAGTTCTTACTATTCGATTATCTAAATGAACAACTATCCTATTGTAACTGTGCTTTGAATGCTCATTACTGAAGCAAAATTAGCTGTAAAAAATAGTTGAAACATTTTATTACTGCTTATTTGTTTAGTAAAGTACTCGTTGCATTAATCAAGATCGTTGTTATATAAAGAGTTACAGCAATGTAATTGCAGGACAAAAATATATTAATCATAACCACAGATTAAAGAACAACCAGATCGATCACGTCGCTTGCGGATTTCCTAGTTAATGATTTAATTCAGAGATAGCGCCACGCGTCAATGATTTCAACACGGGGAGCAGCACTGTTGCAGTGCGGGAATACTTGAATTGTCGGCACTCTACGGATAGAAAACTCGTCCACGGGGAGCAGCACATGTTGCAATGCGGGAATATTTGAGTTATCGCTACTTCATGTAAAAGTTCTTCAAAGTAATTAAATTAGCAACTCTGGAATTACTCATTCACTTATTGATATTGAAGATTCAATGATGGGGGTTCGATTGTAGGTGAGTGGTTTATTCTCGGTTGGGCTCAAAACCATAGGGAGGAATCTGACATTTCCAAAAAGTGCCCCAAGTTACCAGGTAAAGGGGGGGTTGAAAATTTGATAAATGTTTTTTTTTTGAAAATAGTTTTAAATCAGAATTGGGTGATTGTTTATAAGTTGTTGTGAAACGTTTTTGGAAAATTTTGTTTTTGGGGGGTTTAGGTTGGGATAAAAAATTTTGAAAAAGCTGGACATTGATATTTTTGAATTTTTTTTTTATTCTATAGTGATTTTTTTGTTAAACGAAATGATATGTGTGCGATTTGGAAAAATATATCGTTTAAGGGGATGAAAGTGGTTTAAAACTGGAAATTTGTACAAATTTGTTAATTTTTTTTTTAATGAAAAGCTTCTTGATTTTTCATTTTTAAGCGCAAGACAATCTATTGGGATGTGTGCGTCACAAATGGATTCTCTTCAAAAGAAATGAGGGGGTTGAAATTGTGGACTTCTTAAATATTAATATGTTTGAAAATTTGTTTCTTGTATCATATATAATGAAAAAATCTGTATTAAATGCGATGTGGAATAATTTTTAAAAGTCACCCCTAAGGCATTAGAAAGTCAGCAGAACATGCATTTGTGAAATAATCCCCTAGAAAAAGAGGGTCGCTTGAAATGGAACATGTTGAAAAAATGATTTTTTTTTGTTAAATGATTTTTCAAGGGTTTTGTAATTGGAGGTTAAAGGTAAGTTGAGGACACATTACGAACAATGCTATGCCACCCCTTGATTTGAATGCGAGGGCTATTATTGTAGGGGTGCAAAATTTAGGGAAAAATTGAAAGTTGGGATTTTTGGCGGAAATTTGTTTGAGCCTTTTAAAACTTCAAAAGGCGTATTCAACGCTGTTTGAATAAATAACCCCTTTCTGAGATATAGGCATAACTTTGAACAGTTGAGCAAAAGGCGTATTCAACTCTTGTTGAAAAAATCACCCCATTTTGAGTTGAAGTACAGAATAAAAAAGAAACAGAAAGCTTAAGCTGGCAGAGCTTGATTAGTTATTTTCAGCAGTAAGTTAGTTATATTTAACTAATATTATATTTATATTAGTTATATTTAACAGTATGTATATATATGTTTAAAATATGCTTCCACAGACGTAAGATTTTTCTTCATCAGGTTTTGATATATAGTCAGGCTTTATAGGCTTGCGAATAAGGCTGGCTCCTGGGGCTGCCAAGTTATTACATTATAAGATTATTATTGATCAACTCTCAAATAACTCACAAAAACATTAGAAATAATCATAATAATATAAGATAATAGATTTCATAAACCTACGCTAACCCTACGCTATCACCCTGTGGTGGAACCATGATCTCTCCAAGGGGGGGGGGGGCTGAAACGTCTGGGAATATGGAATACCCTACAAGCAAGAATTAAAAAAAAAACATTTGTGTAAAATCAATGGCGGATAAAGTATTTTCCAAGGGGGAAAATACATACATCATAAATAACTATGGGAAGTGATACGTCCGAACGGTTAGCGCCGCTATCTGTAACTCAGATAAGATAAGTCACGGCGCTCGTTGACAGAATCTGTAGCGGTGACCGATAGAAATACAAAAGTCACTGCACAGTTACGATGTTTTTGCACAACAAAATAAAAAATAAAAATTATTTTCATCAAAAACAGCATTGCCCGTCTTAACTTCTCCAAACTTAACAACGATTTTGCTACTAAAAATAAAAGTTATATTTCACTTTATATTATTTTGATATGATGTGATGGTGATAATCATTAATCAATGTTTCTTTTGATCAGTATAATTTGTATCAATATCATTAAGGTCAGTATTATTTGTATTGAAACATATTAATCAAATAAATAAATAAATTGTTACTAAATCACAGTTGCTTCGAATATATAGCCTACTGAATACTATGACAATTTATTATATTATTTTATAATTCAATTGAATTATTTATTCATTGATATTTCATTGTAAAACATTTCATACTAGAATTTGTTTTTATTATTCAATGTAAGAAAAGCCTGTTGTGATATTTTGACAGGCTTACACCATTATTAAATTCACAATATTACAAACGGAAGGGCCGCCAAATGCGTTTTGCTTGGGGTCGCCAATTGTCTTAAGATAATTACTGATATAGTACCTACTATTTTAAAGAATATTGTAGTTAGCCTATATCTCATAAGAGGTGGAGGAGGGGTTTATTGGTCTTTGAACCTCATAGGGATGGCTTGCGAACCAGAGACAAATAAAATGTATAACCTAATATGTATTCAACATGAACCTTCTTCCACCCAATTTATTCTCTATTAAAAAGCATTAATTCGAATTGAGAAAATCTTGAATTCAGACAAAAGTGTGGAAAAATCTAGTTTGGATCAATTTACTATATACCGAGTAGTTTTGACCGGTGACAGTTAACATTGGCGGATTACTAAAAACTGAATTACAAGCCACTAGTACTGGGGTGCCCAACTGTTCTCGTAGGCGAGCAGTTCGCGAGCAAAAATCGAGATTTTTTCCCCCCGATTTCCACATTTTTTGGGGGGAAATTTTAGTTTTTTTCTATTTCAACAGGGTCAACATTTTCATTTTTTTAAATGTTAATAGTTTTGGAAAATTCTTTTTTCTATCAGATAGAAACCGACAAATTTGTACTAAATGTAATTTGAACGCTTTTTGATACCGTAATTCACTAGTGTTTGGGGGGAGGTGAAAAACAAAATTTTGTTGAAAAACGTGGGGGGGGGGGGGCAAAGAAATTTTAAACTTTTTGTGAGTAATTTTAGCTTTTTTGATTGGAAGTGTAAGGTAAGTAGGTGCAGAAGTTCAATATGCCTTGTTACCGCTAGAAAAGTCAAAGGGGTTGGAGAAAATTTCGAAAACTTTAAGAAATGTTTTTTATTTTTAAATTATTTTGTAGAGGATAAATAAATAATATTGGCAAAAGGCATTGAAAAGTGAGCAAAATATGTATGTGAAGTTTTATCAAGAAATCATCCTCTCGTAGAGGAGAGGTGCTTAAAATAAAAAGTGACAATATGGAAAATATTCTGACTTTCTGTTGAATACATTTTATATGATGTTGAAGACCCATCTTGTTTCCACAAAAGCAGAGCGAAACGGCCGTCACGCCATAACGTGAGTCAATTTCCATTCAAAAGTGTTTTTTAAGTTTATAAATTTTATAGGTTTTTGGGATTGACGTTGGACGATTCAAATTTCGATGCACCGTCTTGGATAATTTTTTTAATAATTTTAAAAAATTATTTCATGTCAATTATTTCAATCAATAATCCGCGGGCGGGTTTTGTAGGGGGGAAAAGTCCGTATAAATTTTCAAAATAAAAATCCATGTATTATTATTTATTTACTATAGAATAGGTATGGAATATCGGGTGCTTCAATACTCCATTGAATCGGTTTATTTGTTTCTCGAAACAGTTTAACATTTTTTTTTTTCATTTTTTTTTTGTTCAGTCAGCCTAAACAGTAACATAAAATTATTCCTAGAAAAAGTTTACGGAAGTAAACACATAGATGAAAATGAAACTTCCTCAAAATGTTAAATTATGGGAAAAACATTGTAGAAACGTATTCTATTTATTTTTCTATTTAACATTTTTACATGAATTCAAATTTATTTTTATTTTAAATAATATTTTATCACATAATCTAAATAATTTAGTTATAGAGGCTTATTAATATTTTGAGAAAATGAAATGAAACGGGATTCGCAATAGCAGTATACTTTAGAGGCAGTCAACCCAATCGTCATTATTATTGTAGCCGGCAGATCTGTCATCAGATCAGAGCACGCAGTAGCAGAGAAAAACGTAAAATGTAATGAAATCTGGCAATAACGCTTGATCCGGCAACAGTGCTGTAGGGTGAGCATGCATATTATGCGAAGGACGCGTGTAGATGATGTTGCAGGAATGAAGAAGTGACGGATGGAGGGAGTGATGATGAGTGAGAGCGAACAGAACAGAGAAAGTAGAGAGGGAAACACTCTACTCTCTAGCAAGGTCTATAGAAAGGTCTATAGACCTTGCTCTCTAGGCGCTATACCTACGCATTCTAGCGCATGTTTTTGGAACTTAGCGTGAGCAGTCTGGGTTTGTCTGTGTCATAACCGTTCTTGGATCGTTAGTCTCTCTTCGGGCAGTCTTTAAAATTGACAGTCATAATAATACAATAGTATTTGCGATTGAATTTGAAACTTTCATATTATATTAGAAAGTCATTGATAAATTAATTTCAGTACCGTATATGATCAAATAACAATATTTATAAAGTGGATGATATGGCCTCATGGTGAGCGCACAACGCTATCCATACGATCAGAATGTTTTTTGAAAACATTGAGAGCGCTCAAGACTGCTTGGATGTGCGACCAAGTAGCAGACCCTACGTCATCTGCACCTTATCACTTATTGGTTCGGAATCCACATAAAATTGAGCCACCATAACATTTCTCAATAAAAGCCACACGCTTATTATTATTACTGAATTACTATTTTGTGTCATCTGTCAATAATTACAAAGTTATTTACTGTACTGTTAGTTATTACCTTTATGGTAAGCAGACTGTGACATAGTATTCTAGGGAAACGGCAGACATCTATGGGCTTGAATCCTTCTGCGAAAAGGTAGTCAAGTATGTCTTTGAGCTTTGTTGATTGGACGCAGCGCAGAGGTGGATGTCGCTGGTAGAGCTCCAGCACGGTTTCTGGTGTGATATTCAGTCGGTGGCAGAGGTAAGCTTCGTCATCTGGAAATGGCTCACGAGCATTCCGATTCTCATCTCTCAGCTTGATTGCCCTGCACAAAATAACAAACCATAAGAAATACATGAAAAACAGGAAGCATGAAGTATGTATGTTGTCACCTTTTGTTTTAATATGAAATTATGATGTTGAAGATCCATCTTGTTTCCACTAATATATAATAAAAACTTAAAAAACACGTTTAATTGGAAATTATGACTCACGTTATGGCGTGACGGCCGTTTCACTCTGTTGTGAAACATGATCAGACGACCCACAGTACACTGATTTAGTGTGTCATCATTTCCAATTAAAAGTGTTTTTAAAGATTTTATTAATGTTAAATTTTGAAAGAAATAAGTTTTATTTCTCAAATCTGATTCAAGGATTATTTTCAGTAGAATGTTTTATTGTAAAACACGTTGTGACATTGAGGAACCAATAGATGTTGATTAGGTCAGAAGTATTTCAATGCCATAGATGAATTCATTTTGTCTTTGACATTGAGATGCCGATAGCATTTTTGTTTTCAATTAATGAATAGTAAAGTCACTTCGATTTGGTCAGTAGTAAGGGCGAGTCAGTGCCTTGTGTTGGTGGATGCACGATGGAACAGAAGCTTCCATCTTGCATGGCATCCCATCACAAAAGGTAAGACCTTAGTTAATTTTACAATTTCATGAGCTAAAGAATAGGCCGACCCAGTATCCAATCAACATCTATCTTGCTCTAAAGTTAAAATATTCAGATATGCCAAGCGAGTTGCCAATCCCCTTATTTCTAATAAATTACTAGCTTGTATAAGAGTCAGTTCAATAAGAATTTTTATTTTGTTTTGAGAACAGTTAGAGATGAGATGTCAAATTATTATGTTTAAAAATATATACAATTCTATTTTGAGTGAGTAACTTTCATTTCAATCAACCTTAGCTACGCTGCCTATTATACAGCCTACATGACACAGACTGTTACAATGTGTACAGTACCATAGCCGACTTCGACTGTAGATGACCCCTCAAACCTCAACATTATGCATAAAGCCCAACACATAAGAAAGGCAATCCAGCGGCAATTCGACTGCAAAATTGCCGTCGGTTGCAGTTGAACTGCCACTGAATTGCCGTCGAAACCGGCTGCACTTCGACTTCATTTTTGACGTCGGGCTGACGCTGGCTTGCAGTCCTGTTGCCGCCGTGAGTGTCTTGACTTGACTGAAAGCCGACGGCATGACGCAGGTTGCAGCTCTGTTGACGTCACCCATGTGTGCGCTCTATTACATTTCGTATCCAAACCCATTGAATTGTGTTACTGTCAGCAACCGACAGCAATTTTGCAGTTGCATTGCCGCTGGATTACCGTTCGTGTGTGTTGGGCTTAAGAATGTAGTAATGCAAACAATACAACTTTGTTTTTACCTGGTAACCCCAAGTAAATTCAAGTCGCCGGGCTTGGGTTTCCTGCTCTACTATCCATCCATTATTATTGTTTACCATTACTCTACTGCTATTGCCGAAAGGATTCCTGACTCACTCTGCTAATGCTTTGTCAAGTGTTTTCTTATGAGTTCTCATGTTCTTCAAGTTGTTTTCTATGATTAATTTTTTTAAATAAAAATTGTGAAATTATTCAATTATAAATTTTTTAATTAAGGATCAAACTGATTTGAGTTTGTAGCTTTGCTTATTGGTTAATTTATTTTTTCCAATGTTTTTCTATGAAGGAACTCTCCCCCAAACACAGACGAATAGTCCGTTGTTTTGAATTGTTTAGTCCGTTATTCTTGAGGGAATTCCACACATGGTTATTGTGATCTGTTAATGTTTTGTTTATTAGTGGAATAAATTTAATTTTTTTATTTTGAAGTTCGGCAGTTGAAAGAGTTCAAGCCCACTGCAATAAGCTAATGTCAAATCGAATGATTTTCCAAGAATAAAGAGTTAAACTATATTGAGAAAATCAGATATGAAGATTGTTCAATAGAGGAAGTTGACACCATAAAGTTCTTGGGGCTGATCTTGGATAGTGCAATGAAGTGGGATAAACATATAGATTCACTTGTGAATAGAATAAAGCGCAATTCCTACATTATGAAACGGCCAGGAAATATCTATTCCGAGGAACACATTTTAAAAATTTATCCTGGACTAATTAGTAGCCACATTAGTTATGCTAATGTGGTTATTAGTTATGTACATGCATCAAGTTGTATCTTTCTTTAAAAGCAAACATTTATTAACTGTCTATTCCCTGTGTGTTATCAGAATAGTTTAGTTGCTTAGGAATCTTGATTTGTTTGAAGGCAATAATCTTTCTTTGTGGTGGTGAAGGTGACATTGTGGAAGATATCCATAATGAATAATAAAACAAAGTTGTCACAACCAAATTTATTAAAAATAGTGAGATACTAGTTTCGGTTGTTATACCATTATCAATCTCAAACTACAAACTTAGTTTGCTTGAGATTGATAATGGTGTATCAACCGGAACTAGTATCTCACTATTTTTAATAAATGTGGTTTCACTTCGTCTTATTATTCATTAAGGCAATAATCCCCGTAATTTAAATATGAAGAGAGCAAGGATGAATAAAAAAGTGAGTGAGTGCCTTTTCAAAAATATTAATAAAATACATAATTGAAATTACACTGACCTTTGAAAGGATTCATTTCCACAATGAAACATCCAAGACCTTAGTTCATGTGACTCCAATGATTCCAACATTTTCAAACGCTTTTGAATGTCTTTAATTGAGTATCTCACAACCCAAGGGTCCAGAAATATATATTTCGGATCTAGCCCAATTTTTATTAGACATTCCAGCGTGCTTTCTAGTTTAAAAAATTTCATTTTCAAAAGGTATTCGTGCTTGATAACAAGTTCACTGACATCTTCCTCTCCTCTTTTCAAAATTTTAGCCAAATAACTTATCCTGTTTGAGTCTTTGAGGGAGGGGAAAGTAGAAGATTCAAAAATTGTCTTATGCGTGTACACTGATAATTTATTAGTTGCTAATTTCATCAAACAGAAGTTTGAAGAAAGATTTTCAAATTTCCATTTTTGTAGCAATTCAATTTTCTTCTCAATCTCAACAATAGTCAATTGAAGAACCCATGGATTACTCAGAATGAACGTATTTGAAATCCCAACACTCTTACAATACTTACATTTTCCAACTATCCCTACCATAACATCATCATTATCGTCGAATAAGTGCTCATTCAAATGGTAAAACTTTTGGGCTTCTCTGATTCGACAATCGAGAATACTCTGCAATGTTTCAATTACACCACTCTCCTTCCTACAACCCTTGATACTGTTGTCTCCATTTGATTCAGAATTAATTCGAACTCGCGAATAGTTTCGAATGGTACCACCATTTACAAAATAAGTAACTTTTTTATTACAGATGTGAGGGGAACATATTAGAAAAGAAAATAGGCTTTTGACTGGTAATGCGTAATAATTACAAACATTTGTTGTCGAGGTATGGAGAGATAATGCGAGTGTACTTTGCAAATTCATCAAACACTTACGAAGCATATTACAAATTACATCGAATAAGAACTATGAAACATTATAATTATGTTATTTCCAATGCGCAATATTATTTCCAGTGCGAAATTTCATTTTCAATGTGATTGAACGAATAGCAAAACTAAACCGAGACAGACTGTAAACTGAGATTATTTCTAAAGCAATTAGATGCTCCTTATTTACAAAATTATTTAGATAAAAGTTGAACAATATTCATGTTTGATGATTTTGATCAGTGACTTACAGAATATAGGTTATGTATGATGTTTATGAAAAGTTGATAGACAAGCATCAGCTGTCCTGTCCAGTTTGATTAGGAGAGCGCCAGAAGTGGTCGACGACAATGATGATCGACGACAAAAAAATGGACGATTTTTAGAACGCATCTGACGCTGCACGCACCCGACAGAGTGGGTCTACAAAGGAATGAGGTAATTATATCGATTCTCTTCTATCGATTCATTGTAACTAATCGATATGGTATAGACTTTCGGCGAGCCAGAAGATTGGCTGTATAATCTGGCTTTGCCACGAAATTTGAATCGTATTGTTCATGGTGTTAAAAAGGTGTTTATCTACGACCATGTCATAATGTATACATTACAGTTTCACAATTGATGCCAAAACAGCTGTCTTTTCGAAATGCTTTTTGAAACCCGTTGCATAATGAGCTCATTATAGTACAGGTTCTACATTAATAACACGGGTTCTGGACCAATCAGAAGCATTTTTGATGGAATCAATATCGTAATTCAATATTGTGAAACTATCAGCTGATTTGATCTAACTGCTACACCAGCTGCTTTAACCTAACAATCTACTATAACTTCTCGTATTTGAGATGAGAGGTTAGGTATCTCTGAGTCACAGGTAAAATGAAATTGTTTTAATTAAATGTATACTAGTGGTCGTAGATAAAATAGTGTATGCAATGATTTTATTTGGCCATTAAAGCACTCGTGAGATATTTATAACACTTGCATTCGCTCGTGTTATAACTTACATCTAACTCGTGCCTTAATGAGGGTCAAAATAAAATCGTTGCATAAACTACTATTCTTTTATACAACTTCTTTGTGGATGTTGTATCTCTCATAGGTTAAAATTCTTTGTGAATTTCCACATATTAATATGGTTGTTCCTGTTTTACCTTCTTTGTGTCATTCATAAATGATTTTTATTGCAGTGTTATTCCTAATATTATGTTATACCTACATTCTATTATAATTTGATAACAGTTGAAAATAATTTAAACAATTTTGATCAACATAATAATTTTCATAATTATAATATTAGAACGAACTCTGATCTTACTCCTTATATAAGATTGTCAAAGACTCATAAAAGCTATGTATACCATGTTTAATACCGTATTTAATAAACTTCCTCTTGAAATAAGAATGTTACCAGAAAAAAGCTTTAAATCAGTAATTAACAAATGGTTAAGAAAAAAGCCATTTTATAATTTGAATGAATACATGGAGGCTGACGGAGCTTCTTTTCAGAAGTGAAATGCATTCCTCAAGCATCTCCAATATATGTGAATAAAACATTATTTAAAGGTGAAATACAGTGTCAGTTTTAATATTAGATTGTTCATTAAGTATTTCATCATGGAAAACATCACAGATGAATACATGTATTGTGATATTAGTGACTTGAAAATATGATTTTAATTTTTGTTCAAACTTGATGTATTTTAGTGTATGAAATATTTTAGTTTGAGGGAAAACACAATTATTCATTTGTTTTAGCTGAGAATCAACATCTTAAACTATATTATGATATATTGACGAAGCCTATTGCAATGTTTTATTTTTTAATGGCAAATAAAGATTCTTATTCTTAATTTGCTCTTTGAATTTTGGATAATATGCCACTGCGGAGTGAGCATATCAAATACAACATTGAACTCTTGAAATTTAAAGAGCATAGAATACTTACTGATGTATTATAATGTAAAATCTGTTTCAAAATAAAAATGTATATAAAAAATTGAGAAGAATTACGTATGTAGATAAATAATAAGATTGAATGGTATCCAGCCAGAAACAGTTGTTAGCAGTCAAGAGGAGAGTAATTTCAGTTCATGCACAACTTAACAAATATACTTTATTACGATTATCATAACAATATTATTTACATCATTTTATCAAAAGTCGTTTAAACATCAGTTCTTTTTTCACAACCATGAACACAGACAAACGGCTCTTGTCTAGCTATTTTCGAATTAAACATAAATGTGGTATTTTTGATAGTAGCCATAGCAATTTCTGTAATTGGTTGTGTTATTTATAATTGTTCTTACAGAAAACTTATTAAAATATTAATCTGACATATTTTTAAACTATCAATTGTCCAAAATAAAACTACCATCAAAATAATTTCACCTTACAATGTATTGTAAGCCAGTTGAGAATTACTGAGCTACTTAACAAACTCTGGCTTGAAATGTAAAAATGATAGACATGAACAGTTGCTAAACTATTGTGTGATCACACCGAATTAAAAACAAAATTAGAATCATCACTAAAGAAATCTGAGGAAGAACGGATAGGGTTTGTGAATTTCATAAAATCTCTGGAGGCTATTGTAAAAATGCGAGTCAATGTAGGTCAGAGGAAATTGGAGTGACCGTAGCCGAGTGGGTTAAGTGCTCTGGTTTGCTAGCCCAAAGGTCCCGGGTTCGATCCCATTCTGACCGAAAGATTTTACCTCGGGCCACTCCCGTGTTTCGGAGGACATGTTAAGCTGTCGGTCCCGGCTGCCTAAAAACAGTCGTTAAAGTGTTGATTACATTGGGATAGTTACTCGCTAAGCGAGTAGCGAGTAGGACGTTACTGTCCGACCGTGCTACAGCAGCTCAGCATACCAAGCCAAATTATATTTAAAAAATTATTTCTAGAATCACCCCCATACTATGAATTTTTAAGACAATAAATAATATTGCAACACAAAATTAAAAGATGAAGTTTACCAAGAATTATTCAATAGAATTTCATCAAAACAATATATACAATATATCTCATCTGAAGTGTTATGCTGGCAGCCTTCGTGATTAAGTATCGGCTTTGGCCACAATAATATTGTATTTTGGTGTTGGCTACTCTGCCAGTGAGTATAAATGTGACCAAAATCAAAGTAGACAGGCTCTCAACAACTAAATTTTAAATCTCTCAACCTTTTGATCACATTTTACAAAAACCACAACACTTCTAACCAAAAAACTGACATGATGATCTAGGAACCCACGCCTCTGAAGATGGATCTCAAAGATTCGAAAGCGCTCGGCCTACAGATTAAGTGCGTTATACTTATTCTTAACAAATATTTGACTGCAAGTCGTTAAATTTCACATGAAAAGTTAATATTAACAACGCAGTTCGTCATGGAACAAGAAATCCAGGAGTAAAATAAAAATCGACCAACTCTGTCGTCAGCGTAAAATAAAAATTCGCCACCTTTGTCGTCGACTACTTTTGGCGTCGTCCCGTTTGATTTTAACTATGCTGACTGTATCTTGAAAATTTCATCCGGTGAAAGTGGATAAGTAATAATAATTTTCATTTTCTTGTGTTGGTGACTTTTCATATGAAGTAAATTTGTTTTTATTTTTTTAATTTTTTCAAAAATCAATTGCAAACTTCTTTTAATACACAAAATAACTGAGTTCACTGTGACCAACCATTTCTTAATTGGCGGGAACTCGCTGAAGTCAAAAGAAAAGAGAGCAAGAACTGAACTAACCTAAAAAGGTTAATTTCCATCCTCAGATCCTCTCATTTTTTCTCAATTAAAAGTCTCGCCTTTTCACTGACGAAATAAGTTTACGTGTAGAAATTGTGTGAAGCAGAACTTCTAGTAATAAAATATTTCTAGATTGAATCACAACCATCATTACATTTGTATGCAAAGAAGCTTATCAATTTAGAGGAAAATGTGGCAAAACGATGGCGGTATGTAATTGGACTATGTAACATGGTAGGGTAATCTCTTGTAGCAAGTTTTTATCTTAAGACCTCCAGCACTTTTGAAAGTCTCATGTTGGATATAATTTACTTTGATGTTGGATGTACAATAATTAAAATGATTTCTGTACTGAGAAACTTGAACAACTGGCTTACATTCAAAGTTACCAACCATTTGATCACATAATTATGTACCTTCGTAACTTGATAGATTACTGGCCATTGACTTACAGAGACGCACATCATTACTGAGATCTCTGATTTACTGAATTTCATAACAATGGTATGAGCCTACACCAAGATATAGTCAACATTTTTTTCAATTATGAATCTAATGGGATGGTCAGTTTTGAAACCAAACTTGTGGTGATGCGGTTATAAAGCGAATTATTAAAGTTGCATTCATAGAGCTGTCTGATTAATGATGCTTCAGTAGTTTTGCTTAGAATACGAAGGTAAACCCGCCAAATATCAGTCAATTAAACTTTCAATTTAAAAAATAAGCGTCTGCTTCATATTTTCAATTGCTAACAGTGGCGTAACATACACCCCTGTAGACCCTGCAGCGCGGGGGGGGGGGGGCCGCGAATGAAAATATTTTTTTTGCAAGAAATGGCCCAGACTGAAATATATACAGGGTGTCCCACGAGTAACCCGTCAAACTTCTAAGGTGGTTTCCTCTCATCAAAATAATGAAAAAAGTTGATATAAACATATGTCCAGAAATGCTTTGTTATGGAGTTACGTCTAGTGAAAGATTTCGCCCGATTTTCTGGGAAAGGATGGAAATAAAGCCAAACTGATTTTTTATTAGATGTTAAATTTATTGGATTTTATGTAAAATGAACTGAAAAGTTGAATAAAACACATCCCAGACCTCTAGAATCACCCATATTTGAGATATCAGACAAAATACGCAAAATTCAGTCACTAAAAACATGCTTCATTTTGATTTGATCTACATTACCTTCGTTAAATGGGTAATAAACACGGAAACTTTATAAATAAAACTTGTAGTGATTCTAATTCTGAAGAGTAAGGTGTGAAATAGGCCAATAATAAACAAACAGAAAGTTTAAAAAATTAATGTTTAATTAAATCAACACATAGATTTTGAACTCTTTGTAAATGATATGGATAAAAGTTTTTTTCTTTCAATGTTCTCCAGACTGTACTATCAGATATGTTTAATCTGTTTGAAAATTGGCGAGTACTAAGTTGAGGACTACGCTGTATCATGTCAATGACATTATCTTGTTCGCGTACAGCCTGTATTACAGCCCTTACAACAGGACGTTCACTCAAAGAAGTAACGGATGGAAAAGATCCATTTGTTCGTAAGTTATTGAATACCGATACAAATGTTTCGTAAGTAGGTGTTCTTTCTATTCGGAAATCTTCTTTCAAATTGAGGTTTAGCTGCCCGACTATTTCCATTGGCAAAACCATAGACGAAAACAATATCTGCGTACTTGATTTGAAAATGTGAATGGCATCTCATCATTAAAAAAACGCGAATAAAGTACAAATAATACAAACCGCACGTACACTGCACAAATCACAGTTGACAGACTAGTTATTGCGACCGCTGTATCATTGCACGGCTGTACAATAACTTTGATTCCGTTATTGTTGCAGAAGTGCTGCCAATTCTTGATTTTAAACAAAATAAAAGCATTTCACTTGAGGCTGTATTTTTATCATCTTATTTCTCAACCAACAATTTTTTGGGGGAATTTTTTGTCATTATTTAGTTGAATGAATACTGTATTTACGAATAAACCACATGCCTTTTCAGTAATTAAAATGTACAGTTTCGCAACATCTTAAAATGTTTTGTTTAATTTTTGTTTTGCTGCTATCTTATTTTCGTATGTGATGATTTAATTAAAAAGACATTTTTTAAACTTTCTGTTTGTTTAGTATTGGCCTATTTTACACTATTCTCTTCAGAATTAAATTCACTACAAGTTTTGTTTATAAAGTTTCCGTGTTTATTATCCATTTAACGAAGTTAATGTGGATCAAATCTAAACGAAGCCTGTTTTTTGAGACCGAATTTTGCGTATTTTGTCTGATATCTTAAATATGGATGATTCCAGAGGTCTGGGACGTGTTTTATTCAATTTTTCAGTTCACTTTACATAAAATCCAATGAATGTAACACCTAACTTAACGCCATAAAAATATCAGTTTGGCTTTATTTCCATCCTTTCCCCGAAAATCGGGCGAAATCTTTCACTAGCCATAACTCCCTAACAAAGCATTTCCGGACATATGTTTATATAAACTTTTTTCATTATTTTGATGGGAGGAAACCACCTTAGAAGTTTGTCGGGTTACTCGTGGGACACCCTGTATATTTTTTCAAAAGAAATAAAACTGAAACACTGAAGGAAGAAAGAAAGAACGAATAGGATTGCCAGGTCAATGTTTATTGTTTACATTATCAATTCGCAGATAGATTTAGTGAAGGAATTCAGAAGCAGGATGCTGTGATTTCAGGAATGTAGACATACCGAGGACAAAACAATCTTCAAACAAACTTATCTAGACTGCTAAAAATCATGACGGTATGTCTCCCCAGTGCAAATATTAGAGGATGTTAATATTATTTTCCCATCGAATTCCTCAATGTATATTAGCATATACGAAGTAATGGAAAGTGGGGGGTTGTGTAGAAATAAAAGTCAAAATTTTTCTTCATACAGTAGGTAGGCTATTAATTTTTGAATTCAGTCTCTTTTGAATCGTCCAGTTGCATGTAGGCCTACACGTGTCCGGAAAATTGGCCTAGAGTAAACCGTATGTATATTAATTGAGTTCGTGATCGTGAGTTTTATTATTTGGAGTGCCATTTTTTTTTTCATTTCTATTCTATTTTTCAACATCCTGCGTTTATGGTATTGTGATGTTGTACGGTCATGTTTTATTTATTTCTATTTTTTATCGACTAGTACATTTTTAAACAATTTTCAGAAGGAATATTTATACCCTTGATATATCGGATAAATTACGTGGTTATTGTATAAGTACATAATTCATATTATATTCATATTTATCTTTATTACATGTCATACATTGTAACTAGTAAAATTTAAACATTTGTCATACAATTCATTTATAAAAGAATACAAGTAATCACAAGAATAAATTAACAGTTATACATAGAGGAATTTCATACATGAAAGTCAAAAATTAAATTAAATTCAAGTAATCCTTCTTAGAAGGTATTCATGTACTTCATAAAAACTTTCATTAATCAGCCATTTTCTCAGATCCCTCTTGAAACGCACAAAACTTTCTATCTCTTTCAGCTCCACAGGAAGGGCATTGAATATTTTCTTGGCCATATAGCTTGGACTTGACTCATAAAATGTTGTCCTATGAGCATCAAGTCTAGCATTTTCTCTCCCTCTTGTTCCATACATATGGATATCTCTACCCTTGATCCAGGTGTTTTTGGATTGAGATGCCAGGCAAGCAGTATGATAAATAAAAAGTCATGCCACTGACAGAATATTTGCCATCCTGAATAGCTCTCTACATGGGTACCTTGGAAGCTTTCTATATATGATTCTTATTGCCCTTTTCTGAACTCTGAAAACTCGAAGAGATTGCGTGGAAGCTCCCCAAACAACAATGCCATAATAAAGCAATGGTTCAAAATACCCATAGTATGCTGTGAGAAGAATCTTTTCATTTGCCATTCTTGTAAGTTGGGAGATTACGTGCACTGCTGAATTCAACTTCTTCACCAAAACCTCCACATGGTTTCAGCCTAGACTGGCTCCCCTTGAAACATGATTGAATTTTAAAATTTAATAGAGAAAAAGGTGATTAGTTCTTACATAATTATAATTGCCCACAAAATAATTATGCAAGTTTTTCAGGGTGGTGTGGCAAGGGTAAGGGGGGATATTTATATGATTTTGAGGAGAGAGGCCCGGAAAATCGGTTGCGGGGGGGCTCAGTTGGAAAACGTTACGCCACTGACTGCTAATTAACAGGAAATATGCATTGGTTACTTGGAAAAACATAAAATTTGAAAATTGAGAAATTACGGGTTTAGTAGGCTGATCTGGCAATGTGAAATTTTGCCGTTTTTTGAGGATTCTGTTTTTTTTGAGCGATTGCCCGATCAAAAAAGTGGCCGATATTAGGAAAGTTCATTATTATAGACATAGTTTGAAAAAATATACTGTAATAAAATAATAATTGAAATATATCAATATAAAGGTTTTTTTCATTACTAATAGTAAGTGAGAATAAGTTAAGAAAACATTGACATTCACTTTAATAACATAGGCCTATGTCTTAGACACATCTAAGAGTAAAATTTAAAATATTGGTCAGAAATAAAGTAATAGGCCATTGAAAAAAATGAAGTAATTGAAACATGAAAATTATTCTTAAACGACCAATAATTAGCAGGTTTACTACGGTGATGCTATAGCTATCAGGATTTTTCTTGGCATCCTTTCTGAAAATAGATGCAACCTTGGCCAGATGTAAACGTTTAGGAAAGTTACCTACTAGCAAAGATTAATAAGGTATGTTGAAGATTGAAACTGCATCAATCATATTTTTAAAAACGTGATTCGATAAGCCATAAATATCGTCACTTTTTGATGGGCTGACATCTTGGACAATAATCTTGATATCATCATTCAGCATACTTAATCCTAAATTACAATTTCGCAAAATGATCATTAATTAAGAGTATCAGGTTGGTGAAAGTTGAATAGCTTCTCCGTTTTTCCTTGAACATAACCAGATTCATTCTTAATAGATTTCTATGCTGCTTTGCATTTATTATGAGAATGAACAATAAAAGCATCACTGGCGTTTAATTTAGCATCTATCAGCGCTATTCCGCTTGTACTGACTATAGATGATTTGGTAATAAGTTATACACTGAAATTTTGTTTTTAATGGAAATTTAACTACACTATCTCCATGATGATAATCACTATGGGTTTTTGATGTGATGAAGCAGCAACGGAGCTCAAACCATAAACCTATCGGATCGCTCTCGTATTTAAGCAGAAAAATTGCTTATATAAAATAATTTTCTTGCATATTCAGAGTTAATTCTAATAGAACTGATAAAGCTTTGAGCTAGTCTATATTTCTAGTCAAAGTCCAATAATAACATGTTTATAACATAAATATATTATTTTGTTCACAGCGTTTGGTGGTGGAGGAGGTGGATTTGATATTCTCAGTAGTGAAGCCAATAGTCAAGGTACACCGGCTCCGGCCGCTAAAAAGGTTTGTTTCATAAAAAGTTATCAGATAGATGAATTGAAGAAAAAAAGAAATAACCTTGTGATTTTTATCGGTAACCTTGCAAGTGTTTCCAACTCACCATATTCTGAAATTATGGTTAACCTAATTCAAGGTGAGTATTACCAAGGTGTTAATTATAACAAAACAAATAACGACACGTCATAGCTACTCGGTTACTGCAGTCTTAGTGCTCCTGGCTGAACATCGCGGTCTCTCTCATACCCCTCACCACGTAACCTATTACCGCCCCAATCTGATGAAAATCAATACAAGTTGAAGAGTTTAATTTAATTATAATTTCTATTCAGTAATGAAGATGAAGTGGTATGAAAAGATAATTCTGAACACTCTAAAATTGGAACACTGGCCCACAACATGGCTTAACGGTGAAGTGGAACGTGGAAGGGTTCCCTCATCATGAAAGACATGTTCTCCCACGGCATGCCCCTCCTCTAATAATCCAAACTTTAGAGCATGCTTGGATAGAAAATGTTGCATGTTCTGTATATCTACCGTATGTACATAATTGAGATTGAGTCAGAAGTAAAAACCACACAAGTCAGCTGACTAGGCAAGCTGTATATTCCAGCATATGAGTGAAGTCTCTTCAGCCGACGGCCAATCATTGTTCCATACTGCCTTCTAATTAGAGTCTACATAACTTGATTGTTAATGCATTAGTAATTTTGTTTAAGCCTACCATACCATGTATATAATTTTTTAATATACACATAGGCCTAGCAATAAACTATTTATTATAAAGAAAATTAATTTTGCAAAAAGAACTTTTTGAAGCATAATGTTGACAAAATATATCATCAATTATACTTTAATAATAATCGGGGTTTTTCAGAGATCCTCAGACACCATTGCCCATGTAAGTGTGAGGCAAGTTATTGAATGCAAGGAAGATGCACTAAAAATTGGAAATAGTGAAATTGGAGCAGTAAGTATTCAATTACAAATATAGAATTATTATATTATGCTGTAATTATTATATTAGACTTTACGATTAAGCGGAGTGTCCACGAGCAAGGAGTGACACATCAGATCTAGTTGGTTCTGTCAGTCACCAGCAAAGATTTTGTTGATCAAGCACTTTATATTTCAAACTCTCTGGTCACCTGCTTAGATTTTAGAGAATTACGATAAAATTAGTTATTGGGAGATTGGTTCTTTAAAAACTAGAATTTTACTTTATGAAACTCAGAAATATTTAAAAAATGTTTACAATAAAAATCCAAATTGCTGTAATAGAACTCATTAGATCACATAAAGACAACCTGTTTAAAGGTTACAAAAAATAATAACTTAGTAAATGATTACTAATAACAGTAACAAGCCACTTGTGTGCAGCGAGGCATCAAAAACCCATCCTTTCAAGGCAGCTCGACCTGAGGCGCCTTTGAGCTTAACCAAAAACCGATCAGGGCTGGCTCGCTCAGAAGGCAAGCTCGCGGGGAACCATGGTTTCCACGAGCGAGGCGTGCCTAGCTCGCCTCGGCTCGACTTTATTGTTTCCAAAGTAAACAATGACCAAGATGCGTATGCTGTACTTGATAGATTCATTGTTAGGGTATGAAGAAAAGTATTGCAACTATCATTCTTTACAATTTCCCTTTGTAATTTTATTATTAAAGTGAATGTTATAAGATTACTCCAATAATAAATTATTAATTATTTAAGGTGATCGTTGTGGGAATCGTCCGAGGCATTGAGTCATCATCAGTGAAGGTTCTGTATACCATTGAAGACTGTACTGGCTCCATCTCTGTAATGCTCTGGTTAGATGCTGAAAAGGTATTTTCAATTCAAAATTGGAGATTTTTATTATTGTATTTAGCTAATTTCAAATTAATTTTTATTCTGTTATTTTTGTGAACGGATTGATACAAGAGCATTTCATTATCGATTGAACTGTATACATAAAAGTTTTCAAGAATTATGGAATATTGTTTTCGTATAGTTTTCTATACTTTGGAAACAGGATGTGCAATCTGATACAGAATGTTTAGCATAGAGTTACCAATACTTCATGGGCTTGTTGTGCTCACCAAAATAATGAAACAAGTTCATATAAACGTAGGTCCAGAAATGTTTTGTTACATAATAAAAAATGCTTATTTAAACATTTGCAGTTGTAATTTTATATTGCACTTGTAATTTGGTCACGTTCTATGTAAAATGAGTTGAAAGTCGAATAAAACAAAATAGAAGTCAGTAATTACAGTATTTTTTAAATATTCAACAAAATGACTCAAAACCCTCATTTTTCTGAGTCACCGCGGTAAAATTTTTAAATTTTCAACCCACGTTCTTATGGAGAATCAATAGATAATCTCTGTCATAATTATTAGAATTACATACGGTATATAACATTTTCTACTGGGAGCAGCCTAGGAATTCTCCGTAAATAGACATATTGCATTGACAATAGACGATTTAAAACCATATTTATCAATAATTATAACACCACTTACTCACATAAAACTAAGGTGGTGTCCTACCTTGCAGGAGGCAGTATGAAGTAAAACGCCATAATTATAATCGAATTAAATTCTGTCTTACACTGGATTCTCTGAAATACTGTATCACAAACTTATATACAAGTAACCTGTTCGTTACCAAACCCCCTTCCGCCCTTAACCTATATGTGAAAGCATCATAACAAAATCGAAATATTTTATTTTATTTTTTACGGTAGCAGAGGCTTCCAGTTATTTTTGTTTATAATTTAAACAATAAATTAGAATATTATCAATGCAGACCCTGAAATTACCGACAAGATGTTGCTGAAACACGTGTTTAATGTTTTTAACAGCCTTAAAGTGCTTATAAAAATTCATTTTTGAATAAGTTCATTTGTTAATGAACATTAATGAACAGTTCATTTTGGAATTAGATATACTTAATTATCAGATTTAACTTCTCTAATTATTTTTTAGGATGATGAAGAAGGCGCCCTTCCCGACGTAGCCCAAAATACGTATTGCACAGTTTATGGCAAGATGAGATTGCAGAACGGGAATAGATTCATAGTTGCATTCGCAATCAAGCCAGTTACTGATCTAAAAGAGTTGGTCGTTCATAAGTTGAAAGTAGCGCACACTGTCTTCAAATTGGAACGACTTGCACAACAGGAGGTGGTTATTGTTATTATTATTATTATTATCTCTTTATTCTTAATTCACTATTTTGTCGATATTTTAAAGTGTGTTTATTAATATTTCAAATCACTATTGAAAAACTGTCCTTGCAGTTTTTTATTTGAAATAATTTTACTTTAGCTCTTGTGAATATTAGCCTAGATAAGATACATTAACTGATAAACAGAATAGTGTTTATAAATTGTAGAAAGTCAAACACGATGTTATCAAATTCCAAGGTCAATAAGAATGTTAAGTTAGTTATAGTTATGACTAAATTATAAATTATGACTATGAAAATCATCAAGTGGAATTCTTCAAATCCTTGTTTTTATTTTTTTAATTTGGAACCACTTGATAAAAATATTTGAGTTGAATTTTTTTCAATCGATAAGAAAAGAATTGTCATGTATTTTACCTTTTGGGGTCGGTTCTCTTAGTGCTTTTGTACAGCCATATTTTTAGGCTTATTTTATAGACCCACCTTGAGGCTTCCTTGAAATTCCTAAAACAGGGAGACTCAGAAACATTTACTGGATGGATTTACAAGTCTCCCTTGAATAAAGTCTTGAAGAAGCTTCGTAAGTACGGGCTTTCATCAAAAGGGAGGCTCGCCGTTACTTGTGTAAGGACTTGTTTACATGCATTGCCACACGGTAGTGCCACTGTGCACACCTTTGTGAACCGTGAAAGCGGTTATGCCGCTAGATATGGGTTGGAAAAGTGACCTTGGGAATTTCAATGAACCCTTCCTGTTCATCGTTTTTTTTTTCTTTTTTTAAATATAAGAATCATATCGTGAATATTTGGTGTATCTATTTTCAGAGTGATCAGTATAGCGCTACAAGACAGGAAACCAATGAGACAATAGTGGGAGGAGGCTCGAATATGTTTTCCAACACCGACATGAGTTTTGGACTGAATCCCCAACAGCTTCGAGTTTACAAAGCTGTCCAGGTCAGTCACTGAATACTTTATTGTTGTAAATTAATGTTTTCTAAAAGCCCTAAACATTTTACATTTCCATTGCTGTATTTCAATAACACACGAACCATATTGTATAGATTTGCATATTACTTATGAAAAGAAGAAATTATTATATAAATTACTCAGTTGTTTGTTAGCGAAAACTTGTTAAAAAGTATCAATATTTAGTGACTGAGAATACCCAGTGATATAATGTTTCCCCACCATTATGTAACATGTTGGTGGTTTGCCTCCACCATTCAGCATTGAATTTTATTAGAAAATCGCCTCCACCAGTGTTTTTTGTGTGAGAATGGAAGCACAAAATTCGATTTTGAATAAAACTATGGTTTTGAAATAAGAGCTATAATATATAATATAGCTCATTAAATGTTGTATTTTTCGACACATCAGCCAGATTTATTTTTAAATTTATTATAGATGAATGGAAAAGTAGAATAAATACAATTAATCGTTTTCAAATTCAATTATAGCATAAGTCAGTACTTGAATAATTTATTCTTCAGTTTTGTTGTTTATTTATTTTCTTAACTTTGGAAACAAATATTATTAATGAACATACGCGTTCTTCACTTTTTTAATTTAAAAATGACAGATTTTATTTCACCTTTTATTTATTATTTCATTTTTATGAAAATTGTATAATTATTCATTTCTTTGGACTCAAATCTTAATGGAAAATGAAAAGGAAAACAATATGAAAAATCAGCTGGCAAGCTTCAGTGTTGCCAGCCATATTTATGATTATTATAGTTTCGTAAAATAATTTCAAAGAAATCATTCCAAAAAAAATATTTGTAAAATAATTGAAATATAGTAATTTTCAATAAAAATAATTGTAGAATATTTGATAAATATGAGAATGTTGGTCATCAGGACGATGATCATAGAATGGAAGGCTGGCTGGCAACACTCGAGCAAAAAAGTAATGAAAGCTGGCAACAAGCGCAATAAGCCAGAAGTTTCAAAGATCGACTAGAGGGGCACGTGAAAATATTGTAATAATTTATTCTAGTAAAACCTAGGATAGCCTAGGATTTGGATTCTTTAGTTGAAAATTTGTGAAAAAAGCTGTAGTAGGAAAATCTAGGGTAGAGGCGCAAGGGCTGATACCCCCCCCCCCCCCCCACCCGGACTGATTATCATGCTTCACAAATTTTCAAGTTTTAACTCTGGTAGTTGGCTTTCACGTTCCTAAAATATCTGTAGCCCTAAAGGTTTTATTTCACAAGAAAATAAACTAGTGGAGGGGGGCACAGGGGCATCACCCACCTCCCTCTCTATGCCAATGTCGTAAACACTGCATAGACCTACAATAGAGGAACAGTTCAACTTTTTAGCTCTCACTGTAAGAAGTACATAGGGGGAGAGCATTATGCGGAGGCTCTGGCTGTACGCATAAAACTTCAGAGCAAAAACTATAGGGGGTAGAGGTACCAAATTTTCAGGAGGCATTAGGCACTTCATAAGAAGAAAAAAGAAATTAAATTAAGTTCGTCGGTCCTCGCTGAAGGACACAAAAAGGAAAAATCTATCCTTGAAGGAACAGCTGATAGAAGTTAACAGTTATTGGGACACGGCTTTGAGGCATGCCTTCTCTCAGTTCTACTGAATTGGAAAATGTATTGATCTGTATCAGCTGTTTCACTATAGAATAAAATCGATTTTCCTTCAAATGTTTTTTAAAAAAAACGGTCGGGACAGTGGGAGCGTCCCCTTTGAATTTGGTCACATTGGGCCACCATGGTGGCTCCACCCGCGGCGCGACTCTGGTGGCTCAAATATTTAAAATGATCTACCAGTACCTAGTGTGTCATGCTCCATATGAAAAAATGATACCACATGGTGGCCCAATGTGACATAGGGCGTCAGATCCCAAGCAGCTTTTCATTTGCTTGCTTTCAGTTTATGGAAAATGACATTTCTTTGTATCGCTTCGATTATTTATATTGATTTTTATAACTAAGGCAGAGGTACTTGGTATTCTGTATTGTATCTCTTAGACTGACTGATGAATTAATACGTAATAGAAATTGCCTTTCTATTAGAGAAGTTGAGGAATGGCATAACCCACTAACCCGCAAATGCTAAGTAGCGGAAACAAAGTAGTAGAAGTCCAGCACTGAATTTTACTTATTTTACTACATGTGATTCCCTCATGAGCTTGAAGCTTGAGCAAGATGCCTAAGATGAAAAACTGCTTATCCGAGAATTGAATCGGGGGAACAACGGGATAGTAGTCATTTACACTTACCTCATGTTGGTCGCTTTGTACAGTATAATATTTAAGGCTTATTTTGTAAAATGCTTCGCTTTCTAAACTTCGACGTTCACATAATAGTTTGAATATATTGTTCTAATAACTAGCCATGTGGGCGCTAGGCAAGCTCCAAAAACTATTTAATGTAAATCATGTTGAACAATAATATTTAAGTGAATTAACTCATACATTTATTTGCTTTCAGCAATGCAAGAGCGAAGGTGGACCATCCAAGGATGAAATCGCGTCATCTTTAACTGTAAAAATACCGCCAAAAGAGTTGGAGTAAGTAGAGTTCCAAATTATTTCATAACATGATAAATGTTGGTGATATTAATTTATATATGCTGAGTACATTGATACAGATAATTGAGTTAAACACTTGTTTGACGTATCTAGAATTTTCGTGTCTTCCAAATTAATATGATAGCTCCTTTTCATTGCCGTTCCTATTAATTTATCCTAGATAATGATTGTTCTAATCTCAATTTATTAAAAATGCACCTTTTAATTTAAATTGAGTGTTTTGACGTTTAAAAGATCGCTGGAACTGAAGACTAGCAAGAAGAGGTAGCCTCGGTTTCCTAGACCGCGGATTTGGACTAAATGGACAGAGGACAGGGCCGCATACACTACAACATATGAATCGATTTGCGTCCGAAATTTATAGTTTATCATATTATAATAATATATTCGATTAATTATGTTCATATTATCTTCTTCAATAATAAGTTGGAAGTTAACCAATCATTTTCAACAAAAAGCAATCTTGATTCTTGATCTGTCCCGCAAGACATCCGGCTGACAAACTATTTCCTCTACAAAAGTGGAAACATGATGGAGATGAAGCTTTTCATCTAGAGCGTGTGTCACTGTAGTTGTAGTGTTGTAGATTGCCATCACGTCTCACCTAATCGCTGGACAGATCAGGATGGCGTGTTCTTGGAAATTATAACTTATTATTGAAAGCAGATAATAGTAAACGATTTATGAATATTATAGTAGATTATAATTTGATGTATGGTATAGGGAAGTGACAGTCGAGTGCCGTAGCAGGTATCTGTTCAATCAGAGATAAGCTACGAAAATCCTGGGCCATCTTTGTAACGGTGACCGATTGAATTGGCCAGCAAAAACTACTCTGTTCTCTGCTGTAAAATCACTTCCCGGTGGTTCGGAACCTACCTAAAACCGTAGGTCCAACTTGTCAATCACTATCGAGGTAGCAGTGTGCTGTGCATACGTTTTCAGAACAGGCTCTGCGAATTTTGAAGAATAGAATATTAATTCGAACGGATAAGTAGTATTTTTGTTTATTATTATTAGTATTTATAATATCTTAATAATCTCCATTATTAATTTGTCTATTATAATTTAAAGTATCTTAATAAAAAGTCAAATTCTATTTTCGAGGTTAGGTGTACCGATATTGATAAATTTTCTTGTAATTAAATAGTCTCAAGTTGACAATTGTAATAAATTAAGTAATATTTCGTTAAACATTTAACTAAAATCAATTGAAAATAATTTTTAGCTAGGAAAATGAGTCCAAACAAGGCATCTAAATCTAATTGTTTAACTAAAACTCAGGTAGCTACGCGATCTCAGCAATTATTAACAAAAAAATCTCCAACAGCTCTTAAAGCTACTGTAGATGTAGAAGAAAAGGTTGCTAAACTATTGAGTGATCACACCGAATTGAAAACAAAATTAGGAACATCACTAAAAAATTCTGAGGAAGAACGAATAGGGTTGGTGGATCACATAAAATCTCTGGAAGTTATTATAAAATTGCAGCAGGAAGACCATAAAACTGAAATACTAAATCTCACGAGTCAATGTAGGTCTATGTCAGAGGAAATCGAAATATTAAAATCAAAAATAAACTTGGCTAATGTAAGATCTGAACCTCTGATCAATACAAAAAAAGTAGAACCTAAATCAAATGGGGAAAAAATTAATAGAAATGTTCAAACAAAAACGTATAGTCAGTGTTTGCAAACAGCAACCAAAACTAAAGTAAGGCCAAGTAACGATAGGAAAGGTAGAGTACTGCTCTTGACATCCAGCCATGGACGAGACTGTAGTGACCTACTAAATAGAAGATTAAAAAATAAGTATGAAGTTCAGAGCTTTTTCAAACAAAGTGCCCCTATAAACGCAATCGTAGAGTCAGCACAGGAACAAACTGAAGACTTTGGTAAAAACGATTTTCTAATAGTACTGGGTGGCTCAAACAATATAAATGAACCTAATCTAAAACATCTTCCTGAAATAAATGAAAAAATTAAAGAGATTGTGCCACTCAGCCAAAAAACTAATGTAATAATAAGTACAATTCCGTATAGGTTTGATAGGCCAGAGCTAAATGAAGCCATTAAGTCAACAAATAAATCAATTAACAATCAACAATCAATAATACAATAATATAATCAATAATACAATCAACAGCCTAAAAAATAAGAATTCTAAGCAGTTGGGGATTTGATTTCTAAATGAAGGCTAAAAAAACAAAACTTCACTAATCATGGTCTACATCTAAATCAATCTGGTAAAGTAATATTTTGTAATAGACTGGCAGAGCTGATTGAAAGTCGTTTGCAATCTACTGTCAATAATTCTCCTAAACAATCATCTAACGAACCTTTTTTAGTAAAGTGGCTCAAAACCGGGAAGGGAAACTAGTTTCAAATGATAAATTCATATCTTCAATTGTATTAAAAGACGTTAATCGATCAAAAAATCAGGATAGCATTAGTGGAAGGAACTCTTGTAGCAATCTGATAGGCTCTCAAGATTCTAAGAGATTAAGTAAATCTACTTCAATATGCTAAAGCAACGATAAAGTAATAAGGGATGATAGGGAAGTACCGGTACTCACTGTGTTCCATCAGAATATTCAATACATTCGTAACAAAATAGATAGAATCGAAGTATTTTTTAAAGAAGAGGCTCCTGATATAGCTATTTTCACAGAGCATGGTTTAAAAGAAGATGAATTGTCACAACTTAATATTCCAAACTATTCATTGAAAACGTCGTATTGCAGGACATCCCATCGAAGTGGGGGAGTAGCTATCTTCACTAAAAATGCTAAGAATATGCAAACATTTAATTTAGAATATGTAGAGAAATTTGCTGTGGAAATGAATTTAGAAGTTTCTGGGTTAAGAGTAAAAATCGACAATAATTTCGAAATAGCGGTGTTAGGTATTTATAGGTCACCATGGGGAATGGAACAATTTTTGTGAACTATTCAATAGGATTTTAGAGATTACTACTACTCGTTTTAAAAACGTTATTGTAGCGGGAGAATTGAATACAGACTTTGCAACACAGAATAAAATGACAGAAGATTTAAGGGATATTATATACATGAATAACTTGGAAATAAAGGTTCATGAATATACCAGAGTCACAAGAACATCACAAACAATAATTGATAACATCCTTACTAATATAGATTACTCTAAAACAAGATTAGGCGGCTCGGAACTATCTGATCATGACTATCAAATCTTAGAGGTGGGGTTGCAAGGTCATAAATCAATTTTTCCTACAACTGCTCGTAAAGTAGTTCTTTACATACTGAAAACTAATTGTAAAATACCTCTTTACTGCTCCGCAAGCGGTAAAGTACTTTACGCTCGCCAGCTGTTTTCTTTACGCTTCTGTTTTGATTTTGATGTCTTCTCATTGGTGGATCACGGAATCCGTGAAATTCACATAACCTCAAAAAAGGCGAACGCTAACCAAATCCGTGATGTTACAAACTACAAGCTTTTATTGTGTTGGAATCCAGAACTGCAGTTTTAGGAAAAATATTGTATGCAATTCGCGCGTGAAGCTTCTTTATCGCTCTCGCAAAATTACTGCGCTCCGCTACGCGTCGCGCAGTAACTGTTTTGGCTCGAGCGATAAAGTCGCGCTTCACGCTCTTAATACATAAATAACTAAAAAAGAGTAGAGTAATGAAAGAAATTCAACAATGTGAACAGGGGAATATCGATTGTTTGAAGCAGAATCTGCTACAAGAAAACTGGAGTAGGGTTTACAATAGCAATAGTTTGAATAACAAATGTGATAGTTTCATTAATATTTTAAGGTTTCATATTACTATGAGTTGTCCAGTTATGAAAGTCCCTGTAAAAAACAAATTAGACAAAATTGAAGAGTGGATAACTGATGATATCCTTGCAGAAAGAAATAGGGTTAAAGATGCATATGATAAATTCAAACTATCTAGAAATATGTTAAGTGAAGATAATTAAAAAGCTCTAAAGAAAAACTATACGAAAGAAGTGAAAAGAGCGAAATGTAAGAAAACAGTTGAAATTTTGAATAATAGTGTGTACTTTAACACAGCAGTGTGGGATGTAATAAACAAAAATAGGTAAGTAGCTCATGTAGATGCTTATACTAGTGTCCCCAGAATAATTAACGAAAATGACAAATATATTGATGATAGTGTAGACATTTGTAATTTCTTTAACAGATATTATCAACTGGTTCCTAAGAATCTTCAAAAATCTCTTAATACAGGTATTAGTGACATGAGGAATACTGAGGGGATTCAGAACGAATTAAAATTCCACCCAGTATCCCAAGACGAGTTGTCAAATATCATTGATAGTTTAAATAATAAAAAAACTGTAGGAATGGATGGGGTACCCAGTAAAATTCTGAAAGAATGTAAAGATCAATTGTTAGACCCTTTGATTCATCTGATCAATCATTCATTAGAACAAGGTGTTTTTCCAGATAATTTAAAAGAGGGGAAGATCTTGCCAATCTTCAAAAGTGGTGATAGAGAAAAGGTAGAAAACTATAGGCCCATTAGTATTTTAAATGTAATAAGTAAAATTTTTGAAAGAGTAGTTCTAAATAGGTTACTTCTGCACCTTCAAGAAGCTAACTTTATCTGTGATGAACAGCATGTCTTCCAGAAAGGGAGATCAACAAAGACAGCCATAGTTTCTGTAGTTGAAAAACTGATAGATATAATAGATTCAGGTGATAAAGCTACTGCAATCTTCTTAGATCTGTCAAAGGCATTTGATTGTGTTAATCATAGAACTTTATTGGAAATACTGCAAAATGTAGGTGTAAATGGGGTTGAACTGAAATGGTTTGAATCATATCTTATTGGGAGTAAATAATGTGTAGAACTAACTACAGTAGTTGGTAATAGTATAGTAAAGAATAAATCTAATAAATTAGAGGTGCAAGCTGGAGTGCCTTAGGGGTCAATACTAGGTCCATTGCTTTTTTTGTTATATGTCAACCGTTTACCTAAAGAATTAATTAGTGGTAGAGCCCTCTTATTTACTGACGATACATCACTCATTTTCAGCAATTCCATTCTAGATAATTTAGAAATAAGTGCCCATATAGGTGTGCAGTCCATTGTCCAATTTTTAAATCAGTTGAAATTAACTATAAATAGTAAAAAATGCCAATACCTTCAATTCAAAAACAAACATAATTTAAATGAAGATAGGGCTATAAACGTGATTGTAAACGATAATCAATTAGACCAGGAAGAAAAAATTGCATTTCTAGGAGTTATGTTGGATAGACGATTGACCTGGACTCCATACATTGAGAAAATACGTTGTAAAATTACATCTGGGGTATTTGTCCTGCGACCGCTCGCTAGATTGAATGACAAAAAGTTACTTTTTACAGCTTACCATGGGCTCTTACTGTCACATATTAGGTATGCTATCTTAGTATGGGGTAATTCATCAAAAAAAATCTTGATAGGGTGTTTAAGATCCAAAAGAAAGCGGTTAGGTGTATAGAAAGAGTAAATATATTAGATTCATGTAGGCCGTTGTTCAAGAGACTTGGTCTCCTAACTGTACCCTGCTTATATGTGTATGAAGCTACTCTATGTAAAAACGAATGATATTAACCAAAATCTTGATGTTCATGATTATAATACAAGAAGCCGAGGAGATTATCACTTGGTGAGTCACAATAGTAGCTTATTCAAACAAACTTGTTATATTGGTAGGAAATTCTACAACAAGCTACCGCAGTTTTTGAAGAGTCTTGAAAATATAGAAATAATTTTTTTTTTTTTTTTTGAGGATGAAGCCCACATAGGTCTGAGACCTGTGCGTGGGTAATGAGTTGGATGATGGTGATTGATGAGTTGGACCTACAGTTTTAGGTGGGTTCCGAACCACCGGGAAGTGATTTTACAGCAGAGAACAGTGTCTTTTTTGCTGGCCAATCTAATCGGTCACCGTTACAAATGGGACCTACGAGAACGCAGCTTATCTCTCTGATTGAACAGATACCTGCTACGGCTCGCGGCTATCACTTCCCTAATTTAAAAAACAATTGAAGAAATATTTAGTTGATAAAGCTTTTTATAGTGTACAAGAGTTCCTTTCACATCAAAATTAAGCCTCACCTCAACTAATTGAAGTAATTATGGTATCTAGTGTATAATATTGTTGATCTGACTTGTCTTATACTCCTTAACTGGAGTCTCCAAGACGTAATCTACAAAACAAAAAAAACTATCATCCAATTCATTACCCACGCACAGGTCTCAGACCTATGTGGGCTTCATCCTCTGAAAAAAAATTAATCGAATATTTATTATCATGTATTATAAACTATAATTCGAAAGGAAATCGAGTTATATATTGTATGCGGTTATTTTACCCTGTCCGCTGTTCATTTAGTCGAAATCCGCGTTCTAGGAAACCGAGGCTTTAGATATTATATATCTACTACAGTAGTGCTGTACTAATACTATTGAACCAAAAGCAAGTGCTGAGCGGATAGAGGATCCCACTCTACTACCAGTTTCTTAGGTTTAGTTGGGTAAGGGTATTGACGGTTCGTATTGAGACATCTCTTTAGCAGATCTTTTAGATGTTGTCTACTTTCAACACAAGTTCTGTACTTACAAACTCCAGTGACCCATGTCACTAAGTCGAGGCGACTAGTGACAGCATTGTGGGGAAGGAATCATTTGAATCACAATTGTTCGACAGCAGTGTCGGAGAATATACTGTCAGAGGAATTAGTCTCCTGAATCTAATGCAATGATAGGCATTACATATCAATGTGCATTAATAATATTTCAGACGATATCTGACTATTGTCAGACACCTTTCACACAGGAAGGCATGATCTTCCTCGGCAGATCGTCTTCATTATTATTATTATTATTTAACCTAATTTGCGTAAGTTTGATTATTCCATAATCAGGTTTGTTTTATTGTGTAAACCTCATTGATTTATTTGTCCACAGGAGTATACTGGAATTCCTAGTTTCTGAAGGACATATCTACACAACAACTGATGATTCTCACTACTTGATAACCGATTTTGCATGAGCTGTTCCCCAACATTCAGGAGTTGTAGGAATGTGAAGAATTCAGTATTCAAAACGCAAGACAGGCAAATCAAGCTTTCCTCATCAATTTTATAATCATTTAATTTTTAGATGTAAATATTTTGTCTAGTTCAGAATTATACTTGGTGATTTGAATAGCTAATCCTGTAAATGGGTCATTTATTTAATGGGCCTTCTAAACAGAGACACTTGTTGCGATAGAACTTTTTTGTGGTGTTATCTATAATCTTGGTTCACAAGTTACACTAGTTAATGAGTTTATCAAGAGTGTATTGCTCTACAAAGGCTCTATCGCAATTAGAGTATAGTATCCGTTTGATGAAGCGCAGAATAATGGATGTAGTGAATAGTGTAGGAATCGCATTCCGTTCAAGAAATTGAGTCAACGCTTTAAATTCTTGTTATTTGATGTGATAGAACTTTGACTCAATCACAACTGTTCTTATGCCTTCCTATCGGACTCCAGTCACTCAACAGAGTCCATTATGAGAACGTACTCATCTTTATTCACACCACCCAATGTTCCCAATCACGGTTAAGAACACTAGGACATGAATCAAAAAGTTGGAAGCCCCTCAGTGAATCGGAACTATGTGATTGAATTTTGATTTTTCCAACGTGAGTTGTTGGTCAACTAGTTTGTCTTTTGAAGCACAATTGAATTTTTGCACGTCAGGGGTTAGCCCAGGGGTTTTAAATAGAAGCATCTACGGCATTATAAATTATTTTGAAGATCTCTTCAAATCAAGTTTAATAAATAATTGGAAATCTTCTGTGATTCTCATGTTTTTAATTGACGGTCGGTTGAAGTTTTTGGGTTTTAATTATTTGCAATCTGCCGCCATTTTGTGTTCGAGAATATTGGAATCATTTTATTCATGCAATTTTCTTCAAAGAAGAAAAATCACACAATTAGTGGTTCCATTTAAAAAAATGTTTGGTTGATCTTTTTCGTATTTTTTTTTTAATATTACGTTTTGAAGACACTGGTTGAGGAGTATAAGACAAGTCAGATCAACAATTATGTGAATAATACGAGTATAATGTCAATTAGTAAAGGCGAGGCTTAATTTTTATCTGAAAGGAAATCATGTACACTAAAAAGCTTAATCAACAAAATATTTTTTCAATTTTTTAAAAATATTTCTATATTTTCCAGACTCTAAAAACTGCTGTGGTAGCTTAAATTTCCTACCATCATAACTGGTTGTTTTTTTAGAATAAGCTACTATTGTAACTTACAAAGGATGCTCTCCTCGGCTTCGTGTATTTTTATCATGTACCTGAAGATTTCTGAGCTGATCACGACCAAAAATTCAAACGTTCCAATAACATTTATTGGTTTTCATTGACACTCCTAAATCGAAGTAAAATTTTAGCAAAACTCACGCTATTTTATCAGCTCGTTATTCATGATCAATACTGGCCAATATATCTTGCACCTTCTAGAGTAGAGTCGATATTGGCTTGCTCTACAGATTTGGACAAGTGAAAAATACGGGTGCGCTATGCTAAAACCACAATAGAATAATAGCTATGAGAGAATAATTTATTCAGATGAAGCTTTAGGCCCCTTTTATACAACGTGTCGTGATCTAATATGTATGAATTGAATGCTAAAGCAGGAAGCGCGTCGGACGCTGGTGTATAATAGGGTTCAATGCTTTAGCATTCAATGCAAACAAATTATACCACGATGCGCTGTATAAAAGGGGCCTAATAGGTATTTTGTGGGATATTGAATGAGAAATATATAGGAAAAGTAACAATTATTTATTCAAATTTATCACAGTTCGATGGATCAATAATGTAATTGTAGATAATTACATTAATTTTGGTTTAGCAATACTCCATATTGAATTAATTAGGAGTGGTATTTTGAAGTATGAACTTTTTAAATTGACCTAATTATTAGAAACGAATTCAATTTAGATGGAATCACTTATAAATTTCAATACAATTGTGTAGTACAAAATATCATGATCCACTCTAACTACATTTACGATCAGGTCACGCAAATACTAGGTGCTCAACAATGTTTTTCAAGTTTATAGACAATCACCAGTAATCGAATTTTAGTGTCTGCTTTGAAAAAGAGCATATTTTGGAAAAGTAAATAAATGTACTGTATTTTATTACCAATTTTACAAGAATACAATGACAAAGGCATTTTAAAAGCATTTTATTTGAAGTCATCAACCCATTTTGTTGGATTTTTATCAGCTCCTATCTAGTATCTATTAGCATGTGGGAATTCCTTGATCATTTACATTGTGTGAATGTTCCAATACCATAATAATATTATCATTCTCTATAAATGATTGAAAGAACACTGCTATCCACGTACCTATTATACAATGAAGTTACTATTGTACTGTATGAGACGATGGTTATGTTTGCGAAATGAAAATTGTGCCTCAACGTATTATACGTTTTTTAACCGACTTCCAAAAAGAACAAGGTTCTATATTCGACCTGTTTTTTTTATGTTTGTACATCAATCATTTGAACAATATTGAACCGATTTCAATGATTTTTTTTTAATGAAAGAGCATCGCTCAGCGGTGGTCCCATCCACGTTTTGCAAGGATCGGCCCAATACTTAGCCCAGTATTAAACAAAACTGAGCATTCTTCGATGTCTTCATTTCAATCTAGTTTGAATAGGATAGTTCCACAAATAACCACCAATTGGATAACCGGTGTCATTTACCAGGCTGATCATTGTATCATATGGAGTGCTTCACATCTAGACGATTTTCGAAATCATATGATGCAATAGTATAGTAGTATTCATATAACTTGGCAGCGTGTAGCAGATGGAAATTGCTATATCTTAGGCTATTTCCACACTTGCACGACCGGTCGTTTAAACGACAACGACATTTGGTCGCCAACGACATAAAAATTTGAACCGTTCACATATGTACATTCATCCGACCATGACACTTTAGTATAGACAATGTACAACGTGCTTCCGTAATTACCAACAAACAACAATTCAACATGTACACAGAGTAGCTATCTTGCTCAATACAGTAGGCTGTCATGTCGGAGATGTGTGCACAGTTCCAGTAGCTTGCTGTGCCCTCTAGTCGTTCATACGACACCGACAGTCGGCACGACTCAAGGGATGTTGTGGCTCCCTCGGCACTAGCATGACAGTGTTGTGTGTATCCACAACAATTGTCGGCCTAGTGTGAAGAAGCTGATATCCCTCTTTGCCCTTTAGTCATATGAACAACACACAACATGTCGTTGTAATGTGAAGTGTTAAACCCTTAATAAGGCTACTTTCACACTTGCACGACCGGTCGTTTAAATGACAACGACATTTGGTCGCCAATGACATAAAAATTTGAACCGGTCACATATGTACATTCATCCGACCACGACACTTTAGTATAGACAATGTACAACGTGCTTCCGTAATTACCAACAAACAACAATTCAACATGTACACAGAGTAGCTATCTTGCTCAATACAGCAGGCTGTCATGTCGGAGATGTGTGCACAGTTCCAGTAGCTTGCTGTGCCCTCTAGTCGTTCATACGACACCGACAGTCGGCACGACTCAAGGGATGTTGTGGCTCCCTCGGCACTAGCATGACAGTGTTGTGCGTATCCACAACAATTGTCGGCCTAGTGTGAAGAAGCTGATATCCCTCTTTGCCCTTTAGTCATATGAACAACACACAACATGTCGTTGTAATGTGAAGTGTTAAACCCTTAATAAGGCTACTTTCACACTTGCACGACCGGTCGTTTAAATGACAACGACATTTGGTCGCCAATGACATAAAAATTTGAACCGGTCACATATGTACATTCATCCGACCACGACACTTTAGTATAGACAATGTACAACGCACTTCTGTAATTACCAAAAAACAACAATTCAATGTGTACACAGATTAGCTATCTTGTTAAATACAGTAGGCTGTCGTGTCGGAGATGTGTGCACAGTTCCAGTAGCTCGCTGCGCCCTCTAGTCGTTTGTACGACACCGACAGTCGGCACAACTCGAGGGATGTTGTGGATCCCTCGGCACTAGCACGACAGTCGTGCGTATCCACAACATTTGTCGGCCTAGTGTGAAGAAGTTGATATCTCTCTTTGCCCTTATTCGTATGAACGACACATGACATGTTGTTGTAATGTGATGCAAGCCTTATATGCAATTATGCCGGGTAAACGACATCTGTTACCCAAAGCTGGTTCAGTGTGAAACAAGCCTGTAATGTCCCATTTTGACCAATCACGTGAACTTAATTTGAATTGAGAATATAATATTTCTGTTCATATGAAAATTGTAAATAATTTAGTTGATGTTATGGAGTCATACGAATAAGGTTATTTAGTTTTAATCAAAAAAAATAATTGAACAATATTCTTCAAAGTTATTAATTTTTTCGTCAAACTCGCCACTGCCGAGAATTTGGTAAAACAGCTGATCTCTGGAGTATTTTTAGTTTCACTGCTGTGATGGATTAAGCTGGGCATTCACGTTCTGATTTGCAGTACGACTAGTAGTACTGCTAGTTGGATAGTCGACTCCACTCACTTTATTCCTAGTCAGCTGTGAACGTCGCTCTCGAGCCAAAAAATGTAACCGAAGTTGCCCGAAGATCAAGCACTGACTGAGGTAAGTTGGACGACTTTGATCCGACTCCTCCACACACACTCCAACACCGTCGACAGTCGTCCATCTACGCTTCCAACTATCCAACAAGCCCATTCACGTTCCACTATCGGATCCAACCTTGGAGGTTGGACCGCAAATCAGAACACGAATGCCCTGCTTTAAGAATATTTATTCGCCATTAAATACAGTAGGAACAATTAGTCTGGGCGCGTGGCTCTGGTTTCACTACTAGCCCTCCTGTTAAAAGTTGACTAGTTGACCTTGAAGACATCTGCAGCGTCGCATGGGCCACATGTTTTTAGAAATGAGCGATAAACACTCCCCTCGCCATGGCTGACTACCAAACGGCCGTGCGCCCAGACTGTTCCTACTGTACATGTTCGTACAATAGGCTATTTTGAGGTTATGTTTGATGATGCTTGTACTAGCTCAAAGTTTATGTTTTTAAAAACATAAGAAGATATTTACCATACTCATATGGTAATACCGCACTCGACTTCGTCTCCTGCGTTAACTTATACTTTCAGTAGACACCATTTTCCGCACTTGTAACGTAATATAGGCCTACTATTTCAGTGTACGTATATTCTGAAAGGGACCACATCAAAATGAATCAAAAGCCATTTCACTTTTAAGAAGCCTTTCGCTATTATAATTTTCCTAAATACAATATTCCACATTAAATAAAACGTTGTATAATTTTCCTTAGTTTATCTTTTCTTATAAGTGGATTTTTAGTTACTTAAGTTTGGATGTTATAAGTAAATTATTGGCTTGCTAATTTGATAAATATTTTATAATGTAGGCTTTAAGAAATTTCTCATGTTTTCAAAGTTTGAAAATTCAACTAAAGCGCTTAAAATAAAACAAAAAGAAACCGACTTCAGTGAAATGATACTCAACACTCACGTACTGAAAAGTTCAAAATAAAGTATTTACTTTAAACTGAGAAAATTTTCAATTTCATACAAGTAATCTTTTGAAGTCGGCGCCAAATTTCCCATAAACTTCTAAAATATAACAGAATTACTCTGTGATGTTTTCCATGACGAAATAATTGAACAATCTAATATCAAAACTGACACTGTATTCCAGTAAAAGTGAGTGTAAATCACATATACATTTCATTGCAATACCGTACAGTGTTAGTTTTTATATTAGATAGAATTTCTTATCAATCACCATAATCCAACTCATTACCCACGCACAGGTCTCAGACCTATGCGGGCTTCATCCTCAAAAAAATTTCATAAAATATTTGGCACCGACTTCAAAAGATTAATTGTATAAAAATTTTCTCAGTTTAAAGTAAATAAGTTACTTTATTTTAAACTTTTTAGTGCGTGAGTGATGAGTATCATTTCACTGAAGTCGGTTTCTTTTTTTGTTTTAAAATTTGTTTTATTTAGTGCGTAGGACAGATGTAAGATCATAGGACAACTGTAAGATCGTTTTTGTTTGACAATACAATATCCCACTTTGAAATAGCAAACGAATTGTTTATTGGACAATAAATTCCCAGTCCCAGCGAATAAAAAATTATACATTATGGCGAGGAAAGTTGTATAATTGTCATTACATCGAACATCAAATTCTTTGAACAACAACTTGTCATAAAATTGAATGTACATTACCTGAGCAATCATAAGCCGATATAAAGTGTACAAAAAATAATCCCTTCATGTCATAGGCCATTGGTTGAAAGTTATAAAATTGAACATAAAGTGATAGTTATAAGAAACCGACACTATTTATAAAATTTATCAACATTTCTCACAAACATACCGGCATTAGAAACGTATAATGACTTCTGGTGAAAGCAGGAGGGGTCCCTTTTTGGCGAAAATACTCCTCTTCCTACCCCTTCACCAGTAGTTTCTACTAATGCAGTTTATTTCATTTATCTCATGAAAATTTGCTTGGCATTCTATTGAAAATAACTCAGGTACAGCGCACTGTATCCTCAGAAGTCTGCTGACGATTCAGGTCCAGACCCAGGAGGAAAAATGATCCAGACAAGTGAGAGGGATCATTCAAGTTAATTGTGTGAATAAAGTTTGAGTGTTAATTTCAAGGGTTGCCAGCATTATTTTAGTGACAGAACCCATAATGGTATGTTTCACGCAAGTGAATGGAGACAGGTAACTATATCCGTCGATGTAGAGAATCATTTCCCACTCGTTTTGTGTAAGATAAACGTGTTTCTAGGTATCCAGCTCAGTGTGGCACCACTTTAAGCAGACTGATTAAAGACTAAACAAGTCCTGACCGCTACTATAAAATTATTTATACAAAATAATGTACACTCTCAGATAAGAATAGTATATCTCTATATTAAATGGCTCTAATTTTAATGAATCAACAAATAAAAGTATTGCTTATCTTAAATTATAAAATCACAGACTAGAAGAAATTTTAAAGAAATTTGTCATGATAACTCCCTCACAACTTGCATTTAATAAGTGTTTTACTACTACAATATTACAGAATATTTTTGTACCACTCGTTATCAGTTCGATAAACTGTGCCATCCCATTCAAACTGCGTAGGTGGTTTGTCCTCACCATTTGCAAACCGAAAATGCTGGCTAAGTTCAATGGCTAGTTTCGAACGAACCAAGCCAATCGGGTGAATTTTTGGTGGAGAAGGATGGTAGACTCGACCAGTCTCAGGAACCATGCACAACTTTTCTGGATCGAATGAAAAAGTTAACCGATCCGCATGTGCATAATAGAGAATATCTTTCTTATCGTCATTTTTTACCAGTTTTGTAAACACAATTGGCTTGTCATCACACCGAACAAAGTTTCGCTCCGGTCCACACAACGATACAAATGGAAATTCAGATTCATATCGACCTGTTGTGTTTGGCATCAGTCTGCTGAAGAAGAATTCCAGAAATTTCTTCTCTTTGAAGCATGATGTGAAATTCTTCATCTTGGAGTCATCAAGGAACAACTGGAAAATATTAATAACAAAAATTTAATATTTTTCATGAAACTCGAGTTTTTAACAATAAATTTTAGCTGTAAGTAGCCATAAATTGGAAATTGAGATCCCCACTTGAATTTTATCATTTTTTGGTATGCTGTGCATGAAAAAGACAGTCGACTGCCTTCCCTTAGAAGAGAATTGTTTGAAACTTTCACAGAGTCGTTTATCGCATGTTCTAGAAGGCAAAACGTTTATTTTTTCAAAATATTTATATAATAAAATAGAGTAGGTGTGTATCTGTGTCTTACGGATTTAAAAAAAACGGCCACGATTTGGAACATTAAATTTGGCACAAAGCTTCTTCCAAACTTGCTTCAGTGCACCTCGAAGCTCAATTTTTATTTTCCTTCCAGACTTTTAAAAATTAGTGTTCAAAACATCAAAATTTCACAGATTGTCCCGTAATCAAAAATCGTATGTTAGTCATAATTATTATTGTCTTTCATAGTTTCAAGACAGCTTTTAGTAGCAACTAATTCCATTGGACATGATAGCACAGTGCGTAGAGCACCAGCTCATCATGCTTGGGGACTTTAGTTCAAATCTTGGTATGTGCAAATTTTTCACAGAAGTCAACTCTACCAAATAAGTTTTCTATTTTTAAATCCAATTTGGTTGAAATTATTTAATTTGAGAGCTTGAGCTATCTGCTGCATCATATCATGTGATAGCTCATTCTACTCAGCTCACCAAGGCGCTTGAAATCCATATAACACATGTTCAACTGAAAAATATATCTGGTGTCCCACATTTCAATTTAAAAAAGGGGGCCAAATAATCATTTTTTAACGGTACATCCGAACTCAAGGTGATGAAGGCGGTCCAAATCCATATGCCAAACATTCATTTTCAGTTAGATCAAGAATAATAATTATTAAATAATTTTTTTTTCGAGGATAAAGTCTGAGACCTTTGCATGGTTAATGAATGGACCTACAGTTTTAGGTTGGTTCCGAACCACCGGGAAGTGATTTTACAGCAGAGAGCAGAGTATTTTTTGCTGGCCAATCCAATCGATCACCTTTACAAAGAGCGCCTAGGAGTTTCGTAGCTTATCTCTGATTGAACAGATACCTGCTTCGGCACTCGGCTATCACTTCCCTTTAAACCATATTAAACAAGCATACTAACTAAAATCCCGTTGCAAAGCACGGGTAAACCGCTAGTTAATATTAATGAATATATGGCTTTTACTGGGGGAGGGGGAGACCCTTACGGGTAGTTTAATATTTATTTAGAGTAGGATATTGCACTTTAAATCAGTCTGCCATACTAAACAAGCTGAATTTAAACATAGGTCAGCAGCTATAAATTTGCTCATTCAGAAATTTGTAAACCTTTATTTAACCTGTAAAGTGGCCAGGTTAAATGCCCACTGAATTAACTCGGTTAAATGACATTGAATGGATAATTTTGTCCTGCTAAGCTTGAAAATTTCAAAAATAAAATGTCAGATAACTCAATGGTCTAATCAACACCACATATTCAAAAATAGTTTTTATTTGATGTTGTACTTTCATATTTATTTTTCACTGATATATTTAAACATAAATTAATATTGAAATACTTTTGTAGTCAATGTAAAAGCTGTAACCGTTTCTTTTACCATAGGACAAAAATGTAGAAGCTCTTAGAAAATATGGACAACCTGCTTTCTCATACCAGTTTCATGACTGTCACTCCACACCAGTGTAGGCAGTAGCCAGGCCCCACTTTATAAATGGGCTGACTGGGCTATAGCCCAGTGCGCAAAATTTCCAATTTTTTAAAATATTTTTATTAGCTTAGTCGTAATATTCCACTCAAAAAATCAATATTTGATTCAGAATTTTTATTCAGGATTTAAATTTTAGAAGACGTTTTATAGGCTATTGACATAAGTACTCTTACAGTCTAAATTATTCTCGAAATAGAAGCTAATTATGTGAGAGAAAGAGCAAAGAAGAGAGCGCACGTCATTTTGATAGTGGCGAGGAATGTAAACAGAAATACAAACAGTGCCCTCGTATTGGCATAAGAAATAACATTGAAATGCACCATGCTGCATTCTAAGGTTTGCGCAGACTATGTAAATAAACAAATTCCTGCTCTTGGCGCCTAGACACTCTACCCTTCCCCACCCGCGCCACCAGCCCGCTCATGTGCTCTGAACATGATATTACTCTTAAAACTAATTTTTCTGAGATTGTTAAAACATTCGCCCAAACAAAATTAAAAAAAAAATCTGTCACTTATGTTTATTAAGGTTTATTCAAATTAATGTCTTTACTAGAGCTGATATACTATGAAACTACAATTTTATTAGAATCTGAAATACTGAAAAAAACAAGTCACTAACCTACAATAATTTTCACTTAAAATATGGTTTATCTGAACTTTGAACTCTGACGTTATATGAAATACAAGCAGGGAACAGTAGATATCAGAGAAAATGTTCCACTCATACGTTTCACAAGAATAAATTTTGAGCCATTTTTACTCGTGAAAAAGCTGAAGCTTTTCTACTACTGACCCTTGGCCGACAACTGTAAACGGGTGTCAAGGAAATGTATAAATGCTGAATGTCAAGTTTTTCTGTGAATTTGTTAAAATTCAACATGATAAGTGTAAAGTGCGGGTCCAGTTTTCAATAATAAGCGCGTAATCCTGGGGAGGCCTCCAATTCTATAAAAAACGGCAATCAAATGAAATTGAACCGGCCAGCAAACTCTGGACAGGACAAGGACAGCTTTGATTGCCATGCAAAACTCAAATTCACAAGACTTCAAATTAAAAGGTATTTATAAAATTTATCACAGAACTATCTTCTAACTTAAATTTTTTGGTATTGTACTCAGCACACAACTTTGGTGGCCTTATTGCCTTATTGCAGGGCGCTATTCACCCTAAACCCGGGCCTGGCAGTAGCCACTGTCACCCCACGCCTGCTTCACTAATCTTGACAAAGCCACTTTCAACCTTTCCCTGGCTAATGGCTTGAAGAGCAAACACCGACGCCAACCCCAAATTTCCACATAACACATAATGTGCTAACTGCTATGCTGATGAACTTTCACCACCTCACTTGTGAATGACAGCTGTGGCGGTGATTTCACCACAAACGTGATCAGCACTCATGAGCGCGCAGACACACGCAATCTCTAATTCATGTGTAAGACACCTTTTTAATGTTTTTGTCTATACCCACCTTTTTGACAGATACAAATAAACCATACAGAAATAATACTAATCTCACTAACGAACTTTAATTTTATATTCAACTTTATATTTTTAAATAATCATTACCCAACAAAACTAACTATGTTGAGTGTATAGGATTTGTTTACCAAATACAAAACGTATAGAGATACTGGTTCTAAATTTACTAGAGAAAATCTATAAGTTAATGAATAATACTTATTAATAAACATATCATTACCAAAGTGAATTAATTCATGAAATCCCTACAAACTTTATGATAAAAGTTAATTGAAAAAGCTTAACACCAAGATTAAAAATGCATTTGCAATAAGATAGGGCCTAGGCTACCCAAGGCCATACCCAAAAGGGGGGTCAGGGGGGCCCGCCACGATTTTTTTCGGAAATAAGAATTTTTTAATTTTTATTGTTTTTTTTTTAATTAAAGAGAATAACTTTAATAACTCGATATTTTTCTGTCAGTAAGTTTTGCATTGCATAATTTAATTTAATTAATGATGTTTATGCATTGAACGGGCCATTTAACGTGGAATGCAGGAATAAATTAAATGTTTAAATAATTCCGTGAAGTTTTGTGAAGTTCTTCTGACACCAGTACGTTTTTTGGGGCGCTAAACTCAAATTTCATGTCTCTCAGCTAGTCAAACTCTCAAATTTTCACTCCCGATCAATCTCTCAAATTTTGAGACTTCAGTTCTATTACAAATATCTCAAAAGATTCCATTTTCGAGAAATTGTAATCTCTATTTACCGTACTTCAAGACAATGAAGTATTTTACAAAATGAGTGAACACATTTGATTCTCAAAAGAGTCGTTTCTGAATTAAAATGTGTCTAAAATGGCTATTTTGTGTTTTAAAAATTGTCAAAATCTTCCGATTTTGCAGGGTATACCTTAAAATATAGGAATGAAGTGACACGACTCCAGGAGTGCTCGGGTTCCCAAACATAGGGAAAAAGCTGTGGTGCGGAGCACCTCGTGGACACATATCAGAAGAACTGGCCGGAAAGCATTGTTATGAAAAGTTCCAAAAAACATAAAATTGATAGCTTTAGAATATATTGTAATACATTGAAAATAATAATAAAATTATTATTATAAAAATGAAAACAAAATATCAATGGAACCAGGGATCTACAAGACATTGAGTATAATTTCTGGCCCTCTGTGCCTGATGTTGACCCCCCTTGAAACACTGAAATGCCAACAGGATGTCCTGACTATTAACGAGCTAAGATGAATTTTTGATATTCCGTACAATATACTAATCAGTGAGAGGAGTAAGTATAGGAGTAAGCCCTCCTTCAAAAATATTATAAGGCCCTGCCTCCTTTGAAGCCTACTGTGCCCCATACTTGTGGGCCCAAAAAATCTTGGAGCTTACCAGCATCGCGGGCCCGTTTAGGCAATCACCAATACAGAATATAAATTTTAAATGTTCTAAATGTATTTTTACTCCACATGATGGCCAGGACGGTACAGTAAAGGGCGTAGACATTAGACCTTTTTCGGCCGTCGTGAGCTCTGCATGCTGTGACGTCACCAACGAGAAAAAACCGCTCAGCTCTAATGCTAAACAATGCTTTTCCGTTCTCTTTTAGAGTCTCTCTCAAATCGTGCAATGGACTTTTTTGCTTGAAAAAATTCGAAAACTATTGTTATATACACTATCAGAATGTAGCTTCAAACGTAATATTTTACTCATCAATTTGGTCCAAGTTTAAAAAGACTGTATTTTGAAAAAGTCAGCAGAAGATTTTCTTTTAGTCACGGCACACACATCATGAAACATTTTATCACTGATACAAATGAAATTGAATTTGAGATAATGAATTTAAACACTAATATTATTAAAAATTGCCTGAACACCAATATTTATGTTGAAATATTAATTTATTTCTTGGACCCAATCTTATTTCGTCCACTCTGGCGCCTTCTGAGTCGTTTTTCTTTTATTGAAGTTTTGACCTTCATTGATATGCCTGATTTCGGATTAATGTTCTCAAATAAGAATATAGTTTTAAGTTATGGCTTCGGGCGGACAAACTTTTGGGAATTTAACTTTTTTGTAATACCGGGCTGTTTGTTGTACTGTTTACCTATTCCATGAATTAAGAGAAACACTTTTTCAAAATTTGTTACACTGGCTCTCTGATGGCTCCATTAATCCTCCATATGATAGTAACTTTTTCCAGGAATGAGATTTATTTGGGTTTGAATCTCTGGAACATGTAACGATTTATATTCTTCAAATAGACATCTTTCATCTGCAGTTTTGGGGGCTTCGTGGCTGATTTCTTACAACTCTTTTGCATCAAACGCTGCGTCTAGTAGATCTGCTGTCTCAGATAAGTGATCAGAGAAGCTGTCTTCTTGTTCAATAACTGATTTTATAGATGGTTTTGGCATTTAATTCGATATGAGTAATTTTTTATTCGGGAAATGACTTTTACAGGTGAAGGATGGTCATAAAAATGGCCTGTTCCACGTATCTGACTGAAAAAGCTTTCTAGAACATCTTGGGTGAGTCTGGATGTGAGAATTTACTCCAAGTTATACTTTTCTTTCAAATCTTGCAGTAGTCCAAACATTGAAGAAATAGATACAAGAATTCCGCCTTGAAAAGGCAGCATGGATTTTCTTCCTTTCACTCGCATATTTTCTATCACATCTTTATTTTTACCTGGCTCTTTTATCTTACGCCGATAATTTTTACAAGTCGCTACTGTACAACTCATTTTGAAGACCTAAATTACTGATATTGCCTGATACTACTCATAACTAATTCACTCAAATAGCGATTCCAGTTCACTATTTACATTATAATAAACCTACTGGATAAATAAATATACAATTCATTCACTCAAATAACGATCCCAGTTCACTATTTACATTTTATAATAAACCCACTAGCACTAACTGTAAAGTACTGTACATAGTAATTTTATACACAGACTATTTTAACTACAGACTACAGAACCGACTGTAATCACACAGACCGTAATAATTGATTTCCAGCGTTATGAAACCGATCCGTTAATCATGCCATCCAAGCGAAAACTAACCCATTATAGCTTGTCACCTTGCATTCACATATCATGTGATGGTAAATTCAATTTTGAACATGATTCATCTTTGATTTCACAATTGATGAAGAGGAGATGGGGAAATAAGCGGAAAAACAAATTCTATGCTCGACAGCCAACCCCCCCCCCCCCCATATAGGATAGGGGTTCCATGCCCCCCGAAATTTTGTTCTGCTTACAGCCTTGAAGCTACCGTAGTAATAAATTATAGTAGTTTATGCAACGATTTTATTTTGACCCTTATAAAGGCACGAGTTAGATGTAAGTTATAATACGACCGAATGCGAGTGTTATAAATATCTCACGAGTGCCTTAATGGCCAAATAAAATCGTTGCATACACTATTTTATCTATGACCACTAGTATACATTTAATTAAAACAATTTCATTTTACCTGTGACTGTCAGAGATACCTAACCTCTCATCTCAAATACGAGAAGTTATAGTAAATAGCAGCTGGTGTAGCAGTTTGATGAAATCAGCTGATAGTTTCACGATATTGATTCCATCAAAAATGCTTCTGATTGGTCCAGAACCCGTGTTATAATGTAGAACCTGTACTATAATGAGCTCTTTATGCAACGGGTTTCAAAAAGACAGCTGTTTTGGCATCAATTGTGAAACTTTAATGTATACATTATGACATGGTCGTAGATAAAAGCATTTATGGTGCGTAGATAAAAGCATTCATTTATCACCACAAAATTCAACAAGTAACGTTCCTATATAATTACCGCATTTAATATAAACAAATTATATAATTTGTCATGAAAACTACTGGCATAAGAAAACGAAAAGCATAATATATATAACAGTGTTCAACTATTAATGTCATTCATTTATTCTATTATTTATATCTTACCATTCCTTGGTGATCAACAAAGTAAAAATATTCTCGAATTTTGGGCTCTGGTGATTGTCCCTGAATGTATGTTAGATGTCTACTGCATAATTTCAAGGGTATACTTTTTAAAGGGTTTAAAAAATGTTTGGTAAGCATTAGAACACAAAATAAAGTACTATCAAAGGATTCACCTTGAAAATGAATACCAACGGATAAAATAAACATATTAACATAACCTCAACTTCTCGGCACATTTTTTATCGATCGTGTTCAGGGTCGATTACATTGGGACGATTGGCTACCAGTAACCCGACTCGGCAGTTGACCGACCCTACCAGTAGACAAACCACAACAAATATTACGATTGAATGTCGTACGTGCCAGTAGCACGACCATACCAGTAGACCGAACAATAACAAAATATTACGATTTAACCGGAAACAGCTGGTATTTCAATGACTGCTGACGGCTGTTCCGTTGTCGGAGTCGGACGGGAGCGGCACAGGGTCACCATGGTTGGATGAAGAATGACGTCATTACTAAAGGGTTGATTACTTTGGGATAGTTACTCGCTAAGCGAGTAGCGAGTAGTACGTTACTGACCGACCGTGCTACAGCAGCTCAGCATACCAAGCCAAATTATATTAAAAAAATTATTTCTAGAATCACCCCCATACTATGGAATTTCTAAGACAATAAATAATATTGCAACACAAAATTAAAATATGAAGTTTACCAACAATTATTCAATGAAATTTCATCAAAACAATATACAATATATCTTGTCTGAAGTGTTATGCTGGCAGCCTGCATGATTAAGTGTCGGCTTTGGCCACAATAATATTGTATTTTGGTGTTGGCTACTCTGCCAGCGAGTATAAATGTGACCAAATTCAAATTAGACAGGTTCTCAACTTTTCTTCAAGTAAATAATGAAATCAAGGAGATCGCCAACATGCAACGGGCCAACTAGTATTAATGTAAAAGTTAATTATATGTATACTGTATACTGCCTATACTTAGGTGCTTATTACCTTTGAACAAAATCACGTTAATGATAATTCTAACCTAACCATTCTATGCCTCCACTTGCTGAGAATGCAACATGTTGTACAGCAGCCTGATAGCCTCAATATACAGAGTGTTTCGGAACTCTCTACCAATACTTCTAGGCAGTGTTTCTGGACCACTAACAAAAGTAAATATCGTAATAAAAATTTTCTAAAATTCCCAGCTACTCACACATCCACCATTTTGTTTTTTTCACTCATTATCTTTTTATTCGAACACCTCTGAATGTATAATTTTGAAATTTTTCATACAGCTTTATAACAATTAAAACAATCTTGAAAAAATCAATCAAAATTTTCCGACATCAAAAAACAAAATGGCGGCCATTTTGTTTTTTGATGTCGGAAAATTTTGATTGATATTTTTAAGATTGTTTTAATTGTTATAAAGCTGTATGAAAAATTTCAAAATTATACATTCAGAGGTGTTCGAATAAAAAGATAATGAGTGAAAAAAAACAAAATGGTGGCTGTGTGACTAACTGGGAATCTTAGAAAATTTTTATTACAATATTTACTTTTGTTAGTGGTCCAGAAACACTGCCTAGAAGTATTGGTAGAGAGTTCCAAAACATCCTGTATATTGACTTTTCAAGTGAATTCAACGACTTGCAGTCAAATTTTTATTAAAATAAGTAGTATTTCACTTACTTCTGTAGGCCGAACATTTTCAAGTTGTTTAAACCAATCTTCAACTTGAAAACATTCAGCCTACAGAAGTAAGTGAAATACTACTTATTTTAATAAAAATTTGACTGCAAGGCCTTGACAATGGGTTTTAACAACTTGAAAACATTCAGCCTACAGAAGTAAGTGAAATACTACTTATTTTAATAAAAATTTGACTGCAAGTCGTTGAATTCACTTGAAAAGTTAATATTAACTATGCAGTTTGTCATGGAACAAGAAATCCAGGAACTCAATATATATTTGGAAAACATACAGTTACACTCAATTAATTGATCCAGTAGACCTTAACCTAACCTTTAAATTATTAATTAAATTTCAAGAAATACAACTCTTGTCCAAGCAGTGAGTTTTGCATTTCTTAAGATTATTCTGTAATGACCCTGTTTTGGTCAATCTCTTTAATTTTCGGTAGCCTAACTTTAACATGCCGAGTGAATACAAATACATCATAACAAATTGAGAAAATTAAAGGTTCCACCTAAAAGCTGGAGGAGTTTTGCACTTAAGCCATTATACTTGAGAACCTAAACCCATGCTTTATACTACATCAGAGGAGTGACAGGAGACAAGAGATGGAAAAATGATTAGTAATAATTTTGATGCTGAAGATCCATCTTGTTTCCACTAATATAATAAAAACTTAAAAAACACTTTTAAGTGGAAATTATGACTCACATTATGGCATGACGGCCATTTCACTCTGTTGTCAAGAACATCGTCAGATGACCTACAGTACACTGATTTAAGGTATCAATACCTTAGGGTACCTTAAGGTATCAATAAATCAGTGTACTTAGGGTACCTTAAGGTACCTTAGGGTAGGTATCTTAGGCTACCTTAAGGTATCAATAAATCAGTGTACTGTGGGTAGTCTGATGATGCTCTTGACAACAGAGTGAAACGGCCGTTATGCCATAACATGAGTCATAATTTCCACTTGGAAGTGTTTTTCAAGTTTTTAGTAATAATTTATTACAGGTTGGCTGTTGGCTTTCAAGGGCGAAGGGAAACCAGTTAATTTCGCACTAGGCGTTATGTTACATGTCACAGTTCCACAAGTTACATGCGTATGCGCATTATAGAGGTGCATTCCATGAGAGAGAATGGTGTAGCTGCTCGTCGCGTTGGGCGGCTATGTAACGGAGTCATTGCTCATCCACCCATGGTGGCCCTGTGCCGCTCCGCTGTCGGCTGCCATGACTGTAGCCACTACGAAATCCAAAGTTGAGAGCATGTCTACTTTGGATTTGTTCACATTTGGTACTAGCTGGAGCAGAGTAGCCAACACCAAAATACAATATTATTGTGGCCAAAGCCGAAATTTAACCGCGCAGGCTGCCCAACATAACAGTTCAGATGAGATATATTGTATTTTATGTTAACTGTTTTGATGAAATTTTATTGAATAACTAGCTGGCTTGACGCGTGTTGCTGCATTCTCATAAAAATTCACCTTGATTTTATTATTCGCCACCTCCCGCTGAGGTTACATTTCAAATTAGGAAAGAAGTTAGTCCTAGGGCTCTTCCAGCTGAACATAGAGGCTTTGTTGTTTTCTTAATCACCACCTCTGAATAAAGAAACATTTCAAATTTAAACCTCCTACAACTATAAGGGTAGAAGCTAGGTTTTTTATTTTTTTATATGCCACCTCCTGCTGAGGATGCATTTCAAATTTCTAGCTACATTGGTTAACAGATGTCATCAACCTGGCATAATTACATTTCATCATACCCAGTCGTATGTTTCCTACATATTGCAAGGCTCCAACATGCAAAGTGCAAAGCCTTTTGCTGTTTAAAGACAGCATAAATAACGCCGCTAAGGGGCCTGCCATATGATTGAAAACTGTTGACTTCTATCAGCTGTTCCTTTAAGCTGTTTGGCCGGCAAGTTCAGTAGGTTAGGTCTATAAAATGGATTAATTAATAATAATTATTAGCTCCCCAATATGGTCAGAAACCATCCCCAATATTCACACAACATATTCCCAAAGTTTCATGCCAATCTGTCAAGTAGTTTTGAAGTCTATAGGGAACATACATACATACATACATACAGACATTCATTTTTATATATATAGATTGTTATATATATATATATATATATATATATATATATATATATATTAATTTTTATATGACAGCAGCTACTCTGCCAGCTAGTACCAAATGCAAAGACATTGTAATACTATCCAAATCCAAAGTAGACAGGCTCTCAACTTTGGATTGGGTCACATTTGGTACTTCCTTGCAGAGTAGCCAACACCAAAATACAATATTATTGTGGCCAAAGCCGACATTTAACCACACAGGCTGCCAACATAATACTTCAAATGAGATATATTGTATTTTCTGTGGACTGTTTTGATGAAATTTTATTGAATAATTGTTGGTAAACTTCATATTTTAATTTTTTGTTGCAATATTATTATTTCCTTTGAAATTCTATAGCATGGGGGTAATTCTGGTAGTTAATCTTTTTCTTTTATTCGGCTGGTATGCTGAGCTGCTGTAGCACGGAGGGTCTGTAACGATCCTGCTCGCTACTCGCTTAGCGAGTAACTCATTGCAATAATATATAATCAATCAATCAATCAATCATATTTTATTGTCATTAAGTTCACATAAACAATAGACAACGTCAGAATATACATAAATTTTGGATACATAAAATTGGTAACTGAAAGTTCGATAAGAGTAAAATCTAAATAGCATAGATCATAGGCTACAACTAATCAATATGGTCATGTTTCAAATATTTGAATATTGAAACACTTTCAACATTTAAAAATTGTGTCTCTTAAAATTACATAAAACAAAAGCGATTATTAGACCATTAATCAATTCAAGCAACAATACCTACAATTTCCAGAAACTCATTGACATCATAAAAAGGATTAATCACTAGCCAATCTGATAACCTCGTCTTAAATCTCTTTTCTGAGTCCACTACTAAATCTAAAGGTAATTTATTGTATAATTTCAAGCCAAGTGAATCATAGCTGTTAGATGTTTTGTGGAGTCTTTTAAACGGAATATCAATTCTATTACGGTTTCTAGTGTTGTAGGTGTGAGTGTCTTGTCTTAAGTTTAAGTTTGATGAGTTTTTTTTTACATGTAATAGTACAGTGAGTATGTAGAAATTCACAACCGTCATTATTTTAAGGTCAATAAAAAGCGGCTTACAGTGTGCTAGTCTATCGGAACCTGTTAATATTCTGACCACCTTCTTTTGCAGTAATAGCACCTTTTCCAAATGACTACTATTCCCCCACAATAGTATTCCATATACGGCAATACTTTGGAAAAAGGCAAAATATGCTGATCTCAGGTAATTGTCTGGAACATGGTGTTTCAGCTGTTTGATAAGGTAAATAACTCTTGATAGTTTACCTGAGATATAACTGATATGAGTTTCCCAAGTCAATTTCCTATCAATAAATATTCCCAGGAATTTGACATCACTAGTACCATCCACACAACCACAGCCGTTCCTAAGGCTGAAGCACATGTTCTGGGTTTTACTTTCATTTAGTACAAATCCGTTTGCCCTAAACCAAGTTGCCGCTTGTTCTAAAGTGATTCAGTCAAGGCTTTAATACTCTCAGGGTCAGAACAATGATTGTAGAACAACAAAAATGTAGTGTCATCAGCATACAATATGGAGTGACACTTGAGTACAGCAGGAAGATCATTCATCATTAGTACAAACAGCAGCGGCCCAAGAACTGATCCTTGTGGTACACCATATTTCACACAGGCTACATTAGATCTTTTACTTTCTAAACATACTACTTGTTTACGATATTTCAGGTACGTTTTAAATAAATCAAGATCTACACCACAAATGCCATAATATTTCAATTTATCTAATATAATAGAGTGCACAACGCAATCAAATGCCTATACTACTAGATGCGTGCGTAACTCTAGGCTTCTAGCAATTCTAGGCTATGGCATAATGAAGCCACTTTTTTCTGGTGGAAAAAGAACAAATCGGGCAAAAATTCAAATTTAACACAGGCTCTTATTGGAAAAAGTCAATTTTCATTTATCGATTTCATGCAGCTCCCTTGATAGATTTCAATAATTCTTTTTTTGAAAAATAGCTCATGATTCTTTTCTTACATTTGACATTCCAGGTTGTTTCTGGCTCAAGCCAACTTCAAACTCAGAGCAGTGCATAAGCAGTATTATAAGTATGTGTTTGCAGGAAAAACATACAGTAATTATTTTCTCTGCGTATTCCTATGTACTTTGACGCACTAAATCCCAATCTGAACTCTGGCACCTCAAAAAAAGCTTGCTTCACGAGATATTTCCAAGATGGCGGCCAAAATTTCATAAGCTAATTTTCTCAATCTCTGATGAAGAAAAATTTCTAGAGTAATATATTATTAGTGGTCTGTGATTTCCTGATTTCGAATATATGATTTTTATTCTGAGAAAATTTGGGATTAGAAGATATTTTCAATAGAAGCAAACATCAAAGTCCAGCTTTTTCACATTTTGAATAAAATAACAGTAATAGCTATCCTGAGGAGCAGACATACTAGAATTAGTTTATTAAAACATAATAAACTTGATTCAGCAGTAGGCCTCCAGTTTCATAATGTAGTATTCTTCATAGTTTCTGCCGCTTCTGCAGACTACTGTAATGCGATTCTGTAACTCCTCTTGTGTGTTAATTTTGAATAAACAATAATTCCTGGATTTCTTGTTCCATGACGAACTGCGTTGTTAATATTAACTTTTCATGTGAAATTTAACGACATGCAGTCAAATATTTGTTAAGAATAAGTATAATAACTCACTTAAACTGGCCGAGTACTTTCGAATCTATGAGATCCATCATCAGAGGCTCCTAGATCATCATGTCAGTTTTTTGGTTAGAAGTGTTGTGGTTTTTGTAAAATATGATCAAAAAGTTTGTGAGATTTAAAATTTAGTTGTTCATTGAGAATGTTTTGTTTATTGTGTGTGGTGTGTTTGTATATTTCAAATTGTTCCAAGGTGTTGAGTTCGTGTCCTTTAGATTTTATGTGTAGAATGTGTAGGTTGGTACTGATGTCGGTAAAAGTGTGTCCAGTTTGAATGATATGGTCGGCAAAATTCGATTCAGCTTTGGATGTCAGGGCTTGAAAGTGTTCCTTGTAACGTTGTTTGAATGTGTGGCCTGTTTGTCCTATGTAGAATTTGTTACAATCAGAGCAGTTTAGTTTGTAGATCCCTGGGAGATCGTATTTGTTTGTGTTCAGTGTGGTTTTGAGTGTAAGTGCATTTTTTATTTTGTTTTTTGTTCTGAATGAGATGGTGTGGCCGGCTTTTTTGAAGATTTTTGCTAGTCTGTGTGATTGTGGATTAATGTATGTCATTGTGATGTATTTTTTGTCAGTGGTGTTGGTGTTTTGTTTTTTGTTTCTTATTTTATGATTGAGTTTGTCAATTAGGTCGTGTTTGTAGCCGTTTTCTTGTGCTAGGTATTTTATTGTATTTAGTTCAGTGTGGTAATTGTCGGTGGAAAGCGGTGTGTTGTTGAGTCTGTGTAGCATTGACCTGAATGCTGAGTGTTTGTGTTGTGTTGGATGATTGGAGGTGCTGTGTATTAGGGTATCTGTCATTGTTGGTTTTCTGTAGATGTTGAAGCTGTGTTGTTGGTTTGTGTTCTTTGTAATTGAGAGGTCTAGGAAGTTTATTGAATTGTTTTTCTCATATTCAGCTGTGTATTGAATGTTCTTATGTATTTTGTTTATGTATGATCGAAGTTGTTCACATTGTCTTTTGTTTCCTCTGTATATAGCAATAGAACATCATCTACGTATCAGTGCCAGTATATTATGTTCTGTGAAAATTTGTTATTAAAGAGTATATGAGTGTTTTCGCAGTGTTGGAGATAGATTTCAGCAAATATGTTTGAGATTGGTGAGCCCATTGGCAGTCCATCAGGTTGTGAGTAGAATTTGTTGTTGAAGGTAAAGTAATTTTGTTGAGTGATGATTTTTAGGATGTCTATTATTTCATTTATATGTTCTGTAGTTGTGTTGTTGTGAATAAGGATGTTCTGTATTATTTCTATTGTTTCATTGACAGGTATGTTGGTGTATAGGTTTGTTATATCAAAAGATGGAAGAGTGGAGTTGTGAGGAATTTGTGTGTCTTTTATTTTTGCGATAAGATCGCTACTGTTTTTTATGTATGTGTTGTTGTTGATATTAATTAGTTTTCTCAGTGTTTGATCAATGTGTTTTGCTAGTTTATAGGCAGGTGCTTCTTGGTAGTTTACAATTGGTCTAATAGGTATGTCGGGTTTGTGAATTTTGGGAAGTGTTTGAAGTGATGGTGCAGAAGGGTGTATTTGTTTCAGTTTTCTTTTTTGTGAATTATTAATTATATGATTTGTCTTGTTGATTATTTGTTTGATTTTTGTTTGGTAAACATTTGTGGGATCGGTGTGTAGTTGTTTAATGTTGTTTTTGTTTATGTAGTCAAGTGTTTTTTTGTTAAGCTCTTCATTGTTTATGATAACTGTAGTGTTGCCTTTGTCTGCTTTGATATAGGTGAGATTGTGCATCAACATCTACAGAAAACCAACAATGACAGATACCCTAATACACAGCACCTCCAATCATCCAACACAACACAAACACTCAGCATTCAGGTCAATGCTACACAGACTCAACAACACACCGCTTTCCACCGACAATTACCACACTGAACTAAATACAATAAAATACCTAGCACAAGAAAACGGCTACAAACACGACCTAATTGACAAACTCAATCATAAAATAAGAAACAAAAAACAAAACACCAACACCACTGACAAAAAATACATCACAATGACATACATTAATCCACAATCACACAGACTAGCAAAAATCTTCAAAAAAGCCGGCCACACCATCTCATTCAGAACAAAAAACAAAATAAAAAATGCACTTACACTCAAAACCACACTGAACACAAACAAATACGATCTCCCAGGGATCTACAAACTAAACTGCTCTGATTGTAACAAATTCTACATAGGACAAACAGGCCACACATTCAAACAACGTTACAAGGAACACTTTCAAGCCCTGACATCCAAAGCTGAATCGAATTTTGCCGACCATATCATTCAAACTGGACACACTTTTACCGACATCAGTACCAACCTACACATTCTACACATAAAATCTAAAGGACACGAACTCAACACCTTGGAACAATTTGAAATATACAAACACACCACACACAATAAACAAAACATTCTCAATGAACAACTAAATTTTAAATCTCACAAACTTTTTGATCATATTTTACAAAAACCACAACACTTCTAACCAAAAAACTGACATGATGATCTAGGAGCCTCTGATGATGGATCTCATAGATTCGAAAGTACTCGGCCAGTTTAAGTGAGTTATTATACTTATTCTTAACAAATATTTGACTGCATGTCGTTAAATTTCACATGAAAAGTTAATATAAACAATAATTATTGCCTTCATCCAACCCCATATGAAAAACTCTGCTGACGTGAGGTCGGAGATCATATGGTGGCTATTTTACTGGTCCGTTTCAACCAAACCATTGTATACCGTATGTATTATTTAAATTAATAGTCTTTCCCATTATTAGAAAAATTTGGAGGTGCCCCATAGTGCATAAGCCATACATCTAATCTGTTTTCAAAGGATAATGTTCAAAGAGGGTTGGCAGGTTTGTTCTTAAAAATGTAAGTACATTTCTCCGGTAAGCCAATTGGGTAAGAAAAGCGGACCAATCATATTATCACCCAGAACACCAAGCCATACATTGACTGAAAATGTCTTGTCGTAGTTTCATGTGGGTTTTCGTACTCCCAAGTATGGGTATTACGAAAATTTACAATTCCATTTTTAGTGAAGTGAGATTCATCAGTAACCAGAATATGCCGAAGAAAATACTGATGTAAACATTTTCTTATAACCAGTAGCAGAATATCTTCCATTTATTAAGATTTTGTGGTAATAAGTCTTGCACGCATGTTATATATGAAATGGGTACAACTGTATTTCATATGAAGTGTCTGCCATATGCTTGACTAGGAAATATTTAAATGACGAGATATATTGTATATTGTTTTAATGAAATGTCATTGGATAACTGTTGGTAAACTTCATATTTTAATTTTGAGTTGCAATATTATTTATTGTCTTAGAAATTCCATAGTATGGGGGTGATTCTGGAAGATAAATTTTTAATATAATTCGGCTTGGTATGCTGAGCTGCTGTAACACGGTCGGTCAGTAACGTCCTACTCGCTACTCGCTTAGCGAGTAACTATCCCAATGTAATCAACCCTTAACGTGTTGTGAACTTTCCGAGTCCGGCTCGGCTACTTTTCAAGGTCGACTGGATTGCGCCTATGTTAATTCTGATCAATACAACTATAATCTAATCTCAAAATTGAAATCAATATCTCATTTGAAAGGTCATTTTATGCTCTAGAGCAGTGGTTCCCAAACATTTTTGCCTCATGAACCCCTTGCCATGATTTTTGGTTTTAGGTGGACCCCTTGCATAAATGTCATTATTTTTTTTTTTTTAACTATAAGTTGAAATATGTTTTTAAAGCTGATGAAGTACGTCTACTTCTGCTCACAGTAACAAATTCAAATTGTGGTGAAGAAAACGTTAAAAAGCACAGAAGTCTAATTTGAATTGAAATAATCAAATAGTATGACATATTGTTTCTATTATAGTGAAATAGTATTAATGGAGCCCAATAAGTATAATGGCCGGTATTTTATTATCAACATTGTGTCCTTTGTAGTAATTGCAACATTCGCATCTATTAAAACCAGCAAGGCTGCTCAATGTGGGCAAACACGACACTCATTGTTAATGAAATGTGATAGAGAGAGAATTGAGGAGAGGAGGTGGAAAATAGCAATGAATATAAATTACCCTTTTTTAGAATATTGCATCAAATTTGTGACAGAAGGGCGATACAGATACAGTAATCGGTAGCGTAGCGAAAATCTTTTAATGGGGGGGCTTATTGGAGATTTGGGGGCCCCCGGGGGGGTCTTAGGGGTATGGAATAGGGTGAGAGGGGACCGGTGATCCTCCCCCGGAAAAAATTTAATAAGTAGTCCCTCTAACGCCGTATCCCAAGAGATTCTACTCATGTCTAGAAAAGCATTAATACGTTTATTTTAGTCCACATTATGGGAAAATTTTTGAATTTTTGATGCTAAAGAGCTTGATTTAAGACTCAAAATCAGTAATTTTATACGAGTATTTATTAAAATGGAGTTTATAAATTAGGTAAATTGAAAGCTTACATTCGATAAATCACTGCTTTTATGAATCGTTTGTCTAAGAACTTGAACCCACTTTTCGTTTATTGTTAGTTAATTGATTAATTGTGAACAAATTTTAATGTATAAAATCTAAAAAAATACTACTTTTATAAAGCCAATTCAACAAGTTATGGTGGTTTCAAATTATTATTACAATCAGGGCCATCCAGAGACATTTTAGTGGCCCGGGACAGAGTTGAGGCTATAGGCTCCCTTACACCTTCACCCTTAACACCAACTTTCAATTAATGACTCGATTTCCCAACTAGCATTGCTTAAGTCTTTAAGCTATGCCTAGTTGCCTCCAGTACTAAAAAAATCTGTGTAACTAATTTGAATTTTTTCTTCAATTTAAAGATAAACTTCAAATGTAAGCCAACTATTCCATAACCATTTCGATAACCATTCGTCGAAAAAACTGTGGAAGCTAGGGAAAAGGGTAATGAGTGGCACCAGAGAGAGCAATAAACTTCACTTCTATTTTTGTGTAATCTTTTGAACTATTCACTAATATTGGAATACCGGTATGTAAAATGTGTAAAATTATAAAGATTATCATGACTTTGAATGGAACTTGGTTCAACTAGCAAAGAGCGAATGAATTAATAACACATCCTATTCCAAACTTTAACTTATAGTAATTTTGTAATAATTACATAAATAGATGGTGACAGAACCTCAAAGCATTAGGGATTCTGAAAAAAATTGTTCTCAAGTTCTTGAAAGTGCAACTTTTAGCTCTCATATTATTTGTTGATTGATTCATGGCGTGACAAATTTCACGATCACAATAAAACTCTTTGGGGTATCAGATCTGAACAGTAACAAAAATGAGCATTTGAAGCCCATCTGATAAAATATTAAGAGACCTTTTCTCCTTTCAAGCCTACTGTGTCAACTTCATTCAAGTGGTCTGGGGAAATTCAAACCCATGTTTGGAGTCTCCAAAAATACTGGGACCCACCAGCATCGTGGGGTCTTTGAAGGCCCAAAGCCGAGGCAATTAGGGGAATCTTATGTATAAACGTTGAAATTTGAAAATATTCTAGATGCAGCCTACTTGAATCTCTACTTCGCATGACTATACTGGCAAACTGGAAAAAAAGAGGCCCTGGAGGCCCCTAGCAGTACAATTTGGGGCCCCTTATTTCACTTTTGTTTTATTACTTGCTTACATTTGTAAAATGATGTGGACCATTGATGTTGAGGCCAAGGAAACTTGCCTTGTTCGACTTATCCCCTATATAGCTTTAATTAGAGTATTTTTTAAGTTAATTAAATTATTAAAATTATAGTTTTTTTTCTAGCTGTAACATTATTAAAGCTACTCTTCACATATGAAAACTTTTTTTCACCTCCAGTAACCGAAAAAAACGTATTTTTATTGATGCCTCCCTACTCATTTTTGGGGCCTCTTTCACAGGCTAAAGGGGGGTTGTAACCTGGAGCCTCCCCCCCCCCCCCCCACCCCCCCACCCTACGCCAATGTCTAATGGAGAGTTCTAACAAGAATATTAAAAATTGACTCCAAAAAAGTTAATCAAAAGATAAGAACAAATTTATTAGAATTGAATAACTACTAAGATTTCTAGTTCGATTTAAAATTATCAAATACATAGAGTAATAAAAAAAAAGCTCATTAGACCTTATTAGAAGTTCTTGTAAACGTGGAAAATAAAAACTAATCACTAATACTATAGCAAGAATTTATTTTCGAAATAAATGTAATTTATTGTGCACAGATTTGTTTTCCATCAGAATAATTTTAAGCAATTAATTGAATAAGCAAGAGCTTGCTAGAATGTTAAAGAAAGTCGGTATGGTTTGATAATTTAAAGACATTAGGCTACTTTTCTCATAATAATAAACCTGAAATAGCTTGAATAGTTTGGTACCTACCTAAGTTGTTGAGTGACCTACCAATAAACGTTCCTTTTTGAAATATGATAGAATATCATTCAAATATAAATACGAGGCCCCTTTTTGTTTATAACTTTAAAATATATGAGGCGACTTTTGCTTAACAATATTGCTGAAAATAGCTTGAAATATTAAGTACCTGACTTGTTTAGTGACCTACCAGTGAATGTTAATAGTTTTAAAATATAATAGAAGATAATTGAAGGATATGGGGTTTGTTTTTCTCATAATAATACAACTAAAAACGGAAATTTATATCTGGTAAACCTGAGCTGTTTTAGTCACCTACCAGTGAAGGCTTATAATTTTCCAATATAAGAAAACTAAGTATGAATTCTCTGATTTAAAAATGTTTTCATTTTTATGAAGATTCTGTTTAGAAGTGAAATGCATACCTCCAGTATAAGTGAGTAAAAATCCTAATTTACTTAGAAATACAGTGTCAGTTTTGATATTAGATTGTACTAGCATATACCACGCCCCGATCCAAAGACATTCGCTATTGTGGACCCCCATTAACATATCATGGACCCCCAATTTTATTTTTCACTGACATGGACCCCCTGGCAGGTCCCCGTGCACCCCAGGGGGTCCACATGGACCACTTTGGGAACCACTGCTCTAGAGTATTGGTTTTGCAAAAATTTCATACTTCTTGAAATTCTGATTTATTTTTTTTTTTAATTATTATTATAAGCAATGATTTATTTCTTGTAATTTTTTCTGGCATTAGAGATATAGATTTCAGAGCGTTTAATGGCACGATTTATGTATTTTATGACAATTATTTTCCCACCTCGAAGTATCTTTCTTATGGATTTATCACATCTACAATTAAATATGCAAAAGTGTAATAGGGCCTAGCCTGTTCCATAGAATTCAAAATGTCAGATGAAATATAGGATTAATTTCATCTACTTTTTACTCAATTTTTATTTTTTAATTACTTCCATTTGTTCGCATTTATATCGAAGTAATTAAATGTTATATTGAAATTTATTAAATACTGTTATGTTTATAATGATAATGTTATAATAATAATAATAAATATAACATGGGCATTGGGCATACATGCAAAGGGATGTATTATTATTATTCAACAATTATTTATTTACTTATCCATTTGTTTTATACACAATTTATCTGTTAGCAGCTTTTATTATTGAGATTATTTTTTAGAATTTTGTTTTTATGTTACTGCAGGTATTTTTTGTTGAAAAAACATTTGAATATTAAATATTAAAAATAAAAATATGAAAAAAACCATTTGCAACCACGCGCCTTTTTGGAAAGAATTCTCTTTTACTATTTTTTCGGGGATGTGTGGAATTTTTGAAATACTGCAGATAATCTTGAATGAAATCGTCTCATTTTGGTTGAATTACAATTATTATTTATTCATATTTTACGAGTAAAAACTCAAATTATTTCAAATTGCATAGTGTTGAAATTATTGTATTGTGTGAAGGAGGCAAAATGGGGTTACACCTGTTGTCTCCATTAATAAAATTATTTATTTATTTATTTAAAAATTAACACATCCTAATATGAAATAGATTAATAATAATAATATTATCATTATTAATGTAACTTAAATTTAGATACTTCCCTTCAATTTTCAACAGCTTCTCTTCACAAGTCAATGGATTTTTTAAACTCAATTTCTAATTAAAAGATTTGAAAATATTATTTAATAAATTTAAAACATTATGATATCAAAAGTTATAAAAAAAAGAATTATTAAAAGTGAGACAATAAAATAAGAATTCCAAAAAGTGAGAAGTGAGACTTCTTATTTTTCTGTTTATTCATTAGATTAACTCTGTACTTATTTAAGTATTCAGTCATAGTAATAGTAAATATATAAACTTAAATATATAACTCAATTTTACTTATTTTTACGTCTTGTGAACAGTGCAAATACTTGCTTTCTGACTATCTGCTACGTTATAATGAGGTGCCGAGCCTGGCTCGGCTCGGGAGACGTCCACTAACTTGCGAGTCCCAGCCGAGCCGCGCGTCCGGCTGGGCTCGGGAGAAAACAGCCCACTAACAAGTGATTTTCTCCCCAGCCCGGCTGGCCGAGTCTTACTCACGAGCCAGACTCGCTAGTGTGTGGGCCCCTTTAGGCTAGTACATAACCCCAATATTAAGCAAAAAGGCTATGATGTTGAAGATCCATCTTGTTTCCACTAATATAACAACATTTTAAAGTGGAAATTATGACCCACGTTATGGCGTGTCGGCCGTTTCACTCTGATGTTAAGAGCATCGTAAGAAGACCCACAGTACACTCGTGTGTACTGTGGGTCGTCTGACGATGTTCTGAAACGGCCGTCACGCCATAACGTGAGTCTTAGGCTAGTTTCAAACATAACCCGTAGTCGGATAACCGGTGCGTTTATCTAGCCGATCATTGTAGCGCATCACAACATGTAAGTATGCCGAGTAAACGATATCGATTACCCAAAGCCGGTTATGTGTGAAATAAGCCTGTAATTTCCCCGTTTTGGACAATCAGGTGAACCCAAGGTAATTAGAAGACAAGGTACTGTTCACGCGCATCTCAGCTCTGTCGAGATGTAATCTAGGTCTCTTCACAATTTCGTCCATCTTTTACATGTTAAATTGCATAACTTAGTATTTTTCTCAAAATATAATTATAAACTTTTCAAGCGACTTGGACGACGTTTCCTATGGTTTATTGTATATTCAACTGTTAATCTATGAAATTTTTGATACGATCACACAATTATTATTAAATTCAAAGCACTCGATAATGTTATAGCATCTACATCACATGAAGGATACCACTTCTCGGGTACCGTATTTGAGTTATTTTATCTGCCTTTCAACTCACTTCAACTTATTTTCAAGTACTGTCAAAGATTAAATTGTAAAGTTTTGATGGAAATTGATTGAAGAAATAGATATTTAATTTAAATAAGCACATAATAATTAGTTGAATGTACTGAAAAATCTCGTGTGACTGTTTTGGTGGAATTTCGGCCTAATCTTTAGTTTTTAAGCATTTAAATAATTTAAATATGAATATGAGTCAGCAGTTACACAGTAAGAAGTATTATCTGACTATTTTTCAGCTTATCACAAGTATACTGTAAAACGATTGAAATTTGTTATTCAGGTTCGCCTGGAAAACCAGACGAGTGCTTGAAAATGTTTATGAAACATTCTACAAAATACGCCTAAAATTGACAATTTTTGAACATTTATTCAATCACTATTTCTCGGGAGCCGCGTAACCTTGGAATTTTAGAATTCCAGATTACTTTGACTAGATTAGTTTCAAATAATAAATTTTTCCAAGGCTCAAAATTTGATAATTATATTGTTTATGACCAATCACCTTTTACATTTCTGATAAATGAAATTCATAGAACAATTAATTATAATTTACTCAGTTGACTAGATGAAAAAAGGGCCTGAGAGCTAAAGAAGTGCTTTCATTAAATCTGACCGCTCAAGACTGCGCTTGGATGGGTGACCGTGCTTCAATGACTTGATGTTACAAGCCTTATTATCACTTACCCGGTGGTTCGGAACCCACCTAAAATAGTAGGTCCACCATGTTCCCCGTAATATGGCACAAACGGCGAGGTGGAACTACCCGTAAGGGTCTCCCCACCATTAAAAGCCATACGCTTATTATTATTATTATTAAATCTGATGCTGATTCCATGTGATGGAAGAGCCCGGGATAACCGATCTTGGATCTTGTGTTACCTATAGATGGCCTTATTTATAGTGCCTTCCCTTTATTTACATTATTTACATATACCTTTGAAAATCCTTACACATAAGTTGCTGGGTATTACTATAGGGAACATACATGTAAAATTTCATACCTCTCTTAATTGGTCCATGCGTTTGTCCGTAAATGCGTTACAGACAGGCAAAAGGAAAGCAGTCGACTTGAAAAGAGACCTCTCTCCATTCGGTCAATAATTAATAAATTGTATAATAATATCCAGTCTCATTTTCACCATCAACTCACTTTCGGATGGTTACACCAGTTGAGATCACGGAAGTGGTCACGGTAGGGTCAGTCAACTCATTCTTGGCAGCGCGCAGGAACTACGTATCCCCGATAACACAGCTCCAATAAACTGTAATGGGAACTAGTCATTCTCAATATCACGAATATGTGAGAACATCTCACTGCATAAGTAGTATTAGTAGAGAGCCAACATGTGCGAGGCAAAATCATACAACTGCCAAGAATGAGTTGACAAGCTATACTGTAATATTATTAGCATATTACAATATTGTTACGGTATAGTATATTATTGGTAATAATTTTCTAAGTAATGTGTGGAGACTTGAAACCGCCTGAGATTTGTAGACAGCGGCAAGGACAATAAAAATATGACATTTGAAAGATTAAACATGTGACAAAAAACTAAGTACTCAAAAAACTTTATATGACAATAACCAGAAGACTTTATTTTTAGCTTACATGAAAACATATGAACTGATGAAGCCAAAACGAAATAAAAATAGTTATTTTTTTAAATGTTATTTTCCTGGCCATACTAGTTAATGGAGGATCTTCAATCGCCTTGACAGAATTGAATCACCTCAAATATCCTTTGGGAACTCAACATCAATCAAATGTACATCACAGGTTTGGTCGATGATGCGCTTATAATAAATTATGACAAGGTTATCAAGTTCATGTTTCAAATACATCAAAAACTGAATTACATGGATACAAGTTAGCATACATTTAATAAAAATAATCCTGTATATAAATAATACATAATAAGGATCACACACAAAGCAATAGATTTTCAAAAGAAAATATACAGAATCGAATGTTTCAGGATAAATTATTGTTGTCGCATATCATCGATTTGCAACATGCAACACCATAATACAGTAATTGAAAAGTAACATACCGATTTAGCCAGCTCAATAATAAAGCAAAAAGGTAGAGCAAAAATATTGAGTGGAGTGGTGGCAAAACTGTATTGCCGACAGAGAAAGTGTCCAGACAACATCTATTATCATTTGGACATAACTTTCTCATACACTATTTGTATATACTGTAAAATTCGATTTTAAATATATTCGGCACTAGTTTTAAATAGGTACATTTAAGGCACAAAACATGGCATCTCAATATGACCATGTTCTATGAAATTTTGTGCTCATTTAAAATAACATTTGAATGCAAGTCAAGTCCCAAACGAGTCAAATTTTCTGGTTTTATCCGTTTTTGTACGAACATCCAAATGATCGACAATTAAAAAACTGATATAAATTATTTATTTCATGAGAGAATTTGATGGATTGTTCTTCTTATTTACAATTTTAATATTTTTATATACATTTCCCAGGAAAACTTATTTATTATGTCGACTGATATTTTGCTCCCATTTTAGTCTCATACATGAAATATCAATATTCAATTAAAAAAGAAACTACAAATCAAGGGCTATTTATTAAAGCTATAATTTTCGAGTCAATGTTCAACAGAAAAAATGAATGTTCATGGTCGGGTATAGCTTGTTCAATTTTAATTAGTCTATACTATTTTAGGTATAAAATTTATAAAAAAGTGTCAAATTTTCGCGTGTTAGAAAGTTTGGAAATATTTGAGACAGAGGTTGAGAAAAGACTACCTTATTCTATTCGAATTTAGAGATCAAACATTTTTCATGATAATCTGTCTCAATTTTTGAGTCACAATTTTTTACGTGTGTGGAGTTCAATTGCATAGAAGTATGTTCCCTTAGTTGAAAGGTTGACTATGTACCGCATATTCGAGACATGATAAACATTTCAAACAATAGATAGCTATGAGCTAAACATTAAGCTCAAGATCTGTCGACTTGTTTTCCACAATAAATAATTATTATTATACAATTTTATAGTTTTACCATGAAACAACACGTTCATTTTACACACAAACGAGTAAAAGAAAACTAACTTCCCTTTAAAGATGATAAAAGAAGGAGTTTAATATCTCAAGTAAGGAAAATACCAACTATTTGACGGTATTTACATAAGTTTGTGTTCCTATATTACAGACACATCTTATATTGTCTTCTAATACTCTAAGAATTCAGTAAGTGCATCACAGCTTTTTTGATACATAAGGAATAACATGAAAATCAGTTTTGCAATATTGTTCATTGATATTAAACATAATTCTTCATGGATCAATAATATCAATAAATGTTTACAGTTTACAAATATTCGTCAAATTTCCAACCTGAAAAATGCTTATAAACCTTGCCCATCATGTTAGGCATAAAAATGACAAGCAAAGATTTGAACAATTTAACCATTGTTTTTTTTTCAATCATGACTATCATCATCTGAACAATTAAATTTAATTAAAAGTTAATTAATGGAATTCAAACCTAACACGTGCTAGTATTGAATCATAAACAAGAAATAAGAGTATTATGTATAAGTGTGGAGCACATGAATTTACAGTCATGCATGAATTGAGCTCAAGAAAATTTACAATTCAATGAAATAACCAGATACAATGAATTTAAGAATTTCTATATTATAAAAAATAAATATGTTGATAATTATTATAGTCCAGACAATAACTCATTGATAAGCTAAAAAAGAAAAGTGAACAATGTCCAACTTTTTTCCTAGTGCAGACTCAACAAGGTCACAATATTTGATCGATAACGGGAAAAATAGTTTCAATATAATCAACACATGCGACATCTGATGGTGTTTGACAATTCTCAATGGATCAGTCATGGTCGTGTAAGTCACATGCCGAGCGCACTTGAAGGTCTCTCCTATCAATTAATTTATTAAATCTCGGGTTAAGCTCAGGTTTTGTACACTTAAAAACTAAAGAGTTTATTATAACAACTTGTTTCATAATTATTTACACTGAAAGTTCTTTTAACTTCACTAACTTGTCCATCGACAACTTGCTACACACACGATAACTCAATACATGAAATTATTACAATGACAAAAGAGAAGCACCCATGTTATCTACAAACTTAGCAATCCTAATTAAAAGTTCACTGATATTGTTTTTGTTTTTTGTACAATGCCCACAACTTTACACTGTTCGAATCCGTTCGTCTGTCGTCTTGACATTGCAAGGTAAGTACAGTGCATACTGGATGATCATATCAAAATTACAATGACACTACGGGTTAAAGTTACCATGCATGGACGCCAATCGAAATAAATAATTAAAACCACGACATGCCTTAACAATTCAAAAATACATATTATTCCTACACAGATGATTTGTATTTAACTCGCAAATTGTTCACATGGAACAAAACATAATTTACTAAATTGAAAGATATGTTACGAGTTCATGTCTGAGCGTGAGCTCATATAATAGATTTGAAAATCTATTAATTCCACGAAGCTCTCAAATAAAAAGAAATTTCTCTCTTTCAAAAAGATCTCGGTTGAAATTCCTTTTTCCTTGAATCAATCCAATCACAGGTGATAGGGTGACCAAATAATTCTTATCATTTGATGAATACCAAGATTATTGATCAATCTGAGAAACTTCCTTCATTTTTTAAAAATTGCAAGTTTGTAGGTATGGTGCAAGGACGTGGGTAGCCCACTTGAAAAAGCACCTTAAAGGTTTAAGAAAATACTGTCTGTTTTAAAATATTACATTTTTATTATTTTAGATACGAAATTATTAAAACTGTACTCTTGATGAACGTATTTCAAATGAGTCTCTATAAGCATGGTACTGGTATTACGTTGATAAAGAGAACATTGATTAAATCAATGTGTAACCGATGATACATATATTAATTTAACAGCAATGTATCTCGTCACAGATAACTTATTTTAAAATTTTAAACAACATAAGATTGTGATGTGCCGTCAAATTCAATCATTTTTTTTTTTCAAATATTACTGCTTGCTCTATTAGAAAGCCAAGTTTTCAGGCGATTTTCTATTCATACACAAGCTGAAGGCACGGAGTGACTGATACATTAAATTCAGTATCATCTAATTCAAATTCCTCTGATGCTGAAAACATGTTACGTTTTACTTTGAGAACTGTTACACAAAACAAACTGATTCACTACATTTTACAATAAGATTAATTTTCTACATTTTGAATATATTTTCTCACATTCACTTTAAATTTATACAATCCAACAATAATATAAGAAACGTTATAATACAGTTTTGAAATGTACAAAACACTTTTATAAAAAAATTGAATTCAACTTTTCGCCAAATTAAGACTGTTGCATTTACAATAAAAAACCAAACACGGAGAATCACTTGATGAGTAGTACACAATCTATTACGGCTATTCCTTTCGATATTTTGCGATATTTTTAATAGAGTTGTTCAATAGATAAACACGTTCCTAATTTGATAAACTATTCATCAAAACCATTTGTAGAGTTTTTGGCTCGAATAGTTGAAGCACATCAAGGAGGTGAATGACGAATGAGCAGCACTTGTTACTGCATTTGATACGCTATCACATAAATGACAAAACATAATAGTTGTAATCTAGTTTTCATTTTCAGTTGTTACATAGGTGCTATCAATTATTATTCGAATCGACAGTTGGGTGCAATCATTTCAAATTTATTCGTTCCTTGGTTTTAAAACGTACAAACAAAACTGTTGACGAGGCGATTGTTGAATATTATATTGTGTGCCATGAAAATTTCAACTGGGAAAGCCTAGTATTGGATGCTTTCGTATCAATATATTTTCTTTAATAGTGTTTGCGTCAGAAGAGTCCATCCACTTGTAGAGAGGTGAGAAGGAAGTGTGGAGGGGAGGAGAGCGCAGTCTCTAGTCCTTGTTGTTTGGCTGCTCTTGTTGAGCGGCGTCAACGGCTGCAGCGGCAGTTGGCGGCTGTTGCTGCAGCAGCTGTTCTCAGTCGAAAGACTCTTCGAGCGGTAGTCACAGCTTGAGTTCGTCGGCTATTTTTGACGCTATATTCTTGAATCCGATGGATGTGCCAGAGATGCGCTTGAAACGGACGCCGTTGAGCGAGAGCCGCGGCAGCTTGCAGACCTCGATCTCCCACTGCACCAGTGAGTCGGTGTTGGGGTCGCCGTGCACGCAAAGCAGCAGAAACCTCTCGCGCTGCTCGTAGTCGCAATTGTTTGCGTCTAATACCTGCAACAAATCAAATCAAATCAATTTATTGAGCCATGAAAACAATATATGAATTGACCAAGTCAATAAGTATAAAGTGAATTACAATGTACATTTTTACAATCACCAATAAATATAATATTGTCAAATTTAATATAGTCTACAACAGATCATACAAAGTAGAAGTATACCGCAATAGGAAGAACATAAAATCAATTCAGACAAATGAACAACACTTAGGTCTAACATTATATGAGCACAACATGTCATAAAACATGAAGCCTACATAGGTCTGAGAACTGTGCGTGGGTAATGAGTTGGATGATGGTGATTGATGAGTTGGACCTACATATTTAGGTGAGTTCCGAACTACCGGGAAGTGATTTTACAGCAGAGAACGTGTCTTTTTTGCTGGCCGAACTAATCGGTCATCGTTACAAACGGGACCAACGAGAACGCAGCTTATCTCTATCTGATTGAACAGATACCTGCTACGGTTCGCGGTCGTATTTATTGAAGATAAAATAACCACTGTCACATTAACAATTGTTTGTCCTATCATTTAGGAACTCTTCCACACTGTAGTAGGCCTTCCCTACAAGGAACGCATACAAATCCTTATTAAATGTCCTAGATTAAATGGATAAAGATCAAGGTAATTTATTCAAAAGCTTTATGCCATAGGAACTCGGATTTGTATCAGAAAACTTCAATACAATTAGATGCGTATCAGTTTTAGGCCATATCAAACAATGCCTAAGGGTACTTGCACAGTTGAGCAACGTTGACAATCATCACAAAATAAAACGCACGTTGTGAAATGGTGTACAACAGATTGTAGCAGCGTGAATACCACCATTCCACAGCATGTTTTTAATTTTGCTATTTTGATTATCATCAAGTGATCAAATATTGGACCAGTGGAAGCATTGAACAATCAAATACGTTGATGATAAACAAATAATTAAAATCACGACATATCTTAACAAAACATATTATTCATACACAGATAATTTTTATGTAACTCGCAAATAGTTCACATGGAACAAAACGTAATTTACTAAATTGAAAGATGTTACGATATTTTGCCTGAGCGCGAGCTCATCTAATAAATTTGGAAATCTATTAATATAAACTTGAAAAAACCACTTTTAAATGGAAATTAACTCACGTTATTTAAAAGTGGTTTTTTCAAGTTTATATTACATATTAGTGGAAACAAGATGGATCTTCAACATCATAATCTATTAATTCCATGAAGTTCTCAAGTAAAAATAAATGTTTCCCTTTCAAAGACATCGGTTGAAATTCCCCTTTCCTTGAATCTTTCCACTCACACCAAATAATTCTTATCATATGATGAATACCAAATTTACTGATCAATCTGAGAAACTTCTTTCATTTTTACGAATAAATAATGCACGTTTGGTGCAAGAAAGTGGGTTGCCCATTTGAAAAAATTACGGAATACTCCTTCTATAAAACTAAAACTTCTAAGACTAAAACCAACCACTTTGACAATGTATTTCTTAAAAGTGGTTGGTTTTAGTCTTAGAAGTTTTAGTTTTATAGAAGTATTCCGTAATTTTTTCAAATGATCTTCTTTTGCAATCCTAGATAGCACAACCAGCAATCGTACTTTTAATCTGACTGAAAAAATCAATTCAGCATTTGCTGCTGAATCTGTTTCAGCAGTCTGTAATCTGTAATTTTTTTCAATTGAACGATTGAAATTAGTATCTTATTTCAATTGAAGACCTGGACGCGTGCTATGAAAGGGTCTCAAAAACTTCCCTGAAATTGACAGATTTCGTTTATTTAGCGTTTTTTGAGAACTGCGTTGCCAAAAAGTAGAAAATACAAAAGTTTTAAAAGTATAAGTTACAAGTTAGTTTGTTAACTAACAAACATATCAATGTTTGGGCCCACAATTAACGATTTTTGAAAATTCGTTTCTCAAGAAATACGTGGCCAAGAAAGTTTGGTATCCAGAATCATTCAAGACCAATTGCACTTTTCAATTTTCCCTTAAAAAACAAAAATTGATAATATAGAAAAATTTGTACAAACTCTCCGATCCTATCACTCAATTATTGTTTATAATAAACAAAATAGCCTAATATATATACAAGCAATTAATCTAATGGAAATTAAAATAAATTAATAAGATCCATAAATATGTATAACAATCGAATTAAACCGTAACCAGCCATCACTGGTCAGTTAGTCGGATAGCTGCGAGAAAAGAGCCGCTAAAACAATTGTTTCAATTATCTCAATATAAACAAAATTCAGCCGCCTGGTCGTCTGGGTGCACCACGACACTTGAATATAATACAATAGCCTACAATCATCTTATCGGCAATGAGAAAGAGTAATTCTGAAGACACTTGTGTATCACTAAAATTACATTTTTATACATCTCATGACAAAATACCTCCTGCACGCAGTGTCTTGTGGTCAGAGGTTCTTCATTCATATCATAAAATAAGCTTAGAGAATTGTTTTAAATGCATTTGACAATACTCTATACTATGATTTATCATAGTCGTTTCTTCCCATAAAATTTATTACTCAGAAAATACACACATTCGAATCAAGAAATAAAATTGAAATAGTTATCAATCATTCTGAAAAATTTGTATATGTATATAAATGATTCAAGATCAATTATCCACCTTTCTGATTTCCGCCATTATTTCGTTTGGATCCCTGGATGAGGTTGTCTTCATGCTCCAGGTGAATCTAAGAGACCGCGGTTTGACCTGATCATCATTCACTGTACCTCTGCAACGGAAACAGAAAATTCAACAAAATCGACTAGGCTTTGAAATAAGTCAAGATACAGTTTACGTATATTCTATGATGACTACAGCTTAATCATGAAAACTCATAATTTCTAATAAGCTATTTATAAAGCGTATCGACTAAGTAATAATTCAGTCGTTTCATCAACCAGATCCAAATATGACCAAAAAAGTATATTTTATTGATATTATAATTGTACGCTAGAAAAACGTTTGGTGAGAATTTAAAAAGGTTGATTAAGGAAATTTTAAAAAAATTCCAAGACAAAATAAAAACAACATTATATGCGTACAACTCGCCATTACGAATTTGAAAAAATAATGTGATGCTTTAATTGAGATGAATGATTTTCCATAATAATCATAATTTACTGTTAGAAATAAAATGAATGAAAAAATAATTTAAATGATTTTGGCGATATAAAAAATGCATGCAAATATTTAAAAATAAAGTGAAAAAATTTGCAAAATCAAATTTAAAAACATACCCAACTACATGTTTTGGAACTGGATCCATTGGTCTGAAAAACAAAAACAAAAAACCAAAAATATAAACATACATTAAATAAAAGTTTGAAGTTCAATGGCGATTAAGAGAGAAAAAGGGTTCGAGAAGGCTTTGATGAGCAAACTGAATGGATTAATGGAGAAATTAATAAATTGAAACATGATTTTTTTTAAATTATTTCGTATTTCATTATTCAACAAAGAATTTATTATCTTTCATTGCAGTTTGGTGAGAGAGGGCTATTTATGAGGAATGAGTATGAAATAAATGTGTTTCCCAATAGGAAAGAAACATTAACTTAATCCAACAAAATTGTAATTTTGTCAAGTAATTTCTATGAAAATGTGAGCTGTTTAAATAATTTTTTTTCGGTAGGTACTTGAAAAAAATTATGAAAGCAAAAAGAAACCTATTTTCATCTTTCCTTGGATTCCGATTCCAACTAATATTATAAAATACTCGACAGTCAAAATATTTCAACTGTCGAAACGCAGACCAGTCGAAAAAGTTCTTTGAGGCATTCTAATCTATGATTTCACTTAATCTCAACACTGTAATGTGAAAAAATTTATTTTATAATTGAAGTTGCTTAATTTCACTCCTAGGACATCTGGTAGTTTGACATTGACTAGGATAGCAATAATGAGTTGCAAGACGCCAAATAGTAACTAAGGAAGGCAGTATATATTGAAGAAAATATTTTCAATACCTATAGTAATACCAACAATATTAGTTTTGCATGTAAACCAGATGTGATAAACCTCAAATGGATTCACAAATTATTTCAACAATCAAGTAATTTCTATGAAAATGTGTGCTGTTCGAATCATTTTTTTTCAGTAGGTACTTAAAAAAACAATTATGAGTGCAAAAAAACCTATTACTTTCACTAATTTAGAAAGTATATTATAGGAAAGTTTAAAAAAATGTCTATCTCAATGATTAAATGCCGTTTTACTTGCAATTCGGACATGCGGTTCAATAGTAGACATTTTTAACTATTTTTTTACTCTTTCATGGAAATAGATTCGTTTAATGTTGATGAAAACTGTGACTGGAAATTTTAAAATGAAATTGTTTGCTAACACACAGAGAGATTACTGGGAGACATTTTTTCTCAACATATTCTGTACAGTATTGTAGTGTTATCCTATGCTTCTATTTCATCTCTGCATCAATAATACCTTCAAAGCATACCGTTTAACGTTTTATTTTGTTACATTTTCAACTTATTTTTACTGATTTAATTTCTGACCCCTTCCACGAGTTCTGAAAATTATGAAGCTACACTGATCGAATAATTTTCAGTTTCCTTAGTGCAATGCAATTTTTCAAGAAAGATTTTAATCTGAGTTCTGTATTTACTGTTGAATTTATTATTTACAATCCATTCATTACAATTATTATTCTAATAGTCTCCATTTTCGCTAGAGGCAATATCACAGCATAGGTTCAATATCAAAATCAATAGAAGAGCGCATAGCTTGCATTGCTGTGATTAAGCTAATATAAGAAATTCATAGAACTGGATCAATATTGAAAATACACAAAATATGTTCATTTTATTTATTATTCAATATTATTTATTTACAACAATTCGATAACAATATTCAATATACAAGGATTCGAGAATAGCTCCTCTACCATTTCTGAGCTGGATTACACTTCAAACACTGTTTTCAAAGAGATCAAGTTCAATTAAAAATCTGAATCAATCACTGGTATGAGAGGAGAGGAGAGTGAATATTAAACAAATTAAACAAAATCGCTAAGCTGGCTTAACACATGAAAAAACAAAACACATGGAACTACTAAATGGAACTATAAAATACAAAACCAATAAAACTCGACTTAAATAAATTTCAACTATGATAATTTACAGTGCAATGGGGGAAATTAACATACCGTACATAGATGGCGCATGAACAATCAATAACTGTGCAATCCATGATAAAAATTAGCAGAGTATTAAAATCATAGCTTTATTCTTAGATTTGAAGGCACAATCATTTTTGTTTTCTTTCCTTGTCTAGAAATTCGTTAATAAATAAAAATCGGAAAAATAAAAATTTAATAAATAAAAGTGATTACAAAAGAATCAACTGAGGCAATGGAATGACACGTAGTTGAATTACGTTTATGACAGAGAGTAAAACGATAGCACAATTTAAACGATGTGGAGTAGTGACAAATTAATTTGTACAATTCAATCTTATTCCAACAGCGTAAAAATTACATACTTCATCAGATAGAAATACAAAAATTAAGAAGAATGCCAAAGTGCCTAATTTAAAGATGGTAAACAATAAACAAACACAGAGTTGAAAAATAATTCATTTAGTCAGTAGTTAGCAACAAATTATTTTCAAGATCGCTACACTGACAAATATTCCTTAAATTTTCAGTTTTTCAATAATAAACTCATAAATATTTTTGCGTAAAATTGATCAACTTGTCTCTATTGATAAAAAATCTCAAGAGCCATGGGAGTTGGATTGAATTAAAAAATTTCAGAAAAAGGCGTAAAAACTACAATACACTCATGCTCACCGCTAGCCTGGCATATATGAATCACTGTCGAGGCACTTGAAAAACACACACATTGGGTTTATTGAACTTGATGAACAACATTCAGTAATATCTTCTATTTTTAGTCAGAAAAAATTTAATGATATAATTTTAAATGTTCAGATTTATTTTTTTCATTTCCTCCACACTGATGCATCTGCTTACCTGATATTTCAGCCATAATAAGATTATGAGTATTGGCATAAATTCATTTTGATTTGTTTGCACAAATTTGTGATTTAGAGGAGCTAAACAGAATGACTAGGAAAACGACACAGAAAATAGGCAAAGAACGTAGAATAATTGCTCTTAAAATATTTGAATTTGTCAATATATGCCTTAAAAAACCGTTATTAATGTACTTAAGAAGAATGCTTTGGATAAAATTTATAAATGAAATAAAGAGGATGCAAAAGCATTGGATGAATAATAATGATGAGGGATTTCTACCATAATTGGAAGTTAAGAAAAATCGTGCGAACAGGAAGACTCTTGATCATGCGACGGATGTTTTTTTTTCAAAATACCACGATTGTAATGCAATTAAAATTATAAATACATATTCATAAGAATCTACACAATGAAGAGTGAGAATCGTAAATCAGTGCAAGAAATTTAGTAAGAGTATGTTTTCAAGTGGATACTGCATCGTGAAGGAAACATAATATTCATTTATCCATTTGTGTCCGTTTGGGATCAAATTTTGAAAAATGTGTTCAGCAAAATGTAGTAGTTATTTCGAGCATTTTTAAATAAACTGAATTACAATGAATATGATTGCAAATAATAATAATTATTAGAAGTCGGCTTCAAGTATTACTATTTAGATTGCGATCGATCAACTAGATTGCAATCGACATCATCTAATAGGAAAGTTTGTAAAAAATGCCAAAATGATAAATATTCTTTCGAAAGATTATGTCCTGAGTATAGTTTAAAATATTTGAGCAAATGACAAAAACAATAAATTTGAAGAGGATCAAGAAAACTGTAGTGCAGAACGTTCTAAACGAGTTTTTCAGAATAAAACTCGAGAAAGTGGACAATTTTCAGCCTAAAAGGTTATAAGAACTCAAAAATAAATCCTGGGGCGAATGGGTTGAATATTAAAATATGCTGGAATATTATTATGGCACCTTATTAACATGAATCTTTTTCATGGAATCTAATATCTCTGAAACTATTTTTTTCTCAAGTAAAAACATTTACTACTATCGCACTTATACATAAAATTTCGCTATAATTTGTATTAAAAAACTAGTAAATTTTACTGTTACTATCAAGTTTTCCATTTAATGATGCTAATATATAGCCAGTACAAACATAGGCGTTTTTTTAAATATTATGAATATCTTTGTAGTGGTGAAGGTGATAACTCAGTTTGATTGAGATTGATAATGGTGTAACAATCGAAACTAGTTTCTCAAAGTTTTAATAAATGTGGTTGTGACAATTTCGTCTTATTATTCATTATTATGCATATTATAAGATAATTTTGGAGAAATCGCAAGGTAAAATACTGCATGAAATGAACAAAAAATGTAAGAATATTGAACAATACTAATAAAATAGAACAATACTAATAAAATATAATCGAAGCTTGAAATAAAGGTTGGGCAACAGAGCAATTCGCACGATTGCAGCTTGGAATAAAATAAATAGAAGCAATCTTTCAGGGTTCTTTTTATTCAATGCATGCACTGCAGTATTCTAGAAATACCAGTTGAAAATAAAATAAAAAGGTATCACTTAGAAACAAATTATATTAAAATGTAATAAAGAGATTGACATTTCTGAGGGACAAAGTTCTCCAAGTGGACCAGAGAAATTTAGTAATAATTGCTAAAATGTTACAGTTGTACTGCCGTAATATTGTTTTACACATATTCGTCATTAACCAAGAATAGTTTGTAACATATTTAATATCTTAAATGCAATTAACTAATACCGATAATAATAGAAACAATTAACTCTAAAAATAAACTAAAATATCATATTAAAAAACTGAACAATATTCATAATGAACAAATACTAAATAAAATAATAAGCCAGCATAAACTACACTGTGAAGAACAAAACTGTTACACAATCTAAATAATAAAAATCCACATGAAATATCCACAGCTGATCAAAACGAGTTTATTCATTTAAAAAATTATTAAAGACTAGAACAAATAATAATACCCCAAGTAGGTAATAAACATGGTCATTTTTGGTTTGTTAACAAATAAGTGTTAAATTTATGAAATGAAAAATTCACTTTTTACAAAATAAAATGATTGGGGAATTTTTCAATAAATAATTAGTCACTTGACTTAACAAACTATTCGAAATATAAAAACTATGAGCTACAAAACAAAGTCTAAAATTACTTGATAAAAGGCTTGGATAGTAAATTTCTCATAAGAAAAAAGTTATGGAACAATTGAAAAGAATGATTTCAGGTTTTTAGCAGGTCGAATTGGTAGAATTTGAAATCTATTTTTTTAATAAGATCATTAATTTATTTCAAATCATGTTATAAAATGTTTTCAGTTATCAAGTGAAGTACAAAATTATGCACCTGGTTCATACAGCACCTTTAAAAACTAATTTCGAAATCTGGAATAAGACTGAGAAACTAAATTCAGTAAGGATTACGACGCCAGTGGAAGAATTATTTTCCATTTAATCAACAGAATATTAAAAAAAAATTATATAATATTTCTCAATACCAGTGTGCAATGAAATAAAAAAGTAATTAATTGAGTTATAACAATCAATTTTACCGTTCGTTTTAATATTGATTTGAGCCGAAAATGGATCTACAATAAGTAGGAAGCACAAGATTTAAATTACTTGAAATTTAGATGGCCAAGAATGAATAATATAGATAAATCCCGGCGTAGTAGCCGCGTTACTTTCTGAGAAGCACAGAAATGAATGATACTCCGCAAATAAGCGCGAAGGGAAGGTTCAATTCATTGAATGAATCAACAGAAATGAATTGCACCAAAACCTCACTTTTCGCAAAGTATTTCTGTACTTCACAAAATAGCGCAGTGCTGCGTTCCTATAGTGCACCCGCACTTGCTAAGCTTGAGCAGTATGTTGACACGAGCAAGTAAATACATTGACCTGGGTGAATTCCAATAAATTCAAATTCTAAATATACCACAACTTAGAAGTGTTCCAGAGTACGTATAAACTATAAAAGATTTGTAAATATAATTTTTTATTTAAAGGAGAATTTACTTTCAAGCCATTTTTTATTTTTACAAATAACCTTGACTATCAAGATATAGTAAAGAGAACTACAGTCAACAATAGTAAAACAAAGAAAAATTTTATTTATCAAAATGAAGAAATCCAATCAAAAGTTCAGAAATCTGGTTCACTAAATAAGAAAATTTCTTTTCTTGTTTTTTATAGAGCAAAACATTGCGTTGCAGTATTTGAAAAATTACCAGTTCCAATTTGGGGAAATAATTGTTCAGCTTCTTTCTACAGAAGTTTAAATTCTAAAATACTTCATAGATAACACTTTTGCATAAACATAAGACGTGACTAAATCATAAGAAGTGGCTGTTGTACTTCTTTCAAAGTGCATTGACTTTGAAGTGACACCAGGCCAATACAACAAAAGCCCTTTGGTAGCAAAGTCCTCTTGAACGAGCCTCTTCTAATTTGCAGTCCTAGAGGAAAATGAAAACTAGGTTTCAGTCAACATTCTTCAATCTCTGTTTTGATTATATTATCAAAGCAAGAGAGTTGTAATGTTTAGTTTGTGGAGTGAAAATGATTTCTTTCCGTAAACAGTACAATTCTCTAGGCAAGGGGTTTAATTTGCAAGCAGCGACGACCTACATGTGAAAGCCTTTTTCAAGTTTATATTGTTTATTTTTTAAGCAAAATGAAAATGAAAACGCCCAAACTATAAACGCGATAGAAAGATGAAATGCTGTAGGATATCTCATGTGGATTGCAACTGACTAGTATAGCAGAGCGTTGAAGACCTCTCAACTGCAAATGAAGATCAGCGGTTAAGTGCAAACAGTTAAAATGAGACAGCATTACGACAATGATTGGGGATGCACAATCTAACAATATGACATTTTCAGTACCAAATTAAATAGCGATGAAGAAAATAAGCTTTCACAGGTCGGTCTCTGCCTGCTGACCACCATGCAACAAATGAAAATAATTACACTTTGTAGATGTGCACCCACAAACATACTATCGCATGCTGGCAGACCTCACCTCTGCTCTGCTACTCATTATTGTAGCCAACGTGTTTCAAGCATGCACTAATTCAACAACTATTTCACTTCAAACACACACACACACACACTCAACAATTTAAACTGGAACTGATGTCGATCCTCATCAATGCTTGCAAAACATTCACAAGTTACATTGATGCGAAATAATTGAGAAAAAAATAATAATTTGACAAAAAAAGTATATTGTACAAATTAATTCATGACTGAACAAATTGTATGGGGTGAGATACAATAGGTAGAGCCAAAACAAGCAGGAATAAGCATTACACAAAAATTAAAAAAATTAAAGAGATTATTTACTGTCGGCAAAAATTTATCAAAAACTCACGTTTAATGCAAAAGAACTTCTCAATTTGGAGTTGTTTGCAGTATTTCGTTTTATCTCAAGCTATTTCTGTCAATTTATCTTATAATTCTAATAATTCAGAGGTTCAACTACTTTTTTCTAAACTGCAATCTTTTATTTTTCATTTTAATGTTTTCTACATTTCTCAACAACTACAATCTGAGTACTTAGTATTGTCTGATAACGAGAATCGCTTTATATTTGAATCATCGCATACTTGGGCCATTACCGTAAATAAGAAAGGATTAAACTTCTTCTCTATTGTAATATTTAGTAATTCAGAAATAAAATTAATGCATTGAGTAATTTGCATAACTTTCTAGTTTTATACATGTGTAGACCCTATCCAAAATTTTCCTTGGCTCTCGAAGAAAATAAAAATTAACTTAATAAGTCACTGAAGTCATGTTTTTTATAAAAGAAACTCTATTTAAATTCATTTCTAAAATTAATAATTGTACTTATGGCCCATTCTGAAATTAAGAGTAATTGTACTTAAGGCCCTTTCTATATCAGCGGCTTTGGTAGCGCAGTTGGTTGGAGCGCTTGTCTGTGATAAGATAAGGTGCTCTGGCTGGCTTAGTTTCCTGCAGTCTTGGGTTCCAATGTCATTCAGCCATGGATGTTTCTCATCATTGCACTCACCTCATTGCCCACGCACCAAGTCTCAAAGACTAATGTGGGTATCATCCGCAATAAAAAAGTTGAGTTAAACTGTATCAGCAATTCGGAAATACTTACACGTTTTCCTACATGTAAAACTTAAAGCTTAAAACCCCTACAATAGTTTCATTCAATACATCCTCGACTAAAATCATTCATACTTATTGTCATAGAATACGTTCTTAGTAACCAAACTTCACCACTAGACTCAAACAATAATGTAATAAGTCTCTGACTGCATGGACGATCAAGTCAAGTGCACCCCAACAACGTGTTTCATTAATAAAATCTTGTACAGCAGTATAGTAGAAGATTTAGAGTCAAGTTATCAATGAAAGCTGCATCGAGGCACGCGATACCGGATTGTTTATGCAGTCCGACCGTTATGTTTTCTTTCTTTATTTTTTTCTAATAAAAACTACGCAGATTGATGAATGTGTTGGTTGGTGAAGAAGTTAGATGAGCTGACTAGTTGTTAGCTACTGAACACACAAGTAATGGAAGATGAGGAAGGTTGAATGGGCGGGGGGGGGGGGGGGGGTGGAGGATTAAGAATGCAGGCAGCAGAAGCACTCACCGTTTTGAGAATCGTGAGGACAATTTTGAGAAGAACGAGGGTCGTTGTGAGGCGTCGTGGGGGGCGCCGATGGGCGAGGGGGTGCCGCTGTACCAGCCTCTCTGTCGGTTCTGTCCGCTGTGGAACGTCGACCGGCTCGGCACGTTCCTCGGGAAGGGCTGCCGGTTGCTCACCGCTGGAGACACTGGCGGACCACGGCACACGCCCACACTGCTGCAGCACAATCATACAACACTCGTCACAAACAACCATAATACTTACAATAAAATAAATCAATTTTCATCATAGGAGACATTGCACCACTAATAAATCAATCTTCTCTGTCACAAACAACCATAATACTTACAATAAAATAAATCAATTTTCATCATAGGAGACATTGCACCACTAATAAATCAATCTTCTCTGTATTAGCGGTAAAAATTTAGGAACAAAGCAATGTAAATATCAATAATGAGCAGGACTCGGTGTTGCTACTACATTTATTATACACAAGATACTAGTTTCAGCAGTCACATAATTCTCGAAATCAATGAACAGTTCGATTGAAATTGAGAACGGCGTAACCGCCGAAAGTATTTCCTTTTTATAATAATGAACTTGGTTGAGACAACATATTCTTATTCATCATAGCACATGCAGTCATAAATCAGGATTGGAGCCGGCATGTTTGTAGACACTATATTCCAGGAAATTGTTATTGAAAACAGAAAAGTGCTGTTATTCATATTCAAATTGTAACTAGCAGGCTAGCATTTACATTTCATTCAATTTGGAATTATTTATTATTAATAATAAAAGATTGGAAATATTCCAATTAGTGCGAAAATGAAAGACACTTCAATACATTTGATAGAAACAAATAAAAAAATATATAATATATTAAAAAATACAAACAAAAATGTTAGTTTTCTATATACAGGAGTGCTCTTTATAATCAATTATAAAATTATTTCACGATCCATTATCAATTTGGTTTCCTTCCATCCTTCCCAGCATATTATTTACAATGTACAATCTTTATAGACCAAAAATATATTACTCTATTGAATTCGAACGACGCAATTTACAATACAATTTGAATACACACGAGAAAAATATAAATACCAATGAAGATAAAAAATTAAGACTGCTCATAAATACCAGATTTACTTACCTGAGATTCCCTGTCAAAATTAACAGTGTTTGAACACTGCAACTTTAAGACAGGTAGAAAAGTCCCATACAAATCTAAAAACATTTTCGACACAACTAAACTTGAGAGCTTCATTATTATAATATGATATTATAAAAAACTATACTTCAGCAAGCACTTTTATGTAGAAAATTCCCATTTTACAAATAATTACTTCCACGTAATAAAACAATTAAGGGTTTTAACCATTTTTATACAATTTAATTTAGTGAATTTGAACTAACTGGATCTAGATTGGAAACTAAACGTTTGATAAAATCTTGATTGATTGATTTTCAGCACATTACAATTTTTTAAGAAAGATGATTACAGAATTAAATGAGAAACGCACTTAATATTATTTCAGACATGGAACATACAAATTGGAACATAAAACTATTTCCACCATCTGGGATCTTATTTCCATAAACAGTGATTCAGAAGGATATAGAGAAGGGAAACATGAAAGGAACATTTCATCAAATGGAAGGAAACTCACTTACATTGCCCCCAATGAAAATTAGAAAAACGCATTTGTATAATTCGCCATGCTGTACAATGATGGCATTAATGCAAGTTATCAGCCGCAGATGTGAGATAGAGGAGGCTGTGGCAACCCAAAGCTGCTATTCTGATGATTAATGTGTTACTTTGGAAATTCAAATGAAGAAATTAAATTACAGAGCTTATTTGAAGGAAGCATACTGAGTTACTTTCAGAAATGAGAAATATGAGTCAGATCATAAATTAAGCATGAATAAAATCGTGAAATCAATAATTATGAAGCATGAAACGCGGCTCATTTTTAGAGGTTTATGTGGCTTGGATTAGAAGGTAATAGTTTACAAGACTCAATTTTCCCTAAGGAATATCTGAAGAAATTATGATGGTCATAGAGAAAATTAGAAAAAAACGGAGAATTTTCATCAATAGTTTAAAATGTTAAAACAATAATAAAAATTGAAGTTTATTTGAAGGTGATGTTAATTTTGACCTACGATGAAACTCTCATCAATGCTTGTGCAATCGGCCATAAGATGAATATTAACCAAGATATTATTTACATCAAAGTATATTAGTTTCTTTGCGAAACTAAAACTTTAGGAGTAGAACAATAATGTCCAGTTTCTCAGTCATCCAGTCAATCATTCACTGATTCAAAAGCGGCCCAAAGGCTTGTTTCACGCATACCTGGCACTTGGGTCACCGGTGTCGTTTACCGGCATAATTAAATAGCATAATATGATTTCAAAAATCGGTTAGTATGAAGCGCTCCATATGATACAATGTCCCTATGGCCGGGTAAACAGCACCTGTCTACCCGACTGCAAGGTATGTGGGAAACAAGCCTTAGAACCGCTATTAAATCAATAGGTTCTGAATGATTTACCGAACGACTGAGAAACTGGACATACGTCTTCAATTCCAACCATTTGTGATTCATTTACATTAATTTACATAACAGTTGGAAAAATTCCTACTCTTTGAAATATCAATTATAACAAGTAAATAATTACAGTATTGAATTACAAATCCGTTTAATTTAGTTTCATGGGGGATGTGAAATGAGTTTATGAACGGATGAATGAATAAGCAAAGGCGATAAATTATTGTAGCAAAAGAATTCTCAAAGAATAAAAATACAATTCAAACCACAAGCATGCATCATGTAAGAAGCGTGCAAACAATCAAGCAAGAAGAAGCATGTGAGAATCCAATAACAACTGTTCCAGAAAAAATAAATTCTGGGCACTAGATCAAATTGTTTTTGTTTTAACTACAATGAACATTATTATTCAACCACATTAAAATACAGGGAAGTGATAGCCGTGAGCCGTAGCATGTATCTGTTCAGTCAGATAAAGATACGCTACTAACTACTGGGCCCTCTTTGTAAGGGTGATCGATTGATAAAAAACTGTTTCTGTTGTAAAATAACTTCTTGGTGGTACGGAACCCACCTAAAACTATAGGTCCAACTCATCAATCATCATCATCATCAATTCATTACCCACTCACAAGTCTCAAACCTATGTGGTCTTCATACTCGAATAAAAACATACTATTTTACCCTGTTGCTATTTCTCTACAGTTAGTGAGCATTGAGGCATAATTTATTCAATTTTGAAACTCATATGTTTCAATGCCAACTTTTATTTCAAGTTTGAACTTTTATATTCTTGCATGATTTCATATTTCAATATTATTGTTTTTACGATCAAGTGATTGGATTAAAACACTCAAATATATTTTCAATTTCCTTGAGAATTGAGGGATAAATAACGGGAAATTATTGTATACTTGACAGGGGTGTCTATTTCATACATTGGATAAAATGTACATAAAGGAAAATTCATAATACGAGTGACACTCTATTGCCTGATATTTGCATCAAAAAGAGTTTATAGGGGAAACAATGGTCCAATCCAAGTGCTGTGTTCTTGTACATTAGTAAGACATTGACATAATTTATTACCACGCCCATTTTTGACAATAATTGTACATGTCAAACTTCTATGCGCAAGGGTATTAAGACTGCAAATCTAGTTATTTAGGCCCATTCCATACGGACAGGAAAAGCGCGAACGAAAAATTCAATTCTGATCAGCCAATTTTGTCTATACTATACGAGAAATGTTTATGCTGTGAGATGTTCTCGCATACTTCGTCATCTGTAGAATGACTAATTCTTAGTGCAGCCACATCCCTATCACATCCCCAGGCGTAAATTCTGCTCCTTTGATCCATATAGTTTAGCTAATAAGGTAACATGGGGCTTGTAATCAATGCGCGGGAATGTAATCTGTCGCGATTTTTTGGTCCCATATACAATGGGCCTTAGCGTAGCTGGGATGACGAAATGTGAATCATAGAATTCGATGATGAAATCAACAAGAAAACATGAACAACAAACTAATACAGTGTATAGGATCATGAGTGTTTGGAACAACAAATCTAGGCTGAAGCATTACAATCATACATGTATTCGTCCTGATAAGTGCTTGTGCATTCACCTACAATTTTATAATCAAATAATTAAAAAATGAATAATCAACAACAATTTTATTGCCAATTAATTAAAAATCAGATTATAAACCATGCTTTGCAAATTCGGTTTGAAGTTTCAACAACTCAAAAAAGTAATGACCAAATTTTAAAAATCAGAAAATGAAAGTAAGCCAAATTCAAGCTAAATTCAATATTTATGCGATTCTAGTGAATCTGAATAAGCAAAACTGTGCTAGGGGCAAACGCAAGTGTGGAGAGCCTGAGCTTATCATTACGCACACTACTTTAGCGCACAACGAAATTTACTAACTCGTCTAAAGCTAAGTGATCTGCTAAATTTCGCTTTATGCCTTATACAATTTCCATTTTATTTGTTATAGATAATAAATTATAAGAAAAACAGTTTAAATTGAATAAAACTTTGCAAATAATATGACTGTAATAATATGGAACAATTACAAATAGTGGGGAAATGTTACACTAGCTTCTAATATCTTTTGCATTAACTGTGCTTCAAATAATCAGATGAACAGATGTGTTCACATTACCAAAATGTGATTTCTATGTGAACTTGGATAAATATTTCATTGAAATACCTTAGCAGCTTCAAAAGAAAGCATCTTAGAATTGAGATAGGTTTCATAAAGAAAATTGAGAGTACTTTTGTGTGCAGCTACAACTACAGTATAGCAGAATACGTTGTAAAACGGAATACAGTAGCTGCTAGAAAGCAAGTAGAGATGTCATTAATGTACATTAAAATTTAATTCGCATTCTATTGCCTATTGAAGCTTCTAAGTAGAAAAGAATTAAAGATGGTGAAATTGAAAAATGCCTGAGTATCACACTAGGAGGCAATACAAGAGCGTTTCCACTAGCGAAAAAAGAGCTGCGAATAGTCAGATGACTCGACACTTAAATAAGAGCCATCAGTTTCAAGATGCTGTCATGAAACACAAGTCATCAAGTCATCAGTCAGGAAGACCGACTGATTAGTGATCAGTGATTTCCCATTTTACTTCTTTCAAAAATAAAGGAGAATAGAGAAAAAAAGAACAAAAACTAAGTAGAATAGCACAAAAAGTACTATTCAAACATAAAAAATGATAGCATGTTACGGAGCAGTCAAATAACAAGTGTTTGCATCTTACATCTCAAACAATAAAATTAGCAGTAAACACTAAACGAGTAGTCAAATGTCAAGACTAGTTGTCTAGTTGGATGACTTTTGTGCTCAGCGTTCTTTTCATGACAGCGTCCTGAGGCTCTATGAGATCCTTCTAGGGATACAAAAGTGTCAAACGGCCGGCCGTTAAATGATTCTTTTCGTAGCTTGTGTAATAGCAAGACTAGTGAGGCATCAATATGCGTTTTCAGAAGCAACTCCTATGTTAGTACACCACCTGCATAGACAGCAAAATATTGTCTACAGGAAGATAAAGAGGTTTTGTAAGTAATAATTTTTGGATAATAGTATTTGGCATGAAGCGATTGTCAATGTTTACAATACGTAAGCTTTACAACTATACTAACAACAGCAACCAAAAGCAAGCGCAGTGTGCTGTTCTAATTGACAAGTGACTAGAGTAGTGTGCGCGCGGATGAAACTGGCAACTCAAGGCCCGCCTAGGAGGAGTTGGCTACCTTTGGCGGAGAGGGTCGGAGAGGGAGGAATCGTGGTCGACGGGCGCCGCCGTCGGTCGACTCGACGTTGATATGGACGCCGACTTGATGTGGCCTTTGCCCGCTCGGCCCACAGTCAGGCCGCCGCCACCGCCTTCGCCACCTCTGTCAACGTCAACACACCATACAAACATCATCCCCACTACATCACTCCATTTCGTCGCCAGCTCAGTGCACTGCACTGCATTTTCAAACCTCCGCAACTTCTAGTCAAACGTATATAGGTATGAATAAAATAAGTTGCAAGTCGAGTCATCCGCTAGCATAAGTGTCAAATGAGGTAATAACATTTCTACCCCTGGACGTGTTAAAAAACGTGATTAAAATTATTCAGTGTAATTGGCAACTGGCTTCTTCAACGTAACATAGTTGTCAATTTCACGTTTTTAGATGTTTGTAATCACGACCAGAGTAAGAAATGTTACGCTACTTGGCAACACCGCCGTTTTGCTAGCGTAGGGCTCAACCACGGCCATCTCTAGATAGAGATCAACTTTCAAGTAATTTTATTCAAACCATTCGGCATCATTGATTTTTTCAAATTATTCCGTTTTGATCAAATTAAATCACGAATTTCGTTCGTTCTGAAGACCGAACATGGCCTAACATAACCATTAGGGATCGTAGTCAGTTAATAATTTATTTGTCAATTCATACATTCACCTGCATACAAATTGGAAGGAAACAAAACGCTTTCAAATCAAAAGTGTTCCTTCAACTGACTCAAAATCTTTGAAGATTATAGTTCACTCATGGCAGTCTCAATAATAGTTTTCACACAAAAACTCACAGAAATAATACTGATTCTGAGGTTCACTAGAATAAACAAAATTAAACTAGGTTAGAACTGAAACAGCTCTCTTCTAGCTGCCTAATAAATTGATTGCATTTATTCAAACTAAATATAAGAAAATTACAGAATCGCAATAGGTAACGATTACCCCAATAGCAACCCGTATGTTTAAGAATCTAGAAATAAGTCTCGTTTTAAAACCCATTTTTCGTTGGAAATATCGATATAAAAAAATGAAACTAAACAGATGAAAACAGAAACACTTTTGAATGAATCTGTCATGTTGATTCGGTCTTCAGACAAACCTATTTTAGTGATTTGCATAGGTCTGAATGGTGGTCTCATTTTAAAAAAAACACAAATTCAGTACTTATTTGACAAAAGTTGCGGAAGTTTGAAAGAGGCCTTTCAGTGCAGCAACTGAACACATTGCCCATTCAACAGAAATCGACAATGCAACAGGAGTCGCGCTCTCGGCCCAAAGAACACACACACACTGCACAGATGTCTCGACGCATCTAATGTGTGACCAGCCGTAGTGGGGGACAGAGTATCACTGTCATAATTCGCTGAACAGAGTTTCTGATGATTCATCAAATTCCAGAATAGCGGTTATCTATGTAAATAAGACTCATCACAAAGGGTTAATGATATACAGTATGATTTGACTAGAATGTTTTGTTAAATGACGGAAAGCTTTGTTATTCAGATATAGGAACCAAATCATAGGTTGGTGTACTCGAAGGTTAATAAGTACTGAATCGGCATGATAATAAAACTTAGCTAACTCTGAATTTGTGCACAATATCGGACTAATTGTAAATTGGAACAGAGTTTCAACAATTTGTAAATCACTGAATTATTTCAAGAAGAAAGCAGACGAATGGAAGTGTAAACGATGGATTAGGTTACTTTAAATTACTAGTTATGTACAAATTTATTTATCCCTAAAACGAGTGCGTGTCTCATGAATCCATAAACGCACATTGACTAGAAATTAATAGAGTACACAAAACGTCTTATAAGAACTGAAATTCTGTACAGGACTTTGAATTCTGAGTTACACTTCATGTACATATTACAACGACTTCTTCACCCGACACTTCCTACTAAGTGAGAGTTCCAACCCGTGCAGAGTACGGAGTAATGTACAGAGTAATTTCAACATTTTCAACACTTATCTACTGATTATTTAGAGAGTAATGCAATTTACTCGATAAAAGAAAACTAATAATAAAATTACTAAAATTTGAGACTTTGGAAAAAATATACAATCTGCCGTGAAAAAGTACAGTGATAGATAAACAACAAAAAGACGGTGTGAGATGCTTCTGATTACTGATAAAATACTAGACTACGACAGTTTAGGCGAAAGCTAGGGAAACCAATGGTAGGCTGATGAATGGTAAAACTAAGTCTTTCACATTAATTTTCATTGAAAAGTCGAAGAAAATTAAGGGTATCAAAAATTAATGATAAATTAATATTACCTACTCAACGAATTTATCTGCCAATAAATTTTAGATAGTTTGATCAGTTCATTATGCAATTCATATAATTTGCCATTAAACTCTATAAATCTACACTCCAAATACGTCATTGATGTAATATTTTACGAAATTGTGCACAAATTCTTCTAGAAAATTATTCTGTGATGGAAAGTCGTCTATTAAAAGTTTTTTGTGAGAGATGATAAATATGGCGATAACGTATGATAACGAGTCAACCTCATCACCTATCAAACACATTATACTTGGCGCAATTTCAATCAGTTTCAACTGTGTGGAGCAATGGGTGGACAATATGTAAACTAGATAGGTTTCAACTCAAAATTTGAAAAAAAAACCCACATAAAATACCTCATCTTTTTGAGGGTTTGTAAGGGCACTGGACAGTCATCACATCTATTATCATTCAGATCATACAGGAGACACAAACTGCTACATGGAACAGCGACATGGCAAATGGAAAAATAATATTCTCCTCATATTTTACAATGAACAATTCTGTTACTTTGACTAATTCAATATTAACAATTCAGTTGAGATATTATGACTTTCACTAGGATACATTTTTGATTCAGCTATACATTAGTTCAATGCTCTGGAATCTTTACATTAATTTGAAGTGAAGTAGTACGATATTAAATCTAATACATTAAGTAGAATATTGCAAACAAAACTTATTTACATTCTTCTACAGAATTACACGAATCAATTTTCAAATATAACTTTGAAAGGATCAATTAAATATTCTAATGAGATGGAAATTGAGAATGTACAGTATTTTTATGCAATTGTCAAGCATAAAATGAAGTTATTGGCAGATTCAAGCCAGCATAAACCATCTACGCCATATTCAATGTTAGTAAATAGTTAGACATACTATTTATTGGAATAATTTCTGTGTTAAAATGTTAATCGATGCAAATTGATTAGGTTGAGAATTGTGGCAGTGAGTAGAATCTGGCACTCACCCAGGTGTATCGCCAGTGTTGTTGGTCTTTTCGTTAGAAGACGCTTTCGCTTCGTAACTGATTGTACTTCTGCGGCCGACTGATCCTCCGGGTATGAGATTTCGGCCCTGCATCGTGTTCGATTTACCCCTCGGTTTGCCAGGACTCTGAACGTCTGTAAATGGTCAAGAAAAGAGACTTTGATAAAACTTGGAAATTGTAATAGTTTATGAAAGAGAATTATGAATTTATTATAGGCACAAATTTATTTATTTCGCCATGATAAATACAAACTCAAATCATAAATCGTAAATATGAAAGAAATTAAATACATAACAATCATAAATATAAACTAAAAGTATAAATAATACAGAAACATAAACATCTCTAAGCATTTATGGCATCACCAAAAGCAAAAAGAAAACTTTGTCCGCTAATAACCGTTGCGGTCGAAAAATAAAAATCTTCAATATTGTATTATTCCTGAGGTTAAACGAAAGAAAAAAGCTGTGTTTTCAGGAATAAATTACTTTTATCCTTAAATTATATTTTCTATTGAAAGGAAATAGTTTTTGTCCGACTGATCCTCCGGGTATGAGATTTCGGCCCTGAATATCCGATAAGAAGACAAATTATCCGGTCTTTTGTAAGAGAAAATTTCAAATTTTCAAATATGATCACAACATCAAATGACACAATCCTTTATAACACTCTTTGAAATTATAAAACACATAATATTTATATTTTTATGATATATAGTATACACTTTATGCAATTTGAATTTGAATAACCCTGATATAAGAAGGCATATAGCTTACTGATTACTCAAAAAAGCGCAGACAACGTAGAAAATAGAATCTGTTGAGAGAATAGCTAAAAATATAATTTAAATTACATCTAGTTTTAATGATTTCATTAGATTGTGAATGCAAGATATCAGGTTTTAATGCAATATTAGTTTTGAATAAAATCAGACAAAGCATTTTTACAGTGAGGATTTTTTGAAATGCGCGGTTTGTCAGTTCTACAAAACTCTGGCTATTTTATTGGACTGAAATGTACATAAAAAATTTTCTATTTATAATGTTGTCACTGTAATCTGAAATATTTGCATTTTAATCTTGTACATTAATTTAGGACCTGGCAAATTATTTTAAATCAATCAAGCAATTAATCAATGAGAAAAGATGGATAGTGGAATAACAAATAATGGCAATTTTACTTTTTAATGACAATAACTTAAGATTGCAATAGCGTAGAACTTTTACATTCCTTTCAATTCCCAAAAAATAATCAGAAATCATCATTTATAATGTAAAATCAAGATCGGTAAAACTAAAAATCAAGTTGGTAAATGATCTGGTAGTACAAATACATTTCATTACAACATCTTCAACGTAGAGCACAAAACCAATTCTCAAAAACCTTCAATAATTTGGAATGAAAGCAATAGCTGCACATACTCGAGTCGAGCACTGGAAGGTTGGCAGTGTTTTTCGTAGGTCTAGAATTGAGCCGAGCTGTGTTCTCCTTAATGGTCGCTGAGTCGACAGTGTTCTGCCGCTTGAAATTGCTACCGCCCACATTTCCACCACCCCCACCACCGCCACCACTTGAACTGTGGTTATGGTTTGTGGTGTTGCCTGCTCCTGACGGAACACCTCCTGCACACACGAAAACCACCATCAATTAAAAACTTCGCCAACATTCAAAAAGAGTAAAGCAAACATTCACAAGTACAAATCCTACAAAGACCTTTAATCAGAATCAAGTAGCTTTGTATTGACTAACAACAATCAACTTAAATACCAGGTGATTCAACTGAAAATAATATTAATTCAAGTTGTTTTCTCTACAAGTATTTATAAGAACGCGTCAAGGCAGGTCCATAAATATGGGCCTTAATTTAAACTGAACCTACATCCATCATAATCTTATTATTTAACAACATATTGATAAATGAAAATGAATAATTCCAGGAAAATTAATTGAAATATCGATAAAATAATTTGAACATTGTATGAATTGATACTCGCATTTCCATGGATTTATTCATATTGAATTATTTATATTATTCTATGAATAATATGGATGTTATATTAATTGACTATTAAAGAATAACTTCCAGAGTTAAATTAAACAATCTGAAGTGAACATTATGCTATAAAATTACCGATGACAATTAAGATTGAATAAGTAGGCACCATGAGCGATCAAAGTTGAGATTCAAAACTAACTTTGAATCGATTAAAATAAGAATTATTTTTCGAAAACAGAAGTAAAATTGGGATTTTTTCTCTATAATTTTAAAATTTGAATCACTGGTTTTAATAAGATACTTTAGTTGTAAAAAACACTGAAGTCGGTTGTTTGAACAAAGTTGGGTGTTATAATAAAAATACATAACGTAATCAAACGAAATTTAACGTAAAATAAAACTTACTCGCACTGAATTCATTACACATTTTTTAATATCAATTTACCTGGTAATGATTCTGAATAATCAAATATAGTGTAAAGCACATCAACGAATTTTTATGGAAAAGCAAAGCATTGGTTGAATTCAATTGTAGTTTATCTACTACTACAATTTATAGCTACTGATTTTCATCGACAAGTGAAATTTGAATGGAATCCTCACAATGCTACGTACGAAGAAAAGATGAGTATGAAGATAGAACGACAGGAAACTATTTATTTTGATATGGAATGACTGATTAATTTTGAAGAAAACAAATGAATATTAGTACTTGTTGAAATATTTTTTACAGAAATGGTAGTAGTTATTGATGGAGCAGACTCAATGAAATTATTTTAAAACTTTCACAGTACCGGTAACTAAAAAGTGAATTTAGATTCTGGAATTCATTCTTATTAAATGTGTTATCTTATTCTATGATTTATTTTCCAGATAATTCAAAAATGTCTAATTGGTTACCAAGTTTAAATGTAGCCTTCCATGCAACTATGGAATTCAAAACGCATTATGTGGTACACATGTAGAAAATACACACTATAAAGAAAGAAATTACATCAATAAGTTCTGCATGACATCAGAGCCGATTTGGGCTCATTAGATCAACATATTTATTCAAAATGGAGAAATCGAAAATATAATCGAAATGGATGTTTTTGATTACTTGGGAAAACAATATCTCAAGAAATAGTGTTGAATAGCTCTATTATAATTTTGTTTTGATTTGTCATACGAGATATAATTTGGTAGCTGATGATGTAATTTATCAACATGTGCGATTTGAATGGATTCAACACATTTCTGATGAAATTTGAACTTGAAACGTAAAAATATTTCATGTACATAAGAATGGCACAAGGTTTTGAGAACACTAGAGCTGTTACATGATTGAAAATTCCAAGGGAAATGTTGTGAGCACCATCATAGACATATTCAAAGTAACGAGCTGAACGATGCAAAGGAAGGTTGAACGATATGGAATGATTGATGCACTAAATGACAAACATGCAGATACCTGAAAATGGATGACAGAAAGAAAAGCGATTGAAGAAAAAAAGCGGAAAAAATTATGAAGATGCAGACAATTTAATTCAATGAACCCCGAACGTTTCAATGCCAACATTATACTACATTATATAAAACTATTCAGGTACTCAACTGAGAGAGCTGATTAATAGTTTAAGCCTTTAAACCGTATAATGCGATTTGCATAGTAGACACTGATGTTAATTGTCCGAAAACTGACCAGTGCTACGTGTGTTTTCATAGAGTAAAAAGTTATGTCGATGAGCAAATACAAGATTATTCAAATCATCAAGATCAAGTCTAAATGTGTGTATATTCAAATCATATATATTTAGAATACTAGGAGATACTCAAGTTGTAAATAATATTAATAAACATAAACTATACGTAGGTTACCAAGATTATTATTATTATTATTATTATTGTACAGTGTTACTTGTAAAACATGTGTAATTAAGCTTTTGTATTTTCATTACGCAGAAATAAAGATATTATTATTATTATTAAACATAAAACTGAAATACTTCGACATGTTAGATATACTGTACTTCAAATAATTGTAATAAAATTCGTTTTTAATCTATGGAGTTATTTGATTATTTATCACGCACTTTATAAAACAAGTTTAATAAAGTCAGTAGTAAATAGTTTATTAGTGAAGGATAAAGCTTAAGTGATTAATAAAAGGAATCCAATATACACTGAAGGAAGGACTACTAGTATTTGAGTCAACTTAATAGATTTTGAAAAATAATTTCAAATGGGTACCTATCATGATGAAACATCAAAACATGGTATAATTGAATACAACATTAATAACGAATGAATAACAATAAACGGATACCACGGATGTAAACCGATCCAAGGACCCGACAAAATTTAATAATTATTCACAAAAAGTGCGCATCGGCTGTTCTTGGAAAAGAGATTGTTTCTTCTTCTTGCCTCAATAGTTTCTCTCTGTTATTAAAAATAAATCAAGAAAAGATTTCAACACAATCAAAAATGAAAACAACGCTTGTTTTGATTTTTAAATGTGAACAAAGACAGCACCAGCTGCCAATGTTATGATTTTCACTAGTCAAAACTAACCTAGAGCCTATAGTTGGAATTTGTTTCAAATAATAATTATTTTTAAACTCCAAAATCAATAGCGATCTCAATTGGACTATGAGGAAGCTATACACCAAGTTTCGAGAATCTAGAACCTTCCTTTCAAGCTGATGGACAACGGCAAGATTTCAATAAGCTCCTGTCGGGTCCTTAATAATTTGAAGGATCTAGAGTTGATGAAAGAAAGATCATGGAATATGAATGAAAATATGGTTTCTTTAAAACAATGATTCGAAGAGAAAATAGTTTGCATGAATGACAAATGAAAGTTTGTTAATGAGAACGAAAATGTATATTATGGAAGTGAGCAAGGTTATAGCCTGAACTTATATTGAATACAATTAGAATAAAGAGCATTTAAAACATATGAAATACTCTGTATTCATGAATTTTTCATTGCTCAACAAAGTTCAATTTTTTTTAGTTCATTAACAAAAGAATAGAATCGTCAAATTATTTGAAATTCCAAATAACAACCAGTGCAACTACACAACAATGAAACTACAGTTTGCATGAACTCACAAATTAAAGAAATGTATTAAAAAATTGGTGCTGCTGTTGTTATTTAAATTAGATAAGAAATCAAACAACGCAGAGAGGATCTTCCCAATACTCACCAATTAAAAAAATTATAATTACGATAAATAGGACTAACAGACTTTCAACTATGAATTAAGTTGATAAACACCGTCACCAATGTTCAAACAAACCAACAAGCTACTCGAATTACTTGTGGAAAAAGGTATTTCATACTTCACTAAAATCTAATTCTACACTAATCTAAATGTTTTTAGAACAAGAACTAATAGCAAACGTCGTCATCTAAAAGAAAGAAGCTAAATTTATATTAATTAATGTCAATTTTCAGAAAATGGGAGAAAACTGTTATAAATCCTGCAGAGTAATAAATTATTCAATAGTAAATATTTTTGATTATCTTCTTGATAAAATTTAAAAAATAGGTTATTACACAAAATAATAGAATAAAATGTAATATGAATTTTTTAATAAACTGGTATCTGAAGATGACCAGTAAAGAGTGAATATGTTTAAATTTATTTCTTTAATCAAACCTGTGTTCTTTCAAAGCATACATACAGCCTTAATCAAATCCAAATTACTGAAACAGAAAAGAAAACCATTCCAAAATTACTGCATTAAAAAGTGTTTTGCTGATTTGATAATCGATTCATGAATTCAGCCCAATTTAATCAATAAAACCAGAGGTAGTACTGCTAATCATTTCAAGCATCTGTTTGGAGTTGGAAATCTTATTGATTCACTGATGGAGTCAGATTTATTATAGTTGTCTCAAAATCTAAATGATGTCAGACACAAGATATCGCTGATATCACCCTCTTAAAACAAAAAGTTTCTAGCATGTTTCTAGCACCGAAAATTCGGTGTTAGCTGGCTTAACCATCTCGACATTGACAAAAATTTGTATTTACTTTTGGAGAATAAAGTCAACTCACACGTTCTCACCTTCAATTTTTTTACATTGATCCTGTAAGGCTAGGCGCATATTGAGACGCGGCTGGCACGTGTGACACGACATGACACTATCGCGCCGCACGCGTAGCGTCTTGAAACGCATATTGCAACGCAGTTTTGTGGGTGAACTCTTGCCTGTTAGACGTGTTTTTTATTTGTTTCAAAATGAATAAATCACAAATAAAATTATGTTTATTAGATCTAAGCTCGGATTCTGATTCGGATAGTGGTGCTGAAGACGAGATGTTATTGATTTTATTAACAGAAAAGAAACTGAAATCTCCTAATAATGTTAACCTCAATGTTTTGGACAATGTAACATTTATTCAAAATTTGTGAAGGAAGCAGTTTTGGACTTGAGTCTGTTGCGCCTTCACATTCATTGTAAATTTGTCACAATAAATAAATAATAAATAAACAAATAATACATTAGTAATGAAATCCCATTTCATCTTTATTAGCACTGATCAGTTGAAGCAGTAGCAACAGTTAAAAATTAAATTTTTCTAATAGATTAAACAAATTTTTGACAATATTTCAATTTTCTACTTTTATTATTTTTCTTGTCTTTGAAGTGAATTTCATTGAGCTTTTGTGGTTGAAACTGGCAGAAATCACTTTGATACAAGAACCAAATTAGTAACAATACGACCTAACCTTATCAATATTACAGTAAAGAAATAATATAGATATTAAAAAGAAATCTCTCGAAGTTACATTACTGCACATATTTATTATATCCTGGGAGTCTGTACTGGTGGATCAAATTAAAACTGAGCATTTGATTGGTCCAATCATATTAATAATTCCATGAGACGCGTGGGACATGGGACGCGCGGCGCAACAAACTGTGGCTCTGCCACAGCGCCACGCGTGTCGCGTCTCGCGACAATAGCGCTGCGTCGCGTCGTGTTGCTAATTTGCGTTGATCCATTCCTTTGCAAGAGTTACAAAAACTCGCGCTGTGTCATGTCGCGCCACACGCGCTGGTCGCGTCTCAATATGCGCCTAGCCTAAGTCAGAGCGAAATAATATTCAGAAAAATAAACTTTTACGCGAATTTTGGAAAAGAGGGTGGAAATTTTACTCTATTTGGTAACAACGCTTTTTGCCGACGAAGGGCTTAACTCTCAAATTATTTTATTCAGACAGTTGAGATCACAGCAAGTTGAGATATCGCCGTATTGAAGGCAATAAACATGTTTATTCTTTCTCTTTTCAGTTTCCCGTTGAAAGTACCCAAATCTAGAGATGACATCAAAATTAATGCGATGAATGATGAAAACATCAATGGCTGAATGAGATTCAAACCCAAAGCTGCAGGAAACGAAGCTAGCTAGAGCTCTGTCATATCACAGACAAGCGCTCCAACCAACTGCGCTACCAGAGCCACCATAACTTTTCTTTCATAATAGAGAATTCTAATATTGACATTTGAAAATTAATATAATTCCATTATATATTATTTTTACCATATTTTACATTTTATAGATAATATTGTAACAATAATGAAGGCTCTATTTAGGCTATATATCAATTCAGTAGTACTACCTCCAGTTTTCAAGTGTAGTGCTGCTGTGAATCAGTAGGGCGTCGGCAAGTTACAAATTTGGAAAACTATCGCACGGTGCAAATAGAAACAAAGTGAGCTTATCGCCTGTTCGGAAGAATCCCCACAACAACGGACAGTTGAGAATGAACTGAAAGCTGTCACAAAAATCACACATGCAACATGATCGACATGCAGTAGTAGTGGCGGCATCCGAATAACCATGCTAGCATAGACGCCAACAACAAGAGACGTGTGGTGACAGCAAGGTGAATCAGCAGCACGAGAGCAGTTTGTTAACGTACACTTGTAAATAAGAATAGTAATGATAATTATGAGACTGTTTGGATAAGTTCAAGTACTGTATGTAAACTTGTAAGTGTTGTCCATTGACATGGCCAAACAAGAACACAGTGTATGATGCATACTTGAAAGAAGGACGTGGGCTATAAAGTTCAAGTTATATTGGGTGTGATCGGTATGATGTGGATGTGGGTGTGGGTGCGCACCGCCATTGGCCGGGCCGACAGACTCGCGCAGGGTTTCGCCACCCGACGAGGCACGTCGCGACGGCTTGGCGTTCGACGCCGAAATGGAGCGGTGCACGCCGCGGTGCGATGGCGACTGAGCGCTGTTACCACCTCCTCCACCCCCGCCAGCACTGCCTCCTCCACCCCCCGTGCCACCGCCTGCGCCTCCCTGCTGCTGCATGTTACGCAGCGACAGTGAGCTGCCCGACCGTGAACCATCGCTCTCCGGCTGCAATACAAAACACAATAATTACAAAATAAGCACGAACAAGAACTACAAAACAATAACACTTCAATTATTCACCATATATAACAAAGAAACAAGCACTAATTATAATGAGTAGATTGTAAAAACTATAACGTAATCATTGAATGAATCAATGGAATATTTTTTATCCTTAAATCTTCAGTTCTATTTGGTTGGAATAGCAATACTGTAAATGCATGTGATCATCCATTAAAATGTATTACAGAAAATGGGGCTAAGACCACGATACGATAAGTGGAAAAACGGCAGTGCGGCGGTACTTTCGACCTTAAACAACCACTAGCTTGTTTTCCCAACCTAGGCTCACAGCAATAATTGATACGGAGAAAGGGGTGCAGACATCGAATGACAGAAGGATTCACTAATTGGAATTGCCAAGTAATGAAATACTAATAAGTGTTTAAAAACGGGAAATACTTGACAAATCAATACTCTTGACATTCGATTTTCTCCTACCGCTTGCTATTTACTGCTCTCCACCCGAATCCGATGCTTTAGATCATTCATTTTTTGGCCAGAAAGGCCAAATGAGATTGAATTGCGAAATTACTTTTGAAGGATAGAAAAAATGATCTTGCTAACTTTACAAAATAAATCTAAAATAGAATTACAGAATCAAAATTGCATCTGACAAAGATAAAATTCTTTAAAGACTTCAGTTTTTCAAAGTATGTTGCATGCTGCAACATTATGAGGTTTTGTAATAATTTGGTCAATTTCATGTTCAAATAGTTTGATCTTACAATAAAAAAGTAATAAATCAATAACAATTTTGAAATAAAACAATTTAAAAGTCGTGCTCGATAAAACACACACACTAAAAATGTAAAATTTTCATTAAATGCTAAATTGTGTTTGAAAATGGGGAATTCTTGATGCATAACATCTACACATTTGTTATGTTAAACACGAAATTTCTCAACTAGGAAATGAATTTGTTAGTACTTTCTATCTACTAGTGATGGAAAGTAAATGAATTCACAGCAACCTAGACTCACAGAAATAATTGTTCCAGACAGAATGATGCAGAAGGATTCACTCATTGGAATTTTTGTAATAATATAATAATTATAACTCTTTGTAATAGTATTGTTAGTATTTGAAAAAATATCAATGCTGGGTAAGAATAAAATTTGAATGATTTTTTTTTGGAAATGACTCACATTCAATATAAACATCAAAATATCAATGCAAAAGTTATTTTATACAAAAAAAAAAAAAATGTTATACCGTATAAGACTTTCAGGAATAAATTCTAACAAGGAAAATTGAAAGGAACCTTATCAAAGAATTTATCAAGGAAAGTTATGAAAACATGACACATCTATTTAGGGAAGTAAAAGCACAACACATCAAGTTGCGAATTCATTTAACGGTTGACTGTGAAGCAGGAGGAAGAGAGATTACACACAAGCCTGGATGATTGCCAACAAAATCTAGAACAAATACATACATCAGCTGATTTCCTCCCTAGAAGAAGATACGTTGCAAAGACATCATCATACTTAGCTTGCGCTAAGCTGTCTTCGATTTCTGATCTGCTGTATCCCATGCCCATTAGGGCTTCTGGAACAAATTTGTCCATTACAGACTGCACTTGTACTGAGAAACAGAAATAAAACAAAACCATTTCAGCCACACGGAAACAAGTCAGAGGACATGCAACAGAAAAATGTACATGTTAGGTCATCAAATACAATACAATACAAAGTAAGATTAACACTCAATAATTTTTAGTTAACACCAAGAGAACAATAATTGTTATCATAAAAGATTCACACAAGTCAACAAATATTAATTAAACTAAGCCTGTTTTGAATACTTCGCATAAATACTTTAAAAGCATTCTTGAATTATTCAAAAGCGTTACATTACTATCAAATGAAGATTCAACGACTTTGAAAAATAACAGGAGTTTAAATTATACTAAAACGATGTCTAATTGCATTTAGGCCTATACAATTATACGATTAATGAGGCAGACATCTTGTAATCAATTTTTGTAATCATTAGAAATATTGGAGCTCCCTAAAAACTATTACAAGTTACTCAAGTTACTAGCTTAGAACTAGTCAAACATAACATAGTTATTTCGTTCATGAATTGTACATACGAGTTTTGTCATAACAAACTCAATATTAAATAGCATCAATCAAATATTAATAACGTCTTCAATCAAAGCTTTGTTGAAAGCAATGCAATTTGAATTCTATTATTCATAAAATTGGTCTTGATTGTTTGTAAAACATTTGAATTTGAAAATTTATGAATGTAATAACCAGTCTTTCTTAATTTGAAATCTGAATCCTTTTTGGATATCAGTTCGATTAATGGCATACTGAAATATAGATGACAAAATCACTGTGAAGTTGATATTGATACATTTGCCATTTTATATCTTCCATTGAATATCAACCACACTAGTAACAGTACTAAGTAATCGAGAGACTAGACCATATATAAATACAATATAGACGCACACATTATCTCAAACATAAAGGAATGCTTATGACACAATGCAGTTCTTTATACAGTACAGATTACTCAACTTTTCTCATGTCCATAAGAGAAAATTAACGTTATTAATTCTGAAACACGCCAAGTCTCTACCATAGTAGCTTTGGAGCTACCACAGTAGCTTTACTAACATAGTAATTGTCACAAACCAAGAGCATGGCTTGGATTCGGGAGCCACTAGCAAAGTACTGTGGTACCTAAAGTTTGATCAGTAATTTGACATTAATAGTGAACTAGAATAATAGCAGGTACTAGTAATTGACAAAACTTCATTATATCCAGCTTAAATTCACAATAATATTTTGAAATTTGAACATATTTCAAACCATAAAAGTAGTTTGAATAAAAGTATTAGTAGCTACGTAAAGCCAATATTTTTATTTCAAGTAGTGTGATAGGGAAGCATATCACACTCAATTACTTTAAAATTAGTTTAGTTCAAGTTTTAGAAGAAAAATTAAGTTTGTTATTTTAAAAGTTTCCAATCAGTAAGCATTCATGTACTATCCAACAACAAATGAGAAGTGAGATGGTGGGGGAACTTACCTATCCTTTTGAGGTCTTTAAAATCAGGTTCAGGTTCCAAGTAAGGTTTCAGTTCTTCTTCCTCATATCCACTATTCATCCATTTATCTTTCATTATGTTCTAGAAAAAAATAATAAAATGATATGTCGATGATCTATAAAAAGCGATAAGGGTGCATTTGTACGTATAAATTAATGGAGCACACGTAAATTTATTTTTATTATAAGCAAAAACTATACAACTGTATTCAATTTATTCTGCTCGCATAAAATATAAAAGATATAGAAAAATAAGGTTATGCATCATGTTCAAAAATTTAATTTTTTATTTATTCAACACGGTTATTGAAATTGGGAAATTAGTACTTTTGAATTCACTATTGCATTATAAGAAATTATTTTACAAATTCACAGAAAGCACTATAGAAAAATTACCCTATTTGAATGGTAGAGTTTTGGAGCCGATAGATGATATAATAGGGAATTGAGAACCTTGAATAAAATTCAGATCTCTAATAGGCAGTTCATGTTTGATGTATGCAGGAAACTTCCAGATTACATATTGATAGGTCTGTTTCAGTAGTTCTCTGTGTCGCAAAAATCAAATAAAATACGAAAGTAGAATGATGCTGAAGAATGCTCCAGGAAAGAGAATGCGAGATCGAGAAAGATTAAAAAATTATACGCTGAATCACAAGCTAAGCTATGAAAAAACACAAAATAAATAGAAGCTTATAATTTTCAATATAAATTGAAATTAATTACGCATCATCAGACCTTAAAGTCTGATTTGGTGGGTTAGCAAATACATAAATACATCACGTAGACAAAATTATAATGTAATCACAATAATAACAATAAATTATCCTTCAGGAGAAATAGAATGGAATTGAAAATATAAAAAAATAAATGCATATTTTTCTACGCATCAGAAAAAAATTAGATTATCTGCAAATCATAATATGGCGTTTCAAATTACTACATAAACAAAGTTGAATTCGACAGATTATTTCAAGATCATGAAGGAGCAATTCTAAATTTTAAAACGTAACAGTATTAAATTTAATTTTTGCTATCCGATCACATACACAAGTGAAAAAATAATAAAAAATTTCAACAAATTATATACGTGATTCTGCTTCATCAGAAAGATTTTTTCGCCTAATTCAAAGACAAAGCCACCAATAATTGGTGGTAACTGTTTTCCATAACGAAATAATTTTTATTTTAATGCATTCAATTTTTATATGCTTGTAACATATAAATTAGGTGCTTCTACGTGTACTTCAAGTAAAGAAATCAACATTTCAACATTTAGGACACTGTTCTCTGCTGTAAAATCACTTCCCGGTGGTTCGGAACCCACCTAAAACTGTAGGTCCAACTCATCAATCACCATCATCCAACTCATTACCCACGCACAGGTCTCCGACCTATGTGGGCTTCATCCTAAAAAAGAAAAAAAAACATTTAGGACGTGTAGGGAAATTCAGTTGCTTATGAATGAATAAGCAAATGTGTTGTAATGTAGGAGGAAACACCGCAGTTTGAGCCATACATTTTAAGTGGAACTTCATAGCATGAAACAAAAGTCCCTGAAATGCTTAGCAAGATGTCTCATGTGAATCCTTATAGTAAATTTAACACTAAATTTATTCCATAGTTAGTTTGGATTCCTTCCCAATCATTATTTTATTGAAAGAATCACTAAAGACAAGAAACCTTTTTAATGATATCGGTAAGGAATAGTAGGATGATACTCACTTCTAAGGATGCTCGTTTCGCTGGGTTAAGAACAAGGAACTTTTTTAAAAGGTTTTCGCAGTCGGTCGACATGTAAAAAGGTATTCGGTATTTGCCTCTGAGCACTCTTTCTCTTAACTCCCTCAACGTTGATCCATCGAAAGGTAAAGAACCACTAACAAGAGTATAGAGAATCACACCTAACGACCAGACATCAACTTCTGGACCGTCATATTTTTTGCCTGTTCAACATCAAACAAAAACATTAAATTATCATACAGTAAAGTTTCAAATCTATTCCTTGAATTAAAAAAAAATACATGATCAGTAATAATGATGAAAACCATAAATAAAGCTTGGGTTTGAAACGGATTACATCAATGATTCAAATAGTATATCGATACAAAGGAAATACAGTTGCTTATGAATGAATACGCGAATGGGTTGTATTGTAGGGGGAAACACCGCAATTTGAGTCATGTTGCAACGTGGGATTTTTATATTTTTGTTTTTCATCAAAAGTTCTTGCCTCAGCTAAAAAATTTAAGCGAAATGTGGTTTCAGTTTTTATAACGATATTAAAACAACAGTGAATTTGACATGTGGTTGATACTATCACTTTTATAAGGAACAAAGATTTTCATGAATCACTTGTTCTTGATGCAACACCACGCTGATTTTAAATAATGAAATAACTTTACATTATTCTATTCTAAAATATTCAGTAATATATTTTTTGTATAATCAAAATAGAATAGAATTTTCGTCATTATTACTGATCATGTATTTATTTTTGTAATTCAAGGAATAGTATTTCAACTAGGATAATGAATAATCGTTAATGACACAAAACAATTCAACATGACTAAGAAACGAAGAATATAATATTCATGAGTTATGCAGTTTTCATAGCTATGCAATATTATAAAAAAAATGTAGCCTACTAAATTAACATAAATTGCAATTAAGATACTCAAATAACTTTCAACGGAAAAATATGACAATTGGCAGTTTAGCCTATGTGGAAGGGAGAAATAGTCATAACAACGTAGCTGTAGCTAGGAGAACAAGGCTTAGCAACTGCTAGGGTCTAGCAGTAGCTTGAAAAATGACCATAAATATCTAGCTAACTCTTAGTTGATTCTACATAGATCTAGCAGTTATTTATTCAACTGATTTTTAGCAAGAGCTAAACCTAGGAATTAGTTGCTAACCTCTAGATTCAGGTTTTATTCAATTGACCTAAATTGCATGGAGAAAAGAATTACGGTACATGTGATGCACTTATTAATGTACTTACCCTGAAATAATTCAGGAGCCGCATAGGGAGGACTACCACAAAACGTATCTAATTTGCTTCCTGGTGTAAATTCGTTACTAAATCCAAAATCTGCTATTTTAATATTCATTTCGCTGTCTAATAATAAATTTTCAGCCTGCAACAAAAGTCTTTAGATTAGAATGACTAACACACAAGGAAAACAGTAAAACTTCAAAAAGTCATAAGACAATTTCAATACAGAATATATTTAATGAGCAAAAATAAATTAGTGAAGCAACCAAAAAACTCACAGAATTGTTCAATAATTCATTTTTTTACTGTGAGAAGCCGCAGTTGAATCAATTAACTACGTGTGCTCTTTCATTTGAATTGTTTGCATTTTGTGTGATGAGTTTGTAGTAAAGCAAGACATCAAATATTGCTAGCTTATCAATTATGAATGATGACATTCCTTCATCAATAATACTGAAAGTACAGTCGTATTACAATGTACGACGTTACTAAGATGCGAGAAGGTCAATGGAAAAGTGACTGAGATGTAAGACAGAGATTATTTCGTTATAGTAATGTCGACAAAGAAGAATTAGCTCAAGTAAAATTCTTTTGCTGTTGTTTGCAATACATCCCAGAAGAAGTTGATATAATTTTTGTATGCTATGACTCCGCTAACACCATTTTTCTAAATAAAAATTTAAATAAGAGTATGAAAATGCATGCAAGAAATCGACAAAATCTGTATCTTAGCATCTGAGTGCCGATCGTAAGTTATCAGCAACTCTAGCAGATGTGGATTGCACAACCTCTTATTAAACATTCGATTCATTCATTGTAGTACAATTTCAATGATGATCAGAAGAACTTAATAAATGAAACTAAAAAACGAAATTGTCAATTCTGATAGTTAGATTTTGATTCAAGTACCATGGCTTCGTGACGTAAACTGTCACATTCTATGTCACGGAACCGTGGCACGTGAATCAAAATTAAACTATTCGAATTGACAACTTTTTCATTTTTTCATCTTTTTCATTTCAATTATGGACTGTTACCTCAACGGTAACCTCAATAAGAACTCAATTAACGTGATAAATGTTAGAAAGTGTAAAATTTTGAAAGTTGAAGGCATAATTATGACAAAGGGAGATACAGTAATAAAATACTAATAAATAATGTGGTTCAGAAAACGGTACTTACTTTTAGATCCCTGTGAATTATTTTCTTTTGATGGCAGTACTGGACTGCGGAAACTATTTGTCTAAATTTCGCTCTCGCTTCTTTTTCTTTCATTCGACCGTGTAAAACTAGATAATCAAATACTTCGCCGCCACTCGCATATTCCATAACTAAATATAACGTTTTATCTGTTTCTATCACTTGGAATAGTTTAACTGGAACAAAAAATTCATCAGCCAATGTTAATATTCAAGAAACACGAAACAAACCAATCGATACACAGTATTTGAATTACTATTACAAACTATTATAGTACTATAACCAACTATACTAGATCTGCTACTGTATTCAAGATGCATGAAACAAATCAATCGATGAACGTGAATGACACCACGGACCCAATTTGTGATGACAAAGAAAACGAGTAACGGTAGCCTAGACTTTTTAATAAGTTCCATCAATTAAAGACTCCCAAGAGACTTCTCATATTTACTTAGCTTTAAACTTAGTTTTGAAGAACAACACAAGATCTTTATGCACATGAAGCAGATTTCAAAAATATTTCAACTGTTCAAGAATATTCGAAAAATCATACATGAGTAAAACATTTGGAAAATAAACTGTTAGATGCTGGTAATTATTTCTCATGAATAACATTTAAAAACAAGTATAAAAACAATATTTATTTAACAGTAAAAAACAAGCCTAATTAACCCATGGCGGAACATATTTTACTAAAATTCTCAATATAGGAAGATTCCTTAGAAAAGGACTCCTTCGGAACCTTTTGGGTCACTTTATTATACTGTGCAGTATCTTCAGAGTTATAAAATTTAGTGATTGGGAAAAGCATTAAAAATTCTGCCATTACATACAATTTCTTAGAACTATTTTGAAATGAACAGTAGATGATATTTTCATTTTAACATAAAGATCAAGATTGCTTTATTTAATTTTTTCGGATGATGAAGCCCACATAGGTCTGAGATCTGTGCGTGGGTAATGAGTTGGACGATTGTGATTGATGAGTTAGGCCTTAAGTTTTAGATGGTAAAAAAGAGTCTTTTTTGCTGGCCAAACAAATCGGTCACCCTTACAAATAGGGCCCAGGCGCTCGCGACACATCTGACTGAACAGATACCTGCCACGGCTCGAAACTATCACTTTGCTTTGTTTTCATCCAAGATGTTCGAGTATTATTTGAGTATTTTTTAAATGACTTCCAGATTTCCCGACTTAGAAGTGGAAAATATTTTTCCAAACAAATGAATGATTATGATTAATGATTATGAAAACATAATGAATGATTACTGTATTCAAAGATGAAAAATGGTCTAAGAGTATCAATAAATAATTATTTACTGATAGAGTGTAAGTATAATTTATTACTCACCTATGTTAGGATGGTCTAGCATTTTCATTATTCTAACTTCTCTAAAAAGCTGCAACAGAAGAAAAATGTATATTAGAAGATTGAATATTTTCAATTCAACACACGGTTACAATTGGATAAAAACCGTGATTTCTTCCAAGTTCTATGGCTAAATAATTTATCTCCTTTTACAATGAGCCAGTTTCATCAAACTGAAGGAGAAAAATAATAATAAATTATTTTTTTTCCATTACAAAACTGTTGTATATGATTGAATTTGAATATTTCAATATTCAGAGCAGTTGAGAATGTTATTATTCAATAGTCAATGTTCACAATGGCAAAAAAAATTGAAAACACTGATTACTCAAGATTTACGTATGCACTTGAATGAATTATAAATTGCATTAGAACTTTTGATTCATAGAGTGATAATAAATTTCAAACCATCACAAATTCGCTCCTGGCAGACGCAATCAATTATACTACACTTCAGCATTCATTACAACTTTTTTCATCTAATTTTGAGTTATCTTGATTGAGCTGCCAAGAAAACCGACTTTAATTTTACAGTTTTCCTGGCATCTCTCGATTCGTTTCCTAACTTTCCAAAACAATTAATTTGATTTTCTCCAACTTTTGTGACAACACTTGAATAAATAGCTGATAAATACTTAATTATAAGTAAGCAGTTCCTCCCTCCCTTTATTAGTCTAAGTGAGTAACAAATCCAAGGTTAGAAATCACTTCATTCAAGGATGAAGTAAAAGATGCTGTAGTTATTAAAAAGTTTATTTTTATACTTTCAAATAAATTATCTAGAGTGAATAACAAGTACTTTTTAAATAAAATCTGACAAATTTCATTTGTTGAAAATAAATAAAATCTGTAGATGTTTTCAATCCGTAACAGTTCAACGTTCTTCATTCGTGACAGACTAAACGCAGCACAAGAGGTTTTTGGCGTTCAAGTGGGAAAATAACTAATGTGCCAGCAATATTATTAGTGATAACAGAACTCCTTTTGGACTACAATGAGTAAGTGGTGAATGCATCAATCATTACTGTGTTATCAATAACTGTGAATGATCAACCTACCTGACAGTGATAGATTAGTTTTGGACGTGATTGATCTTATTACTGAAATATTTTTTACTATTTTGTAGTTATTAAACTGTTTTACAAAATTGTTTTTTCGTGTAATAAATAATTATTAGTGACTGCTGTTAATTCACGTGCTAGAAACATCATTTTAGAGATAGAGCCCGTAACAATAGTTTGAAATATACAGTTGATAGAATTAAGTATCAACAACATATACGTATATGAATATGCTGCTATAGTAAGTTTCTTGAATTTATAGGCAGTGATTGTAAAAAACAAAATCAAGCTTACTACAACTTGGTGCGTTTGGTGAATAATTACAAGCCTGAAGACTAAATTGATATAACACCTTTTTACACCAAGACTAGGTTCACTAAGATCAAGGTTCTTGAAAGTTTTGATTCAAACGTATCAAACTCATCTAAAATCGGAAAAATCAATATTTTGGCCAGGAAATTCACTCAAGAAGTACAAAAATGTATAGATAGAATACTGTTATTTGTAAGATTGTACTAATACTAATAAATAATATTCAAAATAGTACAAAGTACAAAAGACAAACTCACCTTTTGCAAACTTCCGGGGTTGAGTTGTGTTTTATCTATTATTTTTATAGCTACCTGTAAACAGTAAAACACAATTATTATTTCGAATGATTTAATTCAGATTTATCAATGTCTTCGTTGTTATCAGAGATAAGTAAGAATAAACAAGATTTCAAAATTAAAAAAAGTAACGGGAAGTGTTCGTTTATTGTTTTCAAACATATTTTTATTTTTCTAGACATAATGTCTTCGTTGTTATCAGAGATAAGTAAGAATAAACAAGATTTCAAAATTGAAAAAAGTAACGGGAAGTGTTAATATTACCATCTAATCTTAACGTTTATTGTTTTCAAACATATTTTTATTTTTCTAGACAGAATGCATCCTGAACGATCTCCATTGTGGAGCTTGTAGAGGTCTTAATCAGAATTATTCAGTAAAATAGAATAAACTTCCTTACTTACTAGCAGTATAGTTTGAGCTTACATAATATTATTTACACAGAGTATTCCAGCAGGAATCTGCCATACAACTATAGCTGATTCCTCTCATCAAAATAAAGGAAACAAATTTTAAAACAAAAAAGAAACAGACTTCAATGAAATTTAATGATACTCAAAAATTAAATACTCACGCACTAAAAGGTTTAAAATTAGTTATTTATGTATTAAGAGCGTGAAGCGCGACTTTATCGCTCGAGCCAAAACATTTACTGCGCGACGCGTAGCGGAGCGCAGTAATTTTGCGAGAGCGATAAAGAAGCTTCACGCGCGAATTGCATACAATATTTTTCCTAAAACTGCAGTTCTGAATTCCAACACAATAAAAGCTTGTAGTTTGTAACATCACAGACCATGCGCGGCTTTGGTTAGCGTTCGCCTTTTTTGAGGTTATGTGAATTTCACGGAATCAGTGATCCACCAATGAGAAGACATCAAAATCAAAACAGAAGCGTAAAGAAAACAGCTGGCGAGCGTAAAGTACTTTACCGCTTGCGGAGCAGTAAAGAGGTATTTTACAATTAGTTTTCAGTATGTAAAGAACTACTTTACGAGCAGTTGTAGGAAAAAAGCATTTTGTTTAAGCTGAGACATTTTTGAATTTAATACAAGTAACATTTTGAAGTCGGCGCCAAATTTTCTATAATCTTCTAAAATATAACATAGAATTTCTTATTGACTTCATAACGTATTTGGCGCCGACTTCAAAAAGGTTACTGTATTAAATTGAAAATGTTCTGATTAAATGAAATGTTTCAATTAAAATATTTTAGTACGTGAGATTTGATTTTCGAGTATCATTGCATTGAAGTCGGTTTCTTCTTTTAACCGACTTCCTACCAGGAGGAGGTTCTCAATTCGACCTGTTTTTTTTTTTAATTTGTTTTATTTAAAGCTTTTTAGTTGAATTTTTAAAACGAGAAATTTTTTATAGCCTACCGTACATGATGGAATATTTATCAAATTAGCAATCCAATATCATCAATATAACATCCAATCTAAAATAACAAAGAATCTACCTGTAAGGAAAGTTAGTATACTAAGTAAAATTCTAGGACTCTAATGTAGAATATGATATTTAGGAAAATTATTATAATAGCGAAAGACTAACTTTGAACATCTACTAAGTTAAATTATTAAAAATGAACAGTTTTGAGATGAAAGTTCAAATGTTCTCAGAAACATGTCTTATTTTTTTTTATTATAATATACATAGGCTATCATATTATACATATGTATATATATTATATTATATATGTTATATATATATTATGTTATATTATATTCAAAAAATCATTCTCAACTCAGTAACTGGAATTGCGTTTGACTGATAAGCTTGAAACAGCCGACAAGCTCTATTTCTGCACATGATACATCAAAGTTTACATTCTTCGCTTCAAGGCTGTATCAATCCAGAGCCAACTTTGGCACACTCCATTGCCGTAATTAATTCGAAGGAGGAATGACAAAAGAAATATTGCATTCGTCCATAACGACTGGTTAAAACCAGATAGTAGTACTGTATTTACTTTGCAAGCAAAAGACTGGCAAGTATCAACATAACTCACACCCAATCTAGAAGCTGATTTTCATTAATTGAGCCATCAGTGTAAGTAATGCAATATTCAACTATCACAATTTGGTGTTAAAGATAATCAACTATAGCAGAAGTGTGAATATTGCAGAATTTTTGTTATCTAGCGTTGACATACAGATACAGTAGCTAATTAGATATAGGAAAATGAGAGCATATTAGCATTTCCAAATAACTAAATTTCTGAAGTATAACAGAGGATAAATCCTTTTTGTTATGGTTCAATTTGGGAAGGCACTGGATATTTCAATTTTTATCGGAAAAGGATGAATTGTACAGAATACAGAAATGTTTTATCTTCTAACAACTAATTTTTTGCTATTCCAAATGAACTTTCAACAATGATCAATAAAAGTAATAAAATTATACATTAAACTATATGATATACTTTACTATATGAGGTATAATTCTAATTTGGAAATTGCTCATCATTTTTCATAGCTATCAAATTTCCATCCAACAAAAAAGAGCTTCAATTAACTTACTATTGTTTACTATGAATTAAAGTTGAAACTTGAGAAAGATGGGATGAAGCTTTCAAATTCATGACATATTAAAAAATCTTTCAATAATTAGGAATTATCCTATTTAATGGGTAAAAAAATAATATCCAAGTAATTGTGCTTACCTCTTTACCCGTAGGTACATGTTTGGCAAGTTTGACCTTGGCAAAGTTACCCTTGCCAATGGTCTTGAGGAGCTTATATTTGCCGATGTGTGGCTCATCTGCAGTGCGGCTTCTAGACGATGAGACTCGGCCTGTCCCTGTTGCACTCTCTCCTGACTGAAACAAACAAGCAAACACACATTAATGAATAATTAATAGAAATCAATCTACTTTCTAATCACAAAATTGAATTTTTTTAAACTTAGAGATATGTAGATTTGACAATAGGGTAGACTATAGTTAACTTTAGTACGTAGAAGAACGATATACGACAAATATATGTCTAGTTGAAAAAAACAAATTCATAACAACAACATAGAAACAAAAACAAAGTCATAAATTCTAGTTCAATAGTTCAATGCAGCATCTCGATCCAACATAAACTGCAATAGAAACTGCTTGTCGCCAGCAATAATAAGCCCTGCTAGCCAAGTAATAGAAAATTGATTTCAAGAATTTTTATTTGTGTGATATTGGATTAGCAGTCGACGAAGATAGCCTGTGAGTTTTATCTAGCAGAAGTGTAATACACTACACAGTATATTATAACAGAAGGAATGTAAAACAAACTTACAACGTAAAACAAAGTAACTAGGCTAACCTGTAAGCCAAAGCAGACCTTCTTCCGAATCATGTAATTGTTTCCAAGTCAAACTACTTTTATCACAATAAATCTTGAAGAACTATTCAGTTATCACATAGAATATGAAATAATACAAAATAATATGAGTTACTGTATCAACAATAAAAATGCAGGTACAAAATTAACCTCAACTAAAGACAAAACAGGAAAATACTTCAGCATCAGCACTGATCCCCTTTGGCTGACACTGAATCGAGATGGTAAAATCGATAGAAAGATGAGATGTTTCGATACTATCGAATATGATGGCGGGAAATACAAAATCATCAGGTCTACGATCAAGCTCTAGACATCTTGCATTTCCAACGACCAATTAGAACCATTACGTTAAAGAATTCAATATTATCAAGGATTTGGGATTGTGTAATGCAAGTAGGTAATAAATATTTTGTTTTATTTATTGAATAAATATTGTCTTATAAAAATATTCAGTTTGCAAACTTTGTTAGATTTTCAGGTTTCCAAGAACCCATCACTTATGAAATAAGAAGCTGGATTTTGTTCATCAGTGACCAAGTTGCACACAAATTTACGAATTACAAACTACAAGTAGAAACTCTCCTATCATATTTTGCAGTAGGCCTAACCTAACTACAAATACAAAAAGAGCCTATTCATAGAATTCCTTCGTAAATATTGTTACAATATACAACTAGTCGCAGAGCGTAGTAATTTATTTAAATATTTTGTTTGAATGACCATCGTTGCAAATCCAAGCAATGACTCAACTCTCCCATAGACTATACAATAATTCTTGAGTACTGTATGGAATGCAAGGGAGAAAGGACAGGAATTTTCAGCATTATCTGCCTGTGTCAATAAGTCTTCCAGTCGAAGCTACAATTGGCATTTTTGTTTACTCTTCCCGGTCCCCCTCGCCAAGCGTTCCATCTAGAGAGTTCCTGATGTTCTTATCTCGGTAATTAGAAGACTCGAAAAATGGAGAAAGTTCTACTGTTTACAGGGTCATTAAAAACGTATATAAAGCGAACTTTCATGTAAACATTATTTCATTCATTGCTTGAACTTCGTTGACATAGCAAGTGGCAGTTCTGTTCATAAACGAACGTTTAGTGTGTTAAAGTGATAACCGCAGTATATTGTGACTGTATTAGTGAGACTTCCTTTACATTTTATAGAAGTGGACACATACTCATTGCTTTTATTGTAATACGGCGACAGACTTGTGCTACATAAGTGTTTTGATTGATTTTTGTACACTAATATAGCAAATTCTTTATTAGCTGGAAAATATCGATTAATCTGTTTCTGATTGATTTCTTTTGTGTGATATAACTGATTAGTGCGAGTTGTCAGTAATTTGTGATAATTTGAAGTGTTGCCAGGATTATTTTAAAGATAAAACCCGTAACAGTACAATAAACATATCCATGAATGAGATTTCCCAACCCCAGCGTTAATGTAAGAATTACAGATTGAAATAGATATGTTAAGATTGGAAAAGGCTTATTTTTGTAAGAATGGAACTGAAGAGTAAAGAACCTTTTTTATCAGGTGTGAAAATAGTATCTAAGACCAAGAATCAAGACTAATAAGAATTCTTATGAGTGATCAGCGATCAAACTCTGATTCCCCCCCCCCCCCCTTTTTGTGTAATTCATGACTCAGATCCAAGTTTTCATTATGTTTCCGCAAACAAATTCGTCAAATTATAAACTATCTGTATTGTATCCATCATCTTGCCTACTTCTACAATCTACAATAATTATTAATTGCCATTGAAAACTTAGTTACTACTTATTACTCACAGTATGACTAATAACGATTTTTCCCTCAATAATAATAATCTTTATTTCCGCAAATACAAACAAGCAAAAAAAAATACACAGGAAAAAAAATTATACATGATAGAAAATAATAATAATAATTATAAAACAATCAATTATTAGGAGAGAAACCAAGAAGTTACAAAGAAAAAAATACTTAGATCAACTTAACTACCATGTACAAGAAATAAAATGTTACAAAAAATATATATCTGCAGAAATAATACTGTATGCAAATAATTTCATTGTGAAATTATGTCCGCATACAGGAGCATCATAGGATCCAACAAAGATGCCATGAATTGATGTAATAAAAAAAAAAATGAATAATAGAATTAAAACACTTGGAGGAAACATAGAATAATAATAGTATGAAAATGTAGGAGTAGAAAAAATAAGGACTAAAAATATACCATTAATTCAATAGAATTGATAACTTGAAGCATTGAAAGCGAATTAATAGCTGGTAGAAATTTTAAAAGAACTCAACATGATTTGATGATGTCATGGAATGATCACCGGTTGAATATTGCAGCAAGGTCAATATCACCATAGTTCAAAGCACAACATTAAACATGCCCTCAACCTCATCAACATTCTTTGAAAGTAACCATCTCTTAAGTAGGAATTTAATTTTATTTTCCTTATTATGACATTTTAAATACAGCTTTAGGTGTAAAGGCAATATGTTGAAAACTTTGGAGCTAAGAATATAAATGTTTTTTTAAACAGTGTGCAGTTTGGCCTTATACCACGAAGGTGGTGGTTGTTGGTCTGTCTTGTGCAATGAGGGCCATCAACCATGTCACAATAGTCAATCATGACACCATCATTGCCACTCATCTGATAGAAGATTGACAGTACCCTGTGAACATATAGGTATCTCAGTGGAAGAATTCCAAATCCACAAAACAGAGGCAGTGTGCTCTCCCAATAGCCCACCCCAGCTACAATCCTTATGCACGATTTCTGCAGTTTTATAATGGGACTAGTGGTTGTATAATATGTACTACCCCAGCAGCTTAAACCATAACTTATTTTTGACTGAACAAATGAATTATAAATATCTTTCAAATTTCTAATATTGCAGATACCCTTCAATTGATACATGACACGTAGATAAAAATGTAAAGTTTTTTTGAGGTTTGATATATGGTTTTTCCAGGTCAAGTTTTGGTCAAGTAATACACCCAAATACTTTATAATTGAATCATTTTTAACAATAGGACAATCAAAGCTGACAAGGTCGCAGTTGCAGGAATGCAGATGAACAGGGGCAACAAGAGCCTGGCTACCAGTTAGGCTAAATATTGTATAGCTTGTCTTTTTTCATTCACTGTGACAGTTACTAATCATGATTATGCTGTAACCACCCATATCATATTCATTGTACATTCATACAACTAAAGTAACCTGAATCTGAGCTCCTGAAATCAGTAATGACGATCCTTTATACTGACACTGTCAAAATAATTTTACTATTTTTTTTTTTTTGTAGGATGAAGCCCACATAGGTCTGAGACCTGTGCGTGGGTAATGAGTTGGATGATGGTGATTGATGAGTTGGACCTACAGTTTTAGGTGGGTTCCGAACCACCGGGAGGAGATTTTACAGCAGAGAACGTGCCTTTTTTGCTGGCCAATCTAATCGGTCACCGTTACAAACAGGACCAACGAGAACGCAACTTATCTCTATCTGATTGAACAGATACCTGCTACGACTCTCGACTATCACTTCTACCGAAAATAAAACTACCTCTCAATTCCCTGCGTTACGCAAATTTGTTTTAATTTTCCGACACAAGTACTAAATTAGAGAGTATGAGCAAAACTTCAATAACACCGCTAGTTCCAACCAAACACTATGTCTCAAATTACACGAAGACATTTTTTTGCATTTCGAGCAAGCGGAGGTATAGGTTAGGTTCAGGTTAGAATTATCATTTTGCTAAAACTCTATTACTATGTAATGATGGGGTTGAATAGAACGTACCACCGCGACGGCCACAATTCGATAGTACTCTTCAAGACTAACTCTGTGCACCCGGCCGACTCCCGGCTGTTCTTCCTCCATGGCGGGAGTCCAACCTCGACGAAAAAGTATCTCGGATCACTCGGAGCCGATCAACCGCACAACGGAACCGAACGACGACGTGCATCGGACCACAGTTCCAACTCCAACTGATCAATATCATCATTATCATCGATGTATCGCCGCTGCCACCGCATTGATCATTTGTTGTTGCGTCCATCGCAAGCCACAATAATAATAAATTAAGGACACATGAATGTCGAAGCTCTTAATCGGCGAGGGCAACTGTCACGCTTGCACATAACACACACAGTCATCTCAATATCAATTTTAAATTTAGACTCCGGTGCAACCACCGTTCATCGTCTATGTGTGTGTGCGTGTAAATGTTTACCATCAACCGGAATATACTCTGCCGAAAAGTCAATCACTCTTCATATTATTCAAATGCTTTTACTCTCTTCGAACCACACAGGGTCGTAGCATTCCTTCCTTGATGGAAAGGGCAACAATTTTTACCAATGTCATCCAACATCCATCTTTCCCAATAATAATTGACAACAATGTTTTCGTTCTAGTCAGACATCTATGTTTTTGACAGATCAAATACCCAAGTGTTTGGCAATTGGAAAGTTTTATAAATTCTGAATACATCTTAAAAGTGTATTTGAAACAGCAAACTAAGACAAGAATATTTTGTTAAATCACCAAAATATTTTGTTATTCGCAGTTATCATGATCGATTGTGTGTGTACATTACGAAAACGGTATCAATTCTCAAGGACTATTTCGTTTTTACGTGAAATATGTTGGCATGTTCAATAGCAAGTTCTCCATCATTTGTAAAGTTTTGAGTTTTGACTATACAGTATTTAATTTAATCATATTGTCGATAAAACTACCAGGCATTAGAGACAAATATTGATTCAAATTATTAGTTCAAATATTGCCACAAATCGAGGCTGAAAATATGAAGCCCAAGTTTTTACATAAAATATATAGACATTTTCAAAACTTCAATACTGTTAATAACGCTGGACCGGAGAAAACAATAATCTGTTGTTTGTAACATTTCTCCATTGGTCGACGTACGTGACTTGCAGAGATTGTAAATTGAGCTTGTTTCTTGGATTGACTCTCCTTGGATGTCTCTCTCACTACTATCTGTCATCTGCATCTCTTGCACTCAATGGAGAATCTTCCAGAATGTTCTGGATTTGGTTCTACTATGTACAATGACCTTCGACCGTCTGCTGGAAAATTCTCCTAAGGTCACAAAAATTCTGGAAATCGCTAGTAGGTGAACGACCAACAGTATAAAAAGGCACACTCCTCTGTTTTCAGTTTAGTTTGTTGTTTAATCTCTTCAACGTACATGCTCGCGTGACAGAATATTTTCCAGTGCAGTGGATCAACAATGTATATACCCAGTGCAATTGATTAACGGTGTAGACATTGTGTTTGTGCGTATCAAGTGTTATTATTGAGATTGCCAAATACCGTAACAGACTGTATTTTGTTAAACAGTTAAACTGTTCTTTTTGCTATTTCTTTACATAATTATTTTGATAATTCAATACAACTAACCTGATTTCATCATAATTTTGGCCTACATTTTAACCAATAACGGCAATTTCGTGTCTTTCTCGGTCGACCTTGACTGCATTTCAGTGAGCTTCAATTTTTTATTTTAAAAATGATTCAATTCTAGCCTACTTGTGTATTTTTCTTCTTTGTTACTTTCTGGTGTTCACGGTTTTTAGTTTTGGATTTTATTCTTATTTTTGTTTGTTGCTCCTCTCACCAATGGGCGCGACTTGTTATGGCCTTCAGCCAATCACAAACCGTCAATGAAGGCCAGCCTATCCCTTAGCCAATAGTATCATTCCGTGTTTAGTGTATATTAAGCTACTCTGTACTATAGTTTTAGTTTGTTTGAGGTTGATAATGGTGTAGCAACCACAACTAGTATCTCACTATTTTTAATAAATGTGGTTGTGAAAACTTCGTCTTATTATTCATTATGATATTTCTCTAATTAATTTTTGTACACAGATACCGAAATTCAATATTATCTGAACTTTGAATGATCTGTTTTTATTTTCTTGTGATTAGTGCGTTTTATAAGAGTAATTGTGTAAATATAAAGTGCAAGTGTTAATTTCAAGCGTTGCCAGCCTCATTTTAGATATAGAACCCGTAACTGTACCAGTATACCAGTTACTTTAATCGTGAAAAATTACATTACAACAAATCTCAAAGTCCTAATTCTAATTCTACCTGAGTTTGTGTAGTAGCATGGTTACTGATTATAAAAATATATCAGATCTAGCACCATACAGGACCTAATCCACACCGCATGATTTGGCTGAATACAAAATGCACAGCGACCTCTCCAATCCTTCAAACCAGGCAACAGAAGCTGGCCAAAAGGGTCAATTCAGCAAACACCGCAAGTCAATTGAATAATGTATATGAGAGAGGACTTGAGGACTGAACAAAATAAATAATGCATCTCATACTCGAATTTTCCTTTACTTCTCATGTACCCACTAAACAAGCCAAAGATAAACTGCAAATAATAAAATTGGTGGTTTATTACTTTTAATATTGGTTTTTTTCTCTTACTCTTTATATTATCTTATTTTTTCTTTTTTTTATCTCTCTTTAATGTCAATCGCACTTTCTTTATAAGTTTTTCGGGCTGGGACTCCCAAATAGGCTTGCCTCGGGAGTAGCCTACCTAATTTCTCAACAGGTAATTTCCTTGTTCTGATATATACATTTCATTGTCTGTTTTATACACAGCAATACAGTATCACTATAGTTTCAACGTATTTTTTTTAACGATTTATGAATATTCTTTTTATTTTGTTATCTTATATTGTTATCGAATATTATATGTTATTCTTATATTGATTTTGTATCTAATAAGAAATAAATTAATTTATTTATTATTTATCATTATATTGTTAATACATGATAATACTCCTATCTAAGTAAACCCATCCAGCAAGTAGATTTTCAGAGTTTGTTGTTTTTAACCGACTTCCAAAAAAAACAAGGTTCTATATTCGACCAGTTGTTTTTTAATGTTTGTACATCAATCATTCGAACACTATTGAACCGATTTCGATTATTTTTTTTTTTTTAATGAAAGAGCACCGCTCAGCGGTGGTCCCATCCAAGTTTCGCAAGGATCGGCCCAATACTTAGCCTAATATTAAACAAAAAGGAGCAATCTTCGATGTCTTCATTTCAATCAAGTTTGAATAGGATAGTTCCACACACAACCGCCAATCGGATAACCGGTGTCGTTTACCAGGCTGATCATTGTATCATATGGAGCGCTTTACATCTAGACGGTTTTCGAAATCATATGATGCAATGCAATTATGCCGGGTAAACGACATCGGTTACCTGAAGCTGGTTCAGTGTGAAACAAGCCTGTAATGTCCCGTTTTGACCAATCACGTGAACTTAATATGAATTGAGAATAAGAAGAACATAATATTTCTGTTCATATGTTCATATGAAAATTGTAAATAATTTAGTTCATGTTATAGAGTCGTAGGAATAAGGTTATTTAGTTTCAATCATGAGTTGGAGTGAAAAATGTTTTTGAAATCGTTCATTTCAAAAAATTAATTGAACAATATTCTTCAGTTATTAATTTTTCGTAATAATCGCCAATTCACAGAGAATTTGGAAAACCAGCTGATCTTAGAAGTATTGTTAGTTTCACTGATGAGATTGATTTCGAGGTAATGTTTGATGATGCTTGTTGTACTAGCTCAAAGTTTGTTTTTTATATTTTAGACTAAGTTAGTATCACGAAATATAATTATCCTACATAACTCGCCCGGGAAGATGTTTACCATACTCGTATGATAACAGCGCACTCGACTTCGTCTCGTACGTTAACTTATCATACAGTAAACACAATTTTCCGCACTTGTAACGTAATATAGGCCTACTATTTCAGTGTAGGTACCGTATATTCTAAAAGGGACCACATCAAAATGAATCAAAAGCCATTTCACTTTCAAGAAGCATTTCGCTATTATAATTTTACTAAATATAATATTCCACATTAAATAAAGCGTTGTAGAATTTTCCGTAGTTTATCTATCCTTATAGGTGGATTTTTAGTTACCATACTTAAGTTTGGATGTTATATTGGCTTGCTAATTTGATAAATATTTCATAATGTAGGCTTTAAGAAATCTCTCATGTTTTCAAAATTTGAAAATTCAACTAAAAAGCTTAAAAAAACAAATTTTAAACTAAAAAGAAACCGACTTCATAGAAGTGATACTCAAACATTAAATACTACTCACGAACTAAAAAGGTTAAAATAAAGTATTTACTTTAAACTGAGAAAATTTTAAATTTCATACAAGTAATCTTTTGAAGTCGGCGCCAAATATTATATGAAGTTGATAAGAAATTCTATCTAATATCAAAACTAACACTGTATTTTTTTGGAGGATGAAGCCCACATACGTCTGAGACCTTTGCGTGGATAATGAATTGGATGATGGTGATTCATGAGTTGGACCTACAGTTTTAGGTGGGTTCCGAACCACCGGATTTACACTCACTTTTACTGAAATACAGTGTCAGTTTTGATATTAGATTGTTCAAGTATTTTGTCATGGAAAACATCTCAGAGTTATGTTATATTTTAGAAATTTATAGGAAATTTGGCGCCGACTTCAAAAGATTACTTGTATGTAATTTAAAATTTTCTCAGTAAATACTTTATTTGAACATTTTTATTACGTGAGTATCATTTCATTGAAGACGGTTTCTTTTTTGTTTTAAAATTAGTTAATTATTATTAGTTTCTAGTCAATATTAATTATTACTTCAGAGCTTCATTTTGGATAAGTTTACCGCAAGAAGAAATTAGATTATTCCAAACACAATAAGTTATTTTATCAATGGATGACGCACACTGAACAATGTTGTCCATTGCAGCTTGAATTTGTCAGTTCATAAAATTTTGATTATTATTCTCACAATTTGAAAGGCATGCACTGATTAGGCTGCTCGTGCATTCATGACTAACTAACATTTTAGAAAATTGTATGAATAGCCTACTCATTTTATTATGGAAGCAAGATGGATACACGGCTACCTGTTGCTTCCAAGGAATTTGTAAAACACAAATAAATAAAATATTGTAAATTCAAGGCGTAGTTTTCTTCAAGGTTTTGATATACTATTGGAATAGTATAGTCTTTAAAGTCTACTTGGGTAGTGTAACATTATTCTTCACCGTATCCGAAGGGATAGAATGAATAGAAGGGTGCAGGCCAACTTTGGACCCAGGACATTCTTTATTTCATGAGTACGATCTTTTTCCAAAAAAAATGTACCTTAGACTAAATTAATCAAGTAAAAAATCTAATATTTGCTTGGAATATAAAAAACCACGATGCTGCTAATGAAATCGGCTCTGTCAATATAATGCTTATATAGTTCCTTCATTAGGTTAGGATGAGAAACATCCTGCCAAGTTCACAACTCCAATCATATTTCTAACAGATTAAATAACTACAAATTATATGCTGTTCAATATTATATGCGAGTGAAACCATACTTGCCATCAAATCAAACCATCCATAGTATACAATCAGCAATATTCAACTTGTATAGTGAAAATTTACATCCGTACAACCGAAAATTTACTACCGTACTGTGTAAATTTGCATCCCATAAATTTGGTGGAAATGATAGCAGAATGCATTCAACTCACCGGCGACAACCAGGAAGGCACAATCGCAGGTGGAGGTGCCTGGGGCAGCCTGTAGACAGGCGAGGCAGGAGCCGAAGGACTCTGCTGCTGCAGCCAAGTCGTGTAAGGCACTTTCACACTCATTTCGGCGACAGGCATCTAGGCTATCACTATATTATTCACGTTGTATGTTCACCCAAATGCCGATTTTCATAACTATTTGCCACCACATACCTTCTTCATTGGTTTAAATGCCACTAGCACTAATCACCGGCTTGAACACTGATTGTACTTTCACTTAAGCTCACTGAAAGCGCTGCACTACAATCCATTCAATCATAATAACCTAAATTAGTCGATTCCCTACTATTACTGCTTCCCCTTTCATAAGCTATAATACGAGTTGATAACAACCATTATTTCTGATTTTATTGAGAAATAGCGACTGGTTCACTAGCGACGATTTTAGACAGCAGATACCGAAAATTGACAATTATACATACGCAGTCATTTTGTGTCAACTTCCGTTTTCTACTGACTAGGAAAAATCAATGACTTCACACTACAGGCAACAAGAATGAATATTTTAAAATCTGATCAACGATACAAAAATTCCAGGCCAAGACCCGGAAGCAACCCAAGACCGTCAAGGTAGCAGTCAGGATGCTCTAATCGCTACTCTACTTTTCAATATTTGTTACTGTAGGAATACTAACGGATCAGAAAGATTGCTGCCTACCACTACACAAACTAGATCACTATCATTATATAAAGCAGGCAATATTTCACTGATAAAAATAGTAATTCCACTAATGGTAGTCAGAATAATCATGTTTTAAATTTTTTACTCATTTTCAATTTTGACTTCAATTTTCTAAGTAAAAGAAACGCAGCCTATAGAAAACAATTCAAGGATGGCTAAAAAGTCAGACAAATTGGGGAACATCAATGCCACAGAATTTTGATTACCGTACTGTGAATAATCTTGAACTTTTAAACCATCATCTATTCAAAATCAAATATTCAACTATAATTGAGGTTTTCATTTTTCAATAGCTGGTATATTAAAGTCTGACACTGCATAGAAAACCCAACAAAGCAACAGATTCAGTTGACAACGCAGAAAAAACGTGTGACAACTGAGATGCATTCAAATGCAAAACGGTTGTCTCTTCAAGGGAAATAATTGCGTCATCTTGACCTGATAATAAAAGCGAGTTAGGTTCTTTCAAAAGTACTGTACAAGTTAGATTGAGAATTTTCCTTGACACGAAATTGACATTCGAACAAATTGTATTACAGTTGTGACAATACAGGACGGAATGAAACGCGAAAACAATTTTCCGTGCTTTAAAAACGTCATTTTGTCGTTTATGAAGAATGGATGTTATAACAGCGATAAAAACTGAGAGGCTGAGATGAAATGAGGAATACTGTTTTTCGTTTTTCTATGAAGTTTCTAGAGCCGGAATGGTTGAGTGTTTTTCTGATAAAATCAAAGGTGAAAAACAGTTTTAGATCACTAAAATGAAATATTTGATTGCACATTGATTTGAATAAGAGAAGATTCGAAAATGGACAGTTATTTTTGAATGATTTAAAAGCAACTCCAGTCAATATACAATTCCGCTCATTATTTAATTTCTGTAAGTGTTGCGGACACTTTCAAAATTGGAAACAGACACGCACTTCTAAAATTGAATACAGATGATTGTTATTACATTTATAATGTGCTCTTGAGTCCAAAGTTAGTGTGAAACCAGCCTAGTTCAATTGGGACTATCGAACAAGAATAAAACCGAAAGTTTGGCTGCAGAACGTAGTTAGAATAGCTTTTAAAGTAAGACTGATGCTTAAGAACGAGAGAAAGTTTACTCGATAAATGATGTTTGAAGTAGAGAAATCGAATACAAAAACATGTAAGAAAAACAGCTAGGAAACCTTGTTAGAAATTAATGGTTGGATGGCGATAGCGTTCGGTGCGTCCACGAAAAAGAAGACGAACTATTTACTAACGATTAAGCGAACGACACAGACACGAAATAATGCGACGACTGAAACACGACTAATGAGACAAGAAAACTGGCTCCCGTTTCGTAATGACGGTGACCTAGTTCTGGCACGGATCAGGCGAATCGGTCGGTCGAGGCCGATTAGTAGGCCTAAACAGCAGCTGATAACACACACAGCAGCGGCCCCAAAAACCATAAAAACCAAATCCCGGATGGCTCAGTGGTCAGCGCACAGTGTCACCTCTCTCTATTCACTAGCGAGTAGCGACACATTACAGCTCCAGGCAGACACGATAATCTTCGACCGTGAACTCTGCTCTCATTAACATAGATTACACATTACTCACAATCCATTAAAACCAAGCTATTAAATTAATGGACACATTGAAAATTGACCCTTCCGTTGATGCCGTTTAACCAGATTCTGATTCACTTTTACAACTATTTAAAATCGATGTTATTTCAACATTTTTACTTTTCAAAATAAATTCTGAATATCAAAAAGATTTCCCAGCAAAGTGGATGTCCATCCTATCACAACCAAAACACCTGAACCTGCTTTATATTCGTCGTGTGCGGGTGGAAACCATAATCGTTTACAATGAATAAAATTAACAACGTTAATAAAAGATAAAACAGAAATGTCCACCTATATTCTGTATCAACATCGAAATTGCATCTATCTATTCCAATTAAACCTTCATAACCGTCCATTTAGAGCACTAAGGTCCGTATTTTTAACTCATCCTGAAGCTTCCTTAACTCATTTGAAAAGTATTCACTCATAAGGCTTTACAAGTCATAATTGAGTTAAAAGGAAGGTTCATAAAAACAGGCCTACATCTTGGAAGAACGCACTACTTTTGAGGAACCACAACCACTATGGATGTCTGAGCCAATCTTTCTCCTTTAAATTAATATACCGGTCCATTTCGAGCACTTCATCGTGGAATATTTCCAAGCAATTCTTTTGGACAACCACAATAATGTCCAACTCAACAATCACCATCATCCAATTCATTACCCACGCACAGGTCTCAGACCTATGTGGGCTTCATCCTAAAAAAAAATGTCTGGTAGCAAACCTGATTCTTATCGGTGTAGGTGCTACTACTCTTCTTCAATCTTCAATTAAATCTTTTCATTACAATCAATTAAAGACAATCCAAGATTAATAATTATTCTTCCTTCCTCAATTTAAAATACATTTGGGGCTAAGTCTGCACTGCTGATTCTCAATAAATCAACTGGAAAAGCAACACGGTACCTAATAATCATTATGACACAAATTTATTACTTCTAGGCAGCATTAAAACTCAGCGAACCCCTCATTGCATCTGTTACACACCTACTTTGGAAAGTTAGGTCGAAGCCAAGGTCAACAGGTATAGTAGGATAGGTATCGTGAACAGCTTGTTGCTACAAACAGCCTCAGCAACAAATCACGCAGTGACGATATTATCAAGGTTATGCCCAACAATAAAAATTGAAGTACTGTCTATTGCAGTCTGTAGCCTAATGCATTCGAATCTATATTAAAACAAGTATGTAATGAATTTTTTTTTACAACTCTATAAACGGACTAGCCAAGGAAATAAAATAGTTTTCAAAAAATAGCTTCAATTTATCAGATGATTCAGACTTACCACCAAAGATATCGATAATCATCAACAAAATAATAATGAAACCGCCTAGAGGCCTAGACAATGTAGAAGATAATTGAACCGTAGATAAAGAAGAACAAGTCGACGGCTTAACAAGCGCGTGAAAAGTAGGTCGCACAATTTGTGTTTGATGTTAATCTAACAAACGTTCTACTTTAACCGAAACAGCACGATAGAAGTTCAGCGCTAGAGGGAAAAGCATAGAAATCTCAAAATTCATAAAACATATTGCCTACCTTAAATTTCTGAATTCTGTGCTGGAGTTCTAAAAATGTATTGAGCATGTGTGCCAACAGTAACGTTTTTTAAAACTCCATACTTCAGAATCTCGTTGCAGATTTAATTGACTTGCAGACATTATTTAAGGCTGTGCGCAGGGTTTTTGGTCATTTTTTTCGAAGTTCATATTATTATTAAGGTATATAGGATATATTATTATAAGGTATTGAAATGTTAATTATTGTCATGAGAAATTATTTTTTTCATCAAATATTTTATGGAATATGGGAGTTCAAAGTTGAAATTTTTCAGTTTTTGGGGGCAATTGAACTCACCTACAAGTTATTTTAAACATTTGATAATATTTTTATAACTGAAAGGCACCTTGGGGAAAAATGACACACTTTTTATTTCAATTTAACAATTGGTTTTTTCAAAATAATTTTAGAAAAACTTAAATTTTTTCGCATGTTTAAAAAAAATTATTTGAGAAAACTAATTGTTTGATCGGAATGAAAAATATGTCATTTTACTCCTCAATTTGTCTTCCATTCAAAAAAAATTATCAAAAGTTTAAAATAACTTGTAGGGGAGATCAAATGCCCCCGAAAACCGAAAAATTTCAACTTTAAACTCTCATATTCCATAAAATATTTGATGGAAAAATAATTTCTCACGGCAATAGTCAACATTTCAATACCTTAATAATATCCAATGAAATAAACTTCGAAGAAAATTTATGACCATAAACCCTGCGCACAGCCTTAAGCAGATAAGTTTAACCCTAGGTCTACGAGGGAAGATAAAAATAAAAAGATGAATCAGAAGTATACTATTAAATACTTCCAAGATTTCTGAATAAAAGTTTTGATTTCTGTATCACAAAAAAAATTTAAACAAAAGTATTTGATTAAACTAAACTGGATATGCTTTTATATTTTTATAAAAAGACCCAATTTCTAAAGCTACTCAAGAAAAATGATTCTTTTTACTAATAAAAACTGATATTAGGCATAATGAAAATTATTATACTTTGTAGAAAACCACTCCATAAAATTCAAAATTTAGTATAAACTGAGTCTTATTTAATTTTTGTAGATTTTAAGTTTGAAAATTTAACATTTTATTAGAGAAGACATGCTTTCCACCTATTGATTTTTCGCTTGATGAGAACTCTGACAATATCAATATTTCACCTGGTGAAAAACAGTGAAATTCACATGGGGTTTCGAAGGTGAAATTCATTATAAAGTGAGCACGCTCCTATTCAATTACAGCTGGATGTGAGGATCATCGAGGCACAATAGTATTGCATTTTTCATCGAGTTCTAAAGCTAATGGGGAAGGGGTGGGGGCTGAGATAAAATTGAACGCCACTCTCAAGCAATGAGAGCAGGGCTCTATGGAGACATGGAGACAGGTGAAATTCGCCCTTCACCCTTCCACAACTTATTCGCTTGAAACCAATTACAGTATCATCGTTCGTTCAGGCAGCATGCAAATCACGTTGAGACCTTCGACATCAGACACGTTCCCATCAAGAGTTGTTGGTGGTATGGCGCATAGCGCGCACAGGGGACATGCACTCAACTCAATCGATATGCTACGCATCCAACTCCCACCGGAGAAGCTCCAACACTATGTAATTACTACTACGTCTGTATAGATTACCCTGTAGATTCGCAAAAATACTTTTTATTTAGATTCGAGGCAACAGTCATATTATTGTAGTGAATAAATAAAATTGTGAACATTTCGAATATTAGATACTGTACAAAATAAACATGTTGTAAGACTCTGGATGTTCAAATTTCTCTATGGCAATACGGAAGTGATAGACGCGAGCCGTGGCAGGTATCTGTTCAGACAGATAGGATAAGCTACGAACTACTACGCCCTCTGTGCGGATGACCGATTGGATTGGCTAGCAAGACCCTTGTCTGCTGTAAAATCACTTCCCGGTGGTTCGGAACCCACCTAAAACTGTAGGCCTAACTCATTACCCACGCACAGGTTTCTGACCTGTGGGCTTCATCCGGTTCATCTTCCGAAGAAATTAGCGACTTCGTTTAGAGCTTAGAAGTGTGTTTTCCAAGCGTAGCCTAAAACTCAATTAAGAATCTTATCGACTAAGCTATGTTATAATGCTATTATTTTGCTACAGTTAACCATGTTTTACTACGTTTTTATACTTTAACAAGTCCAACCTCACCAAATAAGCTACGTTATTAAAAATAATCAATATTAGACCTACAGATTTAGATAATTTTCGAAGCACAATGATAATAAAGCACAGCTCGAGCTGTCAGTCATATATCCAAAGTTACCTAGATATAAAACATCAAGTTATTTCACGTATATAAGAGAAAAACAAATTATTTTACATCTCAGCATTAAGTACAGTACTGTAACTCATTTTGGAGAAATTAGTCTAAAAAAATTACACTATTGGGTTGTAGGCCTAGTCACGATATTAAAAACAAAGTATGAAGAGTATTCATTGATATTATAACTATAGTAACTAGCATAGATTGTTGACTAAAAAATCTCAAAATTAAATCAACTTTTTAAACTGCGATACATTCACAATGATTGTATGTTAGTTAAATGAATAAATAAATGTTGTTCATCACACAAGAAATTAACTACCGAATTGAAGATGAAAGCAATAACAATTGATTTTCATCAGCTAAAAAGAGGTCCGTATATAATACGAAAATCGCAAAAGAATACAGCGTAAAGAAACAATATAGCGTGCAACTTCTATACCACGTGCCGTACAATTCTGCCATCTCAACTCCTATCCTCTAACTGCATAAATTAGATCGATTTTTGTCTCTAGTATTCACACTGAAGCGGTAAGAGGCAAGGTGACAAAAAACGAGACCGTTCGATATTTATTTACAAGATAGCGGTTTCTGAACGGATCGGACTCGTTTCAAAGACGGGCACTGACGTTTTTAGGGTCGACTGGCTTGCGGTTCAGTTCGCTTCTAGCCAAGTATGAACACTCTCATTGCTCGGTCAATTCTCTATACAATAATTGAACTGAATCAGATCAACAACTTTCAGCTAATCATTGTTTATTATCCATTATCGCAAAGCTCATAAAAAAAAGATTCTACTGGTTGCTCTCTTCACTGATAGGAAATTTGTGCTTGCTATAGCCATTGATATTTTTTTTCGGAGGATGAAGCCCACATAGGTATTAGACTCGTGCGTGGGTAATGAATTGGATGATGGTGATTGATGAGTTGGACTTACAGTTTTAGGTGGTTTCCGACCCTACGGGAAGTGATTTTACAGCAGAGAGCAGTCTTTTTTGCTGGCCAATCCAATCATTCACCTTTACAAAGAGTGCCTAGGAGAACGCAGCTTATCTCTATCTGATTGAACAGATACCTGCTACGGCTCACGGCTATTACTTCCCTATAAGAACACTTCGTTATATTATATCGATGGCTATAGCAAATCAACATTTTTCCACATTCTTTACTCTTCTATAGACATTCTAGAAGAGTTAATTTTTCCACGGAATTGCTATTTTCACCTATTTTTGGAACTACAGATTGAATTGAAGTGTTTGAGCCGATTTTCTGTTTCATCTAGCAATCACACGAAAACGTTTTTGAAGGATATCTCATACACTAAACGAACAACCTACGGAACAACGCACACTTACACTAAACCTACACCCACCTATTCCTCAAATTATTTTGCTGCTCTAACTTGGACCATTACTATGTTGATTTCCAAGATCTCATCCCATCAACTCCAATCTTATTAGCTTAAATCCCCTTTAACAATGTCACTCTTCAGCCTAATTTTGAAATTGTTGACGGAATGCAATCTAATGTTAATTTTCTGAGTTGAAAACGTCTAAACGCTGAAAGTAATACCTACGAATGAATGTTTTGTAAAACTAATTCCGTACAGTGCACATGATTCTATAAAATAACATTATTTCGTAAGTTAGTACTGCAGTACCAATATATAAACACCAATAAAAAATTAAAAAAAGCAAATGGGTAGTACCATTTTATAAACATCCAAAATGCAACAAAAGTACAGGGCACAATACTTAGATTATGCATACAGTGTAACCTGTAACTACAACGGTCATTACAACGATTGAAATGCAACTGTGTTCTGCTGTTCGCTCTTGGTAGAGATAAAACAAGTAGGGATTGCAGGTAGGCCTACTGGGACCTGGCGATCATGGAGAGTGCTGCTACTGCTCCAGAAGCTATAAATAACAGCAGCACCGCTGAATATTTACATGGCCCACAAAATACTGTATCAGGCAAACAGCTGGACCAACTGCTTTCCTTTCCTCGCAACAGGAAACACACCGGCACACCTGCTTGCAGTATCCAATTATAGTAGTGCACTTAACGTCGATTCGCCCATCTATATTTGCGCCAACATTTATTGACTTAGCACTTAGCGTCTCCTAAAAGGTACATATGCAGACAGATTGGTGGTGATTCATAAAACACAACTGAAAAAAACTGGATGCAGTACTTGGCATAAAGTTCAAGTTATGTAGCCCATCAAAGACCTATTACCAGCCTACAATGGACTTTGGGTTTAATAAAATTTGATATTTGAAGATAAATAATTCATGACGGGATGTTTTTGCAAAATGATTTACAACCTAGAAAGATATTGAGAAGATAATCTCATTTTATACTCCCTTGCTGTAGTTTATAGTGAAAAACTTACTGTCTAGTATTGACCGAGCTTATTTGTATTCAACGAGGGGCCATGAATTGAATGTTTCTAATAAATGTATTTGTAGCATTTTTCTGTATTCAATGAATTCAAAATATGAAGAAAGTCCACCTAACACCTAACTTACATCGATATAGTCACAAATGAGAGCATTATTATTGTCTGATATTACAATAAATAAATCTAATAGTCAAGGAAGATTCTATATTTTTGCTCTAAAATAATGTCAGATCAATAGACATGGGTTATACAAAAATAATTTCCAATTACACAAGAAAATATGTTGTCACAACGTCACAAACAATATCTTGAGAAAAGGGATACATTTCAAAATTGTTTTAATTGAAAGCTGATATCATCGCAAAATTACAGGTGGACACTAGAAGGTAGAAGCGAATTGAGTTATAATCAGATGAGATATCAACTTATAAAATATTGAACTGGTGCAGGAAAAACAAGAATTCTGATGACAAAAAAAAATGGAATATATTTACATGGACTACCTCGACTATTGTCGCAAGTACAATTTCCAATCAGAATTACGAATCAAAGACTAACAACATTTATTTTTTCTCATATACTAAAAAAATATATACGGTGAGATAAGGAAATATTCAAAAATTTAATGAATAATTGAAAAGACAGATTGTGACAATCAGAAAAGACATCAGTTCACAAAGCTATCAATAAGACGATTGAAAAGTAAATAGAAGTGAAAACCTAGAAGAACAAAGCAAGTAGAGAGCCTAGCAAGGTGTTGAGTGACAGGACACGGTGACAGAAGTTTGCTGGTAGAAAGGGAATACCAAACAATAAAAGAAAGAATAAGATAGTTTCACCAGTCATTGCCATTGCAGTGTCGTCGGCAGCGCATGACGTAAAAGGTCATGAGCCGTTACTTTTCAACAGTTGGCCGACCTGAGCCCGAAAAAAGAAAACACTTTTCACAGCGGTGATCACGAACGAAGCCGTGCCCGTGTGCCCGCCCGCCAAAGATACACTACCACTACAGTAATCTAATGCGATTTTGACTCAATTGAAGATACTGTAATTGCGTCAGTGCTGTAAAACACAGCAACACACTGATAAGATAAACATAGTCACTACTTGTACGTGTTCGAGTAGTCAAAAACTCATTCAAATGATTAACAACACACATTAGCATAGTAATTCATCCTCAAAGTAGGCTACCTGGAACAAAGCTTACTTTTAAACTCAAATTACTTTAGACAACTTGTAATCACACAGGACTCTGAAGACACCAAATTAGAAACTAATAATAAAAAAATACTTTACACTACCTCAAAACAATCCGAATACTCGCACAATCTGGATTAATCTTCGATTTTTTCAAGGACTATCCTGGTTATCATAAGCAATCAAATCTACTTTTTTAAGGCAACCAAAACTATGAATCTACAGGATTATGAATCTATAAGACATTGCATGATATTGTAATAGAATTGCAAAAAAATAGGAATAGGATAAGGAGAGTAGCATTCAGTCAATTTATATGGACTTAGAACAGAATTGGACATTAAAACAACAGAATTAACTTTTGTGAGTAGTTTCGGACGCGTTTTAGAGCCTAAGCCCCAACTTCAGCGAACAGTGAATACATACTCAATAGCTACAGAATGAATGCATACTATTGTTTGATAGCTTTGCATATTATATACACTAAAAATTTCAAGTATTCTGAAGTCACTGTAAAAATAAATAACAATAATTGCAACGCTAATTGTGACTGCCTAGAAGATGGAGTTGAAAAACTAATTCAATTATTTTTTGTGTAGATAACAATATGCAGCTAATCAACGTCTATTCTTAACGTGCATGAAAATAGCTTGAGGAAGAATAGATTTGGAACGACAGCACCTTCTTGTGAAACTACAATAGATTAAATTTTTTTTTGCCCAGGCACTTAACAAGTTTCAACCGAAGCAAGGGGGTCTGAGCCAACAATGCGCCTGACAATAATTAAACTGTACACAGTATCCCCACAACAACAAAGACAAGTGCACTCCACATCATAGACCTGCCTCACACTATGGGAGAATAGCTGGCTCCCACCTCCTCCCTCCCACACACACCAAACGAAAGATATTTCACAAATGACTGAATATTCCTTTCCCCACCCACTAACAAGAGCCTATTGTTCTTTTGTGTAGCAAAGGTGAAATCAGTACCACCACAATCGAAGGCAATGACTCACTACTCACCAGGCCGCGACAGAAATAACGCCAAATAATAAGACAAAGTGCCGGCCGATCAACCTACTACACGGTGTAGGAAGACGGAATTGAGTCGAGTGAAAGTGTAATGAAATAGGTGACTCATACCAGTCTGATTCTCCTTCAAATGAGACAAGGCCGCTGAAAAAAGTATGCTTCAATCCAAGACTTTTACAAATTCTTTTCAGAAGTAATTAATTACTTTATTCAGCTGCGTAGTCCTAAATCCGCACCTTTTGAGGAGCGCACAATGCATAGCTTTGACCCGCAGTTACGCCTCTGTCACAAATTGCTGTCGTCAGTCCAGAGTCCTTCAGTACTGCACAGGACGCGATAGAAGTTGAAAAATTAAAAGCCAACTCTAATTGAAAAATTAAAGATTTTTTTTTGGAGATGAAGCCCACTTAGGTCTGAGACCTGTGCGAGGGTAATGAGTTGGATGATGGTGATTGATGAGCTGGATCTACAGTTTTAGGTGGGTTCCGAAACACCGGAAAGTGATTTTACAGCAGAGAACAGTGTCTTTTGCTGGCCATGCTAATCGGTCACCCAAACAAAGAATGCCCATTAGAACGCAGCTTATCTCTCTCTCTATCTTATTGAACAGATTGAACTACGGCTCACGGCTATTACTTCCCTATAAACTCAGTTTCAAAATAGTTATGAAGGTAATTATTACCTTACACTTTTTGAAATACAAGAAGATAGCCTGATTAAATCTAATCATGTTTCTAATTCGCCAATTGTCAATAGTTCAACAAAGAAAGAATTAAAGCAATCTATGAAATTATGATTACCTGAATGTTTCACGTTAAACTAAAACCATCAACAATCAAAATCGTATGAATTTATCAATGCCAACACTCAGCATGCGGTCTGTAGATAAGATGGGAATAAAAACCAACGGAAAAGTTGGAACGATCATTTTTGTACAATACAGACCGTACGAGATGAGTCAGGATGATCTGGGGTGTTACAAATATATTTGGAGTAGTTAAATAAAATTTCACGGCTAAATGCCATCATTGGAAATAGAATTAAAAATTAATAGATCAAAGAGATTGATTGCAAATTTTACTGGTTTTTGTTGTATTCTCAAGTTTCCATAGAGATGTACAATGTAACTTGAGACTCAATGGAAGTTTCCTTGAATGTTATGTAATCAGCTCAAGAAACCTCACTGGAAACATAATCCGCTATTACATAGACCAACTCGAATGGCAGGCAATCTTCTAGATTTGAAATAATATTTCCTTCAAACTTATAGACAACTAGCCGGCAGACTCGCTTCGCTCGCCTTAACCGTCTAGCCAGGGGGCTCCGCCCCCTGGACCCCCGGGGGGTCCAACTAATCTATATCTATATAATCGAAATACCACTGACTGACTCACTCACTCATTCATCACAGAAATAGGTGATTTTGGGGAGAAATTTGTTACCATTACTTAGTATGCATCTAGGGTCTTAATCAAACATATACTTTTCATAAACGTTGGCTTTTAGCTATTGAAATTATTTTGGTAGCTCGGGATAAGTTTACTTTGTTTGAAACAAATTATTATTCATTAATAGACCTAACCTACTGAACTTGCCAGCCAAACAGCTTAAAGGAACAGCTGATAGAAGTCAACCGTTTTTAATCATATGGCAGACCCCTTAGCAGCGTTATTTACACTGTCTTTGAACAGCAAAAGACTTTGCACTTTGCATGTAGGCTACCATACAGTCGGAGCCTTGCAATATGTGGGAAACATATGACTGGGTATGATGAAATGTTATTATGCCAGGTTGATGACATCTGTTAAGTGCAAATTTCAAAATATTTGGCTGTTTATCACCAAACTTTTCAAAAATCGTCGATTTTGGGCCCATTTTGGGGCTAATTTTGAAACTTTTTTCCAAGGTACATCTAAGGCCGATACTTAACATGAATACCAAATTTTATCTGATTTGACCTTATGGTTCTCTAGAAATTGTTGTCACCTAAATTTTCAAAAATCTTCAATTTTGGGCCCATTTTGGGGTAAATTTTGAAACCCTTTCTTAGCACGCGTCTAGTCCCTCTACTGAATACGTGTACCAAATTTTATCGTTTTTGGTCGAGTGGTTCCTGAGAAACTGTGATGAATGAGTCAGTCAGTGGTATTTCGATTATATATATATATATATAGATAATACTGTTCGTACAAACAATACTCAGCTGCTTATACCTTCATGGAACTGTTGGAGAACCAATCAGTACCGACTATTATAGATCAGGTGAGCTGATTGTTGGATTATGTGCACAGAGAATACAATTATTATAAAGTTCTTTATCCATTTACACTCTGTGATGGTATCATGCCATGTAAGATCAGTAGATGACAAGTAACTCAACAATAACTGCCCACTCAACAGGAAGTAACAATCATTTTCATCAGAATTCATTCTTCATTCACTATGCTTACAATGTACTAGATTTGGATGAAACACTACTTGCAATTCTACAATTCAATAGGGATGTTATCATGGTAGCATGAAATTCCTGAATGTACATTTGGAGAACTGCAATGTTTTTCTATAGTTTATTAAAAACCCTAGAGAATTTTATAACAGATCGACATTAACGACTAATCTAACATTTTTACTAGCCTATCACTACCTAATTCGTAACCACAACAAAACAAATCTATATACTGATCAGATTCTTAGCATTATTTATGATACAATGCTATTACTGGATTCGGTCTGTATTGCTTTTTAGATATTAGTTTCAACGCCCGAAAATAATGGTTGTTTAAAACAAAACATAACTTAAACTCAGAAATGAACAAAATCGATGCCACAATTATTAATGAGCACATATTGATTATTAACCGATAAAATCCGAGACCACCCCGGCTAATAGATGCAAGGTAGCATAGTTACAATATAAATATATCATAGTAGGCTAGCTATTCAAGGCGAACTAAATTGGAAATGCACGGCTCCCTTATTTAGCTTAGCTCAACCTACAGTACAACAACTGACATCTGAATAAATTATTATTCTCACGATTGACAACAACGTACTTCAACATAATTAAAATCAATTACATTATCAGCCTTCCCCCTCCAGCTCCTACACCAAAGTCGTGGTTGCACATAACGACTAATCAGAATAGGAAACCTTCACACAACACGAGCACGAAAAAGGGAAGTCGCTGACTGTTAGCACCAAAGCACTAGCACTAGCTCATCTAATAAGGAGGACTGGGGTGAACAACCAACCGTGCGACAAATTTGACGCCGCCGTATCATATGGACTAACAGTTCACTGTAAGCACACAATCACAAATCACAACACAATCCACCATTGATGCAGCTTACTTGAAACAACGCAAACGTCAACGAAAAATTAGAAGGCGACAAAATAATTTACGGAACCGTTTGCATCCGCACTAAATTCTGCATTATAACAGTGGAGCAACACTACACGGACACAATGCACAGCACAGGTGTGCTACTCGTATCCTGGCATGCCGAACACTGATCGTACCAGTGGTGACGTCACTTCCAGCCACCAGCTGGTTCCCCCACCAGTCAGCCGTCATGCTGTTCCTTTGTCTACTGCAGCGGTGGAAACTGGCGAGTGGCGACTGCCGACCTCTCAGCTCCCAACTCTCATGGATTCGCCATACCTGGCTTTGCTACTGCTGCTGCCACTGCACTATTATTGACTCCTACTAGCTACGCACCAATCTCAACGACCTTTCGCAATGAGGATGTCAGAGAGGAAAAGAAAGAAAGAGAAGACAAGAGAGCTTTCAAGGAGAAAGAGCATGAGAGTGTAAAAGGAAGAGAGTGAAAAAAGTAGCACAAAGAAATGTTGAAAGAGAGAGAGAGTAGAATGCAGAGGGGGACAGAGAAAGAGAATGAGGGAGACATGGCTAGCAAACTTGTTTACCTGCTACAATTTTCTCAACAATTTCCATCTTTGTGCTTGCAATTGCTTCTCATGGTCATGGATACCCATTTTCTCACCAAATTGCCAAAAGGTTGATGCTAAAGCAGTTACACACGTAGATACAGTCATTAGGTAACTGTAAATCAAACTCAAACCGTTATACAATCCTCAATGGAGTAATGCGATGATAAACCGGATGCTGTCATTGAATACAAATATATTGATACCATTAAAAATCGTTGCATTCAGTAATTTGATTTCTGGCAGAACGAGTTCATTCGTAAAGAAGATCTTTGTAGCCTTGTAGACAACCTACTTAAAAAAATAATGTTACTGGAATTTCAAGAAGAGTCGGCGTAGCCGAGTTGGCTTATCGCTGGTCTGATAAGCCAAAGGTCCTGGGTTCGATCCCAGTTGAGTACAAGATATTTTTCTCGAGCCACTCCCGTGTTTCGGAGGACACGTTAAGCCGTCGGTCCCGGTTGCATATAAAAAAGCAGTCGTTAAAAAAAAACGGCGAGGTGGAACTACCCGTAAGGATCTCCCCACCACGAAAAGTCATACGAATTTACTTTACATAGAAGAATTTACTTAAGATTTTTCAAATACATCATTTTTATAAAAAAGCAAGAAAACATCAATCTTGATTTAAATTTACAAACATTTTTCCATGATTTACAAATCGTCAGTCATGATGATTGATAGGCTACAAATTTAAATTACTGGAATTTATCAAAGAAGATTTATTTTAATCATTACTTACACGCACATCATAATTGAGAAGAATGAGATACCTTTTGGAATCTCAAGAACTTGCTAAGATTTCGCATAATGTTTTAGATTGAACTAACAGACATTCTGAGATACTACAAAATTCACTCATCAAACTAACCCCAATCAATCTTTCCCTCCCTAAGCTTTCCCGGAAATCATCTCTAAATATTCAAGTACTGAACTGATCGATGATTTCATCATTCATGATTATACAAGGCCTAGAGGGAACTAAACGATTTACACAACCCAGAGGCGACACTCCTGACAAGAAGCTGGGCCTGTAGACAGACGCTTGTAACAACCAACCGGCTGCAAACACAAATCTGTAACGAAAGTGAAATTAATTATTCAGATAACAACCGACGGGTGCTTATCGATCCCATTTCAGTAGGCACATGGCGGCGGCAACGCCAACCATGGTGGCATAGAGCTGCGGTCCAAATCAGTCACCGAGAGTGAACAGCGAAAGAGAGAAGAAAAGAGGAGACGGTACGAGGAGTAAGTGAAACAGAACGTGGAAGGAATAGTTTACACGAGGAAGAAAGGGGAGGAGACGCTCAGGAGCCCAATGGCGCTTGTCGGCCTATTTCCGTTCTATCTAACCCTTCTCATCATCACCACCAATTCACAGACACCGTATTCTCTTTTCGACCTCGTCCTGCGAATGCAAAGGAGAGATAACAATTGAGATTTCTTCACGCAGTCGGCAGTGTGTTTCTATCATAATCATCATCATCATCATCATCTTAATCATCATCAAAACGCAAGTACATCACAGTCCGCCACACACTTGACGAAGTGATGAAAGGAAGAGCAAAGACACACCAGACTTAATTCGTTTGCACAGGATCCATCCTTTTCTCAAGTGTTGCTTTTGAAGTTTGCAGCCCGCATAAATACATAGTTGCTGGGAGAACTGAAAGCGGACAACGTGTGTGAGAAAGAAAGCTGTGCAAATCTACTGTCCATTCTGATGCTTCCCATGGGCCTGAATATACTGTACGTTAAACTTGAACCTTCAAGCATTGTGCTCTGCACAGCCTACGCCCATCAGCAGTCTACCTACGTATGTTGACGAGGTCACCTTTCCAACACTGCCTATTGAGGTCGCAGCCAGACCTATTATTCCACCACCACTATCATATTCAGCGCCCGTAACCAACTCAAAATGACTCGCTGAAAACATTCGTATTAAAATTACACCATTCACAAGATGACTAGACTCAATTTATTCATGCAGATGTTTCCAGCTCTGAAACTATCGCAATGATCCAAAAAGATAGAGCAAGGGATTCTAAATTAAGATTATCACGTTGTCAAGTTTCAATTTACTAACACATTTCAACATAATAACAAACAATAATTTACTTTCTTACTTTTTTGAAGACTCAAATTTAATCAGGCTTTGAATATGTTATTTCAAAGTTAAATATGTACTTTGATGATAATGTATGAATTTTATTCCAGTTAGGTAATTACTTGATTAAAATTGCTATTATCAACAGGAACTCGATTGCAAATCCAATTCTCCTTTTCTCCCAAACACATTCAATCACTAAATTCATTTTTAATTCTCGTGACAATTCTCGCAGCAAGTAATTCAGTGTACAACAGTAGAGTAATTTTACAGTAATTTTCATCAACTACAATTTCACCATTATTTATTATTACTATATGTCATTTGGCGACTATAAACATATTGTTACGGGTTCTAATAGCTAAAATAAGGCTGGCAGCACTAAAATTCACACTTGCAATTTATTTACACAAATTAGTCTTTTTAAACACACTAATTGTAAGTTCAATTAATAAAGAAAAACAGATCAACAAATGAAAAGCTGATACTTATTTTTTAGTAATTATTTACAAGAATTAATGAATAATTAATTACAGGCTGATCAATAACAAAAGAAACTAGAGACCTATAAACTGTGCAATAATGTAGAAAGAAATGATAAAAAGAGCAACTATTCACTTACAAAACACAGTCCAATTCGTTATTTGACAGTCCCAAATAGTATCATTTAACACAATGTCTATAAACTATTAGTAAAATGCACAAACAGTAAACACTTGTCTCTGCACTTGATACTGGAATCAAGCACTGTTTACTCCACTGGCACTGGATTGTCTCTCTCACGAGATCTGTCACGCAGGTTTGTAAAAATAACTAGCTTGTTCATGTGGACTTCTTTATATAGCTGCTGTAGTTGTATAATTCCAAGAATTGGCGGCTTCTCGAAGCTTCAAGAATGCTTGGAATATAGTTCCTCTATTGTTCAGGAAGTCTGAAGAAATCTCGAGAAATTCAATTGAGAGAGAGAGAGTTGCAGACTTGAAGAATAAGAGTGACAAAGACATGTGAAAAGCAAGAGACGCAGATTGGGTTTCAAGTCACGTACGACCATGAATGGAATGGTCTACGTAGAACAACGTAGTTCGTGCGTGCGTAAATAACGGCTTTGCTTGCTTTTGGAACAATATATTATACATGAGCAAAAAGTATTCCAAAGAAATAATCCTACATTCAAACAGAGTTATTGAGATTTTTAATTGAATTTCAACTGACAGAAATGATTGAAAAACATCTTGAATGATGTTTAATGTAACTAGATTGATAGAAAGTTTATACCCCAATCAATTGTAAAATTATTACAGTTTTGTAGCATGAACATGAAAATGTTTCATGATTTTACTAAACAAGTTCGTCTAAAACTATGAATCATTATTTGATGAAACTATTACGGTACATCAAATAATAATGCTATCAAAAATATAAGATCAATAGGTGTGATATGTTACACAGTAATTCTGCAGCTGATAGGTCTACAAAATATTCAAGTTTATTTGCCAAAAGTTCAGGTGTTCAGGCCAAACAAGTGTTTACTGTTTGTGCAGCTTACTAATAGTTTATAGACATTGTGTTAAGTGATACTATTTGGGACTGTCAAATAACGAATTGGACTGTGTTTTGTAAGTGAATAGTTGCTCTTTTTATCATTTCTTTCTACATTATTGCACAGTTCATTTAATTAAATATATATTGTGAAATTCACAGTTACTCAGTTCCAATAACAAGTAGTTCTATATTGTGTGTCTAGATGTTACTCAGTTCTAATAACAAGTAGTTCTGTATTGTGTGTCTAGATGTTTCTCAAAGTACGGAAGTACTTTTTCACAGATATCTGTGGTTAAATGCATGTGTATGAGTAATATATGAAAAAAGCAAAAGTATGGATTGTGGAATGAACGAAATGTTTTGCGAGGTAGACTGCATCATCTCAACTGAGTTGTACAAAGAGAAGAGGGGGCAAAAAAAGAGAATAGAAAAATATGTACTATCCATCAAAGACATTTTCCGGAACACAGCATCATTTCAGAAACAAATTTCCATCTCGGGATGAAAAACACAAACACGAGTTGGAGTCTCTTCTTTTAGTGTTTCGTGTTCTTTTTTTCCTGCGCCAGAATAATTCAAGAGCCTCTGTTACAAAGGCTTTTGAGCCTTCCTCAGTGAAGAGAATTTTCCATTCTCTGCGACAAGATGCTCGCTCCTGCCGAGATGCTCGCTAATAATTCAGCACAGCGCTGTTAGCAATCTTCTTCTACTTCTGGCACAACGCATTGATGGCACAACACGATTCATCTAATCGAGTACAAACGGAAAGCTAGCGAGTTTGCTTGTAATCTTAATGGAATCGCTTAAAATCTCAATCAGATTATTTGTGAACATTTTGTAAATTTCAAGAGAGTGAAAAATTACCATTTATTCCTCATAACTGAAAGCATAAAATCTCATACGGAAGCAACCTGCGTTTTATATAATATTGATTAAACATTATTAAAGTTGAAACATCAATGGAATCTGATGCTACTTCACTACTTCGACAAGATTTAGAATCATAATTGAGGCAAAATTTTAGTTTTCCATTAAACAACATTTTAATAGTGAAACAACAAACTTGAGAACTACATTAGCGGGCAATGAAGTAAATGAAGCATTATTATATTTATGATATTTGTATCTTCGTGAAGGCAACTATAGATCGGACAATGTTTCATCTTGACTAGTAAAATCTAGACTAAAATCAAGTAGTAGGCCAACACAACAAAGTGACTAGTGATAGTTCAGTTCAATTTTAATAGTAATATTCATGCCTTAAAATACAATTGAATCACGGATCCGATACTATTTTCAAGTTGATGAGGCTTTCAAACCCATACGAAAAATAGGGGAAAAGAATAGCGATCAAGAGATTTTGAAAATTTAATCATTAATAATGCAGAATAGAGCAAGATATCGATCGATTGGTTCTAAATTAATAAGGGTTGATTCTTCAGAATTATGTAATAACTATTCTATTATTATTAATATCTTAATTATATTATTAGTAATGATTATAATTCTATCAAAATGAAAGTAATAAATAACAGAAAAGCAGTGGATATGGAGGAATATGGAAGGCGTCAAGTGTCGGTGAATCAGATCCGCAAAATCGAAACAGTCACTCTTGTGAGACACTATCTCCGTCAATGGCGTTTTCGCACAAAATGCGAATAATAAAACGGGGTTCGAGCGCAGCAGACGAACCCATAAAAGTAATAAATAATTTACAGGCGGCGAGAATTGGTCCGTGAATAAATAAGGCGAGCAGGGTAGCTCGTTTCACTATTTATGCCCGTACACAGACGCCCAGTTGAGTAGGCGATTCAGCCCGACATTGACAATATTGGCCACCGTCGCCGACTCACTTGCAACTCAGACAAAATTCCGATTCTACTATTTTACATGAACGATTTACGACTACGGAAGCAAACAGAAGCTGTAATAGAGCACTACTTCTGCTCATTAATCTGGCATTTCAAATCAAAATAAATATAAACAAGAAGAGGAAATAAACACAATAAATTGATAACTTCAGATTGATGAAACTTACAACGTAAACGGGCCACTTACAATTACACCTAATTACAATATTTCACATATCAAAAATTATATTTGTCTAAAAGCCAGTAGGCTACATAATTCAATTGAATTGCATGAATTTGGCTACTAGGCATTTGAAATTAGAGGAATACTAACGTTTTCAAAATATCTAAAGTTCAATATACAAATAAACATTAATATTATAATAGCATAATTATGGAAACTGAAAAATTACTTGAATTTGAATCAGTAAGTGGATGTCAAGAAAAAGATAATGAACAATTTTATGAGGTCAAATATTTGACCGGACCTCAATATGATTCACCCATTTACACTGAATGGTCAAGATCCGGGTTCATACATTATGATCAATGTTTTTCAACAATAAAACTTCAAGACATAAAACAATAAGACGAAATTGTCACAACCACATTTATTAAAACTTCGAGAAACTAGTTTTGGTTGTTACATCATTATCAATCTCAATCAAACTGAAAACTGAAGTACAGAGAAGCCTTATATATACTGTACATGGAATGATATTATTATTCATTATGGATACCTTCCACAATATCACCTTCGCCATTACTAAAAAACTCTATTTATTACGGAAAAGCCTTTCTATAGATTTTTGTTTCATTGCTCAATATTAAAAGAGCAAAATTATTATATTTTACATTACATTATTATATATTTTTTATTCATTTACTGTTATTATCAACCTATTAAGAACAGTTCTGTAGCCATCGGACAAACGTATCCGCAATTTATTAAGTTGAACTAGCAATAAAGTAATAGCTCAAATGAGAGCAGGCAAACAAAGTTGACAACACAATTTAGTCCAGGTATTTCATCAACCAATCAAGAAATATTTCAGCAAGGGGGTTAAGTAAGTTCCAAGTAAATGGATGCAGCCCGCAGCCCCTGTTAATGATGAACAAGTAAGTTTAAAGTTCAGTAAACTTGCCCGGAACGACGTTTAGCCGTGCTACGTGCACTTAATTATGGCAAGTGCATGGCGGTACTGCTGTGTAGCAATGACGTCCCAACGGGGCAGGAGCTGCAACCCGGTAACCCAGTGGTCGACGGACGGCGTACCGTACGTGTTTCATACTAGCGGCACCCAACCCACCCACACAGCCATTATTCATCCATTACTTTACCAGAAGACAATAATTCACCATTCCTAGACTTACTGCAAGAACACACACAAACGTCTTTCATCAAGATTAATGTTCGAAATGTAGCTCGGACTTGGTTCGGATCCCATCTCAATTACTTTATGGCACAACCCGAATTTACGACTCGCTTACAACTTACAAGTCGTTCCTAGCTTACAACAGGAAACAAAAACTGATAACGAAAGCACGTAGACAAGGAGTAATTTCGTCACAAGACTGGAGAACATAACGTTACTGGCAAGTTCAAGTTATATGTTTAGCGTTTACTACTTAATTCCGTGTTCACCACATAATGTTTATTATGGTTTGAACAAATAAAAAAACATTACAAAGGAAATAAGGTTGATCTCCTAATATTCAGACATTGAGATCTCATTTCTATAATCTAAAAGGACATTAATACATTGATTTAGGTTATTGCATCTTCAAGTAGTATATTTATACGCCATTGGTAGTATACTTGTGAACTTCAACCCTTTATTAAGCACATCACACAAAAAGTCGATTTGTGCAAAAGTTTCTGGTTTGTAAATTAAATTATTAGAATATTTCTCATCTTACAGAAAAACTTGATTGTGCTTATTGTCAGAGACTACTCGAGTATGACAAATTGAATTCTAAACAGCTGTCTGAAAGATGCAACTTGATGTAGTAGATGAGAATGTCAGTGATGAACAGTGTTATCAGTAGCCCACAAACCAAAAACATGGAATCAAAGGCTGAAAGCGCCCACTTGTCACAACCAAGACCTTGATGCCAACCTTATCTGTCAATAGACGTTCTTATCGAATACAAATTAGTCAATTGCTTTGCAGTAACTGCTTGTTCAAAATACAAAGTACAAAAATAACGACTTTTCATTACGCCTTTTTTCCTTTCAAAATAAACAACTTAAATTCTGAAATTTGCAATTTCCATTCAAGAGCTAGCCTTCATGTCAATAATGACTAGTGCAAATCAAGTTTTCATTTATCTTTAGTCGATTTTAGAATTTCACCAACATAATTTAATACTTCAATTTCTATTATAAATCATAATTTTACCGTTATATCATGAAATTATAGTAATATTACTAGTGTTGCTGGTATCGATAACAAAGCATTATTTACTGATTGCACATCAACAAAAATGTGATTTAGTTCATCGGTATTATGAGGCACCTTGTAAAATAGGGAAAACAAGAAAGTGTGCACATTCAACTATTGAATAGATGAATTCATACTATAAGATATGCATACTCACCTGAATGGGAAAAAAATGTTCTTCTAAATATCACGTTACACAGCAAAGCACACTCACCTGGAAAGAAGATAAAATGAAATTAGTAATAATATAGTAATAAAATTAAAAACACAATCGTCTTATGCGATAATTTAATAATCTTTATTTTACCACAGGGCAAAGCCTATTATGGGTATTGGAATGGGTTCCTCAAAAGAAATCAAATTTTCTATAATTCATTTATTTATTGAAAAAAGCTTAAAATGTGATAAGATACAGAAGAGCTCAGCACGATGAGCTATTTATTTGTAAATTGTCGCTCTAGGTATACCTGGATATAAGTGATCATTTTGATAGACTACTTTGATAGACTTTGATAGTAACCTTCTCCCTACTTTCACGACAGCGTAATGGCTCTGATAAAATTTGAAAAAGATCTCTCAGGAGGATCCCGTTAGTCCTCTGCTCGATTCCTGGCTCAGCTTTACTGACATTTTTGTGTCTTTGTCTCGCCTCATCATCTACTTACAAAATCATTCGTATTAAAATTAATAACAAAAACATCCAACAAACGTCCCACTAAAAATAAAGCAAGATAATGACTGGGTATAAACCCAATATTATACCACATGTGGCTTCTATAATAGTAATAGACTATTAATTGTGGCTAGTGTTATTTATCTCAGCCTTCTATTGGGTTTAGAAGTGATTATAATTTCATCATTATCAAATGGTCTGATCTGTCAAACAAGTCCAACGTCCAGGATAGTGGAGAGGAAATAAGAGTTGAATGATGGAATCAACAGACAGGGCGCCAACTCCAAAATCAAATAGTTCCGTTCGATATCTAATTGCTAATTGGAGTTCCTTATGGGACATATTCGATAGTCAAATATGGACAAATAATGGTATTGAAACTATAAGCTAGATCACGAAAGCTCATGCACTGCACACCCGACTTTCAACGGTAACCATCGATAGAATAAACTTTCAACCTATCACTCAATATATAGCACATCACTGACAGCCACACAGGCATACGTGGAACTAGACAGCCATCGACAACTTACGAAAACTGAATACAAATACAGTAGTAATTATACTTTATGGTAGTGTGAGGAGGTGCATCATGAATCATAAAAATGAGGGTAGTGCGAGAACTCACTAATATCCAGGTCATACGCACAAGATACTGTACAAGCAAAATATCAGAATGCACTGCAATAATGTGATAATTTACTGTTTTCTTAGAATTTATTGTATCGTTTGTAAAATGGTGATATTTTATATTTCAAGTCTTGATACTGTTTGTCTCATTGTTATATTTGTGTCTACACATTCATCTCTATAATCATCTTTATAAAATATATTATTTATTGCCTTCAATAACAAAATACATGATAATTATACAATGTGAAAAACCAAGTAAAAACTATCTATTATTTAGGCAACTTTAACAAAATCGTTGAATGAAGTGGAATGTTCACTTAATAATAGGAACGTTTGTCTAGAAGTTCATCTCTAAACGTAATTGACTATTTCTGATAGGTCTTAGCGGTCTTCAACATCATACTTTGGGGTTGATACAGTAGAATTTACTAAGTAATTTAAATTCATAGAATTCATTTTCCATCAAGGACATGACGTTATTTGCTTTCTCCAAGCTGTATGTGGCACAAACAGGCCTCAATTCTCATCACTAAAGCAATGTTCTAATAATGTAATAATGTTGTATAATGTATTGCAATAATAAAAGCAAGACATTGGAGTGTATCCTATTCTAGACAATATTAAAACGATATAAACTTTCTAAATGCCAAATACGAATTTAATGTTCTAATGATTCCTAGACGCACGCAAACTCAACTCCTTAACGTACAGTATTTCATTAACTTGAGAGCCCATTGTAGTAATCTACTGTATACTACACTTCAATCAAGAAATTATTTTTGGATATTAATTCCAACGCTGGGCACAAATTGCTTATAGACTGGAACGCTTCACAATCCATGCATCCACAAAGCCTCTGGTTCCACTTCAATAAAGGATAAATATTTCGCCTTTTACAAAAGATTTATGTGGAATGGAACAACTGCTGAGAATTGTCAGAATATCTGTCTAATATTGTCTGAGTAATATTTTAGTTGTCAATGCTGCAGAATACACTGAAAAATAAAACTTTTCATAACCAGGAAACAAGTTCAGCAAATTTATGTTAGAACAAAGTCTATCTACAGATTACAAAATCAAAGAGTAAATCCAGTATGATTGCTACATAAATTGGTATACACTACTTTATTCTTATTTATTTTGAGCTCGAGCGATAAAGTCGCACTTTACGCTTTTTAATAACTCTATTTTATAAAGCAGATGCCCGGTGGAATGAAACCTCGTCAGCTGATTATTAAAAGAGATTGAACACGCTAATGAAGAAAGCCGAATGAACTGGTTTCATTGACACGATGAAAATAGTTATTTATGTATTAAGAGCGTGAAGCGCGACTTTATCGCTCGAGCCAAAACATTTACTGAGCGACGCGTAGCGGAGCGCAGTAATTTTGCGAGAACGATAAAGAAGCTTCACGCGCGAATTGCATACAATATTTTCCCTAAAACTGCAGTACTGGATTGCAACACAATAAAAGCTTGTAGTTTGTAACATCACAGACCATGCGCGGATTTGGTTAGCGTTTGCCTTTTTTGAGGTTATGTGAATTTCACGGATTCAGTGATCCACCAATGAGAAGACATCAAAATCAAAACAGAAGCGTAAAGAAAACAGCTGGCGAGCGTAAAGTACTTTACCGCTTGCGGAGCAGTAAAGAGGTATTTTACAATTAGTTTTCAGTACGTACCGTAAAGAACTACTTTACGAGCAGTTTTAGGAAAAAGTTAAAACATGATGATAAGCGACAAAGATCGAATAAGATAAATTACACAGCATATAATGTCAGGCTTATACCAAAAGTCCAGGTAGATATACTATAAAAACTCTAATGATTAGTTTGGAATTCAAGTGATAGATGTATCCGGTAATTACAGTACTTTCTTGAACCAAAAGTTCAAGCCCAAATGTTTTTGTATTGCTCAACACTACCTATATGTAAGCAAAATATATAATGAAACTTTAAAGATATTTAATCGGCCAGAATTAGCCAGCCAATCGTTAATTTCATCCATGTTAGCTCAGACTAGATAAAAAGAAGACAATTTTGAGTCTATTTGAACCGTGACTTCGCGTGAGACTTCCGATTAGACAAGCTGAAGAATGCTTTTCACCGACCATGGAGAGCTACTCAAGGAAAGAGAAAATCAATGATAAAAACTGCTATTCTGGAAATCCAACTCAACTGGAGGTTCACAGCCGAAATTCAAACATTTTCGACTAATTGACATGTTCATATTAATGCATCAAGTGAAATTTCTTTTTCAAAAAAATGAAGAGTTAAGTAAAATTATTCTGCATCTAGAATCGGAGAGTGAAAATTTAGTGAATACTTTTAGGACATCCAATGAAGGATATGAAATGAGAACATCCAAGTCGACATTGAAACAAAATAAAATAAGTTTGATACTATCAGCTCACTATCAATCTAATCTAACGAATTGAATACAGTGGAATGTAAGAATTTGACGCATTCTAAATACATCTTGGAAGGAAATGCGAGATGAATTGCATAAATAGTAAACCATTTTTTTGTTTATGTTCTGAAATACAACGCTGCAATGGTTCAACGGTTTTTACAAGCAGAAATACAAAGAAATAAGAATACACAGATTTGGATGTGAAATAATCCTGGGGATATAAAATATTGATGTGTGCTTTAATAAAATTCAATCAGAGCTTAAAATGCCCGGCTAGTCTCACCAGTTGAATTGTTTCAAAGTATTCTAGGGATAATCAACAGCAAAATAACGTTCAAAGTGAGATGAATCATTTAACCTTAATTTATTTTAAAAGTTCAAGTGAAAAATACTCATTTTGAATCCCGTGGCAGCAGTGGGGCCACTAGTTTACAAAAGTTTAGTTTGCAAAATCCTTTTGTAAAGAAAACTGTACAGTTTAATTTTCTGATCAGGAATTACAACATAGAAGACACGATTGACCACCAAGAGTTCTAGGCAACTATGATCAATTTCATAGCTTCATAGCTGAAGAGAGTAGGCAACAAACTCATACTAGCTCAGTTTAGTTGTACAGGGCGGAACAGTCCAATTAGAGGGTAACAAGAAAAAGAAACTGCCGTCTTACCACACAACAAGAGGACATGACTTCAGACAGGCATACACATCCCGGAGCATCCTGGTCGGTTTGGAGAGCTCTCTACCGAGCGTGCAGTGATGTATGAAAGCACGCTTTATCAACTGACAATAAATTCTCTTACAACTCAACAATAGGCCTTTGTGTATGAAAGCATTTAACAGAACAACTAATAGCATCAAGTTATAATATCCCATTTATGATTTACACTTTAGGTCTTTCAGACATGTTTTATCGTCTTATTCAAACTCACCATTATTCAGTTTCGGTTACTGTGTTTAGAATTGAGTAGGCTATGCATATCTGAATTTTACTGTTATTTATGACAGTTGAAAAATCGTCATTATTAAGGGCCTTATTGAAAATGAGTCGTTGTCCGTCTGTCCGTTCGTGCTCTAGCGCTTGAATGGAAGATTCTAGACTCTTGAAATATAGCTTCCTCAAAGTCCAAGTGAGATCGCTATTGATTTTAGAGTTTGTGGATCGAATATAACTAATTATGATGTAAAACAGATTTCCACTATAGGCTCTAGGTTAATTTAGCAAGTAAACTCAAAACATTGGGCAACTGTTTCTATCACTGTTACATTGGACATTACGAAGCCGATGCTTAGCCCAATTATCACTTTATTTTTTTGAGTGCAAGCATTGACGTTTCAATTTTTTGATTGTGTTGAAATCTTTTCTTAAATTATTTTAAATCGTCGAATGGAAAAAACAGAAAATATTGAGGCATGATTCATATTATGAGATATGTTGAACAAGTAGAAGAAAAACTCTTTTTTATGAACTTTCGTTGTACATCTTTTTTGTGAATTGGGATGTTTATAGAAATCGAAACAGTCAAATGGTGCATATCCCTATCAGCACAAAATGATCTCTTATAATAAAAACCGATTGGTTTTATGTTTCACACCTGATGAACGAAGAATAATGTACCCACAGTACATTGATAACATACAAAGAACCAACTAATCTAAACTTAAAATAAATTGAACAGACAGTCAAAAATGTTGAAAATATTTGTTGTAAAGAACTATTGATTTTAGTCAATAAAAATGCAATTATTTCAAGGATTTATCAAATGCTTTGGTCAAATAAGTTCCATAAACTGGAATAACATATTGCGCCATCTAGCGTCAAAATGAGTAACTACATTTAGCTTTTGACAACTAAAAATTTCATTTTGGGAACTTACAACAACACTGTTTCCCGAGCTCACGAGATATCAATTACGAGATATCAATTATAAACTATGTCAATTATTTTTGACATATTTAATTTAATTAAAAAGAGATTTAAAATCATGCTTAAAAATAGGTGCAAATTTTTCAATAGGAGGTTGGTTTAAAAAATAATGGGGTGCTTTTGGTGTTTAAAATTAATATGTAACACAACCAAAAATTATGGAAGAATTGTTCATTACGCAATTGTTTATTTTACAACAAGCTACAAAAGTTTTTAGTCTTACAAATATAGAAATATTTTAAAAGCAATTGAAAAATATTTAGTTCATAAAGCTTTTTATAGTGTACACTCAAAATTAAAATTAAGCCTCACCTAAACTAATTGATATAGTAATCATGGTAACTAGTGTATAAGATTGTATAATAATTGTTGATCTGGCTTGTCTTATACTCCTGAACTGGAGTCTCCAAGACTTAATCTACGGAAAAAAAACAATAACATAGTTTTAGTTCTATGCTATTATTATTTTTTTTCGGAGGATGAAGCCCACATAGGTCTGAGACCTGTGCGTGGGTAATGAATTGGATGATAGTGATTGATGAGACGGACCTACAGTTTTAGGTGGGATCCGAACCACCGAGAAGTGATTTTACAGCAGAGAACAGTCATTTTTGCTGGCCAATCCAATCGGTCACCCTTACAAAGATGGGACAGGAGTTTCGTAGCTTATCTCTGATTGAACAGATACCTGTTACGGCACTCGGCTATCACGTTCCCATTCAGAATATAACAACACTGAAAAATGAATAACTTTGAAGAATATATATTTTTTTAAATTCTCGATCTCAAACATTTATCACTTCAATTTATGATTGAAACTATGAACCTATTCCTACGACTCCAAAACATCAACTAAATTATTTACAATGTTCATATGAACAGAAATTTTAGTTCTATATTCTTATTCTTAATTCAAACGGAATTCTTAAGTTTACCTGATTGGTCAAAAGGTACATTACAGGCTTATTTCACACATAACCGGCATTGGGTAACCGATATCGTTTACCCGGCATAATTACATTGCATCATATGATTTAAATAAAAGTGGAATGAATCTTACGGTAAATTCAAAGGGGACTCGCACTGTCCCGACCCGTATTGCACTTGGACTGTTTATTTTATATTCCCTTAGCAACATAAGCCATGGGATTAAAACAACTTCACAAACGTCCTTACAACTCCAATATCAACCTTTTTTCTTAAAAATTTAGTTTCTAATTTTTTTAAAAACATTGGAAGGAAGATGTATTTTATTCTATAGGGAAACAACTCATACTGTTCAATACAAATATTCCAATTCATTACAACTGAGAGAAGGCATGCCTCAAAGACGAGTTCTTCATTAGTGAGTCAGCTGATTCTCAGACTTGAAGAACGTTACGATTTTTGACACATGGAAATGTGATCTTCCACCAAAGAAAAATACCACAGGAAAACTTAAATTTTAATGTAAAAAATAGTCATAAACTTATGATTAATTTTTATGGTTTCTTCTTATGAGGTGCCTACTACCTCCTGAATTATTGGTACCTGTAAACCCTGTAGTTTTTGCTCTGACGTTTTATGCGTACAGACAGACAGACGGACAGAGCTTACGCATAATGCTCTTCCCCTATGTAATTCATACAGTGAGAGTTAGAAAGGCTCGGTAACTATTCAAAATGAAGAGTTTGTCTCAGATTGTAGGTAACATCTTTATCTTCAATATCATTGACATAAAAAAAAACTGCAAATTGACCTGAGCCATTTTCAAGTACCGTAGTCAAATTTTCACGAGTTCTGGGCAGTTTTTCGGTTTTCCGATCTTGCAGCCAAACTGTGTCGGACAAGAAATTAATTTGAAAATGTTCTTAGAAACAATCATGTAATTCCCTAGAGCTTAGCACAAGCAGCATCTTCCGAGCTTGCCTAGAACCAGAATTATTGTAATGCAAAATATCCAAACATGAAATTTTTTGATCAAAGTGCACCTAGTCTACGTTTGTTTTTATCGCGACGGAAATAGGCTAAAGGATAAGATATAAGCTGAGCTTTGACTTTCCAGTCATATATTTCCTACATGACTGCAAGGCTCCGACTATACGGTAAGTCTTTGCGTTCCAGACAGCATAAATAACGCCGCTAAGGGGCCTACCATACGGTCAAAAAATTGTTTCCTTCGATCAGCTTTTCCTCTAGGGATAGATTTCTCCTTTTTTTGCCCTTCAGCGAGTTTTTACAGGAATGAGACCTAGCGCAATCGTATAAGCCCCTATATTCGTAATTTCATCGAAATCATTAGTGCCGTTTTGAGATCCGTCGTATATATATTTACATACATAGACACATAAATACATACATACGTACTTACAGAAATTGCTCGTTATAATAGAATATAATTTCTTAAAAATAATGTTTTAAAATATTTCCAGCTGTTTCAAACATTCTGGGGACTTATGAATGATTAATTTACATAATAAATTAGATTTAAATTAGAATTAGATCAGAACTAGTAGTTCTGTGAACTTTCTTTGTAGTGGCGAAGGTGATATTGTGGAAGGTATCCATAATGAATAATAAGACGAAATTGTCACAACCACATTTATTAAAACTTAGAGAAACTAGTTTCGGTTGTTACACCATTATCAATCTCAATCAAACTGTTTGATTGAATCAAACAGTTTGATTGAGATTGATAATGGTGTAACAACCGAAACTAGTTTCTCTAAGTTTTAATAAATGTGGTTGTGAAAATTTCGTCTTATTATTCATTAGTTCTGTGAACAGCAGACCTCACGCCCAAGAATAAGGGTGCTTGTACAGAGGAACACACTCGATGAACTCAATGATGAAACCATCGCAAAATTAAACACAGTCATCAGACCCAACCCTTGATTCAATTCGCGTAGTCTATTTCATGTCTGTTTTTCACAAAAGGTTACCCTGTATCACATCAAAAAGGCTGAGTTTTCCACTTGTGAGACAGCTGATTGCTCAAATTAGATATTTCAGATGTCTGATGAATGTGTTTATAAAATAATATTCATATTTTTAATATGTTTATTAAATTTTTATATCATTATTATACTTAATTGAAATATTAGAAATGATTTGTTTCTCTCAAATAAATATATTATTATTTTGAATAACTTCATTCATATGAATAAGGCTCAACCAGATGAATAAGGGGGCCCGAGGGCTATCTATGAATCTGATTCCAAATGCAATAAGATGAAGAAGCTCATTCAAAAAAAAATATCTATCTATAGAAGAAGGCTTAAGAGCTTTACTTTTTCCCTTTTAAATATCCTTCAAAGGCGAGCAAATTTCGAAAATCCTTACACATGCATTGCTGAACATTCCTTCAGGAAGATCCACTCAAAATTTCATTGAATTTGCTCCATGCTTTTAGCCGTAAATGCGTTACAAACAGACAGACAAATGCAAAACGGTCGACTTGAAACAGAGAACTCTCTTCGGTCGGTCAATTAATTTACTTGCCGATAAGAATATGAAATGAATACTTAATTTGATCATTCTGAGAGAATCAATTAAGTACACTTGAATTATCCAAAGTAGAATTAGAATGAATAAAGACGCTAAAACTTGGAATTATTTTACAATAAAGCGTGATGCTTTGACAGGTCGCATGCATGTGGGTATAAATATACCTTTCATGTGTACTTAGTTTCTTAGAGCTTAGAGCCCATATAACTATCTAAACATCTTCATATAACCAAAGGCCTAAAGGTAAACTCAGTGTTTGATAAGAAAGCAATATGACAATTACAAGCTGACAACAACGGACAGAATGTTTAGTCAGTGATGAATGAAGCTGAAAAATAGGATGGTTGGAAGTATGACTGAAGGGCTAACGGTTGTGGGGTGGGGGGGAGAGCATGGAGAGCTCTAAATCACAACGTTGACAGGCAAGAACGCGACGCGCGGATTGGAATGAGGTGGACAGAAGGTGGTGCGTCAAAAAAAATTAATAACTCCTCGCAGCACGACGACACTGAATGACGATGCTTATGATGACACGAAAAAATACCGAACAGAATAACGACACATTGGGGATCTTGTAAGGAGGAAGGGCGAAGAAAAGACTGTGAGACGAAGTACATCGATCGATTCGGCGCCACTTCATCTGTGTAGGTTGTGGTAATCCTGATGGGGGGGGGGGGGGGGGGAAGGGGGAGGTTTTGAAGGATCAGAACGAAAGCTCCCGTTTCCCCCAAAAGTGTTCTTCAAACCAGCAGATACTGAGAGAGATACGATACCTTCAGTGGGGCAGTGCTTGCCGTCTGTATGGAATGGCAACAGCCGAAGACACAGAACTGCTTTCAAGCTAAAGCTGAATATGGCTTGGTTAGGCTGATTTGGGGTTAATCAAAATGCATTCTATACAAAAATAGTCTCTGTAAAAGTCAACTTGAAAAAGTATAACTAATCAAAATTTATTATTCAAGAGACTGTTATTCTTGTTGAATCTCAATTTTTATAATAGTGAATCTGGACAATTTTTTTGAAGAAAACCTTCTTTAAAGGTAAACTCAGTGTTCGATAAGAAAGCGGTAGGGCAATTATAAAAGCTAACACCATCAGACATAATATCAAATTTGAATAAAGCTAGTCTTCAAATAAAATTAAAGGTGCGTCAGTTAGGCTACCTCAATATATATTCACGTTAATAGAATTCAACAATGATGAAATTCAAAAAGCTACAAAAATTGCTTTCTACGATTTCATGTTTTACGTAATTCTCAATGAACAATTAAAATTTGTACTTTAAATAATATGCAAGGACAATACTTTTTAATACACCTTCTATTCATTCAAATTCATCATTATATTATCAAATACAGCCATTATCGTTTCATGATCAGGAAAATAAATTTATTGTGTTCTACAATAATAATTCTTGAAGAAAAGCTGAGCTGTAATGTACGTGTTATTTTTACTCTGCGACAACCAAAACAGTTATTCCTCAATATATTTTTTCATTGAATACAAATATTTTGAGCTTAGTTTTTGAATGAATCCGATATGAATTTCAGTGACAGTGGGCCCATGGGCCCCCCCCCCCCCCCCACCCGAAATTTCAGAAATAAAAAATTCTCAAATAACTAATAGATAAGGACTTATTAAAGCCGAAGGTTTCTATCTGTTTTGTAGTATTATAACGAACAGAATACAGAAACCCTGTTTGGGTAATAGAATATAGCTACAGTTATAGTCAGATTAATGCATTTTTTCAAATTTTTCCTCAATATTTACTCATATAGAAACTTGTTAGGTGCTCAAATGGATAATTTTGATTTAAAATGAGCTACGAAATCGAATAAAACATGTTAGAAAACTGTGACTACCATAACTATTTATTTATTACATTAAATAAAACGCAAATTTTCAAGTTTGAAGTGGATTAACTTTGTTAATTTTTGATAAATCACCTTTTTGAATAAACTCATCTTGTAGAAAATTTAGTTTTGAAGTTAAAATTCAGTATAAACCACTAGCCTGAACGCACCCAAAGTTCATAAAATAGGGATTTTATGAATGAAAACACACAAATTAATGCAAGTTCTATGCAAGCGAGTAAAATCAGTGTGCTATGATAAAAAAATTCCGATTTCATGAACTTTGGGTTGGGTGCCTTTTAGGCTAATGACATAAATTATATGAAACTTATAATAATTAGTATTAATTTTGAGATTCAGTACATAAGTTAAGTATGGTTAGTTCCAATTTTGACTCAAAATAGACACAGATATCGGTATATCAAACTTTATCATTTCAAACCTGGCCACCTAGGTTCTTGGGTAGTAATTTTTCAAAAATTTATTTTGAACTTTAGAGCCCAAGTTGTCTAGATTAGCTTTTTACACCACTAAAATTTAAAAAAAATCCGGACTCTCCTATAACCCAGACCCCCTTGGTGAGCCCTTCCCCCGAAATCTGATCCTGGCGAAGCCACTGCCCAGATCAACCCATGGTGAGCCCCCCCCCCCCCCCCCCCCCCATCTAATCCTGGCTACGCCACTGTTCAGTGAATCGAAAGACTAGAGATGACAGAAGTTCCAAATTAATAAATTTTCAAAACTAAAAACTATTTTTCACTTCAATAAACACAGAGATCCACCTATTTTCTTGCGGAAATGAACTCATTTTAATCACACAATATACATGAATCATTTTTAATGTCAAACCGATAATCAAATTTAACTATATTCAAGGCCTCAATATCATCTTAAAGTATAGCACCAATTTGGGCAAACGTACATTGTGATGATGTTCATCAACACAACTAAAACAATCGTTAAGCTAAAATTGGCGAATAAGCACAGCTAGGATTGAATTATGCGTTGTCATTAGGCCAGTGCAAACGCATTTGTGTTGTCTGAGCCATGTCATCGCCTCGCTTACTGGCACAGGTGTTGGGTGTGATTGGCGTACTGTGGTGGTGAGGGGTGGGGGGACCATGCTCGTTGCTATTAAATACACCTGATTGACATTGATGATGCAAAGCCTAGCAACCAGATCAATATATCCTGTAGCCGTTTTATGTTAGCTGTTCTCATGATTCAAATATTGCTTTCTAGTCAAAGTTATCTGTTGGCACGGCTATTTCCGTGTCTACAACCACAAGACTATTCAGTGTTTTGAACATGTTTTGTAATTCAGCCACAATCATATCAAATTTGAATAAAGCGAGTTTTCAAATAAGAGTAATTTATAGGTAAGGTGGTCATATTTTTGACACAAAAAAAGTAAAATTTGACACCAATAAAAGTAACTTATAGGTAAGGTGACAATATTTCTGACACATCAAAACGGGACGCATTGCATGACATATAAGCTCCATCTATCAGGATTTTGGGAATTATGATGGTTAACAATGGTTGGGGGGAGGGGGGGGGGTTCCGGAAGCTTTTTCAATAAGTAACACATGAAGCCATATGTTTTTATATGCATTTTGAAGACGATTATCTGCTAGGCCTACGTGGGCTTTACCAGTAGTCTATATAAAAAAAATTAGAGTTTTGTCTGTACATTTATCAGAATTACATATTTTTTGGTTATTTTTACGTTTTATACATTAAAGAAGCCGAAACAAGTCTTATCTCAATTTCTGTCTGTCTGTCACGGCCCCGAAGGCATTTTACGCGGCCTTCTCCTGAAAAACGAGAGCATCGATCGGGATTAAAGTTATTTATCAGTATTGAAAACCTTTTTGACAATGTCTTTAGCTATAAAAAACTTTATAAAAAAATTAACTTTTTTTTAACAGAATAATAAAGGTTTAAAAACCAAATATTGTGGGATTTTGGATACATTTCTTTTAAGTTTTATTACCATATAAGAACAAATCACGTAATTTATCACGATTCAATTCAATTCATTGAATGTAATGTTTTTGTTCATGTAAAAATCAAGAAAAGTTAAAGGATTCAATAATATGCCAGAAGTTTCACAAATTATTGTTTGTTTGGTCAACATCTGTAGATAAACTGAGTAATATTAAAACGAGTCCGGACTTGTCAATCGACTCGAGCGTGTTACCTATCTTGTTTTTCTCATAGGCCTATTCGTTTCGTGATATGTGTCTTTTTGTGTGTATTTTATCATTCGACGTTTTATATTACGACGAATCGCCGAATCAGCGATGATAAAACAACATCTGTAACCACCTGATGATGACCCCATGGAAGGTTTGAAACCGGTAGTGAAAAAATAATTATTGGATACCAAAACGCAGGTATTTAAACCTTTATTAATATTAACTGGTATCCGGAGGCTAAAGAATCCAATAAGAAACTAATGTTTTCCAAGACAACTATTTCTACCATAAATAATATAGATATGACTATAGACATCACCAGGACATGGAACAGAGCTAGTTCTTTCAATGCTGATGGATTTATTGAAATAGATGAAATAAATCGTATTCTATTTTCACCATATTGGATTATAAATACTTCAAATACATATGCTGTATGAAACATCAACAGAACACAACAGGAGCGAGAACACATATTAATCGAACAGAAAGGATATTTCATTTCTATAACAGAGTTACGGTGTTATTGTGTATGAGCCTCAACATAATGGGTTATACAGCCTGTCAGTCAATCCTCAATCGACGACGGATATTACAGTTGCAACAGGAAATGAAAGTGTGCAGCGAATAAAAAGGCGCAAATAATACACGAGACAGCACAAAAACTATTATTTTGTCAAAGAATGTTGTACCATGTTTATTTATATAAAATGCAATTAACTGAATCCAAGAGACAGCAATGAAATGGAATTCAGTGTATTGAATGCGACGGGACTAGAGGCCGTATTTATGAAATTTCCTTCAGTATCACTTGACTGGAGGAACTCAAGAGTAAGAATAAAAATTGAATAAGAATAAAGAAAAAATAAAGAATTAAGAAAATTAAATAAGAATAAAGACAGAGCAAGTTCACAGAGTTATAAGCTAGCGAGTAGCTGCAACAAAGCCAACCCAGCTTCTCCTACAAAGGTCTGACTCCTGATAATTTACTTTGGATACCACTAAATTACATTAATATAAGAATTTTCACTACATAAATACGGCCGGGACAACTGGGTCGTCTTGTAGTATTGCTATTCGTTGACTTTTCAGCTAGTAAACTCACCTTCACTTCAATTGAATTTAGTATAACCTCACTTAGAGAACTTAACTTGAAAGTCAAGGAATTGCTTCGAATTGGTATCTCAAATCCGTTCTTAACCAAGGTAAGAGAGGTAATTTGAAGTGATTCCTTCTGATTATTTTCTATCAAATTTAGGCTTCATTTTTATGATATATCAGCTCTCAAAATCAAATAAATTTTTACACCATTGCAATGTACTTCACTGTATATTTGACCAATTAAAACTATTTTCTACTTTGTTTATATAGGCTATAACTCGATTTCTAACCTATAAAGTTTTCTGCCCACCTAAAATTATGTTAATGAAGTTCTTCAGCCTGCAGTCAGATAGCGCTCGATACACTAAATCTATCTACCATTGTTGAAAAAATTGCAACAAAAAAATATTATCTGTGATGTTTTCCATGAATATACTTGATAAACAATCTAATATCAAAACTGACACTGCATAACCTATCTATTTAATATATGATTTTCACTCACTTATACGAAAATCTTATATTAAATAAATAGAAGTAGTGTCAGTTTTGATATTAGATTCTTAAAAATTATTAGTGTAGAGTATATTGGTGTAGTAATAACTACTTTACACTAACTTTAAATTTAAATAAAGTGCATTATCTTTATCTTTAAACATGGTAATTTATGTTCGATGGTGTTTCAAATTATGTTTCGAGGTTAGGTTTGACCTTGAAATCATGACTGGCAAGTCAGCTTGAGAACACGTTCAGTGAGTTCGAGTCAAGAGACACTGAAGTACTTTCATAAAAACGGCCCTGAAAGTGCTCCATATAGGAATTCAACAGGCGATTTGTTTGAAATATGGATTAATTTGTGTTGTGCAAAATATGGGGGGGATGGGGAGTAAGGAGAGAACTAGAATTTCCCAATACGGTTGAGGCTCGGCAAACTGGCGTTCAATGGAATGGTCAAAAGGCTTGATCAGCTGTGAACAGACTTTTGACGAAGCGCGAAAATCGACCGTTTCGCCAGCGTTGCCATGACAACGCTGAAGTTTAGACGTCCGAGATACGCCACGGCCCGCAGCGATGATGCTGATGCCGATACTGCTACTGCTGCCCTAGGCCTATCCCGAAACGCGAACGGTCCTTCCATAACTACTGTAAGCCGGAATTGCGTAATTTGCTACCTCCACACCGACGACGACACGCTTGGTCTGCTTGGCTCCCGGAAGCCATCCAATCCTGCTATGCAGAGTAGAGACGTTACATTACAAGTGAGCCCAACGGACTGGAGAACTCTCTTGCAAAAAACTAATTTTGGAAAGGGAAACTCATTTGGGAAGCTTATCGGAGGAGAAGGTGGTAACGAAAAACGGCTGTTTTGAAGATACTAATTTAGATAAAATTCACACGGCATCCATCACTTGAAGTTCAAGTTCATCGTAGCTCTGATACACAGATTTATTTTCCACAAAAATACCTACCGTATTCATATACCTATATATCAGGGCAATGGGAATTAGTGTATCTATAGAGTAAATCATATTTATATATCAGCTGATAGAGATTCTATAAAAAGCCTGATCGCATTTATTCACATACAGCTGATGATAACTCAAAATATATTTTGATATCTATTGCGAATTCCATATGGTGAAAACAACACTATTTTTTTCTATATAATTATATATTAATGAAGGACTGAGAACCTATCCTTTTGTTTCGCCTCAAAAAGAATGAAGGAGTGGGTCAATTTCATTGGCAAACGAACTTGATCTGTATCAAGTTCCAAGAATATGTGCATAAAATTTGAAGTTGATTGATCAAAGCGTTCGAAAGTTATCGTCGAACAAACATACAGAAAAAACCGCGAGCCTCTAGTCACGAGTCACAAGTCAAAACTGAGAAGTCGCTACGCTCGTTCAATAAAACAGCACAAGTTGGGGCTACCAAATTCATAAGGTTGAAAACAAATTTTCCGGATGAATCCCATAGACGTTCAAAACTGCAAAATGGTAAAAGGAGTTAGAGACGAAAAATGCCAGAATAAGCTGAAATCGAGCAGATTCGACAGGTTAGCGCCTTTTTTTCTGGGACTTTTGCACATTTGAAACTGACTTGTCAAACTGAAACCATCAAATTTCAACTATCTATTTAACTGAGCAGACTTTTGAGCCTTTCTGCGTGGTACTCAGTAAACGTTCTTCTCTTGTAGGTAACCAGATGAAAAACATCTGTCCTGATGGGTAAGGGACAAATTATTACGTCAACTAAAAATGTGATGGTAGTCAAAGAAGAATAGAAATAATATTAGCCCATAAATTGAGATAATCATCAACATAGAACAGGAAGGATATATTATGTGTGAGTATTATTATTATTAGGCTATTATTATTATTATTATTAGACGTAAAACTCCCAAAGTGGAAGACGCTGAGTAAAGATGGTTTATTTTTTGGACTTGCTCTTCTTGTTTGCCCACCAGCTTTTCATTTTTTGAGCGAATTCAGCTTTTCTCTCTTCACTCCATTTAGTTCCAACTCTTGAAGGTTTTGTCTCTGGTATAACTTCCCATTTATAAAGTTTTATTCTGAAGTTTTTTCTATTGTATATTTCTTTGTTGGTTACTTTGGGCAGTACTAGGTCTTTTTTAACATTTCGTATCCATTATTATTATTATTATTCTGTGTGATATATTTTTTTCAAGCCACCAAAATAATTCATGAAATGGAGAAACAATCTCAAGTAGTTGATGGATGATATGGAAAATGAGGAGGTATTGTGATAAACTTTGATGGGGCGAGCAGATGAAGATGGAAAAAATAGAGGAAGGAAAATATTTGATAGTTTCATTGAGTTCAAAAGTACGCTGTTGTGGAGGAGAGACTATGTAAAGAACATTGACTTTTTATGAGTTCAACATTCAAGCGCAGAAACCTTGATGTAACTTCTCAACATAGAACCATTCTCAAGAGCAGACATTCTACAACTAGAAGACATTCTACAACTGAATGTCACTTGTTGAAGAAATTAAGAAAGAAAAAAAGAATAAGATGCCTAAAGCAATCACAACTTTATGATACCTGAAAAACTTTATTGATTCACTACTTTAATAGGTACTGTACTTCGAAAACAATCAATAATAGAATTTTTAAATCTCTTATTCGCAGTGTTGAGAATAGTAATAGTACGCTTAATTGATTTCGGCTGAAAGTGACAATTTTGGCATCAATAAAAAGCAGTTCAAAGAGCGGACAATTCAAACAAGGAGGGAGGTAATGCGAAAAAAACAGATAGGCCCACAGTTTACAAACTCATCAAATACATTCAATTTCAGTTTGAAATCAACTTGCTATAAAGAAAATTTCAAATTTTCATTATTTAGGCTACTATTTACCAATATGGTAGATAGGTAATAAGATAAATTGTCTTTATTTTGGTAGAAATTATATGGGTGAAGTTGGACCCCATTTACACTTGACCCACACAGTTATATTAAATGAAAATTTGTGGTGAATTTGTGCAAGGGAGAAAGAGAACAACTATTGATCAGATGCAGGCCGGGTTTTCAATGGTGGAGTATTTGGGTCGACCTGTGCGTGCGTGCGTGCGTGCAATGGTGACCGTTTGAGGTGTGCGAGAAATGACGACTACACCCGACGACAAACAAGGGTGGAGTCGCTGGCGACATCCTCATACTGGTGTGATGGTAATGCCCGCCTGTCCAGGAAATAGGCTAGTCAGCCCTCTTTCACTTCCTTGTCATCATATAAACCTACTATATCACAGCTGTAGTTGTGTCATTCTAAGCAGAATAAACAACGAACGCAGAGAATTAGGTGAATCGCGAGCGAAATAATAATTTTCAAATATGTTTGCCCATTACACAATTTATAATCAGTTCCTTTTTAAATTGCATCTCTTGTTACAATATTGGAAAGATATGAATAATCGTGAATTACTTGAAGAATTTCGAATCTATTACTTTTACACCTTGTACTGGTTCAACTATTTATGTAAAAGTGTAGCCTCAACCAAAATGGAAAGCAGTAATACTGGTTAGAATTTGAAACCAAATTTACCATCACATCAAACACCGTAATTATTTTGTGCATTATAATATAAATTATGAAAGATCAAAGATCAAAGATGAACTTTCAATGCGGATAAGCTGAGTGTGGTAAAAGATTATTCACCTCTACTTGACATATGAATTTAGAGGTTCACATGAACAAATTAGGCAACAATCAAACTTAAAAGATTTTCAACTAAAAAAGTAGGTTATAATACTCGCTTCAGCTAATAGGAAGTGCAGCTACTACAGCTAAGAAACAATATTGATAGGCCAATTTTGGAAATGAATATAACGACTTCTGTGCTGAGAAAAAGTTCAACAATAACAAAACATCATTAGAGTAATATAGTGGAAATTATGAAATCAATACAATAAACTATTTTGATTTCAAAATGCAAATTGTAAATCAAAATAAGATATAATTAGTGAACAGTGTAGTTGAATGAACAAAGTACACGATCAACCAATCAACCAACTGGTTTCGACTTCTAACCCTTTACTTCTAACTACAACACTACCAGAAGCATTCCTTTCTTTTGCACTCAATCATTCGCTCTCACACTTCTTCCTCTTCCTTCAGCGTTCAACTTCAAAGTAGCAGAACCTGATAAAATTTCACCGAGCGAGATTAGAGAGCGAAAAAATATTGACAGCACCTGAGAACAAGGGTGATGATGTTGACCGAGCTTCACAGAGCGGAAAGAATGAATCATCAGCGGCCGGCTTAGCAACGCGAAACCGGTTTTGAGCCGCGTAGATAAGAGCAACATTACTGCTACGAACAGAGGAGTAAAGGCCTTTTCACACCGGCGTACTGGACGTTTGGTACGTTTTTGTCACAATAAATCGCTGCCCATGCTATCAAATGAGACCGTTCACACCGCACATCAAGGACGTTGCGGACGTCCTGGACGTCCGCGATGGTTTTCTGAGGATCGCTCGGCGAGCGATTTTCCACAAACGTCCAGTACGCCCACGGCCTAGCGCATGCGCAATAGATAGATAGAGATAGCGTTTAATGAACTCCTCTCAAAGGGGTATAAGGACTTGTCAAATAGTTGAAACTTGTCTTTAAATGTAAATTACACTCAGCAATTTTTGAGCAATTTTATTTTTATAAATTTTACAGCTGAGGAATAAACACCGCGATTATAATAGCTGAAGTATTACTGAACTGTATAAAAACAATGAGCCTCCAGTTCCGACTTCAACTCTATTTTTAATTTTTTTTCGGTGGCATTCCACTTGTTGATGCTGGCAATGCATTAAACAGATGCAATTCAGAACTTGTTACCCCTCTTGCATTCAAAGTCGTGCGATGCGTTTCAAATCTCTGATTCCGTGTCGATGCCTAGTCTCATAATTATGTAACATATACCCTTTTTTAAATTTTTCCTCATTCTTTTTTATCAAACAAACTGTTTCCAAAATATATAAACTAGAAAAAGGGAGAATTTTCAATTGTTTAAAATATGGGCTGCAGCTTGTCCTGATACTCTCCCACCATCACGCGTAATGCCCATTTTTGTAATTTGAAAATTTGGCTGACATCAGTCGAATTACCCCAAAATGCTATTGGTTTTTATTGCTGATGATATTGCTGATATTCCGTACGTTATGAGGGAGTGGAATAGGGCGATTTCTTTTAAAATTGGAAGTTCTAACAAATGCTTCATACTTCTAAGAACATAAACAACGGAATTTAGTTTCTTTTTCAAATATTCTATATGGGGTTTCCAGGAAAGTTTGCTATCTATTATCACCCTCAAAATTTTAACTTCATGCACACTTTCAATAACTGTTTTATCATCTACCTTTACTATTCGACAAATCTCGGATCTGAGTGGCACATGATTTGTTTTATTGTAATTGAGTACAAGCAAATTTGCACAGAGCCACTCATCGAGTTTTCCAAGTGCCTTTTCACAATCAACCTTCATCCGCACTTCATTCTTAGCCCAAATCATAAAGCTTATATCGTCAGCATACAAAACACTATGTGCTGGATTCAGAAAATTAGGCAGGTCATTTATATACCAGGAGGAACAAGACAGGGCCCAATACTGAGCCGTGGGGAACCCCAGACACCGATTTCAACATTTCGAGCAATGAACAAATTTATTTGAGGACTCTATTGTGACTTGCTGGTATCTATCCCTGAAATATGAAACAAACCACTCATACACTACGTCCATTAAAATTTCAATTTTGTCAGTAAGATATATTATATCTATGCCAACCTGATAAAATGCCTTTGATAAATCTGCCATTAGACTGCACACTTTTGAGCCATCATCTAATGTATCATCTACAAATGTATCATCATGTACATGTGTTAGTACCTTGTCCATGTATTAAACCTACTAAGTGTACTATAATAATACCAAAATTATTAAATTAATCTCCTAATAATGAATGTTGGTGTTAGGCGTAAGACGAGCATGGGTGGGGACACAAATGAGAATATAACAAAAAAGCACATTCACATGCAAAATTGATACACTCTGGTCAATCATCTAATCGAATCATGATATAATATTATATTAAACTAGCTATTGTACCCATACTTTGTACGGATAATGTTTAGAAATAAGACATACATATCAGCTTTTTTGATAGCAACGATCATGAAGTTGTTAGCAGCTTAGTAAACAACTTAAAACGTAAACAATTCAGTGACAGTTATCAGAGAGAATTTTTGAGTACAGCTGATTGATATAATATCATGATAAATCACGTGATTTGTTGTTATGTGGTAATAAAACTTAGAAGAAATGTATCCAAAATCGAACAATACTTGGTTTTTAAACGTTTATTATTCTGTTAAAAAAAAGTTAATTAGTTTTTTATAGCTAAAGACATTGTCAAAATAGTTTTCAATACTGATAAATAACATAAATCCCGATCGATGCTTTCAGGAGAAGGCCGCGTAAAATGCCTTCGGGGCCGTGACAGACAGACAGAAATTGAGATAAGACTTGTTTTGGCTTCTTTAATGTATAAAACGTGAAAATAACCTAAAATATATAATTCTGATAAATGTACAGACAAAACTCTAATTTTATTTATTATAGATGTTGTAACCGGATGAAAGACATTTTCTATCAAGAATAACTAGGTCAACATTGACAAATCTAACATCTTAAATATTAACATCTTTGAATATTATGCCTCAAATCATCATGATTGTGACATTGGTACTAATCTATAGTACTACAGTAAGTGATCTACAGTACTAATCATGGTCATTCCCAATACTAGCATATAATTAATAGTATCGGTACCGTAATTTGTACTCATTTCTTATTAAGACTCAACAATTTTTCAGATTTAAAACAGACCTACTAATTAATTGGAAAAAGCACTTACTTTGGAGTCTCATCAAATCATCATATTTTGGCGGACTCACCTGAAACAGAAAAAAATATTCATTGATAAATTACAAAAAATGAGTCATTGATAAGACAATAATAATAATAATAATAATAATAAAATAGAGGGTGTTTCCCACTATCAAACTTTTATGACATTGCAAAAAAAAAAACAGCCAGCGTTGTTTGCTTGATGTGGCATATTTTCCCGACTTTTTCAAATTTCTAGGAAAACAATTTTTGGCAACAATTCAGATTCCTGGCCAAAAATCGGGATTGCTGTTGTGTCACGCACATGAAGCGTATCATCGACTGTTTCCAGCCGCCTGCCTAGCCACGGTCTTACCTACCCTACCTACCTACCTGCCTGCCTGCTCTGCCATTTCATCTTTATAATGAAAAATAGCAGAACAAAACTCAAGCAAGGCCTTACTGACGGCACTCTTATCCAATGGAGAACTACTCTATTGAGATAGCCACCGATTTCCACAGCGATTTGCCATTAGGCTCGGTTCACCTGATCAAAGAAGTAAAAGTAAAAACAGTGCTGTAGTTTTCACCAACGTAATAACACGAACAACAGTACTTAGTCACACTGCTGTGGATTCGATTGCGCAGGCGCGATATGCCTTCTATTATACCACCTATCTATCAATAGATTTCCTAGTTTCTTCTAGGCCAATCATTATACATTATTACAGGCCCTATATTGAATTACAGAAGCGCCAAAATGTAAAGCAAACCGAAACGAATTAAGCTGGCATGCAACTTCCGTGTTAAATCTCTTGAGAGGACGGGTCCACAATGCAGTACAACTACATATTTATCATTATTATCATCACTTTTGATTGACCAATGAAAAGAGTATACGAAGGGACTTTTTTATAGAAATTATTACAGCCATTACATAGATTTTTGGGACTCCTAGGAACCTGTTTCTTAACTTCTGGAGAAAATAAACTAGAATAAATTTGGCTCAAGCAAAATCAACTTTCCGAGTAATTATTCTCTATTCAATGACCTACATAATGTTGGCAAGTTAACATTCTGAACAAAGCATTGGTTAATTATGTTTATGGATAATAATATCTTGTTAGGAATACTTAGCAAAGCTACCTTTCATTAACGAATTACCTCCTAAGTTATTATCTATCTGGGTGTACGATATCGTTGGACTGTAATGAATAAAACTGGATTGATATAGTTTTAGCCTTTACACCATAATAAAGCAAACTGAGACATGGATATCTAAGACATCACTACCACTAATTTAATGAAGTTTTCGCTACACAGTTCAAGAAGTTCAGCTAGAAGTTCAAATCGCTACCTCCATTTCGGCAAATAAAATACAGAATAAAAAACAAATACAGTACAAGAAACTAGCAAATGTGTACTGACCAATCGGCCTCTGATGACCATTTTAGCGTTGGGGGGCGCTGCCAGAACCCTGCCCGGAGTCTGCTGTTGTCGGGGGTGGGTGCGTTGGTGGGCCCCCCGGGGCCTGCTCGGTGGTTCGGACACGGCGGCGGCTACTGCTAGCTGCCCTCCACCTCCGCACTGCCGCTTCCCATCACCGCTGCCGCCGCCACCGGCTCGACCACGATCCACTATCACCACTTTCCAACACACACGCACAAGCAACGGCAAGCATCGCCCGCCTCCGCCCCGCTCACACACTCACTCTTCTTTTCTATTAATGTACGAAGAATACAGTTATCTCTTCATCAATACTCCGGCAGAAAGGCTGCATTCGCGCTGACACTTTTTCAAGTCATGACAAAACTCACTGATGGCACGAACACAACACCCGGCAACCTTCACAACATTCACAACCTTAACAACCTATAACAGAAATTTCCTTATTCAACTCTCATATGAACCTAACCCCCACTGAGCAAATCACAACTGTCTCAAACATACAACCGCCTAGGTTCCGAAATCAACGAAAAGTGAAATGTAGGGTCCGACTACACGAAATTCCTTTGTCACCTGTTGCGCAGGTCAATGGATAACGAGCGACTAATCTAAGGCCCTTATTATACAGGAGCCACTACAGACGCCGTCGCAAGCCAAAATTAAGACTAAATTACACCAAGCTCAACAATGTTACAGTACATTAACATAATTATTTACAACCATCAGCTGATTTTTTATCAAATTTACTCGGTTGGTGTAATTTATACTTAATTGTGGCTTGCGGATGCGACTGAAGTGGCTCTTTACAGTAAGGGCCTAAAGTTTCAGTTCCCGTCCCGTTTACGGGGCTAGAAAAGCGTAGCTTAATTTACGTCAGGGGGTCCCAAACTTTTCCTCCCCCGCCCCCCTTATTGAAAGATAAACTTCTCACGCACCCCTTACAGAGTAAATTTTATGATCATGTGAAATTAAGAAGTCTCACATTAAAAACAAAACGAGTAATCCTCTATCACAAGATACAAGATTATAAAATTGAATGAAAGTTGAATGAGTTCAAGAAAAATGAGTTGAAGAGATGGGCATAACTGGCATAAATTTTCTTTGTAAGTTTTGGTTTTTTCCCGGAGGATGAAGCCCACATAGGTCTGAGACCTGTGCGTGGGTAATGAATTGGATGATGGTGATTGATGAGTTGACCTACAGTTTAAGGTGGGTTCCGAACACACGCACAGGTTGCGAACCCACCAAGAACCCACGCTTGTTCTTGGTTTCGCTTTAGTAAAGACACCAGCAATATTGAGTTTGTTACTCGTACAATGACCACAAGAGTTGAAAATGGTTTTTCACTTGAGAAGGTGCTTGAAAAAGGCTTCTTGAAACGTTCATCATTTATATATTCATTATTTGATACATTTTGAAGTATTAGATCTAAAATAATGATTTATTCATTTTGTCAGTCATATTTGATAGAGGAATACTTTTGTTTCAATGCCGCTGATATTGGTATCGGCTGCTCTGATACTTACTAATATCGATGACAGTCTGTTATTGTATCAACAATATAACAAAAAGATAACATTTTTTACACAACTCTTGAATGAATATGAACTTTACAAATTTATACTCTCATACATCAAGAATGAATAGTATTTAAACATTTTCAATAAAAATACAGTTAATGTTTAAAAATTTACGATTCATTAGTAAAACATTTTGCAGACTAGCTCAGATTCTTGAAATTTCTTACTTTTCTTGCCAGTTTTGTCATCACGCTCCCAGATTGGGAACCACTGCTCTATATGAACTGGCAGTAGATATTTGAGTCCTTGATGAATAACATTTACCAACCATCAAAAATTTCCAATGAAATGTTTCGACTCGATTAATAATTGTGAATAATTGCATTTAATAATAGAGAATAATTATTGAGAGTTGATAGAATTATGGTATAATTCAGTTTTTCTTAAGCAGGTTTCAAATTCATAAAACGGAATTAAAATAGTCTTTTCTTTCCAAAGCTTTTGCAAATTGACTTTAATTGACTATTCAAAGCTTTCTAACTCAAATTCCTTCCAAAGACAATGAAATCATGATTGCTTTATTAGGAATATTGTTAACTATTCTTACATTCAATTCGACGATAATCTGAATTTTTGTGTAGAAATTAAATTTGAAGGCATTTTCATGTCAGAATGACACTTGTTTGAAGATTTATAACCACCCTTTATTCATGTTTGGACGTTAAAAATTTATTAATGAATGATTAGTGCGAAAAAAGATGCTTCATGAATTTATTACTGCTCTTCTAATAGTTTTTGCATTTTTAAGGCATGTCAGTATTACTTCATTGTACTGACAGCTGTCATAGTGGGTTTTTTAAATTATTTGCTTTTACCTCTATAGTGATATTATATTATTAGTCAGATTTTGTAATCATAGAATAACTTTAATAAGATTGTAATATGCTTTTTTGACATGATAGGATAGAACTCATTCTCCACAAACACAGGTTGATGCATGTGGAGGACTTTCTTCTAAGTTTACTGTGCCTTTGTTTCATGAAGGAAATAAATTAAGTTATCAATCAATGTTCTTATAATGAACAAGTTCAACAGATCACCGCCGTAACCTTCAAAAGTACTAATACTACAACTATGAAAGTGCAATGTAACTATAACTATGTACTACTTATATCAGTGTATGCAATTTACTAATCAATTATTTATTGATTCTGTTTAATATCTAAAAAGTAGAGTATAAGTTAATCGAATTATATAATTGGAATCAAGTTGGCCAAGTTCCAACAAGCGTTATTAGAGGATAACCCTCCGGGGATATATATATTTATTAAAAAAAAAAACGAATAGACTTCCAAACTATCTTAAATAATTCTATTCAAGAGTTACATTTGTTCTTATGTTGAATCGAACCTTTTTCAAGTTACTGTACTTGAAAATCAAAGATTCATATTAGATTATAATTTTGTTTGAAATTGAAGTCATTGGTAAAACTTCAATTATTTATTACAAGATTCATTAAATCAGCAATTACAAGCCAAAACGTAAATGAGTCAGATAACGACAGGTTCTCAAAGCATATTTATAGGCCTATAGTCTGACTGTGTAGACCATGAGAGCAATTATTTCTGTTATCCACATCATCCTAATCAAGCTGAACCTATAAAGCAGTTTCAAGGGATAGAGATGAACATCCGCCATGGGATGAAAGGGCAGTTAATGGATTTCATCACGACATCCATTAGCATTAGCTACTGAAGCCTATGTAATTCCATAAATCAATCATCAGTACCGTAATGAGCACCAACACACATCACTGATAGGCATCAGATTACATTATAATTTGGTAGTTCACATACTGAACGAATCTTAGTCCACAAAAATATCAGAATAATTTCTCAATAAAAAACCATCAATTATCTATTTAAAGGAAAAGTTTACAATTCTATTTATTTTTTTGAGTTATTGTTTTTGAGTTTAATAGCTTTATCCTAAAAGAAGTTCAATTCACCGTGCAATCAGCGTCACCTACCATAAGAAACTCACTAGTTACAAAATACACAAAGGAACCTAGTAATAAGTAAAACAGATAATTCGCATTGCTGAAATCATATTTATCTAATTAGAGTGAGCTAGACATAACAGAGAATTCCAATCGTTAAGATTACGCTCTCGTTATCAACTGGAGTAGAAATCTTCACTAAAGCCTACGAGCAGGAATCACGATAATTAAATTAAAATTTCAAACTATATTGAAGGGAACCAGATAATCTTAATTAATGGAACAACAAAACAGGTGATTTACAGTCGTTGAACATCCTATATCACACACCCCGATGCTACTACCTAATACATCAAGCTACGAAGATAAGTGAGAGAGGCTCGATTCTCACCGACCACCAGAGATAACTTCAACTAGGAAACATTGAAGACGAACAAGAAAAAAAAGAAGAAGAAGAAGAAGCGGTGCGGCCGGCCGCTGAAACACTATGAGATGAGCGCGGATGCTGTGATGAGAGTCCGGAGCGCAAATGGAGAATCAGGCGACTAGCACACGGCGGTTAGGCGGCGTTCGTAGGTTGCCCCACGTCGAAGACTGAGCGTGGCAGAGGCAGAGGCGGCAGGGCAGAGGGGGCACAGGATAACAGGAGGCAGGAAGGCAGTGGCGCTGGCAATCGATAGAGCTCGAGCCGTGCGCGTCCATCCCCCACCACCGAGCGACGCCGCGTCCCGGCGCACGTCACACCCACCCCAACAACGAAAACAGAAAGCGCGCTTTTCCACACATCTCACGCCGAGCGGATGACGCTTTTCCACTCCTGCCTTCCGAAAAGCGCCTTGGAGGCGGCACACACCAACTCCTAGCATATTCTAAATAGTCTCTTTTTCTCACACTTTTCAAATAGTGCCTAGTTCCTATAACAGAACATTCGACTCATACCATACGTGAAAGGAAAATACTTCAAAAATTTCCAAAACATTACTTGAAACTTATTTGTTTCAGAAAGGAATTAATAAGAGGATAGAGTGTATAAATGTAAAAAGTAATGTGTGGAAGTAAAGGTTAATTCACAGTAATTATTTATCTTATGCTAGTGTCTGCCAAATTACTCTTAGTTATAATTTTCTTGATTGATTTATGATTATGAGTTATGATTAATGATTTGTAAACACATTCTTGTATTCATTTTTATGTTTTAATTCTAAGTAGCAGATATTTCTGCTTGTATGTACTATTCATTTTGGCAATAAAATATTCAAGTAATTATTTACATTAAATATTTAGTGTAAGTCTCAATTGAATTTAAATGGCGTCACCAATCAATAGTGGGAGAGATGGTGGAGCAAATTATATTTGGTAGGTGACAAACACATACTTATACATCCTTCAACTGCAGTGAAAATGACGCTAATTGAATTATTCATATCATTCATCATTCATATTTATTAGAATATTTAATTTCAGTTTTGTATTGATTGTATCGAGAGCTTTTTCCTTGAAAATGCAATCAAACCTTTCAGTCTTAAAAGAAGTTTTATGTTATTCATAATGAATGGGGTGGAATCTGGAGGTTCAGTCAAATACACCGAACCTCAACATTCCATCCCCTTTATTTGATCAACGATTGAGATACTAAAAGTACTGCATAGTTCTTCATAGATAGAACTTCATAGTTCTTGACAATTCATAATTTTCAAAACTACCGTACTAGCATAACACATTTAAAGTCGAAACATTCACACTCATAAAATTCACAGTCAAGTCATAGAACAGGTGATTGAAAAAACTGAATAATTTTAAAAAGAACTGCTCTATCCCTTTGTGGTCGATCACATTCGACCAAATGTGGCGGAGTGTTAGAGCGGGGTGTGGTTTAAGCGTTCAAAGGAAAAATTGGAAGAGAGAAAGAGTATCCCCCCCCCACCATATTTTGCAATAGAAAATTTAGACGTTATGAAATTTCAATTTACGCCCCTACTCTGAGGAGAGTCCTAGCGTCCTAACAGGCATCGGCGAACAACAAACACAAAAAGTGGAGGCATCAGGAGAGGCGCGCAAGTCCGAGCTTGCGCATTGGGGACACGCTCGGATGGTTGAGTGGGGGAGGGGGTTGGCATTGAGCGAGTTGAAAAAATACAAAACGAAACCTATACAATAATAAACACATCATCCCCAAACCTTGCGTAACCGTTCTCATCTCGAATCCCTGTTTGTAATGTCCCTCATGACTCTTCAGAATCATCTCAAAAATTTCATCCAATTTGAAACAAATCAGGAGGTTGCACAAATCAGGAGGTTGATAGTGAAACAAATCTGCGCTGTTCAGGGCCAGCCAGGTTCAACAGTTGGTTGGTATCAGTTTTCGATAAATTAATGTGAAAATTGGGTCTATGATCAGCGGTGAACGGGCTTATATATTATGCTTAGGATTCAATCTCTGCGCTGGTTGAGAAACACTGTTGAAAATCTTATACAGTAAGAAAAAAAATCTTCAAGTAGGTACTGAACTATCCGAAAGCAAAATATATTTTCAATTCAATAATTAAGATCGTATCAAATTATTATTTTATTTTAAATTTATCGAATTCTTTGGTTTATCTAATATATGATAATAAAATATTATTTCAGAAAAAAAATTAGAAACCTAAATTTCTATAATCCAAATTGCAAATGCTATGTAGCGAGCAAGATTTCAGATTGCCTGTATGACAACAATTTGTTTGTCTGCTGGATTCTAAGCTCCTCTTACTCATTATCAATTCAGGACATTCAGTTTGTAATGGAATGGAATAGAAAAACATAACGAAGGAAAGACGCAGCTATGAAGTTTGTTCTTATACTGAAACCTGAATACTAGTCAAGTGAAATTATAGAAAAAGAATGTGGTTGTATTTTAAAGCAATTCGAGATGTTATGATTGTCATACCAGCATACCTTACGGAAAATAATAATATGGGAAATCTGTAAGGATAAAGCTGTGCCAGATTGAGAAAGGAGACCTCTGTTGAGAAAAGCGGTAGGCTACCTTTTCATAAAAACGTGATGACGTCATAATCTACCGAGACGTTAATACTTTCCCTGGAAGAGAGCAACAGAAGATGGCCACGTGATTCGACTTTCTACCTAACCTAACAGTGCTGTGTTTTGCTTTGTGTTTACGATCGGGCCAATCAACAAGCCAACAAAAGTTCACCGCGCTACCGCCTTGCTCTTGGGCTATTCCGCTAAAAAAAAACGAGCAAATTAATATACAAGGCGTTGTCAACAAAGCAGTGCAGAGTGCGGACACCGACCAAAACATTCAAAGGTGACTCAGGTCTCAGCAGCGGAGAGTAATAATTGAAATAATCCCAACACCGTGATTAGTTTCTTCTTAATAACAAGTGAAAACAGACTCCGCATCAAATTAAGTGAGAGCGAATTTTCACAGTTCGATTATTAAGATTTCTAAATCGATAGGCCATGAGACACAATTTTCTATGAAGTAAGCTGATGTAAAAGAGAAAAATTATTAATCTACGAATAAATGACAGTCATCTATATGAAGACAGGGTGACAGTGCTAGTTACGAGAATTTCCTATTAAATTATAGTCTTGTATTGTAGTCTATATGTAAATTATAGTCTTGTATACACGATTAGTTTTATAATTTTTTATTATTGTTTTCGATATATCAGCTTGCTATACAATGACAATTGTTCAGCTCAATAGTAAGTTTATGTAATTATAAGTAAACAACTTTCAATGAAAAATATTGCGCTAAAAATATTGCGCTATATTTTTCTCACCAAAGGACAATGATCTACGACTGAATAAATAATAAAGTGAGGATATCTTAGTATTTGTCTAATCAATTTTTTCCAAAAAATCCGTTGTAATCAATTTATTAATGATTAATTTTTGTAGCAGAATAGCAAAAGAGAATAGCTTCAGAGTATAAAAGTGAGATCACGAAATAGTTATAGCTCAATATACTCTTGACTATTTCAATATAATGCGGATATTGGATAATTCAATACCTCGCTAGATATTACAGATGGCTCCTTTGATACTCGTATTCAGCCCTGTTGGCAGGGTTGCCTGGCTGCCCCGTCAAAGAGCTCCAGTTTCTGATCAAGGCTATAATCCGACAAGACTGTATGAATGCACATCTCACGCATATATTAAAAGCGGGTACAAGAATTTTGCGATCTCATCGAGTTACTTTTAAATTTCTTTGAAAAATATAGGTGAACTCAACATGATGCAATGGACGCAATATTGTATCATATATGCAATGAATTGAATAATTATTTAATTTGTGCTTGACAAAGCTAACAGAGGGATTTTACAGCCCTACCTTCGTATGATCGAATAATGTTGAAAAATATTCATAAATTAAAAAATTTAGAATAAATAATAAGCTTATGGATTTTATTTGTGGGAGAGACCCTTACGCGTAGTTCCACATCGCCGTTTGAGCCATGTTGTGGGGAACATGGTGGACCTACTATTTGAGGTAGGTTCCGAATCACCGGGTAAGTGATAATAAAGATTATATAACATAAACGTAGATATTATGAACTGATAAGTGGTCCAATCACTGAATCAAATAGGGAAGTAATTAGTTGCGAGTCGTGCTATCGCCCAAGGCATGAGCGCACTAGTGATTGGGTGCCCTTAGGCTCCCCAATGATTGTGCTTAGACTTGGCTTTGACCGTTTTGACTTTGTTATTTGCTGGAAATCACTTTCGATGGTTCGGAACCCACCTAAGGCTGTAAGTTCAACTCATCAATCATCATCACCCCACTTATTATTACCTACGCACCGGACAAAGACCTATGTAAACTTCATCCTTATCAAAGTATGAATTGGAATAAAAATGAATTTTACTAAAAGCCTTTTAGTTATTTATTTCTAATAATAATAATAAGCAATAATAGTTGAAAATAATAATAATAATAATAAATTAATTGAAGCAAACCAGGAAGAAATAAGGATGACTGGAATCCAGTACTATTCTAGCAGAAATGTGATCTAAACTTGATCTACTAGCACAACACAAGTACGAGTGGTACACATAAAACATTCTTTCGCAACGAATAAATGTTGGCTCTAGCTCGAATGTAGAAAGCAAGTTTATTGCAAACGCGAAACTTGAAATACAGTCATAAATCTGTGAATGCGTACAGAAATACACAGACAAAGAAAAAGAACGAGAAGAGAAGAAATAAATGTGGAGTATTTTCAACAGCAAAACATAACACAATTACTTTCTGAGCTAGCACTGAGCTAGGCTGGATTCAAAGAATGAATATGAATGTACCATATTTCAAAATCCAGCCAATTTCAGCAATTCCATTGTAAACGTTCTTTGATACAATAAAAATTTATAATAGTGCCCATAGTTTTTAGTTTTTGTTATTTGTGCAATTTATGGAAACAATATAATTTACTTCATTGCAGGTCATTTAGGTATGGTAGCTTCAATAAATTAATTGATAATACCATCTTGAATTCCTAATCGTAAGCACGAAATTCAATGTATTCTAAGAAAACTTATGAGACTTACAGTATATTTATACGGTGAAAATAGTGATAATTGAGTAGCCTACAGCACTGTTAGGTCATGGGTTATTCAAATAATTAGGTCATGAAAGAATGTTATTTGGCTTTGGTCCATTGATGTAGAAGTTTTCCATACTAAATGAACAGAAAAAGATGTGATATAGCAGCCAGGAAAATGCGTGGGGATACACAATTGTGCAATTATTGTCAATTACAAAGCTGTATTCTGGAAAATAAGTGACCAAGTAGTATTCCATATTGGAAAACAGACTGTGCATAAGCAAAGTAGACCAATCTAGTTCATTCTAAATTTCTAAATTGGCCAGTTTTTTTCCTCGTATTTTATTTATCAGATGTCTTGACCTAAAACGCATATTTTTAATATGACAATCACATCTTAAATGAGAATCAATAAAACTCCTAGATATTTCATTATTTTAGCTCTATCCAAGGCTGGACATTGCATCAACATTGCATCAAGATAATTATTAAAATTTGGCAAGTGAATTTGAGTTGGGTTTAAGTCTATGGGCAAGGTTGTTGCCGTTGGAAAAAACTTCTTAGACACTTTTCTTATAATTTAAGGTTAATAAATGCTCTCCCAAACAAGACCTGACGTCAACCAAACCCCTATTTACTGAAATAACTGTTTTCTCCCATGATGAACCAGTAAAAACCAGAGCTGTTGTATTATTGGCGAATAAAATAATTTTGCCACCTCTTAAATTTATTTTCAAGTCACTTATAATCTGAATAAATGACCTGAAAATGAATTTATAGTCCAAACACCTAATTCAGCTCTTCAAATTTCACCAAATTTTTAATATGAAAATCACATCTTAAATGAGGATCAATAAAACTCTGGATCAATAAAAATATTGGTTTATGTAAATGGCGGCTCTGGTAGCGCAGTTGATTGGAGCGCTTGTCAGTGATAAGTAAAGGGGCTCTGGCTGGCTTCGTTTCCTACAACCTTGGGTTCGAATCTCATTGAGCAATGGATGTTTCTCATCATTCACCCATTCACCTCATTACCCACGCACGTCTCCGGACTCATGTGGGCATCATAAAAAAACAAATACCGTATCTAATTCATTAAATTAAATATATGAAAAATAATGTGTATAAGTTAGAAATGTTAAATTTTGAAAAATTTCATCGCAAGAATTCCATTTAAATTTCATGTGGGTTCTTGACAAGGAAATCTTGCTTGGCAGCAAGATTGTTTCTGTTGGAGAAAACTCCATAGACTTTGGAATAAAGAGTAGAAAACATTTCAAAAGAGAGCCAGTATAGTAAACAAGTTGAACAAAACCAATCGACTCTGACTGATAACGGTTCCAAGGTTTAACGCTCTTTCAAATGCAACGCGTGTGATCGCTCAAATGAAAGAAACCTTATGAATTGCTAAGATTATGAAACGTAATATCTTACGTAAGCATTTCCTACACTAGTTACATCTGGTCTGGAAATAACTGAGCTTTTTATTTGACTGAGATTGTTCGAAACCTGGTAGTAGCTTACCTGTTGAAAACACTTTGCTTGGTCAATTTGAATTCAACTAAACAAATAATTGAATAATAAATTATGCATTTGTTTACCAATTATTGACAACAGAATGTTCAAATAATCGTTTTACCATTGGAAAGGAAAACAGTTTTTATCAGTTGAGATAATACATTTCAATTTCCTTTTGATTTTTCAACCCATTTTATGCATTCTCTCGATCCTACAGTAATTTCATAATCCAAACTTCTAAACTTAATAGTCAAAATTTGAATGTCAAATTAGGCTGTAATTCTACAGATAATTGGGCCTACTGAGGAAAAAGATTGGGCCAACTCAATTTTAAAACTTTCTTTGGAAATTACAGTCTTGCTATAATTGTATCTACAAGAAACTAGGTGATGAAATAATAAAAATGTACTGTAGTGCATGTGATAATTTTGTATTTTTTTTAAATTTAGACTGAAATGGTTTTATATATTAAATAACCTAAATTAGAATAATTTTATATCACGTATGCTGCTGTACAGTAAGAAACGAAAGTAAATCTTATCCACACATGTCCTGTGTTTGGTAAGTTATAAGCTGCGAGCCGTGCCAGGTAATCTGTTGAGTCAGATAAGATAAGACGCGCTCTGGCCAAACGAGGAATGGTGAACACTTTGGCTTGACCAGCAAAAAATACTGTTTTCCTACAACTGCTCTTAAAGTCGTTCTTTACGTACTGAAAACTAATTGTAAAATACCTCTTTACTGCTCAGCAAGCGGTAAAGTACTTTACGCTCGCCAGCAGTTTTCTTTAGGCTTCTGTTTTGATTTTGATGTCTTCTCATTGGTGGATCACAGAATCCGTGAAATTCACATAACCTCAACACTGGCGATCGCTAACCAAATCCGCGCACGGTCTGTGATGTTACAAACTACAAGCTTTTATTGTGTTGGAATCCAGAACTGCAGTTTTAGGAAAAATATTGTATGTAAATCGCGCGTGAAGCTTCTTTATCGCTCTCGCAAAATTACTGCGCTCCGCTATGCGTCGCGCAGTAAATGTTTTGGCTCGAGCGATAAAGTCGCGCTTCACGCTCTTAATACATAAATAACTATTTCTGTTGTAAATCACTTCCTGGTTGCTCATAACCCACCTAAAAAAGTAGGTCAAACTCATCAAGCATCAGCACCATCCAACTCTTCACCCACGCACAGGTCTCCGACCTATGTCGGCTTCATCCTCCAAAAAAGGTCATGGTGGCATTGATTCGTCCTACAAATATCTCAATTCAACGTTTTGGTTCTTAAAAGCAACCTAGGAAACTTACATTGATAGCAGATATTTGAACTAGGATCAGAGCAAAGCACATTATGTCTACAGTTACTTTTTGCAGCTCTTGCTGTTATCTTATCGCATACTGTTACCAAATGTGCTACGTCATTCAACTGTCCTAAAATATTTTAAAGCTTCAAATTAAAATTGGCATAGATAATTCATTCAAAGAAATATAGTGAGATAGTTGAAGATGGAGGGTGGGGGGAGAAGGGTATGGAAAGGTACAATTTTTTCATTTTTTGCTTATAAATCAGTAACGATAACTCAAATCTATTTTTTTTAAATTAAAACTGGCACAATTCTCTACAAAAAAGATCTTATGCATGTTTTTTGTAAAACCAAAATTAACCGCGTTACGTTAATTTATTTAAGTTACGTTAACCGCGTTACGAGGAATTCGAAGCCTAGGAAGAATTTGGTTGCTTTTCTACCAATTTTATTATAAAAAAAATCCCAAAATTCTCCGAATTATTACATTCTTACGAAAGTATGACCAAATTAAGTTTTGGACAAGAATGAAAGCCTAATTCTTTTTCGTATAGAATGAAATTATATAGAATCTGATACAGATTTCTTCTTTCTAACTCACTTTAATCCAGAGTTAGAACTTTTTAACATTAATGTATTTGGAAAAATGGAAAATATTTCTTTTGGATTCTTTTAATGTATATATCATATCCTACGAAAAAATAAGGAAAAATTACAATAAGGCTCAAATAAGAAAGTATCCACTATGATTAGACACCAGTTCTGCAAACTTATCATCTGAATTTTTCGAGTTAAAGAGTAGCTTAGATGTTCAAAAAAACGTGTTCTTCCACATTTAGGGGTCAACACGACAAATGTCTTCAAATAATATGTCGTATTCCACATGCAATACATGGAACTGGTCTGCCTGGATGACCTGCGTAGAATGAGCCATCATTCGATAGGGTGCAATGCATTAGGCGGGGGTCAGAATAAACGTCCTTTCTACACCCCCACCCACCAACCACTAACATTGAGAAATGAATGGTTTGGCCAGGAGGGGTTATGTATGGAAAAGGAAATGTTGAAATGTGAATTTTGTCCATTTATTCTAATAAATTTTCTATTGTCTGTCACACAACAAGCTTATACTGGACACCCCCTTATCGCCACCTCACCAACTATTTAATCATCATTGAGATTTCACCTTAAAAACCGGTATAATATGATTGTGTAGTTACATAGTTTTTCAGCAAAAAATGAAAAAATTGTACATTCTGGTCTGCCCCTTCAGAAGTAGAATTGTACCTTCATCGAGAGCTCACCCCGGAGCATTGGGGACTTTTGGTATGTTATCATCCAAGGTTAGAGGAAGCGATTGGCGGAAAAACCATTTCTCTTTCAATTATTGTTCCTCTCGATGGCCATATTTTTGTCTAGTTTGACTGGGCTAATATTTGGATGATTCGATTGAGATACATCGTAAATAAGAACTACAACAACTAAAAGACCATGACAGCTCTTGACAAAAATCCTTAAATTGGATCTCAAGTCTTTTAATACGCAAGGTATAAAAGTTTCAGCAAACAGATTAAAAACCTTGAATTTGTTGCTAAAAATTGATTCCAAACGGGGTTCGTTGATTTCTATTACAACAAAAAAAGGATTGGCTTATTTTAGCTTGGAGTTGTACATTAAGATTTATAAAAGTATTTATAAAAAGGTATTACAATGTGCTAAAAAATTAGCAGCAAACAACTTCATTAATAATTCCTCAAATAAGACAAAAGCCGTTTGGAGACTAGTCAAATCTGAATCAGGTAGTCTCGAATTGTTCATCAGAAATCCGCATCTCTGACAAGTTTGGAACGATAAAGACTGGTAGAAGTGCCGCTAATTTACTTAATAATCATTACATAAACATTCCCTCTCAAATATTCCATACAATGACAGAGAACACAGTTGATAAATACAAAAATATTTTGAAAGATAGCGCCTCATACAGACATGGTTCTTATCATGCAACTTTGAACAATTTCGATTTATTGGAATGTCAAGATCTCCATATGTTAATCAATTTCATGAAAAATCCAAAATCATATGATACATATGGAATATCCAACGATTTAGTGAAAAAATCGGCTCTGCCAATTTTAGAGCCCTTGACATGCATTTTCAATGCCTCATTAAGAAGTGGAATAGTACCTTCAAAGTTGAAATTGGGAAAGGTCACGCCGATCTATAAGAAAGGTGATAGAGAAATTCCCGATAACTACAGACCAGTGAATAATCCACCAGTTTTCTCAAAATTATTAGAATATGTTGTTTTGGTCAGACTGAGAGTCCACTTGAGAAAGACTGGAATTTTATCACACCAACAGTTTGGATTTAGACCTGGCCTATCCACCGCCGATGCATTGTTCAGTTACATGGATGGTGTACTATCGTCTGTGGACAAATGGTTTAGGGTGTGCGGTTTAATTGCCGATTTGTCGAAGGCTTTTGATTTGGTCAACATAGAAATACTGATGAATAAATTAAGATTCTATGACTTGGAGGACTCGGTGTTCGATTGGTTCACTTCTTATTTTGAAGAGAGGTATCAAAGTGTGGAATTAGTATCTCATAAACAGGTCTATCATTCTGATTGGTTAATGACACGATCCGGTGTTCCTCAAGGATCGGTTTTAGGCCCCGTTTTGTTCATTTTATACATAAATGATTTGCCTTCTTATCTCGACCCCGCCGAATGTATTTTGTATGCTGACGATATTAGTGTTATGGTGAGGGCTGAAAATCAATCTAGAATGGAGTCAGAATGTAAAGTAGCCCTAAAAAAACTCGACGATTGGCTTTGCGCGAACATGCTTACTCTTAATTATAACAAAACTAAAGAAATAGCCTTCAGATCAGCTAAAGGAACAAATCTTGAAGTACAACGTCATACAATTGAATGTGTAGAGGATACTAAAATACTTGGCATAGTGATTGATAGCAAACTCTCTTGGAAACCTCAAGTTGATTATCTAAAAAAGAAATTAAACTCAGCAGTGTTTGTGCTCAGAAGCGTGAGAGCTATATTGACTCTCCATAACTTGAAAGAAGTTTACTTTGCCTTGTTTCAATCACTAATTTCAAAACGTATGGACTACCTTTTAGGGGGAATTCTACCGATATGATTCACATTTTCAGGTTGCAGAAATGGGCTATACGAGTGATGGTAGGGGAGTCAATACGAACAACTTGTCGCCCATATTTTAAACAGTTGCAGATTCTCCCTCTGCCTAGCCTCTTCATTTTTTGAAAGTATTCGCCTTATTAAAAAAAAAAGAAAATAGCTTAATTAGAGGATCTATGATTTACACATACGAAACAAGGCAAAGAGACCAAATAAGAGATTACAGCCATAGAACAACACTTTACGCTAAGGGCGTCAAGAGCTTAGGAATTCATCTTTTTAATATCTTACCTGCCCGTATCCGAACACTTCCAATTAGTAGATTTAAGAATGAGCTGAAAAAAGAATTACAAGAATTTTGTTTTTACTCCGTTCCGGAGTATATTAGTCACTATGCCAACACAAATCATACATGACGATTTTAGAATTATAATTATTTTAATTTACACTTCATATAAATTTTGTATCTCATATGATAGCAGGACTTCTTTTAGTAGAACTTAAAATCTTTGACAAATCCAGATACCCCTTCTATAGGAGATCAGTGGACGCTGCCATATCTATCTATCTATCTATCTATCTATAATGCGTTCCACATACACGGCAAACTCTCATAGTTCCAGTGGCGTACCGACAATGGAGCGAGTGGAGCAGTCGCTCCAGGGCGCAAGGCTCTGAGGGGCGCACTGTTCTTGAGAGAAAAATGCCTTTTACTTACAAAAAATGTGAAAATTGCCTTTTACTTACAAAAAAATGTATCACTATAATGATGGCCAAAAGGGTAAAATGCAGCACAATTTTAAAAACCGTATGTATACATCGCTGCGCATTACTAAAAGGAACATTCAAATTTAAAAGAAATCGGTTCACGCGTTCAGCCGTAAATGCGTTACAAACAGACAGAATGCAAAACGGTCGAGTCAAAAGTAACTTAGCAAATAGTCGAAAGTAGCAAAGCCAAGACAATTTATATTGGGTATAACAATTTGGGTATAACAGAAGGAATAACAATTTCAAGTAATTGAATAAAGACTATGAATTTATTCTGGAAAAATAAATCACTAGAAGTTGAATGGTTTTTATATTAACAAGAACAGGACTGAAATACTTCACTTTTGAATCCTATTTCCAAAGAAAATTTCTACAGGAATAACTTGCATTCTAAAAAAATAACTGTAAATAAATTTATAGAAAAGTGAAAAAATCCGCAACAAGCTGTTTGGATTTTGATAAAAGTAGAATCTGGCCTGGCGAAAATTCTCATCTCTGACAAATACGGCGTAGTTAGAGGCGGGAAAAAAGCGGCTGATTCATTAAATGACCACTATAATAATATCAGCCCAATCGGGTGGTTGAGTGACTTAATTTTTATTTTGGGGAGGGGGGGGGGGGGGGGGGGCATCATAAGACACTTCCGCTCCAGGGCGCTTGAAACCTCGGTACGCCACTGCATAGTTCGATTTGCCTATAAAAATTGAATACAGGGAAATGCGATTATAATAATTGAAGCCGATTGAGCCAATCTCATTGGTCACAAGATGTTGACGCCCTTTGTCTACTAAACGCAGCATGATTCACGATTCAAGATGTGGATGCGTTTCTACGTTGTTTGTACGATTGAAAAATGGCCGCCTTGGCAGTCTAAAAACAACTATCCAAAAATAGTTGGTGCCCCTGAAGTGGATCAGTCTGGCATGCTCTCTCTCACCCTTTCCCTCACTAGATCAAACTCTTTCTCTCTCGACATGATATACTCCAGGCAAAACAAGGTTTGTATCATGCAACAAGACTAAGTATGCTGCACTGGAAGTGCGCAGTTTGTTGTCAGCTAGGTGTCGCGAGCCGAGATCACGTGACCTGGCTGCTGCTGATGCTGCTTCCTATTTGGAGGTAGGCCACTATCTTGGCAGTTGGCACGAACATACTTGGATTACTGGACCGGTGATAAGTGGTAGAAGGCCTCTGCTGGTTTGTATTTTCAACTCAGCCACTGATTCAATCAACATACTTTGGTTCCCACACTTCGGCCAACAAATCAATATTGCCATGGACTGGCTCTGCATCGGTCTCTAAAAAATTCCACCAATAGAATATCGAAGATAATCAAAACTTATTGGAACAGTAGTTTCAACGGGATTCTACAGTATGAGTATAGAATTTATAACTAGATCTACTAGTCTATCAACGAGTTTTTTTTTTAATAATAAGTAGTTCTACTCTATCTACGATGTAGTAGTTTAATCAAAGGTTTCAAGATAATATTTCTTCAAGGGATCGTAAATCCAATTTAAATTGAAAAATATTCAACCTGAAGTTGTAAATTGAGAAAAAAATTACGAATACTTTTTTTTTAATTGCACAGTGGTCAGATATCAAAAACTAATTGTAACTTACCTGGTTACTGCCTCGATAGTAAACGGTATAGCAGTTTCATGATAAGATCGGTCTTAAGCTATGTTTCCAATGTTTAGATTTTTTTAGATATTTACAGAATAATTTCAAAGGAAAACTTAATTGACAATTACGCTGTTAATGGAACACACCAAATCCACTTCAAGTTTGAAATCTTCAAATCACAAATAATTAACAATTCCTATGAGAAACGAAGCCATAGTGACTCCCAATAGATTTCGAAGAGCACTAAATACTGCAGACTATTTTGTATCTTACTGCTGAAGTAGCAGAGTGAGAGTTTTTTACTCGTACTTGAAGGAAATAATGATTATATGGGATATGAGAGTAACGAGCAATCTTATAATCTGGAGGCTTAATTCCTGATAAATGTGTTCTAATCTATTTCAGGTAAACAATAAACTTATTTTCAAGTTCTGTCACTCTTTTTTTTCTGAGGATGAAGCCCACATAGGTCTGAGACCTGTGCGTGGGTAATGAGTTGGATGATGATGATTGATGAGTTGGACCTACAGTTTTAGGTGGGTTCTGAACCACCGGTAAGTGATTTTATAGCAGAGAACAGTGTCTTTTTGCTGGCCAATCTAATCGGTCACCGTTACAAACAGGACCTTCGAAGAACGCAGCTTATCTCTATCTGATTGAACAGATACCTGTTACGCCTCGCAGCTATCACTTCCCAGATACCTGCTACGCCTCACAGCTATCACTTCCCCATCATTAACCAACCAGCTATCACAACCCAACCGTTATTGGATTGTTTTGTTAAATATTAGTTTTTAAAAATAATGTTAAATTTTATTTCGTAAAAATCATTGTCTCTTCATTCAAACAAGCAATAAAGAATTACTCCAGCATTTCCTAATAGCTTGTAACCCCCAAGCGGAAAATGTATGGCATCATCATTATGGGTATTGTAATGGTGTTGTTGTGAATACAAAAAAGCGAAAATTGGTAAGGAATAAGGAAGTACGGTGATGAGGAGGAGGAAGAAGATTTGTGAAGAACAAACGAGCTTGGACACAACAAACAGCGATGAGCTATGTCAATGCTAATCAAGTTGTCTGCGTTAAATCGATTGCATCAATTGACCGAGGGCATAGCAGTCGCTGCTCGCTGCTGTCCAATTCAATGCTAAACTATCAGAAAACCTTCAGACACAGTAACTTCCATTATTTATTAATTATCGACGTACGTTTGTACACCAACAAACCTTGCCAAATTATGAAGCTTAGCTTCAAGAAATAACATTTACATACAAACGGTCATTAATTAGTCAATTAACAATTCGATTAGATTGGTTTCTCAAACTAAACGGTTAACTATCGGTTTTGCTATCACTTGATTTTGGTCGTAATATTTTACGATTTTGCTTGGGTTGGAGAAATTCTGAGAAAAGTTTTCTTCATCAATTAATTTGTGAGAATAGCTTTCAAACAGGCTAAATCAATTGTGATAAGTTAATACAAGAAATAAGCTATCAGATATGAAACAAAAAATACTGTATTTTAATTATACTGTAATATGCATGATAGAATAATATATTCCCCCCCCCCCCCCAAAAAAATTAGGAAGCTTTTCAATAACGTACTTGTTTGGAAGCCACAAAGTTTGATAGCCATTACATTTTACAAAATGCAGTCTGGGTGAAGAGAAATTATATCTTATATAAGAAACAGATTGTACAACACCTAGGGATTAGATAGTTAAAAAGCCTAAAATGAAGGAGTTACATATGTGGATAAGGGAAAAATTTTTCCATTAAATTTTTTGATCTGGTATAATTTTGTTATGTTTGAAGCTAGTCCTATATTCAATGATAATAATAAAGAATAAATAGTTATTAAATAGTTATTTTTTATAATATTTTCTGTGTTATATGCGTACAATCTTATCTATGAGGTTATTTAAATTCAATTCTATCTATGAGACAATCATTTTTTTCACTCAACTACTAATTTGCAAGTAAAGAAGTTCTGTTGATAAGACTCCACGTCGGCGAGCAAGTTTTTACTTTTGTCGGCGTGTAGCACAAATTTATAATAATAATGTATTTCTTTTTGTATGTGAAATTGTATATATTATTGTATATTGGGTTTTTGTGCAATAAACGATTTGAAATGCCAAATATCGTAAATTGAAAATGCATATCTACCCGGAAACGATTCTTCAACAATTGGGCCAGTAGTTAGAAGCAGTAAACATTCTAAGATGTGATTAGAAACTAGAACTTGTTGAAGTAACTTAGGTCATGCTCTTTCAAATATTAGGTGTTGAGGTAATGATACTTCAACAATGGATGCAATTGTACAGATGAAATGACATAAATTATCTCTGATCGAAGACTAAATACCGAAAAAAAGCTGCCATCGGCCATTCCACAACTAATTCAAAATACTCATTTATAAAAATTATTTTTCACGGTCAAAAAAATCATTCATTCAAACAAACCCAATTGGTGACCAATTCAATAAATCGACTGATAATTTGATTGCAACAGATTGACTAGTTCATTGAGTTGAATGAGTATGGCAATATTAAATACTGTAATTGCATTCAATGACTCCTAACTTAATGCGTTCCAACAATTTTTTGTTTCATCGACCTAATTATTTTTCATGTGAAATTTCAATGTGGTATAAAATAATATAGCCTACATCTAATGACTTCAGTTATCTGACGTAGAATTTATCCTATGCTACGATTTGTCCTACCAAAGACAACGACGAAAAGCTAGATTTTTCTTTTCAATTATCATGTTGCCATACTATGTTCAAGAATTTTTGTAGTGTTTTGTAAAAAATGAATGATGAGAATCAACGAAATCAAAAATCCAGATAGGCCTACAGGAGTGCTATAAAAGATATATGATTTAAAATGTGATGAAAAGGAATAATACAATTTATATTTACTTTAAGGACTGAAATAGCGAACGAGTCAGACTCAGAATCTATAAAATTTGACTTTGTTTTTATGGATCAGCAACTTTACGATACTCTGGTCTTGGATATCGTCCAACGAAGACCAGTATGTGACCTTGAAAATAGTGGATTGACATTTCTTTTTGAAAACCAGAATAGAAAAAATAAAACATCTCCAAAAAGCACAATTTTGAGAATAGCTCACACATTTGCAAAAAATAAATATAGAATTCAGTCTTGAATTTTGTCTACTTCAGGGATATGAAACAACTACATAAAACACCTTTTAAAGGAGCATTTAGTGAATCGGACTTCGACAAGGACATCTACTCGTTCTGCCAGCTGAAGTTAATCTGATAGAACTTAGCTCTCCACGCTTTTACGCTTCAAATTACGCTTTTTTTTTGGTCTCTGAATTTCACTATCTTTGCACCATCTTTGACCCGTGTTTTTTGTCATGTAGGTACCCAATTGTCAATGCGTTTTTTGTCGCGTTGGACACGCGAACCGAATTGTCACGCATTTCTAACGCGTTTATTGTCGCGTGTCAGGAGACGTGGTGCATAAAACCGGCATTAGTGATGAAACCCAACATAGTATAAATGCAACACTGCCGATTTTTTAAAATGTTAGCTTACAGTGCCCTTAATTATCCCCTAAAAATCCCCATTAATTCCACATTAGCAACATGCCCAAAAATCCAAAATGGCCGCCATGATAGGGCCCGAAATATCTGTTTCAGCCAAAAACAGTTAAGTTCTTCAAAAAATTTTAATCTGCAAAAATTGTAGCTCTTTTTAAGATGATTAATTTACACATCGACCATTCTTCTGTCAAACGTACAGTATAGCCGCAATTGAACCCCCCATATTCGGTCAAAATAAGCACTTGTTTACATATATAAAGACCTTTAGATTGACATTTTTATCCACATAAAACTAGTCATTTTGCAGGTATAAAAACACAGTACCCTCAGAAATGAAATTTCACAAATTAGGCAAATTTGACATGTAATATATGAATTTGGACCACCTCAATGAGCTGAAAAGAATGAGCTATCGTTCAATGATCATTCGTTCACAAGTGTCTCAGAATATTTAAACGAGGGCCAATTTTTGAGCCCCCTGAAAAAATTGGTCACATTTCAAGGCGAAAATTCTGAAATCCTTATGTAAATATTTAGACATTTTTAGTTCAGATACCCATTTCAATTTCAGTATTTCTAAAAGCACGAAAACTTTTGTACTGCTTTGCTTCAATGCTCAAGGTTATTTAAAAGATAAAACTGGTTTTAAATTCTAGAGAGCTAAATTATCTCTAGAGGGATTTTGAATCATGAATGTACAATTGATGATTTACAATAAAGACATGAAATGTTACTTTAAAGTAGCCTACTGATTTTGACCGAATATGGCGGGGTCAATTGAGGCCATACCGTGCGTTTGACAGAAAAATTGAGATATGTAAATTAATCAGCTTGAAAAGAGCTAAAATTGTTGCAGAATAAATTTTTTTGAAGAACCTAACAGTTTTCGATATATTGGTTGAGATAGATATTTCAGGCCCCATCATGGCAATTTTGGATTTTTGGGCATGTTGGCAAGGTCGGATTAATGGGGATTTTCAGGACATGATTAAGGGCAGTCTAAGCTATAATTTTAAAAAAAAATCGACCGTGTTGCAATAATGTTGAGGTGAGCCATATTTTCTCTTTAAATTATTGTACTACCCTATCAGCGCTGATTTTCGGTCGCTATACAGCACTTGGTCGAGAAGTTATCATGGAAAATGTAAGCCACGCGTTTCTGCCGTCCCGTATAGAATGAGCTTTTATGATACTACAGGATTTATTAGCAGAAAAATTATGGAGAGTTATCATAATTTTTGTGGTACTAAAAGTCAAGTGCAGTGGGTATGTGCAGATATGGCGAGTTGAGGCTAAATAGAAAAGCAGGGAATGTTGGTCATACTTGCCTATAATTTTGATTCATCTGGTGGATTTATTTATTACCCAAGGTCATATAAGGATAGACTGAATCATAGTGAACGTATTAAATACTAATTATACTTTAAAAACCACACGCATCTCGTTAATCAAGTTCATACCAGTTGTAGACAGTGAAAACGGAGTAATCAAGTAATAGAATGCGAATTTCCTAATTTTTTTGTAGACTGCATGACACATGACTATTGTCATGATGGATATCATTATCCATACATTATATCATCATGGATATCATACATTTATTTACTGTCTTTACGTTTATTTACTTATCATTTACTGTAATTAGAAGCATGACTAATGATCATCCTAATGCATTTTTTGCAACATTATATTTTACTATGTATGAGTCATAATCATTATGAACGTAAGACAAAATTAATGTATCTCAACAATGCTCGTTGAATTCATCAATGAATTCAGCAATCTGTCAATTATTGAAAATGATATTTTTCGGTAGGAATTTTCTGATGTTTCTTTGCTAAATGAAATGAGTATTTTAATCTTACCTATATTTTTAGGTAAGTGGGTATGTACTGTTCTTATAGGTAGATTTATGTCCCAAAGAATCATCACCTACAACCTGGTAAATGTGACATCACATTTACTGAAATGCCTTTAATGTATAAAAGGATAGGTACAAGAGATTTCAAACGAATAGCAGAAAAGTACTTGAAATATTGCAACGAAATTACTGGTTAAACAGGCACCTTTCATGAAGTGAAATAAAACCTTTCAGGCAAAGAGAATAAAAGTGGTAATGGCATTGTCTTTGCTTTAAGGTAACACTATGCAGAGTAATCCTGTGAAGTAACTTTCCCATTTACATGTCAGTGATATAACGATTCGACTACTTGCATAAATATGCAAATTTTTGTTAACGAAGGCTTTTTGAATAGCCTACTAATTAAATTCAAGAAGGGTGACTAACTTTGAAAATTAAGGGAACAGCACGATGAGCCAACATATTGTATGCTGATATCGGACGTAAGTAACTTTGTTGTTTCTTTATGCGGAGATATTTGGTGGAATATTAAATCTGTAGGATGTAGACTCATTCATTGAATATTAGTTTATTAATAGTGGCTTACTACAGTCTAAGTTAGCAAAGCGTGCGATCAACTACGTTCTACGATTGCAGCAAGCAAAATGCTATTGTTAATAGAAGAGTAGAGTGGCGATTACCTCGGATGCGGCCTTCGGTTTATAATTGGCGATGAGAGGCGGCGCAGCAAGCCGGTTGGGCCTGGAGGCGGCAGCTGCCACGTGTTTGGCGGGTGTGGGGGCGGCGGCAGTGGGCGCTCGCACCGGCGTCGGTGCCTGATAGAGCGCCTTTAGCGCCGTGATCCACGACGCGCGGCGTCCCTTGCGTTGCTGCAGCAGCTGTTGCTGAGTGGGCGTCGCTCCACCCGCTGTTTTTTTCTGCTTGCGTTGCTTTTCAAGCTTGAGCTTCTTCAGCTGGCTCTCGACCATGGTTAACTCATTCAGATGACTCTCCAGCATAATGGTCGGATTCTCCAACATGGCGTCTTCGTCAGCCTCGCTCAATGACGCCAGAGGCTCCCGACGACAGGCCGACGGTGGATCTGAATCCAACACATCCAGCGTTTGTGGAATGATTTTGAACCGTGTGTTTTTCACCACTTTTGGACTGCTGACTTTCGGCGAGGGCTCCTCGCTTCTCGGTGTAGTCAGCTCCAGATCGAGCGACTTTGTTTCGGCCTCATTCGAGTGCTGCGACGCAGTCTCGTGCCGGAATCCGCCACCTTCCGACTCCACAGAATCTATTTTCTTTAAACGGGGTGGCGCCGAACCGGGTGCTTTTTTAATCCATTCGTCCCACGTTTTCGGTGCCAGCTTTTTGATAATGGTCGTTGAGGGAGAGTGCTGCCTCACTATTGTCCTTGTTTCTTTACTATTTTCCTCAGTTGTTTCTTTGTTAGGTTCAACGACCGCAACGGTATCATCTGCTACACTATTGGAAGGTTTCGAGTTGGAAATTCCATCTACTCTACAAATATTTTTTTCTACAGCACCACTGGCGTCAGTACCATCAACAGCCTCCAATTTCTGCCCTTGCTCTTCGCTTGAAACTAATATACAATCACCATCTTCAACAATCATTAAAATATCATCATCATTATTATTATTGGAATTAGTCGCCGGAGAATCAAGATAAGTTTCGGTCTCGGTCTCGTTCAGCTCCCCATCTATGTGAGTACCGTTTTCAATGGGCGACGAACACGAATTGGAACTTTCAAAACACGCTATTCTTTCCTGCTCAATAAAAGCCTCCACCTGACGCCTACAGCTGGCATCATCGTCATTTTCCTTTGTCATAATTATTTTTGGAATTGCTGGAGAGTCTTTACACAGGTCCGTTTCACTAATATGTAGCACATTCTTACAGTTTTCCAATAAATCTTGACCTAGATCGTGAGCTTTGTCCTCCATCACTTGCTGTGTAACTTCCTTGTCACAGTTTTCAATGGCACAGTCGACGGTCACAGTAACGAGTGTTTCCTCATCTTCTGCGGCAACGTCGTTTTCGTTGACAAAGTTCGTTCGACTTTCGGACAACACTATTTTGTCGTCCATTTTCATGTTGTCGGGGTCAACTCCGGACTTTTCAAAGTCGTCTACCACTTCGGAATCCGTCATAACGGCGGCAGTGGACATTCACAGTCACTCAAATCAGTCGGGAAGCTCCGATCGGCTAAACCGCATCACGAACGTATTCGCAAGAATGTTTTCAGTTTCAAACGCACTCCGATCGAGAGTGCCACTGACACTGTAAAAATAAAATAAATCGTTGATTTACGTGAACAGAAAACTCGAAGGTAAACACGCTCTACGACTGACTACACTTTAGAGAAATTTAGAGGTTAGGAATATGAGAGTGAACTACGTACGCGCGGCGCGACAGAGTCCACCCGGAAAGCGGTTTCCAACTCTTCTGACAGATGAACGGAGGTAGATGTGTAAAAAGGGGAGGGGGAGGGGAGGGGTCGATGATGTTTGTTGTAATCGGAATGGAGAAGGACACGGGGCGCGGAAAGCGGGACGGGAAGGTTCTTGATAGTTATGAGTGTGTTTGAAAGGATGCCAGAGAATTGGCAACGCTTGTGAGAACCGTGTTGCCACAGTATGAGCTCTAGCACTAGCACTGGCCTGGCCTTGGTTGGTCGGTTGCTTCACTTTGCTTTGCTTCGCCCGTTGACGACTGATAGCGCAAACAGAAGAGGGGCGGAAGACAGCAGTAGTAGCAGATAGGTTAGAAATACCGTGTAAATGGGCGCGTACTATTGAATCGCCTGTCACAACTCGGCACTAAACTGACTGATACTAAACTCACGACCACGCTACGTGAACAGCCAGCACAACTATGGCAACTGCTGAAATCGAGAAGCGCTGAATTGTAGCGCGCACCTAACGTTCTACATGGAGTAAGCAGCGCGAGCACCACACAAAAAATTCCGCGACTCACAATATTATAATAAGCGGCGACTGGGCAACTAACCGACTACTGGCCGAATGCGGACTGCACTGGCACAGCAGAGCACTGAGCATAGAGGTACAGAAGCCTAGAGGGCGCGCACTCTTGGTTGTCGTCGCCGACGTCTAATTAAAGAACAGAGCCGAGCCGACAGCCGAACGGTGATCGGTGATGTCACGCGTCGTCATGTGGCTGTGGCGGAAGCCGTAGGCAGGCAGGCGCTCAGTGCTCCGCGCTCAGCCCAGTTCGAATTGGCATAATAGGAATAGCAGTTTCCTGTTGTCGGATGTTCACGATAAATTACAATAGACCTGCAGTATTTGTTTATTCATGACAAATAAGTTGGAGAAAGTTTGAGCTGAATCCCAATATTTCAACAATTTATACAGCAGAACATATCCGTTATAAGAAACTATTTTTTCCAATTTGGATAAGATGAGTTATCGGTCCAAAAGAAAGATTTTTAAAGAGTTTGAAAATTGATGACGACAAACGGTCGATATACAACTCCATACTGCCAACATTATACAAAGACATGTAATGTATACTATGCAATGTATGTATGTGACTTAATTATGCATGCGAAAAAGTCAATAATACAAGAGCTATCGTCAGTGTCTTGCTTTTTTTTCAATCCATTATTGGAAAAGATAACCAAACTTCACATCAGGAACTAAATTGACTAATTATAATTGGGAGTACTGAATAAATTTCTGGAAAATTAGTGAGTGAATGTTTCAAGACCGCCTCCAACCAAGACAATATCAGAGAATTGGAATTTTATCAATAAAGTACTTCACTTTCAACAACATCAATTAGGCGGCACTTCCAAAGTAAGTCTATTTACTTTCTCAAATAAACATGAACATCTGAACACTTAAAATTATGAACGTATATTTCTGAGTTGGGAGTCTATCAAGTTTTCATCAGTTAGACATGGATACTCATTCCTGGCAAAGGTCAATTACATTGGAGGTCCATTCAGTATGAATACAAAGCAAGAAAATCTTACAAACACAAAACAATGAAAACGTTCCTACACTATTGGATTATTTCATTATAACATGTATAACAATATAACAGAAACATTTTCATATTTCATTCGTTAAATTTAAAAATAAACAACGAACAAACCATGCAGACACCCTTATATGTAAATTAAAATAGGTGAGATATCAGCTCGATTAACCTCCAATAAAACCTAATCTCAAAGCTTTCCAATAAAACTTATTGGTAGAAATCTTGAATTTATTCAACTGTTGACAGGTAGATTGGAAGCGCATTTGTCACTTCTCGACTTCCTAGTGATCATTAATTTAGTTAATGCAAATTAATTTTCCACATGTCTATGACTTTCAAATTTAAAATTACTTATTGAAAATCAATTTAGAAAGGAAGGACTGTCTAGATTTGAAGAGTTTGAGGAGGCGACAGGTATCAACATCACAATCCAATCTATCAAGTTATTAAGAGGGGAAACACCATTTCATCGAAAGGTAATGAAGAATTTTCAGGATTCCGTCAACATTCAAAGAAAAGGGCAAAACGAACTTGACCTTGATGAAGACATTACTGGACTGGGACTTTGATTAATATTATATAACTTTCAACTTGACGTTTTGACTGTAGGATAAGAACATTCTGGATGAAGCCAGATACAGACTCAACAGGTGGGAAGGGTCATTCATCAAAGGTGCAAGCGGCCCAAACGCAATGCATTTTGGGTTAATAAGTTATTTATTCCCACAGCTTTTTCACCCTGACGAAATCTGGGTAATGGTTTTCTATCAATTACAACAATAATTACAGAAAGCAATATTATAGTAGACTTGAGAAGAAGTTAAGGGAAACCAAGGGAAGAAGCTAAGTAAAATTGAGTTAAATTGTAGAGTTGTCCGAGCATTGAATCTATTAATATAAAGAAAATTTATAAACTATACTTTAAATGCTGTGGTAGTAAATAACACATATATTTCAAAATTCCCAATTTTAGGAAAAAAAGGTATTTTTTATAAAGATAAAGACAAAGATAAAGATGAGAAGAAAAAAGATAACCAAGGAAAATATTTCACAATAGAGCAACGGATTTTAGTTGGAACTCACGCTTTTCTTGAAGTCGGGAAAGGATTTTCTGACTTTTGAGTATCATAACTATGCATAAAATATAACCTTGTACATTTTCAACCGACTTCTAACAAGGAGGAGGTTCTCAATTTGACCTGTTTTTTATAATTTTGAAACACTGTTTCAATTTTGTTGCAATTCTGGATTTTATCATGCTAACCCACAGATTGAAATACTCGATAATTTTTCAGCTCATAAGCTACGATTAATTCTTCAAGAGAACAAAAAATAATATCATTCTCAGAAAAAGAGTACGTGACGTGGTTAATTCGGACTATTCAGACACACTGGATGCGACAAACAACGGGCAGACAACTAATTCGAATTAAATTTTTCTCTCAAGTCTTCAAGAGAAAAAGGCGTGTTTTATTTTGACACAAGGAATGGACTAATTAATTTGGAGCACAGTGCTGACGCTGACAAAAATAACGTTCTCAAGCTTATGAGTGTGATTAAAAAGAGCTAATGAAATAAGGCGGACTTGCCATGAGAGCAATGCACTGAGTCAGTGAGAACAGTGATGCATGGCCAACGAAATGAAAGCAAGAAATTAAACAATGAATGCGTCAATTCTGTTAGGAAAAAAAACATGAATATCAAAAATGAAGAAAATCAAATCTTAGTTGCTGCTTAATACTATTCATGGGGAAAAAGTCCCTTAGTATAGCCTACTACAGTTTCTACTTAGGTTTTATCAACAGAACTTATCAACACAACGTTCAAATCGGCTTGTCAATTCGATGTGAACAAGCCTAACTGACAAACCGAATTGATCGTGTGAATGCAAAATTTTTTCAAACGGTGTGAGCTCAAACCAGAAATTTGAAATGATGGCATGATGGAGAATCATCATTTTTGCTTGACACATTGGCTTGAAGGCAAGCCGAAGTGATCGTGTGTGTGGGAGATCAGCAAAACCCATCAAATGTCTATTACTCTACTCTACTTTCATGCCTAAGCTCAATGCTCAGTTCTAAAATAAGTTTTTAAAGTTTTGCTCAGCTCTAAATTAAGTTTTTATAAGTTTTTTATATTACTCATATCAAAGTCAGTCTTTACATAATGTGGACAATAACTTAATAGCTGGAACATTTCGAATATTAAAATAAATGTTGAGTTTACATTATTAAAAAAATGTAACTCAAATTAGTAATTGTCAAAAAATTTAACATTTACTTATGTTTTGACAAAACACATTGACTTTCTGATTTTAATAAATTTGTGTTTCTGACAAATGATAATTATTAATTAGGTAATTTCCCTATTTCTATAGCAACATAAATAAGTACTCTAGCGATTACACAAGTAATAATAAGTTTTAAATTATTGTAAAAGCTTTCTAAGTGTGTTTTAATTGAAATAATTGTTATTTGGAGATACCCAAACCACATCGAACTGATACACCAAACTGAACGTGTGTATGTGATTGCTGCATCAGTTAGAATTGACAATTCTGACTGACAAGCCGAATTAACGTGTGCAGCGGCCTTTATAGAACTTTTAGTGCAATTCAAAGTGAACCGATGCGGAATGACATAATGTCAAACCGCAAAGCGATCTTTCAATACAATAATTGAGCTAGGGAATTACAGGTTACAGCTAATTTCTGGCACACGACCAAAACTTGATTGGCCATTTTCTCGATCTTCCTAGTAAAGGACACTTTCTGAAATGTTAAACCATTTTGGGAATAATATACGTGAATTTTGGCTTCATACGGCTGAGTATTTTTCAAAGTTGAATTTTAGTAGAAACCCCTAAAATGTTTGCAACTTTTATCCAAGATATAAGAAAACTGCTTCTTTCAAATGAGAAATTCTCTGTTAGATCTTATAATAAAACTTCAAACCTGCATACAATACCTAATGTAAGCATTAGCAAAATCAAAATGATGCTCAACAAACTTCTTCTAATTCTCTATTAGGTCAATTTCAAATGAAATTATTTTTACTATAAAATGATATTTCCGTAAAAAGCTCAATTTCAAGTAAATTATAAATTTCAATTTCTATCCGATTCAAATTTCCTTCTGGAGAGTTTCGATTGTGTGAATTTCAAACCGAACTGATGTGTGCCGGATTTATTTTAATAAAGATTCAGGGTATTGAGTTTTCTAATTTAGGAACGATATTTCATGCTCGGCATAAAGAAAAGAGCAAACTCCATGACAATGAAAACAAAAAACGGAAAGAATATTTTTGTTAGACCAATACTGTACAGTATTTGTATTGTGTCGGACCCTACAAGTTGGTAGTGTACACGATGCCCAGAGGCGGGTGGTAAGTGCCTGCACCACACTTCGCAAACCCACTTCGGGTTCCTATTGCAGAATTTTTCATTGCAGAATAGAAAGTAGTAGACTAGCTCAGCTTCACACGCAAATCTCGCGGAACGCTTCGCATACATTTCCCCGCGAGCTAATAACGGATGGAAATTCGAACACTCGTAACACGTAAGCACCAAACAACAAACCCGAATAACTGGTTGCAATTTCAGTCCAAAGCAGATTGTCTACTCGCAAAACATTCAAATTGCACAAGTTTCCACGACGTAATTAGTGCAACTGTGTTCAGCAGTTCTGTTAATGTTTGCCAGGAAATTCGAATCTTTCCCCTAATGAGTTATTTTCAAAAAGATTAACTCGTTATTTTCTACTTATTCTTTCTTTAGATAGATTCACACTCACAAGTGGTATCGAAAAAATTGCAATTAATTATTAGTGTTGTTGACAAATAAATCAGTGACTCATTGCGCCTCTAATTGGCTTGAAATCACAGAATATTCTATCAAAGATATAATTATCCATAGCTAATTCCTAGTAATTACAGGGTAAAATGGAGAGAGCTTTATTTTTCACTTTTAGATACGCACAAAGCAATTTTTCACTGTGATTAAAAACCGAATTTACATTTATTCATCGTATGTCAACAAGTCGCATTAAAAATTGGTTCAATGACGATTCAGGAGAGCAAGAATTAAAAAATTCCTATTTTCGATTAGTCATTGACATACGATTCATAAAATATAAAATAATTAAAACATTTTTCCCAGCAATGATGAGTCTTGAAGAGAACCAATGAAAAATCTATTAGTACTCCTTTGATTTTAAAGACAAATAAATGATCAATATTAAACATTATATTATATGAGGAACATAAGACAGAGGTTTTAAAAACTGGCAGGCACCAGTTACTACTTCAATCTTGAAAACAAAACTTTTGTCATGGCGACATTCCTGTAGACATCTCCATGTTGTTTAATAAGTCGCTTTGCCATCCTCAAACTAATATCTTATTCAGTTCACGACCACAAGCAGGGAGCCCTTGACACTACTATACAATGCTAATGCTAAACTTCCATACATTAGAAACCGAAATACGCTTGTACCTCGTACAAGATGTTTGAATGAAAGGCGGTGTTGACCTTGCAAACATTCCATGACAGCACATACTGATAACACTTGGTCATTTAATTCAAAGTTCTATCATACACTGAGTAACTAAAATTGCTCAAACAATGAGCGTATTCGTTCAATTCATTTCCTTATTCCCTACTAGAACGCAAAAAATAGATATATTTTTCGAACTTCCAAGCCCATAGCAGAGTAGCTGGCTGCATCACTGGCTCGCCACCTCTCTTAAGTGGCATTCAGTTTTTATCAAAATTTCGGAAGGATATATCACATTTATTCCCTTTCAGATAAATACATTGATTGAGAAAAATACTCATCAAACAAATTAGATGATTCAAAAGCAACTGATGGCTTCCATAAGGTCTTACTTTTAAAGACTTTATTTTTTTATCAAGTATAGAAAGAGAAATGAGTCATTTAGGTGGACGAAACTCAAACAAGTCTGATCTCAAGAAAACATGGATACAAAAAATACCCAATACTGTGCAATACCGTGCTGTAAAGTAATACAAACAATTAAACTGGCATATTTAGACTTCAGCAATACAATATTAATGCACTAATTAAATTAATTAAATATATACAGGGTCTCCAGGAATTTGATATCAGAAACCCAAAGTTTACTATTTTTGGAATGTAGTAAGTTTTCAAAACCAAGCATTCGAGGAATATGTTCATTCAACTACTCATACAACAACAAAAAAAGTTCAGTAAAACCTCTATTAAGTCTACAGACCTTTATAACCTCTATTGACACTACTAATCTATTAGAAGTTTTAAATGAAAATATTTTCATCTGGCGTTATCAATGTTTCGTACTTTTAACAATGTAATTAAACAATGAATTACTTCCATAACATATGGGAGTCTGGGTTCAATCGCTATGACCTTGGTAAGAAAGGACAGACAGACAATCAGTCAGCCTACAATTTCCTGGCCGATAATGAATAAGAATCAAGTTGAGTTGCAACATTAAATTTACATTCCAATTGGTGATGTTCGATGGAAAACTACCTGAATAATAGACACATCGGTTACGTAAAACAAAAGCTTGTTTACGTCAGTTTTCAAGTCAATTAGTATCTACTACATTATTATGATTTTCAAAGGTGGGCTTCAAATTGAAAGATGAAGGAACAATGACACAAGTTGTCTCATTTCATTTCAAATTACCCGTAATTCAAAGAAAGTTGACGATGAAGCTAACCTGCTGGAATCATCTTTTATTTTTTGCCAATTACAAACATTTTGCTGAAAAGATAGATATTGGCAACTAGAATGGACCTAGAGTTATCACAGCGTGGTGTAGACATGTTGAATGCTTTATCTGAGATACACTAATTACGAAAGAGTACCCTTAATTCACAGATATGGTAATCAGAAACAAGAGAACACTTTGACATTTAGCCTTTGCCAGATAAGCAATATTGTTTGAGGATAAATCAGGCCAAAGTCTAAAGAAGTCTGTAAAGTAAAGAAACCGCACGGAGTTCCAAGCATGCAAATGATCAGACGAATGAAATACTTTATTCAATAAACACTTATTGATAAAGTATGGTATACATCATCAATATTATTGCTATCTACTTTTCTAAAAGCATGCCAGCGGTCCTAACAGGTAGGCTCGAACACGGAATACCATTAAAATTATACAGTTTCATCTGCGAGGTGAATTGCAATTTTTTGACTCCTCCCTAACAAAAAATATATTTAGGTCCATCAACAGCAAAAACCTCAATAAAACCTAAAAGAGTATACGTTACAAGTACCATAGAAAATATGAAATTCCTATTCAATTGGTAAAAATGTCTAAACTGGTTGAATCAAACACGAGTGTAATTTAAGGATACTTTTCTCAAAAATCTACTAATTAAAAGAATTATAAGTTGTCTCAAGCTGTCATAATGTTGACACAAGACTTGAACAATGGGATATAATGGTTGATGAGTTGAATATGGCAAGACTAATTCAAGGGAATAGCGTTACTAAATTACTCCCAACTGGATGGTTGTTATTCACAAAGTACTTGATGCTCTGTATTCAAATTGGTTAATAGCTCGCCAACAAGAGCAAGCGAATTGAGGATAACAAACAATTTATTTCGGTTCACGTGTATCAATCAACAAGTTACAAGTTGTCGGCTTCCCCGCAATCACAGAGGTAGTTGCCTATAGCCTTTAGCATTTACTTCAGAATTCAGACTTCATTAAACATTTATGAATGGGTCTGTAGTGATAAATTTGGGTCTAGCTTTGAATACGATCTTTCTTCCAAGGACAATATTACAAAAATGATAATAAAGTTTTCCATGACAAAAATATAACAATGATACAACAAATATTTTTAGAATATGTGACTTATTTACTTAAAACATATTGCCACTTATTGCAATTGGATGTGACATTTTGAAACAATTATATGAAATGTAGGGAATAAACCACTCCTTAATAGCTTTTACAGAATTAAATGCGATCAAGATATATTTTTAAGCGAAATCGATCAATAGAGCAAGAATGAATAATCATTTTTCGAGCAAATACTTCTACTTGAGCAAAATAATTACCAAGATCACTTTTAATAGAATTATTTATAAGCTACCTATTAACATAAGGTGAAATAGTGTCCACAATACCGGGTCTAATATATCAGATTCAACCAGCATAATGCGTTTCAAACCCCCAAAATCATATTGTTCTTTTTCCTGCCCAGCTAATTTCGAACTTTTTCTCATATTGGACCATTACAGCACTAAAAAAAATCAACAGAAATTGCTGTCGAAATTTAGAAACGAGTGGGCTGAACACAATACCTATCGGAATGAAGCCTAACGAGATGAAGGGTATCTTCATGAAAAGAGTATCGATATTACGAAGCACGAGCAGAGAAAAGTGGTGGGAGCGGAAGCCCACCTGCAGCCTACAGCACAAGCACCCTATTTTGGCAGCCCTGCAAATGGCAACAACTCCCCAGAGCGAGGGAAGGTCCCCCCACCCACCACCCGAGCATAACCAATACTTGAGCAATAATTTCATTGACGACAATTTTCTTTATCCAACTCGTTATTGCGCACCGAACGACCAAACGAATCAATTTGTCTTGATAAGGAAACGGAATGTTACCTCATTGTTTGATTAAATTGCCTGATTAGAAGATAGTTTCTCTTGGAGATTAGCCACTAAAAGGAGCGAATGCGTTTTAGACGACATAAGTTGTTAGTAAAATTCATGAGAATCTAAATATGTATACCAAGGACCTAATAAACGGTTACCAAGGGAAGTGATAGCCGTGAGCCGTAGCATGTATCTGTTAAATCAGATAGAGATAAGCTGCGTTCTCCTGGGCACTCTTTGTAAGGGTGGCCGATTAGATTGGCCAGCAAAAAGACACTGTTCTCTGTTGTAAAATCACTTCCTGGTGGTTTGGAACCCACCTAAAACTGTTGGTCCAGCTCATCAATCACCATCATCCAATTCATTACCCACGCACAGGTCTCAGACCTGTGGGCTTCATCCTCAAAAAAAAAAGTAAAAAGCATAATAATCATCTTGCCATAAAGTAAAGAAAGCTCCCTAATGCATTCAAAATTCTCCTTGGACAAAACATACAACAATTAATTACTTAGGGTGTGAAATACACAATTCTCCTGGCTCATGAGAAGATTGCTGAGAGAAATTTAATTGAAAGAATAATGAATAATGATTAAAAAATGGTAATTTTAATGGTGTTACAAATTGGCAGTGTCAAAATAAGTCATAAGGGACAATGCCAGTCACTGAAAGTAATGTCAAAATAACATAACATTGACTTGGATATTTATAGTTATTTTACATACGGATAAAAAAACATAGAACCGAACAATTCTCACCATTTTATAAACTTGAAAGCTGGTAAACAATCCCACTACTCACTTATTTCTTTTCCAAAATGACATCACACACTATTTCTATCGTTTGTCGTAATTTCCTAACCAAAGCACTCATGCTCTAATGCATATATTTCCACTGATATTTTTGTAATTACGAAAAATATTCAAATTATTCCGGTCGGCGTTTCGGCTTCTCATAACAAAATTCAAACCTCTTTCAAACACATGGCTGCCTTGCATAAATGATCGACTTTTGAAGATGTCGGCTCCTATGCTTTGGAACTGGTCAACATATGTATGAATAAGTTGCACATCTGGTATGAACCAGCTATGTATCACAGTATTTTTACAAAAGCTGTGGAATACCAACTAATTTACTAAACCAAATCTACATGAATGTTCACATCACATTTTACAAGTAGATTAAAACCAACTTGTGTAAACAGGTGTAATTGAAACATATTACAAAAACCTTTGAACTTCATTCTAAATCATGCATAGCATTAGAGACAATTCAGCGTCTTAAATTAAAGAAACTACATCAAGTTGAAATAAATATTAGACCAGTTATCAAGCTAGTGGACGATGAACTTGACAACTGTTAGCTGAAGAAGATAGGAACAATCATTTGTGACCAGTTGATAAACTCATGAACTCATTCAAACCTTCTCACAAGAATTTGAATGCTTAAAAGAAAACCATACAATTATTGTAGAAGCATAATTATTATTGATAAATATTTTTATTTTGATTACTCACTGTCTATAGAACTATAAGAATGTACAGATTACCGATGCTGGACTCACTATAATAAAAATAGTGACCTGGCTGGCTCAGGTATAGTGTCAGTGTTATCAGATTGCACATGAAAGTTCAGGCCGTTCAGGGCCTCTGACATGTTATTAGGCAGCCGGGACCGACAAGCTTATGACGTGCCCTCCGAAACACGGGAGTGGCCTCCGGAAAAACCTTTCGGTCAGACGGGATGGACTTACTAACCACAGCAATCCATGAGGAATCACACATCACATACAGTAAAACAAATCAACAGATTGCTGTACTCAATCGCTTCTGATAATATCGAAACTCGCCATAGAACCTATTTTAAACCACAATAATTATAATACTAAAATTAGGAAAACTTTTAGAATATCCTTATTTTTATTGCGATAGTTCTTGTATTGGGTTAAATATTGTGGCAGACATGAAAGTGATAGAATATGTTTTACAAAAAAAAAAAATGTTTTATTTTAAAAAGCTTAGTGTTTTTTAAAAGTTTCAGGTCCCGCAACACATTTTTGCATTTTTTACAGATAAATTTCTCCGATTAACCAATCTAGTAACTTTTGTTAATTTTCATCTCATTCTAATGTAGTTTAAACTCCCTCACTGTAAGCAATTTACAATATCAGCTCTAATTACCCTCTAGTTCCAAGTTATTGCTTGAAAGTCACTCCCTAAATTTATTATTTGAAATCTTCCTCCACTATTGTTAGAGCAAAAACAGAAAATACAAATGTATATTGATTGTAAAAATTTTGTTCAAAATCGCATCTACTTTTTACCTTGGTTGCTCGATTGTTCGTGGAATACAAGGGTATCCTACTTTTTTCAAATGTAATGTTTACTCATGAAATAAATAATTAAAATTCAATAATATTTTTAAAAAATCTGTAGTACGTGCCGCAACCTATTTTCAAAGTTTAAATTTTGAGCTATCCGATAATATAACCGAATGAAATAAAAATTAAGATTTAATTTAAAGGACGGTCACCAATTATTATTAGTCGAATATTTTAGAGAACTTCAATGGTGAACGTCACAATGAACTCTCATTTTCAAGCAAGAAGAGCTTTCTACATTTTGGGAGTTGAATGAAAATCGATAACAGTCATTGGGTGTATAATAGGCATATAGATATAGGCAACGAATGGAGGAGCATTGATAGAAACGAAACGACATAATTTTTCAACCTTTGACTGTGCTACGACTTTATCAATGTTGACAGACTTGGCAACTGTGTAATGTTATCGTCGCCGGCACGAACATCCATCCACATTTACATCACGCACGAGATTACTTTCAACAATGAAATGCAAAACGTGATCACGATAAATAAAATTGAAAAGTTTCAATACAGCAAAGCCAATCAGCAGTATATTTTCACTTGATTGCAAATCGAATTGATCAATACACACAGTACTTCTTGAAGCCATTCAAACAACCCGTTATCAGAGTTCACAAATTGAATAATGAAACAAGTATTATTCTACTCAGACTGGTCTCTTCATTTCAAAGTTTCATTTAATGAAGCTGAGGTGAATAAAATCTACTCATCTCTCAAATATATAAGAAATCTTAAAAATAAATTTTAGCTTTAGTATATTCAGTTTAAACGGATGAGTTGCAGATTTTCTTTGATTAAAATAACAATTATTTGCGATGAATCTATCGTAAATTGGCTATCCAATAAAATGTTAAAAAATGGAGGAATGGAAAATTAGTCAATGGAAGAATTGACGGGGGGGGGGGGGGGGGTTTGGAAAATTAAAACAAGCAAGCCTACAATATAAATGATTGGAGAACCATAAATCAATCATTCATCCTGATTAAGATATTAATCAGTCTCCAGTGATAAAATAAAAACTATTGCCAATTCTGCGTTTTTTAATGGTCTATTAACAAAAGCATGACCTCAATGTTTAAAGCATCGTAAGATTTGGTCAAGTAAGCAGTAAGCAGTTGGTCAAAGAAGTCAGTTAAAATTAATGATTAAATGATAAACAATGGTTTTATTGCAATGAAGTGAGCTGATCTTACGACTTCATATTTATATACATTTCGGAGAAACCAATCAAATAGCTTGCTAAATCTCTTCGTAACCCAGTTTCGTGTTAGTCATGTCACCGTACTTCAGTAAATTACACCCAAAAGTAATGTAAATTGCACAATACTTCAACGCAGTGCCGTTTTTACGCATGGGCCACTTGGGCCCCAAAATTCTGGGGGCCCCATTTTTTCGGGAGGGAAAAAAATGAAAATTGAAAAAAGTATAATCATAATTTTTTGCCGAAAATACAAATATTCCAGCAATAAATTTTATGATTTTTCTCCTCGCAAACAGTGTCACACTCGTGCTTGAGTTTTACGTCTGAATTGTCGAATCATATGTAATTCTGTTGTTTGTGTATTGTAACGGACCTATAGTCGGAATTTTCTCGAACTCTATGTTAAATTTAAATAAACTGTTTAAATATCAACAAGCAGTCTTTTTTCATTCAGAGTATTTAAGGGCCCCCAAAATCAGCATGGCCCATGGGCCCCTGAATGTGTAAAAACGGCCCTGCTTCAACGATTCAAAATATTTATATCCTTCTATAGCAAAACATTCTACTCTATAGACCTGTTCTAACTAGGAAATGAAAACTACATTCAATTTTTTCCACAAACTAGATGGTTTTGTATTTCTTTCAGCGAGGATGCATATTAGACTAAAATAGTTCACGACCTAGAAGTATGCCTACACCATGCTTTGATGACTAAAAAATTCCGAATTTCATCTATTCCTAGTCATAAGTAGTTATTATTATTATTATTACTAATAGAAGAATGTCAAGACCCATTAATTGAAGGGTTCCGCTGATTACGTACTTGGCTTCCAATTTAAACAATTGGACAGACTCTTAATGGGAGAGCTTATGTTCGGAGCCCAGGATCCTTACCTGAAACAAACAAAAATACATTATCAATGATTATATACGTATTCCATTAGAATTAATCGTTAATTATTATCAAATAGTTTTGATAAAATTTAAATTACTGTTTCGTGCTTTTACTATATTGACGTGCAATTGAGCTTAGGTCTACTGTAATTAAAAAAACATAAATATTTAAAAGAATTACAGTAATTATTCAATAAGATCAAATAACAAATACAATTCCCCTGCTCTAGTTTGTACAGAAATCTTAAGAATCTTGTCAATACAGAAATTGAAAAAAAAATCATAAACAGATTTTCACACAAATTTGTACTCTGTACATATCCACAACTCAATTCTCAACAAGTAGACAAGAAGAATATTATGTTCTACGTTCAGCTTTGCATTGAGCCTGAGCGAAGGTCAAACCGAGAAAAACCTTACGTAGAAAGAAACCTGGCCGTGCCATCTAGCGGCGAACGACAAAACTTTCAAGCAGAGACACTGGATCATGTGACTGCGATCGAAAAAGGAACTACATAGACAAAAACAGATACACAAACTTACGCAGCTAGCTGGCTGGCATGCATGCACGTTCAACAATATAATTTAGGCTCCGCCGCCCTACACTTTTTACAAACAGCACCATGAACTTGTGAAATTCAATCAAACACCATTCTTCAGCAACCAAACACCGTTATCCGACCACAAAGTCAATATTCTTATGACATGCTACACAAGTGGACAACTGCTATTGGCATTGGAAAACAGAAAATTCAGAAAGTCCAATTCAGGGTTCCAAATGGGGATAATAATCGCATGAAGTTAATTTTTTCTTCACAATCAGCAACTAAAGCGCTGGCCTTTAATACCAATGTCTCAAACAAATGACATAAAATTAAAACATCATAATTTAATTTAGTCTGGATCAAAGGTGAATTCGTAATTGAATACTGTATTAGATGTCCTTTGATCTTTGATTGACAATGTTATGTTCAATCTACTAATAATAAATGAATCACATTGAGGAAGTTGCCATTATATGCAGAGTTTATGCAGTCATAGAAAAAGAATACTGGCTGTCTGTCACCCTGTCGCACAGTGCTTCTTAATAATTATGATAATTATGTAAATGGAAAATTGTGATTAATGCTATAAATTCTGCAAAAACAATTGTGCTAATAAACAAGTATTTCAAATTTCAACAGAGCGTGACTCTGTTAAAATGACAAGAGTCATTTTAGCGTAAAAACTAATTTACTAGAAAACTAATAAATTCAATATGAAATTGTTAGAAATTATTCTGGTTTATTAAATTCTAATATTTTTAATTGATTGTTTTATATTTTATTACAATAATAAAGGGTATTTTCCAAACGCTATGAAAAGTGCATAACAGATGATTAACTAGTAAACCTGCCATTCTGCTCACTGAATGAAAATCTTTAAAGCTTTATAAACCTATTTTCACTCACCTGCCATCTCAACACGTTACTGCTTAGTGAATGTGAATCCTCATTTACGGGGTTCAATACATTGAGATTGTAATAGGGGATCATTTATCTTCTTTCTCACTGTAAAAATCTATTAATTGAATGGAGAAGTTGTAGCATAACTAAACCCTTCATATACGTATGCCTGGCTATATAATTCGTGTAAATTTACAATGAGAAGCTACCACATAAAATAATTTACAACACGGGGATCGAAGAATAGTGTCAGAATATTTACAACTACATTGTAAGTACAGATATGCATAAAATATTCGTTAATTCAAAGGAAATGTTGAAATAGATGATGATGATAAATAATGAAACATTGATCTGAAACATTAGATCATGTTCACATGACTTCAGATCTGCCAATCTGAAGTCATGTGAACATGATCTAATGTGAGAAATCAAAATAAGACTAGATAACAATTGATTTTTTAATGTACTTTGGTAGAAACTGGTTTCCGAGTTGGCTAGCGCACATAAACAATGACAATTATTCAATTAGTATCTCTTCCTTTCACTTGGAGAACTTACCCAAGGGCCAAACTGGACGTAACACTTTCAGTAGATTGTTCAGTGTCATCTACTTGCATTGCAATTGCAATACCATCACCGCTTGGGCTGCGGAGGAGCTTTGCTCCCTCCAACCGTGCGATGGTTATCTTATTAAAATACCGTTTCTCGACAACCGACAATTCTAAATATTACACTTTCCAGTCCTCTTCAGGCATATAGTAGTGCTCTGGTCACTGCATTTCCAACATAAATACAACAACAACACTTTCACTTAGAAACAAGACAGCAGTCAAGGTTCTTTCAATTTTTAAATCAGTAACTTACTCAACTTTATCTTCCAGCAGGGCCGTAGCCAGTTTTGGCGGGCGCGCTCAAAATGGCGTAAGTGAGCCCCTCTTTTTCCCGTATTTATAACTAGTGCTCTTATGTTTTCTGGTCAGCAGTGAATGTGTTAAAAATTGAAGAATCCTTATTATAGAATGATAAGGGCCTGTCGAATAGAAATAACCTTGGGGCCTTGCCCGGACCCCCCTAGAAAAGGATTCAGGGCCGGGCCCGGTAAAAAAAGGTCAGTTTGTCCGGCCTGACTACGGCCCTGTCTGCAAGTAGCTTAGTGAATGTGAAAATAATTTCAATATTCCACAGCAAGACTGCAACACACCTATAAAGTTTGACTGAAATTGAAAAGTTAAACTTTATTTTTTTTAACTAAGTTAACTAATTGAAAAGTTAAAACTTCTCAAAGTATAAAAATAAAGAACACTATTTTCAAGTTTAATAGATCCATGAGTAGATTGATGGTTATTAGATAAAAGATAAATTCCTGGATTTCTTGTTCCATGACGAACTGCGTTGTTAATATTAACTTTTCATGTGAAATTTAACGACATGCAGTCAAATATTTGTTAAGAATAAGTATAATAACTCACTTAAACTGGCCGAGTACTTTCGAATCTATGAGATCCATCATCAGAGGCTCCTAGATCATCATGTCAGTTTTTTGGTTAGAAGTGTTGTGGTTTTTGTAAAATATGATCAAAAAGTTTGTGAGATTTAAAATTTAGTTGTTCATTGAGAATGTTTTGTTTATTGTGTGTGGTGTGTTTGTATATTTCAAATTGTTCCAAGGTGTTGAGTTTGTGGCCTTTAGATTTTATGTGTAGAATGTGTAGGTTGGTACTGATGTCGGTAAAAGTGTGTCCAGTTTGAATGATATGGTCGGCAAAATTCGATTCAGCTTTGGATGTGAGGGCCTGAAAGTGTTCCTTGTAACGTTGTTTGAATGTGCGGCCTGTTTGTCCTATGTAGAATTTGTTACAATCAGAGCAGTTTAGTTTGTAGATCCCTGGGAGATCGTATTTGTTTGTGTTCAGTGTGGTTTTGAGTGTAAGTGCATTTTTTATTTTGTTTTTTGTTCTGAATGAGATGGTGTGGCCGGCTTTTTTGAAGATTTTTGCTAGTCTGTGTGATTGTGGATTAATGTATGTCATTGTGATGTATTTTTTGTCAGTGGTGTTGGTGTTTTGTTTTTTGTTTCTTATTTTATGATTGAGTTTGTCAATTAGGTCGTGTTTGTAGCCGTTTTCTTGTGCTAGGTATTTTATTGTATTTAGTTCAGTGTGGTAATTGTCGGTGGAAAGCGGTGTGTTGTTGAGTCTGTGTAGCATTGACCTGAATGCTGAGTGTTTGTGTTGTGTTGGATGATTGGAGGTGCTGTGTATTAGGGTATCTGTCATTGTTGGTTTTCTGTAGATGTTGAAGCTGTGTTGTTGGTTTGTGTTCTTTGTAATTGAGAGGTCTAGGAAGTTTATTGAATTGTTTTTCTCATATTCAGCTGTGTATTGAATGTTCTTATGTATTTTGTTTATGTATGATCGAAGTTGTTCACATTGTCTTTTGTTTCCTCTGTATAGCAATAGAACATCATCTACGTATCTGTGCCAGTATATTATGTTCTGTGAAAATTTGTTATTAAAGAGTATATGAGTGTTTTCGCAGTGTTGGAGATAGATTTCAGCAAATATGCTTGAGATTGGTGAGCCCATTGGCAGTCCATCAGGTTGTGAGTAGAATTTGTTGTTGAAGGTAAAGTAATTTTGTTGAGTGATGATTTTTAGGATGTCTATTATTTCATTTATATGTTCTGTAGTTGTGTTGTTGTGAATAAGGATGTTCTGTATTATTTCTATTGTTTCATTGACAGGTATGTTGGTGTATAGGTTTGTTATATCGAAAGATGCAAGAGTGGAGTTGTGAGGAATTTGTGTGTCTTTTATTTTTGCGATAAGATCGCTACTGTTTTTTATGTATGTGTTGTTGTTGATATTAATTAGTTTTCTCAGTGTTTGATCAATGTGTTTTGCTAGTTTATAGGCAGGTGCTTCTTGGTAGTTTACAATTGGTCTAATAGGTATGTCGGGTTTGTGAATTTTGGGAAGTGTTTGAAGTGATGGTGCAGAAGGGTGTATTTGTTTCAGTTTTCTTTTTTGTGAATTATTAATTATATGATTTGTCTTGTAAACTTGTAAACTGATATTAATTAGTTTTCTCAGTGTTTGATCTATGTGTTTTGCTAGTTTATAGGCAGGTGCTTCTTGGTAGTTTACAATTGGTCTAATAGGTATGTCGGGTTTGTGAATTTTGGGAAGTGTTTGAAGTGATGGTGCAGAAGGGTGTATTTGTTTCAGTTTTCTTTTTTGTGAATTATTAATTATATGATTTGTCTTGTAAACTTGTAAACTGATATTAATTAGTTTTCTCAGTGTTTGATCTATGTGTTTTGCTAGTTTATAGGCAGGTGCTTCTTGGTAGTTTACAATTGGTCTAATAGGTATGTCGGGTTTGTGAATTTTGGGAAGTGTTTGAAGTGATGGTGCAGAAGGGTGTATTTGTTTCAGTTTTCTTTTTTGTGAATTATTAATTATATGATTTGTCTTGTAAATTTGTTTCTAAACAAAACATTCTCAATGAACAACTAAATTTTAAATCTCACAAACTTTTTGATCATATTTTACAAAAACCACAACACTTCTAACCAAAAAACTGACATGATGATCTAGGAGCCTCTGATGATGGATCTCATAGATTCGAAAGTACTCGGCCAGTTTAAGTGAGTTATTATACTTATTCTTAACAAATATTTGACTGCATGTCGTTAAATTTCACATGAAAAGTTAATATAAAAGATAAGTTGTGGAAGTGATCGCCGAGTGCCGTTGCAGGTATCTGTTCAATCAGAAATAAGCTACGAAACTCCTGGGTAACTCTTTACGCTCCTTACGCTCTATGTAAGGGTTACCGATTTTATTGGTCAGCAAAAAAGACTATGTTCTCTGCTGTGAAATCACTTCCCGGTGATTCGGAACCCACCTAAAACTCATCAATCACCATCATCCAATTCATTACCCACGCACAGGTCTCAGACCTATGTGGGCTTCATCCTCAGAAAAAAAGATATCATTTGAAAGACTGTATCGTGCTTCTTATTATGAAAATCGTTCAAATATTTTAAAAGTAGAAGTTCATAAATGTATTCATTTACTAGACATCTACATTAAACCCAAACACACAACTAACAATAGGTAAACTGCTCTTACATACTGTGTTAGAATATTCATTAAATAATTAGTGAAAAAAACTATTTATTTTTTCCAGTGAAGGTTTTTAGTGAATCTAATCTTTTGTGTGGACTAAACTCGTTGTTTTGGGTAATACAGTCTATTCAAAATTTGTGGAGAGCAGTTTTGGTTGCATCTTTGCATTTGTTGTCTTTTTGTGTCAATAAATAAATCATTTCAACCTGATTTATAAATATGTTTGGTGCCCCAATCTGATATTTATTGTCTTTCCTTCCTATCTTTGGATCTCCATCATCGTATCCAGTAAGGAAACTTTTGGAACACGATTTCTTACTTTTCCAGAATACTGCACTTTGTTCTTAGTTCTATCTATTTTCTCGCTCTTCACAGGTCCCTTCACAGCCCACCCACTATAGCCTAATACGAAAGCTGTACTGTGCTGGGACAGCTATTCAAACCGAACCAATGGTTTTCAATAAATGGCCGGCCACCGATTGCGATACTGAGCTGCCAATGATTCCAATGATTCGGTGGCACAGCACAGCATTCGGTGGCCGGGCGCCATTTTCTTATTCATTCAACAGTCTAATCAAGGACTTTTACTAGAAGTTCATTCACTTCAATTTTGAAATTGAAATTCGAACAAGAACAATTATTCAATCAGATTGCAATGAACCATCTCCTTTTATTTAATTTTCAAACTCATTTAATAATTCTCCTATTATTGGACTACACGGAGAGCCTATTGTGTTTCAATACACACACACAACATTTAATGCAAACCAATTACCCAAATATGCTGTAGCTCTAGGACCTCTGGGATATGCATATTTCCTGCTTATTTCGGAAATCACAGAAGAGAAGTGAGTTGCAAAAACAACAGGCTTGTTAACAAAGTCCAACCTTTATTGATAAATCTTGTAAAAAGCGAGAAAACAAGCACAGCAACTTCGAATGGAATTACAGTGAAACTGAAATTACCTGACAAGGCCACATTACATTCACACACTACACTCACAATCCGACCTTGTTCCTTACATTGCTAACACAACATCCAACATGCTAATGCTAACGCCTTCTATATTACAACTTTGTCACGAGGAATAGACCAGAACAAATAAAGTACTAGAAGAATTTGCCAACATCCAGGAAGAACTTGCATTCAATAAAACATGAAATGCCGTATTTAAGAACGTTTCTCATCAAAGAACGACTTACAAGTTCACAAAGTGACAAACCACTCAAGCGTTTTCGCAGCGAGTAGCTTTAACACTAAATACCAACCCAGCTCTCCCAATAGAGGCCTGACTCTTGATTAATAATTTACATTAAACAACACTAATTTAAGAATTTACACTACATAAATATTGCAGGGACAACTTCGTCGGCTTGTAACCTCACTTTTCAGCTCGTAAACTCACCCAGTATAATCAATGCTTCAACTTGAGTTCGTATTTATGGACCTTACTTAAAGATCATCTTAAGAACACTAAAACTTAGAAGTCAAGTCTTTAAATCGGAATCTCAAATCCGTTCTAAGCAAAGATAGGTAGAGAGATGTCTTGAAGCCGTTCTTGAGATTGTGTTGTATCATAAATTTTGGTTTCATTTTTTAGTGTAGTATCGGCTCGATAAAATAAAATCATCATATTCAATTTTTGCACCATTGCAATGTAATTCACTGAAAATTTGACTTATTGAAACTATCTATACTTTATTTACATAAATCGACTTCTTTTATACAGCTCGTAAACTCACCCAGTATAATCAATCTAACCTATAAATTTTTCTTCGCATTTATGATGGAGAAATGGAATGGATGAAAGGTCTTTGTTCTGCTGGCAGATAGCACTCACTACATTGCATCAAAATTCTATTATTTTTCAAATTCGAATACAGAAAATAATAATTTAAAAGATAATGAAAAATAAGACGAAATTGTCACAACCACATTTATTAAAACTTCGAGAAACTAGTTTCGGTTGTTACACCATTATCAATCTCAATCAAACTGAAAAACTGAAGTATAGAAAAGCCTTATTTATATACTATACATGAAATGATACTATTGGCTAAGAGGGAAAGAGGCTGACCTTAATCGGACGTTGTGATTGGTTGTCAAGTCACGCCCCCTGGTGGGAGGAGTAACAAGCAAAAATACGAGTCAAATCAATAACTAAACAATGTGAACATCAAGAAAGTAACAAAAAATTTGTAATAAGGCTAGAATTTAATCAAATTAAAATTAAAAATTCTTTTAAAAATTAGAAGCTCACTGAAATGCAATCAAGGTCAACTGAGAAATACACATAAGAATTGCTTTTTAAAAATAGGCTGGAATTATAATGAAACCAAGTTAGTTGTATTGAATTGGTTAAAATAAATTTGGTCATTTAAATTAGTTATGGAATCGTTTTTTACCAACTTAGTTATCTCCAAAGCTTCTAAAATGTTCAATTGTCTGCCCTTGCCAATCAAATGCAGAAATTCAACATTTTCTTCAGCCTTGAACTTGTGTCCATTATTAATGAGATGTTCTGCAAAATTTGAATCTCCTTTTTGGGTTTTTCAATCCCTGATATGTTCATTTACTCTACATTTGAAAGTTCTACCAGTCTGACCCACATAACAAGCATTACAATCACCGCAATTCAATTTATAAACCCCACTTTTATCCCAGATATCAATTTTGTCTTTACTACACCCAAATAAGCTCTTTAAAATTGGTTTGGTTTGAAAAGCTACATCAAAACCGTTCTTTTTCAGTTGTTTTCCTAATTTATCAGAAACTGGGCCAAGGTAAGGCACCGTTATCCATGACCTTTCCCCAGTTTCCGTTACAGCAGTGCTAGTACTTACTGCTAGTCTCCTATTTATTTTATTTAACATTTTATTGACAATGATTTCCTCATATTCATTTGTAATAGCTATCTTTTTAATCGTACTAATCTCTTTTTCAAAGTGATGATTGCTCATTGGAATGGTTAAAGCTCTATAAATCATACTATTGAAGGCTGCAAGTTTGTGTGATATTGGGTGACATGAGTGATGAGGTATGATTACATCGGTATGAGTTACTTATCTAAAAATAGAGAAATTGTGGGTCCCTGTGCTATGGTCAATTCTTAAATCTAGAAAATTTAAAACACTATTCTCTTCTAACTCTATGGTGAATTTAATCTTATGGTGTAAACGATTCAAATAGCTAAGGAAATTATCTAATTGTCTATTACTACCCCTCCACAAACAAATAATATCATCTACATATCTGTACCAATAAGCAATCCTATTCTTAAAATTATTATTTTCAAAAATTCTATGTTCAAGGCTATCCATAAATAATTCAGCTAGTAGTGGTGAAAGGGGTGAACCCATCGCTAACCCATCTTTCTGTTCATAAAATTTATTGTCAAACTTGAAATAGTTATATTCAGTACATAACTTCATCAATCCTAACAGCTCAGTTCTAATAATAGGATCATTAATTGTAGTCTTCAGCTCTGTTAAGACTTTCTTCAATTGGTATATTTGTAAAGAGATTAGTTACATCAAAAGAAACAAGTTTATAAGATGAATGAACAGGAATATTTTTGATTTTATTGACCAACTCCAATGAATTTTTGATTCCAAATTTAGGTTGGAATCCCGTTAACGATCTGAAGCTACTGTTGAGTTTGTGGGCCAATTTCGAACATGGAGAATTAATAAATGACACTACTGGTCTTATCGGAATATTATTCTTGTGAAGTTTGGGCTGACCAAATAATCTGGGTGGGTATGGGTTCATAACTGTTAAATATTTGATTTCCTGTTTATCAATTAACTTTGTGATACCTGCCAGCTTACTTTTAACTAATTTATTAATGTTGTTGGTTGGATTGGAGTTAATCTCAATGAAATTATTATCTGAAATGAATTCGTTAACTTTACCTATGTATTCAGTTTTCTCTAATATAACCGTGGTGCCTCCTTTGTCTATGATCAAATCGTTGTCTTTGACTTTCTTCTTAATCTTCTTCACGATGTCTTCTGTACGTTGAATATTGGGTAAAACTTGTCTTGCCTGTTCTTGTAAAATTATGTCCGCACATCTGTTGGTTAAAATACGATTCTGTGACACTCTCCAATTCCTATCAATGCTGCATGCTAGAAGTTCTGTTTGTTTGCTCCTTAAACTACTATAACTGTTGAATTTAGTACCTTGTCCTAGCAATTCTTGTTCTGAAGGTGAAAACGAGACATTAGTGAAATTTTTAACTCTATCAGCAAACTAATGGTGATGATTTGTATTATTCGGTTTTGGACGTTGTTCTTCAACAAGTTTCTGTAATTTCAAGTTCTGTGTAACGGTTTTTTCTTTCAATTTCTTATAGATTTCGTCCCTGCACTTATAGTCTAAGAAATACCATTCAATTTTGTGTAATTTTTTCGTCAGTTGCGAATGTAAGATGAAAATGTAGAACGATAAGCTATCCCTTCTTTTGTACCACCAGATAATTTCTTTCTTTATCCAAAATTTTTGTGCTTGTTCAATACTTTTTTGCGCAATTATGGACTTGTTGTTGGATTTTATTGAAACAAACTTCGGTACTAATCCCAATTTAAGGCACTGTCTATTGAAAAATATATTCCTCTCTGCTAAGCCAAATAATGGACACAAGTTCAAGGCTGAAGAAAATGTTGAATTTCTGCATTTGATTGGCAAGGGCAGACAATTGAACATTTTAGAAGCTGTCACGGTGCAAAATACGCCTGGCCCAATCACTCAACAATTTATAAAAATACGAGGTGTGGAATAAAATAAAATATAATTCCTGTACTTACGTGTATTTATTGTTCAATACTTATTAGTTAAGAAGAAGATAATTTACATAAATATTTGCCTATTTAAATGTTCATTGAATGTACTTGAACGGGATGAAGTGCAATTGTTTACAAAACGAAAGGGTTAGCTGCCGAAAAATTCTTGATACTGCCGGCTTATCAGTCAGCTGTTTATTCGTACTGTTTCCACTTTTGAATTTATTGTCGAATTATCTTTGTCTTTTCTGTCTTCTGGTCAACTTAGAAAAATCTGCTTATGTCATACCCTATTAGTTATTTAATTTATTAATTTAATTTTTTCTCTTTTCCACCATTAAAATTTGTCACGGCATTTGGCACACTGACTTTAAAGACGAGTGTCCTTTTTCTATTGGTGGAAAAATTATTTCTCATGTCTAATTGGAGGATCACCTCATGACGTAGACTTTCTCCTCAGTAATTTTGTCCTTCCGACAGAGGAGAAAGGAGACGATTTTCGGCAACCCAGAGGAGAGGATCCGTTGCAAAAACCTCCCTCTCAATTTATTTTTTGTATCAATGTTTTAACGTTAAATGTCAAGCCTGCTGTTAAAGTGAATTTCTGCATCCCCCAAAAAATCTGTTGAAAGCAATAATTCGATCACCGTATCAAAACAAAGTCAACAGCTCAGGAATCAAATTATTCAAATTCGACCGACCACGAGGTTCCACTCAAGATGTCCGCCTGATGACTCCTTTCTGCAGCCAAGAAAAAAGTGAAAAATAAGAAGTCTTGTGCGCGTGAGATTGGGCCCAGTCGAGTGGTATGTGCTATTTATTTTATTTATGAGCTTTGAAGTCTATTACTGGTGTGTCAATTGTAAATTGCCTTCAACAACTCTCACATTACTATAACACCCTTAGGCGAAGCCTCAAACACTCGTCGAAATTATTAAATATATTTAAAGCCAGTCCAATTAATTATTCAAGAATTATAAATACATGTTTTTGTCAATTTATTCATTTAATAATAACTTTAAAGAAAAATCTCAAACTCTAGATTCAATTAAATTCAATACAGTCATTACCAGTTGTTCTAATTGCATATTTCCCTCAGCTCTGATTGGAAATTATAAGAATAATCCATTTCAGGTGATCAAACGCTTACATCAGCAAAGGGAATCATTTTTGCAAATAATATTGGTGTGTCCTAGAAATTTTTAGTTCCATCCATCTCGGTAGTGGGAGTTTGGGGGAGAGTGTAACAAGCAAGAGTTACATGATCCGCGCCCGAGTCTTGCTCTCGAGTGGATCGGTTTCTTTGAGAATAATTTCACTTGTTCTCTATTTATTTTTTAAAAGTCTTTCTTTGGTGGACTGGATTGTGTGGCCGATAATAGTGGCTGTCCCATTCAAGACCCACAGTTCAGCCCGGCAAAGACAGATATTCTTGTGCGACTTTGAGTGGGAGAGGGGCGTCCATGCGAGGTGTAGCGTTGCTACCGACTGCGGCTTCCGGACAAATTAAATTCAAGATTTATAATTTCAAAGACGCACCCCCACCCCCCCCCAAACGAAGTTCCACAGAATTGGCGCCCGGAACAGAAAGACAGTAATAGAGTGGGGGAATTTGTGCAGAAATTACTTTCTTTACAGGGAAATTTGCGGTCACCTGGAGGCAGATAATTAGCTTTTTATTTTCAGAAATTATACTGTGTATCCGGCGAACTTCAATCTACCACCGAATTCATCTACTCATCTGATTTAGTTGATAGTAAAATCCAATCAGAGTTGAATATTGTGTGAGTGTTTGAGGTCGAACCAGGGAACGCAGTAGTAATTTAATATTACTAAAAAATAAGCAGATTTTTCCAGGTTGACCAATATATATTCGTTATCCAAATATATTTGGGGAATTATTCATCACTTATATGCACTTTAAGGCTTGACAAAATTTTATTTAGCCCTATTTTATGGTTATATTATTTTTGTAATAGCGCTAATGCACAATACATTGCCAAAGTCTCTTTTTATGTTATTTGTAACCGCGATATTCGTCTTTATTTTGTGTTGTGGGGGGCTTATTCTACGAGCTACTAATACAACAGACTGACCTGATTTCGACATCCAAATTATTTCAAGAACTTCACTTCACACTTCACAATTTTCTTTTACACTACACTGTTTCACCGACTCTTTCCACAATCCATCATGGCTGAAAGCGAATCCACCATCAGTGCCCCTTCCGAGGACACTCCATCCTCGCCTGAACTTCCTCCCAGACCAGTCGAGAGCACCACCTCGGTCGACTTTAACCAAGGCATCCGCGAGCGTCTGTCATCCACACAGCTAGATGATAGCCACCTGCTACTTGCCTCACTCCAACCGGCACCGGACGCTGTTGTTGCCAGCAAGGCGGAGGAAGTCAACCAGCCGTTATCAGGTGATGAGCCCCTGTCAGTTGCATCAGTGAATATCATCCTCGAAGCCTTCAGACGCCAGGCTGAACTACAAAGTCAACAATGCAAGGCATTAGCTGAAAAGATAGCTGAACAACAGAATATAAGGCAGGAGGAGATCAATAAAGAATTAAAGGTTGACTTGGTTCAAAGGATTGAACAAACAGCTTCAAATTTACAAGCAGGCAATGAAGAAGTAAAAACTGAAATAGTTCAGCAGTGCAACCGACTGGATAAGAAAATAGAGGAGGTGAAGCAAGAATTTCAACAGCAATTAAAACAAAACGTTGAAAATCTACAAAAAGAAATAGCTGTAAAAAACACCGAAATTGTGAAGCATACCAATGAACAAATTCAAACGGTGAGAACAGAATTTGATGAAAAACTCCTCTCACAAGGTAAAGAATTTGTTACCAAAAATAAGGAGATGGAAAAAGAAATCACACAGGTGAATGAAAAACTGTCACAATCCGATGTGAGATTAAAAGAAATAGAGAAAAAGCAGACTTCTCACACCGCTGAAATTAGGCAGTTGAAAGTTGATGTCAACCAAAGATCGACTGAGAGCATACAATCTGAGGCTATTAACGAATTAAAGTTACAATTAGCTCAGACTAAGGCTGAATGTCAACAAATTAAAAATAATATGGCTAATATATGTCCGGCTGGTAACAACAATAGTGTCAATATTAGTCAATTATTATCTAACCTACCAGTATTTGATAATTCTGACTCTGGTATTCAGGCCCGCGCTTTCATACAGCACCTAGAAGCTATTAATTCAATGTCTAATATTCCATGGCAGTCTTGGAAAATGCAGCTTCTAATTAGTTTGCAAAAAGAACCGCTAATTCACTTTAGAAGCAGGTTAGCTGAATTTAATTCATTGAAGGATTTCATAGATAATTTCCTAGCCAATTTTTGGTCGTCAGGTAAGCAACGAGCGCTGTTGTCACACCTTATAACATGCAGATATGACAGAGGCCACGGTCTATCTATGACTGCTTTTTCTGCACACATAAAATATTTAAACAGCCTCATGGATAATCCTATTGAGACAAGTAATTTAATAGAGATACTAAATCACAAATTACCTCGTCCTATCCAGACAGCCATGAGTGCGCAGAATTTCGAATCTTATGATCAATTCGAAGCTTGTTTACATAGACTTCAGGTAATAGATGATCAGTTTGGGCCAAATCACACAAAAGTTTGGTTGCAAAGGAAGGAAGAAAGGTTAGGAAATGATCGGGACACAGTAGGAAATAACACTCAATTCAATAAAACAAATTACCACGAAAACCAACACCAATTACGAGACACAGAGACAGAAACTAACTCTAGAAATGGAGGTAAAGATAATAATTCATTTATTTCCAATAAGCCAAGTCACTCGTCAGCGCAGCCCGAGTTGATAAACATAAACAATAACAGTTCAACTGGTGAGCGTATGCCAACTAGATCTGTACCAGTACCGCTTTCCACATCAAGGGAACAACAAACCAATTCTGATCAAGGAAATAGAAGGAGTTTTCGTCCCGGCAATTGGAATGGTAATAATTCCCGACAAGGAAAAAATAGTTGACAATAGTAAATGACTGTCTTATGCGATAAAAGAAAAGGAAAATCACATAAGACAGTTAGAAAGAAAACAACTGGACGATCCATACTGGAATCAATATTCCCAGCTGTTCGATCGATTCTAGTGCCCAAGACATGCTGCCACCTAGTAGAGAGAAAAAGCACTACGCTTGTCATTCCAACAGCGCTCAATTTCAAAATCAATCTATGACCGCTTCAACACATTCAACCTTCAAGTAGCACCGTAGGAGTTCGTTGTTGTCAGGGAGCCCCAGCATCGAAGTCATCTCTGTGCATCATCGGCGGTTTCTGCTGCATTGAGACATTTCTCCGCGCACCACCGGATCCAGGATCTTCATGCGATGATCTCCTCATCTTTGGCCTCACCCACAACACGAAACGCGGCTATATTTTTGTATTGTATTTAGTGTTCATTGTTGAATTTCTCATTGTATTTTCAACTTAACATTTATTCAAGGGCTCAATTGGCATCCTCAGGGATAAATATGCCACCTTGTATAAATATTTTTGAGCCATCTTATTATTATATAATTTATTATTTTAGTAAGTTTCACAGACTTGAAAAAAAAAAAATCATTATTGCACCAATTATAAATCAAACAAAAATGAGAACTCGTATTTATCTAAAAAAAAAATATATATTAAAAAAAATAATAAAAAAAAATAAACTTAAAACACTGATTAAAAAAGAAAATAATAATAATAATAAATAAAAAAAAATACAGTCTGTGATACTAGCTTGTAAGAAAGGCGATCTTATACCTTATTGTTATTTGTAAAAATCTTATTATATCATATTATTGTATCATATTAGTATCATATTGCGCTTAACTAGAAAAGAGATCTTATATTTATTGGTGTATTATTAGCATTATCTCTAAAAATATTCATGATTGTTACATTCAAAGGTTTATTTTGTTGTTCAAGTTGTAGGCAAACTACAACTTATCATAATGTTGTAAGTGCCCCATGCACTCATGCGTATATTAACATAAATTGGCAAAATCAGGCAATTGTATTTTAAAGAAACTGTAACTAAAAGGAAACGATAAAAGAGAAAACAAGGCAGAAATAGGTAATCAAGTTAAGAAGACCACAGATTTATTGAAAGCAAGAATGAGACAGAAACATGAGAATTTTGAAAATCAAGAAGGCATGCTGATACACACATGCATTACGCACAGGCAAATTTGAAACAAACCAAAGAAATTATATTTATAGATGAGCTTTATATAGCTGCTATTATTGTTATTTGCAAGGCCAACACTTATATTCGATGTTGATCATCAATTTTTTGTGATATTGTAACACTTTGCATTGGTCATGCACCTTCACCCAGACACATCTGCTATTAGGTCTGTGATGAGGCTCTGGAAGCTTGTGCGCTTACCATCCCGTCATCGTAGGGAATTAGGATTATACAGTATCCCCATGGCTGTCTAGTGTATGTAGCTGAGGCTCATCTCTGCACTATTTATCCTCATCATAGTCTATTTGGGCAAAGATCCCAGGACTATTAGTTGTGGTTGCCAACACCACTGCTGCGGCAATAAAGTTGTGCAATTTGTGTTAATACATGTTATTTTCTAATGCAGACTGTTGTTATTGGTTGTGATATTTGTGTGTTGTAGATCTTAAGTGTAGAAGTTGTAAGTTCATGTATTGTTATTGCACCTTAGACGGTGAAAATTAGAAATGATTGAGTTTCAACCCTTTCTAATTTGGGGGCTTCATGTCACGGTGCAAAATACGCCTGGCCCAATCACTCAACAATTTATAAAAATACGAGGTGTGGAATAAAATAAAATATAATTCCTGTACTTACGTGTATTTATTGTTCAATACTTATTAGTTAAGAAGAAGATAATTTACATAAATATTTGCCTATTTAAATGTTCATTGAATGTACTTGAACGGGATGAAGTGCAATTGTTTACAAAACGAAAGGGTTAGCTGCCGAAAAATTCTTGATACTGCCGGCTTATCAGTCAGCTGTTTATTCGTACTGTTTCCACTTTTGAATTTATTGTCGAATTATCTTTGTCTTTTCTGTCTTCTGGTCAACTTAGAAAAATCTGCTTATGTCATACCCTATTAGTTATTTAATTTATTAATTTAATTTTTTCTCTTTTCCACCATTAAAATTTGTCACGGCATTTGGCACACTGACTTTAAAGACGAGTGTCCTTTTTCTATTGGTGGAAAAATTATTTCTCATGTCTAATTGGAGGATCACCTCATGACGTAGACTTTCTCCTCAGTAATTTTGTCCTTCCGACAGAGGAGAAAGGAGACGATTTTCGGCAACCCAGAGGAGAGGATCCGTTGCAAAAACCTCCCTCTCAATTTATTTTTTGTATCAATGTTTTAACGTTAAATGTCAAGCCTGCTGTTAAAGTGAATTTCTGCATCCCCCAAAAAATCTGTTGAAAGCAATAATTCGATCACCGTATCAAAACAAAGTCAACAGCTCAGGAATCAAATTATTCAAATTCGACCGACCACGAGGTTCCACTCAAGATGTCCGCCTGATGACTCCTTTCTGCAGCCAAGAAAAAAGTGAAAAATAAGAAGTCTTGTGCGCGTGAGATTGGGCCCAGTCGAGTGGTATGTGCTATTTATTTTATTTATGAGCTTTGAAGTCTATTACTGGTGTGTCAATTGTAAATTGCCTTCAACAACTCTCACATTACTATAACACCCTTAGGCGAAGCCTCAAACACTCGTCGAAATTATTAAATATATTTAAAGCCAGTCCAATTAATTATTCAAGAATTATAAATACATGTTTTTGTCAATTTATTCATTTAATAATAACTTTAAAGAAAAATCTCAAACTCTAGATTCAATTAAATTCAATACAGTCATTACCAGTTGTTCTAATTGCATATTTCCCTCAGCTCTGATTGGAAATTATAAGAATAATCCATTTCAGGTGATCAAACGCTTACATCAGCAAAGGGAATCATTTTTGCAAATAATATTGGTGTGTCCTAGAAATTTTTAGTTCCATCCATCTCGGTAGTGGGAGTTTGGGGGAGAGTGTAACAAGCAAGAGTTACATGATCCGCGCCCGAGTCTTGCTCTCGAGTGGATCGGTTTCTTTGAGAATAATTTCACTTGTTCTCTATTTATTTTTTAAAAGTCTTTCTTTGGTGGACTGGATTGTGTGGCCGATAATAGTGGCTGTCCCATTCAAGACCCACAGTTCAGCCCGGCAAAGACAGATATTCTTGTGCGACTTTGAGTGGGAGAGGGGCGTCCATGCGAGGTGTAGCGTTGCTACCGACTGCGGCTTCCGGACAAATTAAATTCAAGATTTATAATTTCAAAGACGCACCCCCCCCAAACGAGGTTCCACAAAGCTTTGGAGATAACTAAGTTGGTAAAAAACGATTCCATAACTAATTTAAATGACCAAATTTATTTTAACCAATTCAATACAACTAACTTGGTTTCATTATAATTCCAGCCTATTTTTAAAAAGCAATTCTTATGTGTATTTCTCAGTTGACCTTGATTGCATTTCAGTGAGCTTCTAATTTTTAAAAGAATTTTTAATTTTAATTTGATTAAATTCTAGCCTTATTACAAATTTTTTGTTACTTTCTTGATGTTCACATTGTTTAGTTATTGATTTGACTCGTATTTTTGCTTGTTACTCCTCCCACCAGGGGGCGTGACTTGACAACCAATCACAACGTCCGATTAAGGTCAGCCTCTTTCCCTCTTAGCCAATAGTATCATTTCATGTATAGTATATAAATAAGGCTTTTCTATACTTCAGTTTTTCAGTTTGATTGAGATTGATAATGGTGTAACAACCGAAACTAGTTTCTCGAAGTTTTAATAAATGTGGTTGTGACAATTTCGTCTTATTTTTCATTATGGATACCTTCCACAATATCACCTTCGCCATTACTAAGGAAATTTAAAAGATATTGGTGTGGTGATAATTATGTAACAGTAACTGTAAATTTACATGCAGTGAAATATCTTCATCTTTTCATCATGTTATTTTATGTTTGTTAGTGTATGATATTATTACGACTCAATTTTAGGTTAGCTTGTGACCACGTTCAATGTAGGTAAGAGCCTTTCCAAGTCGTAAGAGAATCTTAGATGAACGTAAGCTATGTTCATAAATTTAATAAGGCCTGAAGTGATGCATCTATTATGTAGGATACTGAATATATAAAATATACTGAAGTTTTCATTTGAAGAATCGAACAAATGAATAGATTCATTCAACTTCTACAATGAGCCAATCGAAATAAGTTTGTGCCAAGTAAGTACAGTATTGATGGTGATCGAATATCAGGGTTTAAAAAGATCAGAATGATCTTTCGATAAAATTTGTAAGCAAATGGTATATCAATTCAGTCGAAGATAGACCATTTTTTCTATAAGGTTTTTTCATTAATTAGTTCATTAAGGTTTTTTCTATAAGACTCAAAATCCAAAGTTCTAAATTCTGATGAGATTTTACTATTACTAGCAATAAGTAAGTCACAAGCCGGCTAATTATTGACTGTGAAGGAAATTATTATTAAGACTGCTTTCACTACTGCACACAGAGCTGGCCAAAAACTTGTAGAACACGTTCACGCCATAAAATGCAACAGCTGACGTAGATTGCGTCCTCTCAGCTTCCTGGTCTTACAAGCAATATTATTGAAGAGAATATCGCTGTACAGTTCCTAATGATGGCCCAGCATTTAAAGCTGCTATGTAACAATATGAAATAAGAATAAAAAACTATCCTCGCATTTGAAAATAAAGTCTGAGTTTGAGAGATGATAACAAGATGTAGGCCTACTTCAACTTCACAAAATAATTTAACAATTTTGAACCAAGTTATAATAATTACTTTTACCTCCGGTATAAGTGAGTAAAAACCATAATTTAAATAGAAATACGGTGTCAGTTGCTATTAGATTATAATAATTATTCTAAAATGAAGTCGGAAAATATGAAGTCTATACCACTGAGACACAGATTACAAAGAACCAAACCTTGTTTTCTGTGACCGAGATGACGAGTAGAAAATTTAGCCTGGGTAGATTAGTAGTTATGCTGTTAGCCTACGTGTTGAGGGCTTGCAGAATTGCATACAAAGTATAGCTCAAGTATATTGAATGAGATGAAGAATATAAATTGTAGGGTTTCCACTATTATATATTAGATTGAAGATTATTTAGCAGTAGGGCAATTTCTGCTTTGTCATGAATATTATGTCAAATGTCATGATTAATAATGGATAAAAATTTGGGAGATTGATTGACAAATTGAAGACAATACTGAGCAATAAATTACAATACTTTGCACGTCATCATAATTTCAATTTTCCTTGATACCTCTTACTTCATGCTAATGTTTCAACCATAATAGACAGTGTTTAATTCCAATTTTAAAATGTTCATAAATTTCAACATATTTTTAGTACCAGATTTTCAAATGCAAAATCTTCAATCCATGAACTGAATGATTATTTTATACTGAGATACGGTCATTTTAACCAATTTTAAGTAGCGACTCCCACTCATTAGTAATATAATTTATAAATTTTGGACAAGTTATAACTATTATAAGTATAACTTGCCCTTGCGCCTTGAAATTTATTATTAATGGATTTGGGAATATTCTTTCCTACATCTACTCTTAAAATTTTATTCATCAATTGCTTTGTTTTGTAATTATGGCAAAAAATAATTTTGAATTTCAAGCAAGGGCTGTTTTATAAACGTAAATTCATGGTTCATTTGATTGAGCCAAAGTATGTCGTGGTTGGGGAGGAGGGGAGCTGAGTGACAAAAATCCATTATTTGCAGCATGAGTATACTGAAAAGTGCGAAGACCGGAGTGCTTGAGTAGAACAGGCTTGGAAGAACGTGATAAAGTCGACATGGTAAAAGTGGCTTTGTGAATGTCGCCCTAACCTCTTGTGCCAGGTAAGTTTGTTACAGCAGGCTATCATGAGGTCGACATGCGTCGCTTAACGAGGCGTAGCTCACAAGTAGTGTCACTGGGGTGGCACTTTCAGCAGTCTATGCTTGATATGCGTAGCAAGCGCATAAACTGCTCACACAGCTTTCCACAACTTCCCAGTGCTAAGTTCACCATATTAGAAAAAGAGCCAAGTCGGTAAACTGAATTTGGGCAAGAATCTATTTCTCTTTAATCATAAAATTCATTCACCTAACACTCTAAAGCCGGGTTTAGACGACGACGACGATAATCAACGACCGGTTGATAACATTTTGTCGTTATTGGGCGTGCCGTTTAGACGTTCCGCCTTTTGCAACGACATCGCTGCCAACCTAAGAGGCTATTTCTGCAGTATATCGATCAAGTTGAGTGTATACTATGAAATTAGTTTGATTTAGGAAATGCTAATCAATTGATAAACAAATTAAAAATTCATTTTTATTGAAAATTGAATATTTAGTCAGAGAAAATTATAATAGCCAAATGCTTTATAAAAATGAAATGACTTTTTCTCATTTTATAATTACGTCCCTTTTTGAAGTACAGTAACGTATACCTATGCTGAAAAATTAATAACTTTAGATTATTTTTTTTTTAATTTCAAGTGACTATACCCTTTCACAGTTGAAAATTACTTTCAATATTTTTTAAATAATTATTTTCAAAGGTCAACGATCAAGAAACCATTTTTATGGCACGGGCTGACTATTTGGCCTTTTTCGACAAAATTCAAATAAGGATGTTGATGACTATCATCAACCCTTGCAAAACTTGAATGGGAGTACCGCTGAATGATGCTTTATTATTTAAAAAGATTATTTAGATCGGTTCAGTAGTGTTCAAGCAATTGATGTACAAACATGGAAAAATAAAAAACCCGGTCGAATTGAAAACCTTTTTTTAAAGTCTATTAAAAAACATGAAATTTTGATCAAATTTATTTAAAATAATCGCATTTTACAAAATTCTAAAATAGTTTACAATTACAAATTACTATTTACAAATTTACTGTTACTTTTACTATTTAAAAATTTATTAAAAATATTCGCATTTTACAAAATTTTAAAATAGTTTACTACTTTTCCTGAGAACCTATTTAGCAGTTTAAATTTTTCTCCAAGCATAAAATTTTATTAAATCATTTTGGTCAATTTAGAACAAATTTTGCCAGTTTTTGGACAAAGCTGAGATTCAGAAATGAGGTTAGGTTGCAACAAAGTCGTTAACGAATTGATTAAATTGATGGAAGTTCGCACCAACTTATTGCCCAAGCTTAACCTTATTCTAAAAATAATCTTTATTAAATCCTCTTATAGAATGGTCCTTGATTTCTAGATATTTACTACGCGCTAATTTTCAACCTCAATGTTACAAATGGATGACAAAATTATGTATTTTCCACATAAAGTGATATGTCACTCGCTTAGCGCGGTGTTAGGGCGATCGTGATATTCAGTCACGGCGCTTGGAAGGGTGACGGATTGCTATGACATGACGTTATCTGCTTTACAATCACTTAAAACAGTATCCTCACCATTCATAGCAACATTCATCCCATTACCCCCACATAAGTCTCAGTCTAATGTGGGATTTTAAGCATGAAAAAATGTATCAAAATATTAGCATTACCATGAATTTTTTCGAATTAAATGTTTCCATTATTTTCTGATTTAGACTATTAGGATGGAAAAACATTACTATAGGCTACTGTACTGTTTATGCACATTAAAGTAAACCTTTTAAAAGTCTCGTGAGATGGTAAAACCCCATCGCAATTCATGAATTTCAGAATTGCATACATTGTGCGATTTAATTCATTGCATATTGAATTAAGAATTAATAATTGTGCGATTGAATTGCATATATTGTGCGATTTAATGAGGATACTGTTTTAGTCATTTGCCACCGTCGGACCTAATCTCGTGTGAATAGACGGTGTGTGAATAGAGGGTAAGTGACTGTGGATTTACCTCAACCTCATGTATTCTTTGTTTGCGGCGGCCGGTGACCGGTCCGGCGAGGGGGCGGACGTGTGGGACGCACAGCAGGATGCCTATGATGAACGGCGGCTAACTCTGTCTTTGTTCAATCACTCATCTGATAACACAGACAACAGTGCTAACTGCCTTCTGATAGAAGAAGAGCACAACTTTAAATTGTCCCATGATAGATAGATAGTACTACGGGGATGAGGACAGAAGACAGAAAAGGCTGTGCTCCCTCTTCTGACTCCTGCTTCGACACCATGTTCAAAAACCATAATACCATCGATAAAAAACATAAATTATAATTATATTGTATGTATAGTCGTCTGGGATAATACCATGTTTCTGATTAATACTCTATGAGTTTCTTTCAATATTGATTTATTATAGATGAAGATTGATTGTCTACAATAAAACAACATAAGAACCTATGATAAAAATGTAACGATAAAAACCTACGTTTCACTTCAACTAGTGCAGGATTTTAAACTACTATTATTATTACTACGCAGTTTTTAAATTCAATCTCAATTTTTCTGTACTATGGTTTACTGCTAGAGTTGATTGCTGCTATATTATATGGTATAAAGTATTACATAGTGCTGTAATTGCTACATATTACTGTTATTGCTGCATTGCATTACTTTAGTAAACAGTATTTGAAAGTTAAAACAAAATATTTTCAAGGCTAACTTCAAAATTGGAAAGTTTTTTAACCTTGAAACTTTGGGTTTGAATATTTAGGAGTCCGTCTTCAAATCAAACTTCTTCGAATTATTACATCTTTGTAGATAATTTTTGTGAGGCAAAATCATCTTTGTGAGGCAATTTTTCCATTTATCATATTAATTGAACCCTATTGGATATCAAACTAAAGAAACATATAATAGTATATCATGTATACTATACAGAAAGTTATAAACTTTTCCACAGAGAAGTGATAATATCGGGGGACCGAGCTCCGCTCGAATTTTATGAATGTTGGGGCAATTATGTGTATTTTTCAAGATCGAAGATGTTTGAGGCGGATTAGCGATGCGTTGTGCTTTGAAGTGGTCCCCCACATAATTACTTTTCCAACCATAAGCTATTGCACAAGCAAATCAATAGTAATGGAAAGGTGTTTTTATAATCATTATTTATAAATTATGTATTTTGAGTAGCTGAATTTCGTTCTTAGCAGCTCTTAGAACTGAAATTTTTCATCTTAGGTAGTGGTTGGGTAGAGGAGAAACCCCTTTGTCACCCCCTACTCAAGAACGGTTTGTCACAGCCCATCTCATGGCTCATTTCTCTCAGCTCTTTGAAACTATCCAAATTTGTATAACAAGTCAGATTTAGGTTATAATTTTATAATTTGCTATTCTACTTGGAAGTGTAATATAGGCAATCCCTATACTGTACTTGGAAATTGAGGATTTTTCGTTAAGAACAGTCCGAACTCGGTAGCTACTCAATATAAAAATGCTAAGTTGGTCTCAAGTTGTAGGTAACATTTCTCTTCTACATCATTGACATCAAAATCTAAAAAAAAAAAACACTTTTCAAATTGAGCTAAACCATATTAAGTATCCAAACTTTCATGAGTTTTTAAATTTTTTCGATTTTACATCCAAACTATGTGCCGGTCAAAAGATGAATTTGAAAATTTTCTTCAAGACTATTCATGCAGTTCCCTAGATCCTCAAAACCGCATGTTCCCAGCTTGCCTAGGCCTAGACTTATTGCAATTCAAAAAAAAAATCAACTCATTAAACAATTTAAAATGCTATATCTTGTTTGATTAAATTATAAGAAAAGTTTGTTTTTGTTCACAAAAGAAATAATGGATAGAACATAAGCTGAGCTTTGACTTTCCAGTCATTATGTTTCCTACATGACTGCAAGGCTACGACTACACGGTACGAGCATAAGTCTTTGCGTTCCCGACAGCGTAAATAATGCCGCTGAGGGGCCTACCATAAGAAAAAACTGTTGTCTTCTATCAGCTGTTCCTTTGAGGATGGCTTTCTCCTTTTTGTATCCTTCAGCGAGTTTTTACAGGAATGATTACTTTGCACCAAAAATCTCCTGTATTCGTTATTTCATCGAAATCCTTAGACTCGTTTTTGAGATCCGTCGGGCGTCGGACACATACTTCTTCTTCTTCTTCGATGGCGCTACAGCCCAAATCGAGCCCTGGCCTCCTCAATTCTGTGCCTCCATCCATCTCGATTCCGTGCTTCCGCCTTCCAATTCCTGACTCGAAGGATCTCTCTTGCATCTTTTGAAACTCCGTCTGCCCATCTGAGCCTTGGCTTTCAAACTTCTAACATTCCATGTACCAAAGATCAAATTCAAGTTCCGTTTCCAAAGTTGTTTTCCGATTTTCCAGTCCGATTTCCGAGGCATTTCTTGAGGATTCGTAACAAGTGAATTTTTATGGGATGAGGTCGTTAGCCTCACGCCCAACCCCCAACCTGGAGGGCCAGGTAATTTTTTCAGGTTTTCTTCCTTAGCCTTTGACAATCCAATGCCGAACTACAAGGCAGCAGCTGCTGGTTTTGGTCCACCCCGGGTATTTGATTTCCCCGGTACCACCTATATCTAGGAGGCATCCCCCTATCCGCCACCTGGGGAGGCGCCCGATAGAAGACCAGCAACTCCCACGGGGTCGGACACATACACACATACAAAATTTGCTCTTCAGTAGTAAGACGACGAGATAGATGTAACCGAGGAAAGTCGTCAGTTCACGGAGCATACAGATGCAGACATGACGTGTGGAAAAACACTTGAGCAGGGAATAAGGAGAGAGAAGGGGGAGAAGGAGGCCTTGAGTTACAGGAAACGTCGACCAAAGTTCGTGTTTGTTAACAGATGGGCGAGGAGTAATCACGCTTTACAACTTAAGCATCGTGTAATGCATTACACGTCGTTTATCAACTTAAAGAGTATAAGATTGGATTGAATTGGCATTCAGTGGAAGCGCGGCACACGTTTGAATTTTTAAAGGAATCTGAATGGAAACTAACCTCTAACAACGGTGTTTAAAAACCGTATAAATCAAGCGTAATGCAATAATATTATTACGGTTGGTAATTAATACCACGCAAAAAATATTCTTGCTGGTTCAATGAGCTTACTGCCACTGCGTGAGAAGTATATCCAACTTTCAAGCTCTTCTTGACTTTGTAATTAGTTTCGCAAAACTTACGGCAGCTTTGTATTGACTTTTCTCTGTGTTCAACTAAAAAGTAGTTGTCACGCCAAAACTGATCAACTGAAACACTACCAACAATAAGTAGTATTTTAAAATATCGACTGAGAAGCTTCCACCTTTGCTATCCAAGCAGAAATGTAATCAAAATCAATTATATAATTACCATCCTATTCTAGAGAGCTCCATAAAAAAGTGCCAAGTACAGCTAATTCAACCAATTTATAGAAGAATAAAACAGAATCACCAAATGAAATTGTAAATACAGTATGTGGAAATACTGTCAAAAGCGACTAATAATATTAAATTGTTTAATATTTCTGACATTCAATACCAAGGGCTATTGAAGTTGGATCAATATACCGAGATGTGAAACGTGAAGATCCCAATAGCGAACAGACCTAATTCGCAGTCATATCAATGTAAAATCACTTCCAGGTGGTTCGGAACCCACCTAAAACTATAGGTCCAACTCTTCAATCACCATCATCCAATTCATTACCCACGCACAGGTCTCAGACCTATGTGGACTAAGACTGAAGCTAATAATTTCAACTACGAAGGGTGTATAAAGTTAGAAATAATAACTGTGTCTGGTAAAGGTAATGTAATATTTTTACCAAGAATTAGGCTTATCTCCCTAGACCCTAACATGCCTTTCCATATGTGAAGAAAACAATTTCCAATCAGACTAGCTTTTTGTATTACCATACAAGTCCCAAGGCCAAACCTTCGACAAAGCTGGGATATACCTGAGTAAACTGGTATTTTCTCATGGACAATCATGTTGCATTTAGCAGAGTTAAATTTCCGGAAGGAATCAAATAGTTTATTGAAAATAACAACAACCAAAGCTACCAAAAAGACTTCTTACACAAAAAATATAGTATACAGGGAAATTCTGACACATAGATAATTAATTTAATTGTTAGTTCGTTTGATTTATAATAGTATAATGGTTTGTTTTATGTATTAGTATCTTTCTTTAGGGGCCTTTGCCCCTACAAGCCACTAGTTGTATAATAAGCCAATAATGTTCGTTACAGAGTTCACACTGGCTGACAGTTAATAGTGGTGAAGCCACGTGATAGCCAGAGGGTAGTAGGAAAATATGTAAAAGTTGAGTAGATACAAGTTTTTACAGGTTGGTGAATATATTCGTATCAGGAATCACCTCATAAAGTTCACAATCCGTTTAGGCCTGATGGGTACTTGCTGACATTTTCGCCAGTAATAACAAAGTTAGACAGGTTAGTGATAGTTTATCACTTCAGTGAATGTCTTCTAGTGTTCTCTTTAATGCTTATTAGCATTGTTCCGCTGGAAAGGTAGGCAAAGTTTGCGATAAATATCCATGCAGATTATCCAGTAGAAAACGAAAGGTGAGCACACAGAAGAGCTGAGAAACGAGCATAGAGGCGTCATCAACGAAAGCAAAACCTTCCCGAGAGGAAAGCAAAACGGAAAGAAGGAACGCTGGATGATGATGATGATGGGAGGAGCAAGAGGGGAAATAACAAAAGAGGGGAATTCCTTTCATGCTGCATATCACATCAGACACGACGATCTACGGACTTACAAAGTAGTTGGAATGAAGTGGTTGCAGGATGAAGTGAGAGACAAGAAAAGATTGAAGAGGATGAGGTAGAAGAAGAAGAAGGGTGAAGAAAGGGTTAAGATGTTGGGGAGGTCGTTGCAAAGGAATGCGAGTCGACTTCCACCAAGCGACCTTCCTTCTGATTCAACGTCTCCTCACTATCATAATTCAACAAGGATCAGAAGGAGAATGCCGAAGAGAAGGAGTAAACGGGACAGGAGGATAAGTGGGAGGAGACCGGCGTGAAATCATCCTCATAGACGCGAACGAATATCCTGTGTGATACCCCTCCCACCAACATATCATATCCCCACCACCAACTAATTCAGGTACGAAGCATGCAAGTTCCAAAAAGAGCGAGGTTTTTTCTTCGCCGGCAACGGGTATGTCGATCCAGCCAAAGTCCACTTGTCTGGACCACAGCTCTCTCTGCTTCTCCTCTGCATTCCACCAATTTTCCCCCATTGATCCTCTTACCCGCTGCTCCAAAAGCTCCACACGTTCCCAAGCTTATCCTAGCCACTGGAGACACTTCAAACACTACTAGCTCCACTATCTTATCTAACAAAGAATTGGAGATTGGCTTATTGTTTGACACTAAAAGCAGAATCTTTCATTAATTTATTTGTATAGAAAAGCTAATAAGATAATAAGATGTTCTTAATGATATACAATAATATTCTCCTTCAAATCTACAAAAAAATTATGTAATTATTTTAAAATGAGAAACGAAATAAAAGCGGTGATGATAGGTAACGAAATAAAAAATATGGTTGATAAAATAATCAACGGTAGTTAATACAACGATTGTATTATGACTGCCTTCAAGCCACGAGTGAGCTGTACGTTAATATACAAAGATACGAGCGTAGCGAGTCTTCCAAAGTTCTCACTAGTGGATAAAAAGACAAATACAGTCTTTTTGCATACAATATTATTTCATCTACAACTTTCAATAACTTACGTTTAATTTAACTTACCAAACACTTGGATATCTTACCCAAGCAAACATAACATTGCTTGCTATGCTAAAGCCCTAATCAATTGTTTACATCCACATAAATGTAGATAAATTAAATATTGTAAGTACTGAGAAGAAAAAAACTGGAAAATGATGGTAACAATAAATGTGAAGCTCTTATGAAATTAGAAAAAATCTGCAGACTGGTAAATGTTAATAGTGAAAGCGAATCTGTCAAATGTTAATAAGGAAAAATGAGTAACAATATTAAAGTTTAAATTATTGAATTTGCTATTTTATATGGGGATTGTGTAGTGCAGCAGGAGTAAAACATTTAACCATTCTTTGGAATAGATGGTACCGAAAATGAATTTTGAGATTTTACTACAAATTTTGTATTGCACAATCGCACAACGGAAATTATAGAGAACGAATATCAATCAATGAGTGTGATTAAAAAAATGTAATCAGGTACCAAATAAGAATAATTCAGAGATTTTCTCAACAAACTTTGTATTGTATAGGATTTATGACAGTTATTAAGTGATCTACCTGAACAAAAGGGTCTGGAAATGAAGAAATACGATGATGATGATAATAATACGATAATAAAAAGAAGTGATGATAAGAATAATAAATAGTACCTAAGTAGAAAAAGAGGTGATAAAGAAGAGAAAGAAAAGGAAAATGGATGGTTTCCGTTGCGGTTTTCCAGCGCCAGGGGGAAATGTGAGCGTCATGGAAAAACGTGACAAAGTAGGGAGCAAAAGAGGGTGGAGTTTGCTTCAGCAGAAGAGAACAATAATAATAATAATAGTGTTATGAAGGGTGAAGCGGTAGAGGAGAAGAGGCAAGAGGGTAGCGTGTGGCGTCAATGCTTTTTCTGCCTTCGAGGCTGATAAATACACTGGTCTGTTGTTGCATCGTTTTTCAACCCTTTTCTACAAAGATCAGGTTAACTTTGTTAGCATATCACATGTCACAAATGAACACTGGTCTCCAGATATTCACAATGCAATACCATTCATTGATAAGAGGAATGAGATTTATGCCAACTTCATCATGAAATATAGTCTCCAATAGACAGACATCTTCATCAAAACCATTATTAAGGCTGTGCGCAGGATTTTTGTTCATAATTTTTTTTCGAAGTTTATTATCGTATTGTACGTTATTAGGACTTTGAAATGTTATCTATTGCTGTACGAAATTTTTTTTCCACTAATTATTTTGCGAAACATGGGGGTTCAAAGTTATAATTTTTTTGGTTTTTGGGGGCAATTGATCTCACCTGAGTGTGATTTTAAACTTTTGAAACATTATCTGTAACTAAAAGACACCTCCAGGAATAAAATGACATATTTTTTACTCAAATCAAACAATTAGTTTTTTTTAAATACATTTTTTTAAATCTTTAAATTTAAATTTAAATTTTTCAAAAACTTATTTTGAAAAAACTATGTTAGATTAAAAAAAAAATATGCAATTTTATTCCTCATGGTGTCTTTTAGTTATGAAAAATTTATCAAAAGTTTAAAATTACTTTTAGGTGACATCAATTGTCCCAAAAAACCAAAAAATGTCAACTTTGAACTCCCATATTTCACAAAATAATTGAAGAAAAAAATTTTTCCTCACAGCAATAGAAGAAATTTCAAAGCCCTAATAATATTTGATACAAGAAACTAGTTGAGAGACTAGAAGAAATAAGAGAACATAGTTTCATGAAACATTTTGAGAAATTCAAAGAAACTGAAGAAAATAATGAATGTTACTTGCCACTTTGACATAATCCGTTTGAAAAACGAGCTGTCTGTTCTGTATTCGTCATGGATAGGCTATAGAGTATTCCAATTAGTATGCATGTATATTTTGTAATTTTAATTTACACTCATTTATTAATTAATAATTTTAGACACATTTTAAAGAAAATTTAATAAATTCATTGTCAGCTCATGCCCGAAGGTTTTAGTCTGCATTTGCTACTGCTCCTATTGTATCATATTTTCCATCAAAAGTTCATTAATTGGAAAAATAATAACGATGTGATTGAAATTAATCTATCGACTGCATTCAATTAATTAAAATCTTGACCTGAGCGGACAGATCAAAGTTTGTTAAAACCACCACCCACTCATATAGATAATTATTCTATTAAAAACGTTTGTCAACATTTGAAATCTATTTTGCTCCTGAAAATAACCCGATTTGTACAGACACCGACATTCATAAAAAATTCCATGTCACAATAAACACAACCAGCGCAGTGTTCTGCTTTTAAAATCCACTTATTATCCTCATGATAAAGAGGCATGTGCTTCGGACCGGTTAAAACAAATTAAAATACGTTAAAAATGTTTACAAGCCTCTACCAAAGTCGGTTGCGCCGCTCGCAGATCGTTAAGTACAAAAATACTGCCAACAATACGCATAAGTTAAAGAGAGAAGCACCAGCTCTCTCAAATTAGAACGCCATAACCCTTCTAATAGACTAAAAGTTTACCTTCTTAAATTTAAAACTATGCAAGTTGATTGCATTAAATACTTCAAGAATGGGAAAAGTAGCAAGCTGAGGAGGCTCACTAATTATTTTTAAATAACACAAAAAAAAATATATTGTTTTCGCTTTACATTATAGACAATAGGACATTCCACTTAGAACGTAGTCACACCTATTAACTGTATGTACAATGATTTCAAAACCAATATTCTTCTACAGCTTGACCCAGACGTACTGCTATAGAATTGATATTCACGACAGTCCAACAGAATATGCGAGTTTATCTCACCGGATACAAACTAAAAAAATTTAATTAGGCTTCTACAGTTTAATACCATTAAAAATATCCCCCAGTAAAATAGTTCCCACACCACTAAGTGGAGTGTAAGTCTCATAAATAATATCACTTTTTTGTTGATGCAGTTCCATCTTCTTTTCAAATGGTATAGATGAAATTATCTTTAATTGAAAGACAATATCAGTTTAGTTTAATCACCCGATATTACTTTCCTAATTAAAATTGTTATATTGATTTGTTTCGCAATTCGGCTGTCAAATTGGTACTTTCCAGTCAAGCTCAGTACTTCGAGTCCAAGTGTTTTTTTTAAACATTTCTAATAAATTTCCATTAATATTTTTTTCCTACAACTGCTCGTAAAGTAGTTCTTTACGTACTGAAAACTAATTTTAAAATACCTCTTTACTGCTCCGCAAGCGGTAAAGTACTTTACGCTCGCCAGCTGTTTTCTTTACGCTTCTGTTTTGATTTTGATGTCTTCTCATTGGTGGATCACTGAATCCGTGAAATTCACATAACCTCAAAAAAGGCGAACGCTAACCAAATCCGCGCATGGTCTGTGGTGTTACAAACTACAAGCTTTTATTGTGTTGGAATCCAGAACTGCAGTTTTAGGAAAAATATTGTATGCAATTCGCGCGTGAAGCTTCTTTATCGCTCTCGCAAAATTACTGCGCTCCGCTACGCGTCGCGCAGTAAATGTTTTGGCTCGAGCGATAAAGTCGTGCTTCACGCTCTTAATACATAAATAACTATTAGGCGGTATCTCTACTCATAGAAATGACTTTTCCTATGAAAAGTTCCTATCAAAATAATGAAAAACGTCGGTTGTGGGTATCGACCACTGTCTAGTGTACATAATAGTATATTACGTTACAAGTGCACGTAAAGTAGTTCTTTACGTACTGAAAACTAATTGTAAAATACCTCTTTACTGCTCCGCAAGCGGAAAGTACTTTACGCACGCCAGCTGTTTTCTTTACGCTTCTGTTTTGATTTTGATGTCTTCTCATTGGTGGATCACGGAATCCGTAATTCACATAACCTCAACAATGACGAACGCTAACCAAATCCGCGCATGGTCTGTGATGTTACAAACTACAAGCTTTTATTGTGTTGGAATCTAGAACTGCAGTTTTAGGAAAAATATTGTATGTAATTCGCGCGTGAAGCTTCTTTATCGCTCTCGCAAAATTACTGCGCTCCGCTATGCGTCGCGCAGTAAATGTTTTGGCTCGAGCGATAAAGTCGCGCTTCACGCTCTTAATACATAAATAACTATTTACATGTTCAGAAACGAACCTGAAACATACATAGCTAATTAATTCATAGAGCGAACGAACAAGCAAAGCAAGGCCAACAACCAGACAAATAGCAGCAAACTGTGTTGAAGCCAAGATGTTGATAACAAATATTCACGAATGTGTCAGCCACCATTGTTTGCCGAAAACTGTAGATATGCTTTTGTTTTATGATTCAGATAAGCCGAACACAGATCCAATACCGCGTTTAGGCTAGACACTTGTGTGTTGCGCTGTAAATTTCAAAGGTGTAACAAAATGTCCAGGTCCAAATAACTAGTTGCGAAAAAAAAATCGCAGAGCAAACAATATGTTGTTTGTATAATGTTATTTTTGTTTTTACTTGACGATAACGGGGATTTAGGATGAAGATCACCTATACTTCCCGAGTTAATCATTTTAATTGAAACTTTTGTCATGGCATAATTGAGCTTCTCTAAAGCCCTGTTGAAAACTCTAAATCCAATTCTGATTTTAAAATTTGGCATCGGAACCAATCATGCCATTTTTTTACATTATCGTCAAAAATATAATGCACCATTTTCTAATAAAATCACAATATTATTTTTATAATTAGTTTACTTTTTATCATTTCAAGCACATATACAGCAATAACGCTCTAAATACTGTACAACACGTAGACAGCGTCCATTCCCTTATTATTAGTATATTTATAGATTTAAATTATGTAAATATATTATCATTGGTTACTATCTTCATTCTTATAAGAAATTGGCATTAATTTCAACAGAAAATATTTCCCAATAAATCATTAATTCGCATAAATTATGTAAATATATTGTTATTGGTTACTATCTTCATTCTTAAAAGAAATTGGCATTAATTTCAACAGAAAATCTTTCCAAATAAATCATTAATTCGCATAGATCTAATGTAGATATTTTATAGGCTTAATTTAGTTTTAGTTAACAAATGGCCTATTCCACATTAGTCTCAATATAATTTTGAAAACAAGTTTTAGTTTAAAACATTTGTACGGTTTCAGAGTAACAACATTAATCTACGTGTCGCACTAAGTACGGTATGAATATTTTTGTGCGCAATTATTAAATTTTGCATATTTTATATTTAATAGTACGGTACTATATATAGACGAGTACAGGAGTACTATATAAATATGGGAGAGTTGTGCCTTCTTGGCAATGCAGATTGACCAAGTACCAGTGGTGAATAGAAGGGAGGTAGTCGACCTCGCAGTTGTAGGAAGTGTGAAGGCACCCGTTGACCTTGCATTCTGAGCACCTCCACCCCCTGCTATTCTATTCAATACCTGCCTTCCACACCCCTCAAATAATTACGTTTTCTGAACAGAACTATTAGTAATTTTAGTTGTAGTCAGTTGTAAGAGGAGTTGAATACTTGATTCGATTCTAAATTAATTTGAAATTGGGGAGAGATAAAATACAGTAATAGTATATTACGTTACAAGTGTGGGAAATGGTGTTTACCGTACGAGTATGATAAGTTAACACACGAGACGAAGCCGAGTGAGGTATTATCATGAGAATACGGTAAACATCTTCCCGGGCGAGTTACGTACGATATTTTTCGTCATACTAGTCTAGAATGTAAAAAAAGATAAACTTTGAGCAAGTACAACAAGCATCATCAAACATAACCTCAAGATTCATCAAAGCGGTAAAATACTAAAAATTCTTCTGAGATCAGCTGTTTTTCCAAATTCTGAGTCAGTTGAAAGGATGCGGTAATCAAAATCAGCTGTTCTTTCTGTAACGACGTTCACAGCTGACTAGGAATAAAGTTGGATTGCAAGTAGGAGCGTGAGTGGAGTCGACTATCCATCTAGCAGTACTGCAAGTGGTACTGCAAGTTGGAACGTGAATGCCCAGCTTAAGGTTATTTATTTAGTTTCAATCATAAATTGGAGAATTTGGAAAAACAGCTGATCTCAGAAGTAATTTTAGTTTTGCTGCTGCGATGGATTAAGAATATTTATTCGCCATTAAATACATGTGCGTACAATAGGCTATTTTGAGGTTATGTTTAATGATCCTTTTGTACTAGCTCAAAGTTTATGTTTTTTATATTAAAAAAATATATATGACTAATATCACGAAAAATATCGTACATAACTCGTCCGGGAAGATGTTTACCATACTCGTATGATAATACCGCACTCAACTTCATCTCCTGCGTTAACTTATCATATTTTCAGTAAACACAATTTTCCACACTTGTAACGTAATATAGGCCTACTATTTCAGTGTTGGTATATTCTGAAAGGGACCACATCAAAATGAATCAAAAGCCATTTCACTTTTAAGAATCCTTTCGCTATTATAATTTTCCTAAATACAATATTCCACATAAAATGAAACGTTGTAGAATTTTCCTTAGTTTATCTTTTCTTATAAGTGCATTTTTAGTTACTTAAGTTTGGATGTTATAAATTAATTATTGGCTTGCTAATTTGATAAATATTTCATAATGTAGGCTTTAAGAAATTTCTCATGTTTTCAAAGTTTGAAAATTCAACTATAAAGCTTAAAATAAAACATATTTTAAAACAAAAAAGAAACCGACTTCAGTGAAATGATAAAATACTAACGTACTAAAAAGTTTAAAATAGAGTATTTACTTTAAACTGAGAAAATTTTAAATTTCATACAAGTAATCTTTTGAAGTCGGCGCCAAATTTCCCATAAACTTCTAAAATATAACAGATTTACTCTGAATTACAGTGATGTTTTCCATGACGAAATAATTGAACACTCTAATATCAAAACTGACAGTGAATTTCAGTAAAAGTGAGTGTAAATCACATATTTAATTGAAATACAGTGTTAGTTTTGATATTAGATAGAATTTCTTATCAATTACTGTATTTCAGTAAAAGTGAGTGTAAATCACATATTTAATTGAAATACAGTGTTAGTTTTGATATTAGATAGAATTTCTTATCAATCACTTCCCGGTGGTTCGGAACCCACCTGAGACTGTAGGTCCAACTCATCAATCTCCATCATCCAATTCATTACCCACGCAAAGGTCTCAGACCTATGTGGGCTTCATCCTCCAAAAAATACAGTGTTAGTTTTGATATTAGATAGAATTTCTTATCAACTTCATAAAATATTTGGCGCCGACTTCAAAAGATTACTTGTATGAAATTCAAAATTTTCTCAGTTTAAAGTAAATACTTTATTTTAAACTTTTTAGTACGTGCGTATTTTATCATTTCACTAAAGTCGGTTTCTTTTTTTGTTTTAAAAGATGTTTTATTCCAGACCTCATTCTGTATGCTCATTCATTCATTCAGAATTTAAGTAGGCTTACTATTCTATTCCACCACTCTACTACTAAATCGACCCTTTCCCGTTTTGCTACTTTTTAATGCAGAGCTGTTAAACATCTTAAAATTCACAACAAATTGAGGATTGTTTTGGCGTTGAACTGTAAGCCTCTATTGGTTGTGAATGTGTATGTATTCAATAAATAAATAAACATGAGCATTGTGAAAATTTCCATAAGTACCGAGTTGTAAATGGAAAGAGTATGTAGCCTAAGTATGTAAAAGAGATAGAACCCGTAACAATATCTAATCCAAGTAGCCAATAATATGTCCCTTGTTTATTTCTTGTTGGTTTTCATTGACTTTTTAGGCTCAGCATCAATATCAATGGTTAAAATAGTTGAAGAATCTCATCACACGATCTTTTTTCACATTTTTTTATGTGGACCATGTCATTTACGGCACACACTGGTTCTAAACTGTAATAATAATTAAAATTTAATATCATACGCAATACCTCCATCAGTTTCATTTATTGAACTATAAAAAGAATATAGATGCAGACTATGTTACCGAACGGACCAATGGAGAGGTTTCCAACTCTTAGTACATTTAATCAGAAGAATAGACTAATAAAACCGCAATAAATCTGGAAATAAAGAAACAAAGTCCTGGAGAGATCCACAATATCTGATCCTAATGAAGACAATATTCTGGACTATTTCAAGTTTCTTGATAGGCGTTCCAAGCAGTCGTTAAATATCAAATAACTGTTGCGGTCAAATAGCCCATAAATGTAAAGGAATTATAACTGAATTTGTACTCATTTGAAAATTTCAACTTATTAATGACTAAAAGGATATGAAATTATTAACTTATTACTCTAACACATTGTAATCGGGGATTGTTTAGTGATGGCAAATTCAAGTACTAAAATATGATATTGCAAGTAAAACAATTCCTAGTCTGCAACGAAACCTAGTCTGCATCATCAGCAATAAAAAAATAAAAAAAATTGAACGAATTTATTCAATACTTCTATTACATCTTCATATTATTCAACCATATTCAACCACCTGTGCATAATATCCTATGTATATCACAAAATATTAAACCACAAGGAGAGTAGGGAAGTACGACATTATTTGTTACATTCTTGGCAAACGATAGGTTCAGGCCTCTGCTTCTAAACAATACAAATGATGTAGTTTTTTGTGCAGCCAACTACTGTCCCTTTATTAATGATGGAAATAATACAAGGATATTACAATTATTAACAATGAATTCTATAATTCAGAGGATCCACTGTAGCTTAGTTGGTAGGACCATTCTCACCGAAAGAGAAGGGCCTGGGTTTTTGACCCTTCGCAATGGTAAGGTTTTTTGGATAATATCATTCTAGAATTTTCGCATTTCTATTTGTTACTGTTGTCAATATTCGTATACAAAAAGTCTTCAGTGCATTTGATAGAGTAGAATTGAAAATTCGTAATCCATTACTACTGACTATCCCTATTTCGATAACTGGTTAGATTTCTGAAAAATCCCTGCAATTCTCCAACTTCATCACCCAAGCACAATTCTCAGACTTTTCGGGAACCTTCTGCAAGACCTACAAAAAAAAATTACTGAGGCTTCCTTAAAGAACCAATTCGAGAACAAGACCTCATACGGCAAACGAGAACCCCTCTGTAAACAAGAACAAGACCTCCATATAACGGCAAATGTTCAAGCTACTCTAGACAACGAAAGCATTTGACATCAATCCGACACAAGGCAATACACCAGAAAAAATAATTAAACAACGTTTAATGCGGTTAACTGAAAGTAATATTCACCACATTTGCAGTTCATTGTAGCGAAAAAATCACATCCATTAGACTAGACAAGTTATTCGTGCGCATTTGATAGTCTCAGCTTGTGCAATAAAAACGCTATTAGAAAGATCGGTTTGGAGCAAACCGCAAGAGAAATTCGACAAGATAATCCGTCAAACAGGAGAGCACGAACTAGCGTGGAAACTTACAATGTGGTTGTAAAAGAATAATAAAAGGAAAGTGGAACAACAGGATTTGGGCAGCACAAAAAGTGGCCAGAACATGTCAACAATAAAAGTAGAGATTTTTTGTCGTACTGTATTGAGCAGGACAAAACATATAGGTTTCGAAAAGACTCGAAACAGGTCAGGATTAGCGGAAGTGTGACTTTTATAAAATCATTAGTTTTAATATAATTTCCCAAATAAATAGGAAAATTCAATTTCCAATTTTCAATAAGAAAATTAAACCTCAATTTTATCAATATATTTTTTAAATTCAATTAGTTGCTTTTTAATTCTAAGGTGTTTTAATAGTGCACACAATGCACTTGAAATGATCATTATTAAGGAAATTAAAAGACAACATATAAAGTTGAGTAGAGTACAGCGTTTCTCCAGTACAGCGTTTTATCAAGTCAAATGTTTGTACATCTTGCTAGTAATCTTCTGAGATAGTCTATCATACAGTACTTTCTTTGTATGGACCAAATAAATCTCTCCACATTTGTAATATTCGTTGTTAATTCTAAATAGATTAATCCTTGAAGAGTAATAAAAGCACTTACTAAGATAATGGACTCTTCTTTGTTCATTCAATAACTCACCTGTAACAAATACATAAATGCATTTAGACTTTTTTGATAATGTTAACAAAACGATCTAGAAATTGCAATACTTTCAAATTAACAAAAAAATTATTCATATTGGTGGAAAGTGATAAACTGTATAATAATAAATTCTTTTTCAATACAAATGCAGTCGTTATTTACAGACATTATATAAACGTCTAATTCTATGCACTATTTTCAAATACAGTACACATTTTGCTAGCTATAATACCGTACAACAAACACATCAAACATAGAGCCTGTTCACACGGGGCGTTTTTTTGTGGAGCGTCTGTGGCGCAGCTGGTGGCGAAGCATTGTCTTATATGGGATTTTCGTGTTCTGTTCACACGGCACTTCGCCACGAATTTAGCTGCTCATTGGCTGCTGGCTTCGCCGCAGAAACTTGCCACAAAAAGTGGAGCGTCTGATGCCGAAAGGCTCAGTGCCATTAGAACTAAATGGCAGCCGCCGGTTGCTGTTCACACGCTTGCTACTTTTTCAGCTGCAAAACGGACTTTTTTGCTTATCTCATACAAAATTTAAATATGGTGAAATTTCGGATATTTGAATTTTTCAAATTGCCATCGTGTTCTATATGTTCAACGCTGTTCATATCTTTTTGAATTTTCTTTCTATCAGCAAAATTACCCTTTTTATCAAGTATAAAAATTTCCATCTTTAAAGACATTCAGAAAACAACAATTCAGTCAAGAAATTATAGTTTTGGCTAGGTTTACAATGTGAACAACTTCACAAATTGTGAATGATATGGATAATGAATGAATAAACAAATATTTATTAGTATTAACATACTTCAAATGATATTACTATCTAAAAAGAAAGAGATGTATGAGAATGTTTATTTTTTTTCAGTCCAACAGAATTATTTTTGTAAGTCTGGTACCTTTCAACTTTAATGAGCTCTACTAACTTATATTAATGGAGTCAAAGTAGCAGACAACGAACAAATTTCACAAATTAATAATACAGTAGCTTCCATTCTCGAGTGACCTTCATTCTAGTCTAGACTATCCTAGTTCTAGTTATTTTATTGTTTCTTGAGAGAGTATGCATGTGTGTGGACTATATTGACACTTGTTCTCTGGAATTCCTGGAGTTGAATCAGGTGATAATGGCATGTTTGCGTCGTATAAAATTACAACATCAACAAACTAGTCAATAATAATCATATAAATAGTTATGATTCAAGAAGAGATATACAATAAACTGATAAAATATCAGTCTTGCCGACTGCCGAGTATATATATATATATATATATATATATACTTACGGTTATTCTCACTCCCCCATCTTTTTGACCTGATCTTAACCATAGCCAAGAAAAATTCTCTTCATCGAGATACAAAACTGCTTTAACAAACAATTGAACAAAATAAAAACAGAAAAAAAGCAGAAATGAAAAAATAGTTAATAAATAATAGCTATTAATCAGTAAAAGAGTGCAATGAAAGCAAAACCCAAGATTTTTCACATTTTTAAGCCACTATAGTTTTTTTTATACATTTGCATTACAATAGGCCTATTTATTTTTTTTCTTAATGAAGTAATACTACTCATGTCAATACAATTTATTTTGTGACAATGTACTTCTGATGTATTGTATTTTTATTTTTAATTTGATGTTTGTGATGTATTTTTAATTTCAATTTGAGTTTGCTATGTTTGTAATTTACAATTATTCCTGCTGTAGAACAAACTTGCATTAAACCTGGAATGAGTAAAAAAAAATCGATAATAAAAAATCCCTCTCTCTCTTACAATCCAGAGGGTGCAACCCCTGTCCAAACGGATGTGTCGAGCGAGGCGAGCTTGCTGGCTAGTAATCATAAAAATAACATGAAAATGGTTTTGGTTGCAAGCTGCAGCGCGTTAGTCGCGCGTAGTGGAGCAACAGACGTGCGGCTGTGGCGCTACCGTCGCACCACAGCTGCTCCACTAACGCGCGTTAGTGGAGCAGCTGTAGCGCCGCAAAATGTTGCTCGTGTGAACAGGGCCATAATGTGTTCTAAATATGAACGGAGGAGATATCTAAATCGGAGGTTACTTTGAATTTTGTTAAAATGGGCAGTCTGTTATCTATCATTATTAAATTGAAATTTTCCACTATAATTATTTGAAAATGAAAGATACAACTTTATGATTTTCTAAACAAACAATAACTTTCGAGAATAACAATGATAAGAACTACTGGGATTCTATGATTATTGATTCTGATTAAATTCAGTAATCCGACAGAGACATCACCCCTTGGAGCAAAAAGCTAGCCATTTCTCGATTAAATCCGATCTCACAATTAATTCCGAGTATTTTAAGAACAAATGCGAAAATTGTTCAGTTAGAAAGTTAAAATCAAAACCGCTCATGGTTATGGATGATAGATTAATGGAATAGATATGCAGACAAAAACAAATAATGAATTTTGGTGAGAAGGTGTGGACGGTGGGAGGAAGAGTCATAAAGTTGACAGATAGAAGCCAAATCTTGATGTATACTGAAATAGGTGTGAAGGGCCGACGAAAAGTTAGAGACGACTGAAGAGGTCATTTGTGAGTGATGCATCATCACCTAAACAGTTCCAATTTATATTTCTGACAGCTTTCTCTTCTTGACGATCATTTATATCCACAGATATACATTACATTACAAAGTTGGTCATCCTGTACCGTTACTACTCCACACACACACTCACACAGTCCCAGCCATAGATTGAAATAACCTTGATTGAGGTTTCTCAATTATCTCCAAAATTTACTACAGAGAAGAGTTACATGGAAACAAACGCGGAAGCCTATTAGTAACCCAACAAGATGGACAGATAGATCATAAATGTTACCAAAGTTATGAAAGTTACCAATAGTTAGCCTCTCACTGTTTTTTTATTTTTTATACGGTAAGCTACATGAATGAAAAGGACTGGAGTTCATTATTTGTCAGTAAATCCTTTCATGTACCGTATAAAAATCGGTGAAAGTGAATGTTTGCAACTAATCTAAGTTGTAGAATCTCATACATCAAATAATTACAATATTGCAAATTTTCAAGTCAAACATGGCTACAGTAGAAAATAATAAACCTTACTCAGCACATAATATATTTTATTCTGTCGAGGTGTAAAGTAAGTTCACACCTGACAGCAAACACGCTCGTCGCATCGTTTGATACTGTAGTTAGCTTCACATTTCCCAAGCATTCTAAACATGATGGTGGTGTTATTTAATATTTTCATTGAAACTGTACAAATTGCATACAGTGCATGTAAAGCAAGCTATATTCACTAAATAGCACTACAAAACGCCAAGATTATCACAACGATACATAATACATAAGGTTTCTTCAATCTTGATTTGACATCTCATTTGGGAACTTGAACCAGTCGGTATACTGCAAGAAATCATTGCTTTTTAATATTTCTTCAGCTTTACAAACGAAAATACTGAATTCACTTTCAAGAAAATGCTGCAGCATGGTTGAGGAAACCTTTTAAGGAACTATCTGAGAACATCAGCCAATAAACAATTGATTGCTATTAGGAAAAGGAAATTGCGAATGAAGAACTAATATCACATAACGACCACCTGGCACTATGTTTATGATGTAGTGGAGCCCGGAGCCTATGACGTGAGCACAACCTACCAGCCAGTATCTAACTCCACCTACACGCCCAAAGTCTGAACAAATTTATACTAGCCTTACAGTTCAGTTGGAATCCACTAGTTTGAAGGTTCACTGGAGAAACAAGACAAAAATATTCACACATAATAGTAAATCACTAAAGAAGTGTGTAAGCCTGATCAAAGCAAGTAAACTTAATTTTCTCAATTAGCCATCAGCTACTTTCAATTTAACTATGAGCTCAAGTCCAGTATAGTTTAGTTAAGATTCTTTAGAAAATCTAAACAGAGTAGAGGAATGAAAATACAAGTAAACGAGTGTGGGTTGGAAGTTGGAACGATCAAACAGAAAATCTGATAAACATGATTGGGTTATAACCTTGAGTGTACAGAATATACAGCATCCCGTTATGTATTACACAAAATTGACATAGCAAGGAGTCTGATCAATTCATTTTAAAAATGAGAACCTTCTTAATTTGCGAATATTACGAACAATAATTAACCTGTTACTTTAGATCTCCTTTTCAACATTATTGACCATTATTTCAACATAATTGAATTTCAAAACCAACATTCATTAGTAAAAGCAAATAAAAAATACTTTCTAATTCTCAGTACCAAAAATTTTCTCTTTAAAAACAAATATTATAGTTTAACATTTAGATTGTTGTTATTCAGGCACAAGTTCTGTGAGAAAAGTTTACTACTTAAGAGCATACAATACAATAACCTAGACCTAGAGAATGCCGTCTGCTATTAAAGCGATGCAATATTAGTCGTGAGATAGATTTTAAGATTGTAAAATAACATTCTAAAAGCCAATTCAATTAGAAAAAGAATTCAATATCCTATTCATGGGAAAATTTCTACTTTAGACAGCAACAGGACATTGTAGAAGAAAGAAATCGAGTGTGATGAGAAAGAAGTAAAAAGTGAGAAATATGGAAATCTTTTCAGACCATATTAAAATCGAAAACTGCACTGTTAAAATATACTTAAAATTGAAAATTGTATTTGTGACGAAAATGGAGTCACTTGCCAAGTTAGGGCCTAATTGGATGTACTTTGTTCTCAACAATCAACTACCGGTGTCGTCTACTTGAAAAAATGAGCGTGGTTTATTGTTTCAAGTTAATTGTCAATTTCAAGGCAGCACAATTCTGCCGACAAGCTACCTTAGGTGTTCTAGTTCCGCTTGAAACATTAGAAAAATCATTATCCTTCCTTAAAAATAGAACAAAACAGACAATCATAACGTACGCATTTCAGCTGATGGAGTCATGCGAGATTTTTAATGAAAGAAAATAGATATTAACTGAACGGCGTTGGTCAAAACTCTTTATTATGGCTAAATGTCTTCCACTAGGATAAGGATCCAAGTAGGAAGAATACAAATGCGCAGATAAAAGACACATTTGCTTTCAACGACTACAGGTCAAGCTCAAAATTTCAATCAGATGCAAATTAATTCACTAACGTCCTTGTTCTGGAGACATTCGCAATTGTCTTGATAACTACCTGTCAACTGGTCTAACTCTACCGATCAGCAAAGAATTCTCCCAGTTTTCAATTTATTCATGTTTTTATCCAGCTGGCAAAGTTTGATTCACAATAATTATACGTTTTTCGTAGTCGTAAGTTTCCTTGTAAACAAAATCTGCTCTGTATTCCATGTAAATCTATGGCCAGGAAATTTCACGATAAAAACACTTTTTTCTAAAAAAAATCGAAAACCTGCATGAGTTAGACCCTGCTAAAGTTAACTTTTACCATTATTATTAAAATGGAAAAAAGTAATTGAATCTGAAAATTTCTGTAGTTAGAAGCCTATTAACCAAATTTTTATGGGAATGAACCTTGAGTTTGAGTAACAGAGGCGAACATTATTGTGAAATGAAACAATAGGCTACGCACAACATTCGGCTTCATCTTCCATACTTGAAGATGAAGTGCATGAATTTTAATAAGAGAAGAGAAAGTTCTGCCAGATTAGTAAATCCAGAGGATTGTACTGTGGAGGAGGAATTCCACCATTTTATCTCGATCAAGTTTTCCAAAGGAGCGACTTTGTTCCAATCACGAAATAAATAAATCTTTTCATTACAAGTAAATGTTAAAAAATTATGACTTTTTTCACTGATTGCTAAATATTTGACGGAACTAATTATTACTTTATGAACAAGATACTTGGGCGTTAAGGTATGCAGCTAATACGCCATGCAGTGCGTCCTAACTATTATGTTCTATCCCATGCACGTTGATAATACTTTCAAAACTGGTTTAATGTGTTCGCATACCACAGCTGGTGATCAGGAAGGGAGGAGTGTGGTGCATTCTACACAATCAGCCAACTATCAGTACATAATAGGGGTTACACCGGGAGCAGATTTGAAAGGTTAACCGGCACGAACATTCCTGTTTCAAGCATTCAAACTGCATTAATAATCTTGAAAGAAGCAAGCCTCTTCTAAATATGACACAAAATCAACGCTGTAATGGAATTAGAGGGGCAACCAAGTCAGGCAAAATAAATTTAGGTTTTTTACGATAACTAAAAGCACTGACTCAAAGATTATCATAATTAGCTGTACTAATAATTATTGGGCCGCTTAGCCCAGTTGGTTGGGGCGTCGCAACTTCAACTTACTGTCGATTAAGCGGTCGTGGGTTGGAATCCCGCTCCACCGTCAGGCATTTATGTGTAATCATTCACCTCATTACCCACACACAAGTCTCTGACTCATATGGGCATCATCAGCAATAAAAAAAAATAATAATTATTACATAATATTGTAATAATTTATTGGCTTTCCCGTTATTAGTTTCTATTTTAAATTGGATATTTATTTTTCAGCTTAAATCAAAGTACCTTATTCAATTGAAGGATTACTAGAATTGAAGTTACAAGAAGGTAACTTCCAAAAAGGGGGGTGACCAAAATTCACAATTTCAATCACTATTGCTGTATTTTCGAGTTCATAATTTTTTGTGTTGAGTGTGATCCGTATTTTGATTTTTTATATTATATTTTAAAATGTTTGTATTTTATACAGCAGAGAACAGTATTATTTTTTGCTGGCCAGACCAATCGGTCACCATTACAAGAGAAGCCGAAGCGCTCGTGACATAATTTATCTGACAAAAGATATCTGGCACGGCTGACGGCTAACTAATCACTTCCCTATTCTATTAAACTATCGATTGGAATAAAACCTTATTGGAAGTATTCTAACTCTGAAGACCACCAATAATTAAATGTTTCAAGGAAAACAAATCTTCTTCAAGAAGTATAGAATAAAATAATATTCAAGCGCCCATATTTAACACAATAATTTTTTTAAAATCTCAGTGCAATAGATAATATTTTAGCGTAATAGTTGGAAAATAGGTTAAACTAGAGAATAGTCTGAAAAGCTATAGTTAAAAATCGGGATAATTATTGTAGAAAATTCTGAAGAAATCAACAATAGCAATTGTTTAATTATTGTCACCAACTCAAAAGATGAGAACTTGATAATTAAAAGCAGAGTCCTCAGCCTTAAAATGCTCCATAAGTACCACTATGTGATATTTAAGATATTTGTCGATATGGCGGATGATGCTGCCCCACATCAGTGCGAAACAATTGTAACACAACATATTGTAAAAGTTATTTTCACATAAAAGTATTTTTTCTCAGTTCAATTATTCAAGGTATATGACAGCCATTATTTGATCTGATCGAATGGATCAAATGTTGCGTAACTATATACGCATTTGCGTTGGAATATACGCACCAGATGAAATAAAAAAGAATGTATGGGAGAAAGGTGCAACGCAGCCACAGTAAATTGTTCAATTATTCACAGTGCGATTCGAAAGTGGCGAATGTTTGCAGGGAAAAGCAGAAAGAACACAATTCGGTTTGGACGTTGAAGCCTTTCAAATGTATTCACCCCCTTTCAAATGAATGTAGCCGCCGACACGAGCAAGTGTAGGCCTTATTTTTGTCAAGGGGCCTGAACGCAACGCTGTAACGTAAATAACCGCTGCCCCCGAGTCAACAACTAGAATATTGATTGATTTTTTTAACCGGAAGATCTTCCCTTGAACCAACACACATTGTTATTTAACACGCATGCATTCAATATTGATATGATTCAAAAAAGAAGAATAAGGGATGAATTATTTACAGCCGCACATCCCTCATGGATAAACACAACTAAAAGCGATAACACAATATTCACAAACCACGAGAGACCATTGGTTGAAATAACCAAACAGACACCTAATCGTCAATTATGTAACTTCATCAATAAATAATAAAGTATCATAAATATTAAACACTTCATTACAAAATCACAAAAAAATGTTTATGTAATTGAGATACTGTATTTTGCTATTAGTATTTCATTTTGTAACTGATTTCATAAGAACAGCAAGAATCAAATCAAATGCCAGCCGCGAAGGCGAAAAAGATCTTGATGATGAGCAAGACTGGCACTTATTTTGAGAAATACCTGACAACGAAGAATTCGACAAAAATCCTATTTATAAAATTTATATTTTCTCTTGCACATTAATTTCATTTTTAAACAAAATTACCATAAAATATCCTTCAAATAATATTTTATAAATAAAAAAATTTCACAAGTTAGTTTGAAGTGACTGACAATTGGATAAACTGACAAATATACATAAACAGAATTTATTAATTTCGAATTCCTTTAATTGCTATTAGTTTATACTGAAGACTTCCGCAATGGCGGATATTGACAACAGCATTGAAAAGCTGATGGGAATCGATGAATGCTGTTGTCAATATCCGCCATTGCGGAAGTCTTCAGTATAAAGTAATAGCAATTAAAGGAATTCGAAATTAATAAATTCTGTTTAAAAAAATTTATTGAGGAGTCAGTTTTCATGTACTGTTCACCGCTGATAACTTGGCCTCTGAAGTATGAGACGGGGAAGAGAAATGTATAAATGGTGAACAACTTGGTAGTGTGACAACAACTGTGCCTCACTTATAAGCCAGTACAATATTGATTGTAGCCAGTAAAACAGGAAGAGCGATTACACAGGAAACATTGAACAGGAACAAAATATTGAATGCATTCCTCCCAGAGGCAAAGTTACCAGCGGTGGACAGTAGTGTGCTTTGAAGAGTATTCCAGGTTTTCCCTAGTTCTAAACGTTATTAATTATAATGCATACTTTTAAAGCATTATTAAAAGCAAGGATTATTGTATTTTCTGAAACTAGGTTATCCCGGGTCGCACGAATGTGCGACTTTATTAAACTTTGTAAAATACATTCCAAATGTAGATTTTCTTCTTCCTCTTCTTTTTCTCATTTTTCTTTTTCTTCCTCTTCTTTTTCTCCTTTATCTTCTTCATCTTCTTTTTCTACTTCTTAATCTTCTTCTTTTTCTTCTGCTTCTTCCACTTCTTTTTCTTTTACTTCTTCTCCTTCTTCTTCTTCTTCTCCTTTTTCTTCTTCATCTACTTCTTCATCTACTTCTTCTTCTTCTTCTTCTACTTCTTCTACTTCTTCTCCGACTTCTCCTTCTTCCCCTTCTTCTTTTTCTCCTCTTTCTTCTTCTCCTTCGTCTTCTTCATCTTCTCCTCTTCCTTCTTCCCCTTTTTCTTCTTTTCTCTCTCTCTTCCTCTTTATCCTATCCTCCCACCCTCTCTCTCTGAATGAACGTTGAAAAATAAACTTTTTGTTTCAAAACAGCTGATCATCAAATCATAAGTTTGAAATGTGAAAATTTTCAGCTCACCGATCCCTATGTTAAAGCAATGGCAAAAATTGAAACTTTGATCGTTCATTGCTCATGTCCACGATGATTTTTCAAAATGTAAGACCTTAGACCAAACATCTACTCGATGAGATCTTTCAAATGAGACATGAACAAACAAAATCGGTCGAGAAACCACGGAGGAGTTGTCATCACAAAAAACATGTTCGCCTATTTTATATAAAGATATATTTTCATTCACATACATTCCCTTGTATTATTTTCCCTTCAACATTCTTCAGACAAAATGTTTGGATTTTTTTGGAGGATGAAGCCCACATAGGTCTGAGACCTGTGCGTGGGTAATGAATCGGATGATGGTGATTGATGAGTTGGACCTACAGTTTTCACTTCCGAACCACCGGGAAGTGATTTTACAGCAGTTAACAGTCTTTGTTGCAGGCCAATCCAATCGGTCATCCTTACAGAGATTCGATATTGTAAGCAATATGATAATTCCTAATGTGAAAAAAGTATTAATATTTTCAAGAAAAAATGTTAATTATGTAAGTAGTTTAATGCTTGAGGACCCAAGGAACATGAAGAGTGATTAACATTCTATCGAAGCAACCTAGTTGTTATTACAACGCAGGTTCGTCAATTATTAGGGTGATGTTGCCTCACTGTCGGACCAGAGGAAGGGGTTCGAATGAGGAAGGAGTTAAGCCGACACCAACTTACTTAACCAACCGAAATGCTGCTGCAGGGCTCATTGTTTTCAATAGCAGTTTGGTACTTGCATTTATTACACATCATAGCAGCGTGATTGAAATCCACTATTCACGCTCAATATGACTGATTGTAATTAGTCAATCTGTATTCACACAAAGTTAATTACTTAATCAAGGATTATGTTCGAATAAAAATATTGTGATTTATATTCTATTGTTAAAAATGTTTGCTATTGTACTGGCTGAGATGTAAATAGAAAATCAGTATAGCACCACTCATACTAATTAAATTTACAAGTTGACATTACTACATAATATTGAAAGAAATCAACTATTGAAGTCGCATCCCTTCAGAGACAGAGAGTTTTGCTTCAATCTTTGTCGATCAAATCAAAACTTGTACTGTTTCTTAGCTTGAAATAAATAATGATGATCTAGAAGTTACTAACAGTAATTTACTCACCAGTCGAATAATACCCAGATAATGTAGTTCCAGATTGTTCTAAATTCAATAAGTTTGGAAGTTATAAAATACAGTAGGCCTACAGCAATTGCAAGACATACCTAGGAGTTGCCAATATAAAGGAAGGGTATTATTGTAGAAAATCGGTAAACTTGCGTGTTACAGAAAACATGTTTGTAATTAACACTATTTGTTCATCACGTTAAATAATGGGCCGTACACGAAAAAAAAGAAAACAAAAACACTAAAATTGTGTCTCGACACTAAAAAAATGCTTGATAAATTGGACCAAAAAACATATAACAATATTCAGGTCTGTCTAAAACTCCTCAATATAGCATAGTTTTATTTTTGTACCTCCAGGCTGTCTCTCTAATTCTCTAAACGTTTTGTCACAGCTATTTTTTTTTTTTTTTTTGCCACCGTACTGAGAACAATTGCAAGTGGACAACAGCAGTTTTCCTAAAATGAATGGGTATTTGAGAAGTGGCTGGATTAAATAGACTGCGATAGTAAAATTAGATTGAAATTGATTTTCTCTATTTCAGCTTTCAGTAGTGGCAGTGGTGCCAACACAATAGCAGCAGGGATATAAAGAAAGAAGGAAGCACGGGTGCACTTCCACTTCCAGACTGTTGCACACCAAACGTGTAAGAGATCGATCTTTGCTGGAGTTGTTTTCCAGTCCTATTTTGATCAACGGCTGGAAACTCCAAGGGGCGATCCTTCCTCCTTCCTCGCCAACCCACCCCTCCCCCCAACCCACAGTCATCTATGTTCATGTTTTTATTTTCAGACGCAACTCGAGTGGTTTTCTGTTTGTTATCACTGTTCATCACTCAATCCACTTCGACCTGTTTTCAATGCCATTCCACAACACTACTTCCCCACTCAATCAGCCCTTGATAACTGAATTTTCATCTATTTTTGTTTATCAAAGTATTAAGTGGACCAGACACTTTTTGAATTGAACATGTTGAATGGAACTGGCTCCAAGATGAAAAATGATGCAAAATCTGAAAGATATAGCGGAATTTTCTTGAAGATTTCAAGTTTTCTCACCTATGACTCATTCATTTTTGCTGCTATGGCCACGATAGAATGCACAGCCCAATATAATTCTGACTTGCAGTTCATAATATCTCCTAATATCTAGCAATGATTTGCATGTGTCCAAGTGTTCAGGTGTTACAATATCTAGTCCACATAGTGGACATGCGGGACTATTTACTGTTCCCATTCTGTATAGGTGGTTCTGCAGGTAATCATGTCAGGTCATCATCCTGAACAGTGCCACATCCCTTTTTTTTGGAAGTGTAGCTGGCACTAGTGCAGGGTTCAACAATGAGACCCAGCAATCCTTCTTGCAGCCTTCTCTTTCTGTGCATCCTGCTGCTTCTTGTTTATGTGTGCTATTATAATCTTCTTGGCACTAATATAGCTGGTCCCAACATCAGGCTGAGAGTTTCCAAAGCACACTTTACAGCAAGAACCTCTCCATCAAAATTTGTTGCTTGCTTACCTGTAGCTAATGAACTCTGAAAACCCTTGGAAAACACCCCTGCTCCACCATTTCTCAGTGCTTCCTCAGCAGATCCATCAACAGTGTAGACATGAGTCCACTTGGGAAAAGGATACCTTTTGTGGATCATCTCCAAAGCACATGTTCTCAGTTGTAATGGTGACATACTTTGCTTATCCACTGGATTTACCAGCTGGAAATTAGTTTCTGCTACTCTTGAAGGCATCAAGTCAGGAATTGATGTGAGCGCCCATCTGTGAGCCAGGGACTCCATGGAGTCCAAACAGCTCAGCTGATCAGCTCTGGACCAAAATGTAACCTATGTTTTCAGTCTGGAATTAGGAAGCTTTCTACTCATCCATGTAGAACCAATCACATAGAACTCTTCAATCTCCCAAGCATCTTCAAAGCTGCAGCCTCATGCTGCTTGTGAATTGGATCCAACCTCATCTGCAACAACATTGCCTCAATGGGAGTGGATTGTGGAGCTCCTGTGATGATACAGAACTCTATTCTCAACCCTCTCAAGGCTTTGGCTAACATTACCAGTGGCTGTGATAAGAAGCTCTCCACCATACTCCAACACAGGACTCACATAGCTCTTATATGCCAGTGTTAGAATATCTTGAGTTACACCCCAACTAGTCCCAGTGATTCTCTTAAGCAAACAAATACATTTTAAACCTTTGTCAGCTAATCTACAAGTATGTTTGGACCAATTTAATCTTGTGCCAACCCAAGTAAATAGCCTGGTCTGTTTTCTTCAGCTCAACACCCTCATATCACAGGGATACATGATGCTTTTAATGGATAGTGAAAAAAGTAGAAGCTCTGTCCTGTCAGCATCAACTGTCATCTAATATTTCCTTGCCCAGTCTCCAAGGACTCCAAATACAGTGGTTATATGAACCTGCAAAGCTGGAATATTGCTGCTTGTAAACCAAACCACAAGGTCATCTGCATATAGAAAAGCCCATGTTCCAGTAATTGCCACAACTTTACCAATAATATCATCTATCATCAGGCAGTAGAGAGTAGGACTTAGCACCAACCTTGAGGAAGGTCCTGCTTTGTTTGCCTATATTGGGAGGTAATGTTCATGAACTTTGCTCTGATAAATCACTGGGAGAGAAATGAGCTGATGAAATTTAACATATTGCCATGAATTCCCACTTCCAACAACTTTTGCAGAAGTTTTTTCCTCCAGACACAATCAAAAGCAGTTTAAAAATCAACAAAAGTGCTCTGCTGTCTTTGATAGCCCTCCTTTATTTCCTGAGATGATGGAAGATTATAAGTAATTGAAATTAATTATTGCTTTTGTAACCAAAAGTTGGACAGTTTATTTGCAAAGCTTTTGAGTTTCTCAAAATGTGATTTAACCAGGCAACTTAATTGTTGCTCTTGATATAAATAAACTGTTGATAACTGAATAATATGTTCTAGTAAATAATTGTTTGTTTCATCTTGTTCTTTCTAATACTTCCTGTTCTATCAAACTCTACTGCTCCTGTGTGTACATTATTACTGATTTTGATTCTACATTCTGTTTCATAATAAAGTATTGGGTATATAATATTTGTGTCCATTATCATTTCTATTCATTTCAGTCAGCAGTTTCAATTTAATAATCAAAGAAGGTTTAACCAGATATATATAATTTACAGTTTCATAATATTCTTATTTCTATAATAACTGAAATCAAAATTCTTATTAAATTGAAACTGCTGACTGAAATGAATAGAAATGATAATGGACACAAATAGACTCTCAAACCCATGTGACTTCTAATTTCCAAATAATTATTTCTGGTAATTTTGCAATACAGATTAATGAATATATGATTTTTAATACTTATGAATTAAAAATGAAAAACACTTTTCTCCTTCAACTTGAATCTTATACAAAAAAAATAGTTTTATACACAATGAGGCAGTAAAATGTATCCATATTCACACTACTGAGGAGGCCAATTTCAATTGCTGTGATATAATATTGCTGATAACATTTTGACAAAGATATGAAAATATTTTTAATTTGCAAGGTTTAACCAGTCGTATTTCAAAACTTGAAAGATGAAGAGAATAAAGAGAAAAATGCCGGAAGAAGTTGAAGAAATTGAAGGTTGCTTGGAGCACAACAGATTAGAGCAGCTTTGCTGTTTACATTGTCGACAAGCAGCACTTGCCTCTTGCGATGTCTCTTCAGTGAACAACATTGAACTTTTAACATTGTAAACAACCGTATATTTCGACAGCTGCTACGATCTTGTGACAATTATTTACGATATCCGCCATTAATAGTATAACGCCAACGCTACACATGCCTACGATGCATGTGTGTAACTTATTGTGCAGAACAAATTCAACAGATTTAGCACACCAACCACAAAAACCGCAGATAAGAGCGCTTCAACAACAGCCGGATACTATTAAATGAACGTTGTTTGAATTTAAAATCTCACGTGGGCCTTTCTATTACAAAGTAGAAGCAAACATTTGAATGACTCTATTTAGTTTGTCTTGATCAACAAACCATCTCAACAAGGTGTGTGAATAGTTGTGAATTAGTTTCAGAATGTTCCTAGAAACGATTTCTTACAAATAGAGCTATGAAAATATATTATAATACGTAATTTGCCAGCTGATGATACAAGAGTGTAGGATTGGCCATCCAAATTTAGTAGATTCTCTACCAACAACCTTGGTAGTCTCAATTTTAAATGGTAATTGTAAACACAATTGCGAACTACTCGACGTCACACAAATCCACTTAAGGATGAACAAGTGATGGCTAATTTAGTGTGGGAGTATTCTTATTATGCCAGAATGGATATGAATAAAGATTAAAATCATTGTAATGATCAGAACAACATAGATCAGTAGAGATTGGAGAGGATCATACCTGTAAAGGATAGCATGGTTTGTATAATTGCAGATACTGATTACTGAAATTTTTAAAGAGCAATAATCTCAATTTTATTAATATTTTTTATTATTATCATTGTTAATGTTATAAGATTTCAATGTATGCATGAAAGTAGAAAAGTCTGAATACAACAATAAAAATAATTTTCATATATGAAAAATCAGAAAAGCTTTAGGAGAAAAAATAGAAAACAATTATTTTTAATAAATGAGGGTTCATGTGTTTTAGCTTCCGTACAGAATGACAATCAAAACAATATGCCCAGGTGTTGATGTTTTGACACCAGACTGCATCCATGGGGCAAACGCAAGGATGAGTACTTATATTTTAGCACAGTACCAAATTGTTGGTCAATTTAGGACGAGGTCGAAAGGTGAGACTAATAGCCGTTGCTTGGCAAATGAACGAAGCAGCAATTGTAAGAGTAGAATTAACGAATGAATTAATGAAGTCAGCTAGCTCAAGTAAACAGTCAGCAACTGACTCACTTGAAAAAGTACAATTAAACAATCATCTTCGTCAACTTGTTCAAACAGACCGCACGAGATTCGAATAATGCTCAAATTAACTAAAAAATCGCATAAATCTATGTTCAGAATAATCAAATATTTTTTATTGATCTCAATCATGTTCAGCTAATTCCCCACTTGACTAGATAAATAACTTTACCATTATAACAACAATTAGCTTAGAGAACAACATGTTAACTTTTAATTACAGCAAGGGCTGTAACAGATCTCATTCAATAACAATTCTTGAGTCTTCTAGTTAGGTTACTTTTAGTATAAACAATAAGTTTTTAGTCACAGTTATTGAACTTTTAGAATTATTTCAAATAATCAAATAATCTTAGAATTTACAAATTACATAAGTGTTATTAGTTAATTTTATATTTAGTATTTTTTACATTAGAGATAACCTATTATTTTAGAAAACAGTTTAATATTGATAGTTTAATAGTTTTATTTTGAAAGTGGCTAACCTGCAATACATTCCCCCACTAACCTAAAACACCTCTGTTGCCAAATTTTAGTTTTAACTCAACATGCAACTGATGATGATGCCATGATCATTGAAACCTGGTTTTGCATATTAAAAACTAGTAGAAATTGACAATATCTGTGTTATTATTCAATCATGAAACAGTTCTACAATATCTCTGAAAGCAGTGTTAAATCTAATCTATTAGAACATTGACCATTTTTGAAATTTTTAGAAAAAGTTTATTCAATTGAAATGTGAGAAATGTAGATGCTGTAGAATTAACGTCAGTAGGCTAAAAATTGAAAGTTTCCAATGCTCACTTTGACAGAATCTCCAAAAAATGCGAATTATTTCGTAGGGAAGCGGAAGCTTATAGAAACGCAACAATTGATCTTGATTTTCGGATGAATAACCGAAGCATACCGGTAACTTTGCATATGAAAAAAATCTATTTAAACATAATAATGAAGTTTAATACCAATCTAATTTCAGATCTTTTCTAGGTAGAGTGAACAGAACAATAAAAATAATTCTCATATATGAAAAATCATAAAAGCTTTAGGCTAGTCACGGCCTCAGCTTAAAAAAAAAGAGAAAATAGAAAACAATTATTTTAAATAAAAGAGGGTTCTTGTGTTTTAGCAAACCGAAGCATAACTTTGCATATGAAAATAATTTATTTAAAGGTAGAGTGTACAGATCTTAAGAATGTTTGTTACTGACTTGTAGCAGGCCTACAATCTGATAACACCCTTACTCACCACTCACCTCTGCAATGCACCCAATATAAATTTCCTCTATGGGGAAATACTACTTCAAATAAATTTCCCAAAGCCTACTACATCTTTCTTCTTCAAGTGGCATCTCTCGGAAGGTTGGCTATCATCACGGCTCTACCAATTTTTTATGCAGCTCCTTGGAATAACTATATGAAAGTGCAGCTGTACAAGTATACCAGTGACTCAAATTTTGTTTCAACCATGAAATAGGCCTCCTTCCAGTCCTTCTATCCTTGGATAACTACAACTTTAGAATGGTCAAAAGAGAGACACGCATTCTTATATCGGAAATAATTTCTAACCTCCGGTTGCATAAACTTCCTATCCTTATGATGGTTCAATATTTATATTTCTTCCACTTTAACACTATTTCTTCCACTTTAGTTGCTATATGAAAGCATATGATTATACCTATATGGTGGAGCACATACCTAGTATAAAATGTTTAAAGGTGGTACTATAATTGACGCACAGGCACTATCCTGTTATAACTCAACATAACCTAAAACAAGTTTAATATTAAGGCCAATACTAGTCACTAATACAACATGTAAATTCTAAAAGCTAATTTACTCTCCTTACCAAACAATCATATGATTTATTCCCATCATTAATACTATATTTTACTACAACTAGGTTATCCCGGGTCGCACGAATGTGCGAATTTATTAAACTTTGTAAAATACATTCCAAATGTAGATTTTCTACATACTGAACGACAGCATTGCCTATAATGATAAGTTTAAGCACCGTATGAGTTGCTCCATTTCTAAGTGGGTATCAAAGATACCTATGATGCTATGAGTTCTTTAATTTTCTCTTATTTTTCTTCTGCTTCTTCCACTTCTCCTTCTTCTCCTTCCTCTTCTTTTTCTTCTACTTCTTTTTCTCCTCTTCTTTTTATTCTTATTCTTTCTTCTTCCTCTTCTTTTTCTCCCTCTTCTTCTTTTTCTCCCTCTTCTTCTTTTTCTTCTTCTTCTTCTTCCTCTTCTTTTTCTTCTTCTTTTCTTTTTCTCCTTTTTCTTCTTCTTCTTCTTTTTCTCCTCTTCTTTTTATTCTTATTCTTTTTTCTTCCTCTTCTTTTTCTCCCTCTTTTTCTTTTCTTCTTCTTTTTCTTATTTTTCTTCTCCCTTTTTCTTCTTCTTTCTCTTCTTATTCTTTTTCTCCCTCTTCTTCTTTTTCTCCCTCTTCTTTTTCTTCTTCTTCTTCTTCTTCTTCTTCTTCCTCTTCTTTTCTTTTTCTCCTTTTCTTCTTCTTCTTCCTTTTCCTCTACTTCTTCTTATTCTTTTTCTCCTCTTTCTTCTTCTCCTTCGTCTTCTTCATCTTCTCCTCTTCCTTATCTTTCTTCTCCCCCTTCTTCTTCTTTTTCTTCTTCTTCTTTTGTCTCTCTTTCCTCTCTCTCTTCCTCTTCATCCTATCCTCCCACCCTCTCTCTCTGAATGAACAATGAAAAATAAACTTTTTGTTTCAAAACAGCTGATCGTCAAATCATGTTGAAATGTGAAAATTTTCAGCTCACCGATCCCTATGTTAAAGCAATGGCAAACATTGAAACTTTGATCGTTCATTCCTCATGTCCATGATGACCTTTTTTCAAAAGACAGCGTAAATAACGCCGTTAAGGGGCCTGCCATATGATTAAAAGCTGTTGACTTCTATCAGCTGTTCCTTTAAGCTGTTTGGCCGGCAAGTTCAGTAGGTTAGGTCTATGAAATGGATTAATTAATAATAATTATTAGCTCCCCTATTAAAATTTATGGTCAGAAACCATCCCCAATATTCACACAACATATTCCCAAAGTTTCATGCCGATCTGTCAAGTAGTTTTGAAGTCTATAGGGAACATAAATACATACATACAGACAGACATTCATCTATATAAATAAAATAAGAGTTTTGTCTGTACATTTATCAGAATTGTATATTTTTTGGTTATTTTTACGTTTTATTCTTTAAATGAGCCGAAAATAGTCTTATCTCACTGTCTGTCTGTCACGGCCGCAAAGGTATTTTTCGCGGCCTTCTCCTCAAAAACGAGAGCATCGATCGGGATTTTAGTTATTGAACAGTATTGAAAACATTATTGACAATGTCTTTAGCTATAAAAAACTAAATTAACATTTTTTTTATCAGAGTAATAAACGTTTAAAAACCAAGTACTGTGCGATTTTGGATACATTTTACGCGGCCTTCTCCTCGAAAACGAGAGCATCGATCGGGATTTTAGTTATTGAACAGTATTGAAAACATTATTGACAATGTCTTTAGCTATAAAAAACTAAATTAACTTTTTTTTCAACAGAATAATAAACGTTTAAAAACCAAGTATTGTGCGATTTTGGATACATTTCTTTCAAGTTTTATTACCACATAAGAATAAGAACAAATCACGTAATTTATCATGATATATCAATCAGCTGTTCTCAAATATAAATGGTGGGCCCTTCGCGGCATTATTTACGCTGTCTGCAGACTTGTGTAGTCGGAGCATTGCAGTCTTTTAGGAAACATATGTCTGGTGAATCAAAGCTCATCTTATGTTTCATCAATTATTTCTTTGTTGAAAAAAAAAATTCTAATTTCAATTTATCAAAACAAAAATTAACATTTTAGGAAGGTGCGGTTTGTGCCAGGCTCTTGGGAATTCGCCAGGTAGCACTATTATTACCACATAAGAAAAAATCACGTAATTTATCATGATATATCAATCAGCTGTTCTCAAAAAATATTCTCTCCGATACCTGTCACTGAATTGTTTACGTTCTAAGTTGTTTACTAAGGTCCCGGCCCGTTCACACGATACAGTTTTTGTGCGGTACAGTAAATTTGCTGTATCAGTTATTTTGCAGTGCTTTCGTTTGCATGTACATTTCATATTGTATGTTCACACAATACTGTTTCGACTGGATCCAGTAAAAAAGCTGTTCTAGCCGATTTCTACATTCGGTTTTGTCTTCGAAAACTGTATCGCTAAAATCAGCTGTACCGCAAAATAACTATCCGTATCCGGTGGCACATGTATTGTACCGGTAATGGATATGTTCAAACGATACGCTTATTATGCTGGAAGCAGTCTTCAGATCGTCAGCATTGATCTCCTTCATTGATATTCTTCAGCATTCATCTTCTTATTAGTGAATTCCAGTGTCCAGAAGTGGAAGATATTAATTGTGAAAATTTAATTTCTCTAATATATGAGAGACCCGCCTTGTGGGACAAGACTTAAGATTAATATAAAAATGAAGAGAGAAAAATGTGTGGAATATTGAAACCAGAATTTGCGTACTTTGATCAAAATTTAAGAGAAACCTTCAGTAAGAAACTTATTTGAAAAAATCTTACACAAATAAAAAAAATCCTGGACTGGAATAAATGAATCTGAACTGGAAGCTCAATGGAAGAAGGAGGAGAGCACAGCAATAAGCAGCAAAGCCGGACCGTGTGAACATCACAGTACAGTTGACGCCGTACAGTAAAAAAACCGTACCGCAAAAAAACTGTATCGTCTGAACGGGGGGGCCTAAGCTGCTAACAACTTCATGATCGTTGCTATCAAAAAAGCCGAAACATATTTAGTCTTATTTCTAAACATGATCCGTACGAAGGACGGGCACAATAGCTAGTTTATATATATATATATATATAGATGATGTGGTGGATAGTAGCCTGGTATAAAGGTGGAACAGATAATGAACCATCATTATGATAGGACGTTTTTGCAACAGGGGGTAACTGTTTCAAAGTACAAAAGATACAGAAAGCAGCACAGCTAGATACTTACACTACTAAGTGCATCTGTTTATGTAAACTAATTAAAGAATCAACAAAAAAGATGCTTACAAAGCCATATGAAATGACATATTCATTCCTATCGGTTAAGATCTTCATTTTCTCTATCCACTCCTACACACCCTACCGTCGCATAATCAGTTTTCTGTCTAGGTTTGTTAAAAAACTGAGATATTTCTGATTAGAATGAGAAGGAAGAAGGAAGAAGAAGAGACTTGTCACTGAGAAACAGCTAGACAGTAATTACCATTTCAATCAGTAAATAGACAAAAGCCACGTCACTACTTGGCAATTCCAGTGACAGAAGTCGCCGGTTCCTAGAAACTGTTTCTCTTTAACACACTTGATAAGGATTGAGATGCTTTTAAACCGGAGTTAGGGGAATGATCTGACACAAGCTTCTTGTTTGCACATGAGCAAAAAAATCCTGTGAAAATTCCATCTATAAAGTAACGTCAGATAAAATCTCACACATTGGTAACCTACAATGCGAAAAATTGATTTTGATAAACAACCTTCACTACTGAATTTTCACTGAAATACTCCCGGACGAGTTACGCACGATATTTTTAGCCTCAAAATCTATCACAGCAGTAAAATACTAAAAATACTTCTGAGATCAGCTGTTTTTTCCAAATTCTCAATCAGCTGGAATGCGGTAATATCCAATACTGCACTGAAAAAGGATATGGTAACAAAAATCAGCTGTTCTTTCTAAAAACAGACGGTTATTCGCTCGACTATGCACGGTAAAGTGATGAATATGTACGAGTATGACGAAAAATATGTTACTGCTGTCAACAAATTTACATTGGTTATCACTCAAATAAAGACAATACGCTATAGATAAGCCACAGAAATGCATGTACACATTCATACATGTAGGATGGTTTGATGCTCATCAGACTAGAATGAATACATGAATAGAGCATGTTAGTTCACTCACTTGTACTATATTATTATAGTGCATGGGAATTTGTACATAAACATTGTCATAGACACAAGATGGAAGATAACTTATACCACATGTATAAGCTTGGCGTTGCTACTCATCAGTATTTCTTTTTATACTCTCTTTCTTTCTCTCATTGTTTCATTGGTCAGTTGGTTTGTGACGTCACAATCGCGGGAGAATCGTCTTCTAGTTGTATCTTGTAGTCGAGTGAGGTTAGCTCGATAAATATAATGAAGTGCATTTCTAAATTATTAGTCTAATTCTATGAAAATGTTTTTTAAATGGAAAGGTGAAGTTTTGTTATAATAACAATACTAAAGATATTGTCTTATGCTTCTAAGAATTGACTGCTGTGCTGAGGGGTGCTGGTGCTGTCAATACCATAATAAGTTACCATAGTAATGTCCTGGCTCTGGTTCAAATTCTCATCATAGTCCTCACTCTGGTTTTGATTCTTCTGGTACTGATTGTGGTTTACAGTCACATTTCAACTATACTTGGTACTTGGTAGCATTGTTCGCAATCCCTCATGAGAAGACGGCGAGGTAGAACCTTTTATTCATGTGCATGGAAGACAATAATGGGAAATAGTCTGTTACCGTACCGAAATGGATACAAACTACAAAAAATATTCTGTTAATTTAGGGAAGAGACTTTCTATACGTAGTTGAAAATAATGAATAATAAAGGTCTGACCTTCAACGATTTAATCTATCATCAATCATTGTGTATTTCTGTACTCGACATTTTGGATTCATTATTGTGTATTATGACAATGATGGCCCCATGACGATGTATGCTGTATGAAAGCAATGATGTAGGCGTGCAATCAGGCTGAGGCTCTAAACAACAGGCAACAGCGCACAGGTGAATGCTAATCAGCAGGTGAATCACCGCTACCAATACCACCACTCAATGCATCATGTTGTGTAGAAAGGCCTTTGCTTTGCATTAATGTCGACTCGGTCCGCTGAACGTTTCCACCGATAATTATGACGAAATCTCATTACTCTCGGCAATCGCAAAACCAAACTATACTCTCTAAATGGCAAGGCTTTTAACTCAACTCTCACATCTCCACAAAGACTGACTGTTCTAATAGAGACCCAAAGTTATTAGGCAGAGACCGGTCGCTAAGGGTCTTAGGGTCATAGAATGTCAAGGGAGCAACTGATTTTATTAAACGGGGATGTGTGGAGGGCTTGACATTGACATTAGATATCAATGGACGATATTCAATAAGATCAATCCATTAAATTGCAAATTTATAGTTTAGTAATAAATTTAGATCAAATTGTCTAGTCGATGTTTTAGAAGTATTGGGAATATTTTTAACAGAAACTTGAATATTGCTTTGAATTTCATGAAACTCTTGTGAATATAACTACAACATTATTGTATATAAAAAAAAAAGATTACTTTCGAAACAAAATATTTTCAGGTTAATCTAAGTAAATACTAATAGTATATAAGGATGACGTTAAACAAATAATACCAATGCAGGAAGAATGAAAGTGAAAGTAGAGAGCAACATTCTTGATTCATTCTGAAAACAGCCAAGTGAAAAGAAATGAAAAACGTATACGTATAGACGGAGTTGGGACACGTCCTGCCTCTTTGGTAGAAAAGTGTTCGTATGATCATTATTTATTATCATCAAATCAGTACAAACCGTATCAGGACAGTTTAGGACACGTCCTGCCACCTATCAACAATCAACCTCCTAGGACCTAGGAGAGAGACATTATGAGAGAAGCAATTTTAATTTTGATTACTTAGGACATCTTTAGCAATCTCACTCGACATTTGAAAATTAGTAATCGACTCTGTTATTATAGAATTTAGATTGTAGATGGTTAGTCTATAAAAATATTTTGCTTATATTGCATTGACAATATCAATTTTATCTAACTTGAGATTGAGGATTGCACTCTACAATTATATTTCCCAAGTTGAGTGATATGTCAAAATTATAAAAGATAACATTTTGATACGTTTTTCCAATTCAGTCAGACTCTGAGGGAAAATTTGTCTGACAAAAGACAATTTCCAAAGTTTCATATTCAATCATGGAATCATATGGAAACAGATGACGAGGTAAGTGCAATTTGAATTTAAAATTCTTTCAATTGCAAGTGTGTGACTGTAGTTTTGATAGTCACAGTTTTACAGGCCAAACAGTGAACAATAAAATCTTGAGTGTAGATCCTTGAAAGATCGACTAGTTTGCACCAAACTTACAGATTAGCTTTTTCATGACAATTTTAAATGTTCCTGATTGGTAATAAATAATTCGTTCAGACGTTATAACAAGTAACAATCTATGCAATACTTCCTTCCAGTCAATAACAACGGTGTAATCTATAGGCCTACCTCTTTCAAATTTTAAGCGTATATGTTAATGGCGACGACCTATATGTGCATCATCTATAAACTTGCATCATAACTGGCCAAAATCATAAGAAACAATTTTCTAAAATAAGTATTGATAATGCAAGATTGAAGCAGTCCCCGGAATATTTTAAATAACACTAATGTATGACTTGAGTCTCTGTTCACGAAACGGGTCTCCTATATAGTCCTATAGACTAAAATACATGTGCCTCTCACACGGGTCTCCTGTAGACAGAATTTTATGGGAGAGACAGCCAGCACCCTATGCGCTCTGTTCTCCCTACCAGTCATTCATACAAGCACCACTAAACCTTATTCTACACATATCAACTAAATAATCAAACAAAGATGAACTACTACAAAAATGTGATGCAGCACTTACTAAAAATGTACGGTGTATAAAACATAAAGAACCTCAAATATGAATGAACTATTTTATTTTTGTTGTAAGTTTTGTTATAAACATCCAGGGAAATGCAAGTAATACATTTCATAGCAGTTCTTCAACCATGACCTATATAGGCCCCTTTTTCAAGTCAACACATCGCATAAGATTTATGAAAAAAAGTAATAGCCACAACAGATTATGCAATCCCGAAGCACCATAATTACGTAGAAATTGGCGTTCACTACACAAAGCACGAAGGTCATAATGTGAAGAAATGTGCAGCAAATACTCCGATTATAGATGGAAGCCGGCGATTACAAGATTACGAAACTGAGGAAGATTGCTTATTTTCTTCGTCTGATAATAGATCAGATATCTAACAAAAGAAAATATCGGCAGCTGAGTAATAACTACACAGCTATTTTCATATATTTAAATAGAGATGAATCAGACAATGAATAATAAAATGAATCTTGTAATTCTTATTAAAATAGAGCGGCAAAAAGCTTCAACCAAAAATAATTTGTCGGTTTTTTCAGGAGTCGAAAAAAATAAATTCAAATATTTTTTTAGACGATGTAAATTCAAATACCCTTCGCGTAGCAACTCTAAATGAGCTGGCAAATAGGCATTTAAACAATTCAATGTCTCTCCTGACCTCACAAGACAATCTATTGATCTGATATTGAAGTGACTTATCAAATAGTACAATGTTAATGAAGTCATTTGTTTTGCACTGTATTCTATTAGTAATCGAGAATATTTTTTGTCAGTATTACACTATTGGCAGATTGATTACTACCATTCACTTATGACCATTCTTCAGCTACAAACTCTCAACTCTTAGCTCTAGCCAGGGTACAACATTGCACATCCACATGCAGGCCCTACTGGAAATTTGTCGACATTCTAGATCCATTATTTTCTCGAGTAGTATACCTGTTATTACGCGAATCCAACAATACATTTTGCTTACTAGTTATTCAAACAACTTCACATTCATAATTCATAACCAACTTATCTGAAACGGTCTTCTGCCAACGCATTTTCATTTGATTTCAAATAGGTTCACAAAAACGTCAAGTGTGTTTTCGTCATTTCCAACTTTGTTCTATGACTCAAACGTATAATATGATGAATAAATTAAGACAGTAATATCTTGAGTTCCGTTATAATATGTTGCTATAATGATGAAATGTTCAATTTATAACATTCTTATCACTTTACATTATGGGCCATGGGAAAGGGTTCCACAAAGACAGAAGGTGATATGTCAATTTATGATACCAATATTAAAACAATTTGTCAAAATCCTACCCTTATATTATTATGAGTTACCTTTCTATGGTAGACAATTTCACCTTTCTGGTAGTTACCTTCACTTTTAAAGAAACCAACAGTGATAGACAAACATGGGCTAATATTGCACAGTTAGTTACTTATTGTTTTGAAGGTTGAATAATTTTGTTTGGATGTTAAACTCCTAAATAAAAAAATACTCCAACAAAAATCTGAGGTGAATAGCTACGGCTATATTTATGCCACAATGCAAGCCTATTCTTGACCAAGCAACTGCTTATCAACTGGGGAAGAATTTTCAATCTCTCTAATAGATTACTTAAACTTTAGTTATTGAGCAGACCATCTGCTCGAATAATCTGCAGCAACTAACTTTTAAACTCCAGGCTCAACCACCGCTTAGTTTACTTCAGATACGAAACTTTTTCCATTTAGTTTCCTTCCTGGATGGAAAATGGAAGGTACATTCTACCGAAACACAACAGAATAGTTGACTAGCGAGACTGTAACCACAAGCTTAGACAGTACCCACTACTATAAGTAGTAAATTATGGTAGTAGGTACTAGTTTAGACTACAGTACAAATATCTTCCCCCATATATATATATATATATTATATATTGCACGTTACTAACGAGCTGACATGTATAATATTGGTTTTAGATCATTTAAAGCATTCACTTCATTCTATCTACCCCAATATAATCTCGGACAAATGAGCAATTCGCCAATTTTCTCTCGCCATCTCTTAAGTTACTGACTATAGTTCATAATTAATGTATACGATCTTTAGTATAAAAATTGGAACAGCAGCCGCAGTGAACGTTTTTATAGGTCAGAGCGCTCATCTCTAATACCTGACTGACATAAACCAGTCAGGCCAACCAGACGCAATAAAAACAACAAACAAACATAATAGTAATCCTGCAGTCAGCCAGTCTGGCATATTTTGTGTAATCAAAAATGCGGCACAGCTGTAAACACCTCGAGAAAAATTATGAATGCAAACTAACCCTTAGATTTCAACAGGTAGCCTATGATATTGGCTTAGGTTTAGAAAGGAGCTGTATTGGGAGGGATTACCTGTCGATTCTGTCGCCTTGCTTGCGAGTGCGACCTGTGCCTGACGACGTCCGGTCGCTGCCTGGGGGCGGTGACAGCCGATGGTGGGGCGGGAGTAGTAAGTGGTGGTGGTGCGGGGGCGGCGGCGGCCACCACGGTGCCGAGGGCCATGGGAAAGGGCTCCACAATGACAGAAGGTGATTCGGGTACCAGCATAGAGTAGCGTTTGTTGGGAATGACCATAGCGTTGGCGGAGACAGAGGACGAAGGAGGCACACGGGTACTTTTGCTGCGTCTCAGCAGGCGTAGCATCTGCGACTTGAGCGTGGCGACAAGGGGCATCACGTAGAGCGCTCACGCAGCCCCCGGTCGGTCATGCACTCACTCGCACGCACTCGCACGCACACTCACGCACTAGCACACAAACACTCGCGGCACCAGCCTGACAACCTCGCGGTCCGGCGTCTGACGGCTGACTGCCACCGCGTGCCGACCTGCCATGCCACCACTCAACAAGGCGCGCGGCGGGGAGCAACAGAGAGAGAGCAACTCAACTCTCCTTCCCATCCAATGTGTGCGCGCACTGCCGACACCTGTGCCCCGGTCCTGTGCTGTGCTGTCTGCCTACCGACTCGCCTATTACTCCAAGTCGGCCCTCCAATCCACTCAAGGTTTATACCTCTTATGCGCCATAAATGGTACCTATTTCAGAGAACTTTTTTTAGAAAACCTTTTTACCAAGCAAGCTCAAGAACTCAAAGCAATAACTTTATGGTGAAATAAAGTTATAAGGAATCATCAAATATTACTGCTAGGATATAATTTTTCATTTAAAAGAGTAACATTCGCAGAGCTTTGTGATAACCATAGACAAACCTTGAGTAAGAATGGAAATGAATGTTACTTTTGAACTGTTGATGATAGCCTTCAACGGAAATAATTTGTTCTAGAATTAATTTACTCAATTTTTCTGTACTTGTACTTCCATATTTTAGAGTTTTTAAACGTTCAGACTGAAAATTGTAAAATCTAAATTTTGTAAAACGTTCAGACTGATTCGATGCATTTCTCTATTTTGTCAATCTTTACCATCTCATAAATCGGCTACTATCTAGTTGAAGTATCCTGTACTGTAAAGCTAGTCTTTGGCAATAATGATTCATTTTCAAGTCTATTACGACAGTTTAAAAAAAGTCTCATGTAGACACAGTCACATAAACTGGTTGCTAGATTTAAATTAACTGAACTGAATCAGTGAAGCATTCACTGATCAAATTCACTTACTCGCCTGCATGACCTCCAATAAGTACTTCACCAATAGAATAACCGTGATTCCCAAGTGCAAGTAGATCCTCACTAAATAAATAGTACATTTTTGTTCCAGTATGATACAGGTAGGTAGGTTGCTTAATAAGAAGCACAGTCTCTAGTCCGAAAAATGACTAAGCAAACGTTGCTCAACTTCGGTGATCCGATGGAAACCGGTTTATCAAACGATGCATGGCCATTGACCGCAATCAGATTGATCAATAGTTATCATTTGAAAACATATAGAATTACCAGTTAACAACCTATTGAAGTTGATTTAATGGGACGGTTTCAAATAATCTTTTTGAAATTCAAAACAATTTTCATGAGAACTAGGGAAGAAAAGTTCAAAATACTATACGACCAAGTCAAAACCAATAAATAATGAAGAAAATTCCATGGATCGACAAAGTAAGTATTGAGAACACAATTGTAGTCAGAAGACCAATAGCCCCAAAAGCCAAAGGGTGAATAATGACTATGAGTCCTATCTTCAATAATAATTAGGCAGACGATTAGGCAAAAATGGGGCAAGCAGCTTGACTTTACAGGCTCTCATCAAAACTACAGTGAAATATGAAATCGAACAACAATAACATTGTAGCAACGATACAAACAGCAATGATGAGAAAGTAGAAGAATTGAAGATTTCAACTTATAGGAAAATTAGTATATTAGAATCCTTATGCCTGAAGAAAAGAGGAATGAAAACAATAGACAATTAAGCAATCTTTACTATATCGAACAAATATTTGGGGACAGAATGATTGTTCGAGTAACTGCACTATATTCAGGCTTCAAATGTACTAATATGAAAGCATTGTGAGTATACAGGAGCGAAAAAAGATCATTTGATTATCTAGCACCAAAAATATGGAACCAAATAAAACCAGATGAGACAAACTTGTAATCAATAACTATTTTTAGAATATTTGTGTGACGATTTATTCTCAAAATAGATGACATTGAAAATTGGGATAAAATCATTAGGTTGAAGCCACTTAGTAGGTGAAGTTTTTTATGTTGTTTTGTATTAAATTATGAAAATGAATAATTTAAGCTAATCTAGAGTTCCCGGCTAAACCTGCTCATTTTATATGTCTAGGTAACCTCAATACAGTTTACTACAGAGGTACACGATATTTCTGATATCACAGTAATTTGTTAAATTAATTTTGCCCGAAAATTATTCATGTTAAATTAAATTTTAAAAATTGTAACACTACTTTTATGCTGGGTTGTAGAAATAAATCTCTATTGTATTTTATGTTCCCATAGTACAACTTCTGTTTCAGTTGAACCTCATAACAGTAATAAGTTTTACTTATAAATAATAATGAATATGAAAATCAAACAAAAAATCTTAGGACTACTATATTACTAATAGTAATATTAAAGTGATGAATTTGTGGACCAAAAGTGATGAGATTTGTTTACGTAACTGCATAGCCGGTGGACTTAAACTCCAACCATAAATACAGTAAAAACACATATCAATTAGTAAACCAAAATATGTATCAGAACAGCAGAATGATTTTTTTTTGCTAAGGGGTTACAATAAATCTCTCTCTCTCACACTCTCTCTCTCTCTCTCTTTGGACAGGTAAAAAGCGGGACTATGCTATGCAAATACAGTAGTGGCGTATTCCACCCAGTCGCACCCAATCCAATTTCCTGTGACGACCTTCAAAAAGCGAGTCTTCTTTCAACTGCAAGGTCGCAACGACGGCAAGCACGCCAAACCTAGCTTATTAGTACAATATTCAAGTACTTTTTATACAACAAAGCTCTGGTCTGCAAATTGCACCGCTCTATAAATAGAGCTACCACTAAGAACAAAAAATCTTGACAAACACAATGTACGAGCAAATGCAAATAATGTAATGTGCAAATAAGAAGCCCATGTTTCTTTGTAAATGACCGCCAATTGACATGAGTCAAATTGCTTGGAATTTTTTTGTACAACAAAGGAGTCATCCTTTAAATTAGCCACTCAAATAATTATTTAAACCTTTCATTCTAAATAGTGCTTGACCTACTGAACTAGAAATGAAACACCATTTTCCAACAAAAGAGACTTATTTTACTGTCAATACATCCGAAATAATGGAGTCTAAAGTATATCCTACCGTTTATACAATGACACTGGTATCATCAATAGTAAAAATAGACAAGCAATACCCGATCAACAGTAAAATCAAACCAGCTATGAGAACATACAAGATAAAAAATAAAGATCTTCTCCTACACCTTGGTGACAAATAAAAAAACAGAAAAATACTATCAGTGAAATAAATTTCATAATTTTTTATTTGAATGAGATTATATTTCAACCTTCTTAAATTTCAAATAAAGTTGCAAATAGATTTCGAAACTATCAAAACATTCAAATTGTGTCCCAGCTTCGAAAACAGTATCATTATTGAATAATTTGGATTTTCAAACGTACCAAAGTATTTGTTTTACTATCGCTTGCATTAACCTATAGATATTAAAAATCCCCAATCATAAACCGAATATTGAAATGTGGATAAATAACATTGCCCTTATCACATGTCTGAAATCTTTTCAATTTCACTACTATACCCAGATACGCAAAGATTTTAGATTAACTTCCATACAGTGTTTCATCTCATCCATCTATCAGTTTCCATCCTTGACATAACTGTTCGATAAAATCTTTTGAACGAATGCCCATGTACATTAATATGTTTCTATCACGATAACTAGTTTACATTATCAAATTACTCCTTATGCGAATCTTTCTAATATTATATTCTATTCGTACCTAAGCTTGCTTACCTGCATGTAAAACTTTATAGATTTGCCTTCAAGTTTTTACTATCTTACTCCTGAATCAATACTAGGTACTAAGTTTGCACAAATTCAGACTTCTAAACTCTTGATATAACTACAATGGAATAGCCAAACAATATAAGAGTGAATTTTATACAATGAAATTAATATTTAAATGAAGGCATTACTTATCCACAACTTGTACGCTAGGAAGATTTGAAGTATTGGACGAGCCAGCATTGCATCCTTACCTGTAACAAAAAAATATCAGTAAATATCTAGGAACTGTATACAAAGTTTTGTCTAAAATGTATTCTTGTGATATAAAAATCATCATCATCATCATCATCATCATAATAGAAAGATGATTGATGAGATGTGAGCCTAATGTGAAAATTTTCTTAAATAATCAACACAATATGAACTGTAATGTAATAAAAAAATGATTATTTTAGTGGCTATGGCTTTGCCAATTTTAGGTTACGCAGCTCTTCTTTCACCAAGTAATAATTTATTCACTTAAAATGCGCATCAAATACTTCACAAATAGAAAAATTAAAATACTGTATTTTTGTTCCCAACTTTCGCAAACTGGGGCACGAATTCTGAACAACTTGAAAAGATTTTATAATAAATCTGATTCGTGAATTTCAGAAATGTGATACGAAATATTATTGAACTGAAATCTGATTGAATTCTACATCTCATTAAATCAATAATAATTAATTGTCCTTTATAACAATAATTCTTCTTCTCTTCCTCTCTTCGGTGTGCCTCACAGCGTCGGAGTAGACTCGGACATCCTACTCCAGTTATCTCGATCCGCTGCCAGTCTTCTCATTTGCCCTAGTGTCTTGCCTCTTTCCTCTCCCAACCTTCTTAACAATGTGCTCATGAGTATCTGGGATGTCCTCTCCTTCTGCTCCCTCCTACAGCAACGTTTGCATAATGATTTAATTTCCTTTCATCATCTATTCTTTGAACGTGGCCCCACCCTCCTAACTGTTTTTTATCTATAATTTCTTTCACATCCACCATTCCTATTTCTTCTCAGATTTGGTCACTTCTTATTCTATCTCTCAATGTCTTGCCAGCCGTTTTTCTATGGCACTTCATTGCCACTGCACCTGCTCAACTCATAAACTGTGCTTTCAAGGGTCAGCTTTCTGCTCCGTACAAGACTATTGGTTCTATAATATTTTTAAAGACTGTTCTTAACTTTGGTTCTAACTTCTTTTTACCCAAAAATATAGTCTCTGGCTGCATAGAGAGGTCGGCTAGCTTTAGAGATTCTATGTTATAATTCTTCATCCATTCTTCCATCTTCATTCATAATTTTACCCCGATATTTATATGACTTCCATCCCATCCTTCCATCTCATTGACCACCACCACTTTGCTCTTACTGATATTCAGTGTCATTCCCTTCCTTTGATTTCCTCGTTGCACTCCATTACAGCTGCTTTCAGTTTTACCTCAGAGTCAGCAATCAGAACTATGTAATCTGCAAACAATAACGCCTGTACAAATAAGGTCCTCAAATTCCAACGTCCCACCATCATCCTGTCTGTTCTTCGTTAGCAGATTATATCAATTTAATCCATTATCATTATAAATAATAGTGGACTCAAGCTATCTCCTTGTTTGATTCCTTTTCCCATTTCTAAGGATCTTGACATCCGTCCACAAGTTCTAACTGCAGTCACATTATTGAAAGCACTTTTTATAGCCCCTTGCAGTTTACGTGGTACGTTCTTGGCACCCAGAGTCTCCCATATAACTCGTTTTGGTACTGTGTCGAAAGCTGCTTTGAGGTTCAGGAATGCCAAATATATGGTATTGAGACTTATTAACTAATTATTAACATGTAATATCAGAGCTAGTACTTAATTTTCTTTCTCTAACAACACTGGAGCACAATTTTAGAAAAATCATCCTGAAACTCACTCTTATGTTTTACCCAGTGCTGAGAAGTATCCTCTAGATTCAATTAGTACAGTGTACAGATAGAACCACAACGCTTCAAACATTGTTATTCACTGTGTAACAATCGTAAGGTGCACATAGTAGAATCTCACTCAGAGACACATGGCTGTCTACATACTAATCAAACGTTACTTGATCAATAATATTTGGAACGAGAACAAAAACTGTCATCTTCAAAGCAAAGTGCAATATTCTTAGTGTTAGTGGGCATATCTAGAGAAGTCTGATGACTGCCCGGTTTATGAGACTTGGGTTGAGATGATGCACTCACTGCTTACTGCTCATCGTAACTGAAACACTACGGTGTAATGCTAGTCTTGTGAACTATATCAGTGCGTGTTCAATGTACAGTTATCAGGGCCGACAGTCAGATAGAACGCTTGAAGGTTTGTTCCTATGTAGGCCGGTTCAACACAGTTCTCAGAGACCAGTTTAGTTCAGACCATCAGACCAGCTGGATATTGTACATTCTATGTACTTCTGTGAAATCTATAGAACTGGACACTGTATTGGTCTTCCACCTGTACATTAGAGCAGCGATTACACAAGTCACGTCCAGTTTAGCTCCTCAAGTTTTTAGAATACAGATTCAAAGTGCAGACTATCATCTTAGAAGGAAGTGGTAAACAAAAACTGGGTCAACCAGAAGTCGCATATTGAATGACAGTAATATTAGATTAATAAGTTTGAAAAAGAACTTGGCAATTGCATATTTTGCACGTTTTACTAGATACTGTAACAATTTCAACTATGAGAGTTAATTAAATTACATATTATGTCATATTTCATTAATAGTTATTTATATGGAATGAATGAAATATTGAGGTTGAACTGAATGGATGCGATAGGGATGATGAGCAAATATTAAGACATAGCAAATAGACACAGTAAGCAAATCAATTATTTTTTTCAAGATCGCCTAATTCTATAGCTTATTCTTGTGTGGATCAGCAACATCATTTTTCAATTGAATTGATTTTTGCATCATCTTGATTTTAGTGATTTTTTAAGAGGTACAATAAATATAAGAGTTATTGTGGTATTTATTCATTATGGTTAATAGTAAACAAGAGTTTGTGAAACCCCTCAATTTAATGACAGTATTTGCTTACAGATCGGAAGGTTATTAAATAAATAATAAATCAAGTGTTTTTACAACAATAATGAACCCCCCCCCCCCCCCAACGTACCTTGGATCTCAGTCACGACAAAATTAATTAATCTACAATGAAGCTGCAACTTTTTAGCTTTACTAAACTTCATTATGTAACTAAAGCATCAATGAACTTTGAGTAGGGACTCGCACATAAGGCAACATGCAAATAATTTGGATACAACAAATAATGTAATAAATTACAGTACAATAACTATAAATTACATATTACACGTTTCCTATGAAGAAAACACAGTAAACACTTCTAATGCACTTCAGAGTATATAGAATTAATTATTATTATGTAGTACATGGAAAAACTACTTACATTTAAATACTGTTTACTTGGCAATGTTCAGGTGCTGTACAACCCATCTACATCAAAGATCGGATCATGGAATCTATTAGTTTATAGAGCCGAAAGGAAGTAAAAAACGAAAAGTGGCAACCAAAGTCTGAGATAAGAGCGTAACGATAAATCCGCAGACAAAATAGAATGACACCAATTTCAGCCAGAATTGATTGAAAAGAGCATCGGTTGGCTTGAGCTTCAAATGGGAAGGAAAAAATAGAGATAGGCGGCTCACTCGGTACTTGAAAGTGCAAGACAGAACAGCTGCTATTAGTCGTCGCATCAGTCGCTGATAAGAACTAGCAGCTCCCTAATCTATCCTATTACGCTCCTCCCTCTACTGCGTCACAATTATTCAACCGAATGCGAATGAACGGCAACAGAGCTCGAGCACATAAACATCCCTTATTCCCAAAGTATACAACTCCCGAGAAAATCCATGATAGCACTCGGGTCGCTCTCAAACTTACAAATTAAAGTCCTCCACAAATCTCAGCGAATTACGACCTGATCAATGAGGTATAATAAATAATATACACTCCGCTCTGCAAACATCATATTTCATTAATAGTTATTTATATGGAATGAACGAAATATTGAGGTTGAACTGAATGGATGCGACAGGAAACTGAAAAAATGATGAAAAGAGGCAATGAAGATGAAAATTAAGAAAATTGGGGTAGAGGAAACTTCGTTACACGTTGCACAAAGTAGCTGCTCTCAGCCAGAAAATGAGTCAGGTGGAATGATAATTGGTTGGCACAGAGTTCTACGATCTTGGACAGCCTTAAAAAATCAAATAGACATTTTGAGAAAAGCAATGATACATGATAGTGTTATGAAACACCAGGAAGAAGAGAAAATATATTTCTGCGCTGTCCGTTGTGTCTATAATACTTCCGTTTAAATTGATAACAGACAATTTTTGTTTACTACCCCTTCTCTTCCTTTCATCTTGCACTAAATGGTCATCCATAATGTTCCAGTCAATATTATCTGTGTAAATAGAGAGATCTCGAATTGAATTTTCGAGTGTTTCCCAGAATGTTACAAAAACTTATGAAAGCGGATGCTCTTGTAAACAGCAGTTCAGTGTCATTCAAACGTTCAAAATGATAAAAAGACTGGTGGCAGACTTCCTTTACATACAGTAGAAACAATTAGTCTGGGCGCGTGGCTCTGGTTTCACTACTAGCCGTCCTGTAAAAGTTGAACTCGAAGAAATCTGCAGTCTCGCATGGGCCACATGTTTTTAGAAATGAGCGATAAACACTCCCCTCGCCGTGGCTGACTACCAAACGGCCATGCGCCCAAACCAATTGCTTCTACTGTACGTAGTGCTGCTTCTATGAAAGGCGATTACGAATATCAAATACAGTGACAGAATGTGCTTCGTTAGTGTTCCATTTCTTTATTAAGTGTTTAACTAACTGGTTTTATGGACATTTCTTTTTACAACATCGAATAGTTTATTGGATAGTTATTTATTTAATTATTGATCGGCCTATTAAATAGTTAGTAATTAGTTTTTGTAGAGTCAAAGCAAATTAATTATTGGCTGAACGTTATTGATCTGTTTGTTTCTTATTAGTTTTTCTTGTGTGATATAGTTGATTGGTGCGTGTTGTGAGTAATTTGTGTAAATAACGTTCAAGTGTTAATTTCAAATGTGCCAGCATTGTTTTAGTGATAGAACCCGTAACAATATTAGAGGATAAGGGAAATAGTTCATGACAAGAGTAGCACATCTACTTGCAGTCCAAAATAGTAATATGAACGGTAATGGAAAGACGAGCCCGACATTCGATAATTATTTACAGAAATAATAAGACGAGTATATGAGAGATTTAATTCTGAACTTATTTCAACAATCCCGCTGAGTCTAATAACCTAAAAGTGAATCAATACAGCCTAGATAGGGAAAGCAGAAGATGAGTATGAAGGAAATAATAGAGGCAACATTGAGGTTCAACTTGAAGCATCGCTTCTCTGAATATAAATCTATAAACAAAGTTGGAGTCTGAATCAATAAGCTACTTTAAGATCAGATACGGGTGCCCTTATCATTAGAATGATGATAATCTGCAAACAATAAATGTTAATCAATTTCAATTACGTGATGAGAAAAAGAGTCAATGTAATTGAGATGTTTACAACAGGCAGAAAAAGTAAGATTTACAACAAACATATAATATTGTACGTTACTTTTTGACCGAACGTAGTGAGGTCTAAATTTAACACGACCTTTCAGCATTTCATCTGCCCATATTTTACACGATTACGACCAATCCAAACGCCTTGACCGATTGTCATGAAACTTTGCATAAATAGTTTTATTCCTAGGCCGAGCGATGTATGTAGGGTTTTTAAAATGCCCTCATATTTTTAGAGGGCTCACTTTACCCCCCATTATTTGAGATTCTCATTTGGGATTGGTTATAAATTAAAATTTGAGAGGGATAAATAATCTAATATTAAAACGGACACTGTATTTACAATACAGTGTCAGTTTTAATATTAGATTGTTCATTAAGATTTCGTCATGGAAAACATCAAAGGGATAAATACCTGACAAAAATTCGATAACCCAATGGAGGGCGTTAGAAAGGGATGTTAAAAATCTTAAACATTGAGATTTTTTCAAGATTTTTTTGTCTTCGTAGGGCTTTTTGAGCTGGGTGGAATGGTATAGACAAAAGTTTTGGTAAATTTGTGGATGGGGTGTAGAAAATTTACTTTAAAAAATGTTTTTTTGTGGATAATTTCTCCTATCTCCGACTGAAAGTGGAAGGTAACTCTATGAGAAGAAGGTTCACTAAAGAACTAATAGTCAAATATAACGGGGGAGGGGAGGGGGAAATGATTAAAACTTAAATATTGAGATAATTGGGAAATTCTACTTCTCATCAGGTAGAGCATAATAAACTCTGGGAACTTCCATTCTAAAAATTTGTGAAAATAATCACGTTAATAATAAAAATAATAATTTTAAAATAATAATAAAAGAACCACCGCTTAAGTGATAATAATCCCCTTTGAAGGTAGGGACAGAAACAGAAATTTCACTGGAAAATGGGAGAGGGGATTAACATTTTTTGAACATTTTTGTTAATGGTTATTTTTTATCTACATTTTTTTGATTGAAGGCTAATATTAAGAGCTGTTAACAATGCATAGTAACCCTTTATTAGCTATAAGAGGTGATTTGATTTGTAGAGGGCGTCCACAATTTTGGACTTTTCAAATATTGATTTTTTCAGTTTCTATCCTCAATGAAATATTGAGCAATGAAAATTGAGTCTAAAATACTCTTGATTTTTTTTTTCAAAAATAAGAACCTTTTTGATTGAGGGGGGTTGGGCGAGTGAGGTCTACTGTTCACAGAACTAATAGCTATAAGCTATTATAAGCTAGTACCGAAAGTAGTCTATGCTAGGTACCGAAAGTAATATCGTTACCGTAATTTCAAAAAGTGTATTAATCTGTAAATAAAACTAATTATTTAGACAATTAATCGAAGGAATAATTTAATCTGTGAATTTAGCTTATTTTGTGCATTCAAATTTATAATATTGAAACCAGCCAGCATCAACAGAATATAAATGAAACTATGAAATACTGTCTGCCCGGCAGCAACTGAATGATATGAGAATATGAAAAATATCATGAATACGGGAATTAAATGTTATTTGAACATTATCAAAAGAGATATTTGGTTTTGCATATTTGGGAATATATTAATGTCAGTTTCCGATATTTCAATCGACAGCCTAAAGCCTAATATTTTTTGTTCAATATTTAGAAAGAAACGCGCTTGCCGAAGTATTCGTATCTTTATCATGCAGTAAATTAAGATATTTGCATGCTAGTTCGAATACGTTTTGTTCTGCTTACGATTAGTGTGTAGAAATACCTATATATATATATATAAAAAAAAAAAAAAATAGTAGAACTATCTACTGTGTCTAATGATTTTGGCTGTAGATATGTTGAACTCATTTACATCAGCAATAACAATGAACATTTCAATTTAAATAATACTTAACTCGAAAAGTATTAAAAATTGTCATAGTGTCTAAAACCGAACGACAGGGGCAGTATTTTCAAGTCCTGGGTGAAAACTACAAAAATTTAATTTTTATCCAAATCCGAGGCTACATTGCTATTTATATTGATAAATTATATTTATCTTGACATTTAAGAAAAACTATTTTCCCCGGAGCTCAGAAATATTTCTCGTATTTGTATATTTTTCTTCTTTTTTTCAGAGGATGAAGCCCACATAGGTCCGAGACCTGTGCGTGGGTAATGAATTGGATGAAGGTGTATCATGAGATGGACCTACAGTTTTAGGTGGGTTCCAAACCACCGGTAAGTGATTTTACTGCAGAGAACCGAGTCTTTTTTGCTGGCCAATCCAATCGGTCATCCTTACAAAGAGCGCCCAAGAGTCTCGTAGCTTATCTCTGATTAAACAGATACTTGCTACGGCACTCGTCTCATTTCATTTGTAAATTGAAATGAAGAGATGTTATGAATACGTCTCTCTTCCTTCTGGTCGGAAAATCTCTCGTTTTACAAGAAATATTATTGTATAACACTATCTCTTGTTCTGTAAGCTACCCTACTCCTACCCAACTGATATTAAACAATAGATGGCGACATTTCCAGTATCGATATCCCAGTTTTCTGCTTCAGATATTCTTCCTTCGTATCTTACAAAATATTTCTGGTAAAAATAATAGTACTGTAACTGGATTTCCCCCACCCCCATTTAAAAAAAAATGAAATCTGAACTGTGATATGCACAAAACTACCGACTTGCTTACCGATCTTGCAAAAATATGCACATTATTGAACTGAAGAATTCAACAATTTACCGTAACACAAAAAAGGAAAATGGCATTGCATTATGTGTGTATTGAGGCAAGATCTTCAATTTGTCCTTGTATTAGCATGAAAATGGATAATGGAGTAATAAAGGTGAATAGAAAATAAGGAAGAGCAATGAAACCGTGAGTAATCACCCCGGAACAAGTAAGACACTAATCAATTAAAAATCTTAAAAAGATGTCCAACGAACAAAATCAACTGTAAAATCATGAAATAATTATACGTGCTAGTGCTGGTACTAGACCTGATAGGTAAGGATTGGGTTTTATATGAATGGAAATAAGATGGAAGGTGAATGATAATGCATGCTGCTACTGCGTCCTCACCCCGTTAATAAATTAAATAAAAGTCATGAACGACAGGACAGTAGTCATCAAGAGGACACGAGAGAAGAAAACAAGGCCAGGATATGGTTGAACGCAGAGTTCGCTAGGTAAATTATAAAACGAGACGGCCATCTGTTACCGCATTAGTCAAGTGAATGAAATGTATTTGAAGCCAATAATACGGTTCAGTAATTTCCCAGCAGATACGGAGACCAATAGGCATAATTCAGAAGGGAATCCGGTGGTTCGGAACCCACCTAAAACTGTAGGTCCAACTCATCATTCACCATCATCCAACTCATTACCCACGCACAGGTCTCAGACCTATGTGGGCTTCATCCTCCAAAAAAAAAGAAGAAGATTATTTGGACCTGGAGGTTCCGGCTCAACAGGGAGATGAGGCAATAGATATGGTTATGTGACGGGCAAAAATAAAATAATCGTACTTTAGATGCTTATAAATTTACCAAGAAAAATGAGGGTATTATAATCTTTTACAAAAGTAACTAAATAGTCAGCTGCAAATACTACACACATGCGATGTAATTACGAATTCCTTGGTGTTTATGTGTTGACAACTATGGTTTGGAATAAAATATTTTCATGTGGGATCAGTAATATTATAGAGCCAAAACATGAACGCAAACTTTTCTCGTGTTTCAAGATATGGAAAAGTGGAGAGAAATACTACATAGTTCAATTTTTTGAATTTCAGACCCCCTGGCGGCCCCGCGAACGTGTCTTCATGCTTTTACATATTTTTTAATTTGAACAACATCAGCAAGCTGAGTGGAATGAACTATTACATGATATAAAATAGTGGATAGATAAAATTTCTTTATTTATTCCTCCCCTCTGGGACCACCGCTAATAATTTTTGGGGGTTTTTAAATGGTTTTGAACGGCATTGGGAAGCTGGGTAGAATGAGCTCACACAATATGATGCAGTAGATGGTTCAAATTATCATATTCATAGACACCCCCCTGGCTCCACCACTAATAAGTTAGAGGTTTTCTCATGGATTTGAATTTGTACTGTATTAGCAAGCTTCAAATTTCACTAAGATTTAAGAAGCCTTTCCCCAGAAATTGGGTGAAAATTTCCAAAATCGATATTTGGCCCCTCCCCGTCCTTTATTGGGGTGGAGTTTACTAACTCAGAAACCCTCCCAGGCATACCACTAAAATCTCATCAAAGTTTCATCAAAATAATATGAATGGTTTAGTCATACAGATGATAATGCCCAAAATCGATATTAATTTACCTTTCTCTGAGCCCCCCCTTTTTTGAGTGGATTTTACAGACCACAAAACGTTCCCAGGCATGCCACCAAAAAACCCCTAAATGTCATTGCAATCAATATGAACGGTTCAGTTAAAACTAACCAAAATCGATATTTACCCTCCCCCCTCATCAATGACCATCATCCAATTCATTGCCCACACAGGTCTCAGACCTATGTGGGCTTCATCCTCAAAAGAAAAAATGAACGGGTCACCCTTTTTTGGGGTGGATTTTACCAACCCAGAAATGCCACCAAACATCCCCCAAAATTTTACCACAAGCGGGTGAACGGGTTAGGATGGCATAAAGGACGGACACACACACACAAACATTCATTTTTATATAAATTTATATAGAAAAGATTCAATTGAATATCTTTAAAAAGCTTGGATTAAAAAAAAAAACTATAACAAGGACATCAGTAAACATTCAATTGGATTAAGAAAAACGTCAGTTCATTCCCTGAAGTGGGACTTAAATATAAAAAATATCAACCTGTAGTTTACACCAACCTGTAGGGAAGTTTACCTGCCCCCAAAAGACGAAAAATCTCAACCTTATGCGCTAATATTTCGTCAAATAATTATTTTTGAAAATCATTTCACTCCTCAGTAGATACTGTAACATTTTAAGAGGTATGTTCAAAAGACCAACATAAGAAACTTTGGGGGGAAATCATGACTACAGCCTAGTGCACGATAGCTTACAGTCCTAAGTTGATATGATTCAATGGAGAGTAAAATCCAATACAGTAGTTTGAAATTCCATTTACAGAAATCTTATTATGGCCTTTACCATTCTGGTCGTATCTAACATAAACTATTGTTATATTGGATATGGGAAACGTATCTGAACAATTTCCGGATAGGAGTGGTGACTCAGCCACCGTGAAAGTCTGCTGGATCTGACAGTTTTGGAGTGTTGCATCGAGTTTGGTCGAGAAGCCTCATGGGAAATTAATGAAATATGAGGAAAGTGCTGCAGAGAAGAGGTTGAGGCAGAAACGCCAACAATTTCACGAATAGGAAAATCTTATAAATATATTGCATACAAATTCATCATTTTCGGAGTAAGAACTTACTTTTAGTTTTACTTATTGCTATTATTTGTTGTTAATAGTATTACTAGTTGCTAATAATTAATACTACCTGTTATGACAAATTCATTGTTATTTGTTTTAATGCTAACTTCCCAAAATGCTCTGCCTTCATTGGTGCTAATCTATCAAATAAATTACTATAAAATGAATGAATCAAATTGCTTGATTTGAAATTAAATTAATCGAAAATTGCTTGGTCGTCGCTGAGCGTGGTGATAAGGAAAACGTGATGTACAGTCACGGGCGCTCGGGCTGTTACCGGCTACGATGACATGAAGCTATCAGTTTTGTTATCACTTACCCGGTGGTTCGGAGCCCACCTAAAACTATAGGTCTATCATTTAAAACATAATGTATTATCAATCACCTCATTACCAACGCACGAGTTTCATTATCATAAAAAACGTTAAAAAATTATTTCATGTTTTAATTTTTTTTTTCAATATTATTTCATTGCTACAGTCGTATTGACAGCTTCGAAACTATTTTTTTTTTCATCAAGTCCATACTTCAATTGACCATTATCCCAAAATAATTAGCATTCCAACATTTGTAGTCTTTCAAAGCGAAGCAGAGCTCAAATGCATTAATACGAGTTTTCATTGTACAATGAAATACCGTACTGACAGAGTGACTAGAAAAGAAATACTTTCGGAAATAATAAACAGTGATTTAACAAAGCATTTGTCATTGTAAAATGGCTCAAAGTTCGCTTCAAGATGAAAAATCATCCGACATAACCAAAAAAATTACGTTGGTAAAAATAAAGTCAACAATAACATTTTTCGACCAAGAAGCAATTAAGGAAGACAGTACAGTAGGCTACAATAAAGACCAATAGCAGCACACGAGGTGAGGTCGACTCGGTCACATCATAGTATCATGACCAGAAGTCAGATGGAACCTTGCAACAGGAATTGAACAAAGTTCAAGCTGAGCACAAGGCAGAAGTCAGGCAATCACAATCACAAACGAAGGGCGTGAGCTGTAAGCCCAGGAAGTCTCCCTTCCTCCAATAGATGTGTATCTTCATATTAGTCAGTAAGTATCTCCTAGAGCCAGGTACTAATGGTGTCCATAAACAACTGCGGTGACATTGTGCGCAAGTTAATGCAGTAATTGCAATCTACAATACAGCTTCGCTTGACTAACATAATGACACAGTAAACTTTATTTATCATCACCCAAGCACGGAAGTTGCCAATACAACCAATCACCCAAGCACGGAAGAATTCCAATACATCAGAGTAATGTTAAATTAGTGTTAGGCCATCTATGTCCAATAGATGCGATCCAATCAACAGCTTTAGACTACCTAACTTACTATAATAATAATATCGTGTGACCTGGCTGGCTCAGGTCTGGTGTCAGAGTTATCAGGTCGCACCTGAATAAGTTCAGGGCCTCTGACGTGACTCAACGACTGTTTTTAGGCATCCGAGACCGACAGCTTAACGTGTCCTCCGAAACACGGGAGTGGCCCGAGGTAAAAACTTTCGGTCAGAACTGGGATCGAACCCGGGACCTTTGGGCTAGCAAACCAGCACTTAACCCACTCGGCTACGGCAACTTACTAAGCACAGATAATTATTAGTTCAACGTCCTCAAATGTTCTCATGAAATTTAGAAGAGATGAAAGCAATATTTTAATAGACAAATATTTGAACGATAAAGAAAATATGTAATTTTTCTATCACGTCTATTGGTTGATACTACAAATACGAACTATCATGAATGAATTGTGAAAGCAGTGTATATCTCTCATATAAATTAATGATATAGGCCTAATTTATTTCTCATATTTCATTAATTTTTGTTCTGATGACGTCCACAGAGTCCGAGACTTGTGGGTGGGTAGTAAGTGGATGTTAATGATGTTATGGTATTACCTTATGAAATTTATTAAACCTTTTACAAAAAAAATCCTGCTCAACGTAAGGCTTTGGCGGCTCTGGTAGCGCAGTTAGTTGGAGCGCTTGGGTGTTATAAGATAAGGCTCTGGATCGCTTCGTTTTCTACAGCAGTAATTGCAATCACAATACACAGCCTTGGGTTCGAATCTCATTCATCCATGGATGTTTCTCATCATTCACCCATTTACCTCAGAACCCACGCACAAGTCTCCAGACTCATGTGGGCATCATCCGCAATAAAAAAAAAACATGGAATCTTCCAATTTATTTCCGTTTAATCATGTCACTACATTAAAATATGATTAATACAAACCACATACCGTAATCAGTGGTAAAAGCACTGAAATCTTCTTCTCCATTGAACGTTTCACTACAAGGTACTTATCATAACTCAAATTTCATCTTTCAATTTGACGCATATTATCTATATAACTAACGCATATTAACTACTGTATTATGTCTATATTAAGTTCAACCAAGATCAATACCTACTGATAATATGTATAACACTAATAATAATAATAATAATAATAATAATAATATGCATAACACCTGATAATAACGTAACACCAATAAATGGCCTATTTTCACTGGAAATCGAAACTAAGATTCACTTAATATTTACATTCTAATATAAGAGAACATGACCTTAAAATCAAATATGAAAAAAAAGAAATCGTATATTATTGGAGATAATAACGAGCTCATAGAAATCTAAATTGTATGTATTAAATAAATAGGAAATCAAACATAGAAGTTGAAACAAGCATTAAAATGAAGTGAAAAAATGAAATTGTTTGTGAATATGAACAATCTGAACGAGGACACTTCAATAAATAAATAAATAAATAACAGCAGCGGCCAGATGTTGAGAGATGAGGAGTTTCTTCAATTTCCTGCTCGTAAGCTACTGCTAATGTTCCAGTGATTGCGCGTTAAAGCGAAGACGGAAGGGAAGAAGAAGGTTGACAAAGATGGCGATGAAGAAGGCAAGAAGCACCTCTGAAATAAAATTAAAGGCCACGGCTGTTATAAGGCGCTTTATATTTGCCCGGCGCCGACAAGGCAACAGCAGGCCTACACTTGACATTTTATTTACGGCCCACAGAAGGAAGAGACTAGCTCAGGCTGGAGCCTTCATCGGTATTCCGCGTTTCAACAAAAAACCGCTATTACATCGTATAACTGCGTTCTCTCGAGATCAATTTGGCGAGAAACATAGAGACTTTAATACATCAACAAATAGCACCAATAATAAAGCATGCCTATCGTGTTTCACATTGCTAATAAATCAGGTTTATTTGCAAATTTATTCACCATGCTACAAAATCAAACGTTTTTCATGGATTTATAATCAGAATCTGTGAAAAATAACAGGAAATTTGGAAGAAAAACAAATTTCAATAAAACAAACGGTGTCCTAGTTCGGTAATATTATTGTATCCTTGTTTGTCAGGAGCGGACAGATATTTTACTGTGAAAATGTCACTACATATTCATTCAACTTCAGCTTTGACAAATGAAATTAACCCTCCAATAATAATAGCGGTTATCCCTCCCATGAACCCTCCAAATAATACGTTTTGGAATACAGGAAGATACTAACTAAACTTTCAAAGGCTACTTTATAAAATATGATAATAATTAAGTTCAATTGAGCTTGGTGACAACATATTAATTTAATATGAATGAATAAAGAATTATTTCTACTATTTCCACAATAAAAATTATGTTTAGTATTCGATAAGCAGTATTAAGAAGTAATAAGCATATGCGATACAAAATGAAGAGCAAAAAATTTAGTCAAGTAATATAAATAAATATTGACGAACTTCGCATTTGCAATCATTATTTGTTTGGAGTTATAAATTCTACAAGATTAGCATAACTTGGAAAATTTACACAAAACTTACTCAACAGTGTAGACACAAGCAACGAAACTCACCTAAAACAAAAGAAAAATTTCTGTAAGTGGCATTGTTGAAGTTTAAAAAATTTGACTCAATTTTGGGTTATCGATACAACTAAAATAACATTATCATAAATTACTGCAGTTAATGTTCACTTAATTTTAAATCAACATAATTTTAGTCAAGTTATTTAGGGTTGGTTATACTTGACCCAGGACTCAATTTCTTACATGTAAAGGCGCATCAAAATAGTTGGCTATACATGAAAGGAATGAGCACACATACAATGCGCCGCTTGACGGAAGTTAAATAACAGTGAATAAATAACATTAATAATGAATAAATCAGTAACAGTGAATAAAGGGTGAACTATTCTCTTTGTTGCTTCTAAATTGCAGATCAATTTCAGATCATTGCAGAACAGTTTCTTGAAAAAATAGCAACTTATTAACAAAAATTCATCTTTCACACTTTGAACAATTTATTCTTCATTTGTGAACATTTATTCATACAATGAGTCTTTCACACAGATTTGGAATAATTGATGCTCTATCCCATAACGTAGTGGCCAGCCAACTTGGTTGGCATTTCCTTCAACAATTCGGTGAGTAACCTGTGGTCGACTTCAATTAGTCAGCAGCAGTTATCAGGCCGTAACTAAATTTCAAATGGCACAGCGAATTATTAGTCGGTTCGCCAGTCTTTTGGCAAACGATACAATAAGCTCGAAAATAAACCAGGACGATGCGTGTACCTGTGCGTGCAATAACACAAACAAGACAAGACGATTTCAGCCATAACCGAATATTTCTACAATGAGAAAACCATTTGAATGCATAGCCACATAATGAAGTTGCATATTAATATACTCCTGTCAAATTGAAATTATTCTAATTTCTTTTTGCTGATAATAATTTTCACATGAGTCACATTGCCAAACAGAACTGGAATTGAACCCGTGACAGTAACAACAAGAGACACCTGCCCTAACACACACCACACGCACTACTGTGGGTGCCAATATAGTTCAGCAGAGAATCTTACTTGGGATACTCCATCTTTTTTCTTATATTTATCAAGACAAGACAAGTCGATCAACAATTATTAAATACAATATTACCATTCTTACTCACTAGTTACCACAATTACAATTTAAAGAAGTTGAGGTGACGCTCAATTTTGATATAAAAGTAACTCTTATACACTATAAAAAGCTTCATCAAATAAATTTTTTCTCATCTGATTTTTAAACACTTCAATACTTCCAAAACTCTTTAGAAACCGCTGTAACTTGTTAAAGAATTTCCTACCAATATAACTAGTTAGCCTACTAGGTAATATTTCCAGTTCTATCACCTACAAGTCGATAATATGATTTATATACTTTAGAAACCTAAATTGATAGAAGGATTGATCAACAAGTGCGGAAAGATGGAATTTGTTTATATCTGGAGGTCATACGTTGTTGATAAATTGTTATGAGCTTAGAACAGCTTATCAGCTTAGAACACGTTAATCTTCCAAGGTAGGAAACCACTTGGTAGTGGAGGAATCTACCAAGGAGGAATCTAAACCACCAAAACTTATTGTTAGACCCATTTTATTCATTTTTTTACGATTCCCAGATGAGTCCACTTGGGCTTGGGTAATGAGGTGAATACACAAAATATGACAGGCTGAACGAGAATCGTATTCGTGACCGCAAGAGTAGCTATCCTGGTCTTATCAGAGATTACGCCTAAATACCTAACCGCTTGCATCACTGCGGCAACACCGGGCTGAATTGAGGAGTACATAGAAAGGTGGTAATGCCAAATCTGCCAGACCATACTATATGCATTATAGGTGTTTACACCTACATTTTCTAATCAGATTAGTTATCAAATAAATAAATTTCCAATTCCATTATATTTTCAAGAAAGTATTGGCTATGATCACTGTCAAAAATAAAACAAAGTACATTTATTATCAACGTTATGATAGAAAAGGTGCATTGTAAAAATGTATTTTATAGAGCTGCAAATGAGACGAGAGTTTCCTTTTGAAGAAAGATAAGTAAGACAGAGAATTATTTCTGGAGATAATAGGATTGTAGCTAGGAGCTAGCAATCTCTATAGAAATGAGTTCTACTTTTCCGATGAATGAAGAAAGGCTTCACGCCGGCGCTACACCCTCAACAATTGGAAAATCAATAAGCGCCTCCAACTTTCCACGGAATTCTTTCTGAAGTAGGTATCTGAATATTCAAGAGCCGTTTAGTTCCATTTAACTTCAACTCTAGCAAGATACATTCAAGCTAAAAGAATAACTCAGGTTCAGAAGCATGTCGGAAAAACTCCGTGAGAAGCATTCTGAAAGCGCACGCACAAAAAGCGCAAGCTACCTACCCTTTGCCCTTCATTCAATTGAAAAAAAAAAAGAAATATTGATCTCCAAGCTACTTCTCAAACACTCCATGACCTTTTTAAGCTGGTTGCGAAGATGTATTTTGTGAAGTAAAGCAATTTTCCATGAATTTTAATAGCAACAGAAACATATAAATGTCAAGAGTCGAAATTTTTCACCCATCCTTCTTTGTTTTGGACTCTACCCCCATAGATACTTCGTTCCAAAACACCACTTGCCACACAATCTGTTTTGAAGTTGCTGTTTGCTTCAGTAAATTGATTTTTCACCTTGTATTGAAATGTCATCAATAAATTAATCTCAATTGCTATTATGATCAGTTAGTTTGTAGTGTCTTAATCATAGTAAATTGAAAAACTGATGATAACAAAAAAAAAAATCATTGCAATCTGGCAACAATAAAGCTTTCGAAGGTTATCTAATCTGTTTATTTACATATAAATTGAAAGTATAAAATAAATAAAGGTCTCGAAATGAATAACCTGTATACAGTGACACTACAATGCTGCTTAGAAGGGTATTAATCTTTGCAATATCAATAGACTAATGCAGTGGTAGTTTTTTTTTTGAGGATGAAGCCCACGTAGGTCTGAAACCTGTGTGTGGGTAATGCGTTGGATGATGGTGATTGATGAGTTGGACCTACAGTTTTAGGTGGGTTCCGATTTTACAGCAGAGAACAGTGTATTTTTTGCTGGCCAATCTAATCGGTCACCGTTACAAAAAGGACCTACGAGAACGCAGCTTATCTCTATCTGATTGAACAGATACCTGCTACGGCTTGCGGCTATCAAATGAGTAGTAGTAAGAAACAAATAATTGTGACTTAGCAAGAATAAAGCTATCCAAATCCATTAATGTGTTTATAGATTGGAAGTATAAAAGAGTAATAAAGGTAATGAGGCAGGTCGGAAAGCAGGCTCAACCTTTCGCCATGGCCACTGTCTCTGGCTTACTGGCTGCACTGCCGAGGAAGCAGAAAAACATAACAGATGGTGTCACGGCTAACTGAGTGATATAACTGAATTATTATGCCAAGTGAAGGGATATTACAGCAGCAGGTGGCTGCTCTGATTAGGGCATTTCAAAGTGGCTGTTGTAGAGTACAAGATACAGTAGAGTGGCCCAGCAAAAAGATTTTCTGCTGCAAAACAATCTCCAGCCAGACTGCACAGCCTCAAACGCATTCATTAAGTAATAATAAGCTGTTATATTTTTTAGGCTGTTTACCACCAACTATGACATTATTTCCTTCTAAGGCATGACTGATTGCAACACCACAGGTTGACTTATATACATCAATCAAATCCACACCAATCAACTCACGAATTCGATTTTTTTAAATTGCATTTACACATTTATGTAAATTAAGTGAACGTTTTTCTCAGGCTGACATCAAATTAGTGACAGCTGGAAGTTTAGTATCCTTGTTTAAATGAATATGTTCAAAAATGAATTAGCGTTCTAAATATGTAAATCAGGTCACACATTTTTCCAACTGTACTACTATTTGTCTACAAATTAATACGAGTAGTACTTTTATTGTGGCAGGATACTTCTCAACTTTTATGAATATGAATTATTTTGGTTACTTTAATAAATTAATTATGAGCTTTTTATAGCCAAGACCCATTAATCGAATTATTAGGTAGATAGTAAGTGGTCGCACACATAAATAGAACTGTCCGGGATAAACACATATTCACGAACATAAATATCCACATGTTTAAATTTATTTTTGAAACGATAAAATTTACTATATCCAGTATTGTGGTTCATAGTAAAGTAAAAATTATTTTACTGTTTTACCAAGGCTATTATCAATTACTCCCATTTCATTATTTTATTTCATAAAAATAAGTTCATCAAATCTATCTCTTTAAGCTTCAAGGCATATTCATGTGTGGGAATTTGTATGTGTGACTAGAAATCTGGTAAGCCTGGGTTCTGGATCAAAACTAATGTGCATCAGTTAATTATAATAAAATGTCAGCAAGGTCAGTTCATTATTTACTTTGACTTAATAATTTGACTAGACGTAGGTGGCTGTGTAAACTGACTTCTTTTGATGTGATATGACGTCAATGCATGAGCTACCAGTAACGGCTATTATGTAGCATGTTTAGCCAGAATCGATCAACGGTGATGAGGTTGGCATTCGCCCATCTAGTTATATAATAATTGTTCGCCCATTCACTAATCAAATTTCAAACTTACAATGTAATTTCCGTGATCGACAAAAGATCTGACAATGATGAGCCTCATTTCGCTTCATACATCCCACGAGTTTTCATTTTCCATTGGCATGTTAGCTGGCAAAAGCTTCACATATAAATTCAAGGTATATCAATTTATGCTAAATAAATCATTCCAAATCTTTGCCAGTTTCATCCTTTTGTCAGTTAGTAAACTGTATTTCTCTAGCTTAATCCAGAACAATTTTTATCAAACTATTCTTCACTATTGTCTCTATCGCCAACGCTCCCTGTTGTTGATTCTTCCACTTTTTAGCAACTAATTCTAAACCAGCAATAAATTAGTTTTTTTCGGAGGATGAAGCCCACATAGAGATCTGAGACCTGTGCGTAGGTAATGAATTGGATGATGGTGAACAACAGTTTTAGGTGGGTTCCGAACCACCTACTATCAAAGTTACCAAATGTATTCTACTGGAAAATCAAACTAACATTACATCACTCAATCACTTGGGATGTGAATCGATTTTATTTACGGTATTGAATCTACTAATTAAATTTTTATTAATGAATTCTTATTCTCAATTTGTTTGGTTAAGAGTGTTAATTTGAGAGACAATCTTATCTGTGCTTTAGGACTCTATAGAAGTGACAAACAACGTTTCGTCCTGTTTAACTTGCGCTAACAATAAAAAATTAAAAGATTTAAGCATAACTAAGCCAAGCACCGAGGTATACGGGCTTACATACTTGAATATTATTCTGTTTATCCCGGATAAATTTTCGGCATTTTTTCCAATAATAATCAATAATCTTTATAACCATGCTTGAATATTCAAACACATGTAGGATTACAGAAAGAGCACGAACCTCTGAATAATATCAAACAGAAGCGCATGCTCAAGTAAGTGATCCTATAAATAAACCAATACTAACCTTACTAAGATACACAGATTCAATTTCAATATTACACACAAAATTAGAAAACGTTTGGATGTTTAAAATGAATAAATAAATTTGTTTCATAAACAGCAGGTTGAGTTCTACTTCCATGCAGATTTGATGTTTAGTGAGAGTGGAGATCGAAAAATTAATAGATGTGAAGGGTTTTGATTTTTGTGGTGATTTCTGAATGGTGTAATTTAAGTTTTATTCTAAAACGAAATAAATTGTAGTAACAGTGAGGAAGTGACCCGATTTTTCCGAAAACACACAAACCCATTCAGAGTTGGGAAAAAGAGAGGCAGCTACATTGATAAAAATAAATAGAAAATGTGAGAGGTACGACCACCGCAAACAGAATAATTTAGCACAAAGGAGGAAGAGGTAGAGTAGGATGAAGGGGGAATCCTATCGACTCTGCCATCTTTCCACTATGATCCACGTATGGAGCGCTATTACCATTACCGTAGAACTGATGTGCAGTATTATGGCAGATTCTATTCTATACTCTGTGTGAGCGAAGCGCCGCTGTATTCAGCACTCGACACATTACAGCACGCCACCGCTGAAACCGCAACGGGCCACTACTAAAAGCCTTCGCCAGCTAATCTGGACGCTATAATTTGTGTTCATAACGAACGATCAATAGTATAGAAGAGTTTGTGAAAGCATGTTGTTTCATCACATGACAAAATTCATTACAGTATTCCAGCTAGTAAAACAGAAATTTATCTCAGATAACATCTAATTCATTACAGTAGAAGCCCAATTGTCCGAATCAATTAGGCTTATTCGGATAATTGAGTTTTTTAGAAAGGTGTTTTTTAAGAAGAACTAATTTTCAGTATTACAATGCGTCTTGTTTTAATTAAATGAAAAAGCAACACTTTACAAGTTATTTAACATTCGTGTATTTACAAGTGCTGTATATCTGGTACAGTATATCAGCTGTATCTTTTATAGAAATGAGTCATTATTATTTGCTAACCGCAATACGTTTTTACTCAATCTATTTCTGAAAGCGATTCGGATAATCGGAGCTAGTATAATTGGAAATCAAAGTTCAAAACTACGAGTTTGGTTGAAACGTCAAAAATTCCTCAAACTAAAATTTACATACAAAACTTAAATAAAACTCAGATCAACATACAGAACGCTACAAAATTTTCATATCAAAATCATAGCTAGTCAGCTGCATTCCTCATCACCTTATCCCCCATCACTTTTTTATCTTACTTTTTCATCGCATATCAGCTGCAGTTTTCCTTACCGTGCTTCCACATTTTCCAAATTTCCTTCTCATCTGCACATGACGAAACCATAATTATACGTTTACCAGAATCTTGAAAAAGTAATATTTTCAAATAAATCAATAAAATCAGCACATAGTTTCTAAAGTAAAGCTCATTAGAGGTACCTTTTCATAGTACATTTGCACTGTACTTTCGGCATTCTCCATAAATTATAATACAATATAGTTCCCATCAGCAAAACGTTTTGAGTAATAACCTCATAAACCATCTGGATATTGGATAGGTCTTTAGAGGAAATTGAATAGCTGATAACTTCTCCACTGAACCAGTTGAACTACTCATTGGGAAAATATTAAGAAGGATTGAGTAATCATTTTCTCAGAAATAAATAATTTAGTTCCTATATTTGTTAATATTCTTGAGTCATAATTTGCTTTAGATATTGGATATTATTATTATTATTTTTTTTTTCAAGTGCTTTAGATATTGGACAGGTATTCAGAAAAAAATTAAATTAAATTCAATACCTAAAAACTTCCATACTGGACTTAATCAACAGCTCATATAGCTATAAATAATAACATTTGTTGGATTGTAATACGTACACTCATCTGATTGCCTAGCGGCCCTAGCCGATGAACCCCAATAAAAATGAATCATCAATTGTGGTTTGAGCAAAATACACTATTGATATGGTGGCACATGCGCTCAACGGCCGATTTAGTTTGCTTGCCTGAGGCACAGGCCAGAATACGACACTACATACTACAGTACTGAATGTAGCCACAGGCCAAAGCCAAAGCCACTATCATAAAAAGTAAGCCGTGAACCAAGTTGGCGTGCTTAGCCGCGGTGACGGTGGCACGCGATTTCCTAACAACAAGCTTTCCTTTTCCTTGTTAAAATTATTTTCTTCTTCTTTTCTTTTTCCTCTCTTCTCTAGGCGTCGCACTGACGCGCTTTTCTTCAGAACAACACAAACGCATACTATTCAACTGCAGTCTCCGGAAACGCCTCCTCCCTCCAACAACCATTACACCATATAGCTTTCATCAGAACAAAACTATTTTGAATTTCAAATTTCATTTTTGCAAAAAATTATACAAAAATACAATAAAAATGAGAGAGTTATCAATTATAGAAATGGAAAATGATAATACATTTTTAGTAAATCGAAAATCTTGCAGTTGGCACCAACACAGCAGAAGGATGAAACCTTGTTTGCTGTTAGGAGCACACAGGTCAAATCATATCAATTTTTTACAAATAGAAAAATATAAAAACTAGTATTTATCATAAAATAATTACCATCAGCGGTGCTTCTAAGATCAGACACTAACTTTAATGTTCTATTTATTTCAGGTCACAATAATCTCATTACTAAATCCTATTTCTGTTGTAACATCTATATAAATAAAATTAGAGTTTTGTCTGTACATTTATCAGAATTACATATTTTTTGGTTATTTTTACGTTTTATACATCAAATAAGCCGAAAATAGTCTTATCTCACTTTCTGTCTGTCTGTCTGTCACGGCCCCAAAGGCATTTTTCGCGGCCTTCTCCTCAAAAACGAGAGCATCGATCGGGATTTTAGTTATTGAACAGTATTGAACACTTTATTGACAATGTATTTAGCTATAAAAAACTAAATTAACTTTTTTTTTAACAGAGTAATAAACGTTTAAAAACCAAGTATTGTGCGATTTTGGATACATTTTACGCGGCTTTCTCCTGAAAAACGAGAGCATCGATCGGGATTAAAGTTATTTATCAGTATTGAAAACCATTTTGACAATGACTTTAGCTATAAAAAACTAAATTAACTTATTTTTAACAGAATAATAAACGTTTAAAAACCAAGTATTGTGCGATTTTGAATACATTTCTTCTAAGTTTTATTACCACATAAGAACAAATCACGTAATTTATCATGATATATCAATCAGCTGTTCTCAAATATAATTTGAATGGTGGGCCCTTCGCGGCGTTATTTACGCTGTCTGCAGACTTGTGTAGTCGGAGCATTGCAGTCTTTTAGGAAACATATAACTGGTGAATCAAAGCTCATCTTATGTTTTATCAAAAAAAAAAAAAAAAAAAAAGCAGTCGTTAAAAAAGCGGCGAGGTGGAACTATCCGTAAGGGTCTCCCCACCACAAAAAGCCATACGAATTTACTTTTTTTATGTTTTATCAATTATTTTTGTTGAAAAAAAATTTCTAATTTAAATTTATCAAAACAAAAATTAACATTTTAGGAAGGTTCGGTTTGTGCTAGGCTCTTGGGAATTCGCCAGGTAGCACTATTATTACCACATAAGAACAAATCACGTAATTTATGATGATATATCAATCAGCTGTTCTCAAATATTCTCTCTGATAACTGTCACTGAATTGTTCATGTTCTAAGTTGTTTACTAAGCTGCTAACAACTTCATGATCGTTGCTATCAAAAAAGCCGAAACATATTTAGTCGTATTTTTCCAAACATAATCCGTACGAAGGACGGGTAGCTGCTAGTATCAATATATAATCACAGAGCTAACTCAGGGAGTCGCCTGAAGTTTCATCTGAGACTTGTATTGTGTAATAGATGGGATTTGCAGGTAAAAGTATTGTCAGAAAAATTGTCTAGATCTAACTCAAGGGTCTACAAACTACGGCCAGCGACAACTAAGGCTCACAGAATGTTTAATATTTCTACTGTTGACCATTAGATGTGATCAAGTGTTACAGTAGCATCAATATATATAATATTCAATTACCAGAATTAAGCTTGGTTAATTAATTAAGCTTGGGCGCATACTCGACGACTGCTCTAGAAATTACGGTTCTGGCCCTCGAAACTGTCTGGAGTCATTATTTCGGCCATCAGCCTAGAAAGTTTGGAGACCCCTAGTCTGGATGCTTATACTTATTAGATTAAAATACATGTCACTTATCATAATATAATGGCATTGACGGTAGGGGAATATACCAACAGCTCTAAGTTTGCTGATTCTTCGGCTCCTTAGGATCAGCATTAATGTAACGGGTGTTTTTTTTAGAGGTGGAGAACTTTAAGTTGGCAACACTGTTTCCTGTGTCAGCTGATTTTACAGTTTCCGGTTGTTTTGCGGTTAGTTTGATTTGGCAATTATTAATTGTTAGTTTGGTTTGGCATCATGAATAGACTTATGCCTCAGCAACGTTTGCAAATTGTTCAAATTTATTTTGAAAAAAAAGTTCAATTCGAGAAACTCATCGGGCATTACGTGAATTTTATGGTGCTCATAATCGTCCGTCAGAACGATTAATTCGGGAAACTATGGATCGGTTTCGCAAAACGTTTACCCTAAACGATAATACGCAACCGGTAAGACGTCGTACAGTGCGTACACAACAAGCGATTGATGCTGTGCAGCGTAGTGTTGACGATAATCCAAATGTGTCAGTTCGTCATCGAGCTCAACAAGTAAACATGTGTCCATCAACACTATGGAAAATTTTACATACAGATCTTGGTTTACATGCTTATAAGCTTCAACTTGTACAGGAATTGAAGCCACACGATCATCATTCACGCCGTACATTTGGTGAGTGGGCTGAAGGAAACATTGCTATTGATCCTCAATTTCATTTGAAAATTTTTTCAGTGATGAAGCACACTTTTGGTTAAATGGCTATGTGAATAAACATAATTGCCGCATTTGGAGCAATAGTAATCCACATGCCATTATTGAAACACCATTACATCCATAAAAAGTGACCATTTGGTGTGCTCTATGGGTTGGTGGAATTATTGGTCCGTATGTCTTTAAAAATGTCCATGGTCAGAACGTTACAGTCAACGGTGAGCGATACAGAGACATGATTACTAACTTTTTCGTGCCTCAATTGGACGGCATTAATGTTGCAGACATGTGGTTTCAGCATGTGGTTCATGCCACACAGCATGTGACACAATTCATTTACTGAAACAAACATTTGGCGAGCGATTAATTTCACGAAATGGACCTGTTAACTGGCCACCTCGTTCATGCGATTTGACGCCTTTAGATTATTTTCTCTGGGGATATGTAAAGTCGCATGTGTACGCCGACAAACCAGAAACAATTGAGCACTTGGAAGCCAACATTCGCCGCATTATCGCCGACATACAGCCTGATTTACTGCAAAGAGTGTGTGCAAATTGGACCTCCAGATTACGCCATGTACGCGCCAGCCGAGGTGGCCACATGCCTGATATCATATTTGAACATTAATGCCATAAAATTTACTTTAAAATAAAACCAATTTATTGAATATTGAAAACATTTTTATGTATTTTTTTTCAACTTAAACTTCTCCGCCTCTAAAAAAACACCCTTTACAAGTAGTACCAATATTGTATTGTATATATAAAATTATGAACCACACGATTGTACTGTATATTATTGTATTTGACTGTGTAAAATTACTGTTAAAATGTCTGTTTTACAGAAACGTGCTATAAAGCTGCGTCCACACTATGCTGGGCACGGCTTTAGACACAGCCCTTTATCGAAGCCTTACGCAGTGTGGATAGGTACCCAAGTGCCGAAAGCCGTGCATTTGCGATCGGCCGAGTGAAGAAACCCGTAATTATCAATACCTCACTCAACTTTCTGAGCTCACACACACACTCACGTCTCACGTATATACACACTTAAACAAATGTCTACAGAGAAACCTCGAATGGTGTAGACGGGAGCCTATGTGTATAAAGCCATGCATAAGCCTAAGCCTATTTCTAAGCCAAAAGTCTTGCAAGAAGCAAGGCATAGTGTAGACGTAGTTTCAAGCAATATAAAACTTTTTTGGCAGTGCTATGCATTTTGTTTAGTGTCGCTGCAATAAAAGAATCCAAGTATTTTTATAAATAGAGTTTGACTAATTTAAAATTTGATTATTAAAGGAACAGACTATTGTCAACTTTTTCCACCCAGATGGTTTGTCAAGATCCCTATTTGATCGCTCAAATTCATTATTGGCAAGAGAACTTGAAAATAGAATGCCTTCTTTGTTGTATTAATTTAATGATTCATTGTAAATAAATTTCAACAAGATGTTTATAGGCTGGCTACAAAACACTGAACCAATTGCTATTAGATTACAGTTACGCACTTAATAATTCACTGTATTTTAAAAATTGCCTTGTTCAACAGAAAAATATTGATTAGATAGTTGCTGATTTTTATGACTAATTAAAAAAAATCAATTAAATCTATATGCAAACACAACCAGCACACAGAGCATCTAGTTATATTTTGACTATGTTTATGACTCATGAATGAAACATAGAGAGAAATAAATTATCTAACCCTAATTATAAAAACACTTAATACTAAACATGAAGGACATACAGTAATCATAAAAACAGTATGCACTTCCTAAATATAGGGATTCATCACAGGCTATATCATAATAGATTTAATAATCCGATGACGTTGCCGATGACTGTGGTGTCCGATGGCAAAAAAATATCTATCTATCTATCTAATAAATTGCTGCGCAAGAAGCATAAGCTGCTAACAAGTTATGCGCATACTATAATAAAACTTGTTACTTATGCCATATCAAGGGAACCTACATTTTTTCATCATATTAGTGATAATAAATCATTATGAATCATTACAACAGTAATAAGCATCAATGTTCTAAACCAAATAAGTCAATGCAATTATTTTTAATAATGAGACTTTCAGTAGACTTAATTTACAATCTATATGTTTCTCTAGTAGTAGAGCACCAAAAACAAACTGGCAATGCAAAAGAAAACTTATCTTATAGTGAAGGGTGATTATAAGAAGTAACTCACCATTAAAATAAAACGCATTGGAAGAACGCGACAAGCTAAGTAACTGGCCACGTTTTGCCCGACGAAACAAGGTTATTGAAAGTCGTTAGGGGATGTTTTCTTTTGCTTTGCTATCGCGACAATCGATAGCAGTGCAAACAACGTGGATGCTCATCACCTGTCACCGTCTACAACGCCAAACGCCACTTCTGTCAAGTACCACATCAAAACAACAACACAACGATGAAATCACAGAACAAGTGCTGTCCCGCAAATCAGTTAGGAGGAAGCAAGAAAGATTAGGTGGAAGGGAGGTTGGAGGCGACAGACATAACCTATAAAGTAGCAAACCAGTGATAAAGCTTGGTTAACTAGCTCATGCGTATGAGCTTCAAACGAACTAAACAAAATTCAAACTATTCTAAACTTTGGTCTAAAGCAGATTTGATCATTGACCAAGTTTCAGACGTTTGTTTACCAATATTACTGTAGTTTGCAAACCAATTCAACGTGTTTAGTTAATCCTCATTGGCCGTCGTTTGATTAAAGTTCGTGCAGAGCAGCTGAATGTGTTGAGAGCAAAAATAGCACACTAGCGTGTAAACTTTATAGGCGCGAATATTTTTTGTTACACGTTGAAGCGCAGATTCAAGTAAACTAACGGAGGGAGCGTGAAAGTGGGTGAGAAGGATAGCAGACGAGGATGACTAGACGTCAGCTGGAGATCGATGCGTCGTGAGGTCCGAGAGACGTTGTCGTCGCGATGCCGTTATCGGGGAAACGTCGGCGTTGTGTCGAGGTTGGAACGCGGTCGACACTGGCGGTCAGGACGTTGGCCGTTCAAGAAGCCCGGGACTTTGGGTTTGGGTCGACTCGGCAAGGCACGTCGGCACAGGCCGTTGGCACGAACGACTTGTTCTCGTTGCTGACGGCGCACCTCTGCCCTCTAGCGGTCGATCGGCCAACTAACCACGCCGCGGTGACTGCTCTGCTCCGGGCCCGCGCCCTTGTTATCGACCCGGCCCCTTTCTCACTCCCACACGCACACACTCGCGCACAAACGCACAACCCTCTGCGCTCCTCGCCAGGTGAACGAACGTCGACGGCCAAATGGGCATAGCCATGAACATGGGCCCCTGCCCACAGACAACAATCGCCCGTCCGCCCACACCAAACTCCACCATTCACCCCCCCCCCCCCCCCCCAACTACCGAACACGAATTCACAACAAATAAAATGCCAACAAACTTCAAATAAACACGTAAAACAGAAATCAATTTCGACAAATACGCTCGTCTTGTTCTAGGAATTTAATAATGAAGAGCTACTCTACATTCCACTCATTTCCTCTCATGTTTTCCTCAGTGACATTGAAATGAAAAATATTGCCCAATCAATACACATTTTAAAATGTCATACGTAATGAATGGATACATAAAAATATCATTCTAACCTTTATTTCTCCAGGCGTTAAAAAATAACTGTTTTAGACCAAGATGAAAAAAAGCATCGATGAAGGGGGAAACAACAATATATAAAATGTTAATATTAAATAAATTATTCTGAAAAATTCTAAAATCAAATTGGAAAAGCGAAAAAATGATGAATCAAATTGAATTTTAATAAAAAATGGAATTTGAACTATATAATTTATATTAGAGTAAGTGTATCCAGGTGACTAAAAATGGCTCACAACTTACAGGTCTTTTCCTACTTCAGCTTCCTATTTCTGGGAAGTGAAATTCTCAATTATGGTCGGAATTTGACATGCTACATATGAATTCGGATCACCTCAATGAGTTAAGAAGAATGAGATATCATTCACTGGGGATCAATCGACCGTTCATTGAGTGGAAGAAAGGGCCTTGAGTCCTAACTTCGCCCTTAATAAAGGAAATATTTATCTATCTACTGTACCAAAAGCAAACGTCCATTCATCTCTTTATCATCAGATTATTTCTTCAATGAATCTTTTGAACGTAATCCAGATGAAAAAGGATTTGTAAGGAATGGAAGTGGGGAGAAGGTCCTAAGAGCAGCGTGAGCCACCCCTGACTAAATTTTGGTGCTGCAAGGTGGGGTAGGTAACTGATAGTATTAGGTCCCAGGAACCTGATAATGTTCTAACCAATATTTTGTTTGAAATGAGACACTTACAGTAAATCAAGAATTTACTAGGTTCTGCTATATTGGTATTAAAACCCGACTGTTATTACATGTTAAAAGCGTTAAAGATGTTTAAAACACCATAACTCTTGATATATCCAAGATATATTTATTATTCATATATATTCTTGCACGAAATTCGATGCTCTACAGTTTGAGCTAAAAGGATAAAAATGACAAAACTAAGATATTTCAAGAAAATTATCCATGCTGGAGAGCTGACTTGTCTTATACTCCTTAACTGGAGTCTCCAAGACGTAATCTACAAAAAAAAAGCTTATAACTTAACTCGGAAACCGAGCGCATTTTTGTAATTAAACAAATAAAAAAGTTCTAGCTAATTTATTCAGCTTCAAATTCTATTCGTAGAACTTTTCCCAAAACCGCCCTGTTTTCGAGTTATCATCAGAAAACTGAAAACTTGTACCTTTAACCTATCTATAGCGGCACTGGTTTTTCATGGGAAAATATTTACGATGTTCACTAGGTCCAGTACTACACATTCCGGAAGATATTGGGACGAAATGATTCCTGATATTTTCCTATTTTCACTCAACTAAGGTGCATCAAAATTTGACAATTTCTTTACAGATAAAAACTAGGCCTGAATCGAATAAGTCTCATACTCTTGAGTTGCTGACATATATTAAGTAATTGAAGTTATTTTTATTCTACTTTTTTTTTTTGAAAGTTGATTTGAATTTTTGATCATTTTTTTCAACAAATAGAACTGATATTGAGAAAAATTGATAATACAATTCTAAGTTACATATTCTTTTATAATTTTCAAGAAAAACTCAAATTCATGTAACATAAGCAAAACTATAAACCGCAATACAAAATATGTCATAAATGTAAAGATATTTTTCTGTACATTTTGTCTTAGAGACTCCAGCTAAGGAGTATAAGACAAGTCAGATCAACAATTATACAATCTTATACACTAGTTACCATAATTACTAATATTACTATATCAATTAGTCGAGGTGAGGCTTAATTTTGATGTGAAAGGAACTCTTGTAAAACTATAAAAAGCTTCATCAACTAAATATTTTTCAATTGGTTTTTAAATATTTTTATATTTTGAAGACTCTTTGAAAACTGCTGTAGTTTGTTGTAGTTTCCTACCTATTGGTAGGAAACTAGGTTTTTGTTTGAATAAGCTACTATTGTGACTCCCCAAGTGATAATCTCCTCGGCTTCTTGTATTATAATCATATGTCATTTTGGTTAAAATCCCTCTTTTTTACATATAAAGTAGCTTCATACGCAGGGTACAGTTAGGAGTGTCTTGAAAAACGGCCTACATGAATCTGATCTATTTACTGTTTCCATACACCTAACAGCTTTCTTTTGGATCTTAAACGCCATATCAAGATTTTTTTCATGAATTATCCCATACTACCATACTAAGACAGCATTCCTAACATGTGACAGTAAAAGCCCACGATAAGCTGTAAAAATTACTTTTTGTCATTTACAACCCATTTAACAAAACCTCGTAGAAATGCAATGTTTTCTTCCTGGTCTAGTTGATTATCGTTTACAAACACGTTTATAACCCTATCTTCATTTAAATTATGTTTGTTTATGAATTTAAGGTATTGGCATTTTTTACTATTTATAGTTAATTTCAATTGATTTAAGATTTGGACAATGGACTGCAAACCTATATGAGCACTTATTTCTAAATTATCTGGAACGGAATTGCTGAAAATGAGTGATGTATCGTCTGCAAATAAGAGGGCTCTACCACTAATTAATTCTTTAGGTAAACGGTTGACATATAACAAAAAATTAATGGACAAAAGTCGTTTTCTTAGATTTTTGTAGTATTGAACCCTGATTGGTGATCTCCAACTTGGACCTTTGATTTATCAGATTTATTCTTTACTATACTATTCCCAACTACTGTAGTTACGGTAGTTCTACATATTATTTAATAAGATATGATTCAAACCATTTCAGTTCAACCCCATTTACGCCTACATTTTGCAGTATTTCCAATAAAGTTCTATGATTAACACAGTCAAATGCCTTCGATAGATCTAAGAAGATTGCAGTAGCTTGATCATCTGAATCTATTATATCTATTAGTTTTTCAACTAGAGAAACTGTGGCTGACTTTGTTGATCTCCCTTTCTGGAAGCAATGCTGTCCTTAACAGACGAAGTTAGCTACTCGAAGGTGCAGAAGTAACCTATTTAGAAATAATCTTTCAAAAATTTTACTACAGTAATTAAATTTGAAATACTAATGGGCCTATACAGTGGCGTAACGTTTTCCGGTTGGGCCCCCCCGCAACCGATTTTACGGGCCCCTCAAAATCATATAAATATCCCCCCTCACCCTTGCCGCCCCCACCCCTCCCTGAAAAACTTGCATAATTATTTTGTGGGCAGTTACAATTATGTAAGAACTAAACACCTTTTTATAAATTAAATTTTAAAATTCAATCATGTTTCAAGGGGGGCAAGTCTAATGATTTGGGCTGTAGCGTGCGGGCTTCTGAAAGATGGAAATAGTCAAGAGTTGATTATATTATAAATAATTAATCTTGAAACCTAGAAACCTTGAAATTGATGTCTTCCATAGGATCCACATTCACATCCTCCTTGTTAGCACCTTCGCTCCTTTTCCCAGAAAATGTGTTCTCTCAGAATTCGCCTCATTTGCAGACACGGACACAGGTTCAATTTTTAATAAAAAGGCATTTTATCTAAATTACCGCGAAATTACTAAGTCAGGAAAAGAGAAAAAAATTAAGAAATTTATTCTTAAGAGACAGAAGATAGAAAACGTAAACTACTTATACAGTACTTGATCCTATTATAAGAAAAAAATTCAACTGCGTTGGGAGAACTGACAATTGTTCCAAAACTATTATTTATATACTTATACAATAATCACGTAATTTATCCGATATATCAAGGGTATAAATATTCCTTCTGAGTATATTGTTTAAAAATGTACTAGTCGATAAAAAATAGAAATAACTAAAGCATGACCGTACAACATAACAATACCATAAACGCAGCATGTTGAAAAATAGAATAGAAATGAAAAAAAAATGGCACTCCAAATAATAAAATTCACGATCACGAACTCAATAATGAATAAACATACGGTTTACTCTAGGCCAATTTACCGGACACGTGTATCCAACAGGACGATTCAAAAGAGACTGAATTCAAAATACTGTATGAAGAAAAATATTGACTTTATTTCTACACAACCCCCCACTTCCCATTACTTCGTATATGCTAATATGCATCGAGGAATTCGATGGGAAAATAATATTAATTTCCTCTAATATTTGCACTGTGGGGACATAGCCGTCATGATTTATAACAGTCTAGATAAGTTTGTTTGAAGAGTGTTTTGTCCTCGGTATCTCCATTCCCGAAGTCACAACATCCTGCTTCTGAATTCCTTCACTATCTGCGAATTATCTGCTATCTGGGAATTAATTGATAAAGTAAACAATAAACATTGGCCTGACAATATTTAGCCAATCATTCTTTCTTTCTTCCTTCAGCGTTTCAGTTTTATTTCTTTTGGAAAAAAAATTTCATTTCAGTCTCGGCACGGGCCATTTCTTGAAAAAATATATTTTCATTCCGGGCCCCCTTATAGCCCGGGCCCCCCCGCGCCGCGGGGTCTGCGGGGGTGTACGTTACGCCACTGGGCCTATAGTTTTCCACGTTTTCTCTATCACCACTTTTGAAGATTTGCAAGATCTTCCGCACTTTCAAATTCTCTGGAAAAACACATTGTTCTAATGAATTATTGATCAGATGAATCAAAGGGTCTGACAATTGATCTTTACATTCTTTTAGAATTTTACTGGACACCCAGCCATTCCTAAAGCTTTTTATTGATCAAACTATCAATGATATTTGATAACTCAACTTGGGATACTGGATGGAATTACAATTCATTCTGGATCGCCTCAGTATTCCACATGTTTGGATTACTATTGCCTGTACTAAGAGATTTTTGAAGATTCTGAGCAACCAGTTTGTAATATTTGTTAAAGAAATTACAAATGTCTATACTATTCTCAATATATTTGTTATTTTCGTTAATTTTCTGGAGACATTAGTATAAGCATCTTCATGAGCTACATGCCTATTTTTATTACATCCCACACTGCTGTGTTAAGTACACACTATTGTTAAAAATTTCAGTTGTTTTCTTAGATTTAGATTTTTCATTTCTTTTGTATAGTTTTTCTTTAGAGCTTTGTAATTATCTTCACTTAACATATTTCCCGATAATTGTAATTCATAAATATAATATCCTTAAATTTTCTGTCATTTTATTCTGTGTTGCGAAGTCTGTATTGAAATCTCCCGCTACAATAACGTTTGTAAAACGAATAATAGTAATCTCTAAAAGCCTATTGAATAGTTCGCAAAAATGGTTACATTCCCCATTTGGTGACCTGTAAATACCTAACACCGCTACTTCAAAATTATTGTCGATTTCAACTCTCAAATCAGCAACTTCTAAATCCATTTCCACAACAAATTTCTCTACATATTCTAGAGTAAATGTTGCATATTCTTAGCATATAAGTATCATACATCAAATCGAGTCACCGGAGAGTTGAGTCACTCATTAAAAAATGGAATAGTATTACTTCAAATGCCAAACTCAAAAAATAAGTAATGCTTATTTTTCCAGTGCAACGGTAAAATAACAATAGCTGCCAACCCAGGAAACAGAGAAAATTATGATCTCAAATCATAAATTGGGAGCATATCTTTTGGGCGGAGACAGAATTTTGGTACGGCCGCGGCGTGGTTACTAGGCATCTGCTTCAAGATGTTTCCATCTTAACGACTTTCCGACTTAACGGTATAACCTAACCAAAACAAAAATTTAACTGAAATTTTTTACTCAATCATTAAGGTACTAAAAATGCAAAAGCCAAAGCTCAGAACCATAAGTTAGCGTTTTTGGGAAAATTCTGTTTTTTAATCAAATGCTGGTTAACTGACCATGTGTGATTAAATTATAAAAATATACAGTAGTTCAACATTCCAAATATAGGTATAGCTTACAGAATATATTTTCAAATGCAATTTGATATATATTAATGAATATTCCTCAACATGAAACGCTTGATAGAAGATAGATTTATGTGATAAAATAATACATTATCTAATTGAACGATCTTAGCAAGTTCTTAGTTTTAACTTCACTCGAGGCATGGGTAGGTATGTACTGTAGTTTTCATATAACTTGGCAGCAGTTGGGTTCAGATCTAGCTGGCAACACTTAAATTTATCACTCGCACTTTATTTATCACAGATAATCACAAATCACACTGTTCAGTAGTTTCTTACACAAAAATAAGCAATTGAAAACAGATAAAACGATATTGTTCAACCGATAATGAGTTTCCAATAAACTGTACAAAAATCAATCACTAAATGTCAAAAGGCCGATCTAATATTAAATAATAACTGTACAATAAACTGTCCAATAATATTCGAAAAGAATCGTCGAGGAAGAACAATTAACTTACGTAGCACAAGTAATAGGTAAGAGAATTATCACTACAGACAATAAAAGTTCCTTAGATGGTTTGTAAAAGCGCCAACGGGATTGTACTGTCTGTATTAACGGGAACTGTCACTACTGCCACTTATCAACGTAGAACAATAACCGAACTACTTAACTGTCACACTTGTTTCTCATGACGAATATCAAAGACAACTGAACTCATTTACAAGAGACTTCCTCTATTTATATAAAATTTCATAATTCAGATATCTCTCGAATTTTCTGACAACTTCTAAATAAATAAATCAAGGAAACTGGAACTTTCTAATATATTCGATAAGACTCCATTAATTTCCTATCAAACAAATAGAACATTCTACTAATTACCAAGTAAACACTATAAAAGTGTCAAAAGCAGTGTAATTAATTGCTTAAAAGTAAATATTTAAATAGCAGATAACACCGAGAACCACTGTCCTTCTTTCTCAGATTCGCTACACTACCCCCACCTTAAGAGATTGTTCTGTCCCAGAACAAAAGCACTTAGGTTAGTTTGGATCTGCTCTGGTTACTGGCTGGCTCCTCATTGGTCTTCCAAGGGTTGTAGATGCAGATGGTAATCTGGACACCAGTGGATTTGAACACCTCCTCCAGCATTGGCTTCACAATTTTCCAATCCAGGCCATCATATCCGCTTCCAAGCCGTGGTATGCCAAGTTTCCTTACTCCAAGTTGATGCATTCTGTCTCTCAGCTGAACCAAGAAAGTCCACAACGTGTCATAGGATGCCTTCATCTCTGGCTGTCCCTTAGTCACCAGGTAGAAGATATGTTGACCATGCCGCTGCAGATGAAGAACATTTCCTTCCTTGGGCCCTTGTTGTTCCAGGTCTCCAAGACAACCAAACTTCTTCCTGAAGACTGTAGCAATGCCTCGAGATTCCAGTAAGTTGCTGGTGACACAATGCGCCAGTGCATACTCCTTGGGCAAGGTGAACAGATCCCTTTCACTTGTCTGGATCACTTTCCGAACTGTTGTTGAACTGCAATCATCTGTAGACTTCTCTGGGTACAGAGTATGCTGAACTTGAGCTGCTTGTTCTTCCTTTGCCTTCTTACTGCCACCTTGGTCTGCTGTGATGATGTGCTTCTCCTTATTCTTCCTGTTCCTGCTCGCTTCCTTAGCACTGTTGACATTTCCTTGCCAGGTTGGTTGCCCTTGTGTTGATTGCTTCTGGGACCTCACATGTTTCTGGCCAGGATCCTCCTTCTGTTTCTTCCCAAACTGGCTCCTCCCATTCAACTCAGAGATCACTGTAGTCCTCCTCAGCAAACCCTCCTGGGACTTCTCTGCATTGGACTCCATTGAGAAACTGTCCACATTCCTGTCACTGTTTCCAGATTGATAGATGGTTTTATCTATACTCTTCCTCCTGGTCTGCCTTTTCTTCTCACAAGTACAGCATTGAACCTCCTTTTTGGCAACTCCCAACTGTTCCAGAACTAATTCAACAACCTTCTGAATGATGCTTGCTCCAATACTCTCAGCTCCCAAGGCCCTCATCACAGAGCCTCCTGACACTGACTGCAAAACAGCTTCAAACTCCAATGCTTGGGCAAGAGCATCTCTCAGTGTCTATGGTCTGGCTAATTTAACTGAAAGCTGGGTTTGTGTTGTCCTCAATTCACTCAGGAACCTCTCTACTGCTATACTTTCATATATGTTGTCATCAACAGAGGGATATGCATTCCTCACAAGTTTAGCAATAGCAGCCTCAAACTCCTGCAGTGATTCATTTCGTCCTTGAACTCTTGTGTTGAGTTGGAATCGATATAACTGCTCCAAGTGCTTGTTGCCAAACCTCATCTCCAAACGTTTCCACAGCTCACTGAAGTTCCACTTTGCAGCTGAAGGAATTGAATGAAGAATCGCTAGCGCCTCCCCTCTGAGATTCATCACCAAAACATAAGCCTTTGTTGTGGACGACCAGCCATGGAACTCGGCTGCTGTCTCAAAAAGTATTTGGTAGTCTTCTAGAGGTGACTTTCCATCATACGTAGGCAGTCCAGTGTGCTGAGGTATAACTACTGACTGTTTCTGGAGATCTTCCTCCTTAGCATCCATCATTGACTTTTCTGAGATGACTATTTCAGGAAAATTTGCAGTTTTACTTACTTTTTGGTTGCTGCTTGAAGTTCCAGCACCACACTCCAGCTTCTTAACTATAACTATAAAAGTGTCAAAAGCAGTGTAATTAATTGCTTAAAAGTAAATATTTACATAGCAGATAACACCGAGAACCACTGTCCTTCTTTTTCAGATTCACTACAGTATGTTCGACGATAACCTTTGTATGGTTTGATCAATCAACTTCAAATTTTGAACATAATTATATACTTCCAAACTTTAGTGGGATATAGCCGTTTTAATTATAACAAATTATCAATTTTCTTAAAAATTTACCAATATTTCAAAGAATTTCAAGGTACAAAGCTGTAACTAGAAATAAATTCTTGCAAATATTGTTTTCTTGTAAAAAGGCAAGAGTAACATTTATTGTTTGAGACTTAGTTAGTTGAACCCAGCTAGGATTCTTGGGGACGTTTAGTATATTCTTCAGCATGTTTTTAACAGACTTCCAAACAGGAGGAGGTCAATTCGACCTGCTTTTTGTTACGTTTGTACATCAATATTATTCAAACACTTCAACCAATTTTGATGAATCTATTTTTAATTGAAAGAGCATCATTCAGCGGTGGACCTATCTAGTTTTAGTAAGGATTGGCCCAATAATTATCCCAATATTAAACAAAAAGGATCATTCATTGATGTCTTTATTTCAATTTTGTTGGAATAGGATAGTTTCACACACAACACACATCCAGTTGGATAACCGGTGTCATTTACAAGGACGATCATTGTATCATATGGAGTGCTTCACATCTACCCTATTTTTGAAATCATATATGATGCTATGTAATTTTGCTGGGTAAACGACATCAGTTACCCAAAGCCAAATATGTGTGAAATAGATTATACAGAGCCAAAGATGCTCAGAAGAGCCACTTGAAGCGATACATGCAATGCATATGGAGCTTATTATTCTGAGCCACAGGTTAGGCCACACCCCCTTTAGTCACGGCCACAGGCTACTCAAGTTGCTTACCCTCGCTTCTAGTGGCAAGCCCGTGCGACTGTCGCCTTGTCAGCTGACCATTGTTTGCTATGACGCTTATAATAGCCTCTCCAGTAGCCAACGAGCGCCACATTTTCATGGCTTTTTATAATCGGTCATGACAGTTTTGCACTAACTTGTCATCATTTGGAGGTTATGTTAGTTTGTAGGCTAATGTTGTTATGGTATGAGGAAAGTTTCAGGTTATAAATTGCAGTTTTTATGATCAGCAGGAAGTAATTTGGGGAGACATGTTGCAGTTTTTATTAAATTGATGACATTTTGAATTCAGAGCGATTCTGTGGCTTGAATATGCTACAGCTGCAACTTACATGGGCGACTGCAGGTGTTTGCACAGGCGACTGCTGTGGCAAGCCTTCGCGACAGCCTTGGCGACTGCAGTGGCTCTGTCTAATAACGGCCTGATGTCCCTTTATGACCAATCAGGTGAACTCAATTTGAATTAAGATAAGAAGAATATAATATTTCTGTTCATATGAACATTGTAAATAATTTTTTGTTACATAATTTTTTGTTACATAATTTTTTGTTAAATAATTTTTTGTTGATAGAAAGTAGCTACTTTCCATAGATTTGTCAAGTATGGAAAGTGCCTCTTTTCTGTACTAGATCGGAAAAATCAGCTGACAAATAGGGCCTTATAGCCATACAAGATAGGAAAAAACATATGGCGTGTGGCAAAAAATTTTCCGTTGACTATCTATATAAATAAAATTAGAGTTTTGTCTGTACATTTATCAGAATTGTATATTTTTTGGTTATTTTTACGTTTTATACATTCAATAAGCCGAAAATAGTCTTATCTCACTTTCTGTCTGTCTGTCTGTCTGTCTGTCTGTCTGTCACGGCCCCAAAGGCATTTTACGCGGCCTTCTCCTCAAAAACGAGAGCATCGATCGGGATTTTAGTTATTGAACAGTATTGAACACTTTATTGACAATGTCTTTAGCTATAAAAACCTAAATTAAATTTTTTTTTAACAGAGTAATAAACGTTTAAAAACCAAGTGTTTTGCGATTTTGGGTACATTTTACGCGGCCTTCTCCTAAAAAACGGGAGCATCGATCGGGATTTAAGTTATTTATAAGTATTGAAAACCTTTTTGACAATGTCTTTAGCTATAAAAAACTAAATTAACTTTTTTTTAACAGAATAATAAACGTTTAAAAACCAAGTATTGTGCGATTTTGGATACATTTCTTCCAAGTTTTATTACCACATAAGAATAAGAACAAAATTTGTTCACGTAATTTATCATGATATATCAATCAGCTGTTCACAAATATAAATGGTGGGCCCTTCGCGGCGTTATTTACGCTGTCTGCAGACTTGTGTAGTCGGAGCATTGCAGTCTTTTAGGAAACATATGTATGTCTGGTGAATCAAAGCTCATCTTATGTTTTATCAATTATTTCTTTGTTGAAAAAAAACAAAATTTTCTAATTCAAATTTATCAAAACAAAAATTAACATTTTAGGAAGGTGCGGTTTGTGCTAGGCTCTTGGGAATTCGCCAGGTAGCACTATTATTACCACATAAGAACAACAAAAAATCATGTAATTTATGATGATATATCAATCAGCTGTTCTCAAATATTCTCTCTGATAACTGTCACTGAATTATTTACGTCCTAAGTTGTTAACTAAGCTGCTAACAACTTCATGATCGTTGCTATCAAAAAAGCCGAAACATATTTAGTCGTATTTCTAAACATAATCCGTACGAAGGACGGGTAGCTGCTAGTTATATATATATATATTTATCTATACATAGTCAACTTACCTATGACTCAATACCTGTCTCGAATATTATCCAGCTGATTGCACTATGCTATCATTATTTTGGTTTATATCTGGGAATTCATCATCATCATCATCATCTATCACGGACTAGGCATCTGCAGCCTGTTCCGGTGTCCAGCGTTTTCTTGGCCTTCCAACATCTCGCCTTCCATCCTTCTTCAATTTTCATGCCTGAAGTGGGAGACGGCTTGGTGACATTTGGAGTAGGTGATTTGTCCATTTTATTCTGTACTGTTTGATCACATCTGCAAGTGGTTGTACATTGCACTCTCTTCATATTATTTCATTTCTTATGTGATCACGCTTAGAATATCCTTGGACGCTGCGCAGAAATCTCATTTCAGAAGCTTGAATCCTTGAATCATCTTTCTTGATCTTTGTCCATACCTCATTTCCATACGTCATCAAAGGTATAGCCATTGTCTTATAAAATTTTATTTCTATGTTTTTTTCTGGCCTTACCCCTCAAAGTCCGATGGATAGTTCCACAGATTGTGTTGAACTTGGCTATTTTCTGAGGTATGTCAAGTTCTCTATCAAAGGATATATCACAGCCAAGATATTTGAAATTATTCACCTGCTCCATAATCACATTGTTTATGACTATTTTGGAACATAAGGGAATTCGCCCATCAAATTCTGAATCTAAATAAAGCAGCTGATTCACTTGTCTTGAATACTTTTGAATGTCTCGCATATTATCCAGCTGATAGTATCTTGCCTTTCTATCAAGTGTAACAAAAAATATCGTACATTACATGGCTGTAAACTTTTGCCGGTTCTCACATATTCACGTTTCTGCACTCGGCTGCGCCTCGTGCATTAACTATCATATGCTCGACTGGCAAAACGTTATTTTCCAGCCTAGTAACGTAATATACTATTTTGTTACACTTGATAGAAAGTAGCTACTTTCCATAGATTTGTCACGTATGGAGAGTGCCTCTTTTCCGTACTAGATCGGAAAAATCAGTTGACAAATTTAATAGGGCCTTATAGCCGTACAAGATAGAAAAAAACAATGGAGTGCAGACATTTTTTTACATTATATGTATAGATATAGTCAACTCATTACATTACATTACCTATACCAATGCTTTCGCCTCCTGCATAAACTATCATATGCTCAACCGGCAAAACGTTACTTTCCAGCCTAGTAACGTAATATGCTGTTGATGTCTTCAAAGTTGACGACTTCAAAAGGTTGCTTCTATTAAATTTTCTCAGTTTAAAGTAAATACTTTATTTGAAACTTTTTAGTACGTGAGTATTTAATTTTTGAGTATCATTTCATTGAAGCCAATTTCTTTTTTTTTATTCTGGTTAGGTTATGCATCGATTTCAGCCATGTTGGAATTGTTTCTTTACTTTTTGCTAATTTGATTGGACTACATATTATCAATTTTGAATTGTAGACCCTTGAATTGGGCCAATAAGGCTAGATCAGCTGGTATTTTTTTAAAAGTACTATGATAATTATTATTAATTATTATTTTGTGATAAGCCGTACTTTCAAAACGGCCGTTTTTTGTTACCACTTTTTCCTAGGATAAGCTAGAAATAAATTATTTTCAAAATTAGTTGTTCACAAGTGAGTTTTCTAGCCCGGGAGCTTAATAGTTATGTGGCATTGCTAATTATTTGTCTTATTACAGTGAACTCTGGTTTGGGCGTTGTGTCTGCATTCTTCTGCGATTGCAATAACAAATCAAACTTTTTTATAAATCAAAAATTATATTTACAAGAAAGCCTTAATGAGATAATCACCTAATGAGATAATTCGAGGAACTTCGTAAATCCTTTATGGATATTTAATATTTTAATTTGATTTTGATAAGTCATTCTTGAGCAACCAGATATGAAAAAAATATTGTTAGCATAGGATAGAATAACATGTGGTCCACCGTTAGTATGTCTCTTTGCCTTAAGTACCAAAATGCAGTTCAATGAAATTCAATTTATTCATGCACTACAATAATAATACATGTACTTTATTTATATTGTGTACTGTAGGCTGTTACCTTAGCATCAGTCACGTGATCAGCCGGCAACGACTCCGGAACGGTCTGCAGTGTCGTCCTCATGCTGGCAGACATCCTCCACTTCCTTGCAAGCCGGTCGTCACTGCCGAGGCCACCAACTGCCTATCACCATCCGGTCGCTCACTCCTAAACAATCAACATTATTAGTCAATTAATATTTGACACTTATTTCTTCAAAACTACAACAAAATGATTACATATCGCTAGAAATAGAAACAGAACAAAAATTACAATAGCATTCAAGTAATTAATAGTATCAATGGTTGCCTGAATTGTTTTGTTCATTCCTTGTCGGGATTTAGTGCAGTAGACTTATGGTGATGCAGTAACTTTCTTTTTTCATTTCTCAACTTGATAATATAATAATTTTTTCACTATATCATCAGTGGCGGATTTAAATCTGCGGATTTAATCTGCTGCAGCCCAGGGCGGTAAAATTTAGGGGGCGGCTGTTTTCTATTAAAATAGTTTTAATGAAGAAAGTTCATGAATTGCCTACTATTGTTGCATTATTCCTTTTTCAAAGGAAACGTTTATTTGGGTTTAGGCTAGATTTGTGAAGATAAATTTGCACATCACGCTGCAAAAACGAAAATAAACATAAAAATAAATTAGCGGGGAATTTCAAGTATTTATTTTTGGAAAAGCATGTATGAAAAATATAGTCTTTGCAGTAGAGTAACTATGGGCGGAGATCAAGGGAATAGAATCCCTCCAGGGAGAAAAGAAATTTTGGTATTAGGAGCTTTGAGAGGCAATTTTTTGGCATTAGTCAAAGAAGATGTCTGGAATCATGAAAAAAGAGAATCATGAAGAGAATATTTTTCAAAAAAATTCGGAGAATACCCCGAAACCCCCTTCTAAAGGAAAATTATAAAGTACGGTACAATCAGGTGAGTTGGTGGTACAAAAATAGCAGAGTAAAAATATTTTCAATAGACCTGCTTCCATTTTTTCTAAATCAATGATGTTCTGGATCTCCCATTGACAATGAACGAACTAGATAAAGTTTACTGTGACACATACAGTAAAATGGACTAAAAATTTGAATGACTATGTCTAAATCGCTGTGGTTTTAGTGATAATTTTTCAAAAATTTCCCGGGGTGTATCCCTGAAGTCCCTTTAGTCTGAGGCTCCTTTAAATTGTTAAAGGACTATTCTTCTTTACTTTTACTATAAACAGTATTTCTTAGAGTCTACAACCCCTCCCCCACCACCGTAGCGGTAAGGAGGCAGATTCCTGTCAGTCCCTAGGCGGCAAAAGTGTAAATCCGCCTCTGAATATCCTGATTTGGCGAATATTACAAGCTATTTCAATAAATTATGTTATTATTCATTGATTGCACGAAGAAAAATGTTTTCATTAATCTGTTTTATTGTACTATTTGAATTTTACAGCGTTTCAGGAGGGATCTGCACAAAGCAAAAACGCATTCCTCTAACCAAAATAAATGAAAAAAATTATATAAACATTGTTGCCAACTTTATTTCTTCAACTAGCGTTTCTTCATGTTTATTAGAATTCTTTCTCTTTATTTTGGTGAGAGTAATCAGCTAGAGCAGTTAAATTCCTACTGAAGCAATCTGTATCATTTAAAATATACAGGATATTTTGTTAAAGAGTTGCTTGAAGTACCTAGTCTGTTATTTAAAGATTTCAGTCAAATGCCCGATTCAATAACTTTAACACTGCTCAAGCTGGGCATTAACTTTCCGATTTGCAGTACGACTTGTGGTCCAACCTCCAAGGTTGGATCCGATATTGGAACGTGAATGGGCTTGTTGGAAAGTTGGAACTTGGAAGCGTAGATGGAAGACTGGAAGGTCTGACTGTCGACGGTGTTGGAGCGAGTATATGGGGGAGTCGGATCAAAGTCGTCCAACTGATCTCAGTCAGTGCTTGACCTTCGGGATACTTCGGTTACATTTTTCGGCACGAGAGACTTTTATATAAAGTCGATGTGTGTATGTATGTTCCCAGTAAACTACGAAACCGCTGAACCGATTTTTATGAAATTTTCAGGCACAATATAGAATAGTCCCAAGATGGTTCCTGTGAAGTTTGGAAGTTCAAACGTCCCCTCTGAAGGACACAAAATATCTATCCTTAAAGGAACAGCTGAGAGAAGTCAACAGTTTTTAATCATATGGCAAACCCCTTAGAGGCGTTATTTACGCTGTCTGGAACGCAATGACTGCATGTACCGTGTAGTCGGAGCTTTGTAGTCATGCAGGAAACATATGACTGGGTATGATGTAAGTAGGCCGGGTTGACATCAGATGTCAGATGAAATTTGAAATGTAGCCACAGTGGGAGGTGGTGAATAATAAATCAAAAGCCTAGCTTCTACCCTAAAATAGCCTATTATTTGGTCTTTTTATGCTTTTTAGTTTGAGTTCATTCGAAAATTTGGTAAAATTATTAATACTAATCACAGAAAAATTGTAAAATAGCCGTAGGAGGTTTAAATTTGAAATGTTCCTTCATTCAGTGAGTACAGAGTCCTCTCTGATCAGCTGGAAGAGCACTAGGACCAACTTTTTCTCTAAGAGTCCTAGAAGGTTGAAATTTGAAAAGTAACCTCTGTGGGAGGTGGCGAATAATAAAATCAAGGATCATTTTTGAGACCGCAGCAACGCGAGTCGGGCCAGCTAGTTAAAAATAGTGATCGAATGTAGAGCGCATTCTTAAAATTTCACAATACACATCAATGTATGATAGCACAGATTTTTTAAAACAATCCAGTGGCTCTGGCTGATCAGGCAAAAAATCCTGGCTGATCTGGCAAAAAATCCTGGCTCTTTCAGCTGATCAGAGAGGCCTCCTGCTTACTCACTGAATGAAGGAGCATTTAAAATTTAATCCTCCCACGGTATTTTACAATCTTTCTGTGATTAGTATTAATAATTTTACCAAATTTTCGAATGAACTCAAACTAAAAAGCATAAAAAAGAGCAAATAATAGCTATCTACCGTAACAAAATCCTGTATTATATTGTAACTTTCCATTCGGATATTCAGCTTGTACTAATTTACAATAATTATTGAACTATTCGTTGATAATCATGGTGCGAAATCAAACACACCCTGTAGAAAGCTCAAATCTGTTGTACACCATTCGACGCGTGAATACCACCATTCCACATCGAGTACTGATGCCACACTATGCAAGCATCCTTACAAACATTGGGTGGGAAATGAAATGACTTTGATAAACACTTACCAAAATCACTAAAAGGTAGCTTCAAAACCATGAGAATCAAATCACAGCGAATTCCAGAGCTTAAACGGTAAAAATCAAATTCCATACAGCATCGTAAAGAAACAACTTCTCTAATATCTCATGCAGCTTACTCCTTTATATATCTGTTTATTCTGTATATTGTATTACCGTATGTTCAATTGAAGTTACTGAATATTAATCAACTTACTCTACTATAGAAAAATGTTTGAAAGTAGCGGACACGGAATTAGGAGGGTGATAATAATTACAAATTTGACTATCAAAAAACAGCTAATGAAAGAGCAAAGCTAAGCAGTACAAAGCACTTCAAAGGAGGTACAAGCTCAAGTCACATAAGCAGCGTGTCTAGTGCTGTCAATTTACAGGCATTCGTTCTACGAGACCAGTATCTCGAGATCACAGTAATTTGCTAACGTTGGTTACCTTGATATATGATTTCGGGTAATAAATATGTATATTTGGGACTGTCTTCAACGTTCTGATTACTTCAAAAATAATGTTTTTTTTTAAACTATTTTCATACGTAACCAGGTATGTTTTCTTCAGTTTCCAAGTGGGATACACATAGTGAAGTTAGGCGAATGGAGTTTTCTCATTTAATAGTTATTTGTGTAACTAGTGCGCAAAGTAGCTCTTTGCTGCACGAGAGAAATGCATAACGCACGAGCTGAAGGCGAGTGCGGAATAGTTTCTAGAGTGCAGCAAAGATACTTTCAACATGAGTCACACATTAAATTTTTCATAGAGCTGGCATACCTGGAGTGCGACAAAGAAAAATGAGTGTGGCAAAATAAAATAGTGCAGGAATCAGCTGTTTTGCGTACTACAATGAGTATAAATAACAGCTTTGTTGGATAACTGTAGGAAATAATTATTATTCAACTGAGATTGTAAATGAATACTTTTTCTTGATGATAGGGACAACATAAAAAATCAGTTTAAATGGTATCTGGCTGAATTCTTCCGTATTTGTTTATTTAAGCACAGGGAGATTAAATACGCACCCTGTAAGATTCTGCAAGCCCGTTACCAAATCACTTTTGTTAGTCAGGAACAGAAAAGACTGTGTTGATTAGAATAAACAATTCAAAGAAACGTGTGAGCCTTGAAAATTACGTAGGAATCAAAAATATATCAGTAAAATAGCCATACATAGACCAGTTTTGGATAAAACAATTCCAAATTACTTCAACAGGAGTGTGACTTTCTACCTTGAGAGTTATCTTCAATTCTGAAATGCTTAGTTGATAGGATAGTAATAAGCCAAATAAAACAAAAACTTTCACTCAGGCTTCTGTATGAAAGTCTACGGTTAGAAAGAATTATTGCAAAAAAAATTCTTGCAGACTTATAAATGATGATGCCATGGCATAAAAATGTAATAATAATTATTACATAACTTGACATTTAAACATATAATTATTATGTATTATGTAATAGGAGGCAATTGGAAAAGAACTTTAATTATAAGATTGAGTTGTGTAGTATGCGGTGAGTAGAACGGCTTTTAATGGATGCAAAACTTTAAAATGAAAAGGTTCTTTATGATATTTAATTTTGACACAGTTCAGTGCCAAGTTTATATTATTTTACATGAGAGAAAAATAGCCACCAAAACCCATAAACATAGGTTTTAAACCATAAGATCGAGAGAATTTTATCCAACAGTACAATTTTTGCACACATCAAACATAAATACAAGTACAATTTAAGAGGTGAGCCCTACTCCCTCCAAAATATCTAAATTACAAGAAGTCAATTGAGACTCTATTGAACTAATTACAGTAAATGTAATATATATGAGAATAAAACGATTTTGCAATTGAAAAGAGAAATACTAGAAACACAAGTTTATTTATGATGAAATAGAACCATTATACATGTTTGAAACAGTTATTTGTGAGAAAAATAATTGATAAATTCATCTACTACATCAATTCTATCTAATACCAAGGAAAAGTAGAGCTTAGTAACTAAATGAGGGATATACTCAAGAGCCCAACTGAAAGTATGCAATCCAAACAAACAAATCAAAAGATGCTCACTGAACAATCTGTAAACTGAAGATAATAATATACATCACCGTATAATCACAAAGACAATATACATCACCAAAAAAGACAATGTCTTTTTTCATCATTATTCTCTTGCAATAATATAATTCAAAGGTAATGAATTCAAAGATTTTACTAGCATGTACTTGAATCTGCAGTGAAAAAGTCCATAAAAAAGCTTTAAAGATCATTATTTTCAATACGGTCTATTTATGCAAAAATTAAAATTAATCTGATTTCAATAAGACTTGAAATAAAAACTGTTCACTTTTCAATCAAATTATTCCCACTAGCTATCGTCAAACTTAATCTCAATTTATCCAGAGATCAATATTCTATGCTTACAAACATACTAATCTGAGAAAAAATACTAATTCATACACATAAGTAAAGTTCTAATACAAAAATTCAATATAAAGTTCTTCCTTCACATTTATTTATACTTGGAATAATTCCTCGTTATAGTTTTAGAAAAATCATCTATGAAACTCATTTATGATTAGAGTACTACACGAATATTAAGCACTAACTAATTACTAAAAAAATGAAGTTTAATGGTAAAGATAATATTTTAAATGAATTGGACACATGATAGAATTGAGTTTCAGTTGTCTTCAGCTTTATACTTTTTAGCGGCGCTTGGAGTGGAGCCTTCGCCCCTTTTGACAGGACGCGTGACGCCGCTGGGCGAGGCGACCACATCCTGCAGCCACCTGACCTGCGTGGCCGGGCCGTAGCCCTTGTCGTTCTTGGCCGCTATCCTGAAGATGATGGCTGGCTTGGTGGTGACGTCAATGTGGGCGGCAGCCAGCGACGAGTTGGGCACGACGGCCTGGTTGACGGGTCCACAGTAGACCCTGACAAACGCCAGCTGAGTGGGAGTGCTGGCCACTGTCTTGGTGTCGCCCTGCGAGTGAGTGGTGGCGCTGCGCACGGCCAGGCACACCGAGTACTCAATTATCTTGCCGGAGGTGGTTGGAGGCGGCTCCCACGACAGGTGCGCACCGTCAGCCGACTTGGAGATTTTGATAGCAGATGGTGCGCCTGGGAAGCCGGGCAGACATGTCTTGAAAGCAGAAACCTCGCTCCACGGCCCGCGTCCGCATGTGTTGATTGCGGCCACTCGGAACTTGTACGCCGTTCCCGGCTCCAAATTCACCTTCACGCAGTTCGCATAGTCGGGCAGGTCGTTTAGTGTCAACTCCAAATGCTCGGGATCAGGCACTGATCCAGCTTCGAAAAACTTGGTGACGGTTGCATTGGTGCCTTTAATAATGCTGACATCGCACCAGGAGGACGACATTCCCGAGTCCTTTGCATCGCGTTTGTTAATGCCATTTGTAGCCGCCTGGTCGCAACTCAATGCAGCTGACGCCAGCGTTGCCAGTGCATCTGCTTCTTGGCTCATGTTTGCACTCATATCGCGACTCTTAATGCTTTCTTTCTCCTCTTCCGCAACTTTCTTCTCGTCAATACAATCAGTCGGAGCAACTGTAGCAGCATCAGTTGCAGTACAAGCCGTGTCCATTATCGCAGCGTTGACAGGTGATGCGGCCGGCTCATCTTCTTTCATTCCATTAGTGCTATTCACAACATTTGAAATCGGTACACCAATCTCCGGTTCTTTTTCCTTTTCAGCCTCTTCTTGTGTGGAACTTGATGAAAGTGTTTCGCTACCATCGCCCAACAACTTTTCAACAGATCGGTTGCTTATGACTGGAGAGTCTACATCATTCAACTGGTCTACTGACGGCACATCCATTTCTTTCTCTTCACCACCACAGTCTTTTTTATCAACATCACCCCCACTACCACCTTCTTTCTCTTCCTCAACAGATGCGGCGACGGTATCTGTTTTTTCAGTGATAGCGACACCTTGTACAGTATCTTTTGGTTGATCAGCACCGTCTTTTTCTTCAAACTCTTCAGGAGCTATTGTATCCTTTTCAACCACATCTTCTTCCATCTTTTCAACGGCTTCATCTTTGGATTCCACAACCGAACATTCTTCATCCACCTTACTCTCCTCCTTCTTCACCACCCCCTCCTCCTCCTCCTCCTCCACAGCCATTTTTTCGTCATCTTTTTCCACAATAGGTTTTATATTGCTGTCTTTCAACAAATTTTCAACTGGGTCATCATTCATATCTTCAACTTTAGCCTCCAAACTCTCACTCTTGGTTTCATCAGTGATTTCAGGTTTCCCTTTGTCCGCACTCACTTCTTCTGGCGCTGGATTAGTATCCATCAATTCTTCCTTAAGTTCCAGCAAACTACTGTTCAAATCTGCAGTAGCATCATCATCATCGTCCTCATCTTGAGTATCGGTTTTGGCCTGATCAGCTGATTTGCCGTTGTCGACGGCGTCGGAAACCGTATTATCGGCGCCGCCATGTTCGTCGAGCGCCTTCTCAAGTGAAGACAACATAGTCGCATCGCTGCTTTCAGCACTCGCGGACACCTCACTCATTTTAATCTCTTCTTCAGACATCTTTGAACGAAATCTAAGCCTTCAATTATATTCTCTCGTTTGTTCGGCTGCTTTCTTTCTTGATCAACGTGGATTTCCTCCAGAGCCGGCACCTGGAACTGTAATCGTGATTGGTTTACCGATCGAAGAGGACGATTCTCCAGCAGACGAAACCATTAAATACTAATGATGATGCTGCGCGACTGGCATCAATGCCAAGTTCACACGTTTGCAAATACATTCACAAATCGTTTTCTCAAAAGAAAAGGGAAGTTCAATACCCTTGACAACTCCATCCAACAAAATTTAGGTATTATTGGGTGGGAGACATTCTACTCATCGACTTCATAAAAGCCCATAAATAAATATAAATCTAAAAACTTACAATCGAAATAAGTACTCTATACATATTATTATACTGAACAATTTCATGCCACTTTCAATTTCATTGTTTGGTTTCATAACTCAAGTGCCTGTGAACAAATAATCATTACATCATAAATTAATGATTAATGACGATTATTCCGAAATACAACACTTTGGACATATTATGCTTCTGTATTTTAACTGAAAAGTAAAAGCTGTGACACACAAAAAGAAGCATTGAATAACCTTGAGCACAATAGGATACTGTTCAAAGTATTTGAGAGTTGCCTTATACATTGCCTGGTTACAGGCAGAATATTTATTCATTTCCTATATTTCTAGGATATTGCCAAATCCAATATTTTTATCGACACTAAACCCATGTTTCCATATTAAATTATCATTCACAAGTAAACAATAAACCACTATTGGAATCTAGGTTTAGGGTAGAAGGAAATGATAGAATTTACAATATTCTATTAATAATTTGTGGCTCAAGGAAATATCACGCCAAACTCAACTGATACAAAAAAGAAACTGAACCCAAAAGCTCTTTATTTACATTAACTTTCTATTGAGAGGATACATGATCTATCTAAGTACAACAAATATAATATTTGATTGTTGTGAATATTCATTTCGTGAACTGCAGTATTTATGTAAAATCTTGCTGTGCAGAACTGACCTGACCTTTGAGTCGCGGCGGACGCGTTTCGAACTATGTAGTTCTTCTACATCCAAGCGCCGAAGAAGAACCACATAGTTCGCAAAGCGTACGCCACGACTCAAAAAGCTCAGTTCTGCACAGCAAGATTTTACATATTAATAAAAATATTTTAAATGGTTTATTCAATTGTTATTTGATAACTTTAAAATAGAAATGATATTCATAGCTTACAAGTTAGTTTCATCACAAAATAGATTATTAAAGTTGAAATAAGGCAATTTAAAAATTTATATTGTAAAAACGAAAACAGAAAAGTGGCACGTCATTATATCAGTATGAATAATAAAAAGTACCTAGCCTAATAAAATAAAAGTTTCAGTCCCATAAGAGTATTTTAATCAGTATTATTATCCCTGCATAATGCTCAAAGCCCAACCATGTTAGACTTGACTTTTCTGACTCACTGATTTGCGACTCTTAAAAATAGGTTACTATCATTAATAAGTCAAAAAGGAAAGTTGGGTGTAAGTGTAAGCAATTGATTGTTTTCATGATACAGTAATTGAGTTTAAAATACAGTAAAAGAATTTACAATGATAATTGTTCAGAAGATAAGAAAAACATTTCTTGATAATTTGAAAGTTATTTTTTGATGAAGATATTTCCATTGATTTTATGGAACCGAAACCTATTCTACATAAGAATTTATTTTCATACATAAGTATGAAATTAAAGGAACCCATCCCAATTTAAATCTTCAAGTAGGAACACGATATTTTATTAAAAAATGTACCTCATTAAATTACATGATTGATAAATGTATGAAACTTTGAATGTGAAACTTAATCTATAGTCGGGGGATACTGAAGAATACAACCAGGGACAAAAAGTTCTGTCTTGGTATTTTTTGTTCCAGAAACATTACGATTAGCTCCATTTTATCCGACTTTCTGGTAGTAAACAACTGGATATAATTTCAATATTTTACAGAACCTTTCCCAAGAATCAACAAAATACTAAGAATCGAGAAATTAACAAAACAGACAGAAAAAGACACTGTAAAACTATATGAGAAGAGTTTAACTGGAAATAGGATAGAGATGGTTGGACAGATGCTGCTGAATTTTAAATTTTTACTTCTTTCTTATATTTGTTTCAAGTTTTTATCAAACTTTGAACTGCGCAAGTGAATCAAGCTAGCAATTATGGTAAATAACATAACATTTTCCGTATTCAAATGTATAGTGATTAATTATAAAAATTTTTATTTCAATAGCCGTCAAAACTCAAAAGTAATATAAATATTCGGCGTTCAAAAAAATGCCTGGTAAAGCCAAAATGTAGTTCATACTACTATACTGACGAATTGAATATTAAATCACCAACTAAATTTGTAATAAGAATTTGTATACATCAACACAAGTCGAATGAAGGACAGCAGTGCAGTAAATAATCAATATTTACTACACAGTATTAATCTAAATAGATAGTAATCTCTGGTCCCTATGAGTATAAAATTCTCAAGAAAAATTCACAGTTTAAAAATTACTAACAAATAAAAATCAACATTACAAGCAATAAAAGACGATATTGATGGGAAATTTAAACAACCGAAATAATTAAAGGTGCACAGAATATCTAACTAATTAGGTATATTTGAACAATATTCCAACGAATATAATTAGAAAATCAATATTGTAAAGGCTGATTAACACATGAAAAAGTAATCAACAGAACCATTTCTCAAATAGACCGTGGGGCTGGTTATTGGTTCGAACACTAAGGTCCGAATGCTGATTTCTACATTGGAATATTTGTAAAATATTTATACAAAGATGAAAGATACGAAAGCATTGATTTGAAGTTGATCTCTGCGGTAAAATGAGGATTTAACTGCACTCTCTCAAATAATGATCTCTACGTAATGTTTCTTTCTTTTTACTAGACAAATATTACAATAACTCATTTTCATGAAAGTACGTTTCATACTAACCCCCCATCCACTTATTTAGCTGAAAAGTGAAAACTCAAAAGGTTCAAAGCCGCACAAACAAGATTTACTGGACCACACACCACACACATTGAAATATTCTTAGCTCACTTGCCGATACATCAATATTGATCATTAAATACAAAATGAGCATCATCATTGAAGAGGTTTATTTACATGAGATAAGATGGACAAAAAATTCTAACATCCTCCTACAAATAGTAAAATAAATATCATGACATTGATCATATCAATATTTAGCCATTTATAAAAATTGACCAGCTGGGTGGGAAAATTATAGTGTAACACGTGAGTTTTATTCGAAATAGTTGAGTTTGTAGTAAAAACGAAGAAATAGTAGTACTGCTTTGCTGAGTGAAAGTATCAATTTTTTACTGGATTGTTAGAACTTAAGATTTCATAATTTGAAAAATTAATTTATTGAACAAAGATCAATACCGGTACCAAATTTATAAAAAAGCTTGAAAGTCATCAAACCTCAAGTAATTCGAATCCAGTAATTAATCAAATTACATATTCCATGAACTCATAAGAAAAATAGATCATAATATATCATATTATGATATAAAAATTAAAATGTTATAAATAAAAATCATACATACCTACATGCAATTAAAAGAGTCGGATGATGACTGGCATAGCATCTAACAACACCTTACTATCTGCGCATCGTACAACAAAGGAAATTCGACCTGAAATAGTAAAAGCCATATTATTCAGTGTATAAACTCGATTTTCAATATCAAGATTATGAATAATTTAGTTCTGAACTAATGAGATAATTTAATCACTTCAACCAGATAGATTCTTTATCAACAACGACACAGATGCCAAATCGGCTGAGTTCTACTCTGCTGGTATAGTCGCAGAATTGGAAAACTAAATCTTCAATGAAATGAAAATGCTGTATTTATATAGAAAAAGAATTTGCATCCTGCTTTCTTTTTCATTAGAGCAGGTGTACTTCAATTCTATTATAAGAAATCTGAAACAAAACCGAATTACAGTGTGAAAATAATAAATCGATTTTATTAGCTCTGAGGAAGTTACAATCTTAACTTCGGCTAGACCACTAGGAGTGGGATATCTATTGATACAAGCATCTCAATTTTTAATCAGGACTTACTAGCAGTAAGTCTATAGCAGTCTATAGTAGTCTGTAGTAGTCTAGCAGGAAGTATTTCTATACATAGGCTAGTGTTGATAAAGTATGGTTTTAGTTGGGGCACGTCATTAATAACCGTATAGACAGACTGTAGTAATATTGGTGAATGCTCAGCGTGATTTCTGTTTCCCAATCAACTTCTATTTCAAAAAAATTATCCTGCATCACATAACCAAGACCGCGTTTTTATTTAGGCCTACATCAGAAAATGTTCTGAGACCGCCCTGGCGTCTGTCACATTACAGTAGCTGGAACCGTAAATTCTGAAAAGGCGTCAACCGTATCACACCATGTTAAGTGATCAGTTTGATGGAAGGACTTCATCATTCATTTTAATTCAGCTAACTTAAGTTGATCATATTATATTAAAGTATCAAACTACAACTCACTGACTGATTATAGGGGGCCAAGCTCAATCAACTCCAAATGAATTACCAACAAAAATCCTAAAAATACACCTGCTGGTATTACAAGTTAGCTATGAAGGAATAAGATAATATTCATAATTAAATAACTGTCATTTGATATTTCCGTCCCATATTGTTGGGACTATAAGCACTTTATCGGCGTACAGTACGTAGTTTGTTGGTAGCTGATGGAAGCCTAACCCTAAAATGTTAGTAGAGCAAGATTAGGCTAGGTTGGTTTAAATTAGAGCTAAAATCAATTGAGCATCAGCACCTTAACAGGTTTAGAAGGACTGGTTTTAATGTAGAAACACAATAGAATTCATAGAATCAGAAGACTTAGTAATTTCCCATTCAAGTTATTAACTTCATGAAATTTTCAATAAAACTGAGAGAGGAATAAAAAAGAAGATAATTGAAGCACTGTAATCAAAATTATCTCAATCTCTGAGGTATCCATTAAATTGACAGCATATTTACCATCTTTGAAACATGGGAAACGTTTCATGGCCTTGAAGGACCAATTCCCAAGCTTATCATTTATTAATTCACAAACAATGAATTATAATTATTCCACAAGATATAAACAAGGAATTCCATAACCTAGTTACTTCCCGCTATTCTAAATTGATTCATTTTTGAAACTTAAGGAAAAGAGTTTACCTTAGGTAAATTAATAATAGAAATAGATCCAGACTAAATGCATTATGTTCAACAGTTAAATTGATACAAAACTATAGCCTTCAACTTCTATATTAATTACTCATCAATCTGTATATTACACAGAGAATCAGATGAAATAATTTACATCAAACTAACAAATGAGACGATAAGATAGCACTGTCTGAAATAAATGTTACCACTCAGAATCTCAGAACCTACCACCTAACTACCAAAATAAATTACCAACGGTATCCTAGCCACACAACAGATGGCCTATCCTATGAAAATTAAAATAAAAGCAATTTAATCAATTATCATTATCATCAAGTTCCTATAGAATTTGCTCAAATTCAACTCGAAGGAGTGTAACTTGTAGGTCACACAGTGAAAATTACCGAACTATTAAAACATTGTGGGTCATTTTATTTGCTTGGCTTGTTCGCTAGATAGGCCTACCTGGAATACCTGTTCAAGCACTAGATAACTATAATTTTCTTAATAATTGGCTGTAAATACTAATACACAATAGACCGCCAATGTAATCAAGAAGGTTACCGATAAAACATTCATTCAAATGCACCAAACATTCCGAAAACGAGCAGTTTTACAATATCACAGTACGGCAAGCCACATCCACCTACGTGAGACAGATTTATTTCGAAACACTAGGAACTGCCAAATAAACGGAGGCTTGAACACTACCTCAGATAAATAATTTCACTAATTATCGTTTGCAACTAACCTAGATAATTCACATCCATGATAAATTAAAATATAATCTAAATACTTAGAACACACTTATTACTCACATTAAAGCAAGATGGCTGAAATTTCCTTCCTCGCTTGACGCGAAATAAAGTTACTGCGCAACTCCAACTCTGTTGTTTCCAATTGGTAGATTCAGTTGAACGTCACGGATATGAACGCTTCCCTTCACTGAACTCCATCAAGTATCAATGAAAGGATTATAAAATTATTTCGTATCATGACGTCAGGATTTTATTATGCTGCAGTGATCTAGCGCCCTTTACAAAATCAACATGAGATTTAAGAAATTATTAAATGTTTTCGTAAAATAAACGCAGGGACGTTCTTAAGTTGGGGGCCCTTTCCACCGACTAGCTTTATATCAAGTATAATACTCAACCCCTCTGACATTATTTACATTCAACCAAAAATATTTAATGAACTAAGTTACTATTGATTTGTATTCAATATTGATCCTGTTATTATTGTTAATTAAATAAATTATGTGAGATGTAAACACTTTGAAAACAGTATATTATTATGAACTAGCTTAGCCTATAACTTATTTAGAGTAGTATTTAAAAATGACTGTTGAGAAGTAATTTCATGTGAAATGACTTGATGAGTTTGAAATATTAGTTCGAAGTTACTGACAATTGAACAAACTGACAAATTTACTTAAACAGAATTTATTAATTTCGAATTCCTTTAATTGCTATTAGTTTATACTGAAGACTTCCGCAATGGCGGATATTGAAAACAGTATTTAATAGCTGATGGAAATCGATGAATGCTACTGTACAAAAATATATATCAGTCACCACCGGGAATCGAACCACGGACCTCCCAATTTCCGGTGGGGCGCCTTAATTGCCGATATGGCCAAGTTAAAAATGAATGCTGCTGTGCAGAAAGGTCTCCATGGTCTAGTGGTTAAGGCGCCCGACCGGCAATTGGGAGGTCCGTGGTTCGATTCCCGGTGGTGACTGATATTTTTGTACAGTAGCATCCATCGATTTCCATCAGCTATTAAATACTGTTGTCAATATCCGCCATTGCGGAAGTCTTCAGTATAAACTAATAGCAATTAAAGGAATTCGAAATTAATAAATTCTGTTTGAAATTTTTTTCAGGAAATACGGTATAGTACATAAATTACTAAAGACCCGACAGGGACTTATAGAAATCATTCCGTTGTCTGGCTGTCTGTGCTCTAGCGCTTGAAAGGAAGATTCTAGAGTCTAGACTATTGAAACTTGGTAGCTTCATCATAGTCCAAGTGAGATTGCTCTATTGATTTTGGAGTTTGGTGTAAAATACAAAAATAATTATGATGCAAACAGATTTCCACTATAGGCTCTAGGTTAGTATAAATCAAAACATTGGACATTACGTAGGCTGATGCTTAGCCCAGTTATCCACTTTATTTTTACATTGCAAACGTGGACGTTTTCATTGTATTGGAATCTTTTCTAAAATTATTATTAAATCGTCGAATTGAAAAAGAGAGAAAATATTGAGTCATATGACATATAATGACGAGATCTGTTGAACAATAAGAAACAAAACTCTTTTTCAAGAACTGCCGATGAGCTATTTTTGTGAATTGGGAAGCATATGATATGGGAATGGTGCATATTCAATGATAGCTAAAGTTATAGGACTATTTTCATTTGTATTTATGGTACGGACCGTATGGTACTTGTCTTCAATGATCGTAAATTGTAGTTCGTTTTTTCTTATTGTATTATTCTATCTTTAAATACTTCAGTAATTGAGTTTTTTATCAATCTATACATATCATTAGGGGGTACTTTATTATTTCAACTCTTTCATTTATATATTTCTTGTTATAATATCAAACGTATGGTATCTAAACGTTTATGCCATGAGCGCAATAATGGGGTTATCCCGGCGCTCACATATTATAATTTCAATAAAACTAATGAGAGTAGGGGTGTGTCTGTGTTATGGGTTTCACAAAAACGGCAACGATTTGGAACACTAAATTTGGCGCATAGCTTCCCCTAAACTCGATTAAGTGCACCGCAAAGCCGTTTTTTATTTTATTTTCAAAATTAATATTCAAATTTCACTTATCACTGCAGGAAGTTCATAGAACAGCTGATGAAATGATACGTTACCATGGTGATAATATATTGCCTTTTTATTGTAAATTCAACGACTTTAATTGTGAATAAATAATAATATTTCTACTTGCTCAGGCCAAACGTTTTCGATTCATGGAGACTCATCTTCATGCCTTTGAAGATGAGTCTCCATAACTTGAAAACTTTTGGCCTGAGTGAGTAGAAATATTATTTATTCACAATTAAAATTGACTATCATTAATTTACAATAAAAAATCAATATTAACAATACATATCGTTATGGAACAAGAAATCCATGAAGTGATAATATTGATGATACAGAGATATCTCTTAAGCCAGAGCCACAGATTAGTATCAATATTACAGCTGCTAATTACCCAGCCTCATGCGAGCTTACTTTTTTGTAGACTCAAGTTACGGGGTGTAAGACAAGTCAGATCAATAATTAATACACAATCTTATACACTAGTTACCATAATTATTACTATATCAATCAGTTAAGGCGAGGCTTCATTTTGATGTGAAAGGAACTCTTGTAAACTATAAAAAGATTTATCAACTAAATATTTTTTCAATTGGTTTTTAAATATTTTTATATTGTCCAGACTTTAAAGACTGCGGTAGCTTGCTGTAGAGTTTCCTACCAATATTGCTAGGATTTTGTTTAATACATGCTACTCAGTGCCGGATTTAGGGCACTTGCGGCCCTAGGCCAAATTACCCCGAGCGGCCCCCGATAACTTCACAATTATGTAATTAAAGGATAAAGCACATTTCATATTAATACATAACGTTTGTTTTAATTTTACTTTTTAAAATTGGTACAACATACATGAATAGAAATGGCACTAATAATGTTCTATTACTATTTGAATACGGTAGGTTGAAATGTTGTATTCGCTAATTAAATAATCTTGGTTTACAAATTTGGCTAAAACCCCAAAACAGCTCTAACAATAATTTCTATATTATAGAAATTATATAATTCAAAAAGTTAGCAAATAGCAGTTTTCTGGAAAATTATTAATATTGCTAAAATTATTATATTATAAATTAGTATTGCAGTTAATTGTTAAAATTAAATAACATTTGTTTCATGTTCAGGGGGGAAAAGTACAGGTGACAACAAAAGGCTAAAAAAAGCCGAGTTGAAAAGACATTTTAAGTGAAAGAACAAGCAAAATAATAATAAGAGTTGTTATATAGTAATAAGCTACAGTAGGCCTACTGAAAAATAAAAATATTAAGAATACAGCAAATAAACTTCTAGATCATTCAATTCTCACATTATTCTCTTCTTCTGAAAAGCGTGAATGTCATGTTCTTAATTTGGATAAAGTTGGATTAGTGATTAGCATTGACACTCACTCCACTCCATACTCATAATTAATACCATATCTAAACTCTAAACACTCACTTTTCTAGCTTTTTTTTGCTGCAAAATCTTTAATCAAATCGTTAAAGTCTAAGGCTTGAAAAAGCTCAGCATTTGAAACAAAACTAGCCAAACTAGACAATTTAGAATCTTCGTCAGAAGTCGAGTTCCTCAAGTAGTTTTTGATTCTTTTCAACATGCTGAATGATCTTTCTCCAGATGCATTAGATGTCATCATGCATAATAGAATGCACAAAGCCGTGTCCATATTTGGAAATAATGTTAACTGTTTTTCACGAATGAGTTTCAGATACTCCAAAAGTGTATTCCTCGGAGGCTTGGTAATCTTGTTATCATGAGGTTCTCTTTCTTCATCAAATATACCTTCAACAAAGCCTTCACCTGTACGCACTCTTCTCCAAAGTCACCATCTATGTCGATTCGATACTTTTTAGTTAAAATAGAAGCTTTTCCGCTGATTTCTTCATTGGAAAATGACGATAAGTTGTTTAAAAATCCAAATTCTTCATTAAGACTGAAATAAACTTCGGACCTTTTATTTAATTCTGGATAAAGCCTGTCAATTACAACATTGAATGTATTAATCTTTAAGTCTTCTTTGCCATTAAAGTGGGGTTCAGTGGATTCATCTTCTTTGTCTTCGCCAGGGAGAGCTTTTCTTTTCGAGCGTCTTTTTATTTCAAGAATATAGGTTTCATTTTTAGACAACTCTTTTCCTCTTATTTCATAGGAATCAAAGATGTCTCTCAGACTCAATACGATATGAACATTGGTTATTTTAATTAGATTGTATTGTTTATATACAAAAGTAATGTACTCGATTTACAGTAGCGGTAATTATTAATTAATTTTGGAAAATAAAAATTCAATTTTTTACCAGTTTTTTTTACAAAACGCTGCGGCCCCCTTTTGCTTGCGGCCCTAGACCGCGGCCTAGTCGGCCTAGTGGTAAATCCGACACTGATGCTACTATTGTCTCACCAAGTGACAATCTTTCTTTGTTGGTCTCCCTTTCTGGAAGCCATGCTGTTCATTCCAGATAAAGTTAGCTTCTTGAAGGTGCAGAAGTAACCTATTTAGAAATACTCCAAAAAATTTCACTAGGTACATTTAAAAATTAAAATGCTAATGGACCTATAGTTTTCCACCTTTTCTCTGTCACCACTTTTGAAGATTGGTAAGATCTTCCCCTCTTCCAAATTCTCTTGAAGAAACCCTTGTTCTAATGAATGATTGATCAGGTGAATCAAAGGGTCTAACAATAATTGACCTTTACAATCTTTTAGAATTTTACTGGATACCCCATCCATTCCTAGTTTTTTTATTATTCAAACTATCAATGATATTTGACAACTCGTCTTGGGATACTGGAAGGAATCTTAATTCATTCTGGATCGACTCAGTATTCCACATGTTTGAATTACTAATATTTGTATTAAGAGATAGTTGAATATTCTGAGCAACCAGTTTGTAATATTTGTTAAAGAAATTACAAATGTCCATACATTCTCAATATAACTATTTATTTTCGTTAATTATTCTGGAGACACCAGTATAAGCAAGCATCTACATGCCCATTTTTGTTTATTACATCCCACACTGCTGTGTAAGTATAGTGTTACACAGTATTATTAAAGATTTCATCTTTCTGACATTTGGCTCTTTTCACTAGTTTTTCTTTAGAGCTTTGTAATTATCTTCACTTAGCATATTTCTAGATACTTTGAATTCATCATATGCATCTTTAACCCTATTTCTTTCTGCAAGATGTCATCAGTTATCCACTCTTCAATTTTGCCTGATTTGTTTGTGTGTATTGAGCTTTTCCTGTAATACATTAATCTAGACACCTAAACACTAAACTATGCAGGTGGGTAGGAGGACTGCAAAGTTGCTATAAAGGTAGTTCACTTATAAAAAACACTAAACATTCACATCATGTGCAGCAAAAATATGTTTTTTGTGAACTCCTCTTTTCAAACAGATGGTAGTTCACTCAACCTTCTCAATTTCGTATTGTGACCCTGTTATCTATCAGGAAAGAAAAACTCCGAATTGGATTTGCGGGCCATACCAGGTAAAATGCTAGTAATTAATATGCCTATCAGCACAATTGATAATAATAATTATTCTATGTGAATTGTTGTATCAGTTTATTTACTAGTTTACACTTCTAGGTACATCAAGGTAGTCTTATTGGAAAGACTGTAATACGACAAACAGAAGGTATAGATAGGATAGGTACTTATGGTTGAAAAAATTATACCGTTGCAGTACGTTTAGGCTTAGGTAGGATAGATAGTTCATTGTCTGGTAAGATAACATTGAAAATTTAAACACTACTTTTACTTCAAATAATAAATTATCATTATTTATATTATAAGCACATGTAGGAGACTTCATAATTTTGTAAGGCCGAACTAATAACCTTGTTACAATCTCATTAATATCAATGTTATTTCAGTTTCATTACTTTTAAAATGTAATCTTAATTGCGAATCAGGGCCCTGGGGTTGTAATTATTGTAAGTGTTGAAAGTGTATTTGACAAGTAAAGACACGGAACCAGTCCAAATGCTCCAGTAAAAACGTGGAATTGACTGTATAATTTATTTAAAAATTGTTAGTCACATTCAACGATTCAAGTCCTTGATAGATATGCTTATAAACATACCGACAGTGGGCGTGATGTCATTCTGATTCTGGGAAGAGTTTAATCAGTGCACTAAGCTTTAGGTATAATTTTCTTTCCAAAACTTCGTAGTTCAATGACTCATTAATATTTGATTCATTGAACTAATAAAATGCTATTTTTTTATACGGGAATTTCATAAATATCTGGTGTAAACTTGCGGCACACCAGAGATTAATTAATTAATTAACAAAGACATTCTTCTTTCGCTTTTAGAAGTTTCACTCCATTAAAAAATTATTATTTAACCAAAAAGTTACTTAATAAATTTTTTTTATTGAATCAAAATGCGCCATTTTATTCCCTGTTGTAAGCCTCAATTAATTATAAACAATAAATTTATAATCCCAAGAAATGTTATCATAACATATTAAAAATCCAGAATATCAAAATGTACATACAGAAAAATGTCACCAACGCCCATACTTCACTAGGCATCGGCCATGAAGCTAGCGGTAGGAGAAAAATTAAATGGCGATAAGTGACAAGCGGCAACGCACTTTTTGAGTAGCGCACAGCGCACCAGTATTGTCAGACGCAAACTAAAGAATTGTAGGGGATTTGGCTTGAAATTACCGTACGTTTTCAAAATATGTACAGTATTTTAAAGCCAGCCTAGCTTCAAGGCATGAGGTTGAAAGCAGATAAACTGTTAAGTTACATGGCAAGTTAATAGAGTTTGGGCAAAACTGCGATCACGCTAGTGCTAACCTGAGCGAGCACTAAGCATCTATCTGAACGAGTGTTTGGGTTAGCATAGTTATCGAAATTTTGCTTACATTCTCTAATCTTTTCAGTGAGGTCAAAGTGACAGTCTTATTGGAAAGACTGATACGACCGACAGATGTTGAGAGAGGATGGTTTTGCGTCTATTAGAATTGGAGTGAATGCCTCCGTTAACAAAAATAAAAATGCACTCGAGAGACGGCTGAATGCTTTTACTTGATTAAAACTTTCTGAAGTACTTCAGTCAATTTCAAATGCAAGATTCTGATTGATGTCTGTCTCCCACAATATATGAACTGAATATGATCCAAGTTGCATGTAGTTTCACATTTACATAATAATCACCAGGTTGAGAAATGAAAAAGTTGAGAATTCACTTTTCACATTTTATTAACAAGAAAATTATCAATTATTGTTGAGATGGTGGTGGTGCTCCTCTGCCACGCGTGTAGCCTCCTCTCTGAAAAACAAGCCAAGAATAACAAAAGTTACTTGAATTCAAGAGACAGCCACAACAAGGAACAGGAGTCTTCAACCTAATGGATTTTTTGTAGACATAAGAACGATCTTAAAAATAAGATGAAAAAATTGCTCATCACTGAGCTTTATTTCACTGTCTTGAATTTATATTAGCATATATAACAATAAAATGTTAATTCTGTATAATTAATAGCATAGACTCAAGATAGTGTTTAGAATGATTGCACAGTAAAGCTTCGATGCTTGTCTAGATGGTAGCTGCAAAATCAAATACAGGTTGCGGAATGGTGTAAGGCTTCTTACACACCAAAGCCGGGCCGGGCCGAGCGGAATCTGCCTGCATTCGCACTTAAGCCGATTGCCAATTCGCTTAAAATACAAAATATTACGCAACTCACTAAGTTGGAAGAACTAAACTGAAAGAAGGCGAATCCGCTTGGCCGAAAACGCTCGAATCGGACGTAGGGAGGACTGCACAAATCCGCTCGGCACCGCCCGGCGTGGTATTTGAATGCTCCCATCTAAATCCTGCATATCTAGTGCGCAAGCGGATTCCGCTCGGCCCGGCCCAGCCCAGCTTTGATGTGAAACCCCACTAAGAGTAGAGCAGTGGGTGAAAAGTGCTGATCAAATACTATTGAGTCGGCTCTGGCCTAAACATCGGCTCTAAGCTGGAGCATGCATTGACGCTTCACTGCGCAAACAATCACCCTAAGCATTGACTAAAAAAAATCAAATTAAATTGAAGCAATGATGAAAAAAGCACGTAAAAAGATCTAACCATGAATATTATCTTACATAATTTCGGTAACGACAGGTTCTTTCCAAAACATGACCCACACCATTTCTCTAGTGTTGAAAAAACGTGTAAATTTACATTTTAAATACATTAAGCGCTGATCAATTGCACATTTGAAGAACAATTACACTTGAAATTATGAATGTTGACATGCTCTTTCTACTTACAAATTCCATTTCGGCAGCTCCAGCTCCGACATCGGCCTTCTTATCGCCACCAGCTGTACCGGGAGTCCTCCTGTAGGCAGCGCGGTCTTCTCCTGTGGGCCGTGATCCCTCTGACCGCTGAGTCATCGGTCTTGGCCGGGCTGTCTCAGACTTCTGCTGCTTCTTCAGAGTAGCTGGGATAATCTGAACACAAAAAAAAACCACTTTAACAAACACAAAGACACGACACTCGAAATCATACAGTATTAATCAAGAGGTCAACAACGAATACGAATTCAATGTTATTGTTGGAGTTGTTTGGCTACACACTCATCAAAATGTTGGCAAGTCTGTGAATATATAACTCCTTTCAATTTTTGCCTAGTTGAAAACGATATGCAGAACAAATATTGAAACCATCAAGCACTAGGCAACATTTTCAAGGTTAATTGAATAATACTGTACTATTCTTCAACTAACGCCTCAAGAAATTAAACTCCTCCTTTGATAGATATAAAACTGAAAAATAGCTTATAAATAGAAAATATACCAATTATCATACTGTAAATTATTATTACCTCTGGTCTTGGCCACAATTCGAGCAGATGGATGCGGCCTACTCCAACATTAATTTTTTCCCCTACCGCTCGCCGTCAAGACCTGTCATGTACTAGGTGCCTGTACTGTCCATACTGTTATGTACTGTGCATCATAATGTACACGGAACTTCAATTTTTGGCCGTTGTGAGAGCATCATTAAAATTTCTTTCCCAATAATATTGGTGAACTTTTCTCACTTTTGGATAATGAAGCCTATTCACAATTTGTGAAGAAAGCTTTAGCCTTTGCTTTAAGCCTGTTGCATCTTCTCAATCAATTGTAATGTTGTCTCAATAAATAAATTCTTCCTCATACCTACGTATACAGTGCATGATAATCCAACATAACAAAAACTTAATGATGAGAAATACAGCAATTGCCAGTGAATAGGAAAAAGGTAATATGATACAATACAGAAAATGATTACGATAACAATTATTGGAGTCTATGGGCTGCAAACCATCCAAGATGTTGAAAAGTCTGTGAAAATGACTCACTTTATTTTTTGCCAAGTTGAAAACGATTCACAAAAATGTTGAGAACGTCAAGCACTTGGCAGAGATTTTAATCAAGTTTCACATAGTATGAAAATAAATCAATGAAGTCAAGTTACAAAAATACATACTTCACCAGGCAGGTGGAGGAACTTCCTCAGGTATTCGATTCCATCATTGTTTAGAGACCAGTAGTAATGCCTCCATGCAAACTGTTCTTCAACAAACTCCTTCGACTTCAGACGCTAAAACATGAAAAATAAATTGCACATCAGTGGCGTCTTCTGACGTTGGGAAAGATAAATATACTTTATTAGGCTAAATAATAAATTTGTTACCTGAACAAATTAGATGATAGGGTGATTAGCGTAAGAATTTGAAGAAAAAAGAAACAAACTGTATCAAGCTGACAGAATAAAAGTTACTGTCATTATTGATAATGTTACGTTTCATAAGACTGTAAATGCAAAATTTAACGACACATAAATTATAAAAGTTTTTAAAAACTTTTCTCCTCATTAAAATCTTTAAATATAGACCCAATTGTAAAACTACCGGAGTCTCGCCCACCCCCCGTTCGAGGTCATTCAACCGATCTTATGCGCGAAATAAGCGGCCAAAATGATTGAGGGTAAATCCGTCGGAGGGTATATCCAAGGAATTTGTGAAAATCCGTCCCACTCGATAGAGGGGTTAACCTAACATTCTGTAAATATATGTTAATATATCTGTAAATATTATTCATAAAATGTAAAAAAAGCATAACAATTTCAAAAAGAATAAAAAAATTACTGACGACGCTATCTTCTAGCTGATTTTAAACACGCCTAAATGATAGAAATATCCATCTATCATTTAGCCAGTCCAAAGCCTGGATAAAGTGTGATGGAAATCAGTATGCCAGAGTAAGTGTCAACCTCTTAGGACACAGGTAAAAATCAATGATGGTCGCTTTTTTCGCAGGTCACTAACTTCACTCAAGTAGTTACCTCACAGGTGCACATACTATTTCGTGATAGCCGCTTATTTCGCTGATCCCTTTTTCGCGACACCGTTGCAACGACTAGGGAAGGATAGTTGGAAAGACCGTGACATTTCGGTCAACTTTACTCCGATAGTAGTTCATTTGAATAATGAAGTCAAAATTTAAACAAAATATACTCTACACAAATCAAGAGAACAATCACATACTCCCCAATTTTATTTGAGTGTTGGCGCACGAATCGTACAGCCTGAGCAGAGGCTAATTTTTCACATATCAGCGAAATATTTATATTTTTATCTAAAACAAGTCAACTCGACAAAAACGAAATAGAATATTTCAATTTTTAAATCACTCAATTCCAATCTCCAAGCACGCTTTTAATAAAGAGAATGAAAGAGAAGCAATTTCTTGTGTCAATTTATGCAATAGATATTTTTTCTTATCACTATTCTTGAATCTTTTCAAAAAACCCTTCATGTCCCGAAAAAATATAACAAGTGATTAAAGGAACTCCGTTAGCAACTAACAATAGAATACGATGATGCTATCGAACATTATCAATATAAGATCGTCAATAATGAAAAAATACAAACCTGCATGGCCTTGATGACTTGCAAGTTGGGAATGTTCTCCAGATCTGGATGCTTGGCTAGATGAAAATCTTTCTTAGCCACCATAACACCCTCCTTGAAAAGATGCTCATAAATAGCGAGTCTATTCTTTTTGGGCATCAACATCCTGAAAAGACAATTCATCGTGAAAGATGTTAATAAGTTAATTGAATTTCAGTAACAAAAAAGGAACCAAAAATTAATATTAAAAGGACCAGTACAAAGATAGAATGAACAACTCGAAGATAGGATCTTCATAGCCCTTCATAAGAAATTCTTCTGCTGATGAACATGCCTAAGTCACCTTACTAATATGCGGTGATTTGGTATACTGAGGAGTACCTAACATGATCTGGCCTACAGTCATTGTTCTACTATAGTAAGGTACTATGAGTACAAGTACAGATTAGAGTATACGTTAGGCTATATATTATCATTATAAATTACATTGATAATGTAAAAGAAATTATTTCTGGAAAAAAAGAACACTAGCTATGCGGAAAGGCAAATAGTGTGTATGGCCTACGAAATAACTCTATAAAACAGTGAAAAATTGAATATTCTGATTTAATGACTGTACGAAAACAAAATAAGATATAAAAATAGCAAGTTGATAAATCTGTGTATAAGTTGATGATAACTAGGTGATAAGTTGATCGGTCGGATAAGGACGAATTTGACTCTATGCTCCAATAATTATATTTTTGATATGCCAAAAAATTATTCAAGGTTATTAATTGATTGTCAAAGTTTTCTCAACTTATTTCCACCATTTGCAACGAAGAAATTTATATTATTACTCAGATTTTAAACATGCCCATAATGATGAATTACCTAATATCGGCTCCAATGTGTTTTTAACATACAATCGCTCAAAAGCCAGAATCTTATGAAAACCAAAAGATTTCATACACACCGGGAGATCACAGGCTACTAAATCCGTAATTTCTCATCCATTTTCAAACTTAGATCACAGGCTACTAAATCTCTAATTTCTCATCCATTTTCAAACTTAAAAGTTATTTTGAAAGAACCAAATAATAATTTTAGATGATCAGTTGTTGAAAACTTGAAGCAAACGTTTATTGAGGTGACTAGTGTAAGGGAAGTTTAGTGGGTGGCCGATAATTGGTATGTTTACCTTACGACAGATAATTTTTTCAATCTCTAGTTTATATCCTTTTACGAAACTCAAGATCAAAATCAATCATTGCTATGCTTTTGATAAATTACATTACAACAAAGAGCTTTCACTATGGAACGAAATCGAATAATCGGAGCCTAAATGTTAGCAGCCGCTATAAAACAATAAAATTCATTCGAAATCCTTCTTGGCATTTATAGTTTTAGCCTATTTCCATTGCCAAAAGTTTACTCATATGAACTGCAAGGTTGCACTTCCATATCTAGCCCACCGAAAAAATCGAATAAGTAGTAAATTCGATACAAATATATACGATATTTGTACCAAAACTTGCTTACCTTAACGTTACCTTCATAGAATACAGAGTCCTGTCTTCGATTATTTCCGTAGGGTAATTTAGATATGGAAGTGCAGCCAAATTCAACGTGTAAAACACAAATACAGTGGACTGCATAATTCTTGAACATCGGAATGTCATTTATTTGTTCATTATTGAAGATTGAGGGGTTTCAAAGAAATGCGAACGTAGAATACAAACATAACCTACAATTCAAAATACTGTATTTTGAAACAGAAGATACTATCATGAAAGTATGATGAAACAATTAGCAGGTAAATTTAATAACAGAAATTAATGTGAAAATGCAGTGATATAAATATTTTAGTGGCTATTTACATGACACAGTCTGTCCTGAACTGAGCTTGTCCACAATTGAATCTGTGTATTTCAATTTCGAGTCTTCAGTTAACGTGAGTGAAATTAATATTAAGTTAATATAATAAAAAATGTACTTACTTGATCAATATTTAATACGATTGAATCAGAAAATACAGATTATTTTTCCTTTAGAAAGTATACACTACACGTTTTCTTGCACCAACCATTGAAAGGAAGTAATTTTCAATGTATTGCCAACTCAATAGCTGAATACTAATCATATTGAATTTGAGAATAATTCCTTCGACAATGCAGTATACTGATAGATGAAAATAACACATTGGTTAATTTTAAAAATAATTTGTTCCAGATTGAATTCCGATTTAGATAATAATGATGTGATAAATCACTTTTATTCATCTACTCTATCGGTTTTGCTCATGACTATTTCAGCTCCGATAGAAGCGCGAAATTCAAAGTTTTATTTATCCTGAAAGAATTCAAATTTACTAGGTTATCCCGGGTCGCACGAATGTGCGACTTTATTAAACTTTGTAAAATACATTCCAAATGTAGATTTTCTACATACTGAACGACAGCATTGCCTATGATGATAAGTTTAAGCACAGTATGAGTTGCTCCATTTCTAAGTGGGTATCAAAGATACCTATGATGCTATGAGTTCCTTAATTTTCTCCATTTCTTAGTAAACATCAATGCTTTTTATTTTGCATTGAATCTGGAATAAATGCTTGAACACTCTGGTTAAATAAGTACACTTTTTATATTTTCAATTTTTTTTTTTTGAGGATGAAGCCCACATAGGTCTGAGACCTGTGCGTGGGTAATGAGTTGGATGATGGTGATTTATGAGTTGGACCTACAGTTCTAGGTGGGTTCCGAACCACCGGGAAGTGATTTTCAGCAGAGAACAGTGTCTTTTTTGCTGGCCAATCTAATCGGTCACCGTTACAAACAGAGGACCTACGAGAACGCAGCTTTATCTATCTGATTGAACATCAGATACCTGCTACAAATTTCATTTGTTTCTCAAATCAGTTCATGATTTGAAAAACAAAATGATTTTCTGTTCAAATCATGTTTGTGTAGATACGATAATCTTTCCTCAGGTGACCCTGCTCCGAAGTATCTTCCACAAAAAAGCGCAGCCCAGCAAAAGATCTTGCTCTACTGGCAGCAACATAGAGCTGGCCGTGTCGAAACACGGGCTCTGGGAGCTATATATACTCCAACTTTGCCAATTAATTGACTGGCCTTGTGCCTTGTTGATGGTCATAGCAAAACCTGGTATTATAGGAAATTGTGTCCGTTCTAATGCAAAAGGGAGCACAGTATCAGAAGGTCGCAAAATAATCCGTGGAATAAGTACACGGAGTGCAGTTGAAGTTCCAGTTAAAACCTCGCTATCAATAGAATTTCGAAGCAATCCTTCTTTTTCTCCTTCCTCTTCTTCTTCTTCTCCGACTTCTCCTTCGTCTTCTACTCTTCCTTCTTCCCCTTCTTCTTCTTTTCTCTCTCTTTCCTCTTTATCCTATCCTCCCACCCTCTCTCTCTGAATGAACAATGAAAAATAAACTTTTTGTTTCAAAACAGCTTATCATCAAATCATAAGTGTTGAAATGTGAAAATTTTCAGCTCACCGATCCCTATGTTAAAAAAGCAATGGCAAAAATTGAAACTTTGATCGTTCATTCCTCATGTCCTCGGTGACTTTTCAAAATGTAAGACCTTATCAAACATCTACTCGATGAGATCTTTCAAATGAGACGTGAACGAACAAATTGGTCAAGAAACCACGGATGAGTTGTCATCACAAAAAACATGTTCGCCTATTTTATATAAAGATTTCATTTCTACATCAATTAAATAGATTTACGAGGTTGGAAAATCTTTAGCAGAGTGATCGATAGCAGAGGTTCCTAACCTTTTTTTTCTTTAAGATTTTGGCGTATCACCATCATTGGTCATGGGGGGGGGGGGGGGTGTGTGTAAATTGAATGAAACTATTTTTTTTTAGAAAAGCATTTTGTATCAGAAACATGTTCATTATTAATTTTATTTTTATTAAATAAGTAATAAACTTTCTAGGCTATTTAATTAAACACTTGTTAGTTTGTTCCTATAATTATTTTGGATTTACAAATTTCATAAAAACCATTTTCAAACAATCAACTAGTAAAGAAAAATGGCATCAGAAACAGCATATAGCTTTCCGGAAGAGCATTGGATACTCGGATTTATAACCGATCAAGAAGTCTATTAATGATTTCTCTATAAAAACATCTCTCATGGAACTGTCTTCTGTTAAATCGATTAAATTTTCCAGAAATTCCAACTCATTTGGTGATCCTGCATAAAGATTTCTGATACAGTCAAGTTTGGAATAGTCTTTGAAGAAATATTTATTAAAGTCTCAAAGAGCTTTCCAGTGCAGAATTATATCAACAAACACATCTGGCTTTGGAGGTATCATTTTCTTCAAAGAATTATGACAGTGTAGGAAATGCTGAGACATTCTTCTCTTGTATTTGCAAACTCAAAAGGACCAACCTTTTCTTGGAAGAGTTTATTTTGTCATTGGCTGTGAAGGGTTTTGTATTTGCTCCCTGAAGACTCATTTCCGCATGTAGAGTCTATCAAAAATGTCAGCTAAATGCCAATCTTGACAACATTCTTAATCACAGAACAAGTTTTTTGTGTCACTATTTTTTTCTAGGCTACGTGACACATACCACCTGAAATCTTCCTGCGTACCACCAATGGTACATGTACCACCAGTTGGAAACCCCTGATCTATAGCATGATGTACAATTAACCAAAATACAAGCAATACACTAAAAGTTTAAATTATATGAAGAGTATTTCAGTTTCAGGAGGAACCTGCCATACTGCTTCAGCTTATTCCTCTCATCAAAATAAAAAAGAAAGTTCTCTGACTTTGGGCATAATTACAGTACATAAATCATATCACTCATAAAATAATGATTTAAAAAATTGGATACATGTGAAGATATCCATATGGTACTATGATATGTTTAGTAAATGACACCAGTTACCTGACTGCCAGTTAATTTTGCAGAAAAAGAATTCTATCTTAGTGCAAAGAAAAATTTATAGGTTTTAAGAATTCGATTTATATAAAGGAAGAAACTTTAGTGAGCCCAACAGGCTGGAGAACTTGCTTGCAAACAACTAATTTTGGAAAGGGAAACTCATTTGGGAAGCTTATTGTAGGGGAAGGTGGTAACGAAAAACGGCTGTTTTGAAGATACTGATTTAGATAAAATTCACAAGACATCTATCACTTGAAGTTAAAATTCATCGTTGCTCTGATACACAGATTTATTTTCCACAACAAAGACCTACTGTTCTCATATACCGTAAAATGGGGTAACTTGAAACATTCAGAGGTAATTTTTGAGGTCTGTAGTGGCAGCCCTGCAAATAGCATCCTTGAGGATTGAATATGTGCTTCTCAAGTTCCTACTGTAGATTCATGACACTGACAACATATGCTGAAATTTCCAATCAAAAGCAAAGGTAAGCATAATTTATTTTTTTTCAAATCTTGTTTGTGATTTTCTAACCTAAAATCATGCTTAGAAAAACTTCATCTGCAAATCATATTAAACGTTATTGGATGGTATTAATAAATGATGTAACTTAACCTCACTTTTTTTGTTTCATGTGAGTTAACAGACTGAGTTTTTGAGGTCTTACATTTTTTCATATTCAGTATTTAATGCCTGAAGTTTGAGCTCCACAAGTACAGTCTTTGCTTCTTTTTTGCTTGTTCCAGGTTGAAACATGGTGAGAAATCAACAGTGGAAGCCAGGAGCATGGAAATATCATGACTTCAGTGATGAAAATCTAGCAAAAGCACTCAAGGCAGTAAATGACAATACCCTATCCTTATGCAAAGCTGCTGAAAAGTATGGTATATCATCTGCAACATTAAGTAGGAAGATAAGAGGTAAGCATTCAATGAGTATTGGAAGTCCCTGTGTCATTTCATCAGAGAATGAGAAATTATTGACTCATCATGGATTAGTTCTTGCCAGTGAATGGGGTTTTCCCCTTACAACTTTTGATTTACACTTGATAGTCAAAGCCTATCTAGAAAAAAAAGGGGTGATATTTTAAAGACCAGCCCAACCAGAGTCACTAACCCAGAGCACCCTCATAGAGCAATCTTGATTCACAATATAAGAGAAAGAAATAAAAAAAATGAGAGAGAGAGATAGATAGATTTATTAATCAAAGGTATTGCTAGGTCTGATAAGACCCATTGCATACATTGCTGTTAAATATTCATTCAACTGTACACAGAAAACATAATAAGAAACAAGAACAATAATATATCAATAATATCTGCAGCGACAGTGAATAAATTAAACAAGATGAAAGTACTCATTGAGAATAAAGAAAAAGCTTATTGACTAAACAATGAAGTGAAATTAGAATTAATAGAACAACAAATAAAAATAATGAATGAAGTATCTTACATCCGATTTAAAACCTGTAAAGTAATTATAACAAATTTCATTACAATTTATTGTTTGAATAGATACACACGCTCACACACACACCTCACACACAATCAATAACCATGTCACTACTCAATTGTGTAGCTAGGGACTGTCAAGCAGGTACCTAAATATTTGCCTCTTGAATATACTAAGTGATGCAGAGAGAACTATATGTTCCGGAAGTGAATTCCACAGTCTGGCTGCCGAAACTACAAATGATTGGTTGAAAATTGCAGTATGGTGAATTGGAATTTGTAGAGTATATTGATGCGATCTAGTATCATGGCCAGAGTAAACATTCACCAGTAGTGTAAAGGATTCAGACAGATAGTTAGGTCCTTCATTCAAAACTAGAATTTTAAAAACAAGGCACAGAATGAAGTACTGCCTTCACTTATTTAATTTAAGCCAACCCAGCTCAATAAAAAATGGCATTATATGTGAATCACGTCTTGCCTCAAATATAAAACGTACTGCATAATTTAGAGAACGCTGCAGACGCACATTCAACTCATTTGAAAGGTCATTGTATGCAATGCTGCAGTAATCTAAAAAAGGTAAAATTAGGGCATTCACCAAAGTCACCCTAACAGCTTTAGGTAGAAATCTTCTTACTCTCTTCAGCTGATGCATACCACCAAAAACCTTATTACAGACATGTGTGGTCTGCTCATGCCAACTTAAGGAGCAATCAATTAATACACCAAGAATTCTAACACTAGGACTGAAAGCAATACAAGTACCATTAATGACCACTGGAGGTGAATTTCCAAAATCCAATTGATTGACCAGCCTGGGGTAGCCAATGACAATACTCTTAGTTTTGGTAGGGTTCAGTGTTAATCTATGAGCATCAGACCATTCAACCAGATTTGTGATATCACTATTAACTTTATCTATGGAGTGTGAAAACTGATGGATAGGGAAATGGGAATATATGATAAGGTCATCAGCAAATAAGTGGTAAGAGGATGAGGAGAAGATCATAGGTACATTATTAATATAAATGGAGAAAAGTAGTGGCCCCAACACAGAACCTTGAGGTACACCATGGTTGACTAGCCGCCAGGAAGAAATATCATTAGAGCTCCCCAAAACAGCTTGGTAGAGACCAGTCAAATAAGAGGAGAACCATGCAATTGCTGAATCAGAGAAGTTGCACTGTTTTTTTTTCAATTTATTTATAAGTATAGGATGGCTAACACTGTCGAAAGCTTTGCTGAAGTCGAACTGTACCAATAGTGTAGCCCATGGCAGCTCGAAAATCATCTGTCATCTTGATGAGAGCAGTACAGGTGCTGAAGTTCGGTCTGAATCCTAATTGGAATTTGGCAAAAAAGTTGCAATGAGACAAATATCCTACTACCTGCTTATGTACTATCCGTTCATGGGCTTTGGAAATGGAACAGAGCATATTAGTTGGTCGAAAATCACAGGGATTAGATGCATTTTTTACTTTAGGAATGGGCTTGACCAATGCACATTTCCACAGATCAGGAAAGATGCCCGACTGCAGGGAAAAGTTGAACAGGTGAGTTATTGTAGGAAGTAACTTTTTGTAAAACAAGATAGGGATGTTATCCACTCCCTTGGAATTTTTATTTGTATTTAATATAATGTAAGATATATCTGCAGAGAGAGAGAGAGAGAGAGATTAGATTAGATTAGATTATTTACTTTATTCATGTAGATTACAAAATGCACTGTCTTAGATTCTAGATTATGATAGTTAAAAATATATAAGTACTGTAATTGTTGTTCTATGAATTTTACAAATCTAAACTAAAGAATTAATCAATGATATGTATACAGTATAAGATGCAATTTGATAAAGATAATATGATTGTGATGTATCTACATGAAACGGCGAAGTTTGAACATATAAATGTCCATTCTTGGAAGAGGATATTCAAGAATATCCTTCTCATCAACACTTGACCGTAGGCTATAATAAACTGAAAACGGTATGAAAGTCAAAAACTAAAATAAGATGAATAAATTATTTAAAGGATATGAATGATTAGAACAAAGTGATTAATAGAGTTAATTTACAATAATAATAGAGGTTATATAAGAGAGAGAGAGAGAGAGAGAGAGAGAGAGAGAGAGAGAGAGAGAGAGAGAGAGAGAGAGTGAGAGAGAGTGAGTGAGACAAGTCTAAATTGCTTTTCAAGAGCACTTTGGCACAATAACTGCTTCAGTCTATTTACTGAAAATGTAAGGGTCAGTTGCATGAAAGCCAATTACATTTAATCCTCATAGAATGACATCATTCAATGGAGATAGAACTTAATGGAGAGAATTTAGTTGCACTAAGCACAATTAAAAGCAACAACACCAATTAGGCTAACTGGCATAAAAGATATTTAACCACCCAATTACCAATGATGCAATGATTAAAGGTGGATTTACACATAGCCTGCCATGTCCATGCTATGTGATTTTGACAACCAGTAACTGGTCGCTGCCATGCCATTGCCTAGTTGCTTGTTCTCCTCTAAGAGTGCACCCTATGCAGCTGCTAAAATGGACACAGATGAGGTGGAAATAGTGATAGCGACTGCTGCTGTGGCTACACATGGTGACTTTGGACTTCGTTTCCATAGCGAACTGAAGATTCCCAAATGGGATCAGAAATACAAAATAACCAATGAGGCGCCAACTCAGCGCCCAGCCGGTCATTTCTATAACCGGCTACCTGCCCCTGCCATGCTGCTGCCTTGCCACTGCTGCAAACCAGTCGCCTGCTCGAATCGCCCTCAAGAGCAATCAGATGAAAATGGAAGAGGCATGGCATGGACATGGCAGGCTATGTGAAAATCACAACAGGCTTTACTATGTATAGTAAATGGAAAATCCGAAATAGTGATTCAGACAAAAATGCATGGCAGGGGCATGACAGGCTATGTGTAAATCCACCTTATATCTCACTAATGTCCATTAAGTTACATTTTATAGGTTATGTTTACTTTACTAGAACATGGAACTGCAAATTAGGACACAGGTGTTGAAAAACCTTTCAAAAATAATAAAATCTATTAAGAATATAATGATATTGAGATAGTTGAATAATGATTCAAATAATTCACAATGAAATGATTCTAATTCATCTTAAATAAACCCATTACACTTACAACAGTTAGTTAACTGACATTAAACTCCTTATTTAATTGGCTTTCATGCAACCAGTCATAAGCATTTTAAATGGCCCTTCTCCATTCCAATGATTAAATTTATCAAACTATATATTCTGAAAATTTATCAAACAAGTTTATTTTTATAAAAATTAAATATGAAGAACATAATGAATGAAAATTACATTTATAAAACAAATGAAATATAATTAGTAAGTTTTATTGGCAGTACAAAACATAACAAAATGAAAATGTCACAGTAAAGATATCATATTTCTGCAGAAAATATTCAGCTATTGAAGCAATGACAAAATATCTAGTTAATGCACATTCATCAGTCAGTATTACAGTACCAGTAGGCATACTGAATATCTCTGCAACATTTTCTTTATGACCTTAATCATTTTATTTTACAAACTACTCACATTATTCACATGCTTAAAACTACCAATTTAATTTCGCACAGATTTTGTAGATAAGACTTGCATCTCACATAATTGCTTAAAATATTTTATAGACTTAGCAGATATGAGCTCATATTCTCAAGTAACTGAGTCTGAGGTATTGGTATACAGCAGTGTTTCCAAACCTTCTAAGGTTCTCAATCCAATAATAATTGTAGATAGAAATGGTTTAGGCGACCAATACAAATGCCTTTTTCAGACCCCCCCCCCCCCCACACCCCAATCAATATCTAAAAAATTTTTAATGTTGTATACACATATGCTTGTACATGTATACTGCAACTATGAGTGGAGATACAGCATATAATTGCAGAAAAAAAGTTGTATATATTTTTGGCCCAAAGTCTCAACCAATATTCAATATCATCCACTTTCTTTGAACTTTTTTAGTGCTTTGTTTGAAGTAAACATCTAAATTAATATTGATCAAGTTAATTAATACAAATTAATAAAGAATCAAGTTATATTTATCAAGTGAAATTTTCCAATGAGACTGACCTAACCAATAAGATTTGGATTCACAAGTTAAATATTTGTAAAGAGAGCAGTTTTGGGCCAAATGCCTGATGTATTTTCAAATTTGTCTTAATAATTTATTTATTTTGCCAGATGATTGGAAGACGAGTCTTATCTGTCCAATTTTAAAAAAAGGAGACAAAATGATTTGCGATAATTACAGAGGTATCTCGTTACTCAGTATCGTTTATAAGATATTCACGAATATACTTCTTCAAAGGCTCATTCCATTTGCAGAGGCAATTCTAGGAGAATACCAATGTGGATTTAGAAGAGGGAGAAGCACAGTAGACCAGCTTTTCACATTGAGACAGGCCATGGAGAAGTGCATAGAACATAATGTAACCCTACACATGCTCTTCATAGATTATAAAAGAGCGTTCGACAGTCTATTCAGGACAAAGTTGGTTGAGGCTCTAATCAAAAATGGTTTGCCATCCAAATTGATTAAGCTGGTGGCAGTTACACTAAATGAAACCTATTCTAGGGTGAAGATGGGCAGCAGTGTTGGAAAGCGTTTTCCTGTGAAATATGGTGTAAGACAAGGTGATGCCCTGTCAGCATTACTGTTCAATTTGGCTCTCCATGAAGCGGTAAAAGATATCACACATGGAAATACCGTAGTGAATAGATTGTGGCAGGTCTGTGGATATGCTGATGATCTGGTCATAATAGCTAGAACTGTGCCAGCCTTAAGAGAGGCTTTCACATTACTAGTGGGCAGTAGTGTACCAATGGGGCTGGAAATAAATGAGGCCAAAACAAAATATCTCAGAGTGTCATCAACAGCAGCCGGAGAAAACATGAGAAACATGACCATTGGAACCTACACATTTCAACAGGTTAAGGAATTTGTATACCTAGGAGCCCTTATAACTGGTGATGGGAAAGTCTCAGCAGAGATACTTAGGCGGATTATGGCGGCTAACAGGTCGTACTATGCTGGTATAAAATTGTTCAAGTCTCGACTTCTATCAAGAGCAACCAAATTAAAATTATACAAAACATTAGTGAGACCTGTGGTATGCTATGGGTCTGAAACATGGGTGCTTACTGCTGGTGATATTCAAAGACTAAGAGTTTTTGAAAGAAAGGTGTGCAGAAGAATCCTTGGCCCTATCTGCGTAAATGGATTTTGGAGGGGGAGAAGGAACTGTGAAATAGAAAGGTTCCTGGATCATGAGGATATTGTTAAGTTTATTAAATCAGGACGAATTAGATGGATTGGACATGTGGTGAGGATGGATGATGGAAGGGTGACGAAGTGTATATGGAAGGAAAGATTATCTAATAGAAGAAGAAAAGGTAGACCGAGGAATAGATGGACGGATGATGTGGAGCGTGATATGAGAGTACTTGGAATACGTAACTGGAGAGGGCAAGTAGAGGATCGGGAAAGATGGAGAGGCTATGTTAAGGAGGCCAAGGGTCACATCGACCTGTAGCGCCAAGGAGTAGTAGTAGTAGTAGTATTTATTTATTTATATAATAATGAATAAATCATCTTAGTGTGCATAAACACAAAATTGACAATGCTAGATTGATATCTTCTATATTTTAAGCACACGTTATACTAGGAAACGGAATTTAGAGTGCAAAAGCACACTTTGAAAATGTTTAAAATCACAGGGTTTTTATACATTGATCTTTTACAGTACTTGATGGTAGTGGTGGAGAATAATCGATAGTCAGCCCCATCGATAGTCAACACCTTTACTATCGATAGTCAACAACTTTACTGTCGATAGTCAACACCTTTACTATCGTTAGTCAACACCTTTACTATCGATATTTATCGATAGTTAATCTTTATACAACAAAATGCAAATACTATATTTTATTTATAATTTTCTGTTTGTAAACCAATATTCACAGCTTTTATGTGTGATAAATCTAAAAAGCTTCAACAAATTGTAAAAACCGGCAAAAATATAATCCAGACTGCAGACTCCCTTTCACACACAGGCTTAGCGCTTAGACCCTTGTGTGAGTAGCATGTAATAATATATTAATAATTGCATTATAAAGTTATGATTTATTTTGTTTTATGGTATATGCGGTATTCTTTTATTTTGTATTCTGTTTCTTTTTCATGCAAATAAAATTGACTAAGAAGATACATAATCATAACATAACCTAAGCACAATAGGTAGGTACTGAATAATATACAATTTTCAGAGGAAAACTCACTATAAAAACACTATCGAAAACTATCGATTGCGCACTGCAAACTATCGATTTTTACCGATAGCCGCAACTATCGATAGTTCTATCGATTATTTTCCACCACTACTTGAGGGGATAAAGAAATAATTTCAGGTGACCGTGTTTTCAACTACCAGCAGCACAGTCTTCGTGATCACGCTACGCTAATTGAATAATTGAATACTTGATGTTGAGTAGTATGTCCTTCATGTAGAAGAAAGCTTTACTACACCTCTTTACTACATCAAGGGCAACTCAATTACAACACGTTTGTGGTTTTGTGTTTGGTAGAACTCAATCTTGATGCATGAAAATCAAACTACCGAAACCAATGTTCCACATTAATTTTTATTGATAAGAAACCGCATTCACGTTTTCGCCGCATCGATCTGTTTATTACTAATTTATGTAGTAAATGAATGAAGTAGAACAGTTTTTTTACAATTTTTAACGAAAATCGGGTCGAAAGTTTCAATTAACAAAAATTAATTTTCAATACTGTTAGTAAAGTTGTTGTAATTGGAAAAACATTCAATTAACATTTGTAAAGCTGGCGGGTTTTTCTAGCTCCGCCATTTTTGCTGCGCAGTGCACTCTGCAAAAAGTGCGGAGCTAGGAAACCCCTGCTTAAGGTAAATCTTAAATCTTTTCAAGTACCTACCTATAGTTAAAACCTAATATAAATATTTCACTTTCTAATTTCATAGAACATCATTATAATTGGTTTCTTTAGATTCTGGAAAAATGTGTTGCATATTAGCATTAGAATTTTCTAGAACTAACCAGAATATGAGGAAATACATATCTTGAATAAATTTGCAAATAATAAGCAGATACGTTTTTGAACGTACAATTTCATTTATTCTTAAAATCTTGCTTCACTAACCAAAGTTTCGATTTTTATATGCAAGCTAAAATATTTCAGATTTTCTATTTTATTGCAATTTATGTAGTAATTACAATCACACATGAATATTTTAAAAAATCAGTACATTATTCAGTTCTCCAGTCTCTTCCTAAATTGACATGACTGACAATATGTTACAAGGTATACCTAATCTTGTATTTACTATTTATAGATGAAAATGGAGCAATTTTTCATCAGAAAAATATTGTTGCTGCAATTTATTTCTCTTTTAAAAACACTTTACCCAGCTAATTAACTTCTAATGATTTAAAGTTTGAAAGCCATAAGAATAAAATCGTCCATTGTTTTTAGGAAATTTTATCAAAATGCTATAAGATGAATAAAATATTCTTTATAGGTTTTTAAGTAGACTATAACATTAGGAATTGTTAAGCATTATAAAGCATTTTTATATTTTCCACAAAACTGTGATTCGAAGAAAATTACACAATGTTTGATATATTCGCAATACATTATAAGCTTACATTTTTTCAATAGAATTGAAATATTTCCAGTTGACTCAAAGTATCTAGATTATTGATAAGCTTCAAATTATGATCTCCTTGAACTTTCCAAAAAATTTATACAGATTTATTTAGGGTCTTTATAATATATATATAGGATCTTGTTAATAACAATTTCCCTTACATGCTGTGTTTAATATAATTAATAAAATAAAATAAGGATATTATTCCATTGCCAAATTAAACGCTGTAAAAGCTTTTGAAAATGCTTGAGTCAATAGTAATAATAATGTTAACAAAAAGAAGAAATACAATACATTATTTATGTTTGAAAAGTGAAGAACTTTCAGTAGCCATAAATATTTAATATAATAAGGTAAGAAAAGTTTTTCAATGTACCGCACAAATACGTAGTATACAAATACAAGTAAGTAGTAATGATACAGCTTTTCACTCACTCAGAAAAATATTGTAATTAGTAATCCATTAAGATGAAATAAAGTATATTTTTTTAAATTCTGGAAAATTGGAACAATATTTCGAAGATAGAATGGATAGTGGGAAAGATATTAATTTAGAATGAATAATCATGATATTACATTTAAAACAAAAAAATTTATTGCTCCTATGTCCTAAAATTTACATGTTCATATTCAAGTTTTGACCATTCAATGGTCATGAACGAAGAGAGACAGAAAGATAAATTATTCAACTAGACAAAAAAATTGAAGATCATAAAATATTGTATAAAACCAAGTACAGCCAATTAATCATTATTTGTAAGAGCTAAAACAGAGGTTCTCAAACTGGGGGTCACGCCCCTTTGAGGGGGGGGGGGGTAGACGAATTTCAAGGGAGGAAGAATTGTTTAACAAAAAATAAATAAAAAGTAAAAATAACTGTAATTCCCTTTATTTTGTGGTCACACCTTTTTGTACGTTGCCTTGTACGTTCTATTGCTACTCAAACACATTACTATTGTAAAAACATGAGTCAGCATTAGCATACATAAAGTAGGGGAGGCGTGAACTCACATCAGTGATTAAAAGAGGGGGGTGGGGCGCAGAGCCTGAAACGTTGAGAACCCCTGAGCTAAATTTTCTAATTTCGAAATTTTCAATTTAAATAAATATGACTGTCTTCCATCATAAAAACTACAGATTGTAGACAATAACATTGAAAAAACTCGCTTAAAACTGATTGTGTACAAGCCAGCCTTTTAAGAATTTTCGAGATACTGCTATTATATTTATAATAGTTTCAAGTTTACCACATATTATGATTTTGAACCAGTAAACAGCTGATTGCAGAATGGATGATAAAACAACTGAACATTACCATAATTATTATTATTAGTACTTGTGTTTGTGTTCCAGCTTTCTACTTCTTCCCTTTTTCCTTCCTTCCCTTTTATCACTTCTTGTTCTTGTTTCTTTTTCTTCTTCTCTTTCTCCTGCTGATGATCCTCGATGATAGTACTTGATGATGATACTCGATTAAGACACTCAATTATGGCCCTCTTCTTCTTTTTCTTCTCTTTCCCCTTTTTTCTTCTTGATGATGATGGCCCTAGATCAGCGGTTCCCAAACTTTTTTCTTCTGCGTACCCCTTAGACCATATTTTACAGACATAGAACCCCCAAAGTTCTAACTACTTTTTTACTTTACTATAACAATATTAAAGAGGGTTTAATGCCCATTTATTGCAATATTTGAACAACATATCGACGCCTATGAATGGGAATTCAGCTAAAGAAATAAAATAGTAGGTAACACAATAATTTCTGCTGAACACCGATTTCTTTTATTGAGGACATCGAATGTAATATGTTTAGAGACGAATATTAGAATTTAAATTTCAACATGTTACTAAAATATAGCCTACATAGAAGTGTCAGAATAGAATACATTATAGATAGAGTAGTCGCACAACAGAAACTGCACACCACTAGCATAGATCAACCATTCCTAAGTCTATGCCACAACAAGACAATGAACATCCGCCATTATGGATTATTTTTTGCGTACCCCCAACTAGGACACTGTGTACCCCTAAGGGGTACGCCTACCCCAGGTTGGGAACCGCTGCCCTAGATGATGATATTCAATGACGAAACTCTATGATGGCCCTAGATGATGATACTCGATGAAGACCCTCAATGATGATCATTGAGTATATTATCAAGGGTCATCCCATTGAGGGTCTTCATCAAGTATCATCATTGAGTATATTATTAAGTATCATAATTGAGCATATCATCGAGTATCACCATTATCATACATCATCAAGTAGAATATCAATATCATCAATGATCATGATTATAAATCAATATTCATGGATCAATATTTCATTTTTTCTCTTGGCCAAGACTAGTTTGACGAAAAATATTGTACATTAACTGTTGGTTCGGAATATGTTTACCATACTCTCATGATAATTCTTCACATGAATTGTGAATAATATACTATTATCATACAAGATGATGACAAAGTGTTGAAATTTGATTCTTTCAAAATATTCGAAAATATCACAAAACATTGAAATATGTTCTTTTTTGAGATCATAAATAATTATTATCAGAACTGAAAAAGGTAGAGTCTACACGAATTGATAATTGCCTTAGACCATACTACTGTATGTAATTATTGTATCTTATAGCAAACTTATTCAATTTAAAACTAATAACCTACCTAAAATATGACTAGTAAAGTCCTGGTGTTGAGTACCGGTACCATAAATTACAGTAGAATAATGAAATCACTGTAAAATTACTAAATTTATTGCTACAATAAATAGTAGTAAGCAACTTAAGATTTTTAAAGAACAGTAATAGTTGTAATTTCATAGTAGAATACAAGTACCGTCTGTAATATATTTACATAACTGTAAAAAAACCTTTACTAACAAACTACGAAACGTATCAACACATAATATATTTACAATCTGACTAACGTCGTGGCTGTAATATCATAGTATAACAGTTGAAGAACTGCATACTATACTCAAGAACGATCACTAGGTGTATACTTCGATGCGATTTCAATTGAATTTAAAATCTCTATACGTTATAATAAATACAATTATTACATATTTCTAACTACATTTTCAATATGAAACTATATACAGAGCTTGAGCAGAATGTAGCCGTAAGCAATAAATACTCAACATTTGATTGTTTACAATGAGAAAATAATATTAAAAATTAATTAGGTATTACTGTAATTCAATTTGGCTATAAATATATTTTTGCTGGGAAAATAACATTGCAATTATCTTTTCTTGGCTATTCATTGTGATAAATAACGAGTATTTCACATCTCGTGAATAGAAGATAATTATAAACGTCAAAAAATTCCTAATAAATACTATAGGGAAATGCTACTTACATCATAATATTCCTGACACATCAGTAGAATATTGTAGGCCTAGTTACTTATTATCTTGAAAGACATTAACTTTGAAAATCAGTGTCATGCTCATTGCTCTTGACAAAATTCATTTCAAGGACATTTCGGCAACCTATAGGAAGACATTGCTCCTTTTATTCCAGATCTGAAAATGAAAAACTGTTTTATTTCTTGAAATTTACACGAATACTAACCGAAGTAATACAATTCGAAGAAATGAATTCCCATAACTTATATTTTACCTATCACCACATTAGTAGTAAAAAGTTAACTTCAGTAGGAAAGGGGGTATAATTTTTCGATCATCGAAAAAAACAAGGTTTCTAACTTATTTGAATATGCCAGTGATTCGACATAATCCTCTGCGAAAAAATTGGAACAATATATATTTTTTTAATTCATAAACAACTATCTCGGAAACCATTGAATAAAAATAAAGAATAATAAGACGAAATTGTCACAACCACATTTATTAAAAAATATAGAGATACTAGTTTCGGATGTTACTCCATTATCAATCTCAGATAAATATTACAAATATAAAGATACTAGTTTCGGATGTTACTCCATTATCAATCTCAGACTGAGATTGATAATGGAGAAACATCCGAAACTAGTATATATATATGTTTAATAAATCTTGTTGTGACAATTTCGTCTTATTCATTATGGATATCTTCCACAATATCACCTTCACCACTAAAAATAAAAACAAATCATAAAGAGATGAGAAAATCTAAACAAATCTAATCAAAATGGGTTTTTAAATCAACTTAATGTTGAAAGTGACTGAAAACTGAACATTTTCATTCACACTTGACACTGAGCGTGCTATTTCAATCGAAAATACCGAAAAATCTCATTAATATAAAAACAGCCATTTTACTTATTCCTCTGAGATTACAATTTTCTTAACTGCAAAAATATCAAAGCTGTTTGAATTTTTTGTTGAAAGTTAAAAGATTATAATGGTGTTTGGGTACTTTTATAATATTGTAGTTTTCATCTTTCCCTACGATCACTTTGAGGGAGTATGGAATTACTTGTTGCATAAATTGCAAACATAGTATATCCACAGTTAAATAAGTTTTGCTAAAATGTGCTTATATATTGACAACTTTTTTTTCAAATCAGAACTAAGTTCAACGACTATCAATCGGTATCGTCAAAAAAATTTACAAAATTATTCGCAGTATTTTATGGTAAATTATTAAGGCTTTTTACTCCGCCATGAACCGATGAAACGCGGAGGCATTTTGGAAACGAAAAGTGGGAATCCAGCTGATAAGCACTGAACTAGACACTTAATTTGCTGGGACTTTCGATCTTGATGAAATAGTCAGTAAATACTGCTATTTTTACTCACTTAGAAAGTAAAAATTAAGGGTTTACAACTAAAATTCAAGGTTGTTCTCGGCTTGGCTAGAATGTTACAAGATAATCTAAAAATGTATTTACGATAGACATCTTTGCATGCTTTGAGGAAGGAGCCTTGATTATAGCATCATCATTTACAGACAATGCCTGTTCATCAATATATTCCATTTTCAAAATTTTCCTTTGAAGCACGTTACGAGTAACATGATCACGACAATGGGAATGAGTACCATTTTGAAAATAAAAAAACGACCAGCCATGATGTGATTATTGTAAAATGCTTACCTGACTGTTCTCAGGAGCAGTTATTGTAGAAGGTGTGAGAAGGTGATCGAGGCTGCTGATGCCGCAGAAGTTCTCCCACTGTGATTGCAACCTGAACGAGGCCTCTTCCTTCCAGCACATCACCCGCACAGCACACTAATTTCTATGAAAAAATATACAATTTAAAATACAGTAATGCACTCTTATAAAGTTTAATCGATTCCAGTTTTTTTTTCTTTAAATTTGCAGGAAGTAATTACGATCTATATATAATAATGACTTTAGTGTCATCTCAGTTGTGAAGACTGAAGAATCCACTGAGAAATGAGACTTTATCTGGAATGAATGTGTCCTTTTGGTATGGTTGATGTTTTGGTAAGAAAATGTGGACTTTCACTAGAGGTAGCATGTCCAACAAATTAATAATGATACATCCAGCTGGAGATCGCAATCACTTGCTAAAAAATCGAAAGAAATGCTCCGCCTCTAAGGGTGCTTGTTCAGTGGAGCACCCAATCCGATACACGGTATTCGATGAAAATCACCACCACAGAATCAAACACATGCTGTGGAATTACGTAGGAGATTGGAGCAGTTTGAACATCACCTTTACACATCATATGCTTGATTTTGCGATAGTGAATATCATAAGAGACATAGAGTATTGATGCTCCACTGTGCAAGGACCCTTACAGCTGACATTGAGTGGCCTTAGTTGAATAACTGGACGACTAGAAAAATACTAGACAATTTTTCAAGTTTCAATTCAATGGTTTCCGCTAGAGATTTCGTCTGATGGCGCCGTGTACAAAATAATAGAATATATAAAAGCGAATATATTGGACACACAATCATTGTACTATATTAATATTTCAATTCAAAAAAAGCTAGTTGAGTTGTATGACAGGTACAAAAGATGGAAAATGTTTGTAAGAAAATTACTAAACTTCTACTTCACCACAATCATTACGTGATTCATCCAGACCGAACATCAACCAATTAAAGGTTTCTTTTGATAATTTCTATTTAGGCTCATTTTAGAGTTCAGTCAGCTTAATTGAGAAACAATTGCCGTTTTAATCATGAAAGTTCTATTACTTAAAATCAATCATTATTCAAGGCAATATTAACTAATCTGGGAAAATTTGGAGTTTTGCAGAAAAATAGCTTATAGTTTTGAAATATTTATTAAATGCCTCACACAAAACAAATCTGAATAAAAATTAAATAGTAAATAGAAAAAATGCACAGTACAACAAAAGAATGAATATAAATAGTATTACAATACTGGAGTGTAATGAGTCGAATTAATTTGTGAAGATATGTGCACACATTTTATAAATCAACTTAAAACCAAAGCTAAGGAAAAAGCTACACATGAAAAAGATCTTCACATAAAAAACTTAATTTACTTATAAATAAGATTGTACAAATGACTAGAAAGTATAAAAACCATCAAAAAATCAATTCAATACCGGGTGATTACAAAAGAATGTCCCAGTTTTGAAGGGCTTTATTAACAAAACTCTAATACAAGATGTTTGTACTTTTCATAAGAAAAAGCATATTTAAAAGTTTTCATAAATGTTCGTTCACCAGTAGCCCACACGAAATCTATGCGGTAATCGAATTCTTCCTATACTCGTAATGTTTCTTCCTATACTCCTATGGTTTCAGTGGCTGCAGTTATTTTTGCAAAAAGTTACCAGTGTGTGGAAAACACAGTTAGAAAATATCCCAGAGTTAAATAAGAATTTTAAATCAGGGCTTCTTGGAAGGCAGTGAATAAAATCCTCTGTCCATTCCTCTGGAGGTAATCCATAGAAAGGATACCTAAAGTTTTAGTTTGTCATCCACGAATTCTCAAACAAGTGAATGTGAATCTGGTGATGCTTCATCCAGTTGGAAAATGATGTGTTCCTCTTCTTCTAATTGAGAAGACAATCAAATCATGACCATGTCCAAGTACAATAATAAAGAATAGCCATTGAAACCGTAGCGCAGGACATGTAGAAAAAAATTCGATTATCGCAAAGATATCGTTAAGGCGGTTTTTTCTGGATATTCTGGTGGCGGTTACATTGAACATCTTTTGTAATCATCAGGTAGAGTAGAATAGACTATAGATAGAATATGTAATAATGTTTCATTACATCTAATGAAAGTTGAAGGACACCAGTGGAATTGGTTTAGAATGTTAGCAAATTAATCGTAAACCAATTGTGATTTGGAAAATTTAAAACTTTGCTTATAGAATAAACTTTAAAAGAATATAAAATTGGAATGATTTTTAAACGGTATACTTGAACTTTTGTGTGATGAAGTCAATACGATTTTTACAGAATTCTGGAAATAGAGTGAAAGAAAACGTAATACAAATATGTGAGTTCATAGAAAATGAAACTAAAGAACAAGAATAACTCCGGTATTTCTGATATATGATACTTTCATTGCACTACTCAAATTGGAAATAGATTATTCAAAATAAAAGCAGGATACACTTAGGATCACTTCAAGAAAAATCAGTAGAGGAGTTGAATAAAACAATCACTATTATTAGTCAAGCGTTTGCAAGAGAGAGGCTAATTAAATACAGTACTACTAAAAAGAAATACATTCAATTGTTCATTATAATGAAAACTTAAACAAATTTCAAACTTGAAAAATAACTATGTATTTTGAAATAAAGGTCTATCGCCTCTTTTTGAATTCCAAATACACTATTTTTATCCAAACATAGGTACTAAATTTTTGTCGGTGAATGAAGATTCATTTCATTTTATATTTCTAAAGGATAATCTAGATCTCAGAATAAGAGGAATCTTATTATTTTGAAATTGTGATATTATTTCATCACAGTACTACCTCTGTTATCAAAGTTGAAATCAAAGTTTTATAAAAGTTGCTTGTTGCTTCACGAGTGTGAAATATTTGAGTGCTAAAATGATGCTTGCGCAACATCAAACCACTACAATCTTCAGTCAATCAATGTTAGAAAATCCGGAGGTTTTGGACACCTCATAATGCATAACACAATCATGGAAATAGGAAGAAACATTCAAACGTCCTTCTATTTAATCAGCGCAATTAAATAAATATTATCTGAATTTTAACAAATTCTAAGCAGTGCCAGTCTGCCAAGCACCGTACAATAATAACAAGCACCAGAACAACTAATAATGAAAATATACACTTCTATAATATATATATAATTCATTTTTCAATAATACCGCTGCAACTGAATCTTAAAATACTCCAACTCTTGAACATACTTCAATATACTGCATTATAATAGAAATGCAATTATAATATTTATAAAAACGTAGTCTACCAACAGAAACTTCTATGTGAAAGCTGTACACTTGTGATTATTATTATACAGGTATTACTGTAACATATTTTCAACTGAAAGATAAGTGCAGTAGAATATTTGAAGGCTTGTATTGATCATCTTATGCCTATTCTCTGTCTCTAATCTACAATAAAAAATCTTCAAACACGATTCATGATTTACTATATTTTCACAGCGTTTATAGCAACAACTAGTATGGCAAGTAATGAAATGGCATTTTATATACAAACTTTTGAACAATTTGATTTCCAATTTTAAACATTCAAATACATCTACCTGAGAAATACATTTCTTAAATACCTATGAATAGTTTTATCCTGATAATAGATAAATACAAATCTTCCAATACAATCAACAATTTTGATACTTGGAATGCAGATATTTTGTATCAGTTCAATAATCAAGTTTGGGTAAACTAGTACATAGGTTTTATTGAGCTTACATGTAAGATAAGACTGACGTTTTAGGGGAATAAAGTAGGAAGTACCAAGGTAATAATTATTAGAAAACATTATCTTTCAACACTAATTACCTTGGCACGTGCCATAGAACAAGTTTCAGCTCTGATTAGATTTGTTGAGATTTGTGCATAAAATAGGACAAATCCACGATAAACGTTGAGAGAGGTAGTTTGTGGAACAAGAAAGAGAATCAGCAAAATTTGAAATTACATTCTCAATGCAATTTGCTGCAAAATATCTAAAAGTGACCTAAAACAAGTTTTATTAAATTTACTACATATTTCATTACTCATGGATTAAGTTCTTTGTTTGAAACGATTTTTCTAGAGGAATAATTTTTTTCAACAGAACTAACGAATACATAGTTGAATTGATGAATTAATTGTATCAGATAAGAAAATTAATTTATTACAAAATTAAGTTTAAGGTTATCGTTGAATTTTTATCTAGTCAAATCGAATATTAATCATGGACTTGATTATTATTTGCATAATAATTATTGTCACAAAATTTTAATTGGAATGATAATTAAAATCAATATTAATGGCTTTAAAACACTAAATAGTGTTTATATTTTTTGAAAGTCTTTTTTCAATACTTAAATTGTACTTTTAAAATGCTTATTATGTTAGAATATTTATATCACAACACATTTAAAAAAGCTAGCTATTATTTTTATACGCATAATTTGGAATAAAGCAGATATCAGACATATAGATAAATATTAATTTGCAATACTGAAGAGAGTGCAAAGCAAGTAGCCAAAAAAAATGTTAATCAAGATCGGTGGTAGAGCTGATTAAATGGGTATATTTTGTATGGAAACTAAATTAATTATTAACAGTAAGTGATTGCAGTTCACAGACTGCAATATGAAAATCTAAAAATCAACATATTTCCATAAAAATGAGTTTACACACCTTAAACTAGTTTTATTGTTCTTTACATCACCAATTTCATCTAAATATCTACGCAAAAATTAACTTTGTAATTTTTAATTATTTACAACTTCAGAAAAGACTGTAATTTTCAATTATTAAAATTACAATTTCTCAAAAGAAGATGGCATCAATTTCAAATTGTATTGCTACAATAAAAACATTGTAGAAAATTGAAAACTAAATTTTGTTAATACTTTGAGGTAAAATAATACTAAAAATATTATGTTTAATGAGAATAATATTTTAAAGCTATTCATGAGAAGTAACTTTCAATTTCTGAATATATACATTTAGAATTAAAAAGATGATTCATTGAACAGTTGAAAGTTGAAATATTCACTTAAGAGTTTTAAAAATTTCAATTTCTCTATATTCGATTAATTTTCTCAACATTTGAAAATACCGATCTTTATTTTAAAATACTGTGTTTGAATAATACTTCAAGAATATGCATCCTGCATATAAACAGCGGATATTTCGTAGTTTCAAGTTGAATATTTAAATTTGTTCGAAAATCTTCGTTTACTTATCATCAATTATTTCTAAAATAAATGATGAAATCATATTAATTTCACAATTATTTTTATTTCAACAAAGCTAAACACACAACTTAATATTGAAAAACACACACTAAAGCAGTAATGATAATTTGGCATCAAAATAATTCAATTAATAGTTAAGAATAATACTAGTTATATATTTAATACAGTTAATAATACTAGTATGTAGTTTTGGTTTCAATAGTCATGTCATTACTCCACTCAAAGATAAAATCTGATTGGATAATAAAGAATCTAAGGACATTTTGGGGACAAACATTCATAATACTACCTTTCAAGGATAATCTTTGAAAATATCTTGACAATTTTACATAAGTGATGTTCCATGTATTCTAGAAATTCAAAATAAATGGAAAATAAAACAAATAATATAGTGAATATTGTGATCGCATAGAAATTTATCAATAATTTTTATGTGATTCACATACTTCGGAATGTAGTTGGATGACTTACATAGTTGTCCATCATTAAATTATAGAATGAACACGGATAACGTAAATTTTAGAGAACTGAATGATACTAAATTTACATTGATAACTCTTGAAGAATAAAAATCAATTACACAAAACTATCAAAATTCATAATCAAAAAGTAAGGTTATAAATAATAGATAAATGCCAAATTCATAAATAATAATAGAACAGTCTTCAAGAAAAGTGTAATTCATAAACATCTCTCTCATTAAAAAAAGGATAAGAATACTTTCGTTGGGCAAATGTATACATCAGAATAATAATAATAATATAATAATTATTAGAAACTCAATTATCAAGTCCAATCCAGCCTATTTATACGAGATCAATAAGTTCGATTAACTTAGTGACCGACCAACAGTAAGATCTTACAGGCAACAGTATGATAATTGAAGAAATTGATAGGTTCACATAGGTTGCCATTCTAATTTTAATGATTATTTGGTAAGAATACTGAATAAACGGAACCAATAATTATAATTGCACCGTATTATTATAATAATTGCATATAATAATGAAATAGTTTGATAACTAGACACATTCAGTGGCGTTTTCTCTATGTAAGCGAGGAAAGCACTGCTTGCCTTGCCCATGAAGAGGCTAAAATAAAAATATAAAAATTATATAATTTCTTTAATTGCTTTGAAATTCTGGTGATATTTCTATATGAAGCCAGTATAATTTTGGAAATGGTGTTTTGAACTTGGCGCTCTATACTGTATCTCAGTGGGTCTGGATGGCTACGGACGCTCGCTATAGCACAGCAGTGCAAGCGAGCTTACAGTGACTGTATATCTATATACTCCGTACACTATAGCAAAGCAGTGCAAGCGAGCTTACAGTAACTCCAGCCTGTTGGAGCAACGGAAGTTTGGCTATGTATCAACGAATGAGCGATTATTTTCCTTCTGTCACAATAAATGATCATAGAAAATAGAAAGTATCAATTAAATTCTGTGCCATTCTGATGTAATAGTTATTTTTTATGGTCCAAGATCGTTCATAAATATGTTGAGAATGATGCTGGATAAACTACACGAGTAAGCTATTTCAAAATCGCATACAACCATCCCGCTTTTGAATATTCTTGCCTCCTAGATCTACACCTACACCAGATGGCCAACTTCAATAATTTTAGGTTTCCTAATTTGAGGTTAGTTTTAGTCCGTTATAAACAAAGTTTCACGTGGTCACGGCAACTGTGATGAAAATGGAAGCACAGAAAAAGTACTGAAAGTTAGTTTCTTAATTAGTTTCTTTTCTCTATGATGGAAGTGAATAATAATAGTGATTGTGATTGTGTTGTGTGTTCTGTGACAAGAGAATTTTCAATTCAAACTTTTGAACGAAAAAAAGAGATCATTTCTAAAGGTAGGCCAACTCCTAATTTGAATATCAGTCAACAAGGTAAAAATTTTACCAGACATTTTAAAGACAATATTTATGAAAAATGCTGTTGGATAACAGGCTGTCCAAAAAAATCAGCTTTATTCTGCTGGCCATGTCTTCTATTCAGCCGAGAAAAAAATGTTTGGAACAAAAAAGGATTTTCAGATTTAAATAACTTGAACAATTTGATAAAACGACATTCTAAAAGCAATTCCCACTTGAGGGCTGTGATAAGTGAAAAAACATTTTCTCAAACACGTAGAATAGAATTTGCATTGAGTGAAACATGTAGAATACAAAATGAACAGCACAATCAATTAGTTAAGAAAAATCGCGAAATTCTGAAGAGATTCATAAAAATAACCGTTTATCTTGCTCAACATGAACTTAGTTTTAGGGGTCATGATGAAAGCGATGACTCATTAAATAAAGGTAATTATAAAGACTTAGTAGATGTTATAGCCGAGTTTGACGATGTATTACGAAATCATGTTGAAACATCCACCGTCTTCAAATGTACTTCAAATTCAATTCAAAACGACTTAATCCAAAGTATAGGTGAATTAGTAATGAAGCGGATTAAGAAAGAAATAGAAGAGACATCATTTGTTGCCATCATATTGGATGAAACAACTGATATCAATAAAAAATCTCAACTATCGGTTGTTTTGAGACTTTTTTCAGAAAGTGGTGAAGTGAATGAACGTTTTCTAGGGTTCAAAGATGTTACCGAAAATAGAAATGCTTCTGCATTGTACAGAGTGGTAGAAGAAACTATGGAAAATTATAAGTGTGGATCCAAACTTGTAGCACAAAGCTATGATGGGGCAGCTGTTATGGCAGGGGAATTGGGTGGCTTGCAGGCTAAAGTGAGACAGACTTTCAAAAATGCTATTTTCATACATTGTATGGCCCACAGACTAAATTTAGTGCTTCAACAGTCAGTTTCTAAAATAAAAGACTGCAAAATATTTTTTCTTAATCTTGGGGGGTTGGCTGCATTTTTTTCAAAATCAACCAAACGTAGTCATGCTTTGGATTTAGAAGTTAAAAAAAGATTGCCCCAAGTAGCACCTACTAGATGGAACTACCAGAGTCGACTCATCTTAACTGTACAAGAGCAGCGAGAACAATTAGTTAGCCTTTTTGAAAAAATTCTAGAAAATTCGGAAGATTGGGACATTGAAACCATAAATTCATCGAAAGGGTATTTGGACGTTTTAAAAAATAATTTCAATTTCAACTTCCTCCTCAATGTATTTTCGGAAATTTTCCCATTCTGTGACATTCTATTTTCAATTCTACAAAGTAAAACAAATGATATCAATTTTTGTGTAAGCAAGATAGTGGAGTTCAAAAACGTAATTATTTTGAAAAGAGAACAGTTTGAAGTTTTTTGGAAAAAGACAATTGATTTAGGTATCGAGCCATCTAAAAAGCGTGCAAGAATAGATGTTGTTGGTGATATTGAAACATGTTATCGACGCCTATTATTCGAAATAATCGACATGTTGACAACACAGTTAGTGGAAAGGTTTGGAAATTTCGAAGAATTGAAGTTCATGGAACTTTTGAATTTTCAAGACAATAAAACTGTTCAAGAGACAGCATTTCTTTCCCTAAAAAAAAATTATGGTGATTTGTTTGATCTTCTATCACTCCGATCAGAGCTCACTGCAATATATGAAACTACTTTTGGTCTCAACAAGAATAGTATAAAGGAGTTAGTTACTTCGTTAAAAGAATGTGGCCTCAGTGAGGAGTTCTCTGAAGTGTACAAACTTTGCCAACTTGCTCTTACGGTTCCTGCAACAAGTGCTTCGACTGAGAGAAGTTTTTCAACTTTAAAAAGAATCAAGACCTACATTAGGAATTCAACAGGACAGGAGAGACTCAGCAATTTAGCATTATTATCAATCGAAAAAGAACTTTTAGCAGAAATGCAAAAAAGTCCATCATTCTACGATGATGTCATTGATGAGTTTGCCAAGAAAGAGAGACGAGTACCACTCAATTACAAGTAGCAGCATAAGGTAAGAAAAACATTGTTTTAGATAAAAAATTAAATGATAAAATTGTATTGCATTGAAAATTACATAGGAGAATATCATATTAATATTTAATTTTAAATTTAAGTGAAATTTAAATAGGTCCTTGGGGAGTAACTTATCTCCCAAAATACACCTTCATTACCCCCCCCCCCCCCCGGCACTTGATATTGGAGTTGAAATTTTTCTAACATGCTTTAGTGCTTGCCTAACAATTTTGGGCAGGAAACGCCACTGGACACATTGAATTATTCGTTTGCAATAAAAATCATCTCGCAAACATTATTTTATAGACTGAAGTTTTTTAATAATACCAAAGTTTATTTCAAGTTTAAAATAATACGAATTTCTTACTTTGAGAGAACTTATTAACATAGATATACAGTTTCAAAAGTTGTGGAAGCGTTAGTGATGATTTTCAAGTTACATCCAAGTTTAATTTTACACTGAGAGAACTCACTAATAGTTGAAAAAATTAGCAGCTATAGAGGCTGTTGGATTGTTTGTGATGAATTTTCAGTTACATCCAAATTGAAATCATAAGTGTATCATTAAAAACTTGAATAAATTATTGGAGATAGAGGATCAGATGAAATTGTTATAATCTGGTCCCAAACTGCAACAATCATTTCTATAACGTTATGATGAGGAAATGAGTAATGACAAAATATGCCTTCCCCATCAATATACACGTACATCAATAAAACATTATAATCTTCAGTCTTATTTATCCATCACTATTAATATACAATACTCGATATCTGTCAAATGAAAATAAATCTCACTTAATTTTCTGACAAAAATATTAAATTTCTTCCAGACTTTTTAAAGAAAGGAATGCTTTTTGAGGCACAAAACTTGGTAGCAGCGACACTATATCATATTACCAATAATAAAACCACTAATAAGGCAGACATTGATTTTCTTAGACTATTGATTATAAATACAAAGTAATCTATCAAACTGCCATCTCTATCGTAGATCAAATTTCATTACTGAGATTATGCGTTAAACTATATAATATAATCACATGTATGTAGCCAAATAAAAATACAAAATTTCACTTCTTTCACAGACATAAAGTCTGCTCTTTTCAATCTTTTTATAATTACATACAATCGCATGGAATATCTAATAAATGCAATTGAAAGAATGTTAGATCATTTTTAGGACGTTTTAAAGAGGAATGTTGTATAAATTGAATGCAAATGAATTTAAAATTAAGTGAAAAAGGAGATTCGAAAAATACAATTGGAAAAAGAAGCTTTAAATTTCATTTTACTAAATTATTTTGAAATCATTACAAAAGTCAGCCTCACAGGTTTACAGTAAATAACAGACGAATTACATAAATTAATCAAATAGTGCTTAAATTGAAAAATACTCAAGTACTTTCTCAAAATTTAATCGATGAGCTACAAATAAAAATTTTCTGCTTATGAAAACAATTTAAATTTGATCAAACAAGATTGATATTGATTTGTATGAATGAAGAGCTAGCTTATAAGATTTGGATGAATGAAGTGCTAGCTTTTATGCTCATTAAAAGTAATTGAAAACATTTCTAAGGTCAAAGTTTGATCATTCTAAAACTTTAGTTTGTAAAATTATTTAATCATAATGGAATTGCTTACAAAATAAATAATTTTTGGCAATGACAATACTGCAGCTGTTGAGTAATCACAGTAATAGCGACTAAATTTTCATTGGGAAAATACAGTACAAAGAATGAATGAGAAAATACATTTTCGTTGCACCCATTGAAATGAAAGAAAAAATCCACTGTATTATTGAAAAGATTACTTGAGATTCCAGATTCCTACATCTGATATTAAACGTTCAAATGTTTTTCTAGCATTAATTATCAAAAGTTGAAATTGAATTAATGTATAGGCCTAATACTACCGTGTGGAATCAATGCCTTCATTTAAATTTCAAAGCTAATAAAATATAGAGCTTTGAAATGAATAATATCAATAATTATTCTTTTAATACTTTTGGGAAGTGATGTTGGTTGGGATGAAATATTTCTACTATAAATTGTTATTAATATTAAGAGAAATTTAAAATAATTTATCCCTAAATTTTTTTTGAAATCAGAATTGCATAGATGATTCAAGGACATTGGGAACTTGATATAAAAGTATTATATTATGAATGCCTAGTGTTAATATTAATTCATGACTGAGAATAAATTTATAAAAAAACTCATAAGAAATTAATGCTTGCATCTATTAAAGCTTGAAAAGTATAACTACTTTTAAAAATCCCATATTTTTACAATTTTTAAGTTTTATGATACACACGCAACAAAAATTTTCCAAACAATACATAATCTTGAGTCTTTTGTAATGCCAAAATATTAGAAAGATTGAAAAAAAACAAAAAGAATAAATTATTTTGAATAAAATTTTCACATAAGACATGGAAACAGATAAAATTTTACTATTGACTGTACTCTACTGCAGTAACCGCACTGAAATACTCTAATGTTCCTGTGACTGGTGATGATAGTCAAACTATTGGCTATTTAGTTGGAGACTGCTACCGATCCTTCACAGGAGGTGGCTATGAAGAACTGTTTTATGTGACTGACGAAGCCAGAGAACGGCTGATGAATTTGGATATTGATATATGAAATCAATAAGAATTTTACTATAAAAAATTAATCAATACTATCAATACTCTACTTTTTTATGTTCTTATTACAAAAATCAAGGCTCTATTCAAACTAAATGTAAGTCCTGAATAAATACTGTAATGAATTTCAATTAAAAACTCGATCATTTAGCAAGTATGGAAATCATTTTTAAAGCATGATAATAATTTCTTTCCCTTGAAAAAAGAGAGCGTTGAATGAAATTTCAAGCTTAGACGTAATGATAAAAAATCAATTTCTTGCTTGAATAATGATAATAACATGAATAGTAATACTAAGGCAGCAAACTTTTATAACTAGAATAATAGATCGTAAGTAGCTTTTGGTGGATTAGCGGTGTTTTGTTTGTTTGTTAGGATGACTTCTCAGTCTGGAGGAGGCAAGATGTACAAGACGAAGAGAGAGATGAAGAGAAGAGCGAGACAGAGGCAGGTGGAGAGCAGGGTGTTGGGAGGGGGTGGAGCGTCGGCCACCGCCAACAGCCTCAGCACGGTGCGCGCAATCGCAGCTAAACCCCCACCCTCGCGCCCCGCATACATCTCGATTATGTCCTCACGCCTACACACTTGGCCCTGGAACCAAGCCACAAAAACCCCCACCGATTATTATATTATTCAATTAGTAAAGCATCTTCCAACATTAGTAGCAATAATCTCAATCTCAGTTATTACACTTTTTAATCAAGCAATAATCTAATCGTATCCCTATTGTATTATTAGGGGTAAGAATAACTAAGGACAAGAAGGAATAGAGTCAAGCATCACTTGAGGATCAATAACTATCAACATAATTGAAGATATGAATTACTAAATACAAGAAGGGATAGAGCCGAGCGTATCACATACTTTCTAACCAGGTGGAGTCAACAATGGTCAGACGAAGAGAATTTTGCCAAGTGGCAAGTCTACATTTTTAACTTTTGTATAATTGGTTACAGTCGGGTTTCTCTAGCAAGGATAAGTGGCTAGCCTCAATAACTTAAACTTATCTAATATATATTTCCATTTTATTTTTAATTCTTCGTGATAATCTCAGATTTTAGATTTCTAGCTTGTTATAGTTTAAGAAAAATTAAATTTTTTTCGGAGGATGAAGCCCACATACGTCTGAGACCTGTGCGTAGGTAATGATTTGGATGATGGTGATTGATGAGTTTGACCTACAGTTTTAGGTGGGTTCCGAACCACCAGGAAGTTATTTTACAGCAGAGAACAGTCTTTTTTGCTGGCCAGTCCAATCGGTCACCCTTACAAAGAGCGCCTAGGAGTTTCGTAGCTTATCTCTGATTGAACAGATACCTGCTACGGCACTCGGCTATCACTTCTCTAAATCCGTAGTCCATTGCATATGGACTACGTATTCAGTCATGGGTGTAATGAAACTACAGCTATAGAATTTCGTGTACAGATGTCATTCAAAAGAAACCCTCAAATCTGCTAAAGATATAACAAAATCATTTGGTACTCGACTGAAACATTCAGTGAATATTTACAATAAGTACACGATTTCAGGAAATTTAAAATACGATTCAGATAATCTTTTGTTACATTTTTAGCTTTTAAAAGTGTTTTTGTTGAACACGGAGTTGTGTCTATGTGACACAACTTTGTGTTCACAATTAATTGCGACTTTGCGTTTATTAATTAAACTCAGTACAAATAGATTTTTTCATGGACATGTTGTAGTTCCAATATGTTTATTCTATTTTCATTTTAATGAATCATACATTGTAAGGGTTAGTCGATGCAAGCACGAATATTTCACTGGTATCATTAATTGAAGTATTTCCACAACTACAATGATCAAAAAGTGTTATAAAAATGAGGGCGTTCTTTATGGCTCAGCTCTTGGAAACATAACAGCAATATGTTACTTTTTTATAACTCGAGTGAGAATAGAAAGCTTTAACACACCATCACAAAATCAAAATTCAACGATATTGACTTTCGGTTGAATCGCACTCCTACGCGTGCGCAGAGAATTCATAGCACCACAAGTGTGCAAAAACTCCCTATTGTAAGCGTTACAGACTTGTTATGTACAGTTTTATGAACGCTCAACTAAGTGATGTCATACTATGTGGAAACTCATAAAACATGCATTCTCATAACATGAGATCTATAAAGCAGAAGTTATTTACAGTTTTCAAAAATCCAAAAAGTTAATAACGGAACATTCCTTCATTTAAATTTCATCCAATATCTGATGAATGCTTTCAATCTCCTACTTTCAAAGCGAAATACAACGGTTTAATATTCTATCTGCTTTGTTTCATATTCTATTATGTTTTTGTGGCTTGGTTCTCGGGTTCGTTTCTTGAAATCATCAAAATACACATTAATTTTTCACAATACAATATGAAAAATTATATAAGTACACATGAATGATGACTATAAAACATTTCAGTGTTATTTATCACTAATTAATAAACATAAATAAAAATAGAACAATAGTTTTAAACCTCTAGATTCTAAAACATGAGTTGAAATACAAAAATATAAATCATTAATGAACCACTATAACCATCGATAACGAAATTCGTGCAAGATAATCAACTGAAAACTACAACAGGATGTAAAGATTAATATTTATTGGTAGCTAGTTGTAAATTAGTACATGAGATATTTGAGAGTGTGTACATATTATTACAATTCCTTTTCATGCATACCGATTAAAAAAAAAATTATAAATACCGGTGTACACTATTTTTTACAAAAACAGTTTTGCTCAATTTTAAATTAAATAGCCTAACAACTATTAAGTCCAATTAAATTGCCACCAACAAATATCGTGTAGACAAAACAATTTTCAAAGTAAAAAAAAGAACTTTTGGTTTTCTTGTAATACATTTTTTTTATTACTGTAATACAGTTTTTGCATTCATTCATCATTGAAACATTTTAAAATCAAAATGTAGTGAATGCTTTTTATGAAAGCACTTTTAAATTTTTATGGAAGAATACCTTTCTAGCTTTTGCTAATTATGGAAAGGAGAATTCAACACTATAAATCCTACGACCCATTTTATGTAGGCTTCTGTTATGTTGCTCAGTTCGTTGTACTTTATTTCAACAGTTGAAAGCAACAAATACCCAGCTCTTTTATAAAACACAATACAGTACGAATTATTATAACATTTTTATAAATTACCCCCAACTTAAGTATATTTGCTTTTTGGTTAATTCAGTGTATAACATTTGAAAACGTTCTGATGAAGATTAGGCGTATATAGAACATGGGATTATCTATATCTAATTCCATTTCAGGCCTAAAATTTTCAGTATTCATTTTAAATTAATCTAAAAGAAGTTTAGGTAGGTCAAAAATTGTTTTTTCAAGATTTTTTTATTGCTGATGATGCCCACATGAGTCCGAGACTTGTGCGTGGGTAATGAGGTGAATGAAAACACAAAAGTTGCCAGACGGAGGAGCGGAATTCGACCGCTGTAACGACAGCAAGCTGAAGTTGCGACGCCTCAACCAACTACGCTAAGCGGACCGCCAATTGAGCATTGAATAATTTCAATAATTATTGAACATTGCAGAATTTCAACAAAAATGATATATTTCCATTTGAAAGATCCTACAATATACATTAGCATTAGTAAGGAATTGTTCTACAATACATGCAAAGAAAAGCTGACTCCAATACTAATAATTACTGTGATTAACTAGATAACAAAGTGGACAGGACATACACATTTTTGATAGCATCTAGGTAAATACCAAATATAGCTGACTCACCTCTTCAACTCCAATCCTCCTACAAGCTTCTAGGAAGTTATCCACATTTCTCCGACATCGAGCCATAGTTAACTTTGGCTGTGAAAAATATTAAAAGATTTAGTAGGCCTACATCAAATCATAATAGATAAGTAGAAAATAGAAAAATATAGTATCCAAGTATTCAATCAACGACAGATAAGCCAATACAATGTATGGGAAACGCCGAACAGTGTTCTACAGATTCGAGTAATTGTACATTTTTTCAAGAATTGAAATTTCACACTCTTGGAAAGACTACCGTTATTCAACAATTATGCTCAATCAGAGGTCCCACAAAAGGCAAAATTTAATCAACAGCCAAAAAACCAACAAACATGAATTAATGGTAGCCTTCTAAAACGGTAAATTTTTGCAGTCTATTTCAATCTGTTTATTACCGTGCATCTGTTGAAAAAGGTTAGTTTTTACAGACCATTACAGCAAAACCTCATGATCACCATTAAACTTTGTTAGAGAATAAGGTCTGGTTCACGTTTATAGGAATTTTTCGGAATTGAAACAAATGTTCCTATGCACGTCCTTACATTGTAAGTATAGCACTATAATACAGGATTACAGATAAATGGTAAATAGTTGAGATAGTTTTGATAGTTTTTAAAACAATAGTGTTTGTAGAGTACAATATTAAATTGCCAATAGTAGGCCTATAGATACGATTTGATATGTTTTCAATGACTGCTGAGCTTTTATATTTCTGCCGATATGATATTAAGTCTATACTGAATGCTAAAAGTATGTGAAAAGCCCCATACCACTGCTGGAGAAGGAACGTGGATGCTGGCAACTGATCTTGGCCTAACATGGTTGGCCAGGTGACACAGGACAACGCCATCGCTTAAAGCTGGAGCCAGATCTGCTGGAAGCGCCATTTTCAGCCTTGTTTCAATATTCTAAAACAAACAACATTCAAGATTGGGTGCTAATGTTTCAATACATCTCAAATTTTGTTCTTAAAGATTACAGATAATCTGCCAAAATTCGGAACGGAAATAGGTTGCATCTCTCTCTTCTCTCATCCAAGTTACTCGAATCTAACTAAGGTTCTAACCAAAAACTTCACTATTGTCCGGAACAAGCATGCAGACAGGCTTTTTTGTTGAAAACAATATAATTAGTTTTCAATAAGCCTGTACAGTACTATTATTAATGACTACATTAATTATAAAGCAAGTTGTTATTTAAATGTTATTTGTAATTACTAAACATTATTTCTCTGTTGGACACAATCCTAGGAGCATGTGCATCAAGGAGAAAAATCCATATCAAGATGTGGTATTAATCATGGCAAAATTAGAAAAATTCAACACAATTTCTGATACCGTTTCTAAATTAGTATAAACTGATTTTTCCTCTGCTTGTTCTCAATTCATTTAGAAAGTTTCATTATTACACAATTATTAGAGTCTTAGATCTGATTTGCGCATGCACAGAACTGCCCTGATCAAGAATAGTTAGCGGAAATACCAGACGGAAAGCTAAAGCGCTCTATTATGACAGTATAAAAATGACAAAATGTAACATCAAAATATTTACGAAATAATCAACATTTATTCAACATTAAACTAAGATGTTAGTTTCACTCTGACGTAGCTCTGATGAGAGCATCATTATCATTATCATCATCATCATCATCATCATCATCAGACACTATTAGTATCTGACAGTGAGTTCAGGAATGTTCATTGGCACGTACCAGCAGTATTATTTATTATCATGGATGTTCTTATTACATCACAGCAAAAGAAATGCAAAGAGTCTTTATTCCCACTTTAAAGTATTCTATATCAGTTTAATATTATTCGTAAGAAGAAGATGCATCCACATCTCAAAGTGGAAACTCAATTACTTAATGCAAGGTCATGTAACTATGCTAAAAATTATAAAAACGCAATGTTATAAAAGCAGTAGTCGTATTTAAAGTATGTTTCGAGCAGAATAAAATCATAAAAATGTAATGTGACTGATATTGTTGAATAAGCATAATAAATAGATAGATAGTTCATTCTCAAATAAATAAGTTCACAACAAAAGAACATTTCAATGTCTTACAACTATTAGTAGTTGGAAGAAACAAATTAAATATAAGGTACATAGAAACTAAATAAAGAATACAAAATTAATTATTTATTATATTATAGTTGAAAAAACGATGGTGATTGCAGCACTTACTTTTCGCAGCTGCGAGATGAGTTCGGCTTCTTCTTTGGCTTTTTCGAACTCTCGACGCATGGTGAAAGACAACTTGTCGGGCGGCACTGACCTATTCCATGCCGGAGGCCGAGAATTGTTATTAGGCGTACCGTTGTCTGCATTCCCATTTCCGGACAAGTAATTCAGTGTTTTCGTCACTAGTTGGGGAGATGATGGTTTGACATACACTCCTGAATTGTTACTAACACCATTGACAATTTCCTGAAAATATGAAGATTATACTTTAAAAGAGTCCATTAATGAAAACTTCCATGAAAGATGAAATGTAGTCGTCTAGTCGTCAATGTATATTAGTCGTCATTCAAATGTACATGTAATTCTCCTCAACCATTTTGGGAGTCAAAAAGTACCTACGTAACTTTCAAAAAAAAAAAAAAAAAAAAAACATTGAAACATATTAAATAATTTGATTAAAAACTCATAATTAATGAGTATAATTTTATAGATATTTCTTTCAAAAGAACTTCAGATGAAGCATACTCTAGTAAGTAGTTTAATCTATTCTAGAATCTAATAATCATTATTAGCTGAGTAATTCATAACGTAACCCATAGATTACTTTTTATAGACATGGTTGAATTGTTTGCAACATTATTAGGCTACTATATTCCATTCAGTAGTCACAATATAAATATACCATTTCAAATGAAAAATTGAAACAATTCTAAAAATTCCACAGAATCGGAAGTCAGAGTAAGAAATCTAAAAAGTCTATACATATAACAAAAAACACACGATAACGAGCGAAATTTTAAATAAACCAAGCTATTGCAAAAAAAAATATTAGAGAAATAGTAAAATGCCCTTACGTTTGATGATGATGATGATGACGACGGAGGTGAAAAATTGCCGTTTCTAGATGGTATCACTTTCTGCACTGGCTTTCTGTGATGCTCTGTCTGATTCTGTATTACTAGATCACCAGCGATTTGCTCCATTTCCTGTAGAATGGAATACATAAAAAAGAAATCCAGTACAACTGTAATAATAGGCTTATAATTCATAATTCTCAAGTTGAGAGTTTAAATTATAGTTATTTCAGATAAAAAACTATTCTATAATATTTAAATTATACAGTACATAAATATAATTAATTGCGGAATGCTGGCATTGAAAAATTATATTTTATGGTTTGTACTAGAAAATCAAACGAAACAATTTGTAAACACCTAATGTAGGTTTTTACTTTTGCTATGCTTTATTTCACAAATTGTCTTGCTCAAAATTCAATTGTTCATAGTTATCATAAGAATCATTCAATAGTGTGGTTCAATGTTCGCAATGTGAGAAATGTAATGATAAAGATCAGCTGAATTATAAAAGAGTGAGAAAAATTGTATGTTTTGCACATTAAAATCTAGTACTTGAAACTTAAAAACTGGTCCAAACTTGAATAAAATATGCTAAATGAATAACAATAATTCTCTAGCTAAAAGTACCAACCTTGATATGGTTTGGTGTTAATGGTTCATCTTGATTTGACTTTGGTCGATAGATATTTTCCACAACTCTTTGCTGTCGAAGTGCCTCTTTGTACTCTCTGAAAACAAAGTAAAAAGTTACAAAATGGAAAGTAAACCTTAATGTAATAGATAAACATAGCGTGTTTGGAATATTCATCTATAATTTCCAGCCAGTTCAACTATTCACATAAAATATAAGCATCATCATATGATTCATCAATAAATGTATTAGGTACAACAATTTGAATAACATATGAATCGCTCCATTGTTTCTCTAAACAATACTTGAAATTTGTATGAACATAATTAAAATGTTATGTAACAACATTTTTACACCAAAAAACTTATAGTGTATTTGTATAGAAAAAATGCAGATAAAAGTTCATTGCATATTATACAGAAACGCCTTTCTGGCTCTGCTAATGGAAAGAAGTTGAAGCGCGCACAAAAGTGCGCTTCACCCCTATTCAGCCGAAATATTTATAGATAAATTTTATAGAATTTTTATTCTACTACACAATACATATACCACATGTTATACTACAGTTACTATTAATATATACTGTTACTATAGATTTGTAGAAAATGTATTGTTACCTATATGACTGCACATGCTGTAATAACGGCCTCGAATCTGAGTCTAGTCCATTTCCATTCGGTGTTTGTTCTACGGTTGGTGACAGACCATTCGTTGTTGTCTTACTAAATCTTGATCCTAGACTACTGTGAATGGAATGAAAGAGATCTAATTACAATGCAGTTAATAGAAAATAACTTTTATTCTAATGTCATTCTTTTTGAGCTACTTACTTTAATTTCACTTACTTCTTATTATACATTACTATTGATATATTTGCTAGCCGGCTCCAAAATCAAATGAATGCTGACTGTCAGAAATTCCACCGTAGCTCATTTGGTTAGCGCATTCTCCGCAAAAGAGAAGGTCTGGGATCGTAAGCCGGCGGTAGTAAGATTTTTTGGCTGACAGCATTCATAGAATTTTCGCACAACCGTCGTCTTCGGTACATTCAATAAAATTGAAAATGAGAATTCGCAATTTATTACCATCTACATTGATTTAGCAATAGTTAATAATTGCAATGCCTAAGGTTTATTTCACTAGTTGTAAACGCAGCTTCAACACTCTAATATCCTTGATTAATTTGTATTTAACAATAATAGCATTGATTTTATCACCGACACATATTTAGGCTAGACAACCTTTATTAGAAAAAATTGACACCGGAAAATATAGTAAATTTTAAAAATTCATACTAAAAGGAGCAAAATAAATTCATACCTTGAACTGGAGAGTGATTTGATTCCACTTTCGGAGCTATTCTGCCTACTAACTTCTCTTTCTGAACTGGATCGCTCAAGACGTTTCTTGCATATTTCATTCAAACCCTACAAAACACACAAATATCAAGATCAAGTAATATAATATACACGTCTAGTAAAATGAAATCATCAATCTTATGCAGAGTACAGGAATTTTCATTCATTTTTTATAATTTAATTCTGTCCAGCATCGAAAATACTGTATGAAAAAGCAATGCACAAAAAAGAAGACTGAATTTTTTTTAGATTCAAATGCATTAGTCACGAGGATTAATAACTTTCATTTCTTTATTATCATCAGCACAGTGCAGAAGTTAGCTTCAAGGAGGCCGAAGCATGCATGTGTAAAGTGCTTCACATACCACAAATAATTTTATTCACATACATCATTAAATTAGTATTAGTAATTTTTCACAAATAATGAGAAGACACCGAGTCATAATTAAAGTTGAGAACGTTTAGCTTCCAGCAGTGTTTTTTCAACAACCTTATTTACCCAGCTGTATTGAAGCAAATAAGGCGTATGGAACAGTTTGAGATTGGTAAGACTGCCGAAACTATAGAATCTGACTTTAAATAATAAAAAATGTGGTAGTGACATTCATTATTGGAGCAAACATTTATCTTGATCATAAAATTTAACCTTGACTGTCGAGGTTTCAAGAGCAACGTTTTAAATAACACTAATGAACGTTTATAATATATATTGATTTGTTCGTTTAGAATGTTTGATGGTTTAATGTTATGTGATGTAAGCTTGTTTTAATTCGAATTGTTCTGTGGTGAAGAGCTCATGTCATTTTGGTTTTATGAGCAGAATGTTGGTAATTACATCATGAACATATGTATACATTCTGCACATGAGAAGGAAAGGGCATGAGCTCTAAACTGTATAGCCTACTAGTGATGAACAAACTACGGCCCGCGGCATGCTTTTTAGTAAACTCTAAAATCGTACATGTTAATATATTATAATATTAAAAATATTTGTAATATATATATAGCGTTGCTAAATTAGAACAACGTTAAAATACCCATAGCTTTTTTTGCTTCCAAGTACAATATTATCGCATCTGAGTTTGCACTGAGTGGGTCCAAATGAGTTGGGCTACCGCTTACAATCGAGAATCGACAGGGAGAAGGACTCAAATTTCAATTTTCACTGTTGTATTACGGTGATGAAGGCCTAATTTTCAAATGTCCATTGCTGCCAAATACTAATTGCACATTGTTACAAGAAGTTTCATGCCTCTGTTGTCAGTGGATAAAGAAGTTTTAATATGTAGCCAAAATAAATGCTTGAAATTCGTCAACAATTACAAAAGAAAGGAACTAGTTTCATTATTGAGTATTCAATACCAAAAGTCTTCATTAAAAAAAAAAATGTATGTTTGGTCTCAAGGAAATTGTTAAATTATTTCTATCCATAACTAAAAGGAAGAAATTAAGCTTTTAAAGTTCATAGTGAAAAAATACCACATATCAGTGGAAGTATCAAAACATTGAAAACAAACTTAATAACTTGAATATAGATTAAACTCATTTTATCCAATATAAAAGTCGAGCTAAATATAAAACCATCCATTGAAATAAATAACATGATTATTATTAAAACCTTCGAAAAAATATGAGCACTAAATAAATTTCATCCATTTTGGGCTAGATTAAAAATTCCAATGTGCGTCAATTTATGTCCAAAACTGCTTGAAATATTGCTTTCGAATGCCAATTATTTAAATATTTTTCGGGGGAGTACCCCCGGACCACCCTTTACTTTGATAGGAATAATTTTAAGAATTAGATTGCCTGAAAAGCTGATTTCAGTTGGATCATTCCCTCCCTTCGTGAGTTGAACAAGTCTTTTTTTACTATATTTTTAATTATTGAGGATAATCATCATTGAGGCTTAAAACATTTACATTGAAGATATAGAAAAAACATGATTATCTTATAAAAATGAGTAGTGATAATTTTGTTTTTGTCACCCGCATGATTTCTCATTTCAACTGGCCCTCGCCTTAAAACGTTTGCCTTTTTGTCTGCTCTAGACTATATCACACTTTGAAACTTCTAAACATACAGACATGTATCACACAATATATCAACGAATAACCAATCAGCGTGGACGAGATGAAGGAGCAAGCTTGACATGCAACTAAGGCCACTGTTGACAAGGGATTCTAATGTATGATTCCAAAAGCATGCTCCAGTCAATTCTCATTTAATCATTCAATTATGACCAAATACGATACTATACTTTAAGGAATATTAACTAATAGTATTGTATAAGTTGGAATGGTTAATGGTAATATCATAGCTCACGATATTCAACAATCTCACTAAGAAATTGAATGACTCAAATTAGAAAAATCCCAAATTAATTAACTTTCTAACACACATTATGTACATTCTAATTTAATAATCACAGCCGGTAATACATCTGCTAAATGGAGCCAATAACCTATATACTTTAAACTTCTAGAACTATTACATGCTTGATTAATACAATATACCAACATTTCACAAAAATTACCAAACAGGCACTCAATCATCGTTATCAATTGAAAATACAAATACAATTTTCTTGACCGATAAATCACTAGGTAACACATAGTTTTTTATAGTGGGGTTTCTAAAGGTGAATTACTGATATAACATATTCTGTAGATATGAAGTTTAACTAAAAGGATGTAATTATTATGTTGTTATTAGTTGAATATTAAATTTTGATTTGATTTTTTTTTTTTGATTAGCGAAAATAGAGAAATTATAATTATAATAAATTATAATTTTTCTGTACTATTAGCTTGAAATTTTCCTAATAGAGCTAGAGCTTACTATTAGCTATTCATATAACTCTTATTAGAGCTATAATACTTATAAATATCCGTTTAAAGGGACGAACATAGAGTGATTTACGAGTACTCTTGCTACAATGTTGTTACACTCATATAGCAAGAATCTAGAAAGCTCTCTAGAAAAATAATTTTCCATTTAGACGAGCCTGAGAATTAACATGCTTTTCTATTCTTGGCTAATTGTTCAATCAATGTACTTCGCAGACTGTTAATAATGATGATATTCATGCCATTGTCAATAGTTAGAATATTATACTCAGAAAAATTAGAATATACAGTAGGTTTCTAAAATGAAAAAAGGATTTTTCATTTGGGGAAAACATGCACAAGACACATGTATGAAAGGAGAAGTTAATAGGTACTAATAGTCAGTCCTGTTACCTCTTCCGAATTAGTCATGCTACCAGAATCCCCAGGACTGAGCGTAGAAGGAGTTGAATTGCCACTATTCCATCTTATCTCATCACATCTTTGTCTTACCCTTATGTCACTTAGTTTCCTACATCCTTTTCTGTCTTCGCTTCGCCAGCCGCTTCTCACTTTTTCTTCTTTTGTACATCGCAGCTCTAAGTACTTGAATACATGTATTCGGCCTCTCATGCACACCTGAAAAAAAAACAAATAAGATTAGAATGGAAAGGATTTGAAAATTACCAAGTTTCTGCATTGAACTTATTGAATATATCAGGGGAATGCCCAATAAAATCACATTGAATTGGGGAGGATTTAGAAAATACTTAGTTCCTCAATTAAAGTTATTGAAAATTGTTGAAATATTTGTTTAAGGATTTAGGAAATACTTAGTTCCTAAATTAAAGTTTTTAAAAATTGTTAAAATATTTGTTTAAGGATTTAGGAAATACTTAGTTCCTCAATTAAATTTATTGAAAATTGTTGAAATATATCCGGAAATAATTGACTACAAACAACGTTTTACTAATAAATGATCAAGGCATGATTTCGACTAAGTACATAAGGCAAGACATAAACCAAAAATCAACAAATGAAACTCACAACTACAGCATAGAGAAACTTGGCTTATCATGAAAATTATCCTCGATGAAGGAATCAACACTCAACAAATGAGAATCTTTGTTAAGGCAAAAACGGCTTTTTGTCAAGTAGGCTATTCATTTCTTTTCAAAATAATGAATAATAAGACGAAATTGTCACAACCACATTTATTAAAACTTTGAGAAACTAGTTTCGGTTGTTACACCATTATCAATCTCAATCAAACTCTTTTGTGACAATTTCGTCTTATTATTCATTATGGATTCCTTCCACAATATCACCTACGCCACTACAAAGAAAGTTCTTTTCAAAATAGTACAAAAATATATTATAAGGAAAGCATAAAGGTTAATGTAAATGGATGAAAGTATTCTGAATACTTACACTGGCTGGAGGTGATACGAGAGGATTGTGCATCAGCTCCAAACTAACTAATGTCACCATACTTCTAAGCTCCACTGGAAGTTTTGATATTCTATTCTCACTTAAGTCTAAATGGACCAGCTTCAGGTACGTCACTTCTGTAATAGAGAATATGCAAAATATTAGAAAAAAAAGTGCACACGGTGAATGATAATTTTATTTTTAATACTTTTGATATTAACCTTTGATTAGAACAAATTGAGTAGATGCAATATTCAGTTAGGGATTAGTGAAGTGAAATGATACTTATTGAACCAACTATCAATTACTTTTCTATTATAGTATTAATACATCCAACTGAATCACTATGTAATAGTTATAATCGAGATATATTAATATGAGACCCCGGATGTGAAGATAGAACTCATTTTGTTATATCAAAATATAATATGAATTCTTTAAAAAGAGTTTGCTGGCTATAATTAAACCGGCATAATATTCGACGCACTTCCATTGTTGATTAAATGATATTGATATGAATATAAATTCCCCTATATTTTCCTTGTTGAAGAAAAACTTTCCTGCAAGGAAAAAACATTGGTTGATTCTGGTTCCATTAGTTAATTCCAGAGGTTTGTGCCAGGGTATAATTAGGTTTAGACCTCATAATGATGCCAGGCCTATCAAAGAATTGAACAATCAATGGGATAATAGTCAGTTATGAAAACCACTACAATACTCCACAGTGTTCATCTATTATACATCTTGACTTGTGCACTACAACTATTAAAAAGAATAATAGAAAAATAGACGCAGAAAAATTATTATTATTTTTGCAGCTCAAAATCAACAATGAATTATATTATACCAATGGAACAACCAATTATACCAACTAAAAATGAGACCCCGTTGCATTCAAAGGATTGAATCCGAGGATTCGTTTAAAGTGTGGCTTTTAACATATATTTTTGCTGGGCTAAACGCGTATCTCCTTGGGCACAGAACATCATGATTACTATGAAGTAAAAGTAGTCTTTGTTACTAAATACATAGAAAAATATTTCATTCATTTGATAACTCTTTAATATCTTATAACAAACAAATGAAATGTTTTGGTTTTTTATGCAACTGAACTTATACATAACTGAACAGTCCATGACATGGTATGTGTGAAATCAGGTTTTGGATATTACAGGAGTTATTATTATATCATTTAAAATTATGCATGATAGATTTTATATCAAAATATGTTAAATTCACATATTAGCTTTAGCTAGTTGGCAACTCAAAACATGGATGTTGTTCAAAGCTGACAAACTTGAAGGCTGACTTCAAAAGAGCGATAACCAGGTCCACCCTGGTCACTTTTTTGTCCTGTCCCCAGAGTGATCCTCGAACTGACATAATAGGCACCAACAAGTAATATAAGAAAAGGTTACCCCTTTTTTACTCTCAAGCAAACTCGTTGCCTCTCATTCTAACTATGTATACATTGTATAACTATGTACGGTATACATTGTATAACTATGTATACATTATAACTACTTGTATACCTTGAAAAAAAAATTATTACACGATTACCATGGGGAACAACAATTTGTTCGAATCAATCAAACGTCTAAATTCGTTCAATTACAATATAATTTTTACTAAAGCGTCACTTTTAAAAGGGTCCGTTTCTACCTGTCTATCTGACCTTTACTTACATGGAGTTGGAAATACAGGATGGTAGTCAGTCCATCAATATTTTAACCAGAGGCGGACCTGGGTATCGCCCTTACAAAATTCTATACTGTACTCACGAAGTTGAATTCATTATTTCTGGGATATAAATCGATTGAAAACATATGAAACGATTGAATAATAAAAAAAACTCATGTTTCATTTAAGACTTTAACCCCATGGATGATCGCTTCCTGTAAGGTTGAATTCAATTCTAATTATATAACTTCATGCTACTTTTCGACTTTTGTGAAGATATGTAAGCATAATTAAAAACCCCTAACCTGCTTTGCTACTCACCAATAGGTAACTCTAGCAAAAGATTGTTGCGAACGTTCAATATCCTAAGCAGGCCGAGATGGCCTAATTGCGGCGGTAGGTGTGTTATTTGGTTGCAGCTAACATCGAGCTCCATCAATGTTTTACAATGGCCCAATTCTTCGGGCAAGACGGTCAGCCGGTTGTTAGCCAGCATCAGCGTTTCCAGGGGCAGCTGGCATATTGCAACTGGCAGAGTGGACAAATGATTTCGACTGAAAACAAAAACAAACCCAACAAACCTCATTCAATTGTGTTTTACATTTTTAATTAAGCATAATACCTTAAGGGTAGAATACAGTCTTATAAGATACAATTAGAGTACTGTAAGTCAATAAATCTTCACTAACAAAAACACACAACTAGAGTTTGTTTGTTGAAATGTGATGGAATGGAAATTACTGATTGTGAAAACAGTACTACTCAGTCAATCGTATAGTATTTGTTCTTAAATACAGTGTCAGTAACTAAAGATGAAATTTCAGAGTTGAAAATACATTCTAAGTGTTGTGCAAATTATATAACTATTAAATTGAAATTAACTTTGTCCGTCTTCATAAAAAACACAGATTACATAGTACATTGAAAAAGGTTCCTCACATGAGCATAGCCTGGGAATAGCAAGGAACAAGTTATTTTAATAAAATTCTAGATTACACATTACAACGTAGCTTTGCAGAAGTTTTGCCAATCCACGTTATCCTTATATTGAAACGAAAATAAAATACATAAATAAACAAAAAACAATAGCTACTGAAGCAGAACAGTCATGAAACGTAATAATTATTGAGAGGAAGGGGAAGCTTTCACTAATCCTGTACACCCTTTAGTTGATGAACATTTTTTTAAATCACAGGAGGAGGAGGTGTTCACAAAAATTAAAATATTAACTCACTCTCTTGATTACATGAAAATTGAAGTTAATGGTACATTACTTGGTCTTATGTTTATGTGATTATATGGATAATATACAAAAGGAAATATTCAACAGATAACGATAGATGTTAAATTGTCTAGCCCAATAAACATTTGCTCTCTCAAATTGACCTCATACAAGTCCAGTGTTCTCTTGAGAAACTAGAACGGCGGATGACAACATGAATAATAATTATTATTGACAACCGATAATAGTTGACAATGAGACGATTGATGATATAATGTCATTTTCACCAATAAAATAGAACTGAGTATCTTATGCAAACAATGTTTATGAATTCTTTCAAGATAACATGAGTACATGGCTACAACTAATCGACGAGTGAAACTAAAATATTGAACTATATCAGGTAAACAAGACATTGATAACGATGTAAAGTTTAAAAAAGGGCTTAAATGAGAAAAATAAATAAAATTAAATTGAACATTCATAAATTTGAACATTCAACACACAACATTCATTGATCGCTCATAATATTGAACGCTCAAAAAACAAATTATCTACTCATTTCAAAGCAACCTTATATTTAATGAATGCTTACTTAATAATGTTCTTTGAGGATTCTGTCATCGAAAATATACACTTTCTTGCACTGTAACATAATAGCTGGATTTCAAACAAAAACTTTTGATTTATAGAGCAAACATAAGTAAGAATTGACAATAATTAAATTAAAAGTGGTAGTTTTTCAACAATAGATCCAAACAATGGTCTTAAGATTTATTGTGTAGATTTATCAAACATCTTGCAGTCTCCATTTCAATATTTTATAGAGTAAGAATGAATAACAGTGCCCCGAAAGTGATCGAATTAGTTCTGGAATCAGCAATCTAGTGTAATAAATAGATAATAGATTATAAATGCATAAAAATTTACTTCACCTTAAATCTAAGTGGACAAGTGACTGAAGACATACAATTGACTCTGGAATGGAGCGAATGGCATTATGGTAACAAATGAGTCTTTCTAATGACCAGAACTTCGTGATATCTTCTGGAAGTTCCCAAAATCGATTCTTTGACAAATCTGAAACAAAGAAAAATATATTAGTATAAACAAAATAACTGGATTATAAACTTAAAACAAGAAGAATTACGGTACCAATTAATGAAATGAACGCAAACATTTTTCAGTATTAGCAGTGGAAATGCAAAAATAAGCCTTAAAAAAAAATAATGCGATTGTTGAACATACATTTCAATAATATTTTAGAAATTAACATTTCACATTGACTATTGATTTTCATTTTTTCTGTACTCAAAGAACTTGGTAATTACCTGGTACAATTAAGCAGGGTTACTTGACATACTAACCAACTAAACTTACGAACAAAATCAGTGAAAACATAAAATATTGGTAATAAGTGGGCTTTCATAAAATATGTACAAACTACTTGTATTACAACTTGTACTTGATGTTACTGCTGATTCTTATGGATGTTTTTACTTGATGGTCGAAATTGTAATTATTTGTTAATTGTAAATTGCTAATCAATAGGTACTTGCTTGTCAATGACGTTTGAGACCAAACGCATCTAAGGCAATAACCTCCTATTACTTTGATGCGGGTTTGTATAAGTGAATGCAAAAACTATGTCTGAAAAATTGATATTTTCAGTAATTTGAATTTGTTTTCTTTTTTTCGAAGGATGAAGCCCATATAGGTCTGAGACCTGTGCGTGGGTAATGAATTGGATGATGGTGGTTGAAGAGTTGGACCAACCGTTTTAGGTGGGTTCCGAACCACCGGGAAGTGATTTTACAGCAGAGAACAGTCTTTTTGCTGGCCAATCCAATAGGTCACCCTTACAAAGAGCGCCTAGGAGTTTCGTAGCTTATCTCTGATTGAACAGATACCTGCTTGCTTCGTCACTCGGCTATCACTTCCCTATGTTTATTTATAAACATAAACAAATTCAATGATTCAAGTCCTTAATATTGGATTGAAGCATCTCGTTGAGCATCTTTACCTTTACAGTTAATGCAATTCATATCGACTCATAATAAATTAGAATGAAAAGGTCGGGACACACACACACAGCGCACGTGCATCGATGATGTGACTCAGGGGAGTGGTGTGGGTGCCGCTGCCGCTTCCAAATCATAGTGACGCCGCCTGCTAGTGCAATGCGTTTATACGATTTCTGCCTCCTTATTTAAGGCTACGAGACTTGAATACTTGGGCAGGCTAATAGGATAGGTGAGAATGCTTATCACGGTTAAAGGAACTGAATGCCTATTTGCTGCACCGAAAACAATGCATTAACGAACGATCCCAACATTATGCAGAGACCTTATTTGAGAGTTAAAAGAAGGCTTTCTAAAGCTGTGACATTATTCCAATGACATCAGAGGTGTGGTCAGTATTAATAAATAAACTCTGTTGTCTGATTTCTAATTTGGAGAGTGTTGAGTGTTCAGTTCTACTCTCTGCCAATATCTTGAAACTGATTTATTATGCTATTTATCGATGTTTTGCAGTTTCGATAGATTGACATCTAGTGAGAACAGACTCCCCATTTATTAAGAAAAAAAATAAAGAATCGAATTAGGCACTTGGACAGGCAGCAAACATCAACTTTTGATGGAAAACTTAATTTGCCCAGTTTGCCTCACAGAACTGCTCAGTTATTAGTACTACTAGCCCTCCATGATAGCCCACTAAGATTATTCACAATAAATAAGCTTTTTTCTAAGAAGCTGATTTATTACAAGTATTCCCTCATAATAATCGATTAACTTCATTGAGGGATTTTTAAGAAATTTATGAATTCAATTACCATTCAAGTTAAATTTGGTAACACTGTAGAGTGTAGAAGCAATATTGGGTTAAAATCCTGTTTCTTGTAATTAGTTTAAATTAATAAAATGAATTCTATTAAGAAAATATTTTTAAAATATTCAGTGGAAAAGATTCAGTTTTTTAGATAATTTATATATTAATAATTACAGACATTTTCCCTCGTCATTCTTTGTTAAATACCAAAACATGTTCTAAAGAGATTAGTATTACATGAATCGAAAAACCGTTATGTATGACTTTCTATCGAGATCTTTCTAGAAAAGGCAAGAGTTGACTCTTGACCGATGGTGGGGATGAGAATAGTTCAACTTATATCCAATTTCCATCCTAGTGCATTTGTAATCCTTTTTAAGAAATAATCATTTAGTTTTCAGCTCTACTGGACATACTAGAGATGAATGAATGACCAACAATGGTAAGAAATTATGGCGTTCTGAAAAGAGGCGACAGTTGCATGGCAGGCAGAAATGGTGCAATTTTCAGAAATGACTGTGTAGAAGCTTTTCCTCTGTAATGTCAGCTGGTATCGGTGCAAGATTTTTTTGAAGATTACGTCTTGGAGACTCCAGTTTCGGAGTATAAGACAAGTCAGATCAACAGTTATACAATCTTATAGACTAGTTACCATAATTACCATATCAATTAGTTGAGGTGAGGCTTAATTTTGAAGTGAAAGGAACTCTTGTAACTATAAAAAGCTTTATAAACTAAATATTTTTCAATTGTTTTTAAATATTTCTATATTTTCAAGACTCTTCAAAAACTAGATGGAATAGAAGGCAGCTGGATCATTTCCTTCACATAAAAATAGATGAAAGACTCAGGTAAATGAGTTGTAAGTGCAAGAAGAAGAAGGCAGCGAGTCGACGTTATCACCGGCCGAAATTGACAAGCGGACTGCCGGCTGTCACGAACGACTGACTGACTACAGTGATTGATAAGCGATAGTCACGTCAACTTCCATCCATTTATTCGCAACTGTCAAGCAGTACCATCCAAACCGTAAGTTCAGAGAAGCTAAATAAGTTAATCATCTTTGTGCAAGAATATTTAAGATGACATGATAAATGATATATCTCTGAGCATACATCAGAAAAAACCAACTTCTGATGACCTGTTTAATGTAAGTTGATAAATATTCGATTCAGAAATGAAATTACAGTTTTTTTTCAAGGCGATGATACAAGTTTATTACATTAATATTCTATTAATTTTCCTTATTAGAGTATTCTATATTTTCTTTAATTCTTATTAAACTTTGTTTTGCTGACAAAAAAGATGCTGAAATATCCATAAGGAGTCAACTGCTCTTAATGCTTACACTTAAGAAAGATCATTATTTCTTCATTTTTCCAAGTCTTATCAAGAAGTCAAACATTGACATGCATTCAATTTATAAGTCTGATTGTTAATTTCAACTTAGTAAACATATTATACACTGAAGAAATTGTTAATTTATTTTTGAATTGCTACTGATATTAATAATTGTTGTAGGAATAAAAAAAGACATTATCAACCATCAACCGACCAAACCAAAGCGCATGAACATAATAGCACGGTATCAAAACACACTAAAAATCACTAAATAAATGTACTTCTTACTAGATTCTTTTGAGTATGATCACCTTTGATGGAATTGAGTTAAATTTGAATTTTATGCATAACAATGAAATACGGTATTATAATCAGAATTCACATACTTTCAATTATTCTGAGCTACAAATAGGCCTACATAATGGAATATCATCAATAATAAATTATAGATTTTATTGCTATCAATATTTCCATTGAAATACACGGACATCGTCAAAACAAATAATATAGAACCAATAACATTAATGTAATTTGCGGTGATGTGGTTCTTGTTGGATCTCAGAAACCTTGTTATTACCGATTCCAACAATAAATTGGTGTCCCACATTATTAGTTTTATTAGTTTCTACAGACTGAAACTATCATGGAAGCTGAATCACTTTGTTCACTGCCAGACCACACTGGTATGGGATCGCTTTTCCAATAGCTGCTGCATTCCACAACAACAGGGAAGTTCATGCAAGTCGAAGAGTAATCAGCGTTACTACATGCTTCCGGGAAGCACAAGATCACTGTGCTATTAAACTTGAGCAACTAAGCCGACAGCACATGAGAACAAAAATGATGATGAAGAAGAAGAAGATGCTGTCGTCGACCCCATCCCATAGGTGCATGGTGTCAATCACTAGCCTCCTCGAGCGAAACGACTCCCGTGGGGATGCAGGCAGCCAACAAGAGCAAGCCCATGGTGTGCCAACGTAAAGGGGATGGAACAAATCAATATTCAACAACCACCTCAACACTACTAATCAATGCGCTTCAGACCAAACTCGGGGTAATTGCTTTATCAACAGGCGACCTTCATGAATTTTGATTAACTAAGCACATGAATTGATTAAATAGTGAAGATTGAGATTAAATTGGTAGGGTACTTTATAATAATGTTACAGATTCTATCTCTAAAATAATACTGGCAACACTTAAAATTTACACTTGCACTTTATTTACACAAATTATCCACAACACACACTGTTGTATCTATATCTTGCACAAAAGAAATCAATCAGAAACAGATAAATCGATAATGTTCAGCTAATAAAGATTTGCTATATTACTGTACAAAATCAATCACTAACTGTTAAAAGGCCGATCAAATATTAAATAATAACTGGTCAATAAACTGCCCAATAATTCAAGAAGAACGTCTAAAAAGAACAATCAAACTTACGTAGCACAAGTCCGTAATACAATAATATCTAAGAGTAGAGTCCACTTGCATAAAATGCAAAAGAATTCTCACTAATACAGCCACAATATCCTGCGATTATCACTTTAACAACAAACGTTTGTACTATGCACAGAACTGTCACTTGTTATGTCAACGAGATTCAAACAATGAATGAAACTGATGTTTACCTAAGCGTTCGCTTTAAATAGGTTTAAAAATAATCCAGGAAGACGGAGATTGTTCCATTTGTTTCTATCGAATTCTAAAATAGACAGATAGAATATTCTCCATTCTTCCAGGCTACTTTAATTGCCAAGATAAGAACACTCCATAAAGTTCTAGATGGACCACTAGGCGAGGGGAGAACAGGAGAAGAGTAATTAATCACTTATCAATATTGACACAGGCAGATAACGCTGAAAATCACTGTTCCTTCTTTCTTTCCGTGTCCATAACAATAAATTGACTTGTATACTTCAACTCTGAACAAGTGAGGATACTTTTATAAAAGTTTACAAACTTGTCAAGTAATAAGTTGAGCAATAAGGCGACTAAAAATGTACTGCACTTGTGTGAACTTGAATTTAAACCTCACTACATTCGTCGTAAGATTTATATGTCTCAGATAATTATACTTACAATATAGCTAAAAACAATAACAATTTGTAAATCTCTAACACTTAAACCATCTAAAAAGCTCGATAGAGCGCAAACAGACCAAATTCGAAAAAACAAAATCAAAATAAAAGGTGTGGTTTATCACAAATGAACACTCATTACAGATTTAGTACACTGATCGAAAATGGAGAGAATGATGGAATATGGCAAATTATATTATTGGATGTATAGTATTTTCAGTATTTGACCATTTTCATTAACCTTGTTCACAAAGAGGAAGAAGAAAAATAAAAATAGATTGAGATCAATAGCAGCGTAATGTTATTATAATCCTACAACCATGAAATAAAAAATAGATTATGATGGCCCCATATTTTCAAGTCCTTGGGCATTAACGGTACTCACTTAAATAACAATAAAATTTTCAACAATAAGATCAAGTAAGTGGAACGCTTGCTTCCCTGGTGATATCTTCATGGTAGTAGAGACTACTGATACACAAGTTTTGGAGGTCGGCTAGTTCAGCAACAAAATTATTATGCTGGTGAAAAGATGAAGATGAGTTCACTTTTTAACAGATTCAAAACAAATCTGGAATCACTCTTTTTAGAAACTTAGTAAATGTTGTATTCAAATTATAAAAACACAATGTCTCACATGCACTGGTTGGTGAAGCACTAATTTAAATGTTTTATAGAAAATTATTAAATGTCAACATCAACTTCATATTCACTGATTTCCATCATTCAAAAAAATTCCAAATACAAGTAGCCTAGTACAAATAATAGACTTTTGCAGTTTTTTTCTGAAACTCATTGTTTTATGTTTTGTGGCAAATAATAATCGAGCACATAAAAGAAAACTATAATTAGTGATGTGCTGCAATAGTTTACCATTTTTTTTTAAATTTGCAAGGAAAATGGAAGTACAAAATTTTGAACAGTAGCCAATGATTATTTTTCAAGTTTATCTGAGTAATTCAAAATAAAAGATTTTGAGGTAAAAATATCGCAGTGTTAAACTGCAGAAAAATTTAGACAGTGGGTGTGAGGACTGGTTTTTAAAAACTACTATTGCATATGAATTAAAACGTAATTTTAAATTTATTTCTGGAATAATATTACAATGTAGCTATATACTAGTATACTGCAAAATTAACACAACACGAAATTGAAAAAACCCATGGTTATGACACTGGTCCGCATTCACTGAATAACCTACTTTCACAATGGCAAAAATGATAGAAATCATGACCACGAATAAAAAATGACCACTTTTCATTATTAATCAATATTATTCAATTATCACTATTATAAATGGTTTGAATTTTATTTAACAAATTAATTATTGATTTATAGCAAATAATTAATATACAATGTTATCCATGAAAAAATACATGATAAAAAATCTAATATCAAAACTGACTGTATTTCTATTTAAATAATGATTTTACTCACATAAAATTGAAGGAATGCTTTTAGCTTCTAAGGAGAAGCTTCTACCACAAAATGTTTGTCGTACTAACAAAAGGGTTGTTTTATAATTGAAGCTTCACCTCAGAAGCGAAATGAATTCCTCCAGTTTAAGTAAAATCATAATTCAAATAAATAATTAACATAACATTCACATTGGTGAATAACATTTCCATGTTTCATTTAAAATTAATCATTTGACTACTTAAAACTTGATTAAAAAATAAAAATACGGTTGATGGGAATGGTGATGGGATAACAGTATTTACAAGAAGGTTCCGCTTTGGCATGTGCTGAGAGGCATGTGCTAAGGTTGCTGGTCTAGGAAGATGTTTTGACTGAAGCAATAAACGTCGTCTGCACATTGAAGAGGACTGTAAACAGAACGCCATGTTTGCATTGGCATGAGACTCAACTTCCTAAGTCACTTTCAAGCACAGTACCGAAACTAATACTGAACATATATATAATAATGATGTATCATTATCATCCTAGAAGCATCTATATCCCAACCAAATACATGCAGAACGTACAAATTAAAATTACTTGTTAAATGATTGAAAATAAATTACAGTAATTTGATATCTCATTTTTAATTTATGCTAAACAGCATAAAAAAATAGTAACTAATAAACAAAAATTTGATTTTTCATACTCATTACTTTAAAAAATTCCCCATGTTCGAGTGCACATTTGTGAAATTTTGTGCTTTGTATTAAAAAATAATTTGCAATACAAAAGGGTCATAAAAAAGGTGCCTTCTTTATTTCTATAAATAGATATGAAAATAGGAAGCTATTGATTTAGTGCAGAATTGTAAGTACTGTATGGTACCCCGGGGCCGGCGCTAGTGTCGAGCAAGCCGGGCCCCTGCCCGGGGCGGCAACCTTAGATCGCGGTAAATTGGCGGCAGAAATTATAAAAAATTCTTGGAAATTAAAGTGAGAAAAAACACTTTTTCAACACAAGTTCAACTCTCAGCTTAAATGTATTTTTAATATGTAATTGAGTATTAATATTTAGTGGTTCCTTGTTCAAGTATTTTGTTAATAACTGTATTTTATAATTTATTATACACTAGACATTTTCTGTGCATCCCTAATTTTAATTTAGTGCCAAAAACATAAATTAAGAAAATTAGTATTTTTCGCTAATCAAAACGTCAACATTATTGATACCAATTTTTTGCTTACGTTTTATTTTACCATTAAGCGTGGCAAGGGTTTAGGTTATCTCTTTCAATTTTTTATATAAACGGGCTAGAGGGCTGCATGGGCCCGGGCTTAGCCCAAAGCCGGGCCCGAGTTTGGGCCCACTTCATATTTTGTTCTTTGGGCCGGGCCGGGCTCGGGCGTACAGTTAAGTTCTATTTTTCAGGGCAGGCCAGGCTTTGTTTTTATTCCTATTGTTCGGGCTGGGCTGGGCCGATTTTCCGATAATTTTTCCTGCCACAGTTTGATAAAATGCGATTTCTTGTCTTTTTATCTGAAATTCATTGCATTTTATTCCATTTATCATGCATTCCACCCTGAAATCACTCATTCTTCTGGTTGTTAAAGTTCGATCTTAGGAGAAAAACGGGTACATGTAATATGTAGCAGTTAATGTTTTACTGTATGCAGTGCAAAATATCAGATTGCATTCTGATTTTGATGCTCTTTTGGGAGAGTCATTGAAATTCATCACTCCTTAACTTGCTGTAATATTGAGGATATATTTATGACGCTAATAAAAATATCAAGGGATCGTAAAGGGTAAAAACAAAATGGCATATTTATATATTTAAAAAAAAAATCAATCAATCATTTTTTTATTGCCACAAACATTTTAAAATATACCGTACCGGTATCGCGGTATTATGAATTGTATGACAGTGAAAAATCATCACATAAAAATATTCGGGATTTTGGTTTTAATGAATGTATAAACACTCTTGTAGCTTTGTAAATACATTAACAAGATTCATTTTATTTGTTAATAGACTGTTTGCGTTTTTGATAAGCATAGAGTTTGCTTCATCATGTAATAATGATGTAGGCTACTGCTTTTAGACGAACATTATAGGAGATTGTAGGCTACGATAGGCGAGATGTGTAAAAGATCACACTTAATGAAGTTACATTTATTTTCATTCTTTTCTTTCAGCTATAATTAGTTCTGAAAAAGGGAAGAAAGGCACATAGCTCCGTTCACCAACAGTAGAGAAATGAGCGTGCTAAATACCAGGGTAGACAGAAACAAAAGAAGGCCTCGATAATGATCACTGCACTTCGGAAGAGCTATTAAAATAGCATTAGGACCATCAAAAATGTCAGTAGCCCATGTATGAGTTAGTATAGGTCTACAGATTCAAATGAAAACTCAAGTACCTATTACAGTACTGTAACTTATTTTGGTACACTTGTAACTGTTTCATGTTTTGGAACTAATGAAAAATATTGAATCCAACAGACTTGAAAACTTGAAAGAAATCTATAGGCCTAAACATTATTAGGACCAGTGCGAATAGAAGCAGAGGCTTGGTGACGAGAAGCAAGGTGGTAAAGTATTTTGAATCACAGAAACAAGTTAGACCTTTACCCTAAATAATGGTTGAGTTCCTTGGAGCATTACCGGCGGCGTCTGATTAAACTATTCAATTTTTTTTTAAATGTTCATGAATTTGAGCAGACCAATCAGACGCCACCGGTAACATTTACAGTAACCGGTAAAGTTCCAAGGAACTAGACCAATATAGCACATTCTAATACAGACTGTACCTATTTCACAGATACTGTGTCTCGTTGGCAGTACGCACACGACACGTTTGTTGCTTTTTAATTTTAACCATCTATATTATTATCTATTGTTGATGGTTAATCTTTGGTATCGTACTGTATTATGCCACATGAAAAGTTAGGGGTTGCGGAAGGGAGAACTGATTTCAATGTGTGTTTAATTTAGTAATGGCCCACAACAGCCCGGCTAGCTCAGTCGGTAGAGCATGAGACTCTTAATCTCAGGGTCGTGGGTTCGAGCCCCACGTTGGGCGAAGATTTTTTGTCGGTAATTTCCTTTCAAACAATTTTTTTCTTATTGGAACAAATCACTGAATTCATCTACGAGAATAACGAGTTTGGTTTAAATGGATTACACAGGGGATTTACTAAATTAGTGGACTACTATCTAGTCATTAATATAATTTAATTTTTTGTATGGGCCTTTCATCTTTGCCAAGTGGTAGCGAAGGTCATTTTCGTTTTCACTGGAGAATGCTACCTTTTAGGGAGTGCGGTGGTGTGAAGCGGGTTGCAGAGATCTTTAAACTGTCATTGCAAGGCTTTCATTCTCATGGTTATTTATTCTTTGTAATTATCTATGGTAAAGAAACTTTCATTTTATTCCTTGTTTGTCCGTAAAACTAGGCAGATGCTTGTTGGTAGAATGGAATGAACAAGAGAGGTCGTCCTAGAACTCGCTGGCTGCAGGATGTGGAAAAGGAGTCAGAAAATGGAAGAGACTAGCGAATCAGAGAGAAGCTAAGAGGCATATCGTTGAGGAGACCAAGGTCCACGTAGGGTTGCAGATATGTATGCAGGTACGTTATCATCAAGAAGCTTAAAATATCTGAAGCTCAAGGAAACCATTATTTCAAGTCATTATTGAGTTCTCTACTGATTTTTACTGATTTGATATCAATAAGCTTTCTGTGAATTTGGAATTCCGTAATCAGTAAAATACCGCTAGCATTTTCGTTGATTAGAAATATTTTCAAAAGTATCATCTGTGAGTCTAGGATGTTAGTTTGAAATCGTCAATGCACAGAAAAATAATTTCGAGTAGCCCAAAACATGAAAATTAAAACATGACAAAAGTGAATAGTTAAAATCAAAGTATTATTCCTTTTTATATTGTCCTTTTCCAAATTCTACTTGAAATAGAAGTACTGCTCTATAATTAGCCTACACTACAAGTAGATACCTCTACCTCATGAAAAACCCTACAGTCTATACGGAAAAAATTGAGATGCTAAAATCATAACAGGAAGTAATTTGCAGAACGAGCAGCTGTCCTAAAATGACGTGTTCTGATGGCATTTTCAAATCAGGAACAGAAGTTACCAATTTGTTTCCCCCCTTTCCACCAGTTCCCGGGACTACAAGAATAGAAGGGCTCGAAAATGGGGGAATAGACGTTGTCTGCTGATAGATGACAAGAAATAATAGGCAGGGGGGGGCATTCGGAGGGGACTGCTGAGGGGTGAGCGGGGGTTTATGTTTAGAAGGAAGCGAGTGAGTCCGAATCTGGAGTAGGGGACGCGCAGGGCCAGACAGTCTCTCTTCTCGTGGGGATCGACCCTTCTTCAATAAAGCCAGCCGTTTTATTTGCACGCCGATGAAAAATGAATTCAATATGCTCGCTGATTTAGGAGTAAATGCACGCATTCCATTCGCCAGACAATATCATTTTGCGGCCAGGGAGAAGACTATTGCAATAGATTGCTTCCATCTTGTAGGCTGCTGATACACTACCGGTAATCAAAACCGTGTCTTCAGTAAAGATAACAAGTTTAGCCTATACCAGAAATTGTTAGGGGAACAGGCGATAATGTTACTGTACTTATATAAAAAATGACACGAAAGTGTGAAAATCAGTATAAGAATTCAACTTGTATCGATGAAGACGTTACTGCAGCGATCACATAAGACCAATAAGACCATTTTGGTCTTATGTGATCGCTGCGTTACTGTTCTTTGGACTTGTGTAAGGGTGAAAAATCAACATAGAACTTAGTCAAGAAGACATATCAATTACTTGAAATGACTAAAATTGATCTAAATATGTTATGTCTATAAACATGTCAGAGGTGGTTGCATTGACTAAATCAGCAGCTTCACGACTTTACGCACACTGGTTTTTTCTGAATTTATAATAACACTACTTTTTTGAAATAATACTTAGTTTTATATTTGATTACATAATGTTCAGATTCAATACCTAAAGGCCTATTGAAAAGTCAAAACGATGTCATGAATAATTCGATCGTCCTTTTACTTCATGTCGAATCACAATTATTTCAGAATCAAGTTGGATATGATCTTGAACATGTCAAGAAATCAAGAAATACTCCCAAAAATCTTTCTTCTCGTTTCTGATTGCCTTCTACATTCCAAGAAAAACATAAATTATTGTAGGCTATTTTCTTATTCGCTCTCTGAAGTATATATATATATATATATATATATATATATATACTGTATATGTGTGTGTGAGAGAGAGACCTATAGGCAGAAAGAACGTGACCTAGAATGATTTTATAATATATTTACAACGTGAGGGGGATTTGAATTTTATTTTAGCGGAGCTGATCAATTTTTGGGCTCTATTGAATGACACTGATAATTTCTAAAATCAAAAATAAGTTTATTGCTACCATTCCAATTTTAAAAATGAAAGGGAAATCAAGTTCAATTGACTTTTGAGGAAAGATCTCCAACTGTTGCGAAAATTTCATTCAAAGATTTTAAAAGAAGCGGCTGGTGTTGAAGTTGCCGGAAGTTGAGCCGGACGTGTATCACCGCATTTGCGGCGTTGTGATAAGCAGCAAGCTGCAGGTCCTCGCTCGCTTCCTGGCTAGTTGGCTCTACTCAGGCTTTATGGCAATATTATTTTCCTTCCTTCGGCGATCCTTGGCATGCTTGCTTCAATTTCTTCCTCTACTGGACTTCTAAGATACTCGTTTGACATGCTCACTGAGCTTGTCCTCCAATAATAGTGCATGTTTGTTAGAAGCCTGTTGCACTGTTCCACTTGAAACCTTTATAATGAAAGAAAATGTTAAACCAAGTATCTAACAGTTGACTGTACTTGAAACACTTCAAATTTTTAAAAACGTGTTTCAAAATATTTTGATGCTTCCTTTCTTCACTAGGCCTAATTCTACTTACATAATGACACGCATAAGCTATTCACGCTGCCTCACTCACTACTTTGGCTGTACATACATATTCATGAGAGCCAGAGAGCGAAAATACACAGATAGAAAGTATTTTGTCATGATAATTCAATCATTAATTATGTTAAAAGCATTCATTGTTAGCTGGAAAATCCAATGATGAATACTTTGACAAGTGATGACAATTAACAAGCACACTATTGTCTTTTTTCATTAGAAATACCATAACGAATAATTTCTAGTGAAATTCAACAGCGGTTTGAAGGAATCGAAGGATGCATTCTGTATATTTTTAATTTGAGTAAATTAGAAAATAGGCTATCTGTTGATGAATATCATAATTACTATTATTATTAATTAGATTTATTCGAATAGTGATACAAAAAAGACTTTCGGGTATAATATTTATAAAAATAAAGTTTTAGATGCATCTGAGTACCGGTTTTTAAAAATTGCAGTTAGCCTACATCTAAATTAAGGAGTAAATTTATATTATTTTATTCCTGGAATAACATTATATTCAATGTAATTATAGACTAGAGCACTATAGTTTACTCATGACTAGACTATTAGTCAATAGACTGGTTGAAAATCAAAATGGACATGGGTTAATTTATAATTTTTCAACATTTTTAAAGATCTGAAAGCATTTTTCTGAAAATTATTTTTATTCGATGCAGGGAAATAGAAGGGTCAAAGACTATCAAAATGATGCCATGGCTAAACTAATCCTTTTTACATCTGAATTTTCGAGATACCTCATAGTAGAAAGATGAATGTTGTTAACATTGTCCAATCTAATGAATAGCTTTATTATATGTTCGTTCTTCTGACCCTGACTGTTTTGCTGCCAGCAGCTAGCTTGGTTATCGCATTATGGGCCCTACACACTAGCGAACACGACAAGCCAAGACCAAACTGCTGGTCGTTTAGTGTGTAGACGTAGATTTATTTAATACTAAATCATTAGAAGAATGACTTCTCTTTCTCGTTGTATGTTTTCAATTCAACACACTGAACCACAGAGAAATTTAATCTAATAATGTTTTTCATAACTTTTGAGATTGGTTTTCTAGTCAAAGCATTTTTATAATGCTTACAATATCATTAATGCATTTGGCCTTTTTCATCTTGGTCGCAAAGAAAGTGTGTGGTAATTTGCGATGATTTGGAAGTCATCCTTTAAATAATTTTCATTATCCACTAATTACAATTTGAATAACATACCAACATACTTGACATACCAAGGATATCCACAAAAGAAATAATACAAAAATCTATATAGAATTGTTAGATAACTTTATGATATAAAATATGAAATAATAAATAAATATGAAATAAATATGATGAAATTTTCAAAGCTTCAAGAATTGAAAAAAAGTATTGCTTAAAAATTACAAAAATTATTCAAGTATTGCTTAAAAATGACAAAAAATTAGTTTTTTGGAATTCATGACAGCTGCAGGCTACAGGCTATAGACTTCTTAATCTATATCGATTTACATCAAACTATAAGATTGTTTCTACATTCGACCTATTGTAAGGTATATAATGGTCGCTATGAGGTTCTACTAATTGAATACGGCAAATTTTCATGAATTTCAAGTATACTGATTTTTTTTACATTCTATTGCGTTACTTATACTATAGGCCACTATCAGTCATGTATTGATGACACAGCCACCCGATATCCAGGGACAGGAAATGGAGTAACAATAAAATATAAAGATACAGTAGCCTATAAGTTGAAAGCTGACGTGACCCGGTGTGGCCCATCATTAAGATGAATGATGAGTGAAGAGGCAAGTGCAGAGAGCAGAGACGATGCATGGGATGGCATGGTAGGATAGCGTGCTGCACGTATAGTACAACTACTGAAACGAACATCTCATCATAATAACCCGTATGTCAACTCAAAGAGATATTTTTGTGTGGATTGCTTTGGTAGGCGTGGACTTTATTATCAATTTCTTGACACTTGCCCTAAAAGGATCAAGAATTTAATGCTCAATAAAACGCAAATATCAACTTGAAACCCATTAAGATATGACATGTAGTAATATCTTCATTATTTATTATGAATAGAGTTCAAAATAAACTCAACATCTACAACAAGAACTGTCAAATAACTTGGTAATAGCTTGGTAAATAACCTTTCAATGGTGAGATGTTAGCTCGTCTCTTCAATAAGATATTCTAGCAAGGAATATCAATAATTGGAAGTAATTTTGAATATATAAGTCCTCTTTCAGCTCTTTATAGAATCATTTATTCTCTCCATTCTTCAGTACAGTACAGTATCGTCAATTCTTTGCTAAATAGTTACAATATAAATTCGTTACAATATAAAACTGACTGAAAGTCGTTAAATTTACACCAAGAAGTTAATATTAACAACGCAGATGTTTATGGAACAAGAAATCCAAGAATCTAAATCCTTCCTTGCCTGGCTGATGAGATTTCAAATAGTTTTTTTTTAATACTGCAAGTTATATAAGTTTTTAAAATTATTGATCAAGCTACTCTATAGGCTTTCCTTAATATAAAAAAAATTATTGTTGTAGTTTTGAATTCATGTGAATATCTAGAAATTCTATAATAAAAACTTCAACCTCTAAAATATTGAATAAATTTTAGAAACAAGCCTACAACTATGATTTTTAAAAACTTCAACCTCTAAAATATTGAATAAATGTTAGAAACAAGCCTACAACTATGATTTTTCCCTTTCAAGCTGATTTGCAATCTGCTTCCTACATGATAAGGGATAACTAAGAAAGGGCACATTCTAGTAAAGTGCATTTGACCAAGACGACCAAGTAAAGCCGTGAGCTATCGATAAGCTTGTTCAAACGGAAACGATCAGCAGTGGTCATAATGCGCAGTGCACGCCGTGGCCATGATTTTCGCTTTTCGTTCCCCTCAATGCTCGGCCATGGACGTCCAATCCCCTGTACAGTACTTCAGAACACCAACATCCCCCAAAATAATCTATCGCCCACCTCTGCCATGCCATTCTGATGCAATGCGCCAGCCACCACCAGATAACCATGCCCAAACGATTGAGCCATATTCCACAATTCACCAATCCCTAGCTAAAAGAAACCACAAACATGTACTGCCCACACCATTAGCCAACCACTAATTAAAAAAAAAACATAATTCAAATCTACAGGGTCATATTGGGGAAACATTTCGGGGAGTAAAAAACATTCATGTGAAATAAAAACACATTGGCACCAAAAAAGTAAAACAATCAACACAACTTCTTCTTTTACCTTACCCCATGTCTAATGTTGTCGGTGGGGAGAGAAACCCAAAATTCATAACCAATATAAAGAAATGAAGTCTGGGAATGGAGAAGGGGGTTTAAAAATTGGAAAGGAAGTTATAGCAAAATCTTGCGTGCAGTAAATTCAGGTTGAGTCACCATTTTAGGCAGCCTACCTTAATGAATGGTGGTAGTGGCAGGGTCTAGGGAAAGTCTAGGTGAAGACAACCATTAGAATACCGTATGCACGACTGATTTCTCAACATTAAAAATATATACATTCAACCTTGGCTGTGATTCAACTTATCGTGAGTTTAGAAGCATTGAGAAAAAAGCACTGTATAATAAAAACTGTAAATAAGCAAAACCTTGTATAGAGCACAACAGCACAGTCCACATTGATACTGAATAAGGAAAATATGAATAGTTCATTTAAATACAGTGAAAATTCCAAATCCAAGCTTAGATGTTTTGTGCAACATTGACAAAATAGAAAAGGGAAGGAGGGTCTGTTCTACTAAACTAAATAAGCGAAAAAATTAGATTCCTATTGATAAGTGAACCAAAAAGGACAGAATTTTTTATATTTTGAATAAATATCCCAAGTAAATGACAAAAGTATTCTCAATATTTGCTGGCTATATAGGCAAATAGGTTTCTCAGCTTATGCTTAATATTACGCATATTATTCTGAGTGTATTAGCCACATACATTATTATTTATTTGTTATTTATCCAATTTCTATTAAATATTTTATGTCTTGACAAGTGAATTTCGCATTTGAACGGAAAACTCTGGAAAACTCATTATTAAAGTTTGAAAGACTCCTAAAAGTACTTTGCCGAAAGCTATTAATAACCTTATAATAATCTTAAAATGAAGATTACAAAAATATCGGCACTTTTCTCAGGAAACCACTCCTTTTGAAGTGAGGCGGCAGTGTTGTGGTGGGGGGGGGGGGACTAAGCGCTGAGCGACCGACCATCATCTATAATAAGCGAGTTGAAGTTCACAGGTCAAACTATTGGGGCACATCCATCAATTGTGACCGTCACTAGACTGATTGCTACTTCCTCCCCACGACCTACTCATTCACAATAGCCTTTAGTTTGTTATGATAGGTATCATTCTGTTTAGTAAAAAATCTATAAATATTCGGTTGATTGAACTGAACACATCTAATCTACGATTCAGTTTCAGAAGCAATTTGTGAAAGCTGGGGCTCTTTCATCAGCAATGTAATGAGTAAACGCCCTGCAGCCAACAACAAAATACATTAATTTGAACTAGTGCAAACGTACCACAGATATCTTTCACCTTTGTGTTGATAAATGGTTTTTCATTGGGTATCAAAAACTGGAAATTTTTTAAAGCAGCTCTGTCATAAATATGGGGCACGATATTAAAAGCATTGCAAGCCACCTTCTGAAAACAAAGTTATGTGCCAAACACTACAACCTAAAGTTGTAGAGAGAATTCAAAGAACATTCTCTGCTCTTCCATGCTTTCAAATATGAATCAGTCTGCCTGTGCTATTGCAAATTCATTACCTAACAGGTTTATTTTTTCAATATTTTCATTTGTTTATTTAATCACCTAAATTATTTGCTGTTTGTCAATCTCGTTTTGATATTAAAAGTGCAGAAAATACAATGAAAGCATCTGATTATTGACAAAAATCACAGGTCATCACGTGGCACCTACAGAAAGTTCAAAGGGACAGACACTGTTGCAGGGACTCTGACATATTAAAGACTGATAGAATGCAAATAGGGAACCGAGGAATACATTTTTAAATCAATGAACAATACTTATTGATAATCAGAATTTAAAATTTCTGATTTTAAAATCTAAACAAATTGAATTTTCTAATGGAACTACGAATTGCGAGTTTAAAGCACAACTCAGAACCCAAGATCTAATCGAGTGATGGACAATGAATTTTTTCCAGTTAATAAACAGCTAAAAATGTGAATATATTATTACTGTTTTTGGGCGAAATATTTTTCATTGCGTAGTTCGTGGATTTATTGAAAAAGTTGAAGAAGTTACTCATAATTAGTAGGTGGGTCAAATTCATCAGTTGATTCACACAAAGGAATTAAAAATCATGTCTTCTGATTAACTTGATTCACGCTAAGCATGTCATTGAAATAATAGGAATAAAACAGAAAACTTATCCATATTGGGGAAAACATTTTTGGAAGAATACGTACCAAAAATTTTCGCCTTCGAAAAACGGATTTGGCTCAGCACTCACCTGTAAAAAAACAATAATAACATAATTAAAAAGCTACTCATAAGTAAAAAAATAAAATAAATATGTCTGTAATAGTTCCTAGATAAATAAAGATTGAGACAATATTTTTCAAATATTAGAGAATTTTTCAAATACTGTAGCTATAGATGGCAATAATATTCTTGTTCTAATGAAATATATTAATTTAATAGCAGTCAAGTTTTCTCAGATAGAATACTAGAAAACCACAGTCTGGATGTAAAGACAATTGATCAAAAAAATTGATTGTTTTCGGTCATTCAGTCTTCAATTCTTTTATCGTTCATCAGTGGCAAGTGACTTGCACAATAGGGATCTTCAAACTGAGGAGTGGTTAAATAATTATAAATCCACTGGAGTAAATCAGCATTCTTTATAAAAGATATAATTCAATGAGCTTCAATGCTGCAACAATATTTAATTTCAGAAACGGGGAGCAGTCCAAATATGGAAGTGACAGGTTGGCTGAAATAAAAATTCTATATTTACTAATGTGAATCATCGTTATTCCGAAATTTGTACGTGGATAATGATGAAAATTTATGGTGTTGGTACATGGCACAAATCTATAGTTTGTTGTGGCAAGTTGGAAGAGAGAGGGATCATTCGGTCTCCTGTGAAGTCGCATCAGAAAATCCCAACTAACACCACCCCCTTCTCCCCGCCCACAAATTAAACTTGGGGGAATAAATGCGGCACGCGCACATCTGCTAACGACGCACGCCTAGCAAAGTCGTCAACGTACTTCTTCACCCACTGATGTTGATGCTGCTGTTTCTTATTTGAAGCTCACATTTGGCCAAGTCTGTGAGCCGGAGCCCTCCTACGGCCTGTTTTCAGCTGCTCCTGTTCACTCACACGTGCTGCTTGTCGATTCTGCTCAGCACTTCACACACGTCTTGAATGTATGATCAATCGATCAACGCTAACGCAATGCGTGTTCATTTCATTGAGTTGAAGGACAAAAAATTGCAAAATTAATCCAAAATACAGAAGAAATTAAAAAATTAAATATTTTAGAGGGAATGATTTGTGCAGTACAAAATCATTTTTTTTGCATCTGGCTTCATAAAAACTAAGATTTTGCTACTAATCAGACACGCTATCAGTAATGGGAACAGAAAAAAGTACTAAAATAATCAATTAATTGAGAGGCTTTGAAACTGTCAATGAATTGAATATACAATTTCAATATCGACAGTAACGATCTAATAGGCTCAATAATAACCAGGTTGCTGAATAAATTCACATTAAACTTCCAAAGGAATCATAAAAGTTCTTGGAAAATTGAGCTTTATGTAGCGTTATCTCTTGAGTGTGATACAGTGAGACCATGGCAGTAGAGGCTGGATTGGTGTCCATATTACTCAAGAGATTTGCTCCAGCCCAATTCGCCGGAAGTAAAAAAATTATTTCTAGAAATTAGATTAGAAGTGGATAAATAACTTATTTCTGACAAATGATAAATATTTCTCTCATATAAATAAAAAACAAATCAATAAATTACTGCTATATACTACAATGGGTTTTCATTTTTTTTTTTTTGCTCATTTACAGACTGAAAATAAACTTTTCATGTGAAATTTAACGACATGCAGTCAAATATTTGACTGCATGTCGTTAAATTTCACATGAAAAGTTAATATTAACAACGCAGTTCGTCATGGAACAAGAAATCCAGGAATGAAAATAAACATATCTACTTTCCCCAATCAATTAAGTAACCGAAGTTGCCTATTATTTGATCTTGCCATCCTATGCTTAATTACCTGAACGTAAATATTTATACTGACATGGTCATTTGCTGGAGGCCTGAAAGAACACTAAAAAACCAGTAAACTGTAACACTGCTTCCCTCCAAATTAGTGTCAATTGAGTTGCGTCTGAGAGCTCATCATCATCATCACGACCGCCCTCATCGTTGAGCAAGCCCTTCAACCTTCACCCCCTCAATGTCTACAACTTGTTTCAAACAGGAAATGCCTCTACACCACTGATCAGTCTGTTGCTCCACCCCGACTGTCCATTTCATTCCAATCACGAGAAAGAACACAGTTCGCATGCAACACATCACAAGATTACATCCAATTAACGTAATTGAACTGCTCTGTAACATTTCGTTTCATCAACTGATTGACACCGGCTAGCCAGTGCAATGTACTTTTAAAAAACTCAGCTACAACGAAACCGTTCAATGTCATTTATTAATTAGAGTGAATATAATTTCAGAATGCATGAATTACCGGTACAATATTTTTCATGTCAGAAAAATGTGGATAACAGGAACGTTGGAGAATTGAAGTTTTGAAATAGGGTATTTTACATTTAAAAAATATTAGCCGACTGGCTGTAACATAAATTCCCTTTCTTTTTGTACTGATGTTCCAGTGAAAGTGAAGGTAGATGTTCTGGTAGGAAGGTAGTAAAAATAGATATCCATTATGAATAAGACACAAAATGATAGATATCATAGACACAACATGATATATATTGTGACAAGGAGCCAAAGGAAGTGTCTAGAAGGTGCTAGAGATAAGGAGAATGTGGGTATTCTTGGAAGAGGGGTAGTGCTAAGAGACCTGTAATAATTGTGTAAGAGAACTGTTAACTAGAAGAGTACTGTTAATTGTTGGGATTTGATTATTAGTAGTAGTATTGAACGATCTGTAATTGTAATTTAAAGTAATTATTAGAGAAGGTTTCATTGTAGCTTATTTGAGTTTGTTGATCAACTGATTATAATAACTGGTAATTTATTTAGTTCTGTTAAAGTAGAGTTCTTAATTTGTAAGCTTGTGCCATAGTAATTGTCTTTCAGGTTATTTGTGACATATTGGTTTTATTCAATAAATCTCAGTCTCATTTTGTAATAGTCATTTTTATTACAAATAAATCCCAGAACCCACAGAGGAAAACTGTTACAATATTTTAAGCTGACCCCAGTTTGAGATTAAGAATGGTTCAACTGCCAAAACCGAAGACTTTTAGCTTTTACATTAAATCTGCTTGTAGTTTACAATAAGCATCAAACTGGAGTGATTGGAATTCACGGTGTAGAAGTGGTTTATTTTTCACATGAAGAGACAGTAGTCTAGTAGCCGATAAACTAATACAGTAATTCAATTTCGGGGAATGAAGCCCTCCATCCACACAAACATAAATTAATTTGGTTGTGACAATATCGAGTCTTATTGCAGTAGAAATTGAAAACGGATACTGAGGGAAGATTGAGCAGGGAGTTGGGATAATTGCAATAAAGAGTTAGAACAATTCCAGATTCACACAAAGTAAACGTAAAAACTGTATACAAAAATATTTAAGATGACCTACAGGAGCGTAGCGTGTATGAGACTTACAGTTCGAACTAATCTTCTTCTAATTATTCCTATTGTGTAATATTAATGAAAGTGTGGGAGTTCACTATAAGCAATGGAAGTGAAAGTGGATGAATTTGACTTGAATACCATCATGTAGAAGATAATGAGACTGAATAGATAAATACCCCATTAACCTCTTGCAGTCGAGAGCAATGAACATTAAGGAAGTATCTGATCAAGTGCCAAATATAGATTAAACTGCTTCCAAGACTTTTGCATCTCATTAGACTAGTTTCGACGGTATTTTTGGATTAAAAATAAACAACAGCAATACTGAACAGGTAGGATGAGCGTAAAACTTGAGCAACAGACACTCGTTCTGTCTCGGTTTAAAAGCGCTCTCTTCCGCGACCTACCCTCATCCCCGGCGTATTGATCGCCGGCGTAGGGGTGGTTTTAGGCTGGCGGGGGTCTACAGTGTAGGCGGGGATCCACCGACTTGGGGACGCGCTCTGCTCTCCCAAGCGACGACTAGTGCCGGTGCCTGATAGGGCAGAGCAGAGTGCACTGACTACTCTCCCCAACTAAATAAGTAAACATTCACTATCCTCACTTTTCAAAGCCAAAAACGTTCCAGCCAGACATCGCTGATAGACACACTTACTACTAGTTTCTATAACTTTATTAAAACTTTTAATGAGTTACAAAAACAGTCCAATTTTGAATTCCACTGTTCAAATTAATTAAATTTGAATAATATTTCTCTTTGGAATGGCACGTCTTATTAACAAGGAAGTTAAGTGAAGTGAATTTAAGTAAAGTAGAAAAAAATTCAGTGCAGCTACTTGCATTTTTTACACGCAAGAAATGAGCTGTTATTAATTGTTACAACAGTCTTGCAAGTATTCAGGTGAAGCAGTCATTGACTGCCTGGTCAACCACTGACCCACTGTACTACACTGATACTGTACAATAATATCATTGTGCTAAAAGGGCAATGATAGCCGCGAGCTGTGGCAAGTATCTGTTCAGTCAGATACGATAAGTGATAAGATAAGCTACGAACTCCTGGGCCCTCTTTGTAAGGGTGACCGATTGAGTTGGCCAGCAATTGGACTTTAGGTCCAACTTATCAATAACCATCATCCAACTCATTACTCACGCACAAGTCTCGGACACGTGGGCTTTATCCTCCAAAAAAAAAATACAATAGCCTTCTAGAAGCTGAGTGTTGATACAACATTTCAGTCATGACTAAATGGTTTAGAATGAAAACTAATATGTTACATTACTAATATGTTAAGATTTAGCAGAATTGAAGCACAAACTGAGGTTTCAATAAAATTAGAATAAGATGACAATTTTGGAGCAGTTCATTTACACATAAGAACATTTACACACACCACAAGGTGGATTTCATAGTTTGTGTGAGGAAAAAATTATGGAATACTAGGAACATTGTGTACCTGGGAAGAAAGAAGATTTGAAAAGCACCATTTTGGAATAAAAGTATACTTCAACTTTTCAAAGACAATTATTTGGCTTGAACCTATTAGTATTCTCCAATGAAAATAAAAATAATAAATGACCATAATATCCTCTATTGCTCCGGTTCAATTGTTGGCAAGGTATTATTACAGTGCTTCGCAGCAGTAAGAAAGATGTACGTGGGAAAAACTCGCATAGTAGACAACAATAATTTCCTTTTCCCATGCATTCGTGAGTACTTTTGCATATCTAGACAGATTCATCTAGAATACAATTAGCTTAGTTATAGAAAACCAGATTTTCTTCGTGTAAATACAATCATTACAGGCTTTTGAACAGGATGATGAAGACTGAAGTGTTAAAAAGAGATGGTAAGTTCAGAGCAGTCACCTGCTAGTTTTTTTAATAATTGTAATGAAATTGGAGCGGAGGTCTACAATGGCTTGCACCTTACCCAAGGACGTCCACCTGTCCCACACTATAAACGAAGACAAACGGAACGCCAACATTGTGCAGCGTCCTTGAACTTGCATTTTCATCTTTCTCACAAATGACTGAACCCAAATAACTAGTGGTCATATTGAAAATGAGTTTTCATCACTAATGTGCCGTAGATTAACGATTGGTTAGTGCTAGGGGTTAATATGGCAGTGATAACCGAGCGCCGTAGTAGATATATGTTCAATTAGAGATAAGGTACGAAACTCCTGGTCGCTCTTTGTAAGGATGACCAATTGGATTGGCCAGCAAAAAAGACTGTTCTCTGCTGAAAAATCACTTCCCGGTGGTTCGGAATCCACCTAAACCTGTAGATCCAACTCATCAATCACCATCATCCAATTCATTACCCACGCACAGGTCTCAGACCTATGTAGGGACTCATCCTCCTACAAAAAAAATATCGGGAGGATATCTGAGATAATATTTCCGGGTGGTAAATTACTTAAAAAAAGGTTTTACCGGCAACTTCGAATGCATCACTGTCCGTTATTATCTTGAAATTTTCAGCGGACAATAGGATTATAAGGATGTGATGCTATCTTAAGATAATTTGACGTCTTGTGGGACCGGACTCCCCCTATAATTGTAGCCTGAATTATATACCTAGTTATTATCATTATTTATACAAAAACAATAAAACAATTGTAGACAGTATTATAGTTTGGTAACTCTTGGACTAAATAAAATTATGAAGGATGTAGGAAATGAGGGAAAGCCCTCTGATCATTCTATTCACACTAGACGGTTCACCTTTCCACCTTGGAAACTAAATTTGAGCACCATTTGTTCAAAGCTCAGATGTTTGTATTACAAACATAACACTAAGGGACAACTGTTAGAACAAATTAAATTACCAGGTACTGTACTTGTTTACTACACTGAACTATCAAGTAGACAGACTAGTCAGTTGGCGAAGACATAATTTTTTACTGTGAACAACACAAAAAGTAAGGCTCCGGCGCCCGGCGGAAGTGTAATTTCCTGACCTGAGGAAGGAACAAAAGAGGTTTTCAGACACGACAGAAGGCCAATGACGTCACACATAACAGACAATATAGGTGCAACAGAGAGCGAGGGTGGTCGAGAGCAAGGCCAACTAGTTAGTTGATGGAAGAGGAAGAGGCATAGATGAGTTGACTTCGAATCATCTTCTTTAGTTCTGAGCTATTGAGCAGTGGACGAAGACGACGACCATGAAAGGCCCCATCCTCGTTGTCCATGCCTTGCACCTGCCTGAAGCCAGGCCTCCAGCCACCTGACGTCGTCTAATGACACTGATAACGGCGCGGCTCACTGCTTGCTGTAAACGATGGCTCAGGCTCACCCCTCTTCACAATAGAACAGCAATTAATTCGAGCAGAGACCTGAACAAGGTCTTTTTTTAAAAAAAAAAAAAAAAAAATTGAATAAGCTAGCATTCTACTTTGAATTAAAGGGCTAAAGAATCACTTAGGTGGTCCTCTGATGAAGTATATTTCACTCAAAGCAAGAAGCAAGAATCATGAATAATAAGACGAAATTGTCACAACCACATTTATTAAAAATACTGAGTAACTAGTTTCGGTTGTTATATCACTAACAATCTCAAACAAACTAAAACTAAAGTACAGAGTAGCTCAATGCTCAGTATTTCTCAGTATTTTTAATAAATGTGGTTGTGACAATTTCGTCTTATTATTCATTATGGATACCTTCCACAATATCACCTTTGCCACTACAAAGAAAGCAAGAATCATGCAGAAAAGCATACTCGTACATGCATTGTACAAATGAAAATCTTCATTAAAGGGTGGCTCGGGCTCACCCCTCTTCAGAATAGAACAGCAATTAATTCGCTTTTTTCAACAAAAACGTTGAATTAGCTAGCATTCATGCATTTATTGAACAAATGTAAATCTTCATAATGGGCCGGAAGTTCGTTTACTGATCCAACGTAAACTTAGATTATGTTAGGCAGTAGTTGCTAAATATATATTGTCTACTAGTTGATAATACAGCAGGAAGTTTTAGCTAAAAACGTTAGGAAGTAGTTATCTAAGTTTTTACTATAGCTAAATATTTTTGTACTTTGCTTTTTAAAGTATTGTATGTACTGCATTTAAAGCACATAAAATGAATTTTTCAAGCACTTCTTATATTTCTAATTACACTGATATTTTCAACGCAAGAAAGTAAAGAAATATCTTTTATGCAGTTTGGGAAGGAAGGAAAAAGTGTTTACTGAAATTAATTGTTAAATTATACACATTAACACATTGTTAAAATTTGACCAAACATTTACAGCTAAAGAACGTTGATATCATAATTAATAATAACTTGCTTTATAATCATTATTAATCATTACAATACTGTAATTATTATTCATTGCATTAAAAAAAAAACATACCGTACATAAGATATAAACTGTAAGAAATGAAACTGATCAGTAATTTCATATATAAACTACAATGTATACACTCTTCAATTTCTGTGGTGATGGCTTCAATTTCAATTTTAGTACGCCAAGAGTGTTTGAACTTCGGTTGCAGGCGGTCTGTATCGCAAAGATTCCAAGATATCCTAGCCGTTTTAATAGCATCTTAATAAATGTATTTCATTTTACATCAATTCTCATTAGTGTCAACCTCTGTAAACGACAATGAGAATACTTCTAAAGGGAAATGCATTGCAATTGCAGCAAGATTTAGAGAAATGTGATATTTTCTTGAAACGTAGAAAGAAAGTAGAAACATAAATAGAAAGCAAGAAAAGTAGCTCAACTATACATCAGTAATCAATCTGATTCAACTATAAAAAGAAAGTATTTTTAGTACCAACTAGAGAACTAGTGCTCTCATTTATTAATAATTGTAGATGAATTACTTTCAGATAGACTTTGATCCAGTAAAATACTCATCATTATTATTGAAAATTTAAGTATGAATTTAATGCAAATTACACGAAGAAATGTGGTGGGTAGATGTAGGTTGAAGTGGTTATTGAAAATTGTAATCATGATTTGGAAGTACTGTACTTGTATTTGAGAAGCTCAATCACATTGGTTGTTGGATTTTGTTAAACTTAAGAAAGACTTCTTCCAAACAACTACAAATAAAAACAACGACTTGAAAAAAATATTCACAGAGCTGTTCTTGGATTATGTACCAGAAAATACATCGTATAGTATTTTTCCAGACATAATAATGGAAAAATTGCAGAAATATCGTATTTGGAATCGATAGAAAAAGTTGCAAGTCTGATTATCAGGTAATGCTTGTTTGTTCAACTATTGTTATGAAACTTTAAAAACAACCGATCCATTGTCCCGATCGGAGTTTCTCACAGGAATGGAATCCAGTGAAAGGTAGTGCAAACAATAAATAACTCTACATCAGAAATGAATGGAGTTGTAGCGTCGTTAACTAGGCCGATTCTGAAAGGACCGAACAAAACGAAGGGACATTTTTTGAGACGATTTCGAAGACGTTTTTCCTTTGTAGCTGGCTCATAAGCAGTTCAATAAAATGAATAACAGTTTGACAGAACGTGACTTCGTTGAAAACGGCGTGGCATATTTTGAGAAGGGAGTGCTAAGGAGGGTCCAAGAGCAATACAGTTGGGAGTCACAGAAGCGGGAGCAGGAGCAGGGTCTGCATCTAATCCCCGCATTCCTCCTGCAGTGTTCGTTTGTACTCATCGGCAACCAGGGCTTGTTCCAGCAAATAAATATTCATGTTGTTCCACCTAGAAGGGCTTAGGCACTGTTAGTCCAGTCCAAAACACTTTCACTCGACTGGCACTACTCCTAACAGACAGAGGGGTGAACAAAACATTGGGAGCACCAATGTCAGAAGTGAAATAACATCATTTAGATATTTCAATTATTAACAATTAGGCCTGCTGAAATTTTAAAATTTTGGCCTAGGGCTATACTCATCCCACTTTCTCAAGTAAGTGAACAACACAAGAATTTCACAGGACAATGAATGCCTAATATTAACTCTGATGCTGTCATGTACAGGGATCTATGCTTACGTTTGTCTCATTTGGAATAATTTATTTGAAATTTGTATACATTTGAAGAATTATTGTGATAGAAAAAGTATTTAAAAATGACTTGATGAAAAATAATTAATCAAGGTGTTTTGAAATCAAAGAGTCAAAAATCTTTCAAATTTATATATCACTATCAAATGTGACGAAATAAGACGAAAAATAAAAAAGTAACTAATTGAAAATTACAAAATAGGATGTAAATCAGTTAGGTAAAGTAATAGTCTACATACTGTGTCACAGAGAAATTAGATTCATATAAGTGAAAATACTGCACTTATTATTGCTTGTTACCTAAACAAAACTATGTGCATTTCCAAATCGCATTAGAATAGTTCGCGATCATTATCCGAGCATTTAACAGCATTAAAATTAGTTTTCGCGAAATATTGATTCTTTTTATACGTAACCCGTTGTAAATTGAAGTTAAAGTTAGCTATATGAAATTAAATAATCCAGAGTTAAGTAGGTAGTGAGTAAGGTAAGAATAGTATACTAGATCACAGTAACGAGGAAACTACTAACTATAACTATAATATATGGTCTACACTATACATTCAAGTGAAAAAAGCATAGGTTGAAAATAATTATGGATGCGAAATTCTGTAGCACCTCCCAAATAACACATCCTGCTACTGGGAGTTTGAAATAAATATCCATCGTTCCCTTGTTATATACTACGGCAGCCGGTGGTGGAATACACGGGTTTGAGGTCTTAGTAGTGACACAGAGAGGCAAACAGTGGATTAGCTTCTTACCCTTGACGAGAACAACGTTAAATATTTACAGAGATCTCAAACCCTCCTGGAATTAGGCTTACCTAACACAGTTCTAACTGCTCTCCACACCAAAATCATAATTATTTCAAGGGAAGAGACTCGCCAATTAGCCTTCTTGCCTTCTGCAGCTAGACATTCCTTGCTGACTTCCATGACAAAAGAGGAGAGTCAAACTGAGATAAGCACTGTTTGAACAGAGTAAAAATAACAAGTCAACCCAGTCATCCTGAACCTCGAGCCTCGAATTTCACAAGGTAGAACTGACATTACAGTATTTTTCAATTACATAGAACAATATTGGAGATACACATTCGAAGTTAAGATAGAAAGATTTGTCATATGCAAGGGGAAATGGTTCTTATGATACTCCACTATCGAGTATTTCTAGATTAATCTTCTCCACCAACTGATGATACAGTAAGAAGTGGATATCAAATTAGCAAAGAATCGATAGGCCTAGGAGCATCTAGGTTGTATCATCAATTTCAAATGGAATAGTCTTTGAAGTAAACCTACAAAATATTAATCTCAAAAGACTCATTGATAATGGAAAAGTGAATTATTGAAAGAATTTGATTTGCACAACCATAATTTATTTTTAGATCAATAAAAATCGTTATTTGATACATTACAATCATTGATAATTGTCAGATGTGTAAATTAAATGCAGGCCATCCCCCTTTTGCAATGCAATGTAGTAAATTAATATCAGAAATCAAGCTTGAAATGGACTCTCAGGGTGACTAGCAAAGTAAGCTACAAAAATTCCCTGACTTTCCCTGACCTTTTCTACAATTTTCCCTGACCAATATAAGTTATTCGCTTCGCTCGCCTTAACCGTCTAGCCAGGGGGCAGAGTCCCCCCTGGAACCCAAGGGGTGGTTTAAAATTCGTACAAAATCGTGAATCGAACAAGCACTTTTGTTTGTTGATCATCAGTTGTCATGGATACAGGCACAGTTATTCAATTCACAACTCCATACTTCTTATGTATAATTTTCACTTATTTTTAATTTTGACCGTATTTTCTGGATTTTTTCAGAATTCTTTCTTAGCATGCATCTAGAGCAGTGGTTCCCAAACTTTTTTGCCTCATGGACCCCTTGCCATGATTTTTGGTTTTAGGTGGACCCCCTGCATAAATGACATTATTATTTTTTAAACTATAAGTTGAAATGTGTTTTTAAAGCTGATGAAGTATGTCTACTACTGCTCACAGTAAACAATTCAAATTGTGGTGAAGAAAACATTAAAAAGCACATAAACTTAGTAAATGTTTGTAATATAGTCTAATTTGAATTGAAATAATCAAATAGTAAGACATATTGTTTTTGATTATAGTAAAATAGTATTAATGGAACGCAAGAAGTATAATGGCCGGTATTTTATTATCAACATTGTGTCCTTTGTAGTAATTGCAACATTCGCATCTATTAAAATCAGCAAAGCTGCTCAATGTGGGCAAACACGACACTCATTGTTAATGAAATGTGATAGACGAGAATTGAGGAGAGGAGATGGAAAATAACAATGAATATAATTCACCTTTTTTAGAATATTGCATCAAATTTGTGACATAAGGGCGATACAGATACAGTAATTAGTAGCGTAGCGAAAATCTTTTAATGGGGGGGATTATTGGAGATTGGGGGGGCCCGGGGGGGGGGTTCTTAGGGGAATGGAATTAACATCGTTCATTTTTTCAAATTGTAAGCATAGAAAAACGATAAATGAATAAACAAAAAGTGTATTTTCGATATTGGGATGTTTGTTTTATCGCACACATGATGTCGCCATTGTTAACAACACTCATCATCCTCACAGAGGAGATTCACACAAAAATGAGGGTGAGGGCGACCGGGGATCCTCCCCCGGAAAAATTTTAATAAGTAGTCCCTCTAACGTCGTATCCCAAGAGATTCTACTCATGTCTAGAAAAGGAAAAGCCATTTATTTTAGTCCACATTATGGGAAAATTTTTTAATCTTCAATGCTAAGAGCTTGATTTGAGACTCAAAATCAGTAGTTTTATTAGAGTATTTATAAAAATGAAGTTTATAAATTGGGTAAATTGAAAACTTAAATTCGATAAATCACTGCTTTTATGAATCGTTTGCCTAAGAACTTGAACCCACTTTTCGTTAGTTAATGATTAATTGTGAACAAATTCTAATCTATAAAATCTAAAAAATACTACTTTTATAGAGCCAATTTAACAAGTTATAGTGGTTTCAAATTATTATTACAATCAGGGCCACCCAGAGACATTTTAGTGGCCCGGGACAGAGTTGAGGCTGGAGGCTCCCGTACACCTTCACCCTAAACACCAATTTTCAATTAATGACTCGATTTCCCAACTAGCATTGCTTAAGTCTTATAGCTATGCCTAGTTGCCTCCAGTACTTAAAAAAAATCAGTGTAACTAATTTGTATTTTTTCTTCAATTTAAAGATAAAATTCGAATGTAAGCCAACTGATTACCATATTCGTCGAAAAAGCTGTGGAAACTAGGGAAAAGGGTACTGAGAGGCACCAGAGAGAGCAATAAACTTCTCTTTCTATTCACTAATATTGGAATACCGGCTTTATTCCGGCTACCGGAATATCTTGACTTTGAATGGAACTTGGTTCAACTAGCAAAGAACGAATGAATTAATAACACATCCAATTCCAAACTTTAACTTATAGTAATTTTGTAATTACATAAATAGATGGTGACAGAACCTCAAAGCATTGGGGATTCTGAAAAAAAAATTGTTCTCAAGTTCTTGAAAGTGCAACTTTTAGCTTTTGTATGGCTATCAACCCTCATATTAGTTGTTGATTGATTCATGGCGTGACAAATTTCACGATTACAATAAAACTCTTTGGGGTATCAGATCTGAACAGTAGCAGAAATGAGCATTTGAAGCCCATCTGCAAAAATATTAAGACACCTTTTCTCCTTTCAAAGCCTACTGTGTCAACTTCATTCAAGTGGTCTGGGGAAATTCAAACCCATGTTTGGGGGCTCGAAAAATACTGGGACCCACCAGCATCGTGGGGTCTTTGAAAGCCCAAAGCCGAGGCAATTAGGGGACTCTTATGTATAAACGTTGAAATTTGAAAATATTCTAGATGTAGCCTATTTGAATCTATTCTTTGCATGACTATACTGGCAAACTGGAAAAAAGAGGCCCTGGAGGCCCCTAGCAGTACAATTTGGGGCCCCTTATTTCATTTTTGTTTTATCACTTGCTTACATTTGTAAAATGATGGGGCCCATTGAAGTTGAGGCCAAGGAAACTTGCCTTGTTCGACTCATCCCCTATATAGCTTTAATTAGAGTATTTTTTAAGTTAACTAAAGTATTAAAATTATAGTTTTTTCTAGCTGTAACATTATTTAAGCTACTCTTCACATATGAAAACTTTTTTCAACTCCAGTAACAGATATTATCGTATTTTTATTGATGCCTCCCTACTCATTTTTGGGACCTCTTTCACAGGCTAAAGGGGGGGTTGTAACCTGGAGCCTCCCCCCCCTCGTCGCTGCGCCAATGACAATAATGGAGTGTTCTAACAAGAATATTAAAAATTGACTCCAAAAAAGTTAATCAAAAGATAAGAACAAATTTATTAGAATTGAATAGACTACTAAGATTCCTAGTTCGATTTAAAACTATCAAATACGTAGAGTAATAAAAAGGAAGCTTATTAGACCTTATTAGAAGTTCTTGTAAACGTGGAAAATAAAAACTAATAACTAATACTATAGCAAAAATTTATTTTCGAAATAAATGTAATTTATTGTGCACAGATTTGTTTTCCATCAGAATAATTTTGAACAATTTATTGAATAAGCAAGAGCTTGCTAGAATGTTAAAGAAAGTCGGTATGGTTTGATAATTTAAAGACATTAGGCTCCTTTTCTCATAATAATAAACCTGAAATAGCTTGAATAGTTTGGTACAAACTACCTAATAGTTCTACCTAATAGTTTGTACCTACCTAAGTTGTTGAGTGACCTACCAATAAACGTTCCTTTTTGAAATATGATAGAATATCATTCAAATATAAATACGAGGCTCTTTTTGTTTATAACTTTAAAATATATGAGGCGACTTTTGCTTATAACAATATTGCTGAAAATAGCTTGAAATATTAAGTACCTGACTGTAATTTTTTCTGTATGTTTTTGGGTTTGTGTCTATGTTCGACAATAACTTTCGAACGCTTTGACCAATCAACTTCAAATTTTAAACACACATTCTTGGAACCTTAATACATATCAGGTTCGTTTGCCAATGAATTTTACCCACTCCTTCATCCTTTTTGAAGCGAAACAAAAGGATAGGTTCACAGCCCTTCATTAATCTTCAGCGAAATGTTGTGCTCTTTCCAACAATGTCATCATAATTCCAATCTGATCAGTAGTTTTTGAGTTATTGAGCATTTAATGGCGGGAAGTGAGCGTATCTCAAAAAAGTCATAATATCAAGATATCTCGAAAACAAAGGTCTCATTTCAAAAACGTCACTGAACATTTTTTGTCATCATTGGTAACCGGTTTTTACACCTTACTTGGGTCACTCTGTATAAGTATACGGTAGGTCTTTTTTGTGGAAAATAAATCTGTGTATAAGAGCAACGATAAACTTGAACTGTAAGTGATAGATGTCTTGTGAATTTTAACTAAATCAGTATCTTCAAAACAGCCGTTTTTCGTTACTTTCTTCCCCAACGATAAGCTTCGCAAATGAGTTTCCCTTTCCAAAATTAGTTGTTTGGAAGCGCCCGTAGGGCTCACTAGTATAATTATTATCAGGTATATAATTACTACGAAGTTTTCCCGATATTTTTTCAAATTCCCTGACTTTTCCCTGACTTTTACAGAATTTAAAAATTCCCTGACTTTTCCCGGTTTTCCCGATTTTCCCGGTCGCTAGTCACCCTGACTCTACTAAAACTAGCAATAGAAAGTTTCCAAAACGACGAAATGTCTGTTTTTTTAATATTTTTTGGAGCTTGATTTCAGTCAGCATGTTATTTACATGCTTCAAGAACTAGACAATTTAATTTAACATTAGTTTAAAGCATCATTAAAGAAAGGATTGAAGTTTTCCTTAATTGAAATAACCTTGTCATCTTATTTCAGCACCTTGAACAAAAGAAAACAAACATGATATTTACATCATAGCGCTCACTTGCAAGGGAACTACTAAGGTTCAAAAGTAAGGTTTTCCAACTCTGTAACAGACTGAACTTCTTGTTAGGCAACTGCCCTTCTGGTGGATCTTTCCCCCCTCACAATAATTCTATGAAGTCGGCGCCGCTGGAAATAGATGTACTCTGTAATGCTAGCAAGTCATTCGCTGAGAGAATCTACAAGTTATTTTTGAATAATAGAACATTACTAAACTTGCAAATTGAATAATTCATAAACCCTAGAAAGTTTTCAAAACTGTGCTATAGTCCTTTGATGAAAAACGAGAAAGATTATTTTTGCACATTTCTATTAGTTACTACTGTACGTAGCTCTGTAATCACTTCAATAAAGAATTGAGATGAATTTAATATTTTTTCTTAGTAGATGTGATATTCAAGAACTTTGTTCTTAGTAGAAACGATGCACAAGTTCCAAGTACAAGGAAGAAAAGGTAGGAAATATGAAATTTGAGCAAATTTCTTTAACCTATAGCATTTTGAATTCAAAACAAACTATCACTCCAGTTGTAGACATTCAGTGCACACTACATATAGCGCAGAATGAAGTATTCTTTGTTCTGAGTTCTGTTGAAGAAATTCAGATTGGATGATGAGATTCATAAAAAGGTTGACTAAGTGAACGTATTGCAGACAATACATGGAAAGGTTTACAGACATCTCGACACTGAATGGTTCAGTTTCACCAACAACAGGGCAACCGGTACAAAAAGAAAGTTGGGAGTATCACACTTTGATAAACAGTCAAACCATAATGCAATATTCAACAGCTTTTACAAGAAACGCATAAATTTGGCATATACTGTGTATACGTAGAGAAAAGCATCTACTCCATCTTTCAGGTGAGCCTTCCAGACAGTTCAAAATCTCCAAGGTAGGGGTGCTTTCTTATGCATAATACATCAAGACTCTCAGCTAAACACTATCAAACCCCAGTCTGGTTCTAGACAGCCAAAAAGTCCCGAATCACTACCAATATTGGAGAGTAAATTCAAAATTAAATTCTTATAATTGCCAGGAATATTTCAAATGCAAACTCTGTATTAACTTCACGTCACAAATCAATTAATCTCACACATTCAAAACCAGATTTCATAATGTGTAATTTCTCATAATTTATCACAATGCGCAAACTTAAACATTTTAAAATGATGCATGAACAGATTTGATAGGACTCATTGCTAACAAGAAATTGAGGTTGAGCTGGAATAAATTGAAATCCAAATACCAAATATGTGCTTCAAAAATGTACCATACAGAAGAAAAAATGTTTAAAGCTGCAACTGTATAGACTTTACAAGCTTAATCGCAATAACATTAAAATTCGATAAAAAGTCCAATCAGCTTAAAAGTAACTAATAGTGACATTCTGTTAATGGCCAGTTAAAACCGAACTAGATTCAACCACTTGAAACTCTTGAAAGGTTAGTCTGCCACAACGTAGGAGAGTTCCCGCCCACATAAAACGGGGTTCCATCAGTTTTACGACTGGCCGACAATAAGACCTCTACTTCATATACGAGATAATAACATAAGAGTGCTCCTAACACTGAGAGGAAACCACAAGCCCCTCATAGAGAAACTAGTGTGGTGGAAAACTCATAGTCAAAAGTGGTTTAGTTTATATACCTGTCCAAAGGATATCACGGAATGGGGAATATACCTGTTCAAAGGATATCCCCGCTATGGATGAAATAATGTAAAAATTGTTCACTAAAAGTGGTACAGTATAAGCTACGTAGACAGATAGATAGATGAATGATTTTCTTTGTGCACTTTACAGAAAAAAGTGCAGTGGGTGACGTTAAGGCATAGAACTATAAACTTGGAATGCTGACTGAATGCATCGAACTGCGAGCCGGCTGTCTCACTGCTTCCCCCACCAAAGCGCAGTGCTCGTACCAGCATTGACTGAACTACGTACTGTAAAACTAATACGCTCGGCCAGAGTAATTCTATTTCATAGTCTCATAGAAATGTGAAACACCATTAGAAAATTTTGAATAAACATGATTTGAATTGCCAGTTGAAGAAGGTTTCACTATATGTTTCAAATACTTTCTATCTATTCCAATGAATTTATAGAAAAAAGGTTATTTTGAGAAAAATTCGAAATACAATGATTTTTCGTGCCCTTTTCAATGATAACTGATATGAATTCATCGAAATAGATAGAACAATATTTGAAACAAGTAGTGGAACCTTATTATTATTATTACCGGCGATTCAAATAACTCTTATTAGAAATTTATAGGAAAAAGGTTGAATTTGAGAAAAATACGAATTACAATGATTATTCGTGCCTTTTTCAATGATACCTTATGAATTAATCGAAATAGATGATGAAACCTTATTATTATTAGTCGTCAATTTCCCATTCAAATTGGAAAACGCTAAGTACATGTTTATGAGGAAGGCTGAACTAATTTATTACATTTAATATTTTTTCGGTTTTCCCAATATTTCTTCATTCTAAGAGACAGAATATGTTTATTATTATTATTATTATTACTACTACGGCGATTCAGTTAACAAGTAATCAACCTGCTCCTTTTATAAGGAAGTTTCAAACAGGTGCAAGTTTACATGAATTTTGAAATAGAATGTTTAAAACAATATCATTGTTAGTAATTGAATATTAATGGAATAAGTTATGAATATTACAATGAAACTAAAAATTGTTTCATGCATTGAAATGAGTAGGCTACACTTTATATTTATACATTTTTGATGTATTGGGCGATATTGTGTATTAATCAGAAATTGGTTTATTTTACAATATTTTATGAACAATTTTCCATTTTATAATAAGTAGTATTTATTCTATTTAACAATAGTATAGTATTTAACAGGTGAGGTGTTCTTAAATAAGATAAGTTGCAATAATAATAATAATAATAATAATAATAATAATCTTTATTTCCGCAAATAAAAAACAAAGAAAAAAATAATACATGATAAAAAATAATATTGATTATAAAACAAACAATTTTTAGGAGAGAAACCAAGAAGTTACAAAGAAGAATTACTTAGTTTAACTTAAATAATTATCATGTACAAGAAATAAAATGTTACAAAAAATATCTGCAGAAATAATACTGCATACAAATAATTTCATTGTGAAATTATGTGTGCATACAGGATCCAACAAAGATGTCAAAGGAGCTATTCATATTTACCGTATGGCCTACTGTATTAAAATGCAATATTATGAAAGTATTTTTAAATACAATCATTTTTTAAATCTAAATTCAATATCAATAAACATATTCTGAGCTCTAAATAAAAGACAAAACTGTCACTGAACTGAAACTGATCGTAAAAATAATAAACCAACAACACCATTCTTTTTCACGTTAAAAAATCTAGTGTAACAAAGCAAAAAAAACAATGTTTCTTTGTTTTTAGATAGTTTTTCACATGTTGTAAAGACTGACTCTGCCAGCTATATTTTTTACTTGACATAATAATTATTCTTTAGTATGTCATATACCGTAAGTAACTTAAATAGTTTAATTGATTGTTGTTATCCAGTTATACTTTCGCAAACTGCTGTATAACATTATAATTAATCTTAAAGTTTTATTTAAAAAAAAACTCACTTAATATCCCAGAATAACATTTTGGATAATTCAACAATAACATGGGATAACATTTAGTCTATCTATGTACTGAACTAATTGGAGAAGAATTATCTTTATAAGGATAGCAATAATAATAGCGCCAGATTTGTAGACAATGATACGAATAACAAACGTAGAGTGTCAGATTGGTAGGTAGGTTGATAGGTTGATAGGTAGATTTACCTATTTGCAGATATGTTCAAGATTGCTTCAATCATTGCTTCAAGATTGCTTCGTAATGTAGTTTTTGCAGCCATAGGCTACACAGTATGCTGGCATTCTTCTTTTTCGTTGCCAGTACAATAAAATAAATAAATTCTCAATACTCAAATCTCAAAACTTGTCAAATAATGTTGAATATCAATGCAAAATCACCATGAGCTGTAGCTGTCTACATAGGTGGAGTGCAGAAATAAGTGTCGTTTGCACTGCACTGTGGTGGGGGAAACGGAACATCGGCCGGCTCGCTTCTAGCTTCCAAACACCGCTTGAGTTAGCATTCCAAGTTTATAGTTCTATGCGTTAAGGCCAATAAGGCCCCACTATCACTCAACCCACAAGGGCATTTCATGAACTTCAAAGTACTGCAGACTGTTTTTTTTTTAATTTTACCAAAATCAAGAATGCAATTTATTATGAATGCAATATCATTTCAAAAGTGCAGAGCCAGAATATTTAGCAGCTTGATTTATATCCTACAAGTAGTAATATTATTGGCAAACATATTGTTAACATAGAACGTTTATTAATTGAACTGTTTGTTTCTTTATTGATTTCCTTTGTGATAACTACTGATTAGTGTCTTTTGTTAGTTAATTGTGTAAATAAAGTCCGAGTTTTACTTTCAAGTGTTGCCAGCATTATTTTAGTGATAGAACCCATAACAATATCAAGAGATGGAGTGCACTCTGAGAGGAGGGAGGGTCCGACAGGTTACCCTGTCTTATTCCTCTCCAGCCTATTGACAATCCTGTTGAATTCCTTTCCATAATAATAAAAATTGTAGAAACCAACATTACAAATAGATTGTTAACAACAATTCAAACAATATTCAACTCACGCAGTGGCGGATCCAGAAATTTTTTGGTGAGGCTGGTAGCTATTGATGATAGCGAGGGGGGGTAGAGGTGTACTGAATACAAGTAGTATTGTGACAGCTGCAGAATTTTTCATAATTAATCATACCCGAACTATAACTATTGGGAAATAAAAAATAACTTTACTAGTGCTTTTTCCCGTATCAGCGATAAAATTAATTTTTATTTAAAGTATATTGGAAAATTTTGATTAAATTATGGCTGAATCTGGTGTGTTCAGCAGTTTGTCAAGGAGCATAGTATTATTCCATTCTTAAGAATGAAAATCAACGTGAGAGCTTTAATTAGTTACACATTTTTCAATAAACCAATGTTTCATCTAGTTTTAATAGATAAACTTTATGTGAATTATAAAGTTTATCTATTAAAACTGTTAATTACACACTGTAAAGAGAGATGTTTATTTAAAGTTTTTATCTGACGATTAGTTTTCCTCCTATAGAAATATGGGAACTGAAGTTACTCCCCCAAAACTTTTTGTATAATCTATTTGAGAAATCATTTAAAATGGTATTAGATTCATATTATATATAAGTAAACCAAATGCAAGCGTTATATCTGGAATTTTTCCACGATATAACCTATATCAGTAGCTGGTGATCACTGGTTTACCGACCACTGTGATGGAATGTTAAAAAAAAACATTGGTTGATATGTTAGTGTATTTCCTCATTACTTTTCATCAAAAGAAAGTTGGAACTGTCGTGATTCAGTTATTGCAATTTTATGTTGCACTGCTTTTTCTATTCAGCAAGTACAAAAATCTAAACACTTTGAGTTGATTGGTTGCAGGCAATGTAAATGTAACTAAGACATTATACAGTATTAAAACGTTAACGGGATTTCATACAATTGAAGACTAGTAGTGGAATTAGGTAATTCTTGTTAATGAATATTTTACGAACTTCAAACTGATTATATTGAAAACATTTTCATTCTTCTAAAAAACGTTTTGGAGGTTTGTGGGGGCTTCAGTCCGAAAGCTCCCCCCCCCCCCCCGTAGATCCACCACTGAACTCACGCAATTATCAAATAGAGATAACAAATACATCAAAATTAGGAGGATGATATTCTTATCACAATTGGAATAATCTACAAAGGAAGTGTGAGCATAAAGGAATATCAAAGCCAATACAGTACAGTATTTAGTTAATACGTCAATAATAAGACATGATTTCTTATCAATAGATAGAACAACACCAAGTCAAAGAAAAATGTTGAAGAAGTAGGATTGTTACAATGGCCACAACAAAAGTTGAATAATTGTCATCACTTTATTATTATTATTACAGTATTATTATTATTATTATAATTATTATCAGGTATTATTAGCTCTCGGTTCAGTTTGTACTTCCTTTTCTTTATAAAATATAAGATGATATAACCTGAAATAGATTTTTATAAAATCTAGTAATATATTATGACTTATTTATCCTATAAATTCTATATTTTTGTACAGCATTGCAACCAGTGAATGTGGCTCTTCATTGACTTTTAAAATACGGTACAGTAATTAAACATTTTGTTAGACGACTTTTAAACCTCCGGTTTTGAGACTTGAAAGTCGAAATACAAAAACAGGATAAATTTATGAGGAAGTAGACGTTTATACAATTTTAAGGCAGTGATAATTTAATTACACTGTCACAACATAAACAAATAGCATCAACAAAATTCTTAATATTTCAAACCACATGAGAAAATGAAAAAAGCTAAGTTTTGCAATTTGAAAATGAATGTACATGGCAAGATGCACTCTCAATTCTAACACTTGCCAGTATTTTTGGCAAGTATTCATGGGACAGAACAAGTTGACCGATTTGAATGGGCAGAGACTAGAATTAAACTGAATGGGCTGAGTGCAAGCCACAGGCGAGAAGGGAATGTAAATATTGAAATTCAGAATAGACTGGGAATTGACGATGAACAGGACTTTCTGTCGAGGATTATAGAGGCGAGATGGAAGAATGAAATCACTGACAAAAATAGAGTAGGCTGGTGATCCAATTTCGATTTCCATTTTGAAACAAGAGGAAATAGCAATTTTAAGCGCGTTTGAATGACTACTCTGAAAACCCACAAACTGTAATAAAATAAAAAAATTAAAATGAGACCCTTATTGAAATATGTTAAGCACCACAGGCATTACAAGTTCAGTCTTTTTTGAGAAACTGGTAATCTACTAAATGGTCAGAAATTCAATTTCAATTATTTTAATTGAAACTGATGAAAATATGAAGAAGGCTTTTGTATTATGTACCACAACGGTAACTATTGAACAGTAACATAGCTACAGAGCGTGGCCCTTACTTCTTTTTTCATCCAATTTTTTCCGATGCACAGATTTGTCGCAATTTCCATTTTCAATCATTTTTTTCAACTATCAATAATAACAGCAAATAGCAAATAAGATGCAATTAGATGTTCAAATTGGTTGCGATTTCCATTTTCAATAAATTTGTTCCTACTATAATACCAACAGTATCTGGCTAAAGGATATTCACATTGAACAGTAGATTACAAATCATCTCATACTGTGAAACCAAAAAATCAAATACTCTTGTTCTTTAATCAAGTAGTGCCGATTTATCAGTAAACTTATTAATGCTACCTAAATTCGCTGTATTGCTGTTGCACCAATTGGCCAAGAAATGTTTATTGTTGAGTATTATAATATGAATGATAAAAATATAAGATTGAAGTATAGAAAAATGGCAATCTATCTAATGTAGGTGTATAAACTACCAATTTCTATCTTATTTCACTTGAAAGTTAGTTCTTTTCAATTTTCACCTGACTAGCACCGTAGTATCAACAAAACAGGTTACTTCATGTAATTTCTATTTTCAAAAAATTTGTTTCAACTATCATCATTTTCTTCAATAACAACAATTTTCAAATTAGAATTGAATGGTCAAATACGCAAATTTATTCTTCGAATGTAATGTACACTTCCCGTTCCAAGACTGTATTAAAATGAATTGCCCTAAACTGACTTTTAAAAACTACAACAAAAAATAGAATATTCTGCCTATATTAATTTACTTTATATACTACCAAACACATGGAAAATGTGATTTACTAAAATTCTGAGAATTGAGCTGTTCCAAGGCCATGTGTTGTTTCTTCAGAAGAATTGGCACTAGTAATTGGCAGTAGACCAAAACTCTGACACAATGAGAAAGCTATGTGGAGGAATATTCTATGAGAGAGTAAAATAATTGAAATAATTAAAGTAGTTGCACCTGTTTTCAAAATGTCTGTAAGCTTAGCAGGCCGTGAACAATGCTGACCTGTAATATAGGTCAGTGCTATTACACATAAGCTGCTTTGTTAATTTAACAATATCATATTTTAATGGACAATTTCAACCATAATGAAAATTGCAAGTTCCAAGACAATAACATGATTAAGAGACATTCAAATATAAATGAAATTATAATATTTCAATTAAGTATGTATAACAATAACCACAATAATCCACCCCTTAATATTTCAATTATGTTGAAGAAAAATATACATTGCATCAGAATAAAAACAGACTAGCTTCAGAAAGCACAAGAGAATTAATATAAAGGGAACTGGTTTACCATGCAGGTTAACTTGGGCTTGTTGTCATCAAATGAAGGATGATCACCTGTGTGCTCTTTGCTCTATGTGGCATGGCGTGACGAAAATGAACACACAGCTATGAGAAATAATGGAAAAAGACGACTTTATCCAGTCAACATAACAGCTAGTGAGCCAGTCAAACTGTTGGACCGATCTCTGCTCTTATGTCGATGAAAAGGCAAGTGAACTGGACAGAAAAACCAGGGCCACAACAAGGACAGCTGGCGCCTGTGAACTGGTCTGGTCTGTAAACCACAAAAACAATTGTGGGATTTATAATGGATTCAAGCATAAGCCCATATAGAAATTAGACTTCGGCTATGTGATTTTTCTTGTGCGTGGGCAATGAAGTGAATGATGATACAATGATTTAACGAATGGTGTGGATCTACTACAGGGTGGCAGCCGCGGTGGTTGTGCATACCGTTTGGTATTTTTTCACTTGATATTCTTAATTGGTAAGTTCTGCACTTGTGCAGGCCAGCTCATGTGCCTCTTGCATAACATATTTAAAATTTACAAGTAAAAACTCCCATGAAATTTTGCAGTAACTACAAATTTAATGCAAGAGCTACATAAAAATCTAGAATAAAATGATTAAGAATAACAAAGGAAAACACACAGGGCAGTAAGCATTACTTGAATAAACTCTTTATAAATTGTCTCGAATGGATAAAATTTATGAATATACTCACTCACGACTTACGATGATTGATTATTGTAGCGCCACATACCTGGAATAAAAAATAATAATATTATCGAACATATTATATTAAAATATGGTATTGGAATCTGTTAGATACCTTAAAATGTGATACTTCAACTCATATACAATGGTTCACTTATTATTGTCTTTTTTTTCCATTATTATCAAGAATTTCCCATTTCTTTTTATTTTCCAATTCTCATTACAGTACTCCGACATTTTGCATTGTCTTGAGTACTTGAAAAAACAAATTTTTAGTTCAGATATTACCTCTCAAGTGGTGATTTTCTTCAGAGTCGTAGATTTTGTAATTCTTGATATGATGATCTTCTGTTTCTAATTATTTGTTTTAGTTTATATAATCGTTAATCACAAGCAACTAGATCTAGACAGTTTATTCTGTTCAATAGCATTAAGCATTTCCCTTGTGCAGATCTTTCATAGTGATGCATCATTCAATGGCAAATAAATTTTTTTTTGTATACATACTTCAATTTATAAAACTTTATATACTCAGGCATTTAATGCTACTGATGATTTGTTTCTTTCATTTTTCTACAGAAAGCATTCATGTTTTCCAACAATATTGGAAGTATTGAAGAATAGACAAGAATTGTATTATTTTTTTTAAATCCAGTCACATCAAACATTCAAGTTTTATTGAAAAAATAAAAAATACCAATTACCTTCCTTCCCAACATTTTGGAGATACTGGAAATCTAAATTGTCTAGCTGTCAATCTAATTAAGAAAGGGAAATATGTGTTTCTTGGATTGTGAGGAGAATGTTTGTGAAGTTCAGGAAGAGAAAATTTTTATGAAAAATATTCGTTAGAGTCATACTCTATCAACTTTTATATTCCCATTGAAGTGTATGAAGCATTTTATATTCGCAATGAAGTTAACCATGTTGTATTTATTGAAAACATTCTCTTATTACCTCATTATTACCTCTTAAGCCTCATTATACACTAGTCTTAAGACTCATGTAGGCATCATCCGACTAAAAAAATATTGATGACACAAATGCACAGTCATTAAGGAACGTCACGTCATGGAATTATTGTTTGCACTCCACTTAGAAGAGTTAGAAGTAGAAGGTTATGAGGAAAGCACAAGCATGATTATGAGTGTGAAATGTACTTTTTTAACCAGCAAACATAGACAACAAGAACGTTGATTATAACGTACAGAGTAGCAAACTCCTGCGGGCAAAGATACGCAGGTTGCACACATGTCTAGAATAGGTGAACGCACTCTATGGAACTGGCCATAACAGGTCAGACAGAACCTTGCAATATCAATCAACTATAGAGGAGGGGGCTAATATTTTAACCTTAGACAATGACATAATAGTTTATGGAACTAAATTCAATACCACGAATTCAATACCCCCAAAAATAATCAAATATAAAAATAATGCTAAAGGATATATTAATAAATAAATTTCAATAGAACATAAGAAATTTTCGTAAAAAATTATCAGAAATACAACATTAACATTTTAAATATACTTTAAAAACGCTAACTGCAAAATCACAGAGAAAAAATTACAAAACGAAATTGATTTGATAATTTAATACCGTATGCGGAAATTGCATTTAAAAGTCAGAATCAGCCTAGTAATTAGAATGTAATGTATCTGAAGTCAATAGTCACAAAAACATGGCCTCTGATACAGATTCACCAAGTGAGCCCACAAGTACAAGCATCCTATAAATATGAAGAGAGTACCAAGATAATATGTATACATTTTTCAAGCCTAATATTTAAATATTGAACAAAGAAAGGTTAACAATAAATTTTATATAATCTGCAAGTTTCGGCTGTCATATGTATGGCTAGTAGTATGAACTAGTTTATGTTAAGATTTGAGTTTGACACTAATAAATAAAACATGAAAAGCCTACAGTAACAAAAATAACAAATCAGCTACGGTTATATGAAAAATTAAACCTTAAAAACTAAAATACGCTTATGATATTGTTTGACTTCTCGAGTCTTACCCTTCTTCCAGGTTAATGTTCTCATTTGTTGATAATTCAACTAAAACGCAGAGTTCCTCATTTCAGTTGTTAAAATAACTTAAATGAATACATTTATGAAAATCCCCTAGAAATGCAATTCCAATTTAATTTTATTAAATTCCAGTTTAAAAAAGCTTTATCAGACAAACTGTATTTGTTTTAAAGCGTACTTTTTAAACAGTGATATTCAGTAGGAATATGAGCAGCAAGTGATTCAACTCTCTACTCTGAATGAAGCCCATTGTGTTCCGCGTTATGGTTTACTCCTATCTAAATGAGATCTCTTCCAAATTGGCGCGATAAAGGGAGCGAGCGAGTCGAGAACCCATCAAGATGAATGATGAGAAAAAATACGGCACTCTATAAATGAATGGTCAATGGTAATCATTCGCCGTGATATGACCGCGCCTGTTCAAATCACCAATCCCTTGAAGCAATATTATATATATCAAAACATTGGCCTCTCTTCAGACATAGCTGCAATAAAAAATTGCAGCGAGCTGAATAATTGTACAACTGTTCATTTTTTATGTTTTGAAATTATTGTATTGAATACAAAGTCAAATTGTAGCTTAGTACTTGGCAAGGTCTAATAAATTCTCGCTTTTTAAAATGAAGTAAAATAATCCATCCTGCACCGCTATAAACATCGTAAGGCAAAGTACCATAAATTTTCGACACTTAGTTCAGGGCAGCTAGCCGAAAGTAGATTAAAAATGGAGTTTACCGTATATCACGAACATGAATACAACCCTCAACTACTTCCCCATCAGAGTTGTAGTGTTCTAAGCTTGTCAGGAAGGTTGATACTCTACGCCCCGCCCCCTCCACTCCTAGAAGCATGCATTCACTGCAGGAGTGCACACGCAATGTGGGTGGTGGTGAAGGGTGGCCTCAACATTAATACAGTATAACCATTACTAGCCCCGGCTGCTATTGCTTAAACGGAGCAATAGTCCTACAAGGAATAATAGATCGACGAAAAAAATTATTTACAGATGATGTTGATATTCTGAAGAACAAGACCTAGATCTAGATGATGAAGCTGAACTCTACAGAGCCAGCAGATTATAATGAGCTGCACACCAAATGATGTTAGATCTATAGACTAACCATTAAAAAATATATTTCTTAGTAATGGCAAAGGTGATATTGTGGAAGGTATCCATGATGAAAAATAAGACGAAATTGTCACAATCACATTTATTAAAACTTCGAGAAACTAGTTTCGGTTGTTACACCATTATCAATCTCAATCAAACTGAAAACTCTCTGTACTTTAGTTTTCAGTTTGATTGAGATTGATAATGGTGTAACAACCGAAACTAGTTTCTAGAAGTTTTAATAAATGTGGTTGTGACAATTTCGTCTTATTTTTCATCATTAAAAAATAAACAAATATTTAGAGATGACTTAGAAAAAATTCGTGAACCAGGAGCTTTGATAAGAATACACTACACCATGCAGTCTATATAATTGTTATGTAGAGGATTTCGTTAATTGGAAGCTTCACTGAAATCACCGTGGTTCAAATAACAAGTAGAGGACTTTGATTGAGTACCTTAACTCAACAGAAGGTCAAAGTGACATATTGCGACCAATTTGTTAGTACTTTAAATTAATTAGAAACAACACTTATGATCAATGAGTACTGGTTTTCTAGGAAACCATCGTTTTAGAGAGAGCGAAATTACAAATAAACTATTGATAGAAATAATCTATTAAGCCATTAAAACCATGACATTTGCTTTTTACTCAGTCTAAACGATGAGACCATGGTCGTTTAGGCTATTTTAGGCCTAACGAATAGGCCTAACTATTTTAGGCCTAACGTATTTATAAGCCAACCATGAGGCTTCCTTAACTAGAGAGCCAGAGACTTTAGATTTGTCAAGTCTCCCTTAAGATGAGGAAACATCAAGATCAACTCACAAACGTGGACCTTAATGTAATGTGTAATCAATCAAGTTTCAAGTGAAAAAATGTTTGATTTCGTTGGACAGCATTAATGCGCGGGATGAGACATCATTTCATTTTGAAAAGGGTAGTGTGGGAAAAATATAGCGCTAAAAATTGGCACACTGTCACTACTATCAGGTGCTGTTGGATTGATTACACAGACAGTTTCTTAATTTATATTATTTAACCCTTAAATATTAGAGAGATAAAAATATTAGAGAAATAATATAATATTATTAATAATATAAGAGAAATAAAATATTTAATTTATTGATTATTTAAATATAAATTTTCTTTTTTTAATTTTTAATTTCAAGGTGCACTTATACACATATAGTTATACACTATATAATATATTATAATAGTTATTACTATCATGATATTCATAATGCTCTCCCACTCTTTCTCTCTCTCCAAGAGTCTCAACTCAACTCCATTCTTAATCAATCAACCCCTCTCCCTTTCTCACGTCTTCTTGAATAAAATAATACATATTTCTCGTCTTCTAGAAAGCATAAAGTTGTAACACATAGAAATACGTGCTTAAAGAGCATATGGGGAAAATCGATTACGGACTTGACTAGCGAGCAGCTAGTACTGTGACGTCCACACAACTCAAGCACCGAAGCAAATATTAAACGGCAAATGGCATCTCGGCGGCTTCCACTGCACTTACGTAAAACATTACGACAGAATCGTTCCTAGGAGAATTCCCAACTGCGATGAAGGCAGAACCAGAAGGGCAACGGACTGCGGAACTGAAACTGGTACAAGGAATGACTCATTCAACTATGGTAGCTTACTCAACAGCTGAGGCCATGGAGAGGTTGCTGCTTGTGAGTGGCAGGGACTGGAACAAAACTGGTTCTCAACTCAACAGATCAACTCATTCAAAACTGGGTTCAAATTCAATATGTGATGAAAGCAACCTCAAGACTGGTTCGATAACCTATATCAAAAAAGCGATCTCGCATCTGAATACTCAGATCAGAAGAATCTCTAGATATCTCACGAATTCAATCATTCATAAAGCCACTTCTTTACTACAATCTAGTAAGTCAATAGCGTTCGCAAAAGAGATTCAACTGAGCTTCCATTTCGAGTACTAGCATAGTGGAGCCTCCTATACTTTATGATCATTACCATTGGAAATAAAGCGTATGTTGGGGAATAGTGCAACAATTAGCAGTGTGAATACCATCTTCCACAGCATGTGCTGATGATGATTATCATTGAAACCTGTCCACACGGCGAGAGCGACACTTATTGCATAAATCGAGAACGTAGACCAATTTAACAGCATTTCTACGACCAGCCTAGTTCTCCGTGACTCAGTGAAGATGTTGTTAGTGAATGGAATTATTTGGATAGAGTGTGCAGGAAGCCCAGATTCTGGAGTGTAGACAGTGTATTAATACATCAATTTTTACATTTCATCTCATGAGACTGCTCACAGAAAATTGCTTTAGATTTTGAGCATAGCCTGCTAAACTAATTATAAAATGTTCAGGAATATCACAAACCTAAATATTATTATTTTCTTCTGTCATCATTTACATCACTACCTATAAGTCTCAGACTTATGGAGTCATCCGACTGAAAAAACTTTCTTTGTAGTGGCGAAGGTGATATTGTGGAAGATATCCATAATGAATACACGACATGAAGTTGTCACAGCCACAATTATTGAAAATAGTGAGATACTAGTTTCGGTGGTTATACCATTACCAATCTCAAAAAAACTCCTGAGTTTGTTTAAGATTGATAATGGTACAACTCCGAAACTAGTATCTCACTATATTCAATAACTGTGGTTGTGACAACTTCATGTCTTGTATTCATTAATACTGAAAAAATGTTATACGGTCATTGGCCATAATGGCATTATTCATTGACAGTTACTGACTTCTCTGATGTAGTCGTAGAGAATACCACAGTCAAATTACAACAGACGAGCTGGTTATATTATTAGGTTTTACAAACGGAAGCTTTCAAGACGGCCTACATACTAGCTATAATCATAGTATTCTGCTGTATTTCAGTTACAAAACATACTGTAACAATGTTATTTTGTATAGCTTATCTTTGTCACATGAATTTTGATAGACGACTGGAAAACGTATGACAGTGACGCTCCCTCTTAGCTAATTATTCAGTGACAATGACAAACGAGCTGAAAAAGAAAAATGCGCATATGGACTTTAAAGAATGGATATAATCGCAAAATACTGCAGTTCAATGTCATGTTTTATCGTACACAATGTTTTCATGAGGACAAAAACTCTTCATTTTTACTATTTTGAACTTGAATTAAGTTAATCACTAATTAATAACAAATTTTCACTAGAACTTCAAATTTGTGGTGATGACTTAATGATTTGTGGCTATGACTTAGTAATTTGAAGCATACGATTATTTACTAGTACAGCTATCTGTCGATTAGGGGTAAAGAGAAAATACCTGATTTTAGAAATATTTTAGTCTACTCTATACTACTGAAATAAGATAGTCAGCGTATTGATTCAAATATTCAGGTATTAACTCAAAATTGTAATCTTGAAAGAATAAAAATTGGTTTGCCATTAATTTATTATAACTTATATTTATTAAAAAAATATTCTTTAAGAAATTTGAAAACGTTTTATTAAATCACTTGTTGACAAAGTACTGTTTGGTTTTTTGAGAACATTGAAAAGGCTAATTAAGTATGCTAATTGCAGGAAAGATCAAGAAGATAACGGCATTTCATAAACAGAGGCTCCAGGCAGACATCATTGGTCATTCAACATTTTTCTAGTCGGATGATGCCAATATGAGTCCGAGATTTGTGCGAGTGCTATGAGGTGAATAATGATAGAAAATATTCAAGGCTGAACGAGATTTCAACTCGTGGCCGCAAGAGCAGTATCAGAGATAACGCTCCACCTGATTGCCCCACTTCTGTTTATTGTATCTGCCAATGTGAAATGACAAGGGAAATTCCAGTAAGAAAGTCTGGAAGGGGTGTCACAAATTCCCTTCCATACTGATAGGAATAAAAAATTACATGCTAACCAAACAGGACTCGTACTGTCCACCAGAACTCTATACAATATTTTCATGTACTAAAAGATTTTTTTCATGAAAATGTTGTACCGGTATAGAGTTCTGGTGGGTGGAAGAACTGATTCATTAAACAAAATAATACAAACGTCAGCCTGAGGCATCTCATTCAATCCGATCTTGCGTGACAGGTATGATCCCAAAATAGTTGGGAGTTATTTCCGTAACTATTTTAAACCCGTCTCAACTACTCAGACCAGACAATGTTGCGGGTAGGTCGTGTCTCCTGTTTTAAAAGAAGAAGCACTGGAAACGAAACGATGAAGCTATTCTGCAAAGGCAAGTCGATCCATCATTCTAAATCTAAACGAATGACAGAAAAGAGTCACGGGGCAGGGAGTACATGCCAAACGATCACCAAACATGAAACAGGCCAGCTAGGTTAGGACGGCGATACATTCTTGCATTGATAATTTGCAACTGTGCTTCATGTTGGAAGATGGGACAATGGGGGGGGGGGGCAATCGATTTGCAAAATCAAATTCCGAAATTAATGTCAGCTAATGCAGGTGAGTGGCCAGACTACTAGCGGATACAATGAAATACAACATGCAAACCAACGGTCGAAAGCACGAAAGGTTTTAATTAGAGACAATAAATTGAAGAGTTTTCCAAATTGAAGTAACTACACGATACTGTGCTTTATAAACAGAAAATTGATTACAGTATCTAGAATTTACAACACATACCATAATAATTTCCATTTTTTTTTAGAAAAAAAGGCATTTTCATAATTGAGGTAATGTCATTTTACGTTTTTGAGCTTGTCTAGTGACATTAAGCTCTTGCATTTCTTTGAGTTATAATAATATACGCACCACTACTTATAATACAAACACCACCCAGGAGAAATCCTTAGTACTCCTGAGGGTATTGATAATACTTCCAGACTCTTATCTTGTTACTACCGTACATTAAGTTAATGTTTTGCAACGTAGAATATCTACAGAAATCCAAAGAGTTGTACAGTATATCCAACAATTTGCTACAATAATTAAAAGATAGTTTGATCGTTCTTTCTATTTTGAATACATGTGCCCTTTACATTGATCTTTCAAGTCCTTAAACAAAAGCAGTCAATAGTATAATTTTGAATTCTTCCTCAAAAGTTTCTTAGCAAATTCAGAACACAAAGAATAAAATTACAGTTTCTTTTCGTTATTCATTCATTGATATTCATAAATTAATAAACGAGCAATTAATGTTCATAAATTAATAAACGAACAATTAATGTTCATAAATTAATAAACGAGCAATTTATGTTCATAAATTAATAAGTTAGTTGACAATGCCAAATGTCGTACAATAAAGCCAATTTTTTCAAGCATTACATTATATTTTATAGAATAGAGTAAAAGATGACAAAAATTAAAAAAATATGTGAGTGATAATTCTTATTAATCGAATGTTGTCTCGAAGATTTTTCTTTGGATAGACTAACTATGCAAAACACTAAGTTAAGTTAGTCTACAACAACGCATAGCAAATAATTATTATAGTAATCAGTTGCATTTACATTCAATTTCTGATACAAAAATGACAGCATGATTATTTTAATAACTAAGTGTGGAAACCCCGAAAGAGGCAAATCCTTCAAGTGTGTACTCACTGTTCGAGAAATGGGACCTAGGTCCTGAAACGCGTCCGATACCACTCTAAAAAGTTAGTTCTGTTCTTAAAGCAAGTTCATGTTCACTCAAGGTACTAGGTAGGTAACTTACATAGATTTTAACCAACAGTTCAAGTTAGGATGAAAACTAAAGAAGAAATTAAATCCTATCAGCTGTTAGCTCTACTGTAACATTAATGCAAAGTTCTGCTTGTGGTTTGATCAATCAAGTTCAATCAATGATTGTTGATTGGGTGAAAAGAAAGAAATATTCAAGTTACCGGTTCTATGTAGAACGGAAAGTAAGAGTAAATAAAAATGCTTGACATTTTCCCCCGGTTACCATGCATAATCTAGCCTAACTTGAGTTATATCTGTTCATAAAAATTATTGCACACAGAAAAATGAATCTGGAAATAGTACTATGAAGTCATGAAATAATGAAAGTTATTAAACCGGAATGAAATTTTAATTGAATCTAAGTGGAAATTGAGTAAATAGGCTATTCTAGAAGGATCATGGATAAATAACTTTTAACATGGCCTAATAATGTACAGAAAATAGTAGGCTACCGGTAGCCGTAGCCTACAAGTTCTTTTGATATTGATTTGGAGCCGGTGTCTTGCGAGCAAAAACAGTGTTCATTGAATTGATTGCACTAGAATAAAAACTGCAAAATATCCATCTACAGAGGTGGGAGGAGAAATCTAACGTTCTAACAAAATTCTCTACGTTCTAACAGTAATGTTATTTAATTAAGCTTTCCAGCACAAGCCGCCGCAAATGACTGAAAACATAATAAATTCCTAGTTTTCACGCAATAGGATTTCTCAGTTCTCATTATCATAGAATAGTTGGAAAGTAGCAAGAATTCAATACTGATGTATACATTATTAAGTTCAATAACACGTGCTTATGATATCTTATGTTTATGTTTTCTAATGTCTAGTAAACAAGGACCGATAACCTACGCACATACCTGCAGTAACTGTATCCGTCAAATCATATTTTCCTCCCGTTCGTGGAAAATCCTTCAGCTTTCTTCCACTTAATTTTAACTCTCCACTTAAATGAGCTTCTTCTAAAATCCGTTCCAAAGATCGAGTTAACTGACTTTGTAATTGACAGTTCATATTTAACACCACCTTCGCCATGATCCATTTCTCATTTTGTTACTGAATGAATGTCAGAAACCAATGTGACCAACAACACAAACCAGCCATACTCACTGCTGCAAACCCAGCAGAGAAAAATACTTAAATAGCTGTGATTCCTCAGATGATGATAATGAAGAAAATTCCTTTCAATGGATTAAAATCATTGATAAATAGTTAAATCAATGGTTAAACTTAAAATATTGAATGATCTGAATTGATTTATCGATAAATTTTCTACAATGACAAAGGTTAAAATGACAGGATGTAAATACGAAAATACAGAAAGTGACTACCGAGTACCGAGTATCGAGTATCGACTACGAAGTTCATGTTGATAGATTGTTGACAGTTGAAGCATCGATTATTTAACTGAATTTTGTTATTGTTATTATTGCTTCAAATTCAGAAATATACTGCTGTATTACGAATTTTGATTTTTCAGGCACCTTTATCCATTTAATTTGTGAATGAGACTTATCCTCTGAAATTTAGACTTCAAAATTTCTAAAAGGTTTACCGTTATTACAATAGAAGGTACCGTATGTTTTAATTTATTGTGTTGAGCTTATGTTACTTTTCAATTTTCTGTAGCATTATATTGTTCTTTTGAATTTCTTTTACTCCTTTAAGAAAGCCAATAAATTGATCTTGCAATGAACTTATTCTTCAATTACATTGTTTATTTTTTGTGTTTCGTGCATCCATTCATAACCTGTTAACATAAAAAGGCTCAGAGTTTTCTTACACAACACAATTTTTCTAGTTGGATTAGGCAAGGTTTCTAATTTCTCAAGAGAACCTAAACATTTCTAAATTGCAGACTATCCATAATTGTAATTCATGCTAATTTAATGTTTTTAATACCGTGGATATTACAGAATTGTAATGAGTACATTATAATAATATAATTATTAGGGTAACTTACGGTGTATTTAATGCTAGTGTAACATTGATACAAAAGTAGAAGAGTAAACAAGCGCTAGAGGTCATGACATCCCCGAAACTTTACCCGACAGTGCGCTTACAATGTGGTTTTTGAGGGATTTATTTTCCAAACTTTTCCTGTAGAGTACTCTGTTTTGAAGAAATTAGTCATAGCGTCATAGCCTATATTATCTTCAAAAATTGTTGGTGGAATCTTTCTTGTTTTCCTTTAGTGCCTAGAATCTACCCAACCCACCACATTACACGACACTGTATAGAAGACTACTTCATAGTCATACTCTATGTTTATGGATTTCTATAGACTTTACGGTAATTATTGAGTATCCAAACTTTTCGATTTTTCCAACAATTTTTTTTTGTGACATCTACACACCCCATGAAGCAATAACCCGTTGAAATTTTTTGGGGGTCGCGTCTTTTTCACACAAAAATTTAAATTTTCGAAAAAAAAATTTTTGATGAAAATTTTATCTTTCATTTAAAAAATTCTTAATTTGCAAACATATTATGAACTCCAAACCATAAAACGATATAAATCAAATTAATAATCACATATCTGAAGAAAACTAAGCTTACTAACCTTTCAATACATCGGGGGATACAACTCCGCAGCCGCTTTGAAAAAATAATGTAGACGCTCCTCCCGCTGGTATCGGCGCTTAAACTGAAACTCAGCAAGGTAGCCGGCGAAATGCGCTTTTTGACTCCAAACCTTGGAATCGTACAGCGCACTTCGCGCCAACTCCTCTCAACCGTATTCGTGTGAGCTTGGGTTTCTGGATCCACAAAGTTCAATGAGTGATTGACAGTCAAGTGGTCATACAGATCTTTAGGTGCAAAAGTATTGACACCGAATAGAAATATTTTTCTATTGGGAGTCTACAATTGTCCAAGAACGAGCCCACCCTTGCCGAGCCAGTAATTTGAGGCTGCACTCTGTATCACACATTTCACGTAATGAATAAATTAAAACAATCAGCTCTTGCCGAAAATATTTTCCATGTGATCTAACAATAATTGTCGATCTGACCAAACACAAAATTATAGCATTTCAAAGAAAACATATGTTTTCAAACTATTATATTTTTAGATTGATTGGTTACTTGACCGACCTTTCCGTTGCTCAGATCTACCAGTTGACCGACCAAAGAAAACTAGATGATTCCACCTGACCAAACCTAACCTAACCTTGCCTAGTCTGGCAGTGTTACAGTGTGATGGAAGTATTCATACGCGGAAGAAAAATAGTTCCATCAGAAAACTCTAATTTAAATGCCAAATAAGCGTTGCCCCCGCAAAATATCAGTGTATTATTACTTACTAGTGTGTTTTGAGTGTGTGGGGAAAAAATTGTTGAAAAGTTCGGATACTCAATAAATACCGAATTTACTTGTCAAGAATGATGATTTATTTAGGGGTTTGAACACTCAATCGAAGAGGAGCTCTCAAGCACCAGAAAAAATTCTCAAGTATACAGGCGAAAATGGATGTATTCATGTCTTGAATATCTTGAAATAAGAATACAGAGGGTTTATTAAAAAAATCCGATACAGGACTCATGACTCTGTTTTCGCCTCCCTGCACTTCTGTTTTGGGGATATGTGTGGTACCACCCCTGGATCCCCCTAGAGGGATTCGCACTCAAACGCGCTTCTGGAGTGATAGAGTGACCTTTCCTTCATTCCCTGTAATATTATTATTATTATTTTCATTATGCTTTTACGGCCTGTAATATACTATAGAATACGGTGGTATCAAGGTTATTAAAAATAAAGTGAATAGAAAAAAAGGGGTATGGCGTATTTCAGTTCAATAGCATTGAGTAACCCATATCATTGAAAGCTGATCAAAATATAGATTTAAATCGGTGAAATCTTCATTTTTTAACTGAAAAAGTGTACAAATGGAGCTGAAATTTGCAAGTTTAGGGTATTAGGTATTTCTGAACAGAGTAACGTCATGACTTCTATTTTGCTAATTTAAGGGAGTTCTGGAAGAACCATATTTCTATTAACCTTGGGCGCGTATATCGGTTTATCGACAATGACTCAAGCACTTGAGCGTCCAGGCCTCCATGTGGCTGACCCGAAACGTGTGTTGAAATGAATGGATTCAAGCTTTCCTAGACATGAGTCTAGAATCGCTTAAAGTAAGATTTAACTTGAGAAGAATTTTTTTTCAAAATTTTCCCGGAGAAGAAACCCCGGAACCTCCTTTATGCTGGGGAACCTCCTTTATCCTATATATATATATATATATATATTTTAATCTACCCCCGCCCTCGAAAAGTAATTCTGGATCCGCCTTAGAGAATAAAGTATCAATCAATCATATTTTATTCAACACAGTACAACTTATAAAATGCAGTACAGTTGAACATCGTCATTTATAATAAACAAAGCTTAGGTTGGAACATAGAACTACTTATAAATGCATATCACTACTTCATAAATGGAGACAAATACATTCTGGATTCAAGCCAACCATCATATGATACACTAAAACTAATATCAACAGGTGAGTTCCAGTCAACTATAGAATAAGCAACAATTCATATAAATAATCAGATAAGATGAGTAAGAATTATCATCAGAAATAGTCATTAATTTTTTTCTATTTTCTAGAACTAAGCTAATGGTAATAGGCCACTCATAGTATGAACTCATCAACAGAATAATATGCCTTATTTACCAAAAATTTAAAAAGTTCAACTTTGAATGTATTTTTATTATTGTTGGATGATAATTTCAAGGCGACTGGTAATTTGTTAAAAAATTTGCATCCTGTACAGCTAGGCTTCCTTTCAAACAGTTTTCGCCTATGAGGCTCAATGGCAAAATTATCTCTTCCTCTTGTGTTATATGAGTGGACATCGTCACTAACTCTGAGGCTCACTCTATTCTGAACTGAATACATGATGACCCTGAATATGTAAATGGAGGGTACAGTCAGCAAAGAGAGCGCTCTAAACGCCTCTCTGCAAGGGTGGTTGTATTTTAGTTTTGCAATAAGTCTGATAGCCTTCTTTTGGAGGATAAATATTCTCTGAATATTTTCTTTTGATGTTCCACCCCAAAGCTCAATTCCATAAACTATATGACAGTAAAATGTAGCGAAATACACTACTCTGGCTGTATTTTGTGGTATATACTTTACTAAACTTCTTATAAGAAATAGACTTTTGCTAATTTTTCTGCTAATTTTATCAATGTGTAATGTCCAAGTCAGCTTTTCATCAAAATTTATTCCTAGCATGTCTACAGTGCACTCAATCAAATCGTCACCAATATATAACTTACTTGAGGAAGTATAACAGAATTTTTAAAATATATAGTTTGACTTTTCATAGGATTAATTGATAGATACATGTCATTAAAATATTGGACAACTGCATTAGTAGAGATGTTCATGTCAATTTCAAGATTGTTAACATCTTTATTAGCAAAAAGAAGAGTTGTGTCATCTGCATAGAGTGTAAAATGGACATTATCATCTGATACAGCCGAATGCACATCAGAAATATACAATAGAAAGAGCAGTGGGCCAAGTATTAGTTCAGGAGCTGTGCTTTGTTTAGAGGAGTATTCAAAATCGTGTTTCGTTTATGGCAACATATAGGCTAAATCATTTAGTATACATACAGTATAATGCGATACAGTGAATGAAAGGTGTAGTACTAAGGTATAAATCTTTTGCTTTAAATTTAGATTGTCTTGAGAGAAAGCCTAAAAGGGATGTCGTCACGCACGAATAAAGCCGCTGCTTCTAAGAAAAAGGGAAATAAATCTCCAATTCAAGATAATAACGCTAGGAATTTCAACTGTGATCTAGATAAGTTGAGGCAGTTGAACGTGAGCAGTTTTTCAGAAGCTCGCATTGGATTGAAGGAGCACAAAATTGCACAGAGGTTTTTGTCTCAACCCAATATCGTATTGACTTCAAAACCAGTGATACAAGCTCATGAACTTTTACCTGCACCAAATAACTCACGAGCTCCTCGTTTGGGTATTTGGAAGTTTATTTCCAAGGAATCAATATCAGTAATCAGACAGTCATCTGCTGAAGAAGCTAGAAAAAATATAGGTGAGATTGTGTTTGGTACTTTTAAACAATAATCTATTTTGAACGCAATTGACAGAAGCTGTAAGAAATCTCTTTTTAAATAATATCTACAATTACCTATGAAAATTAGATTGAAGTATTTGATTTGAATTATATGCGATACAAGAGAAAATTAGTGGCTTTATATAAAGGTATGAATGAAATGCTATAACATTCTAATCCTCGTTGTTATGGTTTCAACTTGTTTCTACAAATAAATTGAACTATGAACAAAACTTTGATAAGGAAATAATCACTCACATTCCATGTGCAAAAATTCTTTCGCTCTGTTGTTGAGCATCCTCTGACACTGCTGGTACCTGAGAGCGAACTCAGTCAGCAATATAGCGAAACAATTGTCGCACATGAAATGTGAGTGTTTTTTCCACATTAATTTGTTTTTTATAGTTTAATTTAATTCTAACCCTGATTAGTTATAAATAAAATAAATAAATAAATTTATTCCTTATCAAATACAAAAATACAATACAATATAAAATAACAAAATAAACAGAATATTCATAAATCATTAAAAAATACATTAAAACTATAGTGATACTGTTTATGTTGTGCATAAAACAGACAATGAAATGTAAATATCAGAACAAGGAAATTACCGTACCTGATAAGAAATTAGGAAGGCTACTCCCGAGGCAGGCCTATTTGGGAGTCCCAGCACAAAAACTTTAAAAGAAAGTGCGATTGACATTAAAGAGAGATAAAAAAAAGGAAGAAAAACCAAAATAATATAAAGAGTAAGAGAAAAAAAACAATAGTAAAAGTAAACTTATTATAAGTAATAGTAAATGAACAATAAAGTAAATTGAATAATAAAAAGGAAAAATAAAAGAGTCCTTAATACCATTTTTAAATATTTCTTGACGTTAATCAGATTGTGATAAGAATAATCATAGTTCTTCTTGTCATTAATTACATTTTTCTTTTTAAATCGTGTTCGCTAATACCGGTACTTTGATGACTGAAAGACTATGTATTTTGGGATGTTTACTGTGAAATAACGTTTCCTTTAATGTAGCTTTAATTTCACTTTAGATTTCGGAGATGTTTTGTAAGTATAGTTATAAAAAAGGTTGTCTCAGTTTCAGGTTTGTTTTTTGAAAAATTCTTCTATATCATCGGTCTGTAAAATCCACTTCTTCAATTCTTTCCTAAATTTAGCTAGAGTATTGAGTTGTTTTAATCTGATTGGTAACATGTTGTATACTTTTGGTGCAATATACATGTAGAATCTACGGTGGAATTCTTTATTGGGTTTAGGTGGTATCCAATTTCCAATTGAGCGCAATTTATAGCTATTGTATATAGGAGTTTGTTCACCGCTTCTAATAAAAAAAGTAATCATCACCTTATAAAAGTACAAGTACCTTAGAGGGAGAAAACCCCATTCTTTAAAAATAGGAAATGAATTAGTTACTCGGTGCTTCCTAGCTATAGTCCGCATGATATATTTGTGTCCTATAACAAGCGGTTTTATAGTGGAGTAGTACGCCCCACCCCATACTGTGATTCCATACTGCAGTCTACTCTCTATGAGTGCATAGTAAAGGGAGCTCATCATGTATTTCGGACAGAGAGTACGAATGTAATATAACTTTCGGCAGGTCGAGTACAGCTCTTTTTTTAGCTTCTGAACTTGCTGTGCCCAACTAAGGTTTGATTCAATAATTACTCCCAAATATTTTGTATGCTTTGTCTCTGTGATAAATTCACAATTACAGTTTGGTACGACAGAATCTATGCAAGTAGAGGTATGTAATGGTATATTTATAATAGGTCTACCAACATCACTTGACCTTAGCTCATAAACTATTATGTTGGACTTATTTGTATTCAACTCCAAAGAGTTCAGATGAAACCACAAGCTAAGTGAATGTAGGTCATCAGTAATCATTTGAGTGAGTTGCTCCCTATCTCTAGCGCAGTAGCTTAGTGCTTTATCGTCAGCAAAAGCTGTAATGGAACCCTGAAGGGTACCATCACACAAATCATTGATATAAATCAAGAATAACTCCGCTGAGAGTCCAGACCCTTGGGGTACTCCACATGTGATTGACATTTTTTCACTCATAGCTTCACCTATTTTGACCTGCTGAGTTCTGCTTTGCAGGAAGCTTTTGAACCAACTGTTGCATAAACCCCTAACTCCCGCATTGTGCAATTTTTTTATCAAAATTTCATGATTAACTGTATCAAATGCTTTGTGTATGTCGAGGAAGAGGCTAGCACATTTCTTGTTGTCATTCATACCATTATAAATTTCATTCATTAATTTCAACATGGCATGTTCAGTATTCCATCCCTTTTGGAAACCAAACTGATTTTTGCTGTAGAAATTGTGTTTTGAAAAAAAATTTACTAACCTGATTCTAACTAATCTCTCTAAAAATTTTGCAAATACAGATAAAAGCGCAATGTGTCTGTAGTTATTGGGATTTTCTTTGTCACCATTTTTATATATTGGAACTATTATGGCATTTTTCAGTTGGTTAGGATATTTCCTAGAGGTCATGCTGAGATTGAATAGGTAAGCTAGGATATTAGATATATTTCCAATCACCTTCTTTATCAGATCAATTCTCAAGTTATCACAACCTGAAGCTTTTCTTGACTTCATGGATTTTACAATTTTTTCAAGTTCCAAATTTGATACTGGCATAAAAAACATTGATGATGAGTGTTTGCTGGACTGAGGGAATGGATTGGTCAGGCTAATGGAATCTATGTGCTCTAACGATTCAAGAGATGCGTGAAGTTTGTTACTTGATATTTCAACAAAATGATCATTCAATTCATTAGCAATTTTCATATTTTCTCTTAGAATTTCACCACTTCTTGATTTAATCTGTTTCACTTCCTCCTTTGCTTTAGTTTCTCCAATTAAGGCATTCATAATCCTCCAACCTTCCCTAGCATTATCTTTCAAATTGTTTAAGGTTTTCTGAAAATACTCAGATTTAGAAGTTTGTATTTCATTTTTGATTGTATTGCGGAGATTCCTGTACCTTTCCCTAAGACGTTCGTTATATGGCTGCATCAATGTTTTCTTGTAAAGTTTATTTTTTTATTTCGATTTTTTCAATAGATTTGTTGTTAGCCAAGGTTTATTTGTAGGTGTAATGCAACACTTTTTGTGTACACGACTTTCATAGCTAGCAGATTCAGTACAATTATGGAAAATTTGTAAAAATTCTTCAAAAGCAGTGTCTATGTCATTATTCGTGTAGATACCAGACCAGTCTGCCTGTGCCAGCTTATTATTTAATATGTCTATATATATTTTTTTTTAATTCTACGTTTAGTCTGTTATTTCTATTTTTTCCTGTAGTTATGTTCATATGTAACTCTATTGTGCAGTGATCAGTGATTCCAATGTTTTTAATTTCGACAACGGGATTGAAATTGTTTTTCGCGATTTTATAACGAACAAAGATATGATCTAGACATGAAAGTGAATTATTTGTAACTCGTGTCGGTTCGTTAACAAATGAGTTAAATCCAAAGCTTGCCAAAATGTATCTATATTCATCGGTTTTAGTGTCAGAATTGAGCAAATCAATATTGATATCGCCTGTGAATATAATAATTTCATCTCTTAGCATTTCTAGAGTATTTCTAATCTCATCAAAGAAAATATCGATTGGTAATGAATGGAATCTGTATAATGCGATAAGCGTGAGTTTTATATTGTTAATAATCAAGTTTACTTTCAAGCCATCAGCCGAAACTAGCACTATCTTATCGGCTGATGCTTCAAAATTATTTTTAATGTAAACTGCAACTCCACCCTCAGTTCTGAGAAAACCTGAAAATCCTGATTAGATTATAAAGATAGGCTAACATAATTTTTGTGAAGGGACTTTCAAAAAAAACTCAGAGTTTCCAAAAGATTTCTAGAGGGTTCATCACTTCCCATTTTTGATGAGAGTAGAAAAACCTTTTTTGAGGACTTTCTATATTTAAAAAATGCCCTTACATTTTCTTTGCTAAATCATGATGCCAGAGTCTGAGCTTTAAGTCTGGGTAATGGAAAGAATAATGACACAGAAATGTCAGGATAAGAACAACAAACGTAAATAGATTTTATCACTAATTGTCAATATTTTTCCGGGTCGATGATGGACCCATATTATCAGTAAGTTATAAAGGGGCCCACACACTAGCGAGTTTGGCTCGCGAGTAAGACTCGGCCAGCCGGACTCGGGAGAAAATCACTAGTTAGTGGGCTGTTTTCTCCCGAGCCGAGCCGAGCCCAGCCAGACTCGCGCAGGGCTGCAAGCGCGGCTGGGCTCGGCTGGGACTCGCTAGTTAGTGGACGTTTTCCGAGCCGAGCCAGGCTCGGCACCTCATTATAACATAGCAGATGGTCAGAAAGCAAGTATTTGCACTGTTCACAAAACGTAAAAATAAGTTAATTGAGTTATCTATTTAAGTTTGTATATTTACTATTAGGTACTATGACTGAAATAGGTACCGAGTTAAACTAATGTATAAACAGAAAAATAAGAAAGAAACCGTATATTAAAATTTGAATATTCAAGAAAAAATAAAAATTATAATATTGCAGTGCAGAGCTTATTTTTAATACAATACAAATAAATATTCGAATGTTGTTTTTTCAACAAAAAATACCTACAGTAACATAAAAATAAAATTAAAAAAAAATAATTTCAATAATAATAGCTGCTAACAGATAAATTGTGTATAAAATAAATAAATAATTATTGAATAATAATGATAATAATAATAATACATCCCTTTTGCATGTAAGTCCAATGCCCATTTTATATTAATTTATCATTATAAATATAACAGTATTTAATAAATTGCAATATAACAATTAATTACTTCGATACAAATGAAAAAAAAATGGAAGTAATTAAAAAATAGAAATTGAGTAAAAAGTAGATGAAATTAATCCTATATTTCATCTGACCTTTTGAATTCTATGGAATAGGCCCCCTATTACACTTTTGCATATTTAATTGTAGATGTTCTTCTTCTTCTGAGGATGAAGCCCACATAGGTCTGAGACCTGTGCGTGGGTAATGAGTTGGATGATGGTGATTTATGAGTTGAACCTAAAGTTTTAGGTGGGTTCCGAACCACCGGGAAGTGATTTTACAGCAGAGAACAGTCTCTTTTTTGCTGGCCAATCTAATCGGTCACCGTTACAAACAGGACCTACAAGAACGCAGCTTATCTCTATCTGATTGAACAGATACCTGCTACGCCTCGCGGCTATCACTTCCCTAATTATAGATCTATATCTATATCTATAATTATGTTATAGATCTATAAGAAAGATACTTGTTGGGAAAATAATTGTTATAAAAAACATAAATCGTGCCTATAAACTCGCTGACATCTTTTTCTCTTGTCAGAAAAAAATTAGAAGAAATAAAACATTTTTTAATAATAATCAAATTTCAAGAATTATGAAATTTTAGCAAAACCAATACTCTCTCTAGAGCATAAAATGACCTTCCAAATGAGATATTGATTTTAATTTGAAGATTCTGAGATTAGATGAGCTATATGGATCAGAATTAACATGGGCGCACTCTAGCCGACCTTGAAAAGTAGCCGAGCCGGACTCGGGAAGTTCACAACACGTTAGTAGTGATTTTCTTCCGAGTCTTACTCGCCGAGCCAGACTCGCGAGTTTGGCTCGCGAGCCTTACTCGCTAGTGTGTGGGCCCCTTAACTCAGAAGTAATAATATAATTACTCACAACTGATAAATCAGCCCAGACCTTTTCTTATTATTCAGTTATCTCATCTAATTCTTATAAGCTTATACCTGATTCAAGAGTATAAATTTCTACAGCAAACTTATTGGACGATAAGAAGCTGGATCGTGAAAATCACCTTCTAACAAGTGCTTTAATACTGACTGTTCTAAAATGGGCGTTCAAACGAGGATTTAATGACCTCAAAGCATCAACTTTGGCTTATTGCTTCTTTTCAACACACGAATATTTCTTGGATTCATTTTGGAGGAATCAAAATGAAGTATATGCATTTTTCAAGGAAACATTGATTCATCACACTGTTGAGGTATACTTGCGATATATTCAGCTTACTAGTTCTAGTTCAGGTGCGACCTGACAACTCTGACACCAGACCTGAGCCAGCCAAGTCACACAATATTATTATTTTTACTAGTACTAATATTATCAAGCAAACATTTTTTGATCGATAATTTTCTTATAAATTTGTGAGTTTGATTGAAAGTACTTTTTTAATGGATGATTTTTATTATGTAGATTATTGTTTATTGACCAATAATATCATTTTGCTGTTTTTATTCAGTGTCCCACTCCTCATTTCCGTCTATACCGATCAGTATACTTTACTTCACTTGAAAAGTTAGTATACTTTACCTGGTAAAGTTGGTTTTCAAAATGATTAATAGACGCATTAGTAGACTTGACTATCTTATACGGTACTATAAATATTATTAGTCTTTTCATGCTCGAGAGTGTATGACTGAATGATCAGAATGACTGTGAAAAATTGTTTCAGATGTCCTAAGTTTCAGTAAATTCAGAATAACTTATTAATTATTTTATTGAACTCAAATAAACAATGTTAATCTTTTACAGGATCCTCCGTTACACAGACATATTCTCACTATTCATGAATGCAAAGATTGTTTATTATATTTTTGTGATACTTATTTACAAGTCTTACCTCTTTTGCGATGCAGATTGATACCCAATATGAGAATAAAACTATCTTGGCAAGACAAGAACAGCGCAAAAACTGAAACAACGACCAGTAAATAATCGAATAACAAGTACGGTAGATTAGTTTTCTCTGTTGTCTGTTGTTGATTTTATTTGTTAAATAATGAGAACTATTAAAACTCTATTAATAAGAATTTTTTCTGTTTTGCCAATTATTTTCAAAACTAAATCCAAAATCGTTTCATATGAAGAGATATTTCATCAGTTACCTTTTTCACATTCTTTCGTGTGATTTTTCCAATTCTCACTGGTTTTAAATTGAAAAATTCTTCACGTGAATAAATATTTTGAAATTTCACTTTGCCTCTTTTATAATTTTCAGTTTCAAAAACATCAATTTCACCATCGTTTGTTTTGTCTTGGGTTGTCTTACTTTCTGCACTTTATGATTTCAAGCTTTGTATATCATGGTTATCTGTGATTCGATCTTCCTTTAAACAACGCATGAATTTATTGTCACATTTAAAAGATAAAACTTGCAACGCAATCAAAATGATTTATTATAATCATCATGAGAATTTTATACCGGCACTATTGGAAAATATTTCAATCGGAGATAATTTCCTTAGATGATTCAAAGAAGGTGCTGTTTTCAAGTGAAAGACAAGATTATAAAAATAGAACCAACATTCTGTTGAACTGTTTTATTGGTAGTGGTAGAGGGGATAGATTAACTCTCCCCCACCAACATAATTTAATATTCTATTGCCTACTTGCAAGCGTGCTACGAATAAGTTGTGTCAAGAACTTGGAATCTTAAACCAAGCAAGCTAGTTGTGATACTTTTTGTTTAATATGCTTTTGGAATAATTATGATGATAGCTTCCAATTCTAATAATTAATCTGTGAGATTATTGTTGGGTGAGTGATGTAAATTGTATTTTGTAATCATATCATAGATTAGATTATGTAAATATTCATGATTCAACAAGCAGTCAAGATGAATTTGATGTGTTTTTATCATGGCTGATGGGAAAGAGAGTTATAAAATGATAGGCTGTAGTTAGTTTTGATAAGAATAGCCATATATTAATTATTCTTTTACTGTAGTCTACTTTCGTAATAGAAAATTGCCGTACTTTATAATTAGGCTACTATTTAAAATAATTTTATGTCTTTCTGTTGACCGGACCAGCATTTAGCCCTTCTAGAGCTTTACGTTTATAATGTTTATATTTCATGTGTACCAACCCACACAGGTTCTCTTTAGCCTCGGGATGTGAACTTTTATTAGTCATAGAATTTTTAAAATATGTGCATATATACTGTGTAATGTTTGTGACTAATAAATTTTATTCATTCATTCACTCATTCATTCATTCATAATTCCTATAGATTGAATCGTATATACAATACTACAATGATGAATGTTGACATACCGTAATCATGAATTTAGTGGCTTACAAAAATAACGTAGGCTTGCAGCATGAATAAGAATAACATACCGTATTATCATAAAATCCGGTATCAAATTAATGTGGCATGCTAAATTACAAGCAATTTATTCTTGACGTTTTTATGAGAGTTTCTTGTTGCTAGTACATTTCAATAGTTTTTCTATGTTGTTAAACTGTTACTACCCTTGGTAGTAACATACATGAAGATGAAGGTGAAGTACATTGCAAAACAGATCATAGTACAGTAACAACTGATATTTTCTAGTACGGCAGGGGCGGATCCAGGATTTTTGTGAGGGGGGGCGCACCCTAGGATCTCTGTAAAGGGGGGGGGGTGGTATGGAATACCCTGCACAAAAAGGAGGTCCAGTGAACTCGCCAGAAATTTTTTTTTTAATTTTAATGCTAGAAATATCTTTGTAAGGGGGTTATGGAAAAAACCCCCACGGGAGGGTGTCCAGGGGATATCCTCAGCAAAAAATGTAGAAAATGCCTAAAGATTATTTTTTGAAGCACACTAAAAAAATTGCTGTTAGTTTTGTACAAAATTAGTTTTGAAATCTTATTGAAAATAAGAAACAATAATCATTTATTGGCCTATTCAAGGGGATAAAGCCAGTAAGAAGGGATTTATAATATAATATATTATATATTTTTTAAATTTCCTCTGTGATTTTCATCCGTACATGAACTGTTTGTACCTTACTATTGATGTCAATGACGATACGAACTTGCATTTTACACCAGCACTTAACGTTTGTAAGTAGTATCAGACGCGTTTAAGGACCTGAGTCCTATTCTCAGCGAATAGAGAATAGAGACTTCTGTACAGAGTGCACTACATAGAGTATACAGAGCGAAACGGATTAGGCCTATGTATTCTCTGTTTGCTGAGAATACTATTCTCTGTTTGCTGAGAATACTATTCTCTGTTTGCTGAGAATAGTACTTGGGTCTTGAGACGCGTGCGCTAGTACTCACAAAAATGTAGTACGTTTAATGTAAGTTTATAATCGTAATTAACATCGCTATCTTTTAGGTATATTATTTATGTATTTGAAATTAATAGTAGTCAAGCATGAAGTTTAAGTATATTCTAAAATAATAAGCACAACACCAGGAGGCCACGTTAAAATAAATTTCATCTAGCTCTTTTATCCATTGTCAATGGGTGATCCGGACCTATTTGTTTCAGTAAGAAAATAAGAGCCGGCTTACTTTAAACTATTCCCATTTCCTAGGTTTGATCATTTATCTTTCCTGAGTTGGGCTTCCGTACAAATAGGGCACCGTACTTGAAAATTTCACTTGAAACGGGTTTTGGGATACCTCCTGTAACTTTTTGAGAATGAAACAATTTCCCTGAAACCACATTTAAGCGATTCTAGATATGAATTCATCTATTTTGAAAATTCAACCCACGTTATGTTTCAAAGTAAATTTCATCAAGTTCTTGCGTTATTGTCAGAGTGTGATCCGGGCCCTCATTGTTTTAGTAAAACAAATAAATGCTCTGCTCTTTTTGATCCCTCGCCTTTTCTGATTCTGGTACTGTACTTTCCTGATACTTGACAATTTCTTCTGAAAGGAGAGTTTGGGGCTGCTCTATATTATTAATTTTTTAAATATTTAATTTTTTAAGTATCATTTTATTGAAGTCAGTTTTTTTATTTAAAAAATAATCCATCCAATACCACTTTTTACCGATTTCAGACATCTTCTTTCTTCAAATGTTGTCTCTAAAGGATTCTTAAAATTTATTTTGTCTCTGGAGGATCTATCCACCTGATTCCCTTATAGCTACGCCACTGTGATGTTACATGAACAATGAATACATAGAAATTAATCAATTTTTAATACGTGTGTAACATTACAAAAAAATTAAATTATTGGTACTCATTATGCACTTACAGTTAGTTATACATAGGCACTACATCATACAACCTACAGCTATGCATAGTGAATCATTCAAATTAAAGTGATGTTAATATACAAAACTTAAATTTTCTTCTAATAAATCATAAAAAATTGCGGATAAATTTTGCGCTCCCCTCCCCCCAGCATTGTGCGGGGCATATTTTTAAATTCAGCCCTGGTGAGGGGATACCAAATGGAGAAACAGCCGAAATAATCATGTCTACTTTTTTTTAATAAATATGACTAATGACAATGTTATTTTACAGTAGTCTTATTAATTCTAGATATTTACCATAACATCACTATCACCAATACAAATTAGATTATTATAAAAGGATGTTAAAGGAAAATAACAATTTAGAATCAGTTGGATTACTTAGTAGATGTATAAAGTATGTAAAGATGTATCATTTTTCACTAGTATTTACCATAAAATATATTTTCACACGCGCGCGCCCCCCCTGCTGGATCCGCCCTTGTAGTACGGTATGTGGTAATTTTAATATTGTTCCAGTGCAAATACGAATAATAAAGAATGAACAAAGATGATCAATATCTGACATCAGTAGAGCAAGCACAATTGTATAACAAGTTTCGGCCTTCACCTCCACAAAAATTGATTTCAAGGATTATTGAATTTTTGAAAGTGAAGGTACTAAAAAATATCACAATAATATAGACATAATGCATATTGCATAACCGTATATTGTATAATATTTTATTATTAAATTTAGAAGTGATTTTTATTTATGGATAGTATCTGATTTCTCTTGCATAGTGAAATAATGATGTAGTGTACTAACTAGTCGATTTAAAAAATCTCTACATTTAATAGTCTTCTAAAAGGAGGTACCTAAGCATGCTTTAAACTGGAATGGTTGCTTCACATATTACGTGAAAAATTCAATTTTACAGTAAACAGTGCTGTTGAATTTATTTTATGTAATTTATGAAGATAATATCCCTCACCCCGCCATTATATATCTATCAATTTAACTTTCAGAGAACTTGAAATAAAGACATGAGATTTTATACTCCTTAAATTGAAATTTCGGCTTGAATTTTTTAGAATCTGAATGTGTGGTATTGAGCTTTAGGTAGATTTATGATAGGAGAAACAGAATATTAAATAATATTATTCATAATATTATATTATGAATGAATAGTTGATCAGAATATATTTCTATAAAAAAGTCAACTATTCTGAGCGAAAAGACATTTCTCCTTTCAGTGGAGTTTCACCTTATCTCTTTACCTAAGTAACTTTCACTTAACAGGATTTAATTCATCTCTAAATATGAATAATGAATTGTGGCTTTGAATTTTTCAGACTTTTATAAAGATAACGAATACAACATAAAGATATTTACCATAACATCACTATCACCAATACAAATTAGATTATTATAAAAGGATGTTAAAGGAAAATAACAATTTAGAATCAGTTGGATTACTTAGTAGATGTATAAAGTATGTAAAGATGTATCATTTTAAGTGAATACAACATATTTTGTATTATCTGAGCCAACACAAGAATTTAATCCTTGAGTCGCTTGCAAAGTTTAATTAATGATCTAATATCAAAACTATGACACTGTATTATATTTAAATACTATGATTTTTACTCACTTATACTGGAGGAATGCATTTAACTTCTAAAGAGAAGCTTCATCGCCCTCACTTTAGAAGTGGAATGCATCCCTTCAGTATAAGTGAGTAAAAATCATAATTTATATTTATTTATATTTTTTTACAGTTTAAATAATGACTCCATATCTCTCTTCCGCATCAATTGCACATCACTGCATTGAAAAAATTCGGAATATAATTGTAATATTCAATAAATAATTGATTTTATTCGTAAACATTGCAAAGAATATTATATTTCGGATTCTCTAATAGGCTATTACTATATTGCAGTTCGATGACGACTGCCTAGCATCAGCTATAGATGTTGGTTGTGGCTCTGGACAAAGCACATCACTTCTTGCTTCATATTTTAAACGTGTCATTGGCATTGACAATTGTGGAATGCAGATTTCGCTGGCCGAAAGTACTAATTGTTACGACAATGTTCAGTACAAGTGAGTATTCTTGTTGGGAATTTGATTTTTGTACCCTTTATCATAACTTAATCTCATATAGCTCTCATGCTGGATGTACCGCAATATTGTGGGAATGCCTATGACCCCCAAAGAAAGCATATATGAATGCCTGCAAAATGTTGCGGGCGCTTTGTCCGTACCCTGGAGGCCTGCGGACATCTCTATTGCACACCGGCTGCGAGCATTCTCCAAAAAAGTGCACACTCATCCACCAATTATAGTACAATTCTCTTCTCGGCTAACGAAAGAGGAGTGGATGATGGCAGCGAGGACAAGGCGAGGCCTCAACGCGACTGATGTGCACCCTAGTCTCACACCCAGCAAAGTCTACATTAACGACCACCTTACACCTATCAATAAAGAACTCATGGGCAAGGCGAGAAGACTTCGCAGGGAGAAGAAAATAGCATTCGTCGGTTTCTTCAACGGCAAGGTCGTGGTCAAGAGGACTGAGGGCTCTGAGGCTGTTCGTGTAACCTCGATCGATGACCTCGCCAAGTATGCTAACGCTGACGTCGACGCCGACTCCCAAGTCAAGACTGACGCTCCAGGTGAAGTAGGTCGGGACGCAGATTAATGTAAGTCGAACCATTAACAGAATATTGGAAAAATTACTCTTTGTTCAAACAATAGTGGAATTCTTGTTTTTTATTCATTTATTATTTCATATTGATTTTATTTCTCTTATAGAATATTAACAAATTTGGTTTATGTCAGTATGGCATATTGGACTATTACTGTTTTGTTAAGGAACCAATTTTCTTGATTCATGCACTATTTATGGATACTTATTACGATAGCATGCTTTCTATGAAATCATTGAAGAGAAATAACTTCATAATAGTTTACATGTATACTTTGTTTTATTTAAGGCTCACATTTGCATTTTTATTTAAATATACAATTTTTTAGATACAATAGTTCCTTGAACACTCATAGTGTGATGATAAATTTTTCTTTTATGCTATCACTTGAAAGCAAACAATGGAGTTTAATGTAGTTTTTATCGTAGTTATTTATTTCTTATTTAATCATTCATTATTATTTTAATGCTGCTATAAATTGTAATTATATTGGCTAAGTACTCAAACAGTATATTAGGATACTATTGAAGCTAAGAACATTAGGAATAAAAGGAAACAAATATTGACGGAATCATGTCATAACGATGAAGATGTCTGGATATGGATATACTATGTGATATGTGTGAGAAATTTGAATCTATTGGATGAGTGGAAGAATTATGCGGTTTCAGATCGCAGGCAAGTAGTTAATGATAATTAATAATGACTTTAAAAAGATGAGCGTTATCCAAACCAAAATCTAAAATCAGAGAATGCAGTAGCATTGTATTTCAACACAAACACATTCTATTCAGAGTACCTAATCATTCTGTATTTAATCATCCATGTCTATACATCTTTATTCATTCATGTTTACGGCTTAATGATAGGTAAGTTTGGCATAGAAGGATTACTATTATATTGAAGTTTAAGAGTTTCATATTGAATAGAAAATTATATACAAATTATTTATTTTACAACCTATTATGAGGATTGAGAGAGATTGTTAATCTGTTTCCGCTATAATTGAATCAAAATCCAAGTGATTATATCAACGGTCTAATGATGATGAGGGGGAGGTAGGTGAGGGAAGGATTGATAGACCAAATTACAGTACGGTATATCAAGCAGTTTATTTTTTTTTCATTACTTTCCTTTCGTTCATATCTTATCTCTTACTCACGCTGTCTGCCTCCCCCGTCTTTCCATAGACACTATTATTCATCTAGCTTCTGTAATAATTATAATTTTACATTCCTACATTTCCAGTATGCGTAAATTGATGAATAATTTTCGATTTAACGAATAATTTTCGTAATAATGAATAATTTTCTTTCTTCTTTGAATAATTAATGAATAATTTTCTTTCTTCTTTGAATAATTAACGAATAATTTTCTTTCTTCTTTGAATAATTTTCCGTAGACATACAAGATATATTATATACTATGAACTACATTTAACAATATGTCTATGGAAATTGAATACTATTTTAAAGATAAAATGCTGCTGAATGCTGTTTTAAAGAATGCATAGCATGGGCTGCCTATTCTACACAATATAGACGTATACGGTGAATATTATGGATTTATTATATTATTAATTTATGATTTATATTAACGATACGAACGTAATATTGTATTTGTTGTCAGGTGGGTGGACGAGCAGTAGTATTGACCTATGTTTAGCGACGCTGATGATGATGATGATAGATTTTCAAATTTGGTTATTGACAGTATTGAGTTGAGTTCAAGTCAAAACTACATTAGCTTTTTCAAAAATACATTTAACAATGATAAGTTATGCGTTTTTCAAACAAACATTCGAAGTATCAATAAAAACTTGGATGAACTGCTAATTAGCTTGAATTGTTTTATCAAGCATTTGGATATTATAGTATTAACTGAGTGTTGGCTGGACGACGATGGTGGGGGGACGGTGTTGGATGGATTTGACTTATTCCAAACGACTACTCAACGAAATCAGAATGACGGAGTGACCATTTACATAAACAAACGACTCACTACTACTGTATCACAAATTACTCTTGGTGACGTTTATGGGCTTGGTTTGGATTTCACATACTTTAATAAAAAATTCCACGTACTTGCTGTTTATCGTACGTTTGACAGTGACCCAAATATCTTTATCGATGAACTCGAGAACTATATGAGTAGAGTTGATAAAAATAAAAATTGTATTTTTTTAGGAGATATCAATATTGACTTATTACAAAGAAATGTCCTTGTTGATAAGTACTTGAATTGCCTGGTTGGTAATGGATATACCCAGTGTATTAACAAGCCAACAAGGGAAACCATTCATTCAAAAAGCTGTCTGGATCACATTTTTATAAAGTATGATAACAACAATGAGATAAAATCAGCTGTGATCCAAACGGTTGTCACTGACCACTATAGTACCGGCCTTGCTATCGCTGGCGGCTCATTGCAAAATCGAATAACCGCCCTCGCGACTGGACCACCGCAGACTTACTTGGACAAGACATTACTAACCCACTACTTGACTAATTCCAACTGGGAACCCATCATCAATTGTAATGGCGACATTGACCTGTGTTCAAGCATGTTCAATAGAATAGTGAGCAATTGTGTTAAGTCTGCTAAAAAACCAATAAATAAAAATTCAACCAGATTTAAAAAACTTAAGCCTTGGATAACTGTAGACTTGATAAGACAAATTAGATTTAGAGACAAATTACATAGACAGACGAAGAAACAACCTTTTAATGTGGAATTGAACACCTTTTATCGAAATTTAAAGCAATCTTTGAATAATAGCATAAAACAAACTAAGCGCAATTACTTTCGTTCAAGATTAAATGAAGCCTCTCAAAATCCTAAACAATTTTGGACACTAATCAATGAGCTAGGAGGAAAATCGAAAAAGAAGGATTCATTTCCATTGAATAAATTTATCTCAGACCCTACTTCACAACATGATAGGCCAACAATCTGTAAAAAAGTGGCAGACGATTTTAATATCTTCTTTTCAAATGTTGGAAGCTTACTGGCCGACGCTATTGATTGTGGTGGGGACCCAGTGGTGGATGACAATGACTACCGACTTGACTGTACTTTTACACTACAACCAATTACTGAAATGGACTTGCGGCGTTACGTATTCAGTCTTAGGGGTGGGTCTGCACCAGGCTGCGATGGAGTTACGGCTGATATACTTAAGGAAAATTTTGATGTGTTGTGTGAGCCTCTTTTGCATATTGTTAATTTGTCTATCACATCGGGTTGTTTTCCAGAGTGTTTCAAAATTGCTAAAGTTTTTCCTTTATACAAGTCAAATGATGTCACTGATAAGAATAATTTCCGTCCAATATCCTTGCTGACAGTTTTCACGAAAATAATTGAAAAAATTGTAAAGGATCAGCTGATGCATTTTCTTGAATTCAATAATATACTGACCAATTGCCAATATGGGTTTCGCCAAGACAAGAACATTTCTGATGCACTATATGATGTGAATAGAGAATTACATGGTTCAATTTCAAGGAGGTTGCACCCAATGCTGATTTTTCTTGACTTTAAAAAAGCCTTTGATTCCGTTGATCGTTCAAAACTATTGACCAAGCTTGAAACAATTGGAGTTCGAGGTAATGCTCTTTCTTGGTTCAAAAGTTACCTTTCAAACAGACGCCAGTTTGTTTCCATTTGTGACAGTGCCAGTGGGGAGGTTGTTTCCAGTGAAGTGTTGCCTGTAGACTATGGAGTGGTCCAAGGTAGTAACCTTGGGCCAATTTTATTTTTGATTTATGTAAATAACATCTCTAAATTGAATATTTTTGGAAAACTCTTTCTTTTTGCGGATGATACCCTTATCTTCCTCCAGGGACCAACGTGGCTAGAGGTCAAGAATAGAGCCATGCACGATCTCATGTATATAAAAAAATGGCTGGACCAGAACAAACTTTCCCTTAATATTTCTAAAACCAGGTTCATGCCGGTTTCCATAAGTAGATACACAGCTTATAATCTATGTAACTTGAAAATCCATACTTGTGGTGATTATCTGAGTGTCAACTGTGACTGTGAGTGCATTGATAAAACTGATTCATACAAGTACTTAGGAGTCTTTTTTGATAGCCAGTTGAAATGGAGCATTCACATTGAATATTTGAAAAATAAAATAAGAAAATTCATCTATGCTTTTAGATTGATGAATGCAGTTTTAACAAACACGGAGATGAAAACTGTTTACTTTGCTTACATCCAATCTTTGCTGTCGTTTGGTATTATTGCGTGGGGAGGTAGTTACAGGAGTGTTCTTGATCCTCTGATTATCATTCAAAAATCAGTGTTGAAAGTTGGCTTTAACAAAAACTCTCGTTACCCAACTGATGCCTTATTTCGAGAAATATCTGTCCTCACTGTCCGTCAATTGTTTATTAAAAGCCTTCTCACTCATATTTACAAAAATTTCAATAGCGTCTTTCAGGAAGTTTCTCATTCTCACTACACCAGGTATTCTTCGCAGATTGGTATAGCTACTCAACAGTTAAATTTCTCATTCTCATCTACTAATTGTTTTTATATATCTCAAGTTATCTATCGTAATATATGTCAATTTTTTAGTAACCTTCAGATATTCCAATCGCCGTCTCTATCTATAATGAAACAGCGTGTTAAAAAATGGTTACTTATGTCATCAATAAATGATGCTGACATAATTATAAAATCGAGTTATCAGTTTCAGCGTACTGACTATGACTAGCCCAGTGACTGACTAACTTGTTCCTCAGTTAATAAATGACTGATTAACTGACTAATAGCCCACTGACCGACTGACTAACTGACTGACTTCTAATTGACTGTTTTCTAATCGACTGACTTATCACCCATCACCGTCACTTCCCACTTTGAAAAACCGGCCATCATAGCATTACTATAATAATAAGATAGTTCCAAAATGCAAACATTCAAAAATAGAATTTGTGAATTTCAATATTTATCTCAACCCAATTTACTGCTCAATTATTGTTTTTGCCTTTTTTTTCTCTCATCATAAAAACAATCTACTAGTGCATTACACTAAATCAGGTCCAAAGATGTTTCTTTTGGATGGCAACTCTGCAAACGCACAGGTAGTAAATGCCTATGTTTGCAGATTCCTATTAGGACCAACTCTTTGCACCAAACAATATATTTTTTGTTACATTTCTAGTGTTAAGTTGTTGTAATTTAATATGAAATAGTTATATAATATAAAATGTAACTTGTACCTGAACATTAAGTTGTAATATTGTATAATTATTGTAATCACGTTGTAACAAGGAATGTATCATAATGTTTAGGAATAAAGCTGATTTGATTTGATTTGATTTATTTCTTGTAAAAATTCATATTTATCTGACACCATATTGGGAATCATTATAGTAAAATTAAAAATCTTTCCAAGAGCATTAGTAGGCTACTATAGCAATAACTTCTTCTATTATACACGCTCTCATTCACCCTGGCCTAGCTAAATCAAGCACCTATTCACTATGGTACGTGGAAAGTTGACAATTTTCGTTTGGATTTTCTTTAATAGATATAAAGATTGTCTTTTAGAATATTTTGAAATGAATAATATTGTACTATTCAACTGTGATGAGGAGGAAAGATTTATGGTTAATAACCATGCAAACTACAAATCGTTTTATTAAAAACAACTTCTAGAGAGACAAATACAAACATTAAAATTTTTAAATGTCAAAATTGATAATTTACACAGAATTTGAGGTTTGGCATCGAACAAACAAAAGCCTACTCTTAATAGGGACCAGTTCTTGAGAACCTTTTTCAAAATTACTGTTTGTTTAGTTCTAATGAATCACCGAATCAGTTATATTTTAGTTAGGTTGAAGTGACTGACAAGAATTTATTAATTTCGAAAACCTTGAGTTTAAAATGAATGCTGCTATGCAAAAGGGTCATCATAGTCTAATGGTTAAGGCGCCCGACCGGCAATTGGGAGGTCCGTGGTTCGATTCCCGGCGGTGACTGATGTTTTTGTACAGTAGCATTCATCGATTTCCATCAGTTATTTAATACTGTTGTCAATATCCGCCATTGTGGAAGTCTTCTGTATAAATTAATAGCACTTTGAGGAATTCGAAATTGATACATTTTGTTTCTGTATATTTTAGTGCTTGTCAATCTCATGCAAACGTTGGTTTCAGGTTGGGAGAATATTGTGAGTTGGGTGAGCCAAATGAGTCATTACAATTAGTCTGTGCCTGTCAATCAGCTCACTTTTTCGATATGGACAGATTTTATAAAGAAGCAGAACGAGTGCTGGTTTATGATGGAGTATTAGCCATCTTTGGTTATTCTTTACCAATACCTTTCTCAAATGGAATACTGTTGGGAGACATCATTCAAGAGGTAAGCAATACAAAACTTTAAGCATATATTGTTTTTATTATGGATTTCATAGGTATCAGATAACAGCTTAGTAGAACATTTCAAGAATGGAAATTTAATTAGTATGATATCGTACACCTCCAACAATTCCTGTGTGACGCAACATTTCAAACTTTATGTTTAATGCTTTTTTAGAAAGAGCCTACTCATGTTATTAATAAAATGCATTCATACTGAGTTAGTTATTTAGGCCTATATCATCACCAAAATAAGTACTAAGAAGTACTAAATTCTAAGTTATCATTAACAGTAATGTAAACAAAAAAATGGAAACCAGCTCAACTAGATTTTAACTGGCGAATCTGAATCATTTTTTTAATCAATAATTTTCTTTTAAGGTTTCTGAAAAATGCTGGACAAAATTCATTTCTATTACAGATGAAATCATTTCTTGATTTCACTGTTCAGTTTTGATTTTAATTACTCAACTTTCTATAAGTGCAATAAAAGATCTGTGACATTGTACAGAGTGGCGCACGATATGATCCAACATTTATTTTGTTCTTAATTCTTTCGGTTGGTGTTTTTGATGTAGGCATACGTGACAGCACGCAATGGAAAGTAGTTTTTCAGAGACCGAATGATTCCTTCAACCAAACTTTAGTTCCAAGATGACATTATTCCTACTTGTATTATGAGTATATCTATTGCAGAAGTCGAGATTACAATCTTATCGAATTGTTAAGTTTTGAGATTACAACCAATGTTTTGTCTACAGGTTTTCAATATTATGGGTCCTTATATTTCCAATCATCATAATCATGTTTACATTCATCGATACAGTAATGCTGAATTTCAAAGCTTTCCTTTTTGCAGTTTGGATATAATACGGTGAGTGATATGCCATTATTTTATTCCCAAATAATAGTGTGAATATTGAAGCAAAACGAACTTGATCGGATACTTTTTGGAACTTTTACGTACAGGGGAAGTGATAGCTGAATGCCGTAGCAGGTATCTATTCAATCAGAGATAAGCTACGAAACTCCTGGGCGCTCTTTGTAAGGGTGACCGATTGGATTGGCCAGCAAAAAAGACGTCTTTCTCCGCTGTAAAATCACTTCCCGGTTGTTGGGAACCCACCTAAAAATGTAGGTCCAATTCACTAATCACCATCATCCAATTCATTATCCACGCACAGGTCTCAGACCTATGTAGGCTTTATCCTCCGAAAAAAGTTCAACCCAACAAATGTTATATTGGACTTGGGTTAAAGAACTCTACTAGTGTTTCAATTCCTATACTAAATAATACATTATTCCTATTTGCATTATAACAGTATTTCTAATACAGGTGCTAATCCAAGGTCGCCCCAATCGCCTTCTCTCCAACATAAAAAAAATTAAAAGTAGAATTTTGTGTGATACATAATGTTTAATACTGAGTATTGTGCAATAAAATGTGGATGCGAACAAAAAGATATTCAGTTGGCCTTATAGAACAGGAAAATTAGCAGAAACAAATATCTAAGACTACAAAAAGGATGACATTTATAACAGGCAATTGAACACATGGTATGGAAGGCATTCTGATGTACAAATGTATTACGTCCCTATCTTTCTGTACAGCCCATAGACATGGAAATTGACTGAGAAAGAGCGGGGTTTTCTTTTAGCAGGAGAAGTGTGGTTCTTCAGATCAATGAAAGGAAATACCCGAAGACACAGAATTAGAAATAAATACATAAGAGAATTTAGTATTTTAAGTGTGGGAAAAAAGCTGAAAGCATAGACTGCATTGAGTTTTTTGGAGGATGAAGCCCACACAGGTCTAAGACCTGTGCGTGGGTAATGAATTGGATGATGGTGATTGATGAGTTGGACCTACATTTTTAAAGTTGAACCTACAGTCTTAGAGTTGGACCTACAGTTTTAGGTGGGTTCCGAACCACCGGGAAGTGATTTTACAGCAGAGAACAGTCTTTTTTGCTGGCCAATCCAATCGGTCATCGTTACGAAGATGGCCCAAGAGTTTCGTAGCTTATCTCTGATTAAACAGATACCTGCTATGGCACTTGGCTATCACTTCCCATGAATGGTCATGTGGAGAGAATGGGTGACGATCGATTGCCAAAGAGTATGGAAGAGATGAGGATGGAATGAAGAAGACCAAGAGGGCGACCAATAAGGAGTGAGATGTCAGCAGGTCGATGATGATAGGTGATCGAAGGAGATGTTAACACTCAGATCCGGCGCTGGCTGCAACGGGAGCAGTATATGTATGTCAACGTAAGAAAAAATCAAACGCGAAGAAAAACGTGAGATATGACTAATCCTCAACAACCAAAGGTGATCTTTGTCCACAATATAGGAAAACCGTGAAGTTTTCAAACGTCTTTTTGGTTTTCCCGAAATTGAGACTAGAGTAATTTAGCATCGGCATACGTACCGTAATACATATTTGTATCTCAAATAGCTCCCAAGTTAAAACTTTTTAAAACTCCCGTGAATTTTGCGGTAAATTGATATTTTCAATTTTGACTAATGTAGCGGTTGACATCAACAATGGCAACCCTTCACTTTTTGCGATTCAACCCAAGATCCAGAAGCTGTTGATTTTAGACTCTGAAGCTGCTTTCACATCTGCAGGCGTTGAGACTCAATAATGTGTCCGACACATAGTCACACTTTCTTCATTCTTTTCTGAGGATGAAGCCCAAAGAGATCTCTGCGTGGGTAATGATTTGGATGATAATGATTGATTGGTCGAAACTGCAGTTTTTGGTGAGTTCTGAACCACACGAAAGTGATTTTACAGCAGAGAACAGTATTTTTGGCCAAATTCTGTTTTTGATGCGTTTCTGATCTGACTGAACAGATATCTGGCACGGCTGGCGGCCATCACTTCCCCTTCTATTCGCATCTATAGACATGTAACATGGCTTCGGTGGCTCAGCCAGTTGGGGCGCTTGTCTCTGATTGGATAAGACACTGACTGGCTGCTGTTACTCGAGGTCTCAAGTTCAAATTTCGTTCAGGCTTGGATGTTTTTAAATTGTCATCATTCACCATATTACACACGCATCCAGCGCGACTGACTCCCACCTGTTTCACATAGAAGACTGCTGAAATGTTAATTTGAGGCAACTAATAAATAATCTCGTTTAACCCTGGATATTTTTTGTAATTATTCATCTCATTACCTACGCAGATTCATGTGGGTTTTATCCGAGAAAAATTATGACAAACTCTTTTCACAGTACAATTTATTATTGTAATCAGGTTCTGCCAGATATGAATATCTAATTTTATTTTATTTTTAGGGAGTATTTCGAAAACGTTGAAGAAAAAGCAACTGTGTTTGATCTAATTGGCCATGTAGAATCCTGGTCAGCGTACAAAAATTTAAAAAAAAGTAAAGGAGATGGCTATGCTGCTAGTGTAATGAGCGAATTCCAAGAGAAGTAAGTATTTATTATTGAGTTCTTTCTCTTCATGAAACTTTCAAGTTCTATCGAGGTGGTAATACAAACAAATTTCAATTTATCCATCCAAGGAAGAATGTAACATATTTTTTTCAGGCATCTAAAGAAAAACGTAATGATTTATTATTTTAGTATGAAAGTACTGATCCAGTACGTTGAACATTAAACATTCTATAAAAATCGATTGCAGTGAAGAAAACCTTATGTGGATGCTAAAATGTGTGTCATCGTTAATCGTAATGGATAGTTCCCAATGCTCAGCACTCAAAAAACAAGAATTTTCTTTTTAGGTTTACATAACAATATTATATTTAACATTTTTCTAAAAAAATGTTGTGATTATGTCACATTTCTATGTCACAAAGGGTTTTCAAGACACTGATTCAAGTTATTAACATTCCCAGAGTTTTACAATACCAAAGCAAGGATGAAAATCCGTAATGTAATAGTTACGACCTTCTTTCAGGATTTTGGCAGCATTACATAAAAAAGACGAAGACCCGGCAAACGTTGAAATTTCGATAAAGTTTCCTTATATTTTGCTGATGGGGAGAAAATCATGAGTCAAGATCGAAAAATCACTAGATCTTGCTTTCCTCACATTGAAGCTAGTCAATTTTTTCTCATTTCATCAATGATACAATGTAATGGGACAATAAAATTCACCTGTGAATCAGTAAAAGTAGAAGCTATAAACTGTAAGTGTAAGCTATATACCGAGGTTCTGATTTTTCTGGGCTCAGTGATTCGATTTGGATGCTCTTTACCCAGAAATGTCACCCTAACAAACAATCAAAATTAGACATAGTTCACTTCATGACATATTTGAATTATTGTGAAAGATTTTGACTAAACCCTGTTCAGCGAGAGTTGACACTAAGGCTCCACGAGGCCTGACGTCATGGTCAGGCCTATTCACAAGCGGTCCTAGCGCTATTCTCTACTGCTGTACTCTGTCAAACGCCCGTTCACGCGCATTGTTTTCATACAATGAACGGTGGAGGCGAGAGCATGCACGCCTCAGACTGACTTTGAAATTTGTGTAAGGGATGACTGTGACCTGAAAAGTGACACTCGTCGGACGATGACCTTTCTCTGTATTGGCCAAGCGCTCTGTCCCGTTAGTTTTTAGGAGGAGCCTTAGTGTCAACTCTCGTTGAACAGGGTATAGATGACTTTATGAATTACTGAGTCATTTTTTCATTTATTGCTGTATAAAGGGATGAGACTAGAGGCTTGTGGGTGGGCAATACAAATACTAATTGCGTAGTAATCATAACTATCATTCTGGGTTCAAGCCCTTGGTGAGACCTGACGTCATCTCACTTCATTACCGACTCACAAGCCTTAAAAACCCACCGACTATTAAAATCGGATCTGTGCGGAGCGGAGTTGAGTCAGAGGAGGTCAAATACCGATTGTATTACAGTGGAACTCAGTTGCTCAGAGATAAGAAGAAAAAACTAGCATGCATCAGGCACCTGGAGTGAAGTATTGTAGGAAACAGTTCCAGCTATGTCCAGGAGGAGGATGAGGTGGTTTTTAGCCAATTGTTTGCCAAGTTAATACTAGCAAGAGTCCTGACACATCGTGCGTTAATGCATTTTTACACCTCCTGAAAAAGATGTAGATGCGAATGTGACTGCTGGCAGTAATGCTTAGTGAGGGAAGCTGACTGAAGCTACAAACCGGATCTCTGACATTTGAAGCTGAGCCTTGCGACGCTGCTCTGCACCAATCTTACCAGCTGTACGTGGGTCATTCAATAATTAGAGAGACAAATTGGTGTGGGGGAAAGACGGTTGGTAATAAAATTTTGTTACTTTCAGGATTTTAAGTTTGTATTTTCTAAATGAGTTCTATTCAGCTAATGGATCAACTTTTTTCTGTTTATAACCTTAAAATTAAGTGTAATGATGTGAGGTCTTCTTGAAAATCCAAAATTGCTTAAAAAACGATCAAAAATCGTTTTTTGATTGCTGAAGGTCTAAAACTAGCTAATGTGTACTCTAAATTGACTGAAATGTACGATGAAAGTTGTATGGAGCTGATTTCCATTCGCTTGGTTCACTAAACGAGGCATTATGTGGCGAGAAATTTCAGGATGACAAGGATATCAAGAAATTTGTGGGAAATTGTCTGACACCCAGACGAGAAGATCTCTCTACAGACGGTATTTTTACAGCAGAGAGCAGTTTCTTTTTCGCTGGCCAATCTAATCGGTCAACCTTACAAAGAGTGCCTAGAAGAACGCAGCTTATCTCTATCTGATTGAACGATTGAACGCTAGTAGCCCGTTCTGACAAGTGCATAAATATTGAAAAGGATTATACTAGAAAGAAGGAAAATCATTGTTTTCTCAAAAAAATAAACGGGGGGTTTCCAGTTCAATTTGTCTCTCTAAGTATTGAATAGCTTAATAAAAAATCATTAATTTAATTTCAACTGCTGTCAGCTCAGTTGAGCTTTGCTGCGCTTTTGGAAGCGGGCCGGCCTTATGTGACAATTATTTAGAATGAATAAGCCAGCCTAAAACGAACTCTTTAAAAATATTTACTTCAATAAAAACTTGAGATATTTTAAAACGGAAAGCACTTTATTAATGTAGTGAATGAAAATGAAAAATTTAAAACAGTCAGTTTGCAATTAAAAGACAGAGTGCAGCTATAGGTCACGAACTTAGAAACGCCACGGCTCATTGGTGATTGATGTTTCTGCTGTTTATGTGCAATAGCATAGCGGGGTGGAAAAAAGCTTCCGTTCTTTTTGGATATATTGTCAAATGAAGAGCGGTCAACTGTCCTCACCAAGCTTCTCCCTTCTTCAGTCACCTTAGAGAGCTAGTCGCCGAGAAAATCAGCTATTGTATAGGTTCTTTACAAAGTTTAAGAGCAATAAAATATTATTAAATTATATTATTTTTATCTTCCATAGTTTTTGAGCTGTAGCTATTCATAAACTTGCATGCACACCCAAAAACCCCTAAAATTTCATTTGAGAGCTCAAATCTCCCAAAAAGTAGGGACCAGAATTTATCTTTAAAAAATTTGTTTTCGAAACTCCAAGCTATCAGAAACTCCATGTGGTTGCCCAAAAATGTGATGGTATTTTACGGGGGGTTCACAAGGGGTTGCTGAATTCAGGGCCCTATAACTATTGAACATTTGATATTAGTTTGAAAATTATCTATTCTACGTGATGCTAAATTTCAATAATTCATAAAATTCTCCAATTTATCAAAAATTGTAACCGAAATAAGTGTAGCACAAGAAAATTGACATGAACCTTTTTTCCTACCCGAATTGTTTTACTCTAAATTACATATTTCCCCTAGTTAGAGCTTTCCTTAATTGTCAATTTTTTCTGAAAATTAAATTCGTTGATCAGTTTTATTCTTTGTATTTTATGGAAAATGGAGGTGTAATTATAATAGATTTATGCTTTCTACAATTTTATGCTAATCTCATATTTCTATATCGGAAGTTTCCCGAATAAGAGTTATTTTAACCAGTTAACATCATTTTCTTCAGCTCAGGTGCATGCAAGTTTATGAATAGCTTCAGCTCAAAACTACTGAAGATAAAAAGGTGAGAGCGGTTTCTAATTGTATAAAACTTAATTTCGCTGTGAGGGATTTTGAGTTACTCACTTAGGTCTCGCCATTAGTGAGATACAGCTGATTCAATTATTCAAAAGAGAACATTTTTAATTTTCCGAAAAATTGTGTTCGAGGAACTGATAAGGGGTTTATTTAAATGGTTCTATCTCAAAAAGAGACGAGTAACCCTTTATGTCTGAAGCATAGTTTGGCCTCAATTTTGAAAAAACAAAACAAAAATGCGACAGAAAATTTTACAGTTTTTCCAAGATTGGATTCAGCTAGGATTCTTGGGAACTTTTAGTACGTACGTTCAACTAGTATGTTATTCAGCATGTTTTCATGAATATGCAACTCGTTTTTCAGCCCTAATGAATTTTTTTCATTTCTCACACAAAATTTGTTAATCTGACTATTCCTCTTCCAACGATTTTCTATGTTTTTTGTATCAATGATTTTTTTACAATAAAAAATTATTTATTCAACCACATTTTGTTTTATTATATTTCCTGAAATTTCATTAAACCACTAATTGTATATATTTTCACTGATTGGGATTGAAATGGCAAATAAAATTAATAAATGCAAAACTCATTTATTACAAAAATTAGCTTAGAGTAAAAATGAACTTGTACTGTACGCAATGAGAGTAAGACAAAAATAATGGTAATGAGATTCTTTCAGTGAAGTCTTTTGAAAAAACAGTCTTTTTGGTTTTGTGCTAGAGATTCGAAATTTCGCTCAATGACTGTAGAGCTACAGAAGCTCGTCCGAAAATGACAGCTTGCTCTTTATTTCCCTGAAACATCGAAAAGTAATTTTAAGCAAATGCGCTTTGAACAGAAAGTAATACAACAAAAATATCGCTTTTTATACAGTATATAATACATTAATTCGAATATTTTCTGAGTTTGAGATGTTGAATTCTTGGGCCCTTCATTTGATAAACAGTTCATTTTGTCAATACAAACTAAAAAAGTCCCAAGTCCTATCCGACTTGATTCTCTTTACAAATTTAATGCTTATGAAAAACTTGATACCGTATTTAAATTTCTACTAGCCGACTATTTCAGCTATCTCCCAACACTTTTCAAGTTTTGAATCACAATCATAAGAGAACTAAATATGATGACAAAAATGAAATTTACCAAGATTTCCATATCTTAAAACAATGGTTAGAATCTTATTATACAGAGTCACTTTAGTCGCCGTCGCGCGCGACTTTTATGGCTCAATTACACCAGCGTTTGACCGAGCTCAAAAATGCCAACGTATACACATGTTTAAGAGCCCTCGGCTCAGAAACAGCTGATTTTTCAATCAAATTCAACCGACTGGTGTTATTTAGCCATAAAAGTCGCTCGCGACGGCGACTGATGTGTCTCTGTAATGAGGCTCTTAGATGCTTTTAGATCAACGATAGAAACTTTTACATTCGATAGAATCTAGAACTTTTTACCTTCACCCATAACAATTATTATGTAATTAAGATTTTTAGTTTTTGATTATGATTGTACTTGAAAAATGTACAGGAAACAGTTTTGGGCTTGTAAGCCAACTCCACTCTGTTTCTCAAATAAATTATTTATCTAGAATACATATCATTATCTTTACATGACATTAATAACCTTTATACCAATAATACACTCAATTAACATTAGTAGGTTCCCACAAGAGCAACTCATTTGAGAGATCGAGCTTGCTCTACTTTAGTACTACCAGATTTGTAAAAGAACATACCATAGCACTGTAGAAAGTGTAGAGCGAGTAATGCGCCAAAAAGGAATGTGGCGCTTCTTGCAGCGCCAAAGAGCCCAAAAGCAGAGCCTCTTTCTCATGTCCCAACCTTTGAATAAACAAATTCAAATGAAAATAGAAAATGAAATTGAATTGCCTGAAAACAATTTTCTAGCAGAACCTCACTCTTTCGTAATACTAGATTGATGAGAAACACTGCATGCAGCTTGCTCTGATTAAAAGGTCTTATGGGTGAATTATTCAATTTTTAGATAAAGTTGAATGAACAAAGTGTATTACAAAAGACGAATGCTAATTATCATCCTCATTGGTGCGACCTGATAACTCTGACACCAGACCTGAGCCAGCCAGGTCACACGATATTATTATTATTATTAATTATCATCCTAACTTCGTCCTATGTCTTAGTTTGGACTCGATGTGAGGATATTGGGTTTTTGGAAAACTATACAAATATCTATAATAAAGTCGCAATTTACAAATAATGTCTACAAATTAAACAACAATAAAACTTCTATTCAGCATTTTTAACGAGGAAGGATCTTGAGCTAGCAAACTCATTGAATAGGTACTATACTTTCATTTGCAAAATTCATCAAGAAATACTTCACATGGGGTTAGATTAGAGAATATTGAACGAGTTTTGATGTCACAACCACATTAATTATATAAAACGAGATACTAGTTTCAGCAGTTACAACATTGGTTTGATTTTATTATTTATTCATTATTGACATCCACCATAGCACTACAATTTCCATTACAAAGATAAATAAAAATTAAATAAATGACAAAAGATATACAAAAAATATGAAGCATTCACTTATGATAATTGAATGATTTCACTGTATTGGGGAGAATACAAAAAATAATTCTATGACAAAGAATTGAAGTAGCACATAAAATTATTAAATCAGAATGTAGAATGTAATATTCTAAACATATTTGTAGTTATAAGTTAGACTGCATTTCTTTATAAACAATAGGCAAGTTCAACATAAGGAGCAATCAAATTTTATAATAAATAATTTACAACGATACGTTAAACAGTAAGTTAGATCGCTTCAAAACCTTATATTTCATGGTGCTTGCAATGAGAATGAATTCAAATAAATTTACCTGTAAAGCAAAATTCCAGTGTTGTGCAAAGGTCCATCCTTACAGTTGCTGGGGGCTGAGCTGACAGCTAATTGTAGACAAGCCACTGTTTGATCCGCATTGCCCAGAAGTCGCCAGTACAGAGCAGCTATGGTTGCAATTGTCCATGACGGCATTTTCTAGAAAGAAGAATCATCATTCCTTTAATGAGGTAGATAAGTTATAAAAATACCATATACATTTTTTCTCAAGTGAGAAAGAACTTCTACTGCTTGTAGAAAGCAACAAATAAAACAAGATTTGTATAAAAACTTATTCATAAAACCTATGTTATTGAATAATTTATAATAAGAACTTATAAGACCCAATATATTATTTACAGTTATACTAGTAGTTCTGTGAACAGTGGACTTCATTCTCAAGAATAGGGGTGCTGGATCTAGGACAACTCGCCGCGGCCATCTTATACAAGAAGGACTGATTTCCCCCCATATTTAATTGAACAACATTGATGAATAAAGGCATTTGTACACAATAACATTTTTCATCCAATAAATCTTGTCCAATCTTTGACAAGAGTTTAAAAGTCTTGGACAAGATTTGAAGCAATTTAATCGACTTTTAAGGGATTCGAAGCAGTTTGAAGCCTTTTTATTTTATTGAATTCTATGGAAAATTTGATCGTGTATAAACGCCTTAACGCACAAAACGAAAATAGTGTACATATGTAACCACTCATGACACGGAGACGGGTGCGCCTACTGGAGTGTTAATTTTTGTTTTCCGGCGAGATGGCTCATGTAACCTTTTCGTCTATAAAGAATAATTTTGAAGACTGAGGTTATCTAAAAATTTGACTATTTAAACAAACAGTAATAATGAAATATTATTAATGTTCAATAGGAACTCTCATCTGACTAAAAAGAAGTAAGAAACAAGTCATATAAGCTCATTATTTGTTGGAGTTCACTTATAATCTCTACCAGAAAACAATAAAAGTAAGACACCATACATTTCAAATAAATAATTTAACCTAAAAATCAAGTAATAAAAATAAATAATATAGTCTTTCGTCGTTAATAGTGAGGGCCCACACTTTTAATTTTCAATAAATTTATAATTTTGTATCGTCACTGAATCAACGCGCACTTGAAAATAGAAATTTAAATGAATTGTTACCTCGATACTGTAGATAAGAATAATCCAATTAGACACGAACTTCAACTAATTAGATACGGACTTCAACTGATGTTTTGATTCCTGAATCGTTAATTCATCCTGACATGAAGATATTTTATTCTGAAGAATCAATTCTGCCAAATTGTTCAAAAATAGACCTTATCAATTGAGGAGTTGGATGCAAGAAGGGCGTAAGTCACAAAACATGATGTCAAGAAAAGGGGTTCCAAAGTTTTCCATACCGTGTAACTTTCTCAGTTTTTTAGTAATAAATAAATTAATGTATCAATATTCTAAATTCTAGATGTTTTAAATGTACAGGATAAAAATACTTTCGGCCAACTTGATAAGATAAATAAATGTATCAATATTCTAAATTCTAGATATGTTTTAAATGTACAGGATAAAAATACTTTCGGCCAACTTGATAAGATAAATAAATGTATCAATATTCTAAATTCTAGATATGTTTTAAATGTACAGGATAAAAATATTTTCGGCCAACTTGATAAGACATTCAATAATAATTGTTTCAAAAAATGCTTGTGAAAACGCCCTTCTTGCATAAAATTGGGTTTAGTGTGATAAATTAGTTGTTTTATTGGATTTAGATTATTTATTTGAAATCAAAGTAAAGAACATCAAGGAATATAAAGCGGGTTATAGACGGGGAAAGTAGAGACGGAAAGTTACTGGCGGCCAGTACTTGCCTCTTCAACTTACCGCTTACTTTCCCTGTCTAAAGGGGTACTTTCCACTCCAGCGGAAAGTAATCACTGGCGGCCAGTAAAAACAAACCTGTTTGTTTTTACTTGCCACTCCACGGAAAGTAGCGGGTCACGTGGGTGGTCACGTGACCACTGGCGGCCAGTACTTTCCTGTACTTTCCTGTCAAAACATGCACTTTCCCCCACTTTCCGCCAGTAGAGCAGAGGAAACGCATCGCATTGTGGTGAATCAAGTTGTCGTGTAGTTGTTGTGTTGTAAATATAAAATAGTTAATAAAGTGTAAATTAATATAAAGTAGAGTAAATATTACAAACCAGTGGCGGTCCCAGGATTTCATTTGGGGGGGGGGATGACCACCGGGGGGTCTGGGTCCCCCCCCCCCCCCCCCCCCGAAAAAAATGTGAAATTTAAAGCCTAAAAACGTATTTTTATACGTATTTGAGCTCTAAAATATGCTCAAACTAATAGTATTTATGTTAGCTAATATAATAGTTTTTCATTTAAATTGTTTATTGTACCTTGGTGAAATAGGACCCAACCATAGTATGTGTTTTTCCTTTAGCTACATAAAGAAAATTGATTAAAAGTCAATGTGATTATTTAATGAGCTAATGAGCATGATGACAAAGTTCAGTTAAATAAACGTATAATGAAATAAAAAATAAATCAAGTGTTCACTGCGAAGTTTTTCTTTATGGTTAGGCCCTATTTTTAACATGTAAGTTAATTACGTTAATTACGAAGGAATAGCCAAAAAATACTCAGATTGTTACACAACAATGTAATGGATGTAAGGATGTACACATCCTTCTTGTTTATTCTTCTAGCTAACAAGTAACAATGACACAGATTAAATTTATTTCTCGCAAAAACTTTTCGTACATAATTATGAATAAATTCTTTTTTAGGGGGGGGGGATCCATCTTGATATTTCGAAGGGGGATATATCCCTCCAATCCCCCCCCCCCCCTGGGACCGCCACTGATTACAACGGTATTTATTTTAATGAAACAGTAAGAAATCAATATGTTTACAAGAAAATCATTATTGTCTTCTTTTTCAACTATTCAATTCCAATCGATTGCTTTTGCCAGGGGACAGAACCAGGACCTATGAAGTAGGTAGCAAGCTTGTCTCTTTTGCCAGATGCACTCTATCTAGTGGTTACGGTGGCCTACTGGCGGCCAATACAACCGATAAACTTGCAGCCAGTACTTTCCCTGTGTAGATGGAAATTGGTGGAAAGTGACGCAATGGTAAGTACTGGCCGCATTAACTTTCTGTCTCTACTTTCCCCGTCTATAACCCGCTTAAGAGAAAATCTATTCAATGGCATATTTATTTACAACTCATCCAGTTCTTGTCCATATTCATTTACCAAAATTTGACATTGTGCAGAAAGTTCTATTTCTTCATCTGACTCATATTGTTTTTCAAGTAAATAGCACTACCGATAACTAACACTGAACAACAAAACAGGCAGCTTGTCTGTTGAATTTGAAGGGAAGTAATACCAAACTAAAATATTGGATATCCAAGATAGTAATTAATGTTATGATAAATTATTGACATATTTTTATTAAAATCAAATTTTTACTGTGTCTTTTATGCAAAAAGGGCGGACGAAGAACGTTTTTATTTTTTTAATATCTTGCTCAATTTTTATGGTACAGGAATAATTTTTTATTCAGATTGTACAGAATTCAATGAACATCAGTTTAAACCGTTTTACGCAAGAAGGGCGTCTGGACTATCAAGCCCTTCTTGCATCCAACTCCTCAATTGTACATGCCTTTGTACGTGTATTTATCCATGTATATTCTAGGAACGCTGTAATGTAACAAAAAGAAAAATAATATCTAGTTATAAAAATTATGGTTGTCCTTACAAGCACAAGAATCACAATATATGTTTTATAAACAAAAAAAAATCCTAACCTTATTACAAATAATATTCGAATTGAGTAAGAACTTTACAACTGAAGTACTAATTTATAAATTCAATTTGATTGTTACCTTAAATCTGTTCATAGTTATTTTGAAATAATTCTCATTCTCGTAATTAATCTAGTTATGTCTACATCTCAATGCTAGTTAGTTCATTTAGTAATTTACAACATACTACTTCATAAGTATTGAATTATTATTTAAATCAACTGGTTCTTGGTTAATTTTAGGTTCAAATTTGTATACGACATATACTTAACCGAATTGTCAAATAATCGTAACTTATTATTGACTTTAATTTACTAGAATTTTATGTTCGTTTCAGAAACTGAATTCCTTACAATTTAATTAAATTACTTTCATTTACCTGATTAAACAATCACAGTGTCCAATGAACAAGTAAAATATCCCTACAATCAATCAATAATAAATATAAACTATTTATTTATAATCCGACCACAGACAAAAGAACCTTCAAAATAGGAACTCTTCTGCGCAGAGAGAGCACACGTTATGCAGTTTATCTCACTCACTCACTAGTGGAGGGGGTCAGTCAATGCTTGTCTGTCCTACAGTGAACATCGGTACTAATAATGTATAAATTAAAAATAATGCTCCGGTATGATGTCATCGGTCGAGCAAGTGAGTGAGAGGGCAATAAAGCTGTCGCTCTCACTCGCAAAAGAGTGGGAGCCGTGGGGGAGTGGTAACTACAGTGATACAATGCGCAAAGGTTCTTTTGTTTGTGCTCGGATTATACCTGTAATAGTGGCAAATTGTCGATTTATTAAAACATAACCTCCTTTAGTCTAGTAACATTTTGGTTAAAATCAACTTCCACTTAACAAAACCAAATTCAATAACTCAAATTAAATATTGTGAACTCCAGCAAAAAGATAAACTATTTACATTTTATCACTACTTTTTCACATTTTCTTTACATTTCAAATTACAATAGAGTATTAAACTAACTTGCTGAAGGCTAAGAGAGTAATGATGACTTGAATGACAAAGTACAAAATTGCACTGTGTAGTTGTTCAGAACATGTCACTTAATCAAGCATTATGATTGGTTGATTCCTAGACTATATATTTTAACGTCTTTTCAATTAATTACTGTATATAGCTATATATTTTTGTACTCTCCTCCTTCAGAGTCTGGAGTGGAGTCTGGGAAGTAGTAATTTTTTTATTTCGCTTTGAAGGTGAACATTGTACAAAAGTCTCTTGTCTAAACAAGAATACAGTCAATCAACATATCTCTTCCTTTGTCTTAAGATCAAAGCAAAGTTATCGCTTATTCTAGTCTAGACTTCTATATAGTAGCATACTGTATATAATAATTAATTAATTGTCTAATGCCAATGAACTTAATGTTACGCTCTGTTAACAAAGAGAATACTCAATACCTCATACTAAATTAGAGTTTAATAATTTTGTTACTTAGAAATAAACACATTTATTTGGGAATAATTCAAAAATTCATTACACTCGCGGCGAGGTGTCCCATTCCGAGGGGTGCTTGCAAAGTGGAGCATCCAATACTTGATGATAGTCACCGACGCAGAATCAAAACTGTGAAATGGTGATATTCACGTAGCTCTAATCTAAAAAATCGATGCATTTTTTTCAAAAATCGATACATTTTTTTCAAAAATCGATGCATTTTTTTCAAAAATGTCATACAACATTCTACACCATTCACCATTATACACCATTCTACGGTGCTTGATTTTGTAATGATGATTATAATATTTGAAGGTGGTAGGTAACCATCTAAAAAAATAGTGTATATGGTATCTCGCCTTCATTAAAATACAAGATACATTGCACTGCCTCTTGCCCAGTAAAAAACACTCACATAGAGACATATAAAACAGCACATAAATAATTCCAAATATATAATCACAAGCTTTCAAAAAAGATTTCCAAAGAAAATTCGCCCATCAGCACCAACACTCCAAACTCTACAGAAAATTCACTAACCTGACACTCTCATTCGGCCTATTGTGTATTGTCAAAGAGCACCTGCTTACAAAGTGATAAGTGTAATTGAATCCTATGAACATAGCAGCTTGACGATATCTACTTTACCGTATTGGTATGATTTACCAGATAGCTCATGTGAAAATCGTTCCATAGATGCCATCAACCGTCGAATATGGAGTCTGTCTAGTACGTATCCAGTGAAAGTAACACATTTAGCAGGTGCTAATACCTAATAGTGAGTTCATAAATCAGGGTTATTATATCTAAACACACTAACAAGTTGAAAGCAACCGTTCAAATTCTGTGTACTTTGACCAATAAAATCCTATTTTAGAATTTTGGGGTTTTCGGCTATTAATTAATTCAACATATTATTTTTGAAATCGAATTCCTTACAAGTTTAGTTGAAAAACAATTTCGTTTAATCAATAAATAACAAAGTTAATAAACAAAAAGTTGGAAGTCCCCGTTTTTAAAGCCATTTTTGTGTATATTGTGAAGTATCACAATAATTACGGCAATAACAGACTTATGACGAGCTTTATCCAATTTTCTAGCTCTTCATAAATCCTATTCAGTTTACCACTTTCTTAAAAGAAGGTCCTGGAGATTAGTGATTGAGTAAATTGATAGGGATAGCTGCCAATAAATTTTAGTCATTTTTATTCTTGTAATCTTTGATGAAAGGAATAAGTCAATGTATTTATTTAAAAAAAATACGAACGATACACGCTTCTCTGTAAATTACTCTTCTAATAAGGAACAAGTCCGCGCTCATAAGTGGAGGAAGTTGTGGATGATGAGGAGGTAGAAGAGAGAAGGATTCCTCCTAAAACACTCTATAGATAGTAGAAAATAAAAACGGTTCTGGCCCTCGGAACCTACTGGGATAACTATTTTGGCCCGGAGGCTGAAAAATTTGGAGACCCTGGCATAGAGGATTGTTAAGCAAGTTACAGAAAAAAGAAAGGATGACTTTTCTAAGATTTTTCCTAATAGACATTGCGAACTGCGTTGTTAATATTAACTTTTTAAGTGAATTCAATGACTTGCAGTCAAATTCGACTGCAATGAATTGACTGCAAGTCGTTGAATTCACTTAAAAAGTTAATATTAAGATAACTTTAAATCTATTAAATTACGTTTTTTTTTGGCTAACATATCTGATAAATTGAAACTGACACCCGATATAAAACAACATTACATAAGACAACTTGCAACTTGATATCCTCAAAGGATATCTCCAAATATCCTTCGAGGAAGTAACAGTAGACGAAGTGATATAATTAAGACCATCAAAAGCACCTGGTTGGGATGAGTTTCCACCTTTTCTCCTGAAAACATGTATGTTGCTTCTTTCTTTGTAGTGGTGAAAGTGATAGAAGATATCCATAATGAATAATAAGACGAAGTTTTCACAACCACATTAAAAATAGTGAGATAATAGTTTCGGTTGTCATACCATTATCAATCTCAAATAAATTAAAACTAAAGTACAGAGTAGCTTAATATATACTAAACACGGAAAGATACTATTGGCTAAGGGATAGGCTGAACTTCCTTCACGTTTCGTGATTGGCTGAAGGCCATAACAAGTCACGCCCACTGGTTGGAGAAACAAGCAAAAATATGAATCAAATCAAGAACTAAAAACCGTGAACATATATAAAGTAACAAAGAAGAACAATACACAAGTAGACTATAATTGAATCATTTTTAAATTAAAGAATTGAAGCTCACTTGAATGCAGTCAAGGTCAACCGAGAAAGACACGAAAGTGCTGTTATTAAAATTTAGGCCAGAATTATGTTGGAACCAAGTTAGTTGTATTGAATTGATTTAAATAAATTTGTTCATTTAAACTTATATTCGAATCGTTTTAAACTAGTATTCGAATAGTTTTTTACCAACCTAGTTATCTCCAGAGCTTCTAAAATGTTTAATTGTCCGCCTTTGCCAATGAAATGCAGATATTCAACATTTTCTTCGGCCTTGAACTTGTGTCCATTATTAATGAGATGCTCTGCAAAATTTGAGTCTCCTTTTGGAGTTCATGGAAAGTTTTTGAATAGTTGCAGCTAAAAAACTACCAAAGATAAAAAGGAAAAATTGGTTTCAAATTGTAGAATACCCATTCCACCAGAGGGATTTTGAATTACATTGAGTTCTCTACATTAGTGAGCTACAGCTGTTTTAATTATTCAATATTATAGATTTTTCAGAAAATTCGCCTAAATTTCGAAAAATCTTACTTATTTGAGGTGCAAAAGTTAGTGTAACTAGTATCAAATTCTTGCAAATTTTCTTTTCCTGAAAAAAGACAAGCGTAACTTTTTCTGTCCGAGGCTTAATTTGGTCTCAAATTTGAATAGCGCATTTCATCTTGCACACAACTCGCTTTTTCATCTTGTCAAAACAGAAATAAATATGGATTAACAATGTTCTTTTGCTTGTCTTAAACTATGTTTGACAAAAGAATGTCTAATTCATGAAAAATTGAGACAATAATAATACTAATAGCAAATTTCATTCCAAAACTATTGTTGTATTCAACTCAATTGTAACAAAGCACGAAGAATTTAATACTGTAAACAAACAATCTAAAAAATTAATACTGGCATTTGGGCATTTAATACTGTAATCATACAATTTATAAATTAAAAAATTGGTAAAAAAACAAAACAATTTTGAACTATACCATACCATAGATCATAGTACAATAGTTTTGGGAAAGTGAACAAGAATGCTCTACCTGCAATGCAAATGCAAGATGAGCAGCCAAGTCAGAAATACTTGAAGTTCTGCCATCAAACAGCGAAAAGAGTAACGACTTGAGTCTGGGCTCAGGAGTCAACACCCCACCAGCAGTTTTCAGAAGCAGTTTCACAGTCAACTGGGGGACTGACGTCACACTTCTACACTCCGGAACCGCTCTGATAACAAAAAAAATTGAATTCTATTTATCAAACAACAGAAAAATAAAAAAATACATTGAGAATTTCCAAAAACCTCAATAGAATACTTAAAAAAGTTCACTTTTATGGGTCAGAATTGACTTCTAATATCATGAGCATCAAAGGCACCTGGGTGGGATGAGTTTCCACCTTTTCTCCTGAAATCATGCATGTTGCTTCTAACTTTCTTTGTAGTGGTGAAGGTGATATTGTGGAAGATATCCATAATGAATAATAAGACGAAGGTGTCACAAACACATTTAATAAAAATAGTAAACACATGATTTGACATTTCATGTGTTTTTCTACAGTTGGCAAATCTAGAATACTGATTGTTGTGTAACTGTGTCGAAGTTCACCGAAGGCATTATTTTATTTATGTGAAACACATTCTCATCATTTCATTTTCATTGTAAATGTAAATCCCACTACTGCCCGTTGAATCACAAAGAAATGCTGTTGGAGATCCAACAAACATATCGATATGTTTTTCTAATTTCTGTTCAACAATATTGTTCACATTGAATGATACCTAAAGTTGAAGAACAGTTACAGAACAATTAAAAATTAAAATTTAGTATATAAAAACAATCTATAAATAAGTATTACAGCATAGTTTAGTAGTTCAATTTACCCAATTTGCGAAGGAGTGAAATTGGAAAACTGTCCCAGATGTAGCCATGCCGTCACAAGTGATGCTAAACACACAGAAATTATGTTTTCATTAAATAGCATTAATCTCTGTTTAATGAGAATGATTTGATGCATCAAGATCAATGGCGAGGCGTGGAATCTTTCACCGGTCATCGCAGGGGGTTCTCCCACCAACGCCAAAAGGGGTCCAAGGGCCCTCCCAAGGAAAATGTTTAAAAATTCGAGGCAAATTGGTGACTTTTGAAGCTTTTGAGCATCTGAAATCTCTCCTCTGAATAGGCCTAACAGAAGGCAAAGACCCAATTCAAAAGGCAGAGAACTAAAAGGTATTTTATCCAATTGCACCTCTTGCGAAATATATATCTTCCCCACTACCATAGACCGACGATGGATAATATAGGAAAAAACGCAAAAACAGCCGAAATAATAGGCTCTGATATGATGCACTCACTCGATCTAAATTTTTCAAAATAAATTTAACCATCTAATGAATATATATATAGTGGTATAATAATAGATTACACTTTAAAAATATCAAAAAGATTAACTAAATTGCAAACCAATATTAAGCCTATTGTAAAAGTTGAATAATTTAGCATACGCGAAATTCCCGTTCTTTCCACAAAGCTGTAACTGAAGCTGAGTGTGGACTGGGGAGGAATAAGCATGAGGAGGCAGCTGCCGAAAACACACGACAGTGGCCGAGAACGCACGAAGCCTTATTCATCGCAGCCGGTTGCGATGTATCACAAGCATTACTTGAATGGTTTAAAAACTAATGGCAGGGGGAATCGAGCTAGGTGCGGGAGGGGACTGGTGTGATTCGCAAGCCTTTGCGCTTCATTATAAATATTGAGCGTCTACTCGTCATATTCTTATTGGTTTTTGATACAATTTTCACAGTTTTTGAACATATTTCTGGGCTTTGAAGCCTACAAATGTCTATTATTCAAGAGTTGAGATTATTTCAGTATTATTAGTCCAATTTCTCTACTCATCGCCGGTTCAAACGATGACCGGACGCCTCGCCACTGATCAAGATATACAACCAATAAACATTACACAATAAAAATGTGAATATTTTGTATCACATTCAATGAGTTTTTTTAGAATTTTCAAGGTTTTCTTTTTTGTAATGTAAACGTTCACTGTATATGTACACTTATTTTTTAATGATTTTGCCTCGTCATTCATTTTTGGGGAAATGCAAGCCCAACTTGGACTTTCCAGAAGTACATAAACTATATTTTTAAGGGGGCTTACTAAGAAGTTGCGGTGTAGTCGTGTCAAGCCAACTTCCATCATGTCCAAGTCCAAGAGAAGTGAATGTCTAGAACAGAATCAAAATTAGGTATTTTATTCAATGAGACACTTAAAAAATACAACATTTTCAACAAAATAAAGTGCGATGAAATGAAAATATACAACACTAACTCTTAGGGGTGGATCAAATGACACTCACTTAAAAAGGTATAAATTACACAAAAAATATATTTTAATAGCACTTTCAAAGAAGCCTAAATTATACCCTACGATGTTATTTCAAGAACTAAGAATACTAACAACAAGACAGTTATATATTAAATATTTAAATAAGTATTTTGTATACAAAAGTACTTTCGAACGGCAGCGCATTCAGTGTATTTGTATCAAGGTATTACAGAATCTTAAAATAGCTTTATTTGTAGATTTGAATTGTTTAATATTAATTGTAATGAAACAAGCCCAAGGAGTGAGCCATATCTTTTGAACATTGTCTTAAAAGAGCAAATAATTCGCCTCGTCTTAAAAAATGACCGGCAACTATTTTATTTTCTTCAGGCTAATACTAATGTTCCTTTTTGACCTTGAGTGAGTGGTTTAGTTGTTACTCTCTGTTCTGCTTCCACACTTCCACTCAATTGCTTTTGTTCCTCAATATTGAAAGAATTTTCAATACTATAGAGAACTCTATTCAACTTAAATGATTTATAGGCTTTTAATTTTATTAAACATTTTTATTTATATTGAATATTTCTTTATTGCAAGGGGGCGAAATGCTACCTTATTCATATTCATCTTTATTACATGTCATACATTGTAACTAGTACAATTTAAAAAATAGTCATACAATTCATTTATAAAAGAATACACGTTATCAAAAGAATAAATTAAGTAAAAAATTAAATTTAATTTAAGTATTCCTTCTCAGAAGATATTCATGTACTTCATAAAAACTCTCATTAATCAGCCATTCTCTCAGATCCCTCTTGAAACGCACAAAACGTTCTATCTCTTTCAGCTAAACAGGAAGGGCATGGAATATTTTCTTGGCCATATAGCTTGGACTTGAATCATAAAATGTTGTCCTATGAGCATCAAGTCTAGCATTTTCTCTCCCTCTTTTTCCATACATGTGGATATCTCTACCCTTTGATCCAGGTGTTTTTGGATTGAAATGCCAGACAAGCAGCATGATAAATAAAAAGACATGACACTGACAGAAACTTGCTACGCTTCTGGCCCCTACACAAGTACCAAGTCACTGATTCAGACAGGATCATAAATGCAAACCAGCTGCACACTATCAGTTCACTTTCAATCCGCTTTTCTCTCAATTCCGAATAAAATACGGAGTTTTCAAAACAACTGATCTTACAGTTTTGAAGCCGGTTGCAATCGGTCACTGTCCTTGAGACTAAACAAGAGTTTAATTTGTGATTTAAATGTGCAGTGATGATGAAATGACCTAAACGCAGCTACATTGATCATTTTAGTGTGTGTAAGTTGTAAGGGAACTCTTGTCAGCAAGAAAAGTATTTATTTATTTATTTGAATGTTCATTCATAAACTAACCTGGCTCCTTTCCGTCAGATCTTTACTCGGGCAGGCATGTTCTGTGAGAAAAGAAAAAATCCATTTAAATGTTCATTAGAGAAGAGATAATCGGAAACCAAAAACTGAAAACTACTTATCTTTTATGAATTTTGTTGTCTATTGATAATACTGTAGAAAATATTCTTTTTATTGTTCTACGATAATATGCTCTTCTGAAAACTTCAGCTATTCACTGGAGTTCGTAATTCTGTACAGAAAAATTCACTAGTTTATATACTCAAAAGTTGATAAAAGCATATTATTTTGCATGTGTCGGGATGGGCACGGTACTGTCTGGTGTGTTTCTACCTTTATATATAGACAACAAATTAGAATTTTCGTAATATGTTGCAAAAGTAAACTTACTAATATAATTACTTTATAGTCTATTAAGGTAGAACGATAGTGTGCTCTGTTCATGGATACTCTGTTTCAACATGTAAATTTAATCACCTTGAAAAGAGGTTCAATTGCTGTGAACCTCAAATTTCTATCTATACTTCATGTTTCATGTTTCTATCTATAGCGGCTTCCAAGTTAGACTTCTTAATCACATATAATTATTCATTTTGTAGGCAGAGGAAAAAATGACAAGTACCCTCAGAAATGAAATTCCACAACTTGGGCCAAATTTGACATGTGTTATTTATATGAATTTGGACCACCTTAATGAGCTGAGAAGAATGACCCATCACTTAATGAAATTCAATCATCTATTCACAAGTTAAGTCTCAAGTCACAAGAATTTTTTTTTTTTGAGGATGAAGCCCACATAGGTCTGAGACCTGTGCGTGGGTAATGAGTTGGATGATGGTGATTGATGAGTTGGACCTACAGTTTTAGGTGGGTTCCGAACCACCGGGAAGTGATTTTACAGCAAAGAACAGTGTCTTTTTTGCTGGCCGATCTAATCGGTCACCGTTACAAACAGGACCTACGAGAACGCAGCTTATCTCTCTGATTGAACAGATACCTGCTACGGCTCGCGGCTATCGCGGCTATTTGAACAATAGAACAAATTTTTGGGCCCCCTGAAAAAAATTCGTTTCATTCGAAGGCGGCAAAGTGGATATTTCCTGATAGTATAGTCTTAGAAACAGTATTCCAAGAAACAAATGCTGATTTAAATACTTAAAAATTTGTAGTTCAGATCCCTACTTGAATTTCAGCATTTTCTTTGGTAAGAAAATGTGTACTGTAGTATTCATATATCTTGGCAGCGTTTAGAAGATGGGAGGACTAGCTAGATCTGAACCCAACTGCTGCCAAGTTATATGAAAACTACAGTACATCTCTACTTCAAAAAACTGCTCAAGGTAAAAATTGTAAAGATTTTAAATTGTAGAAAAATAAATTATAATCAGAGCGATTTTGAATTATGAATGTACAATCGTTCAATCTATCGATTTTCAATCTATCAATCGTTCACAAGATATAGAGATCGAAAATATTACTTCAACATTTTTTTTGGAAAATTTCTGATTTTGACCTAATATGGCGGGGCTAATTGCGGCTATACCGTTCGTCTGACAGCATAAATGTTATATGCAAATTAATCAGCTTGTAGAGCTAATTTTTTGTGAAATTAAATGTTTAAAAAAAACCTAACCGTTTTCGAGATATGCGATTATACTCATACATCTTCTTCCATACATAATCTGCTTTCAATAGTGCATTGGAAGTTGACATACAGGGTGTTTGAAAAAGAACTCCCTAGTTTTAGGTATAAATTTAATGTGTAAATTAATGAAAAACTACATCAACAAGTACATACAATGAAAGAGAGTACCTTCGAGTTTTGTTTAACATCAGTACACTTCAACATGGGATCCATTTGTTGCCCTGCACACGTCGAGAAGATATTCAAATGCTCGCCATGTATTCACCAACATATCAGGTGTAACTGTCCCAACCGCCGTGACGATTCTTTCCCGTAAATGGTTTATGTCTCGGATTTTTTCACTGTACACAACGTTTTTTATGTGTCCCCAAAAGAAAAAGTCCAGAGGGGTTAAGTCCGGGCTTCGTGGTGGCCAAGCAATTGGGCCAGCTCTCCCTATCCACCTTCCCGGAAAGCGAGTGTCTAGAGCCGCGCGCACATGGTTACTGTAATGAGGAGGGGCGCCATCTTGTTGGAAAAACACAAGCCCTTTTTCCGCCTCAATATCTTCCATTTGGGGAAAGACATACTCTGTCAACATGTCGTAGTAAATGTCTCCATTTATTGTTTGTTCTACAAAAATGAAAGGACCAATGACACGATCAACCATCAAGCCGCACCAAACATTAACTTTGGGAGAGTCACGTTGATGCTGAATAACTTCATGTGGATGCTCTGCCCCCCAAACTCTGCAGTTATGACGATTAACTGTCCCACTAACATGAAATGTTGCCTCATCAGAAAAACAAACATTGTTCAAAAAATTTTCATCATCAATTCTGTTTAAAAAGTCAATAGCAAACTCTAGCCTGGCCGTCTCACGACCTGGCGCCGTCTCAAAGTCAAGCAGGTCTGCCAACTGCAGTGGGGCAAAACTTAGACAGTTGCTGAATCAAACACCACAAACTAGAATAGTGTATCACTTTTTTTACAGATTCTATGACACATCAAAACTAGGGAGTTCTTTTTCAAACACTCTGTATAATTTCCAACAACACGCCATCTTGATCTGTCAAGCGAGTGCGACATCGGGATGGTAACCTATAACATTACAACAGTGGACACGCTCGAAATGAAAAGCTTCATCTTCAGCGTGTTTCCACTTTCGTAATGTTAATAGCCTGATCAGCCTGCTATCTCACGGGACAAATCAAGAATCAAGATGGCGGGTTGTTGGGAAATATAGGTTAACTTCCAACTTATTATTGGAAGCAGATTATAATAAAATGAGTTAATTTGAATATAATAGCAGAACATATATAATTAATCAAATTTATTATAATATTATACCAGTTATAAACTATATTTCGAAAGCAAATCAAGTTAATATTTTATGCGGCCTTGTCCACTGTCCAATTAGGAAGCATTGCATTAAAGGTCAAGGTTGGTAAAACACATGTTTAAAAGAATTAGAAGAATAGGCACCAATGCAGACATTTATTGAAACTGTCATGTATTGTAACTAAATGTAACTGTTTGAAATTTTCTTTTCAAGTATTTTCAGGGGAAGTGATAGCCGAGAGCCGTAGCAGGTATCTGTTCAATCAGATAGAGATAAGCTACAATCTCCTGGGAACTCTTTGTAAGGGTGACCGATTAGATTGGCCAGCAAAAAAGACACTTCTCTGCTGTAAAATCACTCCCGGGTGGTTCGAAGCCCACCTAAAACTTTAGGTCCAGCTCATCAATCACCATCATCCAGCTCATTACCCACGCACAGAATTCAGACCTATGTGGTCTTCATCCTCAAAAAAAAATCTACATACATTTTAGTAGACTAGTAGAGTTTTAGAATCTTGTGTCCCTTTTGGCTTTTTGACTTTTCTTATCATGTATTATTTGATTCCAAAAGTGCGCATTAATTGCCAGATGTGAATGGTTCAGGTCTATTTTGCGCTTCCTGACCCCACTATAATAGTTTTTCATTGCCTTCATTTTTTTACTATTGTACCAGTTACATTAAAAAATCGAATTACCTTAGTACAAGATGCATAATGTATTAGTCTCCAATTACGGTGAAGAAGAATAAGCAAAATTTCAATTGAAATAGGTTTTTGCACTAAATTAAAAGCAGTTGCTTTTGGAAGAAAGCTGAAAACTCACCAAAGTTTTGATAAGTGGATTGGAACTCCCGGCTCATGGAATTGGAGACCTGCCAAAAATTATTCATAAAATATTAAGGCGTAAGCAGATTGAAGTTAAATGAACTTGCAAGGTGACTAGATTCAATAAAATCTTAAAACTCCTGAATATGATTATCAAAAGACTAGAAATGTACATGCCAAAATAACCTGCAAATGAGAATCCTTAACTTCAATTGCTTTGATTTCGAAGAAAATAGTTGATTGACTGGAATACTAAACTTCAACAATAACAAAGTCCGAAAATATAACTGCGATACGAAATTAAAAATGTATAATATGTATATCAAATTTGAAGCATGTTTATTCAGTAAAACCAAATATTAGCCATCTTTAAGCAATGATTTAACTGTATTGTGATATAGTTGAAGTGAAATACTCAAGAAGAAATGTGATAGCTATAAACGGAATAGTGAGTCACGTTTTACAGGCATAATGTATTTCAGAGTTAATTAGTTTATAACTTCATAGTCTAGAATCTGTAGAAGTATAGATTTGCATTGCTTATAAAGCTACTAGTGTTGTGGGAGTAAAATTAAAAAAAATAAAAATCAACTCATCTCAAATAAGTAGTGTAATGTTCAACACATCAGCATATCACTCACCTGGCTAAAGGCATCAACAATAGATTCATAATCTCTATTAATGATTTTTCCAGGACCATCTTTTAGCTTAGTATTTATTTCTTCGATCTCATCGTCCAGAGCAGTAAAACCAGAATCAGTTGCATGATTGCTGTCCAACATTTCCAACGGTTCATCTGGATCGATCTCGAATGTGTCGTCAATAAAAACTTCCAGATTTTCGTTTTCGTTGTCCAGCGAATGGTCGTCTGAGGAGGTTGGCGGCAGCACATTTAAAAGCCCCATGCCAGCTTCCTTCAATTGCTTAGGAATGTGCTCGTTGATCATGTGTGCCTGAAACAATATTTGAAAAGTTATTCAAAACTACTTTAGTTACACGTTAAATTCGTGTAGAGCAGCAAAACTTTGAAGGTTGATGGAAAACCTGGAATTTCACACCCACCAGCAACATCTGTCAAACAATTTTGCTAACACAAAATTAGTAGATCTTTCAGTTGCGTTGCATTGAAAAAGCACAAATTAAAATGAACAAACATTTCTAAAAAATTTAAGGTATTTTGTGAAACATGCCTAAATTTCAAAAGTATAAACCATGAATGTAATTTGAAGAAATCATTTATTTACCTCTTATCATTCAAAAGTCCATGCAGTCATGTTATACCTGGTGGAGTCCAGAAACATGCTCCTGTTCAGTATAACATAAACACGTACTTATATTACTTTCGCCAATAAATGGCAAAGATTTTTTATTTTTTCATAGAATTGAAAATACTATAACTGATATTGAATAATACTATTTTAAATTTGAATTTTATTCTCCTTCACTGTAGCATGTTTCGCAATCGTCATTACAAATAAATGTTTACAGTAAACACACTTGAAATGCTATATTGTCCAATATTTATATAAATATCACATTCTAATTCATTTATTTTATTCTATCCTCGCTCAAAGAACTTCCTGATACTATAGAAGCACTCGGCAATCAGCCAGTTTTTAATTTGAGTTTAAATTATATTTTATTATTGATTCCTACCTAATGTGAAGGTAGATAGCTTACAATATAGTCCAGTAACTTTGTCGCCTGAAAGTATGGGGTAGTATGCGTCAAATCCGGTAGTTCTGATTTTTTTCAGACTTGTTTATGATGTTGGTCTAATGAATAATCCAAGTTTGTGACCTCGAGCGCCGAACGCAACTTTGTCAAAAAATCGAAAAAAAAACGCAAAAAATTATTATTTTTTCTCAGTTTTTTCCGATTTTTGACAAAGTTGCTTTGCGCTCGAGGTCACAAACTTGGATTATTCATTAGACCAACATCATAAAAAAGTCTGCAAAAAATCAGAACTACCGGAATTGACGACTGCTGTGATGTTTAAAGTTACTGGACTAATATTCCTGTTTGTATAGTTTTCACTTGTATCATACAAGGTCGTCCTATAAGCCTGAAGTCTCAAAGTATTCCTGGATCTTGTGTTACAATTGTGAATATCTGATACTCTAGTCCAGGATGCTCTATGCTTGGACCCGTGAATCGCAGCCTCAAATATAATTTAACAAGGTATATCTACATGGTAGAGTGAGCATCCTAGTACTCAACCTGCATAAAAGCAAAATATTTAAAAAAATACAGAATTGATAAAAATGGTCCGTTACAAATAGCAAAATCGGGAAACCTCTCGTTTGTTCAACTTGAACAAGTACAAGAAATAATGATTCACTGTATAAATTATAATTTCTTTTAATCTTATGATTAAGGTCCCAAACCTGCATCTCCTGTATCGCGGGAGTGTATACGGGTACACGTACCAAGTAAAATAATTGCAAGTGGGATCAGGGCCTAAGAGGTTTATTGGATGAGCTTTTTTCACTATTAAAATTTGCAAGTATCGCACATGTAAAATTCAAGGTGCTGATTTAGAAAAATACTAAATTGTATTGATAGATGCAAAAGTAATGAATTAATAATTGGCAATCACCTGCGATTCAACATTCTTCAACAGCATTTGTAGTGACAGATTGATATCAATCACCAAATTACTCGATAATCGACCAATGTCTGCTCTTGTGTCACATGTTAGAATCGATTCATCGTTGTCGTGCAGAATGGGAGAACACTTTCTTCCTGTAAAATTGCAATATGATTTCAAGAGTTATTAAAATATCTACATCTCACAATCTATCAGTGTCATAGGTAAGTATATTGCATTAACTTTAGTTTAAACAATATAGAAAAGTAAAATAAGAAAATAATAATGTGAAATAAGAAAACACTTTTTAAAAGCTCAATTTGATTTCTTAAATAGTTTATCATTGTCGCCTCACATTAATTATCAAGCTATATAAAACTGAAATTGCATGAAAATACATTTTGAAACACAAGTTTCCTTTTCAAGGCGTGTGCTTAGCTGCTTACTGCTCTCGCTATTCCATGATTAAATTTTATTTTTGTTCAGATAATACGAACAGACCATGATGCAGTCCGTTGACGTACGGGAATGTCTAGAAGACATTGTTTATTGTTGTGGTGACGCAAGAATTACCCGTTAAGTCCGACTGACCGAAAAATATGACCTTTTGCACTCGGAATGTTTGCCAAACTTGTCAGACGCTATTTGTTAGAAATAAATGACTGTCATTGGCTGTGACTACTCAGCCAATCACAGCCATTTATTTACGATGCTTAGCGTCCAAGACTATTCATGTGCGTTCATGCGATTTAAAAGGCATTAGCGTTTTTTGACAATTCTGTCGTCCATGTGGTCAGACTCTAAAACTGTATCCACCAAGTTTTCAACAACATGGAGGCGGACCACAATTGTAGTGTAAACAATCTCACCAATGAATAAATATTCAAGTACTTTTTCAATAATCAAGTCATAGGTTTCATTTGCATTATTTGTAATGCAAGATTGGAAACCTAGCAATATTGCCCACGTGCATGTGTTTTTAAATAGAGTTATAGGAATATTATTCATAGAAATTAGATGAGATTGGATAATTTAATTTTCGTCCATCAGTAATTGACTGATTTCAATAACCTTGTACCTTTGATTCTGTAGTAACAAAACAACAGTTGGACATTATTATCAAATTTACAAGCACAGTAGCCAAGTCACGTTTTCAATCACGTTATAAACATAAAGAGTGATGAAATAGTAAATTGTGTGAAGTGCTCAAACTTTTTTGAGTGATTCAAGTTCGAGAGGTCCGTATTAATCGCAGAAATTCAACAGTGAAGCATTATGTAGATTATGCTATGTATCTAATATCCGTGGAAGCTCACGGAACATCAATAATCAACAAATTCATGTGCGGATACTTGACAGGATCACAAGTAAACAACTTGAGATAGAATTGATTGTATTAATTGAAATTTCTATTTTTTTTTTCAAACATATATCCCTCAATCACATGTAAACAACTTATAACTGTCCAAAATAATTCAGTTGAAATTAACTATTGAAAAGGCAATATAAGTATCATCTCTATTCTATAATACAACAAGTTTTTTCAAGTAGCAAATTTTAAAGGATTTGGCAATTGGTAAGAATGAAAATTCATAAGAAAAAGTATGCTCTTAAAATACTTGAATGTGTCCAATGTTATTAAATATTCATTTTGAATCTATATCAAAATTCTCAGGTTGAAAATAATTATTAAACGTACATGCAATAATTCTAGTAAAACAATTTCGATAATTTATTATTATTGGTAACTGATTAATAAATCTACAAAGATACTTGCTTCTCCCCGAACCTTTACTAGCTTTTAAAATGTCATGCAAATCATAATTTCCTTTTAAAATAGATTGTTTATCACAGTCCTACTCAACAAATGAGATCATCATTATTCAAATCATTATGAAAATTTTAATCTTTTTCTTATCTCTAAAGTTTCCTCTTGCCAGAATGCATTTATAGCGGTTAGCCGAATTATTGAGGTCAAATGTGATCTTTAACATTAGCACACATGGAAACGATAAAATTGACGTTTTCAATAATTGAGATTAAGTATTAGCTAATACTGTATATTTTTATAATTGAACGTGATTGTTATTGAAAATATAATGATAAATGCAGTTCAAGTTTTTATTGAGAACTATAATATTGAATAAGTAGACAGTAGTCTAACACAATAATCGCTGGTAAAGAAAAGAATGATAGGTCATGATCCTTTGTCTGATAGGCTACTAATGTGATCTTAAGTGTAAGTTAAGCAAATTATTAATTTATGAGTGAGTAAACAATTAATAGTTCAAGGTGAACGGATAACTGAAGAGATTAAATTCCCACTTTTATTTTAGTTATTATAGAAATAGAATTTGAATTGTTACGTAATTATGAGTAATTCCTGCAAGTAAAAAAATCATCAACAGAAGAGAGCAATGCAATTTTCAAACTACAACAAACCCATTGCAGTTTTCTATGAAAAGAAAAATATTTTCCGGTGTGAATCTGGAATGAGGAAGAAAAAAGGAATGAATTAGTAAACAATCATGATTAAAACCACACAAAAAATACAGTTCTCTATATCTGACCTCTGTGAGTGAGGAACGTGCCGAGAGTGGGATGATGAAGTGTATGGAATTTCACCTGAATAGGTGCTTGATGCAAAGCCAAGTCCTCTTGCTCTTGCGACCACTGCTTATGAATATCGTAATAGTCCTTCAGCTGCGCCAATATGTCTTGCAATGATCTGCACAAAACACAATCAATAATGATTAAATATCCACATAATATCCATAATATGGGTATGAGTACTGGAAGAAAATAAAGCAAGTATGTCAATAGGGCCAAAACTCTCCAGCTGGTAGTTGGTTTTATATTTCTTTTAAAAAGTTCATGTTTATGAGAATAATTAGGGCAATCTTTTGAGTCTGAAACACAATTACTAGGATAAAATAACTTCTCAGTTCAAATATTTGAGCTTTACAATTACTATGGTAATGAGTGTAACTAGTTAAGATTTTTGTTTAAAAATGTCAAAATTCCAAATTATATCATATTTTTTCGGACAGTGATAGTGTTTGTTTGAAATGAAAAAAATTAATATTCTTTATCTGCAAAAGACTTGTGATTGTGAATAATTATTGTGCTTCAAGGTGAAATTTCAAGAGAAACAGCGACCTAACCTAAGGTTTTGATCCTACTTTAAAATTTTGTGAAAAGCTGTTTTGGGCAATAGCCTGTTGTATTCACATTGATTGTATGCTAGTTAAATAAATAAATATTCTGATTGTTAGGGAGTATGTCTGATAAAGTATGTCTGATTGCAGGTTCTTAGGATTATGTATACTATCTTCTTCAGTTAATCTAAGTCTGACAAAACAAATATTTCTCTTGCCAATTATAGGCAAAGAATGAGAGATTTTCAATTAAAACTGCAAGATCCCTGCTAGATTGGATTCACCGCTGTGTTTCATCATGCGATCCTTGAATAATACGCAAGCCAGACATTATTTACTGATTTATTCAACACGAACCGTAAGTCGAAATGAAATATTTCAAGATTTTCAGTACAAAATCAAAGGAAAGAATTATGAAATTTTTAGTGATTCTGACTACCCAAGAATAAAAAATACGAATACTGAGGTTGCTGTAAAAAAATAAAAAAAGCTTTTACAAAAGTTTCTATTTATTCAGCATATTAAGAGAGGACTGTTTAAAGAATATGTAAAATGTTTTTCATGATAAAAGCAGTGTGATAAAATGCACTTCCATTGCATCATAAAGTATGATTCGGTTCACCGTCAGATTCCAACAGTGTCTGACAATGCTCTAACTACAGATTAAAGCAATTGCCACATATTGTGTGTTTATTACCACTTCAAAATGTTCTTAGTTTGATTAATTTACAGGCGAGAAAATGGAACCAATCATCGAATAAATATTGTAATGCATACAAGTAGATGCATTCTATTTTGCAAATGAATACATTTTTAACTTCATTATAATGTACAGTATCCACAAAAGAATTTTTAATCTGAAATATTGGGTCAGCCAAATTACAAGATACACAGTAAATTGAACTATGCTTCAATTAAAAAGATTTAGCAGAACACGTAGCAGAACGCATGCACATGTGCATTAGCAGAACATGAACTATAAGATTATTTTCAGCATTGGACAATGGTAGACTTTTATAAAAGAAAGCGTATTTGCTTATAACAATTTCAAATGAAATCTCATTTGAAAAAGTGAAATTTCAAAAATATCCTATAGTGATACAACTGACGCTACTACTTTAATTGAAGAAGAGTAGTTGGAAGTATTAATTATTATTCAACGCTAATGAAGTGGAGAAATTCTGACAAGGGAGCTGAATTGTAGCTCTGTAATTCACATAAAATTGCACTTTCCTTAAACTTTGCAGCCAGACATCAACAACATCGACGAGAATAGATGATAAAATAGCTGATTACTTTTTTATTTTCCTGTTACGTATAATTTTCTCCGACCTTACAAAGCCAGTAAATTCTTTACTAATCTTGTTATGTTCCCGCTCACTTATTCTTTCTCTCTCATATGTCAATAGAATTGCGAAATCTTTTTGAATTGTCTTGTTCGAATGCTATCTACAATAATAGCAATATTCAAAAATATATACTTCAATACATGCTGTAATTTTACTATTTACTTAGTGAGCTGATAAGAAAGTACACAATGCCGAAGTAATTGGCACGTTTCACATTATTCGAAATAATTGAGGTAGTAGATAATAATAATAATAATTATTAGTTATTATTAAATGTAATAAGGCAGTATTTTAAAAACTTATTACGGCTACCTCATATTTCAGTGCAATCATGAGTGATAGAATACTGCACCAGAATTCATCAATGACTGAGTAACAATAAATTTGTAAGAAAATAAACTTTTTTTAACAAAGTACTGAAATATTTTTGTTTTTAGATAGAACGATAAATTTCTTTTGGGTCATCTCATTCTTAGAGTTCGTGGCAAAAATAAAGTTTATTTTGTTTGTTTGTAAAATATTTTACTTAAATATCAAAATTCTCAAATTTAAACAACTTAATCGGGTTTTCAAGTCAATTCAACATCATTCTTGTTCCATACTAAATGTTCAATTGTTTACTCACATATGATCAAACATGTAGTATGTACTTTTCTTTTCAACTGTTTTTTTTTATAATGTTGTATGACCTTATAAAAACTTTTAATCATCTCAAAATCCTCTGTTTTTCAATTTTTTTTTAAATTTAAGGAATTTGCTATAACTTTTCAAAATTTGCAAATATAACAAAAAAATAACAATAATTAAATAACTTGAAAAATAAATAATTGGTTTCCACTGATGAACCCATAAACTTCTTCTTGATTATCATCCTCTCGATTTACATCTTAATCCGTTTATTCGTTTCAATATTATGATGCTGTAGTCTGACACACTTGTTTTTGTTCTTGTGTCGGATAATTTCGGTTATCTCCTAGTTGATCTCGTTCACTCTAAAATGTTTTTGGACTATTATATTTTTGGGAAATTCGTTTCGTTATAATAATTTTGTCTTTGCTGTGGTTTACGATCATTGTAATTACGTTTTGGAGGTACTGTTTGGTATGTTGTTGATCTTTTATGATCAACATTTTGATATGAGGATACTGGTTTGTTATCTTTCTGACAAGTATGGTTCATATATTTATTATTCTGATCCCGTATATTTGTAGTCCTCATATTAATTGGTTTATGACGATGATTACATGTAGGTCTTCAAGTTGCAGCACTAATTCAAATTCTTCTATTGTTTCAATATTTTGAACTCTTTTCGCATCTTGAATTATCTCTTCGAAATGTTCAGCAAGGAAACTACTACATCATCTTCTAATCGTGGTTGCATTGATCTTAATGTTATCTTTTTCTATAAAATATTTTCTTCTAGTTAATCTTCCTTCTGGTCTTTATTTTTCGGTTTCTAATTTTTTACGAATTCCCTTCCTTATATCTCGACTCCAATACTTTTCTAAGAATTTATCTTAAAATATGGTCCAGTCCTTGACTTTTCCTTTAATCATTCCCCACCATCAAGAGGCATGGAACTGTAAACTGTAGTCAACGATTTCTTGTAAATACTCAGATTCTTGGATTTTATCCTGAATATTTCTCTTAGCTTCATTACTCATCTTTGATAATTTATTCAAATATTCTTTTGGTTTAGATGACCTACCATTGAATTTTGGAATTGTTTGGTCATTTATTAGATTTGAATATCATGGGCAAGTTACGCTTATGTGTGCTGGTGGATAAGGCCCACAAATTTTGTGAAGTGGAATAGTTTAATTTTACCTCCTAAATTTTCTGTGAATGATTTGTAGTTGCAAATGATTAATTTGTTGTTTGGTCTCATTTAAATTTTGTCTATTTGATTCTTGTGTTTTCTATTAAAGTAATTTTATGATTTCAGATTTTTCTTTTTGAATTTTGTTATTTAATTTATTGGAAAATTATTTTATATTCTTTCTTCTGATTTTTCAAATATTTTTATCCGTTGTTGATTGACATTTTTCCATTTTATTATGTAATTCAGATTGAATAATTGTTTGTTTCTTCAAAGTTTGATATATTTTCTTCGCAATGTATTATTATTTGATTTAAAGGAATGTTTAATTTCTTCTTTAAAATTGGATTGTGAAATCTCAATCTTGTTCTCTATACTTGTAATACTTCTCAATATTTGTCTTCATTTTTATTTATTTATTCATTCATTTAACTAAAATACAGTCAATGTGAATACAACAGGCTATTGCCCAAAACTTATTTTCACCAAATTTTAAAGTAGGATCAAAATCTTAGTTTAGGTCGCTGTTTCACTTGAAATTTCACCTTGAAGCACAATAATTATTCACAATCACAAGTCTTTTGCAGATAAAGAATATTATTTTTTTCATTTCAAACAAAGCACTATAACAGTCAAAAAATGATATAATTTGGAATTTTGACATTTTTAAGCCAAAAGCTTAACTAGTTACTCATTACCATAGTTATGTTTTACTAGATTTGTCTCCATACTTGTTTACAATAGCCGCTTTCCTTGTGTGCTAACTTACACATCACTCATTCACTTGTGACTCAAAATCACGCATAAGTAAAAGTGAACAAAAGTGATAGAACTGAAGAGCAGCTGCCAATCTATCATGAAAATATTCATCAATACTCAAATATTGATTATAAATCAATTATGAAAGATTCAAGACCTTAAATGGTTAACTTAGTTTACAATAAAACAAGAAGTAAACTGAATCAGGTTTACCTCTGCAATGACTGAAGTGCTGAGTCCAATTTGTGATGGCAAAGAACCGACGAACGGATACGTTGTGCAGTTACCCAATCTGGACGCAGACGAAGGGCATTGTCATAACAGGCCACTGATCTGTAAACACAAGAACTGAAACTTGAGCACAACTGAAAGTCAAGCACATCATTAAGATTTGAGTACGACAAAAATGTGTAAGCAGAACTACTAAACCTTAAGAATAATTATATGCCACTGTAAAGAGTTGTGAGCATAAGGTTTTGTGAACATAAGATTTGGTTTCACGGATTTGGGTTTTGCGGGCTTTTGGTTTAACTTGATTGATAGCAGCCACCATTTTCAAGGAAAAATTTGACATATGCACAAAAAATTGTAGAGAAGCCGATGACATGGAGGTAAAAAAATGGGGGAAACCTGAACTTTGTAGGATTGGTGGTGCTTTTGATACAGAGATTTCGACGCGACAAAAAAACAAAATATGCAATAATTCTACAAAAATGTTTCAATTTATGTTTTTTCAAAATTCAATATTTAAATAAAATAATAATATCAAGGCATACTTTCATAACAAGTGATATTGACTTCCTACAATCAGTCCATTACACAGAGCACCTACTGTAATTTCGAAAAACCAGTATGAGCTGAAAGATAGCAGGGGCGAATCCACATTTTTCAAGGATATTGGCTAAAAAATATTTGGGGGTTATCACCTCAAAAAAAGTATTACCCCTATAGAAGGCAGATTTGATTTTTTTAGTGTGAGTTTAGAAGTTCGGGTATAAATCCTCTTTAGCACTTCCTCTGCATCCGCACCTGATAAGACACTATAATAAATTAAATAAATAGATAATAAATAAAATGAATTGTTCGGGGGAAGTTCCAGACCTGAATGGGAATCTAGTGTGGAATCAGTAGGCAGGTACGCTCCTTAGGTCTTGACGTAATACTACTAAATAAATAAGATCATATTTATCGACGCATAAATTGGGCACTGGCATTTCAAACAGTAACTTACATGCAAAATAATAATACAAAGGTAATAATGAATTAATTGGAAGTCGAACCTATTATAATCGCCAAGTCCAGCATAGACAGTTGCCAAAGCGTAATGCGAGAGAGGCCTGTGAGGCGCGTGATCCACTGCTGCATGCAGAAGTATGGCTGCTTCAGCCCTCAGCTGAGCCCTCTGCAGCAAGCAGCCCAAATTTAGAAGTGGAACATCTCTGTACCTCCTGCAATATTAACAAGCACATTATCATTGTTCACTGAAAAATATAATCCAGCATGCAGAAGGAGACACTCCAAACGAGGGTTGGGATTAGCCAAAGCAAGTTACTTCATGTAAAACTCAGAATATTTCATGAAAGACTATCTGTTTCATGTTGATGATGCACACACGAATCCGAAACTTGTGTGTAATGAATTGATGATAATGATGTTTCGGATAGTGGACCTAGTTTTATAGGTGGACTCCAAATCACTCGGCAAGTGATAATAAAGCAGATGTCATGTTATTTATTGCCGGTCACCCTTCCAAGCGAAGCCAAGAGCACTCGCGATTGAACATCACGATCGCCATGACACCGCACTTAACGAGCTGACATTACTTCCCTCAATTGTAATATATTTTCTATAATATTTTTTTTGTACAACATTTCAGTAAAATATCAAAAGTTTTTGCCCAACGTTACGATATCATAGGATTAACGCAATTGAATAATGCGCACAGAACTCATTCGATTAGAGAGCCCATATCGCTATTATTCCTATCCTATTATAATAAACAAGCAATTTCTGTATGTATGTCCGACGGATCTCAAAAACGGCTCAAATTTATCAAATTTTGAACATAAGGGCTTTTTGGTGCAAAAATACGATTGCGCAAGGTCTCATTCCTGAAAAAACTCGCAGAAGAACACAAAGAGGAGAAATCTATCCTTCTATCTAAAGGAACAGCTGATAGAAGACAACAATTTTTAATCATATGGTAGACCCCTTAGCAGTGTTATTAACAGACTTAGGCGCGTACCGCGCAGTCGGAGCCTTGCAGTTTTGCAGGAAACATAATATGGCTGGAAAGTCAGAACTCAGCTTATGTTTTATCCATTATTTCTTTGGTGAAAACAAGAACTTTTCTAGTTACAATTTAAGCAAAAAAGCATTTGCCACGTTTTCATAGGTTTGGATATTTTGTATTACAATAACTCTGGATCTAGGCAAGCTAGGAAGATGCGGTTAGTGCAAGGCTCTCGGGAATTACATAGTCTTGGGAATTTCTTGTCCAACACTTAGTTTGGCTACAAGATCAGAAAAACGGAAAAACAGTTTGGCTACTTAGATGAAAGGAATTAACAATGAAAGATGAAAGGATGAATATAATGCACCGTATGTAAATTTACAGTTATTGCTACGTAATTATTACCACACCAATGTTCTTTATATTAATATTTTCTGTTTTCGAATTTGAAAAAATAATGGAATTTTGATGCAGTGTAGTAAGTGCTATCTGACAGCAGACCAAAGAACTTTCATCCACCCATCATAGGTGAAAAGAAAAATGTATAGATTAGAAGTCGATTTATATAAAGAAAGTAAAAACAGTTTCAATAAGTCAAATATACAGTGAATTAAATTGCAATGGTGCAAAAATGTAATATAATGATTTCATTTTATTTTGATGAGCCGATGCTATACTAAAAAATGAAGCCAAAATATGATGGAACATTATCTTAAGAACGGCTTTGATATACCGATTTTAAGAAAGTCTTGACTTTTAAGTTGAGAAGATCCCTAAGTAAGGTTCATAATTATAAGAACTTAAGTTGAAGAATTGATTATACTGGGCGAGTTTACTAGATGACAAGTCAGGTTAAAAGCCGACCCAGCTGTCCCTGCAATATTTATGCAGAGTAAATTCTTATTTAGTGCAGTGCTGTGTAATGTAAGCTTTTAGTGCTAAATTATTATTCAGGAGTCAGGCCTTTGTTGGGGGAGCTGGTTTGGCTTAGTGTAAGTAAGACTTATTGCCGCTAGGTATTACTTATCCAAGTCTTTCTTTGATAAGAAAAGTTAAAATACGGCCCTAAGAATCATTCTTTTTTACAGTTTGGACAATGATAGACCTAATGACCAATACAGTTATTGTACAAATAAAGATATATCATTGTACATTCTCATATAGTCAAGAATCATTCTTATTTACAGTTTGGACAATGATAGACCTAATGACCAATACAGTTATTGTACAAATAAATATATATCATTGTACATTCTCATATAGTCAAGATATAATGCGCCAAATCTTCTTCTCCCTACATATACATACATTCATAGATCATCATCATCATCATCATCATCATCATCATCTATCACGGACTAGGCATATGCAGCCTGTTCCGGTGTCAGTAGTATATTTTTACCAATTTCAGTGCAACCTTGACCTTTGACCTTTACCCCCCTCCCCACCACCTCCCCCTCACCCTGCAAAATGGTCCCCTCCCCTCCCCTCTACACCCTCCCCCTCCCCCCTTCCCCAAAAATCACCCAAAAATTTGCCCCTCCCCCAAAAAGTGGCCCCCCTCTCCCTAAATAAGGCCCCCCTCCCCCGAAAAGTGACCCCCCTCTCCCGAAAAATGGCCCCCCTCTCCCAAAAAAATGACCCCCTACACCGAAAAATGGTTCCTATTCCCGAAAAATGGTTCCTATTCCCGAAAAATGACCCTCCTCACCCTAAATGTGGCCCCCCCTCACCCTAAATGTGGCCCCTCCCACCGGAAAAATGACCTTCCTTCCCCGAAAAGTGGACCCCCCTGTCCTAAAAGTGACCCCTCTTCCTAAAAGTGGCCCCCCTCTCCCTAAATAAGGCCCCCCTCCCCCGAAAAGTGGCCCCCCTCTCCCAAAAAAATGACCCCCTACACCGAAAAATGGTTCCTATTCCCGAAAAATGACCCTCCTCACCCTAAATGTGGCCCCCCCTCACCCTAAATGTGGCCCCTCCCACCGGAAAAATGACCTTCCTTCCCCGAAAAGTGGACCCCCCTGTCCTAAAAGTGACCCCTCTTCCTAAAAGTGGCCCCCCTCTCCCTAAAAGTGACCCCCCTCTTCCTAAAAGTGGACCCCTTCATCCTAAAAGTGGACCCCCTCTGCCGAAAAATGGTTCCCCTTCCCCAAAAAGTGGTTCCTCTTTCCCAAAAATGGTACCCCTCGCCCTAAAAGTTAACCCCTCATCCTAAAAACGGTTCCCCTCACCCTAAAAGTGGACCCCCTACCCCAAAAAGTGGTTCCTCTTTCCCAAAAATGGTACCCCTCATCCTTAAAATGGTACCCCTCACCCTAAAAGTGGACCCCTCAGCCGAAAAATGACTCCTATTACCAAAAAGTGGCCCCCCTCTTCCGAAAAGTTGACCCCTTCATCCTAAAAACGGTTCCCCTCTCCCTTAAAGTGCTCGTCCTTGCCCAAAAAGTGATCCCCTCATCCTAAAAACGGTCCCCCTCTCCCTAAATGTGGACCCCTCATCCTAAAAAAGGTCCCCCCTTACCCAAAAGATGACCCCCTTAAAAGTGGTCCTCCTCTCCCTAAAATTCCAATGGATAAGTTTCAACGAGAAAGAGAGAGAGAGATCCTACATCATCAACCTTCTCATTCCAGTTGTGTCTGCTCATGACTCAATAGTTTGGGATCCACATAGGTAGCCCATAGCATGACTATGCATATTCAATACTGATAGGCCAAGGTCAGGGGCCTTGGGTGGGGGCCTGGCATGAGTATATATGGGGGATCAGTGGCTGGGGCATGGGGGGAATTTGCTGGACTATAAAGAATGATCTCTAGACTTAGTCATACATGAGGCATGTGGGGAGGGGCATGTAGGGAATTTGCTGAACTATAAAGAATGATCTCTAGACTTAATCATACATGGGAGCATGTGGGGAGGGGCATGTGGGAGTTTGCTGGACTATAACCTATAAGGATCCCATCCAATACCCCGCCTCACTAGCCTACCGGCCTTGACATTTTGTAGGACGTCATTCCAATGCAGGAAAAACAAGTAATTGCGCAACATTATGCATTACGTAATCACTTGCCTTTGGCGCCATACCAATGAAGCAGGAAAAAACATGTCTGTGTGCAGCATTACTGACCTTGGCCGATCGGTCAGGGGCCTTGGGTGGGGCTGGACTATAACATATAAAGAATGATTTATAGACTTAGTCATATTCTGGGGCTAGGGCATCTGGGGAATTTGCTGGACTATAAAGAATGATCTGTAGACTTAGTCATACATGAGGCATGTGGGGAGGGGCATGGGGGGAATTTTCTGGACTATAAAGAATGATCTCTAGACTTAATCATACATGGGAGCATGTGGGGAGGGGCATGTGGGAGTTTGCTGGACTATAACCTATAAGGATCCCATCCAATACCCCGCCTCACTAGCCTACCGGCCTTGACATTTTGTATGACGTCATTCCAATGCAGGAAAAACAAGTAATTGCGCAACATTATGCATTACGTAATCACTTGCCTTTGGCGCCATACCAATGAAGCAGGAAAAACCATGTCTGTGTGCAGCATTACTGACCTTGGCGCCATCCAGGAAAAACGTATGCAACTAATTTATGGCTGTACAAGAAATAGGTGGGAGCGTAGTTGACCTTGGGGAGATCTGGTTACCAAGTATATATAGAGGACCTCTGGCTTGTAGATCCATAGTATCTCAGCAAACGACTGCTAGCTTCTACAGTGAATCCTGCTAAAGACTCAATAACAGTAAGTATTTGTCTCTTGCTAGATCATCTAACCTCCATAGCTATTGCATGAAATCTAATGCCTAACCATGTTATCATTCATCCATTGCATGAAATCTAACCTCAAATGGCTAACCATGATATCATCTACTGCATGAAATCTCATTCATCTACTGCATGAAATCACATTCATCTACTGCATGAAATCACATTCATCTACTGCATGAAATCTCATCCACATGAATGGCTGACCCACAATGCTGACTGTAAGATTATGCTAATACCTGTTCATTTTCAGATGTCATCCACTAATGATGCCGCTGACGCCATCTACAACACAATTGCATCCCAAAAGCCACTAGACCTCGTATCCATGAAAGATCTCGAGCCAGGGCACACGTACCAAATGATCAGCGCAGAGAGAGTCACCACAAAATATGGTGAAAAGGTGGCAGTCACACTGGATTCCGACAACGCACACATATGGGTTATACTTCCAGAGTCGTACTGCAGGACCACCTTCAAATTCGTCCCTGCTGTAGGAACCGTCGACATGAAATCATATAAATTCATGTGCCATCCTGCTGGGAGAACCCATAGAATCCAATTGATTAAAGAATAATGAATGAAAAAATAAAAGTGTGACATCTGCAACTGATTTGTTATTCATTTTCCCCTACCATAGTTTCAGTGTCCACTTATGCCTACAAGTGTACACCAAGTGTTCACCTAGTGTTCACCTAGTGATCACCAGTGTTCACTAAGTGTTCACCTAGTGCTCACTTAGGCCTAAAAGTGTTCACCTACTGTTCACCTAGCTCTCACTTAGGCTTAAAAGTGTACACCAAGTGTTCACCTAGTGATCACTAAGTGTTCACCAAGTGTTCACCTAGTGCTCACTTAGGCTTAAAAGTTTACACCAAGTGTTCACCTAGTGCACTGTTGCTTCAAAGAAAAAAGGTTGAAAAGAAAAGTATATACTCTTACAATACATTATTTATTAACATAAACAATCTCAAGTATGAAACAATACATAGAAATTGGCTACAATATTGCCCCTTTCAAAGTCTCTGGTAACACCATAGGTCTCTGCTGACCTATTAAGAGATTCCTTTACACGGCCCATGCCATCGGTCACATCACCTGGCGGCCATAATCTAGGATGTTGCTCAGCTTTACGAATTGATACCAGTAGAGCAGGATCGCCTGATTGACCATCCTCAATCCTAATGCATCTGACACGTCCATCCATAGAGTTGTAGTCAAAGCCGGCAAATGTAATCCTTCTTCTGCCAACCAAAGATAGACTCTGGTCACCGCACTCAAAGTCACACCACCAAGTCTCATCGCTGTCGTTGAAATCAATCTCCAGCTTAACATCCTTGTTCCTCCATCCAGGCACTGAACGCAAGTCCATTATGGCTACCAAGCTATTCTTTAACTTGTATATTGTGTCTAATGGCACTCTCCAATGATTAACAAAACAGGCTGTCACCATGAATGGCAGTCTATCCACATATGATGCTGGAGACCGTTGCTTCTTATCCTCCTTATACGATGCAATGCCCATGTAGATATCTTTCAGGAACGAATTGACACTAGTACGGTTGAAGTTTGCAGATTGTGGACCTGGACAAAATCTTTCACCTGGGAAGTCGTCTTTGTCTCTGACCCATTGTATAAACCCTTGACTAGGTACTGCATCGATGACAGCATAGCGTAGTCTCCTGAGACGAGTACAATCACATTCAAGGATATTCTCAGAGCTGACGTCACATGACTCTGCATGCCCAGATTCAAGTTGAAAATTGTCCATGCTCAAGCTGTCTTGCCGCCGCAGTAGCTCAGCTTCTAGATCCATGACTGCCGCCTTCAAGCGTGTCTCGGCTGCCCTTGAGCTCAAAATCCTTGAGATCATCTTGACTGTAGGTGTTAAACTAAACTATACTGAGCAGCAGCAGGCTCTTAAATACTAGAGGTGGTGGGGTAAATGATGACGCAATATTCACATTTCATTCTTTATTGACAAAAATAAACTTCGACAAAAATATCTATCTCTTTGCAATGCTTGCATGATCCAATTGTGCAGGATGTTTACTACATTGAGCGCACAAAATGGCGGTACATCCAAGCGTCCTCGTCCTCCATTGTCACCAGCCAGCTTCATCTTCACAGTCTCCAAGAAGTCGAGCAGGTAATGTTCTGGGCAGTAGACTGTAGTAGTCTTCATCAGCACCTCCAAGTTGGGTGTCTCATGGAATAGGTAGGGCGAACTCAGGTCCACGTACTCCACATTTTCCTTTTTGTTCAGCTGCAGTAGCGTTTCCAGCAGACAAATCTTCTCATATCCATATACCAAGATCTTGACTGGCCGTCCCGATTCACTGTTCTCGTGCAGCCATCTTCCAACTGTGTCACATACAATTTGCTTCAAGGCCGAATATGAGAGGTGTGTTTGGCCGGCTCCATTGCCCGACCATCTCAGTCCATGTTTAGCTCTTTGTAATTGATTGCTTTCAACCAGGCCACTTGTTTTCAGCAAAATGTCCGGGTATGGTGACTTGAAAAAGTAGTGGTGAGTCAACACATGATGTTCATCGTCACGTTCCAATATTGCCATCTCCTTGACAATAAACTGGTTATTCAATCCCTCAAAGCCTTGAAAGTCCATCAAGTAGATTGGTATTGGTCCAAAAAGTTCTGTAGCCCTGCTTGGTGTGATGCCATCTTCGTCGTCATCATCAGTGGAAGCCTGGTTGAGGTCGGTTGTACTTGTAGAAGCGTCCTTCATCAACGATGTCTCATGTTGAGTGTAGTAGCCTGGGCAGCAGCCCACAACATCCTCTCCATCGCTGGGTGGCAACTCCCCCTCCTCCTCATCCAAAAAGCGTAGAACTCTCCTGGACATGATGACTGCTTCACTCGACGCTTCTTGCAACTATGAGCATACTGCTGCTTGCTGATCGCCTTTATATCCTCCACCGCTCTCTCTCTAGGCCGATTGAACAAGACCAGTCATTGGCTGATACTCCTTAACCACTTCGTGTATCAGCAGACAATAGGCATGTGTATTTCCTGGAATGTTGTCACTTGCTTCAAACTCAACTCTGATGTCAATGCTTCCCGTCTTGAGAGATTCGTTTTGACGTGAACAGTCAATGGGAAACAGTAACATCTTACCATCCCGCACAGCCTGTTTCTCAAAAAGTGGGTTGCTTGCTCGAGCGTCATCACGATTGTAGACTCCATTGAATGCTGCATACATATTGTACACTTGGTTATCGTCACCATTGATGCTTTCATACGGATATTACTTGTTGTTCAAAAACACTCGAATGTCTTTCATTTTGCACATGTCAAAGTATGAGCTATTCACAGTAGCCGCTCCTCTTCTTCCAGTCTGCAGTCCAATCACAATGTATCTTGGCTTCTCCAGCTGAGTAGTCGACTTGACAGTCCACATATGTTTTGTGGTCTGTGGCAAAGACGGGTACTCGTACAGTTCCCAATGTCGGAATGGCATTGAGATGGGCGTGTTGTTTTGCACCAGTCTCAGCAGACGCAATTTTTCCTCATCAGACACCTCTACATAGGGCATCCTCCACACCAGTTTCTCAATTATGACCTTGCCTGCTGTATTCAAACAGTCTAAAGTGTCAGCACTGCGTCTCAGCACCAGCTCCTGTTTCACATTCAGCATAATCTGCCTATAGTCCTCGGCAAAGCCCAACAGGTATCTAAGTGGCACATTCATGATGGTTGTGTTGGCACCATTGGCATCAAACGTGCCAAACCCTGCCTGGGCATCATATCTGTAGCCGGCTCCATCCATCTTGAGCTGTTCTTCCCGCTCAAAGGTCATGGCATTCTTCATCAGGCTGGCAATGCCAGGGCTACGTATGCTGTCCACTACAACTCCATTGATCTCGTAGCATATTTCCGAAAACAGGTGGGCAAAGAATCCAGAAACACAAGGTGAGCCTCCCAAGGTTGCATTTGCTGCATTGGTCACCTTGTACTCCATGTGCAGATAGCTCTCCGATGGCAGTGTATAGATGTCCTGCTGCTGAATTGATATCCGAATCTCATCGTTGGCACCAAAGCCTGTAGTATACGGTGCATGAGAATGATATTCATAGCCAGTGATGCTATTGTCTTCTGAAGGGCCAGCCCTTGTCACATCCAAAACTCCCATTTTTCAGTGTTGTTGTCGTCTTCCTCCTCTTACAACTTGATAGCCTTTCTTCTGCAGATATTTGATGCTGCTCGATGTTAACACCACAGAGTCCAATGGTCGAATGACGTCTTTCACAAATGGCGCCCTATTAATAGACTTTTGTTCTACCACCTCCATGGGGGACATTGCTGCTTCCAATCCTTGATTCCACTTGCCAAATAATAGCACCATCACTTGGGTTGTTGTCGCAAATGTAAGGTTATGTTTATCGGTTCCTCCCTAAAGTCCACCAGACGTCCGTTCTCATCAACAATCTCCAATGTAATGCTACCAATCTGCTTGGTGTCTACCGGTAAATAGATGACATTTTGTATAGTCACATTCATTTTATACCCTGGATCAACATCTGGGTAAAACTCATAGATCACGTGATCCTTGACACCATTTGAGTAGGATCCACTCACAATGTTACACTTTATACGCAGCACATTGGGACGACTGATTTGCACTGTCGTGATACCTCTAGTCTCGACTTTAGCTTCTACAACTTGGTCGAATCCCAGCAGCTTTCCTATTGAATCAGGTTGTCTAAAGTCCAACATGGCGTCGCATAATACTAAACATTTCAAGGTCGATGGGTCCACAGCCATCTGAAACTTGACTCCACGTTTCTTCATCCTTGCCTCCAGCAGGTTGGCAATTGTTTGAAATTCAAAACTACCTTCTGGCAATACTACCTTTTGCCAAACCAATACTGGAGCTTTTTCTCCTCCTGCCTGGGCAGCTCTGGGCTTCCTTTGAGTACCCTGGTTAGCAGTATCACTAAACAACTGCTGAGCAAACACTTTACCTGTAACTTCCTCATGAGTCATTGCATAGTCGTCCTTCTGGTCCACTTTTGGAGCCAGGAAATGTAGTGCATTGTTGTAGCCATTCTCAACATTTGGTATAGAGTTGCAGCTAGTAAAGCTGATGAGTCCAATTTCCCATTCGCCATTGCTTGTATCAAGTGGCGGGTAAAATTCACTTTTCAATATTGAGGTTCTACCTCCAAAGCAGAGCATCATGGTCTTGACTGCTCAGTGTACTATTACACAATGACTTGATAAGAGTATAGACTAGAACCTTTATACTATGTGGGTGGGAGAAATGAAAAGACAATTGTTGTACATTGTTATTTATTTTCATCAAGCAAAAACTTTAAACATAAATGTCCACATATATGAGAGTAGAGATCCTCTTGCTTCTGGTCGTAGTTGTACTCGATCCTTGCTGCTGGACTCGATCCTCTGTGCATGTAGTCGATAAACTCCTGCGGTGGTCTCAAATTGCCAAATCCGTCAAAGTAGCGAACGATGCCATCCTTCTTCTTCACATAGCACACCCAATGTGTGCCAGCTCCATCACTTTGGTCCAGGTTGATGATGCCACACTCTTGATCCAGTGGTCCATTGGTTGGTAGAGCATCTCGCATGAAAACTCCTCGAAATTTCTTCAGCTTGAGACGGCAGGTGTACTTGTAGAGGTCGGCATCTGTTAGCGCTTGGTCGGGTAGAGCAACAATCATCTTCTGCCGCCACATTGACGGCAACGCACCCCGTTTCCCGTCTTCTGACGTCTCAGGTACAGACCTCTACCACTCCTTTTCCTGGAAGCCGCTGTAGTTCTCTTCTTCTTCTGTGCAGCTCTCCTCTTCGCTCCTCCTCCAAACTTTGCCTTGGCCTTCATGATGTTGGTCACCGCTAATGCTGCAGCTCTTTCTGCCAATCCAGCGTCTGAAGATGTTGCCACACTCCAAGCCCGTTCAGCCAAATCTCTGTCTGCTGCTGCTCTGCTCCTTGTATCGCTATTCCTCGAATAGGCAATGTCGTGCTGCTTGCAGGCCTGATCAAGTTTGTTGATTCCTGGATCACCTCTTGCCAATCGTTTTTCAAGCTTTGTACCTGGTCCACAGTACTGGTAGCCGGGAAGATGAAGTTCTACGGGCAGTACGTCTATCGCTTTGTTGACTATTGTACCTGCTGCGTTTGTGATTGCTGAAAGTACTCCTCTTCCTCGGTACCTCCGTCTACCTCTGCATACAGCCATTGAATGTCGATCAGCGGCCTTGTCATCTCATTTTATACCCTTAGACGGTTTGGAGATTCCCATAAGCTTTAACATTTTATCCTTCAATTGTTCTTTAGTCAAATTGCGGTTTTCACTTGACGAACTAACATCCAACATGATAGTGAGACACTTTTCAACCACATCCTTTGAATGTTCATCCATCCTTTTCTCCAAATACTGTTTGTTCACTCCATCTGTAGGTTGAATTGGATCTTGCATATCCGTCAGTATTGATTTCTTAAGGCTTGTCATTAATTGCAATGTATCGGGATCTCTTCTCTTTGGCAAATGAAATGACATTATATCTCTACATGTAATCAGATTCACAGCATCACGATTGCTGCGTGGATTTGCCAAATTGATCATACGCCTATGACGGGCATTGATGTTTCCCAAAGAATTCATGTCTGCTCTCGAGAGACTTACTGCCCATCAATGCAACATTGCCGCCTTATATAGTGTGTGCAGGCTTACCAACTATGTAACCGCCTTCCTCCAACTCTTCCAAGATTGAGTTGATTTCATTCTCATGTCCAGTGTTGCCAACTGCTTTAGACTGATCCAACAGCTTCAGTCTGTCCACAAGTTCGTTGGGATCGTTGTAGTAGACATATTCAATCCTGTTGCCATTACTTGCAACCATATTGAAAGGTGCCAACAGTCCTCTTCCAGCAACTTTGGCTCCTTTCCCACTGACTGCTTCTCCTCCTCCTCTTATCAGATCTCTGATTGTCCTCTTGTACTTGATATTGTTATAGTTTGCAATCTTACCATTTGGACTGTAGTTTTCTCGGTACACATTGGTAAAGTCCAAAAGTACTTTGTAGGTGTTCAAGTCATCTACTTTCACTTTTCCTTTGTCGGGCATTTTCATGAAAACCAGCTCACAAAGGCCTGGTGTAGCTCTGAAAGTCTTTTCAATTCTACCATCTGCAGGATTAGACAGCACAATCTTGTTACCTTTAGGTCCAAAGGTAAGCAGCTTACTGCCTAGATAGTACAAGTTGTCTATCACTTTCGGTCCAAATGCATCATCAAAGTTAAAGTCCTTGCGCACTGATTGCATAATGTACTCCCCCACTGGTTTTGAAGCCAGATCAGATTGGGCCAACGCTTGTTGTGCCACATGACTGCTAGTATCGAGCAATTTCTCAACACTAAGGTTTTCCTCATCATCATTGTCATCACCCATGTCTTGACGCTTCCACAATTGTCATGCAACACTCGAAGTACTTGCAGCTGGACTTGCACCTTCACCTGTTCCATATGTTTCAAAGATTGGTGACTCCTCTTCTCTAATATCTGGCAGTGATTGCAGTCTATGCTTCATCCTTCCTGGATAGGGAGTGCTGCTGCTGGCTGGTGTTGTTGGCGGTGTAGGCAATATACGGGGTGCATCCAAAAATGGTGTAGTCATTGGGCGTTTTCACACACACCGACACGGCGCCGGCACGACACCGGCACCGGGCGCCGATATCGTCACGACATCGTTGAAGCATTTCACACTTACCGACACGTCATCTGGCTGTCGGTGAAGAACTAACCTTAATTTGCAGTGGGCGGCACAGTTCAAAACGGTACGATGGCTGATTACAACAGGAGGTTGTATTTGTTATATTTATTATATCTACGTAAAAGGCGCAGTCATAATAGACAACTTTGGATTGACCCAATAATAAAAGTTCGCTATTTGGATGGCTTGTATTACACCTTATTTGATAAGCTAGTGACAAACCTAACAAAATTTTTTAATTTTTTTCGTATGAGTACTGTTAGGAAACTTTTGACTATAAATATTAGTGAATTGAAGTGATGAAATGAAAAAACAAGACACTCGGATGAGATCGGCTTCTGTCTCTAAAGATTTTGTTCTTATTTTCTTCTATAGTTTTGTCCCATAAACAGGGCTCGGATTTGACTAATTCAATTAGGGTGACAACATCATACCTATCAGCCATCGTACTGTACCAGATGTTTTTTTTTCAGTACCTAACCTCAAACTGTTGACAAAATGACCAAATTCTGTTCAAAACTATGGACGACACACAAGTGTCGGCGCCGGCACCGGCGGGAGCAATGCTGCCAACGACATGCCGGCGCCGGCAGCCGACTGCCGGTGCCGTGTCGGTGAATGTGAAAGCTGTTCCATTTGGCAGCATTGTATCTCAACCCCCACGACACCGGGACGACATCTTGCCGGTGTCGTGCCGGCGCCGTGTCGGTGTGTGTGAAAACGGCCAACGACATGCCGGCGCCGGCAGCCGACTGCCGGTGCCGTGTCGGTGAATGTGAAAGCTGTTCCATTTGGCAGCATTGTATCTCAACCCCCACGACACCGGGACGACATCTTGCCGGTGTCGTGCCGGCGCCGTGTCGGTGTGTGTGAAAATGGCCTATAGATGTGTCTGTTGTTGAGCCGGTGGTTTAGAAGATTTGAGGGTTTCAACAATATTGGCAAGTGGATCACTAAGCGGCTTGAAATGTTTTGCATGCTGCTCCTCTGTCAATTCCCTGCCCAGTGTCAGCTCTCTATGCTTCCTCTTGATGTTACGCTTCAGCTTGACAATCTCCATGATGGTTGGTGCAATCTCTTCCACAGTTTGCTTCATCTCCTCGTCCGTCTCACTCGGCGTTCAGTGCTAGACTGAGCGAAATCACTGCTATGCTTCAACTAAGAATGTATCAAGGCCATTCCTGTAGCGCCCTCTATTCTTGTCTGAGGACTGATCAACTACAAGGAATGCATGTGCAGATGATGACCATACATCATTGCATATTCTTCTGAATTCGTCAAAGGTCATGTCAGATCCCACATGATCTCTGTACAAATGTTTCATATTCAGTTCGTCTTGTTTAAACATGATTAGAAAATTGGCATTGTCACGTATCAACTGTTTTGGTATACGGCTATAAGTCTGTGCCAGATAAAATGCATCAACGTTACTGTGTCGACCAGTGGTAAAGTAACGTCTGATGGCTTCCTGTTGCTCACAGATCACATCGTCGAAAATTATTATCGAGTTGGCGGGCAACTCATGTGGTGCAGGTATCTCTTCACATGTGTCACACTCGGTGTAGCTCAGTTTAGGTCCAAGGTCTTCCATAATGGTGCGCAGTAGCTGATACTTTGGTTGAAATGCAGTTTTTGAGTAGAGATAGATGTTTGAAAATGAGATTCCTTTACGATCGAAAAGCATGTTGAACAGTAAATTTGTTTTTCCACAGCCTGACGGTCCACATATAATGCAGCGCATATGGTTGGGGAACAAAGGCCCATGACGTTTCTTTGCATTCATTTCTGGGTCGGTCAGACCACAGCCTCTCACCACTTGATCAAAGTCAATTATATTGAACCTGTGACTCCTTTGCACAAACGGCTTCATCACACTAAATCGTATCCTTTCCAGCGCACCAACAGTTTATTACCTTTCCTTCTCAGCACTTTGGCAATTTCAAAAACACTGGGTACTTTGGTTTTCACAATCTCTTCTGCGTAGAATCCTCCTTGCACACGCTGTCCTCTGCAATCTTCCAACTCGTATGTTACAGGCACTGTAGGTCACACACGTGTTACTGTGAACAGCTCATTTGTCCAATTGGGTAGGTAGCCCTTGTCGAATGTCATTTTATACTTGCTTATTCGAACCTTATCACCTGGATTGACTGTTTGGTGAACACCTGGATAGAACCGGTTTTCAGATTTTTCCAACAAGCTCTGTTGATACTCTTGACGTTGTTCACCAAGTCTGGAGAGCAGTAATGTCTCATGCTCTTTTGTAACATCAACCGGTCGCATACCTATTGTCCTATGGATTCTTCCATTGTACTCTTTGACAAGTGAGGTTAGAATATCTGTCCAGCGATAGGTTCCACGCTCAGTGAATTTGATCCACATTAAATGTTTAAGTGTTCTGTTGAAACGTTCCACTATTGAAGCCTTCTTATCTGAATACGTTGAATAGTGATTGATGTCATAGTGTTTCACAAGTTGTTGAAACTTTGAATTGAACCACTCTTTACCATTGTCAGTTTGCAAGTGTTTCATTGGATTCTGCTCAAATATAGGATGCATTGCCTTGACAACTGCATCGGCTGACTTGTTCTTTATCGGAATAGCATAAGCATACTTGCTCAGACAATTGATAATTGTAATAATGTACCTGTATCCTTTGTTCTGACGTGCATACGGTATCATCTCAACTAGATCAGCCTGATACAGATCATCTAGCCCCTTCACAGTTACCATACGTGTTGGGAAATTCCGACGAGCTGACCTGTGCAACTCTCTTGCTATTGTAGCCTTCTCCATACTGATACATAATATATGTTTACATAATATATATACTAGGCATTGAAATGGCGCCAGAATGTCAGTGATTGTTGCACACAGTCACGTTTTTCCTGGATGGCGCCAAGGTCAGTACTGCTGCACACAGACATGTTTTTTCCTGCATCATACCAATGAAGCTGTCAAGGTCAGCGATTACATAACACATTTGCATAATATTGCGCAATTCCACAGACATGTTTCATTGGTATGGCGCCAAAAGGCTAGTTTAAGTCAATCATGGGTTAGAAATTAGTAGCCAACATGTGGATATACAATATTTATTGACAATAGAAATGATATACATACAGTTTAGTCCATGATATCGACAAGCACCCAATGGTACAGCTGTCCCAGGTTGGCAGCAATTTCACACAGTCCTTTGCCAAGAGGGAATTGTAAAATAATAGCATCATTGTAAAGATTACTTATGAAGGCTTCAGGAAAGCATAATGACACTGTTTCCACAAAGTTTTGTAATGTTCCAAATGGTTCAGGTTGTTCTTCGTAGCCGAAACAGAATAGTGGTTGCAGAATCCAGTGGTTGCTGGTAACATGTTGACAATCTCCACAATCGCACATTATATCGCTCTGCTGGCTCCACTGGTGATGGCTGGTGGCGGTGAGTTGTCCAGAGTCTTCAGTACAGCTGTAGTAGTAGAGAGCGTAGGACAGTGTGGTGTACAGACCGTGTCTGATGCAGCAATGATGGCTTCAAGAAAGCCCAGCGATGTGAAGGATGGGTGGAGACAGGTGCGCAAATTGTATGCGCAATGGACTCGTTGGCACAGGTCCTCCTCCACATTGTGTTCTGCAGCCAGCTTCATGTACCATTCGTTAACGTCATGGCCCATTGCATCAATGGCTTCCTGTGTAGTATTCCGGTGTAGCACCATTCTTGACACCAGGCACTGACGTATGTGGAACACATTTGATTTATCCAGTCCATGCTCCCTTGATGTTAGAAATTCCTCAGTCCTGTACTCTGGGTCCAACGATATTGAGCTAACGCTCACAGCAGCTGACACAAGTAGATAGTATGTTGCCTGCATCATGATTGAAGGTCATCCGCCGATGCACGTCCATTTATAGCCTCAATGCTCATTAATTCTTGGAAGTAATCATGACGTCACTGCTGTCCATGACGTCATCATCACTGCTGTCCATGACGTCATCATTACGAGCCCGCTTCGTGGGAGGCTGGTCTTCATCAGTGGAGGTTCTTTTGTTACTGAGCTGATGGTGCCCAAATGCCATAGTGCTGATGCCATCATCCATTATGCTTCGTTTTTCATCAGCATTGCTAAGAACCTTCTTCTTTTGCACAGTTGTCATGATTTGGTGTTTTCGTGTGCTGAACATGACTTGCTCTCTATAGATCGCCTCATCTCCATAGAGGCAGTCCAGGTAGTCGTGGAAGCCGATGTAGCATTTGGCATTGGGATGATCCTTTGATAGCTCTTGACCCAACACAGGTCGCCGTACTCCCTTGGCCTTCTTGATGAGTCCACTCTTTGCCTGGCTAGGGTGAGGATTGTAGCATCGACATGCGTACAGCTTGGAGCGCAGTCCAACATACTTGTGAGGAGCTCTGGCCGAATACTCATCTTTGAACTTCCCCAACACCATTTTGTTTGTGTGAGAGTAGCAAGGATGGTCGGTTGGGTATTCTGACGTGTCAAAGATATCTCGCAGCTCCTTGATGTTGAGTATGTCCTTGTACATATCTTCTGTCTCAACCAGGTAGAAGAGGCTGTCTGTGTCCTGGTACAATAGCTTGAGACGATCGTTGTAGATGGGTTTCATCACATCATAGTGGAATTCGTATATTAGGGTTTTACTGATGTCCAGCAGGCCCCCACCCAAGGCCCCTGACCTTGGCCTATCAGTATTGAATATGCATAGTCATGCTATGGGCTACCTATGTGGATCCCAAACTGTTGAGTCATGAGCAGACACAACTGGAATGAGAAGGTTCATGATGTAGGATCTCTCTCTCTCTTTCTCGTTGAAACTTATCCATTGGAATTTTAGGGAGAGGAGGACCACTTTTAAGGGGGTCATCTTTCGGGTAAGGGGGGACCTTTTTTTAGGATGAGGGGTCCACATTTAGGGAGGGGGACCGTTTTTAGGATGAGGGGATCACTTTTCGGGCAAGGGGGAGCACTTTAAGGGAGAGGGGAACCGTTTTTAGGATGAAGGGGTCAACTTTTCGGGAGAGGGGGGCCACTTTTCGGTAATGGGAGTCATTTTTCGGGTGAGGGGTCCACTTTTAGGGTGAGGGGTACCATTTTAAGGATGAGGGGTACCATTTTTAGGATGAGGGGGTTAACTTTTAGGGGGAGGGGTACCATTTTTGGGACAGAGGAACCACTTTTTGGGTAAGGGGAACCATTTTTCGGCAGAGGGGGTCCACTTTTAGGATGAAGGGGTCCACTTTTAGGAAGAGGGGGGTCACTTTTAGGGAGAGGGGGGCCACTTTTAGGAAGAGGGGTCACTTTTAGGACAGGGGGGTCCACTTTTCGGGGAAGGAAGGTCATTTTTCCGGTGGGAGGGGCCACATTTAGGGTGAGGGGGGGCCACATTTAGGGTGAGGAGGGTCATTTTTCGGGAATAGGAACCATTTTTCGGTGTAGGGGGTCATTTTTTTGGGAGAGGGGGGCCATTTTTCGGGAGAGGGGGGTCACTTTTCGGGGGAGGGGGGCCTTATTTAGGGAGAGGGGGGCCACTTTTTGGGGGAGGGGCAAATTTTTGGGGGATTTTTGGGGGAGGGGGAAGGGGGGAGGGGGGGGGTAGAGGGGAGGGGGAGGGGAACATTTTGCAGGGTGAGGGGGGGGGTAAAGGTCAAAGGTCAAGGTTGCACTGAAATTGGTAAAAATATACTACTGGTGTCCAGTGTTTTCTTGGCCTTCCAACATCTCGCCTTCCATCCTGCTTCAATTTCCATGCCTGAAGTGGGAGACGGCTTGGTGACATTCGGAGTAGGTGATTTGTCCATTTTATTCTGTACTGTTTGATCACATCTGCAAGTGGTTGTACATTGCACTCTCTTCGTATTATTTCATTTCTTATGTGATCACGCTTAGAATATCCTTGGACGCTGCGCAGAAACCTCATTTCAGAAGCCTGAATCCTTGAATCACCTTTCTTGGTCTTTGTCCATACCTCACTTCCATACGTCATCAAAGGTATAGCCATCGTCTTATAAAATTTTATTTCTGTGTTTTTTTCTGGCCTTACCCCTCTAAGTCCGATGGATAGTTCCACAGATCATGTTGAACTTGGCTATTTTCTGAGGTATGTCAAGTTCTCTATCAAAGGATATATCGCAGCCAAGATATTTGAAATTATTCATCTGCTCCATAATCACAATGTTTATGACTATTTTGGAACGTAAGGGCCACTTGCCCACAAATGCCATTACTTTTAACTTCTGGCCTGAAATAATCATATTAAATTACTTGCTCACAACTTGGAGTTTATGAATGGCCATCTGCAGACAATCCTCACTTTTCTGGATTATCACTGTATCGTCAGTAAACATCAGAGAGTTGAGAAAAACTCCTTGCCCTACTTTAACACCTGAGTCCACTTTTTTTTGCCAAGTATTCATCAGCTCGTCAATATAAATATTAAATAATGTTAGTGAAAGTGGGCATCCTTGTCTGACTCCTTTGTTGGTGGTCAACTCTCTTTCTGTTTCACCCTTGACACTTATTACTACTGATGTTTTCCGATACAATCCAGCAATGACAGTCACAAGATGTCTTGGGTATCCTTTTTTAAGCATTATTTCCCACAGCAGAGATCTATTAACGTTGTCAAACGCCTTCTACCAGTCAATAAAAGCCAGATGAGTTGGGCAGTTGAATTCCCGTCTTTTCTCTATTAGCATTTTAATAGTAAAAACTACGTCAATACAAGAACGGCCTTTTCTGAAACCCATCTGGTTCTCTGCAATCAAGGCATCTGCTATTTGTTGGAGCTGTCTATTCAATAGAGAAGCAAATATTTTAAAAGTTGTGTCCAAAAGGCTTATCCCTCTGTAATTTTGAGGGTCAGATCTGTCCCCTTTTTTGTAAAGGGAAATAACTGTGGACCTTGCCCATGACTTTGGCATCTTGTGGGTTCTCCAGCATACATTGAACAGATGTAGCAACCTCAGATGCAGTATGAATCCTCCATATCTGATCAATTCAACATTTATTCCATCAGGACCTGGAGCCTTGCGATTTTTGGCAGCCTTCAACACACTCTGCAGTTCTGTCATTGTTATATCATCTACAGAGCATTGTGTACATCCTTCAAAACTGTCATCTCTCATTTCATCATCATACCACAATTTTTGGTAATGTTTTACCCAGTCATCTATGGAAACACAGTTTATTTCAGCAGTATCCCTCTTTTCTTGGTTCTTATGAACTTATATGCCAATTCCTGGCGGCCAAATAGATCATCCTCAACATTATTAATGAACTTATCCCACACTGATTGATAAGCTCTTCTGACTACTGATCTAGCATGATTCCGAGCTTGACAATATAGAAATCTGTTATTTTCAGACTGGTTCTGCAGCCAGAGCTTATACAAACGTTGCTTTTCTCCAACTGCTTGTCTTAACTCTTCATTCCATATTCTCAAACCTTTTCTTCTATGTAGCTTTCTTCTCATGCCAACCGCCTCAGAAGCCGCTGCCTTTACTGCTGAAGCAATGTTATGCCACTCTGTTTCTATGTCATTTTCAGTTGAGATTGTCATTAGCTTCTCTGTGACCCGGCTCTGGTAGAAATATTTAATGCTGTCATCATCTAAAAGGGATACTTTGAAAACCTCCTCAACCTTTTGATGTCTGGGATTTGAAGAGTGCTTCCATCTTTTCCATAGATCTATCTTTCCAACTACCATGAAATGATCGGAGTTTAGATCAAACCCCCTGTGAAATCTAACATCCCTTATCTGACCAGCCAATCTTTGATTTATGATGATATAGTCAATGATTGATCTATATCCTCTTGCTGCCCAGGTGAATTTATGGGTATCCTTCTTTCTAAAGAAAGTATTTGTTATTTTCAAATTATTGAAGGTTACAAAATCTCTAAGTTTATTCCCATTTCTGTTTGCAACATCTTCTCCAAAAGTACCAACACAATTTAGGATAGGATTTTTTCCAACACGTCCATTGAAATCTCCAAGCAACAGTAAGTCATCATTAGGATTGATGGCAGCTATAACTTTCTGAAGTTGCTGGTAGAAAGTTTCTGTTTCTTCCTTTTTCACAGGGTCATTTGAATCCTCAGGAGCATAGACTGCAATGACGGTAAAGTTGTCTCTGTCATGTTGAATTCGTACCGACATCATTCGCTCATTTATAAATTTATAGTCTCTGATGTTTTTCCCCAACTTTTTTCTATAAATATTGCAACTCCCTTGCTGGCTCGTTGGTTCCTTGCAACTCCACTAAACAACATCAAGTAGTTCTCCCTGTAACAGCTATACCCTGCATTTTCTTCTTGGTCTCTGTAATAACAGCCAATTTTATTTTATTTTCATATAATATCATTTATATTCAAACCGCATTGGTAAGCTGACTAAGCTACCACGCAGTATGAAACAGTAGATAGTTCAAATTCTCATATTCATAAGCCCCCCCCCCTGGGCCCCTCTGCCAATTATGTAGTTTTGAATTATAACCGCCTAACTCGCCGGTATCTGGGCCAGCTCACATTCTTTGTTTGTTAGACCCCTTACGTTCCACGTGGCAATTTTTACAGTTTCCGATATCCATTTATTCTTTGTAATAGGCATTCCATTATTTTTGTTTCTGATTTATCCTGTCATTATCCGAGGCTTGCTTTGAACACTTGCCAGTAATTTTAGATTTCCTCCAGCTGGGTTATGAGCCCGGCGTGGAGTAAGACCAGTAGTGGGGCCGCCACTTTAGAGCATCTGGACACGCTCTGGGTTTCATTTGGAGACCCACCTCCTAGGTTTATTTGCCTCCTCTGCTGTTGGGAAATATATTCCACCATCAGAGCCATTGACCAGCTGGTTTTTGTCTACCCTGGGTATATTACTTCTCCAGTACCCTCCAGTCAAGAGACTGGCGAGCATACCCCATCGCCAGGGGCGGCACCCGATAGCAGATCCAGCAACAGCCACGGGACATTCATAGATATAATATAAAATTTGATATTTATATGTGTGTGTGTGTGCGTGTGTGTCCTTTATGCCAGCCAAAACCGTTCACCTGGTTGCAATGAAACTTTGGAGGATGCTTGGTGGCATGCCTGGGAGGGTTTCTGAGTTTTTAAAATCCACCCAAAAAAAGGGAGACTCAGGAGGCGTAGCTGGGAGGGTTTTTGAGTTAGGCGGTTATAATTCAAAACTACATAATTGGCAGAGGGGCCCAGGGGGGGGGCTTATGAATATGAGAATTTGAACTATCTACTGTTTCATACTGCGTGGTAGCTTAGTCAGCTTACCAATGCGGTTTGAATATAAAGCTTTAAAGTTGCCAAAAAATCGTTCGCCGGGGCGCCAGGGCGAACTATCAAATATGTATTTGAAAATTTTCAACTATATTCTGCTTTATATAGTGTGACAGCCCATTCTACCCAACTTGCCAAGGAAGATCAAATCCAAATCATGTAAAAATCTTAAACCCCACAAAAAATGGTTTGCGGGGCTGCCGGGGGTTACTAAATTTGAGCATTTGAACTGTCTACTGCTTTGTATTGTGTGATAGCACATTCTGCCCAGCTTTCCAATGCAATTTAAATTCAAAACCACTTGAAAAACACCCAAAAATTATTCGAAGGGGCGCCAGAGGGGAGTAATAGATATAAGAATTTGAGGTATCCACTGCTTTATATCGAGTAATTCCACTCAGCTTACGCGGTTCAAATTCAAAACTATGTAAAGATATGAAAAGACGTTCATGAGAGCGCCAAGGGGGATCTTAAATTTAAGAGTTTGAGCTATCTACTGTATCACGTGATAGTTCATTCTACCTGCTTAAAGAATGTGTTTATGTAATATTGAAATATTTCATCCCAACAACGCAAAAAACACCAAGTAGCCCAACCCAAAATAAAAAAGTGGAAATTTAAAAAAAGGTTGGAAGGGGTAAAAATTCAACTTTTCAACGGTAACTTTCATCTGTTCAATGTGTGATAGCTCATTCTAGACAGTGCATCAAGGCAGTTAAAATCCATAACTTATACCGAATATTTGATACTATGTCTGACGTCGTTCGTGTAGATGTGAATGCACCTTTAGGCGGTACAAAGTTTGCCGGGTCAGCTAGCAATATCATAAAGGCCTTAATGAAAAGAATGGCTACGTGGAAGAATGACTGAACAACGAATACCGTACTAAGGAAACATGTATGAAGCGAGAATGGATGGAAAATAAATAGAGGCCAAGGAATCGCTGATGGATGAAATGGAGGTTGATATGAGAAGGATGGGGATCAGGAAATAGAAACAAAAGGCAGATGACCACTTGGTTTGGAGGCAGATGGTTGGAGAGTTTGAAGCTCACTCAAAGCTGTGAAGTCGGAAGAAGAATTTCCTTGTGCCAGTGACTGGAGTGATATGATGATTAAATCCCATCCATATATTTTTATCAATAAGCCACTAGATTAGTCTATTTTAGATGACAGTGCAATGATAAATATAATCATTTTAACACAAGTACAACAACTACATTTTCGGAATGATCTTCGATATTTAAATTCAACATAAAACTCAAGAGTTAATTTGCTCCACAGTATTTTAGAATATAATTTCAACTAAATTTGCAATGTAAGTTGCTAAATGAAAAAGCAGGTGGGAATTTGTTTTTAAAAAGTACCTTGGCGCATGATGCATGGCAAATTTGGCGCATTGTACTGCTTTCTGTATGTCACCTTCTGCTTGCCAGTAGAGAGTGGCAAGATTGTAGAGGAACCAGGAAGTATTATTTTGCTTTAAGCCAGCAACCAACTGGCGGCCTGTCAAAGTTATCAGCGAGTCCAACTCAACTGAGACGTCAACCAACTTTGAAAAATTCCATGGCTGAGATAACACCTGTACAGAACGAAAACTAATTAGGAAAATTAATAAATTCTTCACCTATCTACAAATTTGATGAATGGTATTTCAGACTGTTATTTAATATTGTACATAAATTCGAAACATAAGTCCAAGAAAATCAACGATCATTTATTATTTTTATAAAATTTTGTAACTTTATGTGTATAGATGATCCAGCAGAAAAGCTCTTAATGAAATAATATGTGGTCAAAAGTTTTAATTAATTTCGTAGACAAATTATTCAAATAGAGATAGCTTCAAAAAGAAAAAAAATCAAACTACAAGAACTCAATCGAACTTGAATAAAGTTGAATTGTAAAATTACTGATCAAAAATTACTTAATTTTATTTCAATATACATAACATAAATACATCTTTTTATTTCTAAGAAATAATGCATTAATAACTAGAAATAATATTATTCATATTAAATAAATAATATAAACATTGATATTTCATTTTATCCATATATGCAGTATTTAAATAGATGACATTTTTTTTTTAGTATTAATTTCAATATTATTTTAATATTTGTAGAACTTTGTATTTATTAGTATTCATATCAAAATTTTAATAAATTATAATACATATTTTATTGTTTTTAATATTCTTAAATTGTTAACTGCTAATTATCAATCATTAATAATTATTGTTGATTAATAATATTTTAATGTATTGATAATTACCAATCAAATATACAATATTTAATAAATACTCAATTTTTTAAATATTTTTCAATATTCGTAGAATAAAAAAAAAATAATAAGTTAGTTTGAAGTGACTGACAATTGAATAAACTGACAAATATACATAAACAGAATTTATTAATTTCGAATTCCTTTAATTGCTATTACTTTATACTGAAGACTTCCGCAATGGCGGATATTGACAACAGCATTCATCGATTCCCATCAGCTTTTCAATGCTGTTGTCAATATCCGCCATTGCGGAAGTCTTCAGTATAAAGTAATAGCAATGAAAGGAATTCGAAATTAATAAATTCTGTTTATGTATATTTGTCAGTTTATTCAATTGTCAGTCACTTCAAACTAACTTGTGAGATACGAGCCGATATGGCCAAGTTGAAAATGAATGCTCCTGTGCAGAAAGGTCTCCATGGTCTAGTGGTTAAGGCGCTCAACCGGCAATTGAGAGGTCCGTGGTTCGATTCCCGGTGGTGACTGATATTTTTGTACAGTAGCATTCATCGATCCCCATCAGCTTTTCAATGCTGTTGTCAATATCCGCCATTGCGGAAGTCTTCAGTATAAAGTAATAGCAATTAAAGGAATTCGAAATTGATAAATTCTGTTTATGTATATTTGTCAGTTTATTCAATTGTCAGTCACTTCAAACTAACTTGTGAGATACGAGCCGATATGGCCAAGTTGAAAATGAATGCTCCTGTGCAGAAAGGTCTCCATGGTCTAGTGGTTAAGGCGCTCAACCGGCAATTGAGTGGTCCGTGGTTCGATTCCCGGTGGTGACTGATATTTTTGTACAGTAGCATTCATCGATTCCCATCAGCTTTTCAATGCTGTTGTCAATATCCGCCATTGCGGAAGTCTTCAGTATAAAGTAATAGCAATTAAAGGAATTCGAAATTAATAAATTCTGTTTAAAAAATAATAATGTTACAGATTCATACACTAAAATAATGCTGACAACACTTCAAAGTAACACTCGAACTTTATTTACACAATTAACTCACAGCAAACACTAATGAGTAATAATTATCACGCAAATTCAATAAGAAAAACAAACAAAGAAGAAGAAGAATGGGGATGAGAAAGAAAGAGGCTAATAAATTAAATTTTTAAATAGATTGTGTCACTTTCCAGATATCCCGCCTAGAAATTAATTGGGCAACCAGCTAGTTAATAAATAATACGTTAAGTAAGAAGAAGATCACCACACATGAATTGCATTCACTTTGAATTGTCAAAACATCAATCTTTTGCCGAATCGCAATATCCTGCTTATTTGTATTGAATAACGAATCAAACTTGGGTCGTCCATATGAAGTTGGTAAGCATAGAATCAATTGAATCAATAAATTAGAATTTGATGAACTTACTTTGTACCAATAAATTATCAATATGATAATGCTGATGATAAAGTACCTGAATGTGAGGAAACATGTGCATGCTGAAGTTCAAGGATGAAAATTGAGTGCAGTCAGGGCTGTTGGAAGTTCCCTTAGGAACATCGCTTTCTTTAGGTAACAATTCATCCACACTGGAAATTTATAAGATTAAAGTAAGAATCAAATACAGCTGTACAATCAGTTTTACAAAGATTGAATAAAAGAATATTTATAATACTTATAGACTATTTTCAATACCTTTCACTTTTAAAAAATTATTTTCACGGAGTTTCAAGTCACTGATGTAAGAACAGTTTTCAAACAAATCATTCCTTCAACATTTTCAAAAGCCTCTTTACTAACATTTTTTTTTCTCAAAAATAATCACTGAATATAAAATTTTTGAAAATACCATAATCAATTTACTAGTGTAGCTCTTCTCACTCAAAGGGGATAATATTTACGAAAAAATTATGACAAGAAAAATTTCGCAATTATCTCAATCTTTGAGTCAGTGGGTCTGGTAAACTGATATAATTCTATTATCCCAGTGAGGAAAGCAATTGCAAACTACCTCACTCATTTGCGAAATAGGCTAAAATTAAACATAACGTTTAGGTCTGAAGTGTCACCTACAGTCGAAATCGTCTACGGCATGTATAAATACATACATATTGGGAAACAGTAACCATAAGAAGTAGCTATAAGAAGTTCTATGTATGAAGCAGTATCTCAACCGTTTTTGAATAAATACAAGAGTGAAATCTCAAGGTTCAGCCAATGAAAAGTCATTATTATTATCATTGTTTTCGTATTGTTTGATTACATCGCCGAAACAAGAAAAAAAGGTCCTGACACGGATAAAACTATGAAACAAATCCATAATCCAACAGTTTCTGTTCCACTGCCATGGGTTGTATTTCAACATACAATGTACACACCACCATTAGGCTTTTCCCCAACTTGGAATTCAACTTTAAAGTTTTTTCACAGTCAGGACTTCTTGTTTCAGCAATATAATCCACCATTCCCGAAGATGAATTCAAATAATACGAAACTTTGGCGATAACAATGACTTTTCATTGACTGAACCTTGCGGTTTCACTCGGGGAAAAATAATTACTGTATATTACGAAATAAATTGCAGTGAATGTGTACCAAACTCTAGACCAAGTTATTAAAAATGGTACTAAAAATTGACATTAAACGTTCACGGGAAAAAATTGAAGAAAAATATATACGTGGTTCAAGTACAGTCAAAGGCAAATGGGAACATTGATGAAATAATCAAATTGATGGAGAAGATATAGCCAATTTTTTTACCATAGCTATGTAAGTTGTAAAGCGAAGAGAGGTTGTCAAAAATCAAATGGATGGAGGAAATGGAAGGACCTCGAAGAGGAAAGTAAAACTAAAAAAAAAACTGATTCATATTACAAATAATGATGATAATACAAAAAATGATTAGTTTTTGTTTTTGGACAATATTGTGGGATAATTGTAATTTTAACATAGACAAAGATTATTCCTTAATTTGTTGGTTCATATCTTCAACAAAAGTGCAGAACTAAACAAACAAAACGGAAAACTTACAAGATAAGGAATTCATGAAATTGACGTTAAACGTTTTTAAAGGAAGTGAATAGGCCTAGCTGAATCTTATCATGCAGGATGAGTCAGACGGAAGTTACTAAGAATTGGCAAATAACACCCGTCACACATTCATAGGCTAATTCATGATTTTATCGATCCTTACTCGTACTTCACAGGCAAATAGTGGGAAAAGTTCTGTTAAGCAGGTACATTAAAAAAGATAGAACATTCAAATTAAAATTTTTGGATTGTTCATCAGGAATTTTCCAATTAAATTAGTGCTATCAATAATACTTTTATTTAATTTCAGAGTATTACTTGGAATGATACAATGTCGCAATAGAGTGAAAATCATCGATATATTTTCCTAGAACCTTATTTGACATTGGGCAGCTCGCCAAGCGTCACAAGCATATAGCGTCATTTTTTTTTTTTAATTACCAAATTACACAATAAACTAATAATTATATAATTAAGCTTTTTCAGTCTAAAAGTGCTGGAAATGTCCATCATGATTTTCAATGCATACCTCAACGCGTCTTCTTACAATGCCTCAAAAAGGATTGGAAGAAATCGGTAGTACATTGTATATGACTGCATACAACCTTTTCCAATGTAGCAGCCGTAACGTTCGTTATACTTTTTTCAGTTTATCTACTGAGTGTGAGTTGTTTGATCTTTCAAAAATCCCCACAAATAAAATCAGGGGGACTCAGATCCCTCCCCCCGTTGTTCAAGAACATTGTCACTCTTACATAAATGAACTTGTAGCTCGGACTTAAGAAACTGTTTAGTGCATGGTGGCGTAATCTAGCAGTACTATCGCAAATTAATTACCTTACTCGCAATATCTTTTTGCTAAAGTTACCCAACTTTTTATGCAATCGTTATAATACGCGAAACACCTGATTTCTGCATTCTTTTACTTTGCCACACTAATTTTAACCTGTTCGCTCTCCAGGTTCGAAAACTGTTAGAAAAAAGTATCTTTGCTGCACTCGAGAAACTACTCCACACTCGCCTGCAGCTCGTGAGTATTGCATTTCTCTCGCGGAGCAAAGTGCTACTTTGCACACTAGTTACACAAATAACTATTGTGACCTCAACTGTCATTCCTGTGAAGCAAAAAATCGGATTGCGCGACTATAGTCACTCTGTATGTCTTGTGGAAGAGAAGGAAAGAAGAAGAGGGAGATTTCTATGCACTACAGGCCATTACCAATATATCGGTAAAAAACTCTTAACTAAAAATTCTACATGAAATCTTTTATGTAAAGTCGTCCGCACACGGAGTGTTCGCCAAACGTGACAGGCGTCAATCATCATAATTACATTTCATATGGCATAGAACTTTGGGGAGCTACAACTTTGCAGAACATGAATAAAATATTTATTCTGCAAAAACGTGCAATAAGATACCTGGCAGGATTAGGCTTTAACCACACTTGCCGAGATGCATTCAGAAATCTATCTATTCTCACCGTTCCATGCATTTTTATTTATAAAGTAATTTTATTCGTGGCTAAGAATATCAGAAATTTCACTACAAATTCAGACGTGCACATTATAATACTAGACATAGGAACAATCTGAGTGTACAGTCTCATCGGCTTTCTCTTTATGAGAAAAAGCCCAGTTATATTGGAGTGAAATTGTTTAATAAATTACCAACTCATTTGAAACACAGGACAGCTACCTTCAAAAGAGATTTATACCGATTTTTAGTTGAGAAAAGGTATTATAGTTTAGACGAATTTTTAGATGACACATATACATAACGTATATATGAGGTTTAGATATTACTTGATGTTAGATTTATTTGATGTTATAAAAAGTGCATTCACATAATAGATATATGACTGTATAAAATAATAATTGATTGACTGTAATACTGGAATTCTATTGACGTTGTTCAACTTTATGGATATTTCTGTATTGTGTTGAATAAAATAAATATTCTATTCTATTCTATTCTAATATAAAACAACAGTTTGTCAAGTTCGAGCTGCAAGGTAATTTATGCAAGAGCGACAATGTTCTTGAACAACGGGGAAAGGGGGGTCTTGAGTCCCCCAGATTTTTATTTGTGAGGTTTTTTCAAAGATAACGTGTATTCAAACAACCCACATACAGTAGATGATCTGAAAAAAATATAACGAACATCATTATTAATTTATTGTGTAATTTGGTAATTTCAAAAAATTGAAAGGCAATGTAAAAACATGTTTTTCAGGAGGAAACAGGATGATTAGTCATCCTGTAGAAAATGTCTAATGCATAAGCAAACTAGTATAAGAAAAAAATAAAAAAGCTTTGGAAAAATTACTTTTACTTCATCAATCAATTAAATTTTGTACTACGCAAAAAATAATATGACAATTGGCTAGGACTGAAAACTGAAACTCAATAGAAAAAAAGCAATTCAAGTGAACTTGTGGTTGTAGATAGATTTGTTCAAACTAGCATCTGCAGTAGTAGTTGATATACATTAAAATAAATAGTTTTGTTAATAGAATAGAATAGGTTTTTATTCTCAAAGCGAAACTGAGACTGTAAAGTATTTTTTTCTACTTGTACAAAGTCTACGTTGTGGACTGCTTCCTGAACTGTCCGTTACAATCGCCGAATAACCAATATTAATAACGAAAAAAATTAATTGAAAGCTCATTCGAAGAAGTTTCCATGTTCAAAAAGCACTACATTGAGAATCCAAAAAAGGACAGATATCACCAACAAAGAATAGATTTATAATTATGATTATTTTGATTATGGGACGAAAAGCTATTAAAATTGAATAAATTTTGAAAAGTTCAGTACTCACTTGATGCCTTCTCTTTCACTCGCATCGTCAAAAATGTTGACATAGAGATCAACTTCCGACAAACGCAGGCCGATGTTGCGACAATCCAAGTCGGACTTCAATACACGATCTTTGAGCACTGAAAAACTCTCCAGGCCAGTCCATTGAGATTCAATTATGGTATTTCTTTTCAACATCTCAGCGTACAGAGACTCGATTCTTTCCAAGCGTTTCTCTTGCTCCAGTAACGACATCAGATCGAATGGCTGACGCAGGTAAAATGCTGAATCCAACTGGCGACAAATATTTACAGTACGTTGATTCTCTCATTAACTGATTGATTTTATGACTAAAATGAAAATATCAAACGCCGCATTTACTTGACTAATTCTAACTCATTTTTGGACAACTTTCTGTGTGATTCAAGTTAGAAATATCTTCTTATTTTCTACTCTCGGTATCTAAATGCGATAAAATATGATAGGCCTAAATAAGTTTCTATTTTATTGTTATTAATAATAATAGTATAATAACCGAAGAAGGCTCGACCAAAATGGACAGAAGAAAGAAAGAAGAACATGAGTGAAAAAATGAAAGCAGCCTGGAAACTCCGCAAGAAGAACCAAAGTGCTTAACGTGAACCCAAAGGGTCATATACGTGGATAATAATAATAATAATACTGTAGTATTATGTTGGATGGGTGGATTAGCAGAAAGCGTTTGACTCAGCCCCTCATTCCTGGCTGAGACATGTGTTGGACTTGTATAAGATAAACCCATGTCTCATCACCTCTCTGGGTAGTGTGATGATGCAGTGGATACAAAAATTTGATACTGGAAAGATCAAGGAATCATACATCAAAGAGGAATGGGAAAAAGTGCCAGCTGACTCATAGGAGAAGTTCCATACAAAAAATAACAGGAATTAATACCAAAGGCACAATCTCTAAGGCAAAATTCATGGGTGAACTTTTTGGTCCTTTCCTAATCAAAACTGGTGCATGCCAAGAAGATGGATTATCCCCTATCCTTTTCAGAATTGAAAAGGCTAGGCCAGTGGAAGCCAACAAGGCTTGGAAAACCCAATGACAATGAAGAAGTATCATGCCTGGCCTTTGCAGATAATAAAACAACAGCAATCAAACAAATATAAGTTCTGAAAGTATGTGGAGAGAAAGTGGGCCTACAAATATCTTACCAAAAGACCGAATTTTTCTGCTCAAAAATAGGCATATAAGAAAATTGAAAAAATATGGTGAAATTCTTGAATCCACAAGGAGAAAAGATTGCATGGAGGACACTCTATAGAAAATGAAGAGAACACACAATATTTACAGTAAGAAATGCATGTCCAAACACACACAAAAATCAGACATTATAACACAGTAATAAAACCAGAACTATATTCCAGTGAGACAATTACACTTCATACAAAACGTGATATAGAAAATATAGGCCTACTAAAATAAGAACGAAGAATAATTAGAAAAATACTTGGTCCAAATCCACTGAAGAGGGGCATAGATTACACTCCAGGAATGCAACAGAAAGGATGTCCAACCTGGCAGCAGACTAAGAAAAAGAAGGTTAAAATTCTGTGGCCATATCAGTAGGCTTCCAGCAACAAGACTTCACAGGATCCTTACATATATAAATAGAGTCAAATCAACAACATCATGGATTAAATAAGTACACATAGATCTACAACAGGCACAAATTGAACAATCAGAAATTCAAAACAGAAACAAGATACAAGTGGAATGTAAAATCAGAAAGAGAACGCCCAAAGAAACCAGGAACAAAATAGATGGAACACTGAAAGAGAATTCACGTGGAGAGATGCAAGAGGTTTGGTGACTTAGGAAGAGCCAAAATGCTTTGTGCGGTCCATTGGGGTCGATATACGCACATAATAGAAAAGGATACAATTGTAGCTGAACTTTTGAGAAATTCAGGCCCAAACTTTCTTTAAGAAATAACAAAAATAATGCACAATATTTGGCAAACCGAAATAGTCCCAGATTATTGGAAACTTGCACTACACAAAGAAGATAATAAATCTGATGTCAACCACTATAGAGGGATTTCCCTTTTACCAGTAATTTACAAATTTCAGCCACTGAATATGCTACAGCGCCAAGAAGCAGACAGAAGTGTTGCCGAAGTGCAATTCATTGTCTCAGCAAATGATAATTAATAGCCAAATAGAAATAAGCTTGTGTTTACCCAGGTAACTATCAAAGGTGAATATAAGATTTTAACTATATATAAAGTATACATACTGAGATTAAAGTATACAGGCAGAATAATAACTGGTAAAGACAATACTGTTTGAAATTGTTACCTAATCAATTACGCTCTTAAAAGCATTGTGCTCAGAAACCACCAGCAGTTCTGCAAAATATCTGTTGAAGACTATGAAGAAATGGTAATCGTCAAGAAAACTAGTAATTTGCCATGGATCCACCTTATGGTATTCCTTATACAGTAAGATAATATAGTATAAATTATCTTAGGTCAGGTGATACAATTCCTAATTGTAAGCGGAAAGAATTGGAACAGAAGTATCACAGATATAACTTTCCATCGTTATAGACCAACTACAAAGATACTATATATTCAATTCGATTTCATATAGATAATGGATGGGATAGTCCAGAAATCTACAATCAACTGTAAAACCATTTCACTAGGCTATATCACCAAGAAATTCATCAAGAATAATAGGCCTATAGTTTAGATTAATAATAAATACACTATTTAACGCTTCAAAGACATGATGATTATTAAAAAGCTCATGAATATAACTTATTTGAAAGTGTAGCCGTATTAAAATGTTCCAGAAATGGAAAATAAGTGATACTGTATAACCTATTTTACCTGTGATTGAATTCTTCCGTTTTCGGTAACTACCCAATGAGTAGATGCTGATATTCCAAGAAAAATCTTGAATAAGACAGCAAATATTTTCCATGGTCTCATTTTAACCGAAAAGTTACTTAAAACTACTGATGTAGAACATTTAAAATAATTTTATTTTGCCGTAACGTTACTATAAACATGGAAATGTGTGTGTGGTTTTTGGTTGGTGGTTATGGTTATCCGCCATGTAGATTAAATAGCTTTTGTTCTTATCACCTGTTTAAAGATCTTACATGAAATTTTATAGAATATAGTACCTTAAATGATAAATTTCCATCAAGAAAAATAAAAGAATAATTCGAACTAATTTTTATCTATTCCATGATCTAGAAACGTATAATCTTGTCCTAAAGTGAGCTATTGATAACTCATTCCTACGTTAAAACTTGGAAGTTCTCACATAAATAATTTCTTTATATTAATTCACCAGATATTTATAATTTTTAAATATAAAAATTGTGATTAAAAAGAGTAGAAAGACAGGAATGCAAGATTTCAAATAACTACATTTTATTTTGGCTAACCTGCGAGAACTGTACCATGTGATCGCCAATCGGTTTGATCGTGGAGGGGGAGAACATTTTATATACGCGTGTTTCCTGAAGTGTTATCAGATACAGTGTCTCTATTTAGTGCATAGTGCTTTCATTTTGAAACTAAGGTGCCATTTAGAATTTCATAAGTTGTCAGCTTCAGTGTGAGTTACAATTTATAATTCAACAATAATTGTCAGCATCCAGTGAGGTCTACAATTATTGTGTGAAAATGGCTGTCAGTCAAGTTCGTCAAAATTTCCACAACGACTGCGAAGGCGGTATCAACAAACAAATCAATTTGGAACTATACGCAAGCTATGTCTATCTGTCTATGGTAAGTTAGATATAGAACATGAACTAAAAAAAACTCATTTAGACTTGTCTTACGAATTTTCCTGTCATATAGCATAACCGATTCTTGGGTTTATTTCATAATCTTACATGAAATGTCATGTTCACATTCCTTGATTTCTTTGAAGTAGTCTTATCTACAGTCAATCTCGTTTACCAAAAGCATACATTTAATTATGTTCCTATTCCCAAATTATAAGGTTTGTAGGCTAAACTTTGTGATATTTCAATATTTTATTCTAGTTTCAGTGCCACTCTAGAACAAAATAGAATATTTATTGTAACCGTTACTGCAGTGTTAATGATTTTTTTAAACGATTCAGTTATGATGATAATTTCTAAAAAGCATTTCCAGCCAATAAATAAGTTGTTAGCCAAAATTTTTATACGAATTGCATGGGTATAATGTTTTTACATGGCTGCATACGGTACGATACTTCTGTTCTTCGGTAATTGATAAGTACAGTATAATACGGTATTCATCGGGATGGCTTACTTACTTTTTTTTACTTCTTGGGTCTTCCCAACAGTCTGGTGACAGGGGAGTCGTCATCCATGACAGGACTCATGAGAAAATTAAGAACTTTTTGGTTCGAGTAAATTGGAAATTTTTTATAAAAGCTCACTTGAAATGTTTAAGAACAACTTTTCTGGTACATTAGACATGGAATGTAAATAAGTCAAGTTGTAAGTTTGATGTAATGGTTTGCTCGATAATGAAATATTCTGTATTCATAACATTACAAAGAACAAAACAAAAGTTGATTAGAAATTTAAAATTTTGCTTACAAATATAATTTCTATTGAAATTAGTTTTTTAAAAAATAAAAGAATAAGAAATGGAAGAATAGGCTGAATATTAATTATAATATAGGCCTAAACTTTATATGATATAATACAAACTTTCTTGAGCAGGTAATTTTAATTAATAGTCTATAATCAGGAATTTAAAAATATAAAAAATTCAAGCCGATTAGAAGTTAGTTATGGTAATTAAGTTACCTATGCACTATTTCTTGGAGTCATAGTGTTTCTAATCTGTGACATTTATTTTGCAGTCCTATCATTTCGACCGTGATGATGTAGCCCTTCCTGGGTTGGCACATTTCTTCAAGAAATCTTCTGATGAGGAACGAGAACATGCATCGAAATTGATGAAATACTTGAACAAGCGAGGAGGGCGCATCAATTTGGTTGATGTTAGGGCTCCGCCTCGCCAAGAATGGGGAACTGCAGAGGAGGCTATGTCTGCAGCCTTGCAACTTGAAAAGGATGTCAATCAAGTAAGTGCAATACATTTGATTATTTTATATGTCATTCATCCTTCATAAAAAGCCTGGATGGCCGGGTCGTTTAATCAGTAGCAAGATAAATTTTCGAAGGATGTTATCATGCAGAAGCAGGAAGTCTGGTGCCATAACTTAACACAATTTTTAATTAACTTCGAACTAATTGAGGTTTATATTGAGTTTTTTTTAAAATACTAGGTGGAAAAAATTTAAACATCCTATATTTAATACATGTCATCTTCTAAATCCTCCCATTTGGTCGAAATGCAAAATTGATAGAAAACAATTAGAAATAACCAATAACAATTTTACTTTTCAGAGCTATTAATCGATTTAAGCAATTAGGCTTATATTATACGTAGGGATGTATCTACTTGAAATTTAATAAAGGGAATGTAATAAATCAAAATGTCAACTTTTCTGCTATTCTATTGAAAAAAACAAATAAGAATCATTAAAAAGTGTTTGCTCACTAGTTTTATTTTTTGCCAAGCCAGCGTTATTTTGAAGTCAGAATATTTATTTTTTAACAGCTTATTTCTCTGGATTTCTTGTTCCATGACGGACTGCGTTGTTAATATTAACTTTTCATGTGAAAATTTTGACTGCAAGTCGTTAAATTCACATGAAAAGTTAAGCTTATTTTTGTCAACATACAGTATTAGCCTAATAATTTTTATCAACAGACAACATATTGTTTGGAAAGCAATTAAAAACTTCAACTCATTCTTCAAACTCAACAGTAACCTTGCAGATACCGGTTTATTTTGCATCTATGAGTGCAATAATTATATGTTTGGTTTGCATTTTTGTTGATATTTATTAATAACTTTGAAGTTGCAAAAAGTACGGGGTCATCAAGATTCGCCTTGTTTTGATTGAGAAACCAACACAGTATTGGAACGCAGCTTCACTGAGACGTTATCGTAATGCTACAAAACAGGGTCAAGAGTAATTTTTTGTCAACGTTGTTTGTATCTTGCTGTACATGTAAAACTTGACGCATCTAATAAGAATGGCCCAGTTTCTGTTGGAATTTCCTGTTAGATACCACAGCATTTATAATAACGTAATAAATACGTATAGTAGTCACGGTTGCAACACAGTGATTCGACAATGATCCAGATTTCTTAATCATTCACCATGAAATTTAAATGAAAAAAATCCATCAGTCGGAGTTGAGACTGTAAAGTTATGTGACACTGTTAAGACAGTGATGTCTTAATTTCTAATAAATAATTTTTCATTTTCATAGGGAATGATTTGGAACCCTGGATAATTGTCGAATTATTGTGTTGCAATCGTGTCTACTATACCTATTTTTAACGTGTTTTTTTTTTTTTTTTGTCAACGTTGGTAACTCCTGCATGAGCTAATTTTTTTGAAAATAAATAAATGGTAGGACAGCAAAATATTCATGTTGGATATCAGTAAAGTTGAGTAGAAATCTGTAAACATGCATTCAGTAATACCATAAATGTCATTCCTTTCTGTTGGTTTGTTATCTTCTGACCTTGGAGCCTAATGATCAATGCTAATCGTTTAATATTACATAACAGTTCTCTCAATACCTTGTTGAAATGCATTAAAAAGCTTGTTTTGAAAACAGTTTATAATTGACTATTTTTGCTACTATTATACTATTGTTTGTTCTTACACCAAATGATCCAGGTAAAATAAGTTCGTTGAAATGAATTATCTAGAGTCGTTGCTCCAATGATCTATTACTACATTATTATTTCCAATGATCTATTACTACATTATTATTAAATCGCTATTACACTGAAATGAAACAAACAAGTTCATGCGTCATGAGGAAACTTTCCTCTTAAATGTCATTTGCGTGGTCTCTTTGTTTAAAGATTTAATTGTTACTCAGGCTACAGTAATTAGAAAATGATTCAGCTGTGGATAAACCTAGATAATAATGATTCATTCATTTAATAGTTTTTCAAGTTAAATATTTAGGGTACACACGAAGCAGTCATGTATCAAATATTGTATTAACTCGCTTTTGAACACCGGAAACAGAATTTAAGTTTTTTTATAATAGTTATTACAGATTACTATCGAAACTTATTAATTTATGATCCTACCTTCATTTTTTATCAAAATATGATTTTCAGCATAAATTTTTCTGCTACAAAGTTGTAGGCCTATATAGGGCAACCGAAACTTACATTTTAACTTAAGTTGTTATTGTTAAAATAGTAATATTGCTTTCTTGCTCTCATAAACAAGTAGCTTATTGTATATTCTAATTCCCATCAAAATTGTTCATTCAAATAAAATGTTGGGAAGTATGAATAGCTATCGTGCATTTCACTCTCAGTGACATATATACGCATGAATATCTCATCGCCCTTTTTGTAGCGATCTAGCATTTCTGTGTTCTATTTATAACTTGATTTTAATTATTATCAACAAATAATTGAAATTTGAGACTTCCACTCGACTATGATGGCTTTGTGTTGATATCTCCGCCTCTTTTATCAAATCACTTGTCAATAAGATACCAAGTACTGGATTGCACAACATGTCGACATCCCGTGATAAGAGTCAACTTACAAGTTTCAACGCAATAATATTGTTGTTTACTCGATTTCTGTTTTAATTTTGATTTTTCACTTCGCATAATATGCTACTGTAACAAATAACAACGCGAAATGAAAGCATATTACCGTTTCGATTCAGCGAAATTAAATACTATCGTTGGCCTTGGCTCTACTGTTGTATTGTTTTGATTAAATAAAAATAAAGTATTTTAAGCCGATGTGTGATTTAAATGCCATACTCAGGATTACAATCTGTGGTGAGCAAAACTATGCCAAGATTGAATTTACAAAAATTCTATCTAATCGTAATTCAAAATTGTTTCAATAATTATATAATATATTAAATATAACAATGGCCTTCTTATTTCTTTCGGACAGCAATATGTATGTATTTCAGAAAAAATATATTCAATAGAGAAAAATTGAAGTAATTGAGTATTTAGTTGCTTTTCTCTTTTTCTAAGCAACACGAATCAGTCATTATCAACTTGTATTCTCGAAAACAAAAAAATTCTATTATTGCTAGTAATTTCTATTTGCTATGTAGTTTTACACGCCGCCGCCGCATTAGAGCGACTTTATATCGATCGTACAATTGATCAACTTCTTTCTACTTCTTGCCATTCTCCATTCCCTTTTAACATTTCATTCTCATTGTTGCCTTTTTTACTTGGCATATTCATGTGATGACTAGAACTTTTATTTTTATGCATAGTTTTGTTTTATTTTGAAATTATAATTTTACTTATAATGATAGGCTAATTGATTTTTTGTAAACTGGCACCTGCTATAAAGCCTTATTAAGTTTAGAGGACCTTTGATGTATTTTTTGAATAAATGATTGATTTTCAAAAGAGTAGTCTAAATAATAAGACTCAGCTCATAATATCCATGAAAATATATTCCTGTTGTAATCCAATAATTAGGCTTACAGTATTTACCCTTCAAAAGATTTTTTGTTGAATTACTAGCAAACTGGAGCTTACTCGATTGAAGTCTACGATTTTATGAAAATAATCTTCAATTCAACATCGCTTGTCCAGTACGGCCTCAGAGAAATCACTTGAAATTAATTCCAATTAATGGTATTATCGTTCAATATTTTATGTATAATACATCATCAGTACACGTCAATTTCAATTTCAGTCTAGTCGTCTTACTTTCAATCTGATCGAATCTGCGATTCTCAATTGAATTAGGAAACGCCCTTCGTCTTTGAATAAATAATTGAAACAGCACTTGCCCATATACGTTACATTCATTTAGTTGTGATTATCGATTTTATTAATAATGTTGTTGTCATTACATTCACTACAAATTTGTGATTCTCAGGGACCTTTTATACAAATCTTTGAACAATTCGAGTCATATAACGTGTTTGGACGACACGTTTAAGCTTTATTCAGCTAGAAGATACAAGTGGTACATATAGCCAAGTCAAATAGATTTAAAAAAAGACAATTATAAGTTTAACATAAAACATACAAATACAATACACAAGGTTACAACAGAAGGAACAAATCTCAGTTTGGAAGGCAATGAATACTACAAATATGATAATGATAAATACTGAGCTGAAAGGAAATGAATTTAAGAAATTAAGGCAGTTCAGTCATATCCTAATGGGATATGGTGTTCCATGGTGCTATGATTAGCAGCCAAAAACTCATCTCTGGAATAAATTGGGTTATCTTCAAGCCAGGACCTAATTAAATCCTGAGGAAATCGTTGTGTAAAAGGACCCTTAGGAAACGCCTTACTTATAGCTTATAACTTATATCAATAAAGAATCAATGCAGCTCTTGCGTATGAAGTTGACATCTACCTGTGTTTACAAATTCCATTGATTTATTATTGTTTTCAGAGTCTTTTGCATTTGCATGAAGTGGCAACTGTGCACAACGATGCCAATCTGACTGACTTCTTGGAATCGGAATATCTGCAAGAACAAGTCGATGCCATCAAGGAAATCGGCGACTTGCTGACAAACATTCGTCGTGTAGGCGAGGGTCTGGGCATCTTTGTTTTCGACAAGGAACTCAAAGAGCGTTCTTAACAACATTCAACTGCAGAACAAGTACTGTACTTAGTCAAGAAGTTAACTTTGTAACTGAACTTCATTAGTAAATGTTTATTCCTTTCCATTAGTTTGACCAACAGGGATTTAATGTCATTATGTTTCATCAGTATTAGAGTGAATAACTGTTTTGTCAGTCTGATTGTTGGGTTCCTGAGAAATGTTTCCGTCAATTAATGCCAAAATTCGCATAAAACTCGATGAATTACAATAATTTTTAGTATCCTAGCCAGAGCTCAGGCATTTATAAATAAAATAAGGAGTAACTCTAGTTTTTTTTTTTTAATATTCCACAAACGGTTGAGAACTTAAAAATTCGGAAAGTTAGTTGTTTTGAGCTACTCCACAATAAAAAGCATAAACTTTTTTAAAATAAATAGAAAACATTATTCCTCTTATTGCAGAAACTTTTCGTATTATGTTCTTGAATGCTATAAAAGTTACTCACGTATTAGAAAATTTCCAAATTTTACTTTTGATATCCTTCATTTTATCAATCTTCTGTTCTAATCTTCATGAAAATTTTGCAAATGGCTTCTATGTTACACTGTATTCTCATAACAATAAAGATTGTAAATAGTCTTAATTATTATTGATAGTCCCTTCTTTCATTGTGATCATAAAATTAAGTGTTGAAGAAATGCAACTAGTGAATTTCCATTGAAAGTATAAAGTTGAATGAGTATAGAAGTGTTGTATTGTATATTTTTGTAAGTCGTGGTAAACACAGTTTACAGGAAATGCTACAATAGATTGAGGATAACGTTATAATATTGTACAGACATATATATTGATTTATCACTATTTTGTTAAGTATTATTTTTCAAGTCTAAATGCAACCGTCTGTGATTTATAATTTTCATTGTTTTTTGTCAGCATATTATTTTTTAGCATTCTCAGAAACAAATCCTTGTAACTTGGTATTGTTTACAAAGTAAATTGATGAAACATTTTATATTCTATTTCATTTCTTGAGATAAATTTTCCTTCAACTCCTAGAATATAATTTATAATTCATAAAAATTATTTATTTGAGCTTTTGCAAAGCGTACTCTATTTTTCTGCACGTTTTTTTCATTGATCAGGTGCGATCTCTTGAACGAGTGGAATTTTAGTGATCTCAATATTGATAAAAAATATTGAGCAGAAAAAATAGCGTAAGCAGGGTCTAGGCTAGGCCCCCGACCAAAGGGCGTCACAGAGGGCTTGACCTTTAGAAAGTCACGTTTTTAATCTTCAACAACGATGGTCCCCCAAAATTACTTCCGGGGGTCCCAAGACAAATAAAAAAAAAAAAAAAAAAAGAGTATGAGCTACTCCCACACTTGAACTAAGGGGCCCCTGAATTTACTTCCTGCCCTAGGGCTTCCAGAGACCAGCTACGATTATGTCACGAAAACGTACGAGGGGCCAGTGATGTAACACCAGAGTGAACACAGAATCTCAGTACTTAAATGAGTTATTTTTAGGCAGATAGACTGGGTTTGGTTGAATCGAAAACTAATTAAACTGTTACACATATGCGTGGTACATTTTAGATATTTGTGAAATCATTTTTAGTTGAAATTACAAAACAGTGCTTTCTATTGGAAAAAGTCTTCTCGTCACTTTAGCACTCGTATTAAAATGAGCTGAGAAGAAAGATGGGATCCAAACATAACATCGAAGGAGAAGTGATATGGGCTAAGGGCCCACACACATGGTCAGTTAAAGACAGACAATTTGGATTGTCATACCGAAACTGAGAATTTGGCGAACAGTTTTCACCCAATTTCATGGTAAAATTGGACTTGAACTGACAGTCTTTCCCACACACTATCAGTTTGACAAGACAGTTCCGACTGTTCATGCCAAACTGACCGTGTGTGAGGAAGCCTAAGATACGAGGTAAACTTCAGGTTTAATTTACATTGCGTATTTATAGTTTTGTCAGCGCACATAAGGTAGAAAATAGGGAAAGAAACATGTTCAGGGCATCACTATACGGTAATGCTATGCTGTATTTAATGTATAAGTTTGTGTTCTCTCTTCTCTTTTTTTCCTCAAGGATAAGCCTTTGATTCTGCTCTAGAACTAAGTGTATTACTAAATGCAACTCATCTATTACCCCATTCTAGTATCCATCTATTTAGTAGTTAGTGATAGCCGTAGCAGGTATCCGTGTAGATATTTTTAGTTTTAAACTCAAATGCCGTACCCAAAAATAATTTGAATGTATTGAATTACTTACATATTAGTCTGTATATCTCTTTGTTTCTTTGGTTCCGGCTGTGTGACTTCAGATCTCGTCGATTATAAAATTAATAATGGTTTCAGTGTAAAAGAGCGGACTATGAAAGTGGTGGAAAGCATGGTTTTTCACACAAACTATGCTGAAAGCTGAAGCTCTGTGCTTGGCAGTTCTTTCACCACAGTCAGTATCTTGCTGTGGTTTCTCAACTGTCAGAGTAAATACTATCTTACACAACTCTAGGATACTTCATAGGTTAAAGCATATTCTTCAAGAGGTACTTGGAAAACAACAGAGATGTTGGATCTCTGTACTTACTCTCGTTTGGATCCGAGACTGTAATTTTAAATTATCTCATTCTATTAATTCAAAATCACAGTATATTATATTAATAGTTTTTTGTTTTGTTTATCTTTGTGATATTAGTTTGCTTTTTCTTGAAAACCCTTCAATAAGAGAGAAGGCCGTTGAGATTATAAGAGTAGTGTCGATATACACTATATATTATCATGGACCAACCATTCAAGAATGTTTAGTCATGATATTATACAACGACCAGTGGCGTAACGTTTTTCAATTGGCCCCCCCCGCAACCGATTTTCCGGGCCCCTCTCCTCAAAATCATATAAATACCCCCTCACCCTTGCCACCCCTCCCAGTCTAATGATTTTGGCTGTAGCCTACGGGCTCCTGAAAGATGGAAATAGTTGAGAGTTGATTATATTATAAACAATTAATCTTGAAACCTAGAAACCTTGATATTTATGTCTTCCATAGGATCCACATTCACATCCTCCTTGTTAGCACCTTCGCTCCTTTTCCCAGAAAATGTGTTCTCTCAGGATTCGCCTCGTTTGCAGACACGGACACAGGTTCAATTTTTAATAAAAAGGCATTTTATCTCAATTACCGCGAAATTACTAGTTCAGGAAAAGAGAAAAAATTTAAGAAATTTACTAAGTCAGGAAAAGAGAAAAAATTTAAGAAATTTATTCACAAGAGGCAGAAGAGAGAAAACGTAAACTACTTATACAGTACTTGGCCTTATTATAAGAAAAAAATTCAATTGCGTTGGGAGAACTGACACAATTGAACCAAAACTATTATTTATATACTTATACAATAATCACGTAATTTATCCGATATATCAAGGGTATAAATATTCCTTCTGAACATTGTTTAAGAATGTACTAGTCGATAAAAAATATAAATAACTAATACATATCACAATACCATAAACGCAGAATGTAGAAAAATCACGAACTCAATTAATATACATACGGTTCACTCTAGGCCAATTTACCGGACACGTGTAGGCCTACATGCATCTAACTGGACGATTCAAAAGAGACTGGATTCAAAATACTGTATGAAGAGAAATATTGACTTTGATTTCTACACAAACCCCCGTTTTCCATTACTTCGTATATGCTAATATACATTGAGGAATTCAATGGGAAAATAATATTAATTTCCTCTAATATTTGCACTGTGGAAACATAGCCGTCATGATTTATAACAGTCTATATAAGTCTGTTTAAAGAGTGTTTTGTCCTCGGTATGTCTCCATTTCTGAAGTCACAACATCCTGCTTCTGAATTCCTTCACTAAAGCTATCTGCGAATTGATAAAGTAAACAATAAACATTGACCTGACAATATATTTAGCCAATCCATTCTTTCTTTCTCCCTTCAGTGTTTCAGTTTTATTTCTTTAAAAAAATATATTTCATGCAGTCTAGGCACGGGCCATCTCTTGAAAAAATATATTTTCATTCCGGGCCCCCCCCCCGCGCCGCGGGGTCTGCGGGGGTGTACGTTACGCCACTGGCAACGACAATCCTTATATTTTCTTAGTTTCAATAAAGTCACCATACCGCAATGATGTGGAGAATATTATTTGAGGAAAGCTGTAAATGAAAACCAAAATTTGATGAAGATTTTTTATTACAAAGTTTTGATTCTTCTATTCTCTACCTGGATGTATCCATATTTGCGAAATACAGTAAGTAATTGGAAATTATGGTTCAGTATTTCATCATGGTCGCACCATATTTCATCTATACCTAGTTCTCTACTATAAGTAAGAATTTGCATACCATCCCACACAGGCTAGGCCTCGGGATGTTTTTTTCTTTTATTCATCTAAGGAAAAGAATCTTGTCCTTATTACGATTTTTATTGTTTGTTTTTTTTATGTATTACGTAGCTTGTGTTTTTTTATATAGCAGAGTTTTATGTGTTATCTATATGGTATATAGATCTTTTTCATTGTGATAAGAGACTGTTTTTCTGTTTATTGTAAATTGTTGTGGATGAATAAAATTTATTTCATTTCATTTTAAATATCTAAGTAATAGAGTAGGCCTATTAAACAATATGTAGGAGATTAGAAACTTTTTTTTAATGTTTCTCAATGAGGCTTTTCAAAGCTTGCAACACTGAATTTTCAAAAGTGGAAGTTTTCCAGCCATTTCAACCAATAACTACCGTATTTATTAATAATAGAAACCTATAGCCTGATTATTGATCTTAAGATTATATTTTGTATCTTACATCCATTGAGTCATGTTCTTGTAATAGAAAGCCATATTCTATACCGGAATCACTTCCAAAACATTACGTTTATTAATCAGACATTATCTAGGAAGTGATAGCCGTGAGCCGTAGCAGGTATCCGTTCAATCAGATCAGATCAGATGGGTCCTCTTTGTAATTGGCCAGCAAAAAACACTGTTCTCTGCTGTAAAATCACTTTCCAGTGGTTTGGAGCCCACCTTAAACTGAAGGTCCAACTCATTACCCACGCACAGGTCTCAGACCCATGTGGGCTTCATCCTTCAAAAAAAAAAAAAAAATGCATTGAAACAAAATATTTAATTGTCCCATATTACAAATTAATATCTTAGAATTTAGAATAAGTCCAAGAAGACTAGAATTGAATGACTAGATTAGTAGTAAGAACTGTGCAACTAAGAAATTTAAAATTTCATATAATAATGATATACAAGTCCATAATAGGATTAATTCTTTATATAAATCATATAATTAATTGGGCTTCATCCTCCGAAAAAATCTTTAGTACCCCTTATTGATATCTTTAGACATTAATCAATTCTCTTGCGCACAATCAGATCATTCATAATAGTTTTGTTCGGTAATAGCATTAAAAACTATATACTGCTTCACAATTGACCACAAAAAGAGCTAGTAACTTGCACAAGATGATAGTAGGCGAAAATAAATTTCATCACAGTTTATAATTACAATAGGATGAAAATTAGTTGAAACATTCATATAGTATCTAACAATGTAGAGGATGTACTCAATCGGAAATTGAAAGTTTTCATCTCCAGAAGCTTACTCAGGAGTCAAGAGAGATTTTTTAAATAGATTGAATAAATGGGTATTTGAAGACGACAGAAGAATGATTAGCTGAATAAGCAGGTAGTAATAATCTCACTGTACAGTTAATGAAGAGTTTTAGTATAGCGTCAATTTAAAAACATGGCGGACGAGCGAATTCAATTTCTATACTTCAACAAGAAATCAGTTTTTTGTACAGGGCAGTGTAATACAATTAGCTTACACTTGAATAAAAGAATAAGGGAAGCCACAATTTCACACTACTCTCACAGTTTCCTCACTCTAGACTTCCATAGAAGAGAAAGACACTACTGATTCCCATATTAACACCCTTAGAACAGCTTACAAGACTTGTCAGTTTAAAAATGCATACACTTGACAAAATTGGGTAAAAGTTGAGTTAAGATTGCTTGCAACTCCTCCCTATTATGTAGTCATACTTGGAAGGGCGACCAGCAGAAATAAGACGACGTTACCTGCTTTATTATCACTTACCCGACGGTTCAGAGCCTACCTAAAACTATAGATAAACCATTCATAACAGCATTTACCTCATTATCCAGACTGATGTAGATTTCATCAGCAAGAAAAAACACAACGGTACCGCACTCCACACATGGAGAAATAATTGGCAAAAAACAAAAACTCATGAACCCAAAATCTCAACCTCAAAGCCATCGTTAATGTTTTTTTTTTATAGAATAGAAATGTTGCCTATTAAAAATATGTTGTTTTGTTATGGTTGAGGTGTGTCGAGCCTAATAATTGATTAGATTGTCGGTTGACTTGTAGAGTCGATTCAAGCGATTGCAGGTGATGGCCGGTGGAAGGTGAGGCATCGACTGCAATAGCATGCTGTTCTCTTCACCCTCAATCTGCCGGGGGCTCAGCGGACATGGCGGACTCATCGTACTGTGACTGCTCGTATCCAGCAGCCATTCCGTCATCTACAAACATCCACATATCAACATAAATTACCAACCTCATTTTTCTATACGATTATGACCATCATAATTAATTATAGCTTGGACTCGCTGCATCTACATAATAGTTAGCTTTGCAGGGCTTATGAACCCATTAATTATGTAATTATTTCTTGAATACCTTCATAAACTCTCAAGTAGAGCATAGGAAAAATTTCTTATTCGAGATTTGATGTAGGAACAAAATGAAATTTTGACATTTCATTATTTAATGTTGAGAAAAAATAATTCAATTTGCGACGACGTTTTCTCTAATAACCAATTTTTGGAATTCCCAATCTATGGGAAAACATATACAGAGACGGTAGCTGGTATCCAGATGTGCAATCCGGCAGAGGGCTACAAGAGTACGACACTACATGTACTGAAAACATTTGACCATTTTTTCGCTGCAAGTGCACACTATCTGTCGAGTCTAATGTTTCCAGAAAGGCATTGATATCACCAGGTGAACCTTACTTCATCGTGCCGTTTCAAGGTTACAAGTACCTAGCTAACTGTCGGCAACAACTGTACAAGTCATGTTTTGCTCAAGTAAGATAATATTGTTCCTACTTTATTTAATTATCAATGCAATGCATTAATCGGTTATTCGCTAAACAAAAATTATCAAACCCATTGTACGTGGACAAATAATTTTCATAAAAAGAAGCTTGATGGAATCAATAAAAGTCCTAATCAAATCATCTTGAAGGAATGAAGAAAGCAGAAATTATCAAAATGAAAATTACCGTACAAGAAATTATGTAAACGACTAAAATATAGGGTTAAGCAATATAATTTTTTTTAGAAATTTCAACCCATTCCCAAACAACCCAATTAATACACTTTAGTATAGTTTTCTATGACCAATTATGAATTTTATTTCAACGAGTAACTTCCTATGCTATTCCATGATGTAAAAGCTCTTAGTTAAAAGAGATCATAATTTATTTGCAGTGCTCACTCTCAATACAAGTAGTGCACTCTAATCTAGAACAGAGATAAGACAAGTGCCTATGTAGAAGGTAGATTACTTGAAGAAATTAGTTTTGTGTTTTGACAAGAGGTTCTCAAAAAACAGTAATTAGGTACAAGAAGTTCAACAATAATTTATTCTCATGAATAGAAAGAAGAACTGGAGATCCGCGATGAGATTCATTCAAATTTACGTCATTTATCATGCATTTTTTTTGTATGTTACGTCTTGGAGACTCCAGTTAAAGTGATTGCTGGAAAAATTCAACTGTAATATGGATAAATAATAGGCTAAATTTGTTTGAAAAGCAACAAGACATGAGAGACATGCATATTCAGAAATTATCTTTAGGTTTATTCTACAATAATTATTTCATTCAAAAGCAAATTGAATACTTGTAGGTATACTACACATTTCTAGAAAAAGGAAAGTTTTGAACAAAGTTCCTCCCATCTAACAGTAATATTAGATAAGGAGCTAATCACATCCTCACCCAAACCTGGAAGCTTCATGTTTTCATAATTTTGGTCGTAGAAATATGTAACAGAGACACAAAAATGGTGCAAAAGTTTTATGAATTCAATAATTCGATCCATATTCGTTAATTATTAAGTTCTTAATTTGAGCAAGCAATATGGAAATGGCATTCAATATACAGTCCAATGTAAGGATCTCTAAATGAATATTAGGGTTACAATCCTCAATTGGGCAGCACAGCACTAAAATAATTTATAACATTCACTCTCAAAACGCGTACCGTAGTGATTTTATGAGCAGTAAATCAACTGGAAAAATTAAATGTTCAAGATAAAGCACGTCAATTTAGGCCCCATATCAAATTATAATGATGAGGTACAACAAAATTCTTCTTCATTCAATTCATTTAAAAAACTAAGAGCCATGACACGATGGTGAGCCTTTGCAAACAATTAAGAATGTGAGGTGGTGAGTAAGCAATGGCATATGGGTTTCAGCTAATTTCAATTGGATAAACTGGTACCTCTCCATTGCTGGTTATCGTAGCTGCTGGCTTCTACTTTATTATTGAGATAATCTATGTTATTTTGTAGTCCCGCCATGTCCTCCCTGAAATGCAATAGAAAGTTATGACAGGCAAAGACAAAGAAAAATAGAACCTTCACCCCAGAACGGAACAATTCTGAAATTGGGAAAATAGTTCAGCAAGAAAGTCATGCAAAAGTTGAAAATAAATAGTTTTTAATACAATATTTGACAGACAATGGAAGAAGAAGACCTTCATCTGGTTGTTTGGGTCAAATACCTGTCCATCTACGTCAATGCCATACTGAGCACAAACTGTGCGCAAATCTTTGCAATTCTCCCACACGCGACTCAGCCGGTCAACAAGTTTTTCATTCTGTTCCTTCAGGCTGCTCTTATCCCTTCTGCAAAATAATTTTGTTGAACAATTGAAAGGAAATAATCAAATTCCATCTTATGCAGTTGCTAAGAAATGACTCACGCAAGCGACCAAAGCGCAAACTAAAACAATCATAAAATATATTTCCAAAATTGGAGATAGACATAAAAAACAAATCATATTTGATACATTCATTTTCCTGTGTGGGTATCGTCAATTGCCTATATGATCAACAGATAAAATAAAATATTATATCCAACTAAAAACCTGTTTATTTTGTGAGATTTTGAATACTGAGTTATGCCAATTGGTGCTAGATCCTTATGTTCTTTTTCTATATTATCAATTAAATGATTTAAAATAAGTAGAAATTCAACTTGTTTTGGTACATAGGCTACGAACATTTCTCGATGTGTTGCTAGAATTTCTACGAACATGCTCATAAAAAATCAAGGGTGGACATAAAGGGCCATTTAGTACTTGTTACTATATTACTATTGCACGCTAGGTTAATTCAAGTTTCACTAGCATGGCGTGAATTAATAATTGTATAGAAATAATATGATAATTATATTTTAAAAATACAATAAGTTCTTATTTTTAATACTGTATGAAGTCAACTTTGTATTGTAATGAATTTCATTGAAATAGAACAGCTTCTAGAATGCAGAATTTGGAATGTGTATGACTGACCTTTCTCGATTTGTGACTTCTCTTTGGTGTAACCTTCACAGCGACATCAACTTTAATTTTGGGCCGATGACTTGTGATAGGCAACGCCAAATCGTCCTTGGTATCAGCCTTCGTTTCTTCGTCTCCTAGAGAATTATTGACCTTCTACTCTTGACTTTTATTTGTGTTTTTCTTTCTTTCAAAAGCTGAGTATGATATACTCATCATGATACAAAATGTATCCTGTTTAATAATTATAATCTTGAATGTGAATTATTTGAAGTAAGTTAGGAATAGGTTGAGCAAGCAAAATTATGCATAACGGCGTCTAATGTAGCGTAATGTAGATGATGAATTTTTCTCAATGAATGATTAGCAATAATTATAATTGTCTATAAATTACAAATATTATTGTTTATGAATATTATTGTCTATTGTTTGCTATTTGTCCGCTAATAAGCATTATATCTGTCTATTATTCACATAATATAAAATTATTAATGTTTTTAAATTTTCATAGTTTCAAATTGCAATAATTTAAAATTGAAGGTAGAAAAAGAGTCTATAAATCATCATTTAAACAAATGTTGCAGTACTACGAAAGTAGTGAATAATGAACTACCGTACTTACACAGATATCGAATAAATCTAAGGTAGGTAGTTGGAAATCTGGCTGACGGTTATAATTTATTAATAAAAGAGAGACATTAGTCATTTATATTTAGATGAACGAAAAATAAACAGTCAGAAAGATAGCCAAGTAGCAAAGTCCACATCCACTTTGATGGAGCTTAGGTGTGAATGAAATCGTAATGACAATGTGATAGAATAATGAGATACGGTACAGGGTGAAAATCCAAATAAAAGTATTTTAATTTTTTTAATACCATGGAACTGGTAATGAAATCGGTATGTGCTATAAGATGCAGCTAAAAAATATATTCTGAGAGCATCAACAAAATCAGAACAAAATAATCAAAAATGTAGATAGGAGTACTTGAACAAATGCTGAAAATACACAGAATATTTTGTTAGACACGAGAAGGGAAAGGAATATTGTTGAAGGTTAGAAGAAATTAAAAATGATCTCATCTCTGCAACACATGTGGATCTGCACTCATCTGCCAGTATCTTCAGCCCTATCAATTCTGGCAAATGCATGAAAACTATGACACGAGCAGCAGAAAGGCAAAAGTTGCTCATCAAACTAGAAAGCACCTAAAACCGACTTCAAGGATGGCAAAATAATCAATGCTTATAGCATGAAGACACACTAGAAACTATAAAAAACTTGACATCAAAATAACTTAACACTTGCTAATTTGCTAAAAATTAAATGTACTTTAAAAATTACTGTTCGTGCCTTACATTACTGCATACATTTTGCTTGCTCTCCAAACTTTAAAAAATGTTAGTCTTCGCTTGATAATTTTTCTATAATAATAGCCTACAATTCCAATAAAAAACATAGAGGTGGCCTAGCAAGGCGACAATATGAGATTCCAACAGGCTTGCATGATCTATATTGCACCGTGAATTGAACTCGTTTTAATTTTCAAGATTAAAAAAACCTCAAGTTGAGAATATGTTCGTTCTTAACAGAAATTGTACATAGTTCTGTTGGAATTTCATTGTTGAAAATGTGCTTAGAACTAACTTAGTGATGATGAGGCTTATAACATACTTGTGGCGTGTCGTACAATCTTCAAGCTTCCGTGTCAGCATTTGACACTCATCTTTCAGTTTTTCCATCAGTTGCGTCTGAGACTGTATCATGCCTTCTAGCTCAGCGACATTTTTGACTGAAATCGGACCGGAAAAAACAGCAAAACGTTTAAAAACTTTTTGCACAGCAGCCAGATTATGAGCGGCAGCGTTCAAGAAAAATAATATAATAATAATAGAAAAAAGAAAAAGAAGAAACCACAAACTGAATACACCGAGTGTAGGCAAGAGCAGTTTACAGACAACAACGAATGCTTCAAAAAACATGAAAAATGAAGTCGTGTTGAAAGACGTCCAGTGCTGCTTCAAGCCATTCGCTTAATTAACAATGAAGTTGAAGCCCAACAACAGCCTTCACATCCCAGTACTTAATTTACAAGCTAAATCAACCATTATCTACAGCAACTAATTTACTAATAATTAGGTTATCCATTCAACTAGACAAACAAACTGGCGAATGTGCAGTGAAGAAGCCCTACTTACAAATAAAACTTACGGCCACCATGTGCATAATGTGTACCCAACCACTAAAATGAAATTCCATGCCTGAGAGAGCATTTTATTTCTGCCTTCAGTCATAGCATTTTTGCAATAAAGGTATCACAGTAAATATTTATACATACTTTAGGATCTAAATTGATAAATAAGGTAGCATTTCAGCAAATGAATAAAATATTGCAAAAAGCCAATCTGGCAAAATCTCACATGAAAGGAATGATATCTGAGAAATCTGAAAAAGCCAACTTACAATCAGAGGTGATGAAAGTAAAGAACGTAGTGTTAAAGAGTGTGCTGAATATGCTTTAGTGGTGTTGTTGCTATCCGTAATAATTCATGATCGACATAGTAAATGTGATTATTATAATTTGCCTCCAAACGCCAAGGACAATGATTATAGGTTCTCGCTATTATGAACACGGAATGTGTGTGCTCGAATTATGGGACTTTAATGCTTAAAATAGGACTTTTTATGCATAGCAAGTGTCAGAGTACAGTAATTGAATATTTTTCTTTTTGTCAAGAATTTACGGATGCATGAGATCTTTAAGGATATTATGCGTGCTGTGAATATCGTTGAGCGCTATGAAATACCAAGCTAACCACTATAACAGCAATTCACAATTATTTAAAGATCTAGGCTATCGAAAGAATAATTAAAATTGATAAAAAAATGCATGCAAACAGTAATAAACAGGAATTTTTTAGTTTTCTACATAAAAAATTGTATAGAGAGTTGTCATCTATGAAAAGTACTAATCAACTATTGAAATAGCTCTATAAAAAATTTTAGTTCTAATTTTAGGCTTCCCTCAGGAAGTTGATTATGAAGTAAACAATGAACTAGGCTATCTAGGTAATTGAAAGTATGAGGAGAGTTATTAATGTTCTGATGACACTCACAATAATTATTACAGCTGAATAGTATAATTATAGAGTTGCGACTACAGTATTGTTAATGTAGTTGCTGGTGTCTTCCACAAACGGTCACTTTTGGTTCGTTAGCACTTTACTTCTTGCTACATCAACATTGTTGAAAGAATCTTCTGTACATCATAGTACAACTTGAACAACAAATAATATTCATAAACAATAATTTTCTGAAGGTGAGAATAATTTGGAATGTGAATAATTTCTTATTCGCACTTTTCTCATTGAAACTCAGTGAAAATAGTAATGATAAAATTAATGGTTTGATAAATTCTAAGAAACTGACCATGTTTAGCATCCATATCCATAATCATAGCTGTCAGCTCTTTTTCACGTTTCGAGTCTTTCATCGAGCCAACTTCTTCATTTGCAAGCTTCGCCATGTGCAACTGAAAAACAGACAGGAATATGATGTTTAAAATTATCTCGAAGAGACAAAACTCTCAAAAAAATTAATTTAGAAAAATTCTAAAGATTTGTTACTTTTTAGCACCAGTATATATTCCATTTCTTTTTTTTTTTAATTGATAGGTTTATCAACTTCAGGCTTTCCAGAATATGATTCGATTATGATTGATTGTATATGATTCGATTGTACAAAGTACAGTATTCACAAATAATATTAAAATGAATAAATAATAAAATGAGCATAATGAAATAAAATTGAAATTACTTATCCAGGAAATAGAACGTCAAAAGTCCAGCTTTAGGTTGTTTTTGTGATACCATGCTGCAACGGTTCTCATTTCTGTGATGCTTACCACGAAAATACTTCATGAACAATTTAAAATTAAAACCGACAATGATTTCTATTTCTAGACACTTAAAACTGTAGGGATGCATTTCGCTTCCAAGAAAAAGCTTCATCAGCCAATCACCAACGACTATGTTTTTCACAATCATCGCAGTCAAGTATTTAGCAAATAAAATGAGACATAACAATGATATAAATAATCTGTCACCCCTGGTAATCGACTGGTGACGCTTTTTCATAGAAACGAAATGCATTTCTCAAGTTTAAGTCAGTAAATACAGTACAAGAATAAATACAGTAACAGTTTTACATGCTGGATTGTTTATCACTTGTCCATCATTGTGAAATGAAATCTACAGGGCTATTGGAAAAAAGGAACAGATTTTAAACATTTATTTCATCCAATCTACATAAGAGAGAAACCTCATTCCAACGTTCATAGGAAGAAAAAAGCTTAAAATTTGAAACAGCCAAATGAGAAGTTCCAATCATGGCCGCATTGACGCTGTTGTTTTTCTGGGAACAACAACACAGGAACGATCATTTCTCAAGCTGAAACTATCAAATTGGGAATTAAACTGTTTGTATCGTTTCATCAGCAATAAGCGATGTTTCAAAAATTGCCAGTCCGTTGGCTGTGGAATGTTAAGTTCCTCTCTTGCTCATGACATAGATTTCTGTGGACACAAAAACGCAAAATTATCGTTCCTGTGATGTCATCGATATTTTACTAAAATTAAACAACAGCGCCAATGCAGCCATGATAAGAACTTCTGCTAGGGCTTATTAGTTTCAAACTTTTCTCTTTCCATGAATGATGAAATTGTGTTTCTATATTTTGTAGTTTGAAAGAAATTAATGGTTGAAATCCGTTCTTTCATTCTACATTATAAAGTACTGTAATCAAAGAGTCAAACGATTTTGCCTGAAAATTGTTTGATATTTACAAATCCGAATAATAAACAAAATAATATTGTAAAAAAAAATATTGTAAAGAAAAAATAATATTAATGATGATAATGAAATAAATAGAACCACTATGATAAAATTGAAAGCTCTACATGATCGTTTAAAAATTGTAACTATCTTTCTTGGTAATACATGTGGCTCTTGCCCCTTTTAGTTTTCACTGTGACAATAAGTGTTTAATGTCAATATCTAATCTAATGATCAAGCACAACATTTAGCAGTTCGTTAAGAGGTCAGCTCACCTCACGTTCTAGTGAAGAGACCTGCTCGCCAAGACGCAGATTCTCCTTGCGACTGTGGAGCAGATCGGCATCGGCGCGATCCAAGCGCTGGCGCAGGGCCTGCACTTCGGCCTGCATGCGCGCCGAGTCATGTTTGGCGCTGCGTTCGGCACGCTCCAGGGCCAGCCGCGCCGCCACCGCCTCCGACTCCAGGCCCTCGCGCTCCGCCCCTGCCTGCACAACCTCGCTCTGCAGGCTGCCTTTGCAAACAGGCCCAACTTTTACTCTGCAAGCTGTCACCAAAGCAAGAGCACACACATCTCACAATCGGCTGTTGCTATTGCTGCACACAACTAAACTGCTAACTGCAACTGCGGTGCGTCGGCCGCCACGCGCACATGGCCGACCATGCCACACGCTATTTACATTGGCCACACACACAATGCAATACAATACAATACGTCTATGTTACAATTCTCACACCAATAGTGAGTTACTCATGGTGCTGAAGCTTGTACATAAATATGTAAATTGCTGTGTCTCATTTCAACCGTTGTAATTATGTTTTATTAATAGTGGAATTAATCCATTTTATATTACAATTAACACAGTGTTATTCGATAATAGCGTAGTGAATGAAAATTATTAAGTAATAGGTGCGTAAAAATAGTTTCAAATTTCTCGTAAATAGAGTATGTACAGTATTTAATTAATCAAACATCTAGAGCTGAGCAAAAGTGATACTCAAATAGCTCATATTACTTAATTAGATTGGCTCATGATTTATTCTAGGTAGTAATTAATTAAATTTATCAAAGCTCTGCTTTCAAATTACTAGATATATGATTTTCCAATCTTGTGTAAATAAATTATTGTTGATATCAGCTTGAGCTACGGACAGGGTACCAGCTGCCTATGTAGACACTTACCTAATAAAATTTATTTGTAACATAGCTTCTTTGTTATATGTTTATAGGCCTAAGCATATCAACTTTCTGAACTTGTTGTACTAAGAGAGTTAATCTGTTATGGAGAAGTTTATATGATGTAAATTGTGTATTTTTTAAAGGAATAAATTCGATTTGATTTGAGATGTAACAGACATGCTGATCCGAGAATGAACTTGATTTATTTTACAGAATGTTTCAGGAGGGATCTGCCATTCTGCTTTCTCTACATGCTGATTCCTCTCATCAAAATAAATGAAAAGTTCATATATAAACATCGGTGGTCCAGAAACGGTTCATTACAGAAAAAAGAAATTGGCATGATTGAAGCTGGCAGCTATCTCTATCAATTTACTCATTCAGAAATCTCTAGGGCCTTCATTCAGGTGACAAATTGAACGGGTATTAAGTAAAAGGAGCCGTAAAACCGAAAAAACATGTTACAAATCTGTAATGAAAGTACTTATTCAATAAAACCAGTTTTCATGACTTAGGGTGTTTTCTTGGCTAAGGAAAATTAAAAATTTTATTTAAAAAATTGAATTCTCTATTTAAATTAGAAAAATATTGGTTTTTTGACAAATGAACAAGTTGAACGACTTCAAACTTGAAAAACGTTTTTGTGGCCATTTTTACGTGATTTATGAAATATCTCAATAATTGCGCTAGTTACAGATTTGTAACATGTCTCTACCGTATTCTATTTTTCAGTTCCTTTCAGCTCCTAACATGCATTGAATTTAACACGTAAAGGAAGTCCCTAGAGGTTTCGGAATGAGTAAATTGATGAGATTGTTTGCAACGTCAGTCTTTTTTATTTATTTAACGAAGCGTTTCCAGATCTATTGTTATATAAACTTCTTCCTTATCTTGACGAGAGAATCAGTTACAGCAGTATGGCAGATTCCTCCTGGAACACTGTGTATAAGAGTTTTAGTCTTACATGTAGATGTATGTTTTGGATTGTTTTATATGTTTGGGGTTCCTTAGAAATAAAATATTCACTCGTTTGATCAACCATATATGATCTGAGCTGCTGCATCAAGAAAGTGATACTCAAACAGAACATATTATATTATTATATGATGTAACTGACATATGATCAGAGAATGTACACTTGATTTATTGGATGTAAATAGATGTTGTATAAAATAATAGAAGTATCTTAATCAGTCTCTTATAATGAGTCAGAATCACTTAATTTCAAAATGGAAAACCTTAAAATACTGATTACATAGTTCATGCAGCATGCATGCTTTCTTCACTTTTTACTTCCTACCTATTTAAATGAATCTCATCTGAATTTCCAACAAAACTGATTGTAAATCTATGTACTGTACATTATTTACATAATTCAATTATCTACAAATTCAAACAGTTACAGAATTTATTGATTTGTAAGGGTTATAGAAGAGAGATACGATATAAAAACAACGGATGGGGTTGATGCAATCAATACTAAAAGAAAATAAAGGCAACGTTATCCAACAAATCAACTAAAGCATTACAATATTTTCAACATAAAGATGTCTTCTACGAAGTTTGACAGAACTGATTTATTCCAGCTGTAAATTGATAAGATAATTAATATGAAGATCATAGAGATAGCCCTCAAACTCAGTTTTGCTGAGCCGGAGAACTAATAAACTCTTTTTGTAATGGTTTTATCTGTATTTTTTATGCCAATAAATTTGTTTATGCAAAAGTTACTTATAAATTTATCTATTCACTAATTTGTTTATTTGTTCATTCATTAATTAATTTTTTTATTTATCTATTTATCAAAAACTATATTAATTTAGTATTTATTTATAGTCATTTATTTCCTTTTTGATTTTCAATAATAAGATATTCTTCTACGAGGTTTTCCAAGGTGGACTATCCTTATTCATAAAACAGCTATAAAATAATTGTTCAAATTGGCTTGATGCTAGGGAAGCAATATAACTCGTGCTATAAGATGTCTAGTCTTGGATAAATGTATTGTGGAAAGCAGACTTAGTGATAGACTATTTCAATAGGCTTTCTAAACTTGAGTGATTCATCTCCTTTCTTTCATAATGATTTACATACCTGATCATAACTCTCTCTTGATTAGAACAATTCGATAATGATCCATTATCAATAAATTATTTTATATTATAAGGAGTCGGCGTAGCCGAGTTGGCTTATCGCTGGTCTGATAAGCCAAAGGTCCTGGGTTCGATCCCAGTTGAGTACAAGATATTTTTCTCGAGCCAATCCCGTGTTTCGGAGGACACGTTAAGCCGTCGGTCCCGGTTGCATATAAAAAAAAGCAGTCGTTAAAAAAAACGAGGCGAGGTGGAACTATCCGTAAGGGTCTCCCCATTACGAAAAGCCATACGAATTTACTTTTTACTTTTTATTTTATATTATCTCACATTGTTACTCATTTATATTTTTAATTAATCTCTCCTCTCCGTTCACTTCTTTTTCTCCTTATATTTGGCTCTTATCAATTTGCTTTATTTCTCATACTTTCTGTCACTCATACAGTCATACCTGCGCACAGGTCTTACACCTATCCAGGTATTATTTTCCTACCTACCTTTGCATTGAATAATACTGTATGTTTATGTACTATCTCAGCATCCTCTTATTTGTAAAATTTACTTTTTTAATTTGTATTTTGATTCTTTCAGATTGTCAGAATTTGATATGCTGTATGTTATTCTAAGGAAAGGAATAAATTTGATTTTATTTTTGATTTGTAGACTTCCTTAAACTCTTAAGGATAGCATAAGCTCGTGCTAAATCCTTGCAACAATAAGAGCCTAGCAGGAGTCCAGATTACTCTCTGAGGGTGAACCGCTTAATTTAAACAGGACAACACTCACTTATTCTGGAGTTGAGCTCCTTCTTGAGATCGTCGATGGTGGCCGACTTGTGCAGTAGTTCGCGGCGCAGATCGGTCTCCAGCCGCCGCTGCCGGTCCAGTTCGAGATTGAGTCGGGTGTTGTTGTCCCACTGCGTGGCCAGATCGCCGCTCAGCTGCTCGGCCTGCGTCGCGTACCGCCGCTCCACCTCCGTCAGCCGGCGCGTCTGCTCGGCCGCATTATCGCGCAGCTTCTCATTCAAACGATCCACCTCTGTCTTCAGTCGGCGCACTTCCAACTCGGCCTGCACTCACATTCCAGTTTCAATCAGTGCAAACACTGGCTTGCATTTATAAACTTAACTTGAGCCTTCCTAAACATTTTTGTGCGTGGATAATGAGGTGAATATTGCTCAAAATATCCAAGGCTGAACGAGAATCGAACTCGAGGCCTTAGGAATAGAAGCCAACTAAACTCTTATTAGAGTTTACCGACTACAGAGACTTGAAAAGCCTTTAGAGAAAGTGCTTCTAAAGTCTTTCTTAAGGTAAGTAAACATCAAGATAGATTCATAAATAGGGCTGAATCACTATTGAAAATGTAAAAATCTTACTTTTTTATTGCGGATGTTTCCCACTTAATTGAGACCAAGGCTTGTGCATGGGTAATAAGGTGAATGAAAACAAATAAAAATATAAATCGAACCCCGGACCCATCGAGGTCAGGTGCTCTGACTGCTACACTACTATGACAGCCACCGTATTGTGTTAAATGTGTAATCTTGGGTTCACCTTCTACTAATTTCAAGCTACCTGTATTTTGGATTTCAAAGGTTTGAGCAATATATCGCCAAAACTTCATCTAGTATTGATTGAAGTGAGAATTACTGCGACAAAAAATATTGAATATGAGCGAGCTAAGGGTCCTATACTTTGCTTATGTTCAATCTGTACTACAATATGGTCTATTGGTATGGGGAGGATCTTTCGATATTTTCATGGAGAGGATTTTTGTTATGCAAAAAATGATTATAAAGACAATCCTGAATAAACCAAGAACTTTTTCTAGTAGGGACTCTTTTCACCAATTCAGGGTGATGACTATACGCCAGCTATATATAAAGAAACTTATCTGCTATATATGGGTGAATAGGGATGAGTTTTCAATGAGAAATATATATACTTTGTATAACTCTAGATCGAATGCTCATAATATATAACATAAACAACACTAATTTAACAATAGTACGGAGGCAGCTGACTTATCTCAGCACAAAGCTAATAAACTTGATCTCCAGTAGTTTGGATGTTTTTTTCGCTGAGAATAGACTAAGGATGGGGAATAGGATAAATGAATGAATAATTGGAAATTTCTTCTTTAACCTCAATAGTATATTATAATTTTTTTTCTTTTTCTCTTTTTTTAATTTTTATTTATTTGCGGAATCAATTGCAGGATAACAGGAACTAATTAGTTCTGAACTGATACTCTCACCCAGCGGACAGGAATTTCCTTTGCTGGGTGGTGCCAAGTTTTACTTTGTTTTTGTTTTAAATTGTGTGCGTAAGAAAATAATTCTATAAGATTTATTTGTTTGATCATGGCATACAGATGTATTTTTTGTATCATATATCAATGCGATGTATCTTGTTCTTATTGTGAATTTTTGTGGCAATAAATTGATTTGATTAGAAAAAAATGATGTTCAGAGAACACTCTTCAAAAAACTCCCAATCAGCTGCAGGTGACAGACTTTTAAAACAGAAGAACTGGCTTTCCTAATTAACAAAGTAGAAATTAAGGAATCACAAACTGAAAACAGAACAAAAAATTCCAACTGAATTATAACTAAAACACCATTTTTAAATTTTATGTGAAGTCAGTTGTCAAAGTGAGTTGAAGTTATTGGAATTATACAATACCAAACTAAAGCAAAAATGCTTTTTATTATGACAACTTAGGACACACATGTACTTCTATATACCTGATTTTTCTCAAACTGAGCCTGATCAACGACATCAAGACTTCTCCTTACTTTTTGTGTAGCATTTGCTTCTTTATCACGGATTTGAGCTACTGTCGCTTGTAATTTCTCAACAATCTCCATCAGCTCTTCTTTTTCTCTGCAAAGGAAAATAAAAATGTATTCTTCAATTTCATTATCCATAACGATCTCCGCTGTTAATATTAGCTTTTTATGGCAAATTTAACGACTTACAGTCAATTTTAATTGATAATAAATAATTTTCTACTCACGTAGGCTGAAACATTTGAGAATCGAAATAGAAATTAAATAGAAATTAATCTTTACAGTGATTAGAAAAATAATTCATTCCCCAAATCATAGCGTACAATATTTTTCAGTGTTTGAATATGAAAAAAACCATTTATTCCACAAATAATATTATTCTTCCTTGTCCATTCATCTATCAAAATTTTCACACTTTAATAATTCTTATTTGTATTAAGTTTTTTTACATGAAACACCTCCGAAATTTCATAACAAATATTATTTTCAAATCCTATTATATTAAACGAGTAATTTCTGTGTGTATGTATCTATTTATGACCGATTACTCTCAAAAACGGTTCAAACGATCTTGATGAAATTAAGAATATACGGGATCTTTGGTGAATAATACGATTGCGCTAGGTCTCATTCCTGTAAAAACTCGCTGAAGGACACAAAAAGGAGAAATCTATCCTTAAGCTGATAGAAGACAACAGTTTTTAATCATAAGGTTGACCCTTTTCGACGTTATTTATGCTGTGTAGAACGCGAAGACTAATGCACGTACTGTGTAGTCTGAGACTTGCAGCTATGTGACTTGAGAATCAAAGCACAGCACATGATTTTTTGATTTTCCCAATTCTTTGGTGAATTAGAAAACTAAACTTTTCTAATTACTTTGGTAACAGTATCTTTGGCGTATCATGTGAAAATGCACTATCGGTTTTTTTCTCTACAATTTATCAAGGACTTTTGTGAATTTTATGATTATCGGATATTATTCCACGCATAGACAATAATAAACAGATATTATGCTACAGCCATCTTCAGTATGCGCTCCTTTCAGAAAGCAGTAGACAGTGAGTTGTTGACACCATATACGGATTTGTGTCTATTTTACTGAATTTTAACCAAAAATCGGCTGCAACTATTTTCTATGAACAGGGAACTATGCACGTTATTGTAAAAACAGTATAGATTTTATTGAGATTTTATCAGAACTATACGCCATAGGCTACCTCCGAGCGAAGCTAGGCCCCCTGATATTTATAATTAAAACAATACACTGCACATGATTTACCAACTTCAACTATTATTGAACAAATGTAATCATTCTGCTTCTGTTCAACTCCAATTAATCTAAAAAAAAGAAATTTACGTATCTCTTCGAATTGGCATGTTTTTAGTAACTAGAAAATCATTTCAGTCATTCCTATATTGAGCAATTATATTAATTCTCTATTGAGCAACTTCCTCAAGAAAACGAATGTATCTAATATTTGGAAAAGATTTCTATCGAATTGAGAAGCAAATTAACCGACCTTTGCAACATTTGTATCTGACGATCACTGTCCACTTCGGAGATGTTTTCAATAGCAGGGTAAACTCTGGCTTCTGCCAACTGTTTACGGAGGCTTTCCGCTTCTTCCTGTGCCTTTCTCAGATCCATCTTTGCTTGTGTCAGCTGTGCTTCCAGTTCACTAATTCTTGACTCAAAAACAATATTTGGCCCCATCATAGGTCTCTTGTCTCTTGGTTCAGTGACTTTGTATTCCTTTAAACATAAATTAAATTATTTAGTCTATTTTAAGTTGATAGTTCATTCTTACTTGTATTCCCACTACAGGTATTTGTACAAAAATTAACTAAAATCAATTAATAAAAACTTGAAAAACACTCAAGTGGAAATTATGACTCACGTTATGGCGTGACGACCGTTTCACTCTGATGTTAAGAGCATCGTCAGACGACCCACTGCACACTGGCTCAAGGCATAAGTTTGAGGGTTATGGACGTTGGAAGTGATAGTGGGTGGGGGATGAAGGGGCCAAACTCATGGCATTCCTATGGGTTCTCCAATTTCTTGCATCCTAGCTGGTCTTTGTCCATAATATAGAACATAAACATATCCTAAATGATACAGACAACATCATCAGCTGGCACTGATATGTTGATGACATTCTAATTCTATTCAAAGGCAATAAAAAACAAACTGAAATATTCCACACTAATATTAATAAAATTCATCCCAATTTAAAATTCACCCTAGAACTTGAACACAATAACAACATCAACTTCTTGGACATCACTATAAAAAAACAGGAACATTCATTCAAAACATTTAAAATTTACAGGAAGCCAACAACAACTGAGACAGTAATACATATATAACACATCAAATCACCCAACCCAACATAAACATGCTGCTTTCAATCTTTCAATCACATGTTCCACCGGCTAACAAACATTCCTGTCACAAGAAGATTACAACAAAGAATTAAACACTATAAAATACATAGCATAACAGAATGGTTACAAACACACACTAATAGACAAATTACTGCACAGAATAATAACAAAACCAATCACTAACATCAACAACAAACAGGATGACAACTCCCATACATTCATCACACTCACATACCTCGACAATAAAGCTCACAAAATAGCAGCTTCATTCAGAAAACTCAAATAATAAATAGCTTACAGAACAATTAACTCAATCAAAAAACACCTACATCAAAACAAATACAATAGATCTGGCATTTATAAATTGAAATGAAATGACCAACAAGTTCTTTATAGGACAAACTGGCAGGACATTCACCACTAGATTCAAAGAGCACACATGCCATCTCACACCCAAACACACATTCCACTTTTGCTGAACACATAATTTCAACAGGCCAAAGTTATACAGACATTGGCACTAATTTAGACAAACTACAATTTAATCACAAAAGCCAAAAACTCAATGTTTTAGAACACTATGAAATTTATAAACACACAAAACGGCAACCTGACAACATTTTAAATGACCAAATTAATTTCTTCTCACACACCCTTTTTCACAAAATAATCCCAATTCCAAAACTCTCGCCTACTCATTCCCCCACCCCCTCACACTTCCAACATCCTTAACCCTCAAACTCATGCCTTGAATCATTGTAATGTGGGTCGTATGCTCTCAACATCAGAGTGAAACGGCCGTCACGACATAACGAGAGTCATACTTTCCACTTAAAAGTGTTTATTATATATTAGTGGAAACAAGATGGATCTTCAACATCATAAAATCAATTCCTACTGTTTTTATAATCACAATTTTATTTTTAATATTCTCAAACTTCAAGAATCGATAACCCTACAGAAGATAAAGTCGCTCATTGGTGTTAATCTACTTCTTGGAAACTGGTTAGATTGTTACTGAGTTTTCAATTTGAAAACTGTGTCAAGTCACTATATTGAACCTGTATTGCGGAGGGGAGAATTTTTGAAACATTAAAAAAAACAACGAAAAAAGAAGAGTACCGAATGAATAAAAGTAATAGCAATTAAAGGAATTCGAAATTAATAAATTCTGTTTTAATAAAAAAATAAACAACAAATGTTTGATAAAAATAAGAAAGAAAGAACTTCTTGGATTTCTTGTTCCATAACGATCTGCGTTGTTAATATCAACTTTTTTTGTAAATTTAACCACTTGCAGTCAGTTTTAAATTGTGAATATATAATAAATGTACTCACACTTGGCCGAACGTTTTCGAGTTATTAAATGTCATCTTCAAGGCCTTGAATATGAGATTCAATAACTCGAGCCAAGTGTGAGTACATTTATTATATATTCACAATTTAAAACTGACTGCAAGTCGTTAAATTTACAACAAAACGAAAAAGAAAGAACAATGAAGTAATTTTTTCATTAAAAAATCAAATAAGTTGAAATATTTATCAAAATGTTTTTCAAAGCAATCCAGAGCTCGAAGAAGATATTCTTGAATATAAATTTACCTTCTCATCATTAGCATCATCATCATCATAGTCTTCATAATCTTCCATTTCAAATGAGTCGAATGCTGTTTTCAACATTCCCGACTTCCTGCGTTCATGCAGGCCCTCATTCTCAGATATTACTTCTTTCACTTTTCCCATTAAATTTGAAAGTTCGTCCTAAAATAAAAAGATATACAATTTGTTTGTGATAGATACGCAGCTTGTTCAGAATATAAATATCTGTTTTAATTGTATTTAAATTTCATGATAAATGTGTAGAGTTTATCAAACAATTCGGACTATTATTCAAAGTCAAATTTACAAATTTCTTATAGATATCATTTCTTGAATAAGATACTCTAATTAAGTAAAGGACAGTAGCGGTCAATATTTTCATCAATGAATTGATATTTATAAGAGAATAAGAGAGTTTAGGGAAGTGATAGCCGCGAGCCGTAGCCGGTATCTGTTCAATCAGATAGAGATAAGCTGCGTTCTCGTAGGTCCTGTTTGTAACAGTGACCGATTAGATTGGCCAGCAAAAAAGACACTGTTCTCTGCTGTAAAATCACTTCCCGGTGGTTCAGAACCCACCTAAAACTGTAGGTCCAATTCATCAATCACCATCATCTAATTCATTACCCACGCACAGGTCTCAGACCTATGTGGGCATCATCCTCCCCCCAAAAAAATGTTCCTCTGAGAATTAGAGACATTCAGGATCAAATTTGTTTTAAGAATAATAATACAGTAATAATAATCATAATCATAATAATAATAATAGTAATAATAAATTAATAATAGATATCGGGTCCCTTGATGACGTTTATAGAATATTGTTGTTCTTTTGTTGTTTTTTTTATAACCAAGATATTCGATAGTAGTTCTTTTAATTATGTTTAATGAATAAATAATCTTATCTTATTACCGTCCATTTGCACACTAGAACAACTTTACATGTGTTTTGTTAACCTATTGAGAATATGCCAATTAAAAATTGTGTCACAGTTGTTAGAGAATGCAAGGGTGTTTGCACAGTAAAGCATGAAAGTCAACATCGCAAAATGGAGTGAATACCACCAATCCACAGCAAGTTTTTATTTTGCGACGATGATGATTTGATGATCAAGTATTTGATGTTCCACTGGGCTGTGCAAGCATCATAAGGCGCTTGAAACACATAAGGTGCTAAGTCTGTGCAACGGCATCAAAGTGAATTAAAGACTTACTCTCAGTTGTTCATTTCCACATCAGTGTTTTTTTCATAGGATTCTTAGTGTTTATTTCAATAGATTGAAACTCACCCTGCAATATTGTGACTCTTTTTCTAGTTGCTCTATGTACTCTTCCTGCTTCTCAATGAACGATATGAGCTCGGCAGGCGCCTGCTGGGTGTTGGTTGGAACAGGGAAGGGTCTTTTCGGAGGTGACACGTGACTGATGGGCACCGGCAGTGACATGCTTGTGTTCTGATCAGTTGCACCATCATCAGCAAACACCGTATGATGATGGCGATGGTGGTGGCTCTGAAACCGAAGAGAAATTATGCTTAAAAAAAAACTTGAAAATTGATAGGCATAGCGAAAATATTTTCATGGGAGAGGGGGGGGGGGTGTTATCAGAGATTTGGCGGCCCGGGGGTCCCGGGGCCCTTCCCCGGGAAAATATTGATAAATAGTCGCTCTAAAATCGCATTCCTAGATATTCTAGACTCATGTCTAGAAAAGCTTAAATTAATTCATTTTAGTCCACATTATGGGAAATTTTTTGAATTCTCGATGATGAGAGCTTGATTTGAGGCTTAAAAACAGTAATTTTATACGAGTATTTATTAAAAAGAAGTTCATAAATTGGGTGAAGTGAAAGCTTAAATTCAATAAATCACTGATTCATTTGCCTAAGAACTTGAACCCACTTTTCGTATATTGTTAGTTCATTAATTAGCTGTGAACAAATTTTAATGTATAAAATCTAAAATTTACTACTCGTATAGCGCAAATTTAGCAAGCTATAGTGGTTTCAAATTATTATTACAATCAGTGCCACCCAAATTTTAGTGGCCCGGGGCAGAGTTGTGGCTGGAGGCTCCCTTACCCCTTCACCCTAAACACCAATTTTCAATTAATAACTCGGTTTGATTAATACTTCCAGCTATGCCTATTTGCCTACTGTACTCAAAAGAATCTGTGTAACTAATTTGAATTGTTTTTACAATTTGAAGATAAGATTCGAGTGTAGGCTAACTGAAAACCATTCCATGAAAAAGCTATGGAAGCTAGGGAAAATGGCACTGAGTGGCACCAGAGAGAGCAATAAACTTTTCTTCTATTGTTGTGTAATCTCTTGAATTCGCATCGAACTATTCATTAATACTGGAATATGTAAAATGTGTAAAAATATAAAAATGATTATGACTTTGAATGGAACCTGTAAAGAAAAAATGAACTATTAATAACACATCCAATTCCAAACTTTAACTTATTTTGTATTTACATATAGATGGTGACGGAACCCCAAAACATATGGGATTCATAAGGTTATCCACCAGAGAAAGAAATTGTTTTCGAGGTCTTGATAGCGCTACTCTAAGCTTTTTTTTTGTGGTTATCAACCTCTTCCCTCAAATTATTTGTTGATTGATTCATGGCGTGACAAATTTCACTGTCACAATAAACTCTATGGGATATCAGATCTGAACAGTAATAGAAATGAGCATTTGAAGCCCGTCTGCAAAAATATTAAGAGACCTTTTCTCCTTTCAAGCCTACTGTGTCGACTTCATTCAAGTGGTCTGGGGGACCTTCTAACCCATGTTTGGGGGCTCCGAAAATACTGGGACCCGCCAGCATCGCGGGGCCTTTGAAGGCCCAAAGCCGTGACAATTAGGGGACCCTGGTGTATAAACGTTGAAATTTGAACTATTCTAGATGCATCCTACTTCAATCTCTACTTCACATGACTATACTGACAATAAAAACGGGCCTGTGGCGTCAGGGACCTCTAGTGTCTGTTAGGCTTCTCAGGTATCTAAACTGGAGAAAAAAGGGCCATGGAGGCCCCTAGCTGGACAATTTAGGGCCTTTTATTTTATTTTTGTTTTGACACTTTCTTGCATTTGTAAAATGACGTTGAGGCCCAAGAAAACTTGCCTTGTTCGCCCCTACCCCTCTTTAACCTTTTTTTTAGTTAATTAAAGTATTAAAATTATAGTATTTTTTCTAGCTGTAACACTTCACATATGAAAACGTTTTCACCTCCAGTAACCGATATTATCGTATTTTTATTGATGCCTCCCAACTCGTTTTTGGGGCCTCTTTTACAGGCTCAAGGGGGGTTGTAACCCGGAAAAACCCCACCGTCGCTACGACAAACACGCCGTGCATTCAACTAACGATACAAAGAGCATTTACAAGCATTAAATACAAAAACCGAATCGAACTTTGCCAACCACATCATTCAAACTGGACACACTTTTACTGACATCACTACCAACCTACACATTCCACATAGAAAATCTAAAGGACATGAACTCAATACCTTTGAACAATTTGAAATATACAAACACACCACACACAATAAACAAAACATCCTCAATGAACAATTAAATTTTAAATCACACAAACTTTTCCATCACATTCTACAAAAAACCAACACTGACGATCAAGGATGCTGTTGAAAATGAATCATCACTATTCGAAAACGTTTCAGCCTATGTGAGTAAATATTTTATTTATTCACAATTTAATTAATTTGACTTTGTCGTTAAATTTACCATAAAAAGTTCATGGAGATCGCTATGGATCAAAAAATTCAAGAATACAAATAAAACTGTCATGCAGTGCAATGTTAACCAAATAAGAATTAAATTTTCTTATTATTATCATAAAATATATTGTTGGGCCTGACGCTCATATTCATTGATTGAGTCCATGAGAGCCTGCTCCGATGCAACCGCTTCGGTGCGGTCTATTCGAATTTATCGACCAATCAAACGAACACCGGTGCAGGCTCCCATGAACTCAACCATCGAGTGATGATTTGTGATTCAAAGTGATATGATTCACTGGTGGCATTATGTGATTATAATTGAATTCAACAAGCACAAAAAATATAAATAGTAATTCCTACTTATTACAAACAACAGTATTACCATTCAAGACGGCTCTGACAGTATTTTGGCGGCTCTGGTAGCGCAGTTGGTTGCTTGTTTGTGATAAGATGAGGCTCTGGCTGGCTTAGTTTTTTGCAGCCTTGGGTTTGAAGCTCATTCAGCCATGGATGTTTCTCATCATACACCCATTCACCTCATTACCCACGCACAAGTCTCCAGACTCATGTGGGCATCATCCGCAATAAAAAAATACGACATTTCTAAGTTAAAATGTTCAAGCTCATGGAATTTTAGGTGTACAATTTTATAAGAGTTTAGATCTCTTTAATTTATAAACTAATGAGCTTGTAAATGATTATAATAAGATTTTACACTTAAAATCCCATGGCCTGATTGTGAGTAGCTTGTACAATGACATTTTGTATAATTTATTTAATTCTGTATCAATTACCTGATACAATTACTTTAATTTACTCAGTTTATTTTGGGAACAAACTTGAATTGGCATGATTAGTAATAATTTTTAACAAATCAACTTTAAAATTATTCTATAGTAGCAATTTTGAACAGTCCAACTCACAATGGTATACTTTGGCAACCCAGATGCCGGATTATAGGACTCCGCCAGGAGGTATCGAAGTTTAGAGACCGCTTCTTTGTAAGCAAAGTCTGTATAGTCAGTAGTACGTTTACGAAGATGATCCATCCTTCCACCCTTTCTGAAACGTTAAAAAAATGCATGAACTTTTGCACATTAACTTACTGACTATAGACTACGGTACTAAAATATTGTTTTAATATAAGCCAGCATTTATGTTGTACATTTTTAGAACGCTACTCTTTAAAAGTAGTTCTTCAAGCCTAAAGCTAGGTCAATAAGGGGGGCCTGGATGTACAAAGCTGCAGCAGGATGATTACTTAATTTTTTGTTTTGAGGTCCCTGGATGCTTGCTTATACCGCGGACGAACACATCGACGTACGGTACCGATCGTACCAACGAATATACCAGACGAAGTTTATTGTAATGTCTTTGTTCAAGTAGTCTATATCGTATTGTCTTTGCCTTATATACTGTTATGGAAGAAGAAATAAGTAATTACTGCTGTTACAATAAGTCTTCCGGTTATCGTTAAGCAGCGTGTTTTGTTTACTCCTGTTCTCCCCTCGCCTTGCGGTTAATCTGGAGACCTTTAGAATGTTTACTTCGAACTTAATGGAATGGTCTCGAAAATGGAGAATGTCTTTCTGTTTACTTTAGAATTTGATAGAAGAATAGAGATAACTCTCGTTCCTTCTAGTGATAAAATGTATATAAAGCGAACGCTCATCAGGTAAACATTAGTTTCATTTATTGTTTGATTTCGTTGACATAACAAGTGGCAGTACAAACTTTTGTTGTGATAACCGCAGTAACTTATATTGTGACTGTATTAGTGAGGCTTTACTTTACATCTTATAGAAGTAGACACATATTTAGTGCTTTTATTGTAATACTGTGACAGACTTCTGCAAAATGAAGTTTTAATTGTTCTTTTTAGACGTTATTTCTTCTTGAATTATTGGACAGTTTATTTATTATTTAATATTTGATCGGCCTTTTTAACAGTTAATGACTGATTTTTGTACAGTAATATAACAAATTCTTTATTAGCTGAACATTATCGATTCATCTGTTTCTGATTACGGTACTTTATTTTGTGTGACATTACTGATTAGTGCGTGTAGTGGATAATTTATGTAAATAAAGTGAGAGTGTTTTACTGTGAAGTGTTGCCAGCACTATTTTAGAGATAGAACCCGTAACAATACCTTTACCAGATGATCTAGTCCCCTTGACCTTGTGGCCAGGAGAAAATTGCTCCTATTGACCCCTCTGGCACAGGAAATGCATGTATTTTTTCAAAAGAATAAAAACTCTGAGATGACCAGCGCGCTCCAGACGTCAACTAATCAACTGGTCTAATACAACCACCAACATTTTTCAAAGTTTACCGTAAATTTTTAATCACTTCTGCTCCCACCTTGCCATTGATGAATGCAATGCAGTACCGTGTACTGAACATTAAAGCTATTTTTGCTGATTTTATTTATTCATTAAAAAAATAATAAATTAGTTGGCATTCATAAAAGTTTGAATTTTGATGCAAATGGGCCTTTTTATTTGTTGTTAATTTTGTATTTTAGTATGTAAATCTAACGACTTGCAGTCAATTTTAATTGAGAATAAATATTTACTCACATAGGTTGAAACCAGCGAACACTTAAGACTATGTGTTCGCTGGTTGAAAACGGTTTCGAATCGTGGCGCTTCATTTACAACAGAGGCTGTTTAGGCGAAAATGTTTCAGCCTACGTGAGTAAATATTTATTTATTCTCAATTAAAATTGATAGCAAGTTGTTTAATTTGCCGTTAAAAGTTAATATTAACAACGCAGATCGTTAGGCTATATGATCAAGAAATTCAAGAATTTATTTTTTGGTTAATGCCATCGATCATCTCTTATATATTAGCCCTTATAATTTTAGGTAAGTTATGCAATAAAGATGCGTACAAATGTCAATACCGTACTGTACTTGTCAACATATATATTCAGTCAACAAGGCATCCACGACTTCCACGAGTCCAATCAATGCCCCATGGCATGGCATGGCATATCCTACCGTACTCCGTACATCGCATGATATTGGGATAGTTGGAGTTCACCGTCTACTGGCACAGTGACCGATCAAGTTATGAATATCACTTCAAGTTAGAAAGTTAGCATCATCACATAATCACTAGAAAAGTGGAAACTGGCTGTTTAGCAACTGTGAACCTAGTGACCGAAGTCGTACCAAACACAAACAGAAACAGTACAGTAGTTTGGTTCTTTCGCAGACAAGAGGAGACAAGCAGACAGTAGTTTGGTTGCCATGCCAACAAGACACGCACGACTACGCGATTGCGGTTACGCAGTTATTGAGCGCGTAAATTTGAAAATGTAATGATTTTTTAGATTAGATTAGATTTTTAGATTTATCAAGCGGCCACTGACCACCTCTCAAAGGGGTATATGGACTTGTCATATTTTTAAAGTCATAATTTATACAATTTATTTTGTGTAGATAAGTTATAAAAAATAGCTTTGCTCGATTTCTGTCAGCAATTTGTGCTTACATATTTGTGGAATAAATGTGGAATGTGCATTCAAGAATAATTGAATGAATTATTCTCTGTGACTAAAATAATTGATAAATTCCTGTTATGAATAAAAAACAATTTGCTTCTAACTCTGCTTTCAAATAAGTTTTAAATTTGGTACGGTAAGTGAAAGAGTAGTTATTCGGGTCGGCAAAAGATTAAATGGATTTGTACCAGAATTTGTCATGTCTATATGTATACACCTTCATAATATAGTTATCACTATAAGAGTGAATCGTATAACCTTTTTTAAATTGTGACTCATTATTCTTAATCAAACAGACAGTTTCTAGAATATATAAACTATATAGGCAAGGGAAGTATTTTCAATTCCTTAAAATATGGTCTGCAGCTCGTTCTAAAATACTCTCTCCCACCATCACACTCGCATTGCCCATTTTTGTAACTTAAATATCTGGTTATTGTAACGTCAGTAGTTTCCCCATGAATGTCTACGATATCTCATTATTCCACTTTCTCCTCCAGTCTTTCAAGCAACCTTTCTCAAACTTATTTCAGGCAATCATGTTTTGTGCATTCATTTCGAAATCTGGTCAACTGTAAACTGTATGTCCCATAAGATACAATGTAATAGGGAAGTGATAGCCGCGAGCCGTAGCAGGTATCTGTTCAATCAGATAAACATAAGCTGCGTTCTCGTTGGTCCTGTTTGTAACGGTGACCGATTAGATTGGCCAGAAAAAAGACACGTTCTTTGCTGTAAAATCACTTCCCGGTGGTTCGGAACCCACCTAAAACTGTAGGTCCAACCCATCAAACACCATCATCCAACTCATTACCCACGCACAGGTCACAGACCTATGTGGGCTTCATCCTCCAAAAAAAAAAAAAAAATAAGATTTGGTAGTTGGCAGAAGCCAACATTGTAAAATACATTATAAACTAAAAAAAAAAAACTAAGAAAAAGTAGTGCAATAAATATTTCTTCTCTATTTTGATCCTACCAGGACCATCCCGTGGGTGGGGCGAGCGAGGCAAAAAAAACGCTTAATTATAAAAAATAAAATAAATTAAAAAAATTCTAGTTCCTAATCTAGCAACTTGATTTTCCTAATTTGTCTGTTTTTTAGATCAATACCTATTTCATTTCAGAGAAACACGGAAGGGAATTTAGTCGGCCTAAATCGGCCCAAGATAAGGGCCCTATGGTCTCCTTATCGCCGCCACTGAGAAGCGCCCTTACACCAGTCAGTTTCCAACTTTCGGTAATTGAAACATGAATGAAATCCAAATAATTATATTCATAGTCTAATACCAAAATTAAACTGTATTTATATTTAAATGACACTCAAAGAGGAATGCATTTCGTTTTTAAGGACAAGCTTCATTAGCCTACCACAAAGGATCGTGATTTGTGGAGATTAGGCGGATGAACGGCCCGGCCCCTATGTATTTAATTGAAAATCGCTTAGGATTTGAAATGTGTCTGATCATTAAGTATATGTTGGTTCTGTCTTGTTTATGGTGTTTGAATATTTTGTATTACGGTATAATTAGTTTTCGTGTGAATGTTTGTTGTTGATTGAGTGATCTTCAAATGTCGAGTCAGTGTAGGAATCCAGTGCTTTGATAATTATGTTCTTGTTGTCCTATGTAGTATTTGGGGTTTGTGTTGCATTCAAGTTTAATATATATTTATTCCTGGTTTGTACTGTCTGTTTGTTAGGTAAGATGTTGTATATTGTTGGAGCTGGTGTTTCTACTCGCTTAGCTATAGTAACTATCCCTATGTAATCGACCCTTAACTCGCTCAATGTAATCGACCCTGTTTTGATTTTGATGTCTTCTCATTGGTGGATCACAAAATCCATGAAATTCTCATAACCGTAACAATGATGCATTCAGTAAATAATGGACATCCGAGCGCACGCTAAAATCTGTGATGTTACAAACTACAAGCTTTTATATTGTGTTGGAATCCAGAACTGGAGTTCTAAGAAAGGAATGTTGTATGTAATTCGCGTGTGAAGCTTCTTTATCGCTCTCGCAAAATTACTACGATCCTCTATGCGTCGAGCAGTAACTGTTTTTTCTCGAAAGATAAAGACGCGCTTCACGCTCTTAATACATAAATAACTATTTTATGATAGGACAAAATACATTATTTTGTTTCCACAAAAACGAAACTTTAGAACCTATTACTAAAAATAGTCTATGGCTTCTATAAGACTAGAGATAAGAGTCGATCTTAGGCTATAGCAATTGGTGAATTGAATGCTTAATCTTTAATGAAACAAGAAATAAAGAGGAAATATAATTTCTTAATAGGCATACGATCTGGTTTCTGTTCGGGCTTTCCATATCAGTTGAATGGTTACGGTCGACAGTAATATCATGTGAACAAAATACATTGGATTTCTTGTTCCATAACGATCTGCGTTGTTAATATTAACTTTTTATTGTACCGTAGTCTAAATTCAATGACTTGCAGTCAATTTTAATTGTGAATAAATACTACTCACTTTTGGCCAAACGTTTTCGAGCCCTGGAGACTCATGAGTCAAAATATATTATTTATTCACAATTGGAATTGACTGCAAGTCGTTGAATTTACAATAAAAAGTCAAGATACATTCTTCTACATGCGCCAGTAAACCGATATGCAAAAATCGTATTTCTGAACTGGGCCTTCAGGACAAAAAAAGAATAACCGAGCTAAATTAGTTCCACATAAGAGTGAAATAAGTGTAAACCTTACTGAAATTGTTCTTTTGAGCAGCTTAATGAAATGTAAGGATTAAAGCAATAACAAAAATGATAATAATAAACTTGTACACTGTAGTAGTATTTTGATATACAGACCTGGTTTTACACTTCTTGGAGCGCAGCATTTCGGAGATGGATGAAGCAGAATGCGACAGCCTCGGTCTGAAGCGTACGGCTGCGACTGCCGAAGGCGGCAGCGTCGCACGGGGGCGGCGAGAGCCAAGCATATCGTGTCAGGGGCGGCAGCGGACACCGACCGCCTCCTTTTATAGCATCCACCACCTTTTCCCACGCTACCCGCCCCTCCACAACATAACAGTAAGTCACGCAATCTGATCTAGCTGTTGCCCCGAAACAGGGCACTGGCATTAAATCCCTCTATCTGTTCATTCCAACAATAATTTCTTTGCTACATGGCATCGGAAGCAACTCAGCATTGTGCAATCAAATCAGATTATCGTTGATCTCTTCCTTCAAATGATGTTAATTAGCTCATTTGTTACACTTAGTCGCAACTCGAAAGTTGCGACACATAACAGATAGAATAAAGGTAAAGAAAAAAGAAATACTGTACATCAATACAAAAATCATTATATTGGATTACAAAATAGCAATAGTAAAAAAGAATCAGTAAAACAGCAAACTGCCAAATGATGAAATAAACTGATGGCTCAACTTACTTTTAAAGTTTAATAATGGTTCGAAATACAGCACCAGGCTGAACACAATATGTTTTATTACTACCGTACTATTAAACAGTTTCAATAAATAATATCAATCTCTTCTACTGAAATGATAGGCAAATATTAGTAATAAGGTAATAGAATAAGGGTTGACTGCAATGCACAAGTTTTAAAGAAACTATTGGTAGAAAAATGGGCAATTATTGTGATCAAAAGCACGATATTGTTGTGAAGTAGGTATTAAAGGCAGTATAGATGACGAATTAAAGGCAGTATAGACTCATTTGCAACTCTAGACTGATTAATATGTGAAACTAGAATTGAAATAATGCACATGGGACTAATTTATTATTATGCATTATTTTTATTACAAAAATTAAGAAAGAAAAAGCAAACAGATTATAAATAAAATTAAGAGAGGAAGAGGGATTAATAAGAATTTAGAATAGAATGGAATTTATTGCAATTTTATAAGAAATAAAAAAATAAACATTTTTCAAGCAGATTACAATTCATACAGTTTAATTGTAAAACTACATAATAAAAAATGAATTAAAACCTATTTAAAACTTTTCCCAGGCCCTCACCAGAAATTCAAAAAGCTTGTGATTTAGGAAGCAGTTCGTGACTTTTTCTTTTGAAGTGCGCTTCAGCAAAACAGAAATTTCACAAAGCAGTTATACAACAAAAAAATCTAAATCAATATAAAGGAGTACATATTGTTACAATGGAATATATTCAAGAACAGAATGTTATTAGATTGTTCAAAAAATGTTCATTACATCAATGAACCAGTCCTAGTGCAGGATGATAGTCGAAGATAGAGAGTTGAACTGAAGCCTTACCAACTATAGGTACGGTACCATAAAAAGTACAAGGTTTTTTAGCATAAAAAAATACATCAGGATTTCTATGGTGTCAATTTAGTTAATAGTGTAAATCTATGATCCAAACCCCAAACATGTTATCCAGCATTTATTTTAGCATTCGCGTCATTGGATCAGGTTCAAGGCTCGCAATACCCACGTCCTTTTCAGGCCAAGTGATGCATATCTTCAAATGTTGAACTTATGAAATATTGCATGCTCGAGCCATACCATTTTTTGTAGCCAACATTTCCCCTTTAATGATTTAACATCAAACAAAGAACAATAATAAAGGGAGAGTAACTTGAAATGTTATGTTTCATTTGATTTCACTTGCCAATAACTTTTTTTAGTCCAATGACCTGAGTTTCGAGACTTGTGCGTGGGTAATGAGGAGGAGGAGGATGACTGAAAATATCCAAGGCTGAACGAGATTCGAACTCGAAACCGCTGGAATAGCAGCCAGTCAGTCTTATCCGATCAGAGACAAGCGCTCCAAGCGACTGTGTTAACACGGCTGCCAAATTTCTATTCAGGACTGAATTGTTATTCAGATTAGCCTCTTTTCAAAAGCAAGCATCGTATACTAACATACAGTAATTACAATAACTGATTATCCTAAATTCCACCTTCTTCACTGGTATAATTAAACTTAAATAATAATGGCTTTCTAGTGCAAAAACACTCCAAAAAAATAAACACATTTTTCTAAAATCCATAATGTGCTTATTTCTACTAGAAAGTTATTCTTATTTCAATTTAATGATTAGGCATGTACATTTAATTCAATACATGTAGATCGACTAATGAATTAAAAATTGTAATTTTGATGTTAAAAATAGATTGTGAATAATTAATATTAGTCGGTGAAAGCGGTTGAATTAAGTTTTTAAAGTTGGTTCAATTTGTAACGGTAATTGTAATAGCTGCGGAGTATGGTCACTACGTAATTTGCAGTAGAAGTTTTACTTGGTTTTCTAGAAAACTGTTGCCAAAGTCAGATTTTCTCTCCTTCGCTGAACAAATGTGGACTAATTATAGTTTTCATTTCCAAGGCTACATACATTGAATCTTTCCGGATAGTTTCCAAGAGCATTCTTTCTATCTTTTGAAAGAGCTAAGTTCGAACGAGACTTATAATCTATTGCTGGCTTTCAGCAGCTGGAAATGGGTCGAAATAATGTTGCAGTTTGGAAGCCACGTATATAACGGACATAAATCTTCACGAAGCAAAGTTGGTCACGCGAGCCGGTGCCTTACTCTGTCTTGTGCCAGCCATCATCCGCCATTGCTGTTGTTTTGATGTTCTGTTCTGGAGTTCATGGATTTCGGCCAACCATATCAACCTCTAAAACAATCCAACTCCATTGAAACACATCTATTTTACCGTATTCACTGCGCATGCCCCATTACCCCTTATCGCAATGACTGTATTACAGGTCTGTTTCTTAGAATGCACCCTCATCAAGACAAAAAAGAAAACCCGTCCAAACAGTTAATTAAGAAAACATAAAATTATTTCTTGCTAATTATTAAGTATAATAATAGTGTAATATTTAAAAATCACATTTAAACTTTTGAAACTCACTGGAAGAATTGGATCAAAGCATTGATACAGAAAAAATATTATTTTACTGCAGTGCTATTTTACTTTTACATCATATGGCTTACGGGTAGTTCCTCCTCTCCGGAATAAAAGCAGCTCGGTCACCCATCCAAACATCACGATTGCCTGGATACATCGCTTATCACTGAAAAGTACGTAAACGGACGACAGGATTCTGAACCACCCTATTAGGTATAACTAAGCAGATGACTGGACAATCATCCCAGAGAATCGTAGGACGTGAAAGACCAATTATTACAAGTTGGTTTTGAAGGAACTGACAAATAATACACAGAGTGTTTCGGAACTCTCTACCAATACTTCTAGGCAGTGTTTCTGAACCACTAACAAAAGTAAATATCGTAATAAAATTTTTCTAAAATCCCCAGATACTCACACAGCCGCCTTTTTTTTCACTCATTATTTTTTTATTCGAGCACCTCTGAATGTATAATTTTGAAATTTTTCATACAGCTTTATAACAATTAGAACAATTAAAAAAAATTAATCAAAATTTTCCGACATCAAAAAACAAAATGGCGGCCATTTAAAATCTTTGAACAGGATTAAATTAATAATGGATAATGATATCAAAATTTGACTAGAATAACTTTTTTTAGATATTTTTATTGCAAATCCAACGATACCTCATTTTCTAAGATTGGCCAACAATTAACAGAGATATGCTACTTTTTAGGGTGGGCGGTGAGCGGTGGTTGAGAACTGGTTGCAGTTTTTCGTTTCGCACCGTCATCTGATACTTCCAAGGGCATGAAACATCGTAAGACAATGAATAAATCTACCTTTGAAGAATTGCATAAAGCCATGTTAAAAATGGTTTTCTGTTTTTCTTTTAATTCACAAGCTAATTCATTAAGTTACAGTAGTCTGCCTTATAATAGTTTAGAAAAAGAAGAACGCCTTCTGTAACACTGTACAGTACAGGTATTAGTTTTTAAAGTACAGTACAGTAATACAGCGGGTGATTTTCGGTTTTTCGGCTTGATCGCGATATTGCTTTATCCTCGATCAAACTCTCCATCATTAACGCGGTACATCGTGAGTTGGCTGTACATTAATAAACCAATTATTAATCAGCCTATTTCTCAGAAAACGCATTTTGTACTAAGTAATTTATGCCAAAACTCAGCACAGAACACAAAAGGCATCCCTAAGGTATCATTATCACATCAAGGCCGCAAACCATGGCATGCCACAGCGAAGTAGGGTAATTTTTTATCAAAAAATTGCAATTTTTTGCAGTGATAGATGCAGTTTTTATAATATATGTGGTTTTAGATTTATGGAAATAGAATATCCATCTATTTATTTATATTTAAAAAACTAACATCAAGTGGAAACAAAGCTACAAATTTGAAGTAGAATGGGGCATATATTTCTGTCTAGTGGAATATAATAAACCACTCACTTCCTTAGGCTGTGCAAACTGTAGTTGTTCGGTTCAAAGCTAGAGATTAGTTCAAGCTTCCTTGCTGCCTTCCAAACAGTTTCAGCATATTTATACATTTAGTTCCTGCATGCATCGCAAAATTTGGGACTAAGGAACATTTGAAAAAGAATTGAAATGGTTCAACAAAAAATAAGTTTTATAATATAAAATTTACATTTATATGGAATAGATTTTTAATAAATTTTCTTCTTTCACTTGCATCTCACAAAAGAATTGAAACATAGTTCTGTACTCACTCAGTCGACAGCATAAATCTAATTGGATGTGACAAGTTTTGTAGTATATAAACTTACATTACAATTCAACAACACATATATTAATATTTAATAATTTTACCAACATCTTTATCATGACCTAAGCTACTCTGTTGGAAACCAGGAAATAAACTACCGTAGTGCACATTACAAAAGATCAACTAAGCAAACTAGTCAGTCGCTTTTCAACCTGTTTTAAAATTATGTTTAGGAATTTCAATGTTATAAAACGTTTTTTAATTTGATAAGACTTTTTGGAATGAATCAGAGTAATAAATGTTAATAAATTTATTGTAACGTAACACCTTTTTATAATTTGATAAAAAATCATTTAAATTAGTTTATATTATTATAAAATATATGACAAAAGGAAACCCATTATAAACCTCTTTAATGCAAGTGAGTTGTTCTTTACAAATACTCAATGTGTAACTTCATTTAATTATTTAATTTAAAAAGGGTTTTAGATCTCACTAGTCTAGTTGAAAATCAGGATCTACAAAACATTTGGCGCTTTTCAGCTATCGATATATTAATAAATGGTATATTTTCATTTGCTTTTTGACAGTTAAGACAGATTCATTGTATTAATTATTTAAATAATTCACTCGAATCATATCAAAATTTGCATCTTTTGCGAATAGGGAGTGCAATCCAACATTCATGACATTTTATGATAAAAATTTTCTCATAAAAATGGATACTGCCTCGTTGTATTCTTTCCATTGATAACTTTCAAGTTAAGCTTTATGGAACTGAGAAAATGATTTCTATTTTAACTCATTTCAATGTGCCCATTCTAACAATAATTAAAAATATTTTGCTCATTACACAATATTTTAATTAAAATTTCCTGGTGTTGATGGTTGAGTTACCAGGAATTCGACATAGAATCAATTTCTAGTCATTGAAGACGTATAGGATGCTATAATATAAATACGTTTTAGTGAAAGTACGAATCAATTCTTTCATGATTTATTATCTTCCAAATTTCAGGAATGGTCTTAAAGATAGAAGTTTAGAGGTTATATTGGAGAAGAAGTAGTAGTTCTCAGGGGCCTGTATAATGGCAAAACTACTAGTAAAAACTTGTATAACATTTTTATGTTTGTTGATAGTCCATTGTGTGCAGTGGCGCACCCAGGGGGGAGGGGGCTTAGGGGCTTAAGCCCCCAAGAATCCGAGGTCCTTAAAAATTGTTGATAATTTTCAAGCGAATTGACTGTAGGGAGTATGGCTGATTAGTGTTAGAACATTTCATGTTTTCACGCATTTTCAAATAGCCAGTGGCTTAACATGGGGGGCTTTGGGTCTCAAGCCGTCCCTCAGGTCCTGAAATCCTTATCAAAATATTGATAATTTTTAAGCGGATTGACTGATACCTGTGCGTGGCTAATGAATTAGAAAATGGTGATTGATGAGTTGGATCTACAGTTTTAGGTGAGTTCTGAATCACCAGGAAGTGATTTTATAGCAGAGAATCGAGTCTCTGTTGGTGGCCGATCCAATCGGTCACCCTTTCAAAGAGGGCTCAGGAATTTGCAGCTTATCTTATGTGACTGAACATACAGCTCGCGGCTATCACTTCCCTAAAAAAGGTATACAGGTGTTTGCGAACAAAATTCGCAAGTAATCTGCCAGACTGCTCATTCCTTAAAGCCTCATTACAGAAATAAAGATAGCAGAAGAGTGGAACTAGCATTATCAATAAGAAATCAATTAGTAACCATTCAGAAAACCATAGGCTTTTAGAGCCCTTATTCAGGTGGAGATTTGAATACATTCAATGTGAAATGAGCTGAAAAATCAAATAAAATTACCACATTAACTACAAAAAAATCACTGGATTTCTTGTTCCATGACGAACTGCGTTGTTAATATCAACTTTTCAAGTAAATTCACTTGCAAAGTTAAAAAAATCACATTAACTACCATGATTATTGAGTTATTCTAGGAAATACGCAAACAAGGCCGAAAGGAGGCGTTTTTAAGATTGAAGGGTATGAATAGTGTTATTGATTGCGAATAATACACCCAGATTACATAAAAACAGAATTTAAATTGGATCAAAACACATAAGAATAGCAAGAAGAGAGCATCCGTGCAAAGTCAGAGTGCTATGATTCAATAAAACTCGACTTTAAAACTTTTGGAGCATTCTTGACTATTAGGTACATTCAAATTTTATTTTAAAAAATGAATCTATAAGTTTTGAAGAAAAAATTAGAATTTTTGGTTCACTGACAGTTAATTTAATTAATCCACTAGGCCTACAATAAAAAAGGTCTCACATGATCTCTAAAAAATCAATTAGCGTTCAGACTGGCATTCTTCGTCCACTTCATTACCCACGCACAAGTCTCAGAATGATATGAGCATCATAAAAATTCATGACAAGTTTCAGCTAATTTTACAGATTCAATTGAATTCACACCTCCTATATGAGGGCCTTACAGATTTCTGAAAGAATGATGGGAATAGCTGTAATCTTGCGCCCTATACGGCAACAAAGCATTTCCGGACCTACATTTATCTAAATTATTTTATCTTTATGAGAAGACGATTATGCAGTCTGGCAGAATCATTTTGAACTCTTCAAACACTCTGTATAAAAAAGACACACGATGGACACATTTTGTTTCCACATAGCTAATACCCTTTAAAAAGTAATGTAATGAAGCCAACCCTCACCCCTCCCACCGTCAACAAGCAAGCTCTGAAAAATCCCAATTTTACCCCCCCCCCCTCCCATAATAGAAAGTTTACCTTCTTGGGCGGGTAATCCCCCCCAAACCAAGTCTGGGTGCGCCCCTGATTGTGTGTAACATGTAAATGCACATTAGTGTGTTATAAATCAGACCCCAGAGTTCACCTCACAATTTCGTGTTGGCCAATAGCATTTAAAAATAAAGAGAATTGGGGCTGTGGGCTAGCTACCCAACATACATAGTGAATACTGTAGTATATTGTATTATATTTAGTAAATATTGAATATTCACTATGAATCCACTGAACCATCGTGATGATGGATCGCGAAGTTGCTTTGAGGCAATATTTCTGTAACAATGAATCTAGATACTGGGTTGTGTCACTGCGTTGTAATTATCACTGATCTACAAATTGCTCATCAGCAAATTTAACTTCGATATTCTCAGCAAAAATAAAAAATATGAAAAGCTTTAGTCCATTTCAGAAAAGGATAACAATTAATTATGAGCCCAAACAGGTTGTATTTAATCAGTTCATATTCATGAGGGTTTCACTACTTTTAATGCATCAGGCACTCGTGACTTACGGATAGACTTGAAGTGTTGTGTTTTAGGGCCAAGACACATGTGTCCAGAGTGCGCCTAGCGTTTTTTAAATCAACTAACAATGTTTTTTCTTTCTATGCCAACTAATAATGTTTTTTTTTTTTAAATCAGGCGCAGCTGAAGTTTTCAATTAATCCATTGCAAGAAATAAAATATATATTTGAAATATCGAACTGTAGCATATAGTCTGTTCAGCGAGCCTACGGAGTGAAGTAAACAAACATGCGCGTGCGTGCAAGCCGAGACTCAACGAAGCCCGATTCACAGATAGCCTAGTTTTTGAAACGCATCAAACAGGCAGCAGACCTACCCTTTGAAAACGACTTTCAATAATCATTTTCAAACAGCTACTTGGATAATACTTATTATTTATTGTAAATGGAAATAGATACATGAGATTAATGAATTATATGAATGAGATGGCTATTTTCTTATCTTCAATGCTTAGGTAATGTATCCAAACATTCAGCAATCACTGGTATCACTATTATTAGATTTGTTCATAAATTTGTCGATTGAATTATTTTTACCTATACATTTGAAATGAAAATACTGACTTGATAACTGAATTTAAAATCTAATATGTTCTTGAAATAATGCAATAATAATTTATTTATTTCACAAACTGGAAGTGCGACATCAGCTGTTAAGAATGAACTGTAGGTGGTAATGGATGTGAATAGGCCAACCAACCGATGCCAGTACAATTCTTGGATTTCCTCACTCACACACATGCAAAGTTTGTTTACTTCAATCCGTAGGCTCGCTGAACGTATAGCCTACGCTTTAGTTATCATGTTCCTACAGACCAAATAAACCTCAATTTGGCCCATATTTTTTTTTTCGAAAACCACCAAACTAACGGTCTAAATTATTATCAGAGTGGGTTTTTTTTATATTATTACTTTTATTGAGTGTTGAGTACAAGATTTTATTTTAGTTGACTCATGTTTGAATGTGAATATGGAAACAATAATTATTGAAATGACTGATGTTATAACTGATGATGTCTTTGCCCTAATACCCCAAATACGGCAGCCTAATCTACCCCTGAAATTTGGACTTTTAAAATACATGAGCCTACTAACTCAACAAAAATGAACTATATTACAACATCCTGTATGCTATCAGAATATCTACAAAGCAATCAAAAGAGCCTCAAAGCTCAAAAGACCTGATAAACTTGACTATATTACAAAATACAAGTAGAATAAAAATTTACTTATAAATTTATTTGAAATATTGGCCCTTGTACAAGATAAATTTCAAACACAAAAAGCAATCGTAGAATCTCGTAATTCATATAACTTGAGCCCATAGAATTTTTAGAGGATAATGCAGTCTGATTTAACTTGATTCCATATTTTCATTAAAACGAGAGTTCGTAGCAGCATTACTGCAAAAGATAAATTATATCAAGAAGCTTAAAAGAGCACAGACATTTTCAGTAAAATTAAGTAATCTTTGTTTCCTAAAAGATAAAATCTGCCTGCCTTAATGAGGAATGATTTTAATGACTTTCGAATGTTCAGAAATTCATGGAAATCTCCTCTGACAAATGTTTAATCACTGCTATGCTTGCTGAAAATATTCAAATATTAAATGTAACCAATCTTATAAGAATACTTTCTCACTTGAATGAGATGTGTTAAGTACATAGCAAAAAATATAAAATTATTATTAATCTTTAACCTGTCACAAATAACGCTGCGGAAAGCATTTGATTCCAGACGAGCAACAATACCAAAATGACTATCCCTAAAAAATCGAATAATAAAGTAATTTAAAAAAGAATAACCTAAACCATTTAATCACTACCGACTGTAGATTGATAACATAAATTGCTGAATGAAGATTGTTGTATGTAAGATGGATTGTGGAAATAACCCTAAAACTGACTTGGCAAGTGTATCTTACCGATTGATTTGTAACTAATTTAGTTTTCAATCTACAAATAAAACTAAAATTTGGATATAACTTGAGCAATATTAGAAAAGGTCTATTTGACAAAGATGCGTTACTTGAAAAATTATAATTAAGATGAAGGTATCTTGAATAAATAGGGCTTATAACTTCTCATCACATCTATAGCACAGTATTTGAATACTTGGGAATAATAACAATCGGATAAATCATAATGAATTTGTAATACCAAAACAACGAATATTTTGAAAAAATATTCATTGAATCAGAATGATTTTTCAAGTTTTGATTATACAAAGCTCTTAGTTAAATGATATTAGTTAAAATATTATTGTGATAAAGCACAATAGATGTGGCTGAAACCTTCGATGTTTATGCACCTAGCATTCAAGTAAAGTTCACATGACATAAAATAACGTGAATTAATGTCATTATAGATTTAATTAAATTCATCAAGCTTAAAAATTCGTTTAATTTAATAAAACTTGTCGAAAGAAAACGGAAGTTTGATTTTCAAATCAAAAATAAAACTGTGTTGAATATTTTAGTGCATGTTAAAAATACTCTGCAGTTACATCGACACTTCAAGATGAGTTTGGACTATATATATTTCATAATACTGAATTAAACGGTAGACCTGGAGTATTATGATTTATTTCTTTTGGAAAACTTACTTATAGATCAATAATGGAATATACCAAATCCCACATTGATTTGATAAAAATGGTGAAATCAAGCTTTGATATCTCCAATCTGACAATCTTTGAAAAAAGTGAATTAAGAATACATGGAGGCATTGATGATTGCAGTGTATGGGACAAAGGACAAATCTTAAAAGTAAATTACACTCTTAATGGAAAAATTATAGAGCTTAATATAAACTCAAAGGTTTCAATTAATTAGTCAGCCACAAAATACGGCTGACCAGGGGAGATGACATAGAGGGGTAGGTCATGAGACCATTGTATGGATGAGGTGGAGATTGATATAAGGATTAGGTATTGAAAGCAAAATGCACGAAATTGGCTCGGAGGCAGACAGTAGTAAGCTAGAGCTGTGTTGCCGGAAGAAGATGATGAATGAAATTGAGCTGCTAATAAAAAACATCTGTGAGAAAGCATACACAGTTAGTTGCATACACTCAGCAGCCTACATACCAAGAAGGATCGAGTTTCTTTGGAGATAATTTGAAAATAATTTGCCTGTTATCAAGCTTTTTAGAAGTTTTTTCTCTCAGTGACCATCATACTCATCGATTTTTAGCCTCTTATTGAAAATATGTCAAAAAATGTATTAGCTACGGTACAGAATTCAAAACAAAAGTAGCTTTGAATATTGATGGAAAATTTAAAAATTTTGAACCATTTCAAAAGTTTTGATTTCATGTAATTTGAATATTTAAATTTTATGTGATTTAATTTGGTTGGCATTAGAACCGGAAGACACACAAAACCAACGAATTAAAAAAAAACATGTTTAGAACTTTAAAGTGAGGTGAATAGCAATTGTGAATGATATACAATCTCTTACTATTGGAACAAGTCCAATCAAACTGGCAGCCTTAATATACAGTCTTAAAATGGTGACTAAGTAGAAATGAGTAAAAATGAAAAACAAATATACAACTTAATCATCGGTAGACAGTACCGAAATATTTGAATGCTCACTCAGCCTTAGGCTTATCGGAGCTCTGTTCATTCTTGGCTGAGTCGCCTGCGCTGGACTTATTCTCTTCTTTGATGTCGCCTGCCTGGATCGTTGAGTCTTGTCCAGCTTTCTCCACGCTGCTCTCTTTCTCTTCCTCCTCATCAGAATAATTGGTAGGTGCTTCACCAGGCTTCAGCAGTTTCCCTACATAAATGTATTTCTCTGAAATCAGACAAATACAGAATTCATCTTATTGAATATTGAACGGTGAATACAGAATTCAACATAGCTATATAAAAACACTTACGGCCAGTTGCACGAAAGAAAATTAAATTCAGCCACCATAAGATGACGCTGTCTTACGGAGCTCAATAGGGAAGTCGTTGCAATGGATCCATCAAATGACGCTCATCTTACGGTGGTCAAATTTAATTTTCTTTCGTGCAACTGGCCGCTAGTCTTGTAATGTCGAGTGTTCGGCTGCTGACAGTTACTGCACGAGAAGACACTTGCTTCGCAGCATACTATTCATCTCTTTCTGGTACTAACACACACTCTGTCATGTCATATGTTATACGTCATTTTGTTGTACATATCTTTTATTCGTAGCTTAGCTTAAACATCATCGTTCACAATTCTCATTTTCTTTTTTAACATCCCATCGTAAAAGTATCAACTTCTATAGTATTATAAACTTAAAAAACACTTTTAAATGGAAATTGACTCACGTTATGGCGTGACGGCCGTTTCGCTCTGTTGTCTAGAGCATCATCAGACGACCCACAGTACACTCTGTATACTGTGGGTCGTCTGATGATGCTCTAGACAACAGAGCGAAACGGCCGTCACGCCATAACGTGAGTCAATTTCCATTTAAAAGTGTTTTTCAAGTTTATAATACATATTAGTGGAAACAAGATGGATTTTCAACATCATAGCTTCTATAGTATAATCAGGGTCGAAATTCATTCATAACGACAGAATTGCAAAAAATTGCGAAGTTCGAAAAAAATAATTAACTTTGAAAGGCTTTATCTCGGAAACTATTGGGTCTGCAGAGACAGTTCTATTATCATATTGTAGCAAATTTAGTCTACTTTAAAAACGTCTTGAATTTTTTTTTTTCAAAAAATAGTCCTTTAGGATTATAATCGCAAAAATTTGAAAAATAATGATTTTTTCTATTTTTGACAAAGTTGCGTTCGGCGCTCGAGGTCACAAACTTGGATTATTGATTAGGCGAACATCATAAACAAGTCTGCAAAAAATCAGAATTGCCGGATTTGACGCATACTACCCCATACTTTCACGCGACAAATTTACTGGACTATCACTACTAATGTCATTTTATATTCAATTTGTATATTCATGGTCATAAGCCCAGCCAGAAATTTCTCAGGGGGGGGGGGGGGGGTCCGTCAGACAATCTCCCTCAACAACAACGATAATGTAGTACCAAATGAACTAACCTTGACTCCATTCTACACTGCTCTCCACCACACCTACATGACCTAACAGTGAACCACTGAAATTAATTCACAAAAATATCATGCCTTCAAATCTAGATTACTATATGACTTGCATTTTGCGAACATAACCAATAGTTTGTAAAACTTTCACTACTTATTATTCTGTAAATGCCGTTCACAAAAGAGAAATGAAGCAAATTGAAATACAGTAGGCCTACTATAACTAAGTGACAGACCCGATAAAAGTCTTCCCTTTCACATTTACCTCCAAGTATTAAGGAGGTAATGCTTACATCAATTTTGACAGAACAATGACTCTCTTGTTCAAAAGGTGATCCGAAGGTCCTCCACCGGGAAATCGTTGGAAAATGCGTTCGCGTTGTTGTCTACAACACCGCGTTTTTAGACATAATTCATATTTTGACGCACATTATGGGCCAAAAATAATGATTATATCTAGTGCTTGAGTCATCATCAATGGGGTCCGGAACCGGGGATCTCTTCCTTTGGCTACGTCTCAGTTCTTGGTTATATCAAGTGAAAATGTAACGCTGATACTCTCTTGAACTTATCTTAATCTCTATGTGAAGTTGTGAACTGATAGCTAGAGAGGATTATATATTTCAGAAAAACTATTTTCATAAAATTATCCATTATTGTACGTATTATCTTGCCTACTCTCATTAATTTATGGCTCAACTAGACTTTTTAAATTTATTTTTATATCTCTGTGTGGCGAATCATGATTACGTAATAAAACCTTGTAAGTTATGAAAATTTACACGAATACTAATGTGTGTTTGAATAATGTATGTCATCACACAGCCTAGCAGCAACCATTTAATCCTGCAAGTGAAAACGCTCGTCACTGCATCCAACAACAGCAAACTTTCAGTGGCAAACTCGGTATTACATGAGTATGTTTCAAAGAAATCATACCACGTTTTTTAAATCGATATAATTGAACATGAAGACATCCTTCAGTAGAATGAGCGTAGCTTCTTTGAATTCAAATAATTAAGTTTACGTTATATCAAGTCATTCCTATTATACTATATTAAATTATCACTTGAGTAGCTAACTTAGGGTGGCCGAGCAGCTTAGTCACTTAACCGGAGGTTCATAGCCCACTTAAAATAATAGGTCCACCCTAACATTATTATTAGATACATTTTTATTGTTATTCGGACGAGTGACCTGCATTGGAGAAGTTTGAGACCTGAATTTGATGTAGTTCGAAGGCTTACTGCTGCAAAATAACGTCCAATCACATTCTAAAACTCTTTTGTATCAGGTATGATGAAATTTTATCAAACATCTTACTTGGGTTGAGCAATCTTTCCAAAAACAATGGAATCCACACCATTTAGATTAAATGCAAATGTTCTTTATTCTTCTCTATCATACAAAAAATGAAATAGGCTATGAACAAACTGTCGCTTCATTAATTTCATTGAAAAAATTTGAAAAATAGATTAAAAATATAATGCTGAACAATAAACTAACAGACTTTTATAAAATAAAATTAGTCACCACATGGAGCGGAGGTCTGCGAGCAAGGAAGAGGCCATGATCCAGGTAAGCCTACCTAATTAAGAAAAAGGTCTGGCAACACATCTGAATAATAACTAAAAGTGCATAACTTACAATAATTCAAATGCATAAATAAACTGGATGTCGATAATAATTGAATTGAAACACAATTGTCTCTGAGCGCTAGCTATGGCATACTATTCAAGGATTCCAGTCAATAAAATTCATGCGCATTTATTTGTAAGCATGCGTATTTCTTACACAAACCTAATACTATTATGTACTTTTACAGCAATAACAACTATTTGTAAGTTGAAAGAATAAGTTCTTCTGTGTCATCAGTTTCAAGAGTTAGCAAGAGCGAACGAACTTTCTTTTTGAATATGCTACTAATAGTAGCTGAATTAAATAATTGTAAATTAGCGAAACCATAGCAGATATTTATGTTAAGAATTTAAGAAATATATGAAAGATTAGTAGCCTAGTCGAAATATCTTTATTCCAGTTGGATAATGTAATGGCTTTTTTTTGTATATGTTTGAACAAATCGGTTAGGAGGGTTTTTATAAAAAGCTGCCTGATTGTTAGGAGGGAAGTTTCCTAAAAAAGGGTTTCGGTTGGTAGAGTCTAGATTTTTTGAAGCCAACCTTTATCATATCCCTTTGGACCACCGCCAGGGAATGAAGACCGGTTTTATAAGCCCCCCCCCCCCCCCAAAGCATTGATATCAAATTATTGATAGTAGTGAACTGTAGCGTAGTATGCCAGTTCCATTTCTCTATCATCAAGGACTTCAGCCAACACACGGAATGCATAGATTAATTTTCTGATTCTGCTCTTCGACCTATAAATATGTTCAGACCAATTAAGACGGCCATAAAAAAAAAACACCCAAATACCTATTATTATTTTCTTTGGCTTGTAGCCGAGAACAGGGGCGTTTATTAAACACAAAAATAAATTAAAATAAATGAAAAAATATTCAATAATATATTTTTCTTATCAATTGTAGCATCCTACTATAGAAACTATAGAAGTACATCTCTAAATTTACAGTTGAAAGTTCTGTTCAATGGATTACTGCATTCATGAATTTTCCGATTATCAAAAATGCATGATAAAGAACGAAGCCAATAAATAGATAGAAAAAAGAAAACAATGGAAATCATGTAAGAAATCTGAATAAATTACCATGGAACTGTATCGCCCATTCTCTCACTTCTTCCATTTGCCTTGGATCCAGATCACTGAGGTCATCATAGCCTTCTTTTGATACAGAGACGTTGAACGTTGCCAGTCCGCGAGAAGCATCCCTTCCCGCAAAAGCTGAATAGGCTCCACCTGTTATTGAATACAAAGACTAAAATGACAACTAACTTGAATAGAAAGTTTACTCCTATAATTTTCTCAGAATAAATGCATTTCAACCTTCCTAAATGATATTTTTTTATTTGATAGTGATGTGGTGGTGGATATCCACAATGAATAAGACTCGCTGTTGTCACAACATGATTCAATAAGCAACTTATAGTTATTGTTGTTTTGTGTTTTCAATAAAAATTTGGTTGTGATAGCATCGAGCCTTACTCGAGTTGAAATTACACATTTCCAGTATGTTGGATTGGTAGAAAAGCATATCTACTTCATCACCGGTGGGCTTTTAGTTCTTGAAGTTCTATCTTCCAGGAAGGTACGAAGCGTTGAGTTTCATTCTTTTCAGTTGATAGTTGAGATAATTGAAGTGAAACATCATATTATGTTGCATTAAAGAAAAATAACTAATTAATAATTTCGTGTTAATCAGCCGTTGAGAACTTGAAGCAGACGCTTATTTATTAGGTTAGAATAAGGGGCCGATATTTGATATGTTTACTTTATTCAAACGAGAATCAATCTTTGAAACAATATCTTTTGGAGAGCCGCATCTGTTTCAATCACAAATAACTTAAATTACCAACTTACGTTAGTTGAAATCTAAAAAATAAAGTTCGAGAATATGAATTCGAATAAGGTGTTCAGTAGAAAATTCCTTCGGATGGTATTGGTGTGATTATTTTCCAGGTAAACCAACAATTAGAAGATAGAAAATATACACAAGATTCGATTACGGTATATACAAGATCAGTTCGATTTCTTTGCCACAAAACTGGTAAAATTTGGCATAATGACGCCTTTTTCAATACTCATCATACATGTAGAATATATATTTATTCTCAAGAACATTGATACAAATAATAGAATATTTCTCAATTAGTTTCAAGTCATACAGAATGAATGGTGACAAATTATAATAAAGAAAAATTGCCTGTTGGAAAGACTGTGAGCGAGCATAATCGGTCAATCAGCTTGAATTCGCTATAAGTATGCATTGATTAGCTTTCAAGAAAAATACCAAGTCATGCCAAGGTTAGGAGTACCGTACGGTAAATTCCTACTATTAATTTAGTGTACATAGTTACGATGCACTTCTACAACCTCACAAAGTTGCAGGCTATTCAATTGAAAGATCTCAAATACACGCATATTACATTGGAAAGGCCAGAAAATAAAATCTAATTGCATCAACTAAACTTGGAAAAAATGAACTATCATGTTTTGAACATAACCAAAAACTTTACACAGTAGCCAAATGATAAACAGTAGGTACTTACCAGGACCATAAAAATGTTTACCCCTAGTGACATCGAAGACTTTTCCGTCAACGGCAATTAAAATCCTTCCATCCGGACCAGTTCCATCGTATTTTTTCAAATCTTCATTTGTAAAGTCTTTTTTCAACTTTGGTAGTTCAGGCTCTTTCACGGGTTCGATGTAATGCTGTTGTCTTCTTTTGAATATCGTATAAACAAGTATGGTTATCACACCAACCAACACTAAATTTAATGGGCTGCCAATAATTTCGTAGAATATATTTAAAAGCATCCCGCCCCTATCTTCAGAAATTACTTCAGCCATTTTGACAACTTGTGCTCTTGAACGACGTTGTTATGAATGCTTAATTTCTGAATGAATTTCACTATCCACTATTTCGTATTTTCATCAGTCCAGTCAAATCGTCAAATGGTAGTCTCCAAATGAACTGCGCCTGAATTCACAATACAAATAGCTCCCAAAATCAAGCAGCAGAACAACAAAACTGCAAAATTATTATATTTCTAATTCATTTCTTCCTTCCAATATTGAATAACGTAGACAAGGAATTTTGTCAACAGAACACAATACTAATTATGTTTTCATAATTCACAGATATACAGTACTAACCGTATAGTAAAAATGAAATTTCGTCCTAAAAAACGAGTTTATGACATAAATATCAAATTATTATTTAATTGAAGAGTATACTTTCCTTATTTATTAAATTGTTAAGATTATCTACAGTATATGTTTCAAACGATATTATACAAGCAGTGAAACCGGGAAATTTGTTTGAATTCAAAAATCAAACTGGGTTGTACGTTAATCAATATCAATAATAAAATTAAACCTCAACGTTTTCTCCTACATTTTTTTATAATTGTAATTAAACATGGTTCACATGGCTGGAGGCCTACTGAATCAGGTTTATAATGTTTTAATAACTTGATTCAGTATGCCTGCTCCACGATATAGCCTATTATTATTTTATTCAAAATGTGTAAAAGCTGGACTTATATAGATGTTCATTTTATTGAAAATATCTCGTAATCCCGAATTTACTCACAGAATGAAAATCACATATTCGAATTCAGGGAATCACAGACCACAAATAATATTAATTGTTAAATTCTAATTGCTAGAATTTTTTACTTCATCAAAGATTGAGAAAAATAGCTTATGAAATTTTGGCCGCCATCTTGGAAATATCTCGAGAAGCAAGCATATTGACAAATTTTACCGATGTTGCCCGATTTTTTTCTGGTGGGAAAAGGTCAAATCAGGTCTGTAAAAGTTCAAATTTAACACACTCTTTTAGGAAAAAGTAAATTTTCATTTAGAGATATCTCGCAACTTCCTTGATGAATTTCAATAATTATTTTTTTTAAAAAGGTCATGATATTGTTTTACATTTTTTTTTATTAATTAATAATCTCAAATTACAATAAAATTGATATATTTTGCAATTCCTATATCATTAATTCATTTCATAATCATTAATAAAGTGAGATATTATTGAGAGAATTCCATTTCAATTATACAGTGGCTACCCCATAAAGCTAAATTTAGCTGATATTGGGGTGTTGTTAATTAATTTGTTTAAGCTATTTAATGTTAATGTTATGTGGTGATTGATATATTTTATTGTTTTGTTTTCAATATGTAAGTAGATTATGTTAATATTTAAATTTGTCAGGTCTATTGCTTTGTTGAATAATAACTGCTTTGAGATATAATAGTTTTTATTTCAGTGTATGTATTTAAGATTCTGAGGTGATATTCAATTCAATTCAATTTATTCAGGAAATAAATACAATACAGTAAATAAGTTACAATATAATATGAATAGACACCCTGCTTGGATGATTAGTCCGTGTGAAGGGAGGAGTCAGAATTGAACAGAATAAGTTACATAAGGAAAATAAATCAGTAGAATTAAATAAATGAAAATAAATTAATAATGCTAGTTATGTTAAAAAAAAATTAAATAGTACAAATGTAAAAAAGAAATGAAAAAATCTTTTCCTTTCCTTTTTCTCTTTTTCATTCATATGGAATGCTGTTATTTATGTTAAGAGTGTGTGGTATGAAATATTCCGGAACTGCTTTTCCTATTTCTGTGTAGTATCCTGGTATTATGTATTGTATATTTCTGGTGTTGTATCTGTTTTCGTCTACAAAATAGTGACTACATAAATATAGTAGTAATAATTTAGCATTCCAGACTGTTTCTGGCTCAAGCCAACTTCAAATTCAGAGTACTGCACAATAAGCAGCATCATAATGAGTACCGGTACGGTATAATTATTTGATTGCAAGAAAAACATACGGTACAGTGTAGTTTTTCCTCAGCGTATTGCTATGAGTACTTTCAGGCGCTGAATCCAAAAATATGAACTTTGTCACCTCAAAAAACGCTCGCTTCACGAGATATTTCCAAGATGGCGGCCAAAAGTTCATAAGCTAATTTTCTCAATCTCTGATGAAGAAAAAAATCTAGAGGAATATTATTTGTGGTCTGAATTCGAATGTGATTTTCATTCTGTGAGAAAATTCGGGATTACAATATATTTTCAATAAATCAAACATCAAAGTCGGTTCTTGAATATAATATCGGTTCTTGAATTTCCATACCGATCTGCGTTGTTAATATTAAATTTTTATGATAAATTCAACAACTTGTAGTAAATTTGAAAAAATGCAATCAAAATTGACTGCAAGACGTTAAATTTTTCATAAAAAGTTAATAATAATGATAATAGGCTATCTCGTTGATCAAAAAGCGTACTGAATCATGATGTTGAAGATCCATCTTGTTTCCACTAATATGTATTATAAACTTAAAAAACACTTTTGAATGGAAATTGACTCACGTTATGGCGTGACGGCCGTTTCGCTCTGTTGTCTAGAGCATCTAACGATGATGCTCTAGACAACAGAGCGAAACGGCCGTCACGCCATAACGTGAGTCAATTTCCATTCAAAAGTGTTTTTTAAGTTTATAGTACTGAATCAGCTTATCTATATAAATAAAAGTAGAGTTGATTTTGTCTCTAGTAGTAGTAGTAGTAGTAGTAATAATGTTTTATTTTCAATTTCATGTTAACAATATACAATCATTATATTATTTATAAACATCCTAAGCTTGGCTTTCGCCGTCAGCTAGAGTTGAGCAGTACTAATGAACATGAACAGTACTACAAAAATGATAACGTTTCACAAAAATACAACATTACCTTTCAAAGATTAAATTTCAAAAATAAAATTACTAACAAACATTTTTTTTTAATATTTCAATTATTTTTTGAATATTTCAAGTATATTTTGAATATTTCAAGGAACTAGGGATACAGATACAGCAATGTGATACTATTTATAGACCAAAATGGATAAAAATACATACATATTATTAGTACTTTATTCACTTTCCTTAATAATTAAAATTCTCTAACAAGAACCACCGATAATGCCAAGCCTCCCTACAAAATTTAACCAACCCACTCCAATTTCCTCCGTTCGCAACTTCCACATACTCATTCTCAGAAAGGATTGATTTGCCCAGCCACTTTCGTCTCCACTCTCCCAATACCAAACACCGAGCAACAAAATGAAATGTATCTTCTCTTTCGCCCGCATTACACAATGAACACATTCTACTCCTTCCTTCTAGCCATGGCCTGTCATTCAAATTTAGCATTTCTCCTCTCACCTTCATTATCCATCTGATATCTGGCAATGCAATTTCTCGCTTCAGATAACCATCACCTTCCAAATTCACACTCCTCAGTTTTTTATATATTGTGTGGTATCTGGCTGCATTCGCTGATAGCTTAAATTCATCAGTATTTTTCAACTTAATGAGATTCCAAATCTTATTGAGCTCATTCTTCCAATTATCTAGATTATTTAAACTTAAATCAACATTGGCACCCAACTCCTGAGACATAACTAACCAGTTTTTATACCAGAATACTCTATTTTTCATTACTTCCTCGGCTAGTAGTTTTGGCAGGCGCCAATCTTGCATAGCCATCACCTTATTATTTATGTAGTTGAAATGCAATTGGAGCGTGTATTCAAAAAGCGGCGGCTCGCCTGTTTCCAAATATAGGATATAACTGGGAGTATTGTAGGGCAAGTTGAATAATCTTTTGACGAAAAAACGCCACAGTTTTTCCACTTGTTCGAATCTTTTGTACCCCCACACCTGAGCAGCATACACCATAATTTCCCTTGATACAGCACGATATAGCACCCACTTTGCCTGCAATGGTACCTTCTTATTATTTATGGACTGCTCCCATCCGGCATTCAGACCAGCTTTAGCACATTTTAATTTGTCTTCAAGATGGGTCATCATGCTCAACGAGGGTGTCAATATTACTCCCAAGTACTTGTATTCGTTTACTTTCTCTATTCTATTTCCCTCAAAAAAACAATTTTCCTGCCTCCCTGGCCTTCCCCCATTTTTAAATACCATTATCTTAGATTTATACAAGTTTACTCTTAGATTCCACCGCTTGCAATAATCTTCTAAACTTGATATCATATCCTGCAGTTCTCTATCTGTTTCCGCCAGTAAAACAATATCTTCAGCGTACATTAGCAGTTTTATACGTAAATTGGCCACTCGTGCTCCACCTCCCAAATCATTCAAAAAGAGAGAGAACAAGAGTGGACTCGTCATTAGACAGCCCTGCTTTAAGCCCACTTCTGCACTGAACTCCTCCGTCAAACCCTCCTCACTCCATACTCGAGCCGTTGGTTCCATCATTTCCACAGTATAAATTTCTCAGAACCGTTAAAAATTTTGTTGATACACCCATGCAAGAAAGTTTATAGAAGAGGGCTCGCCTGTCCACAGTATCGAACGCTGCCGAAAAATCTACGTAAAAACAGAAGAGCTTTCCTCGCTTTCTACTCGTTTTTAGCTTGATTATAGATAACAGATTGAATATATTGTCTACAGTAGAGTATCCTTTCCTAAATCCTGCCTGGCATTCGTTCAATATATTGTTAATGTGAACCCACTTCTCCAGCCTACTTAATAAATTGCCTGCAAACAGTTTAGCTATTGCGTCTATAAAAGATATTCCTCTGAAATTAACTGCTTGATTTGCATCTCCTTTTTTATGTAAAGGAAAAACTATTGATTTCTGGAAAGATTTTGGAATATCTGCGGTTTTATAAATATTATTAAAAGTTTCTGTGATTCTCCTCAACAACTCATCCGGACCATTCTTGTAAAACTCATAGGGAATGCCGTCTTGACCTGCTGCTTTATAATTTTTTGCCTTTCGTAAGAGGGCTTTTAACTCTTTCAATTCAAAATCCCGATCCAGAATATCATTGCGAACTAACGGCTCTGCATACAGGACTGGGTCAGCGCTCAGCGGTGGATTCAATAGCTTTTTAAAATGTTCTACCCAATTATTTGCGCTTATGCTATTTTTCATTCGCATAGTAGGCTTTTTAAAAAATCTTATCGCATACCAAAACTCCTCTGTATTCTTAGCATTGTTCAACTCTCTATAAATTTCCGCTTGACAACTGATTCGTTTAGTTTGACATAATTTCTGATAAATTTTCCTCTCTTCAAGATACATATATTCAACGGTTGCATTATTACATTTTCTGAATAAATTCAATAAATTGAAGAGTTTATCACGCGCTCTTTTACAATCGTTATCAAACCATCGCTGTTTGAAATTAGCACGGCCTTGACTTTGCACAAATGATGAGCTTGATGCCTTTACTATACAATCGCACACTTCTGTTATCGCAATCTGATTATTATTAACTGTACTAGATACTAAATCTCTCAATCTGACAGCTATCCTATCTTTATAAAACCGCTCATCGTTTCTTCCCCATATCAGCTTTTTCGGCAAGGAGCTACAACTGTTATTATCTTCTCCAAACGTTTCATTCTTGAGCTTTTTTTTTTTTGGAGGATGAAGCCCACATAGGTCTGAGACCTGTGCGTGGGTAATGAGTTGGATGATGGTGATTGATGAGTTGGACCTACAGTTTTAGGTGGGTTCCGAACCACCGGGAAGTGATTTTACAGCAGAGAACAATGTCTTTTTTGCTGGCCAATCTAAAAAAAAAAAGAAGAAAAGTAACTCATACCGATGTAATCATACCTCATCACTCATGTAACCCAATATCGCACAAACTTGCAGCTTTCAATAGTAAGATTTATAGAGCTTTAACCATTCCAATGAGCAATCATCACTTTGAAAAAGAGTTTCTATTACAGATGGATATGAGGAAATCATTGTCAATAAAATCTTAAATAAAATAAGTAGGAGACTAGCAGTAAGTGCTAGCATTGCTGTAACTGAATCTGGGGAAAGGTCATGAATAACGGTGCCTTACCTTGGCCCAGTTTCTGATAAATTAGGAAAACAACTGAAAAAGAACGGTTTTGATGTAGCTTTTCAAACCAAACCAATTTTAAAGAGCTTATTTGGGTGTAGTAAAGACAAAATTGATATCTGGGATAAAAGTGGGGTTTATAAATTGAATTGCGGTGATTGTAATGCTTTTTATGTGGGTCAGACTGGTAGAAGTTTCAAATGTAGGGTAAATGAACATATCAGGGATTGGAAAACCCAAAAAAGGAGATTCAAATTTTGCAGAACATCTCATTAATAATGGATACAAGTTCAAGGCTGAAGAAAATGCTGAATTTCTGCATTTGATTGGCAAAGGCAGACAATTGAACATTTTAGAAGCTTTGGAGATAACTAAGTTGGTAAAAAACGATTCCATAACTAATTTAAATGACCAAATTTATTTTAACCAATTCAATAATATTTCCTATTTACTAAAATTTAATATTTCCTATGATAGAAAACACAGAAAATAAGATTGGTAAACAACATGTCTTTACTGAATTGATTACACAAATTGAATGAATATATTGGTAGTAACTATAAACAAACTAAAGTTGTTAATCACATGTGTGGCAACCAGCAGTAGCAGATGATCCGCCACATCACCCCCCTGGGGAGACGATGTGGCCATCCGAAACCTTGAAGCTCACTTTTTTCGTCACACCATCTGGACCTGGAATGGGTTGGGAAGCCTGAGGTGGGTCGTCTTGAAGAATATATGCCGGCTTCACCCGGTCAACGGAAACCTTGTTGAGTTTACCATTAATCCTCATTGTGACAGTTTTATCATCTCTTTGCACAACCTCATGGGGGCCAGTGTAAGGTGGCTGAAGCGCCCTTAAGATTGGCCCTGCTCTCAAAAAAACATGGCTGCATGTGGACAGTTCTTTGAACACAAACACCCCTGGTTGACCATGTCTTGTTGCTGGAATTGGGCGTAATTGTGACATGAATTCTCTTAAGCTTGAAATAAAGCTGTCGGAAATGTTGAGATTATTGGTTTGTTGTTTTGAAGAGAGCAGCTCAAAGGGCAAACAAAGAGTCTCCCCATAGACTAACTCGGATGTAGTAGCCTTGATATCTTCCTTGAAAACAGATCGAATACCAAGAAGTACTAGAGGCAAGGCTCCAACCCAATCAACCTTAGCGTGAGCCATAATTGCGGCCTTTAGGTGCCAATGGAATCGCTCGATCATGCCATTTGATGCAGGATGCCAACTTGTTGTACCTCTGAGTTGAATCCCAAACAGCTTGGCAAATGTGCTGAAGAGGTGGGAAGTGAACTGTGTCCTGCAATCTGTAGTCACAGTTTCTGGGAAACCAAAACGAGATATCCAGCAATCCAAAAGAGCATGACAAACTGTCTCTGCAGTTATGTCAGATAGTGGGTAAACTTCCAGCCATCGAGTAAAGCGATCTGTGACTGTTAAGCAATATTTGAAAGATCGTGCTGGAGGTAGTGGACCAATCAGATCGATGTGAATATGAGAAAATCTTTTTGTTGGTGTCACAAGATTTCCACAAGGAGCATGGACATGTTGAGTAATCTTTGATCATTGACAACCATTACAAGCACAAGCCCACCCAATCTCGACAGTTCTTGTTCATGTTTGGCCAAACAAATCGGTCGCTGACTAACTTGAGTGAAGCCTTAGGTCCGGGATGACTCAGGTTGTGGAGGCTGTCAAAGACTTGTCTTCTAAAAGGTTGTGTAATAAACGGTCGAGGTTTCCCTGTAGATACATCACAGAACACAGTAAGTGGTGATCCAGGGATGGGCACACGTTCCAATGAAAGAGAAGAATTCTCTGGCATTATCTTCTGAAGTTCTTCATCAATTTCTTGAGATTTGACCAATAACTCATAATCAAGGGTTGCATTAACAGCTTCAATACGTGAAAGTGTATCAGCCACAACGTTTTGGGTACCTTTGACATATTGTATATCCATTGAAAACTCCAAGATGAATGATAATTGGTTGAGTTGAATTGGTGGAAGTTTTTCACGGTTCTGTTGAAAAGCATAGACTAAAGGCTTGTGGTCTGTGTAGATAGTGAAAGGACGTTCTTCTAAGAGGTGGCGAAAATGCTGCACCGCTGCATAAACAGCAAGTAGCTCATGATAGTACACTGGCCAGCCACTTTCTTTCAAAGATAATTTTTTTGAAAAGAAAGCAAGAGGTTGCCATACGCTTTCAACCAGTTGTTGTAAACATGCCCCAACTGAATGGTTAGAAGCATCAGTAAACAAACCAAGTGGTGCACCAATTTGGGGATGGACCAGAAGAGAAGCTGAAGAAATACCGTACAGTTTTTGCAGGTTTCAAACACTACTTTGAGTTCAGGTGTCCAACCAATTGGTTGAGAGCCTTTTAAAAGTGGATTACTGATTGCACTATGTAGGGGAGCTTCATACTCAGAAGCGTGTGGTATGAATCTCCAATAGAAATTGAGCATACCAAGAAAACGACGGAGCCCTTGAGCGGTTTTTGGTAAAGGATATTCTTGAATCACTTTTACATGGTCCTCAGGTGCTCGAATACCAGCAGCAGATATGGTATACCCAATAAAAGTGATCTCAAAGACCCCAAAGATGCATTTTAGTGGGTTGATGACTAGGCCATACTTTGCAAGATGTTTCAAAACACTTCGAAGGTGATCTTCATGTTCCTCTTTAGAGTGTGAGTAGATGAGAATGTCATCCATATAAACAAAGCAGAAATCCAATCCATGCAAAACTTCATCCATAAATCATTGGAAGGTTTGTCCAGCATTCCGCAGACCAAATGTCATAAAAGGAAATTCAAAGAGGCTAAACGGAGTGATAATTGCGGTTTTACAGATATCCTCGTCAGCAACTGGTATCTGCTGATAAGCCTTGACCAAATCAATTTTTGAAAATATTGTGCATCCATCAATAAAATAAGTAGCATCTTGTATATGGTGTACTGGATAACGATCAGGAATTGTTCGAGCATTCAACTTGCAAAAATCGCCACAGGGACGCCAAGAAGAGTCACTTTTCGGTGCTAAAAGTAATGGAGATGACCAAGAACTCTCTGAAGGTCGAGTTGTTCCAGCTTTTAACATGTCATCAAATTCCTTGCAAGCAATTTTCAACTTTTTGGGGCATAACCGGCAAACTTTACTTGAAACTGGAGGTCCAGGAGTTATTCAAATGTGATGGACAGTCTCATGTTTTATATCTCATGGTAAACCAGGCGGACGAGTTACCCCTGGGAACTCGGAAAGGAGAGGAGAATAAGCAGAGGAATCCTGGATAGTTTTGATGCTGCTCTGTGACAGGCATTGAGGTAAACCTGGAGCTTTAAGTCCGGTGGAGGCATCAATGATATGTTTTGTGCGACAATCTGGTACAAGGTGGTAATGAGAAAGAAAATCCGAACCAATAATTGGTACATCAACGTCAGCTACCACAAATCTCCATAAAAAATTGCATTGGAGTCCTAAGTCAAGACTCTGGGTTAGGAATCCATAAGTTTTGATTTTGCTTCCATTTGCGGCACTCAATTCGTAATTTACAGGAGAACACTTTTGTAATTGACATAGAGGAAAACAGCATAAGTCAGAGCCAGTATCAACTAGAAAATTAATTTTAGAATTTTTATCAGTGACAATAAGATGGCTGTTAGATGAGGGGCAACCAGATGCCGTCTTTACTCAATTCAATTCAATTTCAATTTATTCATATACATGTCATAGGCTTAACATCAGTCAGCATTGACAATAGTCATACAATATAGTCTTATTGACAATAAATAATATAAAGGTCACACAATATAAACAATCTCAACAAACAGTTTTTTCCAGGTGGTAAAATCACAGTCAATCCTAATGTTATTATTAATAATAATATTAAATGATTAATAAATAAATACACAACATCAAAACACTAGTTTTACAAAGAAAATAACTTATGATTCCTAAAACTTAAAAAACAATAATCAATTCCAAGACCTCAATGGATAAGAGCCCGCCAACTATAGGGACATTCACGCAATAACCAGTCCTTGAGCCTTCCTCTGAAAATTCCTACTGACTGCGCTTCTTTCAAGTGGTCTGGCAATGAATTGAAAACTTTTTTACCCATATGCTCAGGGCTCAGCTTGTAAAAAGTTGTACGATGAGGCTCAATTCTTACAGCATTCCTTGACCTTGTAAAATGACTGTGGATATTGGTGCCTGTTGTCCATTTTGCTTGAGAATTATAGGCAAAAATTGCCAAATAATAAATATAGAGTGCAGGAACAGTCATAATCCTTGCTGATTGGAAGAGGGAGCGACATGAAAATCTAGGTGGCTTCCTAAACATAATCCTGATGATTCTTTTTTGGGCCCTAAAAACTGGCAGTGAATTTCTTGAACCCCCCCAAAGTAGTATACCATAAGACAGCAGAGACTCGAAATAGCCGTGGTAAGCAGCAACCACAGCATCTCTGGCCAGCATACTAGACAGCCTTGAAACAATGAAGGCTGCTGAATTGAGTCTCTTCAGAAGTGACTCCACATGAACAGACCATGCCAAACCATAATCAACAGACAGTCCCAGAAACCCAGTGGAAGAGGAGGGCTGCACATCCTCACCTTCAATATTGAATTGAACTAAGCTTGGAGGTGATCTATGTATTTGAAATTCCATAAATGATGTTTTGGAGATATTCACCTCCAGCTTGTTTGCTCTGCACCAGCCAGCGACCTCTCCAAGGACAGCATTTCCAGCCAACTGCAGTCCATCTACGTCTTTAGCTGATATGAGAAAATTAGCATCATCAGCAAAAAGAACAGATTTGGCTGAATGCACATTTGCAGGGAGGTCATTGATGTAAATAAGAAATAGAAGGGGGCCCAATATGGAACCTTGTGGTACCCCTCTTCCTATTGGACAAAGTTTAGATTTGAATTTCACATTCACTATTGTACCCTTGTTACCCTCTATCTCAACCATTTGGCTTCTACCTCTCAGATAAGATCTTATTATTGATAATAACTTACCACGGATTCCATAGTATTGGAGTTTTTTTAGAAGAATATTGTGGTCCAAGCTGTCAAACGCCTTTTTTAAATCAACAAAAAAACCTATGACTTTGTGACCATGATCTAAGGATGAATAGATATCACTTACAAAGGATTCCAGTGCATCAACAGTCGACTTCCTTGGCTGAAAACCAAACTGACACTCAGACAAGAGATTGTTATTACAAAAGTGTGCAAGCAGAGGGTCATAAATTGCTCTTTCCCATATTTTTGATAAGGATGTTAGATTAGCTATAGGTCGATATTTATCTACTTCCTTTGGAGAACCTTTTTTGAAAATTGGCTTTAGTTTTGAAGTTTTGAAACAGGAAGGGAATGTCCCAGATGCACAAGATTTGTTGAGCAACTGCGTCACAGGACTACTGACACAGTGGAAGTACTCTCTCAATATTTTTGATGGAATTTCATCCAAGCCACATGACATTTTATTTTTTAACTTACCAGCAATAGATATAACCTCCTCTCTTGACCATGGGGGAAGCTCAGAGACAATAACATTTCCAGAATGTGAATTTTCAAGCAGCTCAAGAAAAGAAAGACTATCCAGATCATTGACACCATCCAATGAGACCACTCCAGAAAAGTACTCATTGAATGCCTCAGCAACTTCACTAAGAGATTCAACTGGGAGGCCTCCAACCACAATTGGGTAGTTGGTATTGTTTTTGGTGGGAGTCTCCTTCTTAATCAAACTCCAAATAGCCCTAGATTTGTTATCAGCTAAAGCTATTAGTCTCTTTGAATAATTAGTCTTGAGAGAACATATAAGCAGCTTGATGTCTGAGGATATCTTCTTGAACAGCTCACGATAGAGTACATTTTGAGGATATGCCTTCATGAACAATTCCAGGTCTCTCCTTCTGTTACAAAGATTCCTTAGGTGAGGATTTGACCAGGAGATTTTACTACATCCCTTAATGACTTTTGACTTTCTCATAGGGAAGGCTAAATCGAAAACATGACTAAAATTCCAGACAAAGTAATCCATTTGAGCCTCCAGGCCAATCTCATCCTGATATAGAGGTGTCCAATCACATTGACTTAGATAGGCTGAGAACTTCAACTTGTTTTGATTGGAAAATGATCTTTTCATTACAAATTTATGAGATTCCACCTGATGCAGAGGCACTGGGATAATTATTTCCTGAGCCAAGTGATCAGATAAAGATAAATTCACCACCCTTGAAGATACAGTGTCAATATAGTCATCAGTAATAAAGCCATTATCCAACAGTGATGAGGAGTGTGGTGTTACTCGAGTAGGCGCCTTTATCACTCCCTGCAAACCATAAGTACAAAAAACTGAAATCAACTCCTGCTTGGAGTATGAGCTACTCAAGAAGTCAACATTAAAGTCACCAATCACAAGCACTCCTTTAAATCTTCGAAACGATGAAGACAGGAGCTGGTCAAGATTATTGATAAATACATCAATGCAACTGTCAGGAGATCTGTAAATACAGACAATTAGAAAATTATCATTGATAGTCACAGCCGTTGCCTCATAGTCCGACTCACAAACACCTGTCAAAGAAAATTCTAAACATGACAAACCATGTCTTGCATAAATAGCCACACCACCACCCTTCCGTAACTCTCTGTTGAAATGGCTTACAAGATTAAAATTTTCAACATTTACAGTTTCACTGCCATTCAACCATGTTTCTGAGAGGCATAAAATGTCAATTCTACTTAGAAGTTTATTGTCCTGTAGGTTCTCAATCTGCAAAGCCAACTCTGAGGTTTTATTACGAACACTACGAATATTATAGTGTAAGACATTTAAAGTTATCTCTCTTGACACATAACTAGCCCTGCCCTCTTGGTTGTCTTGTGCCTCCAAAAGACAGTCAACAAGATTTGAGTGTTGACGGCCCTGATCTGAGAGTCTTTGATTTATCCTAAAAAATTAATTGGTCTATAAGAAATCAGGACTGGAATCTCTTGAATGATATTTGGTACTTCCTGACTTGATTGTTCAACTATTAAAGAATTGGGTAAAACTTCAGTGCAACTAAGCACATTACTATTTTCACCCATTCTACCATCAGAATGGGAAACACCATCATCACCGGCAAATGAGCTATTCCAAGAGGTAGCATCCACTGTCACAAAGGATTGAGCCACTGAGTTATACCCCTCATAGCAGCTATAAGTCAAGTTATTATTCATCGTGAATGCTTGAGAAAGGGATGGATCTGATTCCTCAGAATTTACACAATTAGGTAAGGACTGGGGACTAGCAATGACTATCTCATAAATTCTCCTTGCAATCAGCATTTTCCCTCTCTTATTCAAGTGTAGCCCATGGCCAGTGTGGAATCGTCTAGCAATAGACCACAATTCTAATATTTTCACTGAGTATAGACCAGATAAACACCTTATGATACGATTAATAGCAGCTATGGACTTATTTTCTATAGAGTTTTCATGAAGATCATAACGATAAGGTATAGTTGATATTATCAAGTTACTATGCTTATAAGCTTCAATCACCTCAATTAGTTTGGCTATGTATCTGACCTTATCAATCTCATTAAACCCAGAATGAATACTATTGGTACCACCCATGAAGACAATCCAGTCATTTTGATCAATACTCATAGTCTCATTTGGAGAAAGCATCCAATCAGCAAGAGACTCAAACCTCATTCCGGGGGCCACAGTGGAAACGCAAGACATATACTCGTGCAGTAACCCGGTCAGGGGCTCCCTAACTCCCCTACCATGACTATCGGCCCAGAGATGGATTTTTGGTAGCTCACATACCCTATTCTTAACATTTTTATTATAACATGACTGAGAAATGCCTCTCATGTGCCTTCTTGCTGAATAAATCTTTTTTTGTATATCTGACAAAAGTTTATTACTTAATTTTAAGTGTAATTCCAGCTCAGAAATTTTATGAATAAGATCGCATCTTACATCCCCATCACCTTTACAATAATTATCACTAACACTGCTATTTGTCAATCTTTGCTCATAGAATACACTATTACCAAGAATACAATCATCAAACCCCTCAGTCTGAGTACCAATACTATGGATTTCTTTACAGAATAAGGGATCCCTGCTTATAACACACTCATCAAAACTCTCTGTTTGGGTCTCAATATCAGTGAAATCTTTGTCTCTGAGCTCCATGACTAGCCTCTCATTCATAATAGATCGTTCAATGGCTGCATTCCTTTGAACTTTCATCTGGGAATGAGCTTCAATTAACGCTTGGTTATCATTTAACAACTTCTCCACTAAACCACAGCACTTACCACATTTAACATTACATTTACAGGGATCAGAAGAAAAAGATGTATGATTATTATCAACATTTGGGTCCACTATAGAAACATTGCCCTCGAGTTCAGCACTAGTCATGTTATCTATACCATTATCAGTTATGGGTGTAGAACATGATCTACTATTGAGAGAATCGTTAGCTTGACTGTCTGGAGGGGCATGGCTATGAAAGATAGGAAAATCAATCATTCTAGACAAGTTTTTATCTGTTTTTAGTGAAGCTTTACAAGTTTTATGCAGACAACGCCATTGGACATCTCCGGCAGCCGTGTCAGCCGACCTTCTATAGCTATAATTCTGAAATATCAGTTTCGGGTAGCCACGATTTGTAACCCCAATCGTAAAATCACTCATTGTTAAGTGAGCATTTAATTTTTCAAGACGTAAAGATTATGTAAAAATCAACTACAGTTAGATCTATTAAAATAAAAATAAGACTAAAATTACAGGATGAATTAAGTCAAAACAGCAACTTTACACACTAAGAAAAAATAAATAAAAAGGAAACCAAGGTCCACAAGATATTATAATTTAGGATTTTGAAGGTTTCTAAATTTATTTCATAAAAACAGTCCATTTAGTAGTTCCACTATGAATCCAAATGTCACAGAGAACAGAGGTATTTATGCTCCCAATGTCAGGTCCAGGTAAACAATGAAAGTCACCATTCGCAGATACAACCCCCGTGTAGAGTATTTCTTATCCCCGATAGACAATCAGAAGACAGCAGCCGAACTGTTACAGCAAGCAGTGATAATAACTCCTGATATAGATAAGGAGTCGGTGTGCTATTATTGTGATAATTATTTGAGGAGCAGTCTGTGTGTCTATGCAATGTGAAGTAGCTTTACCGTTTCCGTATCGAGACACTAAATTTCGGGAGGGCGTTGCAAACTCAAATACTGATTGCATCAATACTGATTGCGTCAATACTGATTGCGTCAATACTGATTGCTTTGGTTGTTTCCTGACCAGCTGCACGGTTTGATGCATTTCTTAGCTTTTTCTTGATGATTATCATGGTACCAGCATAGGCCCTCCTTCTGGTTAGCCTTTTCATGTGTATTGGATTTGTCTCTATTTGTAGAGTTATGGCTGGAGCTGCATGAACAAAAACAATATTGACGTGAGTGAGAAGCCGACAGTTCGGCAACTTGCTTTTGTAAGTCGGAAATTGCTTTTAGTAACTCACTCTCTGTACTTTTTCCATGAAACACTGCGTTAACTGAAAAAGTAGGTGTGCATGGTGTAATCTCAATGATCTTGTCAGCTAGTTCTGCTAGTGTATCAAGCGCCAACTCCGGTTGCGATGTGAGAATAGTTTGAACATTCGGCGGGAGACGAGGAAGCCATAATTGACGCAAAAAATTGTCTTGTATGCCGGTCGCATTCGCAAGAGAGCGGAGATGATGAAGAAACTGTGACGGTTTGTGGTCGCTGAGTTCCTCCGCATTGATGAGCTGTCGGACGCGTTGCCCCTTGGATGCGGATAAACACTCAATAATTTTGTCACGTAAGAACGTGTATGGATTGAGTGGAGGAGGGTTTGTGATAACGACCTCAATTTCGGCTGCAGTGCGTTGATCCAATTGAGACACCACATGATGGAATTTGGTTATCTCATTTACAATGTTGGACAGGGTGAACTGAGACTCAGCTTGAAGAAACCACAAATGAGGTTTGTCCAACCAAAATGGTGGTAATTTTACTGAAACCCGATGCACCTCGTGGTTTTGAATAGGCTGTTGTTGTGGTGGATGCTGGTCGGGTTGATTTGCTTGATGAAAGTTAGCTATCTGAAGCTGCAACTGTGCATTCTGCTCCCACAGATCAGCAATTTGTTCTTCCATAGTACTCAATTACTTACATGAATTTGGTGAATTATCAGTAAAAATGTTTGCTTTTTGATCACATTGGGGTCACCAATATAGAAAATTTAATATTTCCTATGATACTAATATTTCCAATGATAGAAAACACAGAAAATAAGATTGGTAAACAACATGACTTTACTGAATTGATTACACAAATTGAATGAATATATTGGTAGTAACTATAAACAAACTAAAGTTGTTAATCACATGTGTGGCAACCAGCAGTAGCAGATGATCCGCCACACAACTAACTTGGTTTCATTATAATTCCAGCCTATTTTTAAAAAGCAGTTCTTATGTGTATTCTCAGTTGACCTTGATCGCATTTCAGTGAGCTTCTAATTTTTAAAAATTTTTTAAATTTTAATTTGATTAAATTCTAGCCTTATTACAATTTTTTGTTACTTTCTTGATGTTCACAGTGTTTATTGATTTGACTCGTATTTTTGCTTGTTACTCCTCCCATCAGGGGGCGTGACTTGACAACCAATCACAACGTCTGATTAAGGTCAACCTCCTTCCCTCTTCGCCAATAGTATCATTCCATGTACAGTATATATAAGGCTTCTCTGTACTTCAGTTTTCAGTTTGATTGAGATTGATAATGGTGTAACAACCGAAACTAGTTCTCAAAGTTTTAATAAATGTGGTTGTGACAATTTCGTCTTATTATTCATCATCCTGTATTCTCCCATAGGCCACAACCTGGCTCCTTGCTGGTAGGGTGATGTCGGTGAGTAACAATACTCTGCTACTGCTTGGCTTCCCTGGGTGAAGTATGACCTCTTCTTCTCCAATTACAACAGTTTTCTTATTGAAGTCCAACTTGAGACCAAACTTGTTGAAGAAATCCATCCCAAGTATAAAATCTTCTTGTATATCTGCCACTAACACTTGATGCTTGAAGTTACTGCCACCAATAAGGAGGGTAGCAGCTGTCTCACCAAAAACTGTAGCCAAATCCCATGTAGCTAAATGGAGTGTCCACCTTGTTGACTTAATTTTCTTCTCATCACAGACTGCGCTCCTATTCAGGATGGTCATGGTAGCTCCTGTGTAAATAAGTAGTTGTCTTGCTTGTCCATCCACAATGCCATCTATATACAAACTACTTCTGCTGCCAGCAAGAGATGCCACCTCTGCTTTTCTTACTGGGGCCTTCTGCTTGTGGGTTGACAGCTGCCCCTCCCTATCAACCCTCTTTAGTTTACCTGCTCCTTCTTCTCACCTGGTTTGGTGGTACACTTGCTTCTAACATGTCCAAGTTTTCCACATGCCCAGCATTGAACCTCCTTCTTCTTGGATCGCAACTTTTCCAGAACCTGTTCAACTATCTTCTGGATTGTGCATGCATCCATGACTTCAGCCTCCATAGCCCGTACCTTAGAATGGCCTGGTACTGACTGCCAAACTGCTTCAAACTCCAATGCCTGGGCCAAAGCATCATTTAATGTCTTGGGTCTAGCCAGTTTGATGGACTGTTGGGTCTCTGGTATTCTCAATCCATTCAAAAATTTCTCTACTGCAAGACTTTCATATGTGTTGTCATCAGCAGATGGATATGCAGTCCTAACAAGTCAAGCAATGTCAGCCTCAAATTCTTGTAGGGATTCATTGGGCCTCTGCACCCTATTATTAAGCTGAGATTGGTACAACTGTTCTAGGTGTTTGTTGCCAAATCGCATCTCCAGTCGTCTCCACAGCTCACTGAAACTCCACTTCTCAGCTGATGGTATTGAGTGAACAATCACCAATGCTTCACCTCGGAGATTCATCCTCAGAACGTAGGCCTTTGTTGCTGGTGACCACCCCTGGAACTCAGCTGCTGACTCAAACAGTGTTTGGTAGTCTTCTAGAGGTGTTTTTCCATCATAGGTAGGTAGTCCAGTGTGCTGAGGTATAACTACTGGCTGTTTCTGTAGATCTTCCTTGTTTGCTACCATCATTGACTTGTCTGGAATAACTATTTCAGGAAAACTTGAAGATTTACTTACTTCTTGAAGTTCCAGTACCACACTCCAGCTGCTTAAGTCGATTTTCCATGGTTTTCAAATCTTCCTGCAGTTGAGCTTCCATGGTTTTGAAGTCTTCCTGTATTCGATCATCCATTTTTTTCAAGTCTTCCTTCACCTTAGTGACTTCTTCATGCAATGAGGTAATATTTTCTTGTAATTTGCTCTCTATGGACGTCATGTTCCCATGAATAACCTCTAGTTTACCCTCCATGGATGTAATATTTTCTTGCAGCTTACCTTCCATGGATGCCATATTCTCCTGCATATCCTGAATATTTCCTTGTAGTTTGCCCTCCATGGATGTCATATTCTCCTGTATTTCACCCTTCATGGATGTAGCTTGCCCTCCATGGATGTTAAATTTTCCTGTAGCTTGCACTCCATGGATGAAATTAATTTTGTATCTGGAGTCTCGAAGAGGTAGGTCACTGGATCTTCTCCTTCTCCCAATAACTCATCACGAAGACGATCTTGTAGAGTAGACTTCTTTCCAGATGTTTCTAGATCACGGTACTCTAACTCATGTTTAAGATCGGCCACTTTCAAAACACAAAATGTAATTTTGCCAGCCATTTTTAATAAAACACAAAAAATCCCACTTCTGACACCAATTGTTATGGGTTCTATGTCTAAAATAACGCTGGCAACATTTAAATTTATCACTCGCACTTTATTTACACAAATAATCACAACACTCACTGTTCAGTAATGTCTTACAGAAAAATAAGCAATTAAAAACAGATAACACGATATTGTTCAACTGATAAAGAGTTTTCAATAAACTGTACAAAAATCAATCACTAAAAGTTAAAAGGCTGATCTAATATTAATTAACAACTGTACAATAAACTGTCCAATAATATTTGAAAAAATACATCGAAAAAGAACACTTAACTTACATAGCACTAGTCCGTAATACAACAAAAACTATTCAGTAGCTCACTGGTATGAATTAAGCAGGAAAAAGAATTGTCACTAACAAAGGCACAGAGAAAGAATTATCACATACATATAGAACTGTCACAACTTGTTTATCACGACGAAATTTCAAAGACAACTGAACTAATTTACAAATGCGTTTGCCTTAAATAGGTTTGTCAACAATCGAGCAATTTCTACATTTTTCTATCATCTTCTGAATAAATAAATCAAGGAAACTGGAACTTTCTACAATATTCGATAAGACTCCATTAATCTCTAATCAAACAAATAGAACATTCTACTAATTACCAAGTAAACACTATAAAAGTATCAAAAGCAGAGTAATTAATAGCTTAAAAGTAAACATTTACATAGCAGATAACACCGAGAACCAATGTTTCTTCTTCTTTCAATTCTCTCCAATTTCATATCCGCTACACTACCCCCACCTTAAGAGATTGTTCTGTCCCAGAACAAAAGCACTTATGTTAGTTTGGATCTGCTCTGGTTACTGGCTGGCTCCTCATTGGTCTTCCAAGGGTTGTAGATGCAGATGGTAATCTGGACACCAGTGGATTTGAACACCTCCTCTAGCATTGGCTTCACAATTGGAGATTTTCGTATCCGGTATACCACATCATTGATCCTAGTCACTACCTCAAATGGTCCTTTTTGAAGCTTTGGAGAGTAGCCACGAATCCTCCTTGGGTTGTATAACCAAACTAGGTCTCCTGCTTGGTATCCACCTTGGTCAGATTTGATGTCATACCGCTCCTTCATCTTAAGGCTTGCTTCATCAAGATTGGTGTGGACTTTCTCATGAGTCTCATTCATGTGTTTCCTCAGTTGGGTGATGTAGTCTTCCTCCTCGAATGTCTCACCAGGCTTGCTTCCAAACTGAAGATCACAGGGTAGCCGTAGATCTCTACCAAAGATGATGTGAGCAGGTGTTTCCCTTGTGGATTCATTAATGGAGCTACGATATGCCATCAAAAAGAAATGGAGATGTTGATCCCAATCATGCTGATTGTCTGAAACCACTTTCCTCAGATAGAACTCAATTCTCTCCAATTTCATATCCGCTAAAATATGCTTTCCCTTATTGGTTTTTATTATGATAAGTGTGTGTTTAATTTGTGTAAAGTGCGAATGCTAACTTCAAGTATTGCCAGTCTTATTTTAGCTATAGAACCCGTAACAATATTATATTTTCAGGTACTGTATGCTTCAAAATACAGTTGACTCCTATAGCAATTCAAATTGAAAAGCCCAAGAATGCTCACCACTGCCACTGCAGTTCATTAATATAGCAAATCAAGCGAAATCGCTTGATTTAAAGTGTTTTTTAACAATATTACTGTATAGCGCTCTTACTTCTCTCACACATATGTAGACAAAACTTCACTCACACAGATGTCAATTGCAGAGTTTGGGACTAGATTTTTTTTAGAATTCGACAGATTTGTGACAGTCTGTTTTGAAATTTAATTTTACTTTACCTGACCCTTCAGTCGCAAACATGAGTTCGCAAGAGGCAGAGGCTGCAGTAGTTATCATTTTAAACTAATACAGGTTTTTTGTGCGCAAATTACTTGTTTGAAAATAAATATTTCCACCAGTCTTGCACTGATTGGTAAATCCATAATCACTAGATGAAACAACTATGGTAAAAAATCATTCCACATTACAAAACAAGTCATTTCAGCACTGATAAATACGGGTTTTTTCATTACCGCTATACAGATTTCCTGTCTATGCCAGATTTAGAGATTTAGAAGCGGGCTACACATCGGATTCCTGAGTTAACCATCTAGTAATATTTTATAACAATGGGAAGGAGCGTAAACCCAATGCCTAGAGATACAGAAGGTATCTCTGCATCTCTAGAAGGCGTTGGTATACCGCCAATTTTTCCGGTGAAACTGGAAATGGACGCAAGCAAGGCATTGATATACACTATTAGATGCGTAACTCTATCATTCAAGGCTATGGAATAGTGAAACCACTTTTTTTCTGGTGGGAAAATGCCAAATCGGGCAAAGAGCCAAGCTAACACAGGTTCTTATGGGGGAAAGATCAATTTTCATTTAGAGATTTCTCGCTACTCCCTTGTAGAATTTCAGTAATTACCGTATTTTTTTGAAAAATAGCTCATGATTTTGTTTTACATAAAGTAGTAATAATTTTACATTCCAAACTGTTTCTGGCGTTGAAAACTTCATTTAACTTACATTGAAAACTTCAAATTCAGATCACTGCATAAGAAGTGTCATAAGTATGTGATTGCAGGAAAAACATACAGTAGTTTTTCCCAGAGTATTGCTATGTACTTTGACACTTCGAGGCACTGAATCCGAATATGAACTCAGGCACCCCCCAAAAAAAAAACGCTCGCTTCTCGAGATATTTCCAAGATGGCGGCCAAAATTTCGTAAGCTAATTTTCTCAATCTCTGAAGAAAAAGATTCTAAAGCAATAGACATTATTTGCGGTCTGTGATTCTCTGAATTCGAATATGTAATTTTCATTTTGTGAGAAATTCGTGATTACAAAATATTTTCAATAAAGTGAACATCTAAGTCCAGCTTTTTTACATTTTGAATACACTAACAATAATAGGCAATCATGGAGCAGGCATACTGAATCAGGTTTATTAAAACATCATAAACCTGATTCACGCAAAATTTCATGACAATGGGTCAGGCGTTTCGCCGTAACCGTGTAACAGACAGACGGACAGACGAAATGCTGAGTTAAAACTGAGATATTACTAACCTCTGTCAATTAATTGTTATAAAACAAAATACTTCGATTGAAAATACTTTAATTTCAAGTTTGTATTGTAGACATGCAAGTTTTGTTTTATGTATGTAGTTAGTTGAACATGCCTCAATTTTGTCTCAATTTTCAAGGATTGCCAGCAGAATATCATGTGAGACTTTATCAAACGCTCTTGATAGATCAAATTGAAAGCAGAGAAAACCTCTTCCACAATTACTGGTCTCAGAGAAAAACATATTTTTTTATCTTCTTGTTTTGAATGAAACCAAATAACTGCAAGAACAAAATCACCCATTGGTGTTTTATTTTTATAAAAATAGAAATGTACATTTTTGAATTGTTCAGTCAAAGTTTTGATTGATAGCTTCCAAAGCTTCGCAACTAAAATATTCATGACATGATGATGATGAAGATAAGGCCAGGTGTAAACAGGAACACAGGTTGATTTTATGAAGCACATAAAAGCGAGTGTTATGTCTTATTCATTTCAAAATTTGCAAAGTTCTGCGCCACGTTACCAAGTCTGAGTTTCTATTTGCGCCGGGACTGATAGGCAGGCATTTATCAGATCGTTGTTTAAAAATACTTCAAAGCTTTATACCATAAATATACATCAGTCAAAATTCTAATTTCCAAGGATTTCTATTTCACTGCTTCATCGAAGTCTCAACAATGGATGCATGATTGTATTCCTGCAAAAACAGAAGAATGTTCCTAAAATTAAATTAAAATCAGATATTCCAACTGAATGAATTAAAAAAGACCATGCAAACTAGGAAACAGCTTTAAGCGATCTTTGACTATATTAGATTAATTTTAATAAATTTCAAATATTATTTTAAAGCGCTCAGAATTGGCACTGAAGATATAAAAGTACTTTATTACAAAAAAAAAAAAAAACATTCCACATAGATAATTTCTAAAAAAGTTCATATTTTATTATTTCTACTATTTTTTATGTACCTATTTTCCTAACTCATGTAATTTTATGGAACAGTACATGCTCCATGATCCACCTACTTATATTAAAAAAAAAAAAAAAAAAAAAAAAACAATTATGATAATATAAATACCAAAATACCATAATACAGTGCCAATGGTAAAGGACTGATGATACAGAAAAACAATAAATGATTGGGAGGTGAGGCGTGGGGTGAATTAATATTGATGTATTAAAATTTAGGGAATCAAATTTTTATCATTTACGGATTATTTACAACTCCTTGCAATAAATTCTAAAAATTCATCTATAAAACTTTTATTGTAGGTTTTAATTTGAATAAAGTGGCTATTTTCATGGGTAAGCGGCGTTTGTTTTTCTCCAATAGTCTCAAGCTGGAATTGAGAAAGAGACTAATTGAAAGCTGCATTTGGAGTATTGCACTCTCAGACGTATCTGGCTCAGAAACGTAGACTATCGGTAAGCTGGAATAGAATGACTTTTTTATTTGTTGATGTGGCGAAGTTTGGACAGTAATATCATCTTAACCACGTAAGAAAGAAGAGCAATAAATTCATTTGAGGTAGGGTGTTGAAGACGAATGCTTAGGCTGATATGAATCGATATTGTTACGAATGAGGAGGTATTCCGAAGGACTGAGGAGGACAGATGTCTACTGAATATTCTCAAGGACAGACGGCATTCTTGGATTGGACATAAAGAGTGACCACGAGGAATGAGGCATATTTAAAAAATAATAGTGCTCGGTCAATGTTGAAGTAATGCATTGCTTAGCTACATAAAAATGAAGTGAAATGTACGCTATTAAATTCTATCAACATAAAAATATAAGCTTTCAATATAAAAATATTGTAAAATGTCACATTTTTTTATCAATTGTAGATCAAGTGGGCAAATGAGTACCGACAAGCAAATCGGCGTGGATTCTGTGATAGCACTGTTCTCGCCCATTCCATATTTTCTGGAGTTTTCGGGGTCCTTATAGCAATTTAGGTCTTGGTAATAATAATAAGAACGCCAGAAAATGTGAAAAGGGCAAGAACAACGCTGTTACAGAACCCTCGCCTATCCGTACTCATTTGCTCACCACACTTGATCTACATTTGAGAAAAATTTATCTGACATTTTACAATATTTTTATTTTTAAAGCGTTTATTTTCATGTTAATAGAATTTAATGGCGTACATTTTACTATATTTTTATAAAGATAAATAATGCATGATTTTATTTTGTTTGTTCGTCACACAAAACTAGTGAGCAGCGCTCCAGCAGCATGTGATATTACTTCAACATTGTCCGAGCATTATTATTTTTAAATACGCCCTATTCCTCGTGGTCACTCTGTGTTATAAGACACTACGAATTCACGTCAAGTATATTAGAAGGAATAATAACCGGACAAAGGGGTCGAGTAAGACCCCGGCTGCAGTACCTGAAACAAATCAACGACTAGCTCTGGATAGAAAAGGATGGAGAGCTGCCAACCAATCAAATGATTGAGGATAAAGAAGAAGATAACATATTACTTACAACGAAGGGTGGGAGCACTGTGCTCGAGAATTCCTTGACGGATGAGTGGCTCTGCTTGAGCCCAAGGTAATAAAAGTCTACTATTCTTCTTAAGAGTGACCACCTCACCGTCATCAGTCTCAAGTTTCCCACCGTCTACCAAACTACGTACCTACAAAAAATAATTATAATCAACTTAGTAAATACATTAAATGCAAGAAATATCAGTCAATTTCCTTCATTGACGACTCACATAATTTACATCATGTATTCGATGTCATTATTTACATAAAGCCTGTAAGAAATTGTTTGTATGATAGCATCGTTCATCAATCCAATACCAACGTATTGATCGTTCCACAAGACAGTAGGTTAATAGTTATGGAAATGGAAATAGTTTATTTATAAGCCAGTATACTCAAAGATGAAATAGAATCCATTTGCAGTCGATTTCAGCTGAATTAAACTTTAAACTAATTTGAAATGGAAACGTAAGAAAAATAAAAATATACTATAAATTATGAGGACATTTGGGTAAACGAATATGTTCCTTATATAAATTCATTTTTTAGCTAGTTGGAGCTTGCTGAAGTCTTGCTCTCCCGCTGTACACTACAGTGGAGTAAGCTTGAATACAGCCTGCAGGCTGCTTCAAGATGAAGCAATTTTCTGGATGCAGTTAATGGAGATTCAGAACTAAGTTAAGACTTCACTCATTTATTGCACACATTAAAATATTACTACTTCAGACAGTGTTTTTATAAGCTGAAAATAAATTCCAAAAATAATGCATCAAGATTAATTCATACTTCCATAAAGAGTGACTTTGGTGGTTTTGTATTCTGAGCGAGATTCAATCCATGTCTTTGATTTAGTGTCCTCATGTAATTAGTAAGCGTTCTACCATAATTCGCTATCCATTCCATCTAAAAACAAAAAAATAATCATTATTCAAACAAATTGTTTCTTTACATTCAATTGTATTTTTACCTGCATGAATAAATTAAATTCATCAGCTGCTAGCGTTTTACTGGGTGTCAGCGTTGAGCACTGGCTCTAATGTCTTGTAGGGCGTTTATCAAGAGCGAGCCCAGATGCCAGGAACCAAAAAGATTGGCCGATCAATACCTACCTAAATTGATGTTGAAGTTTCCACCAGGCATCATAATTGAATATATTTCATTTTAATTAAATCTATGGAAATTCAACTCCATCACAGAAAATCAGATGCGACACTCTGCGCATGTGGAGATGGGAATTAGCTGCGAGTAGAATATTCTGGTGCTGAGGAATAGCAATGGCTGTTCACGGCATTCTAGCCTGTCTACTGATTTTTGCCAGCTTGCTAATAAAGCCTTGCTTTCCTAGCCTAGCCGTCGTAAACGAAACATAATGATCTACTTCACTCAGATGCATGCGCATACTAGCCTTCTTTGCTATTGCACACACAATCGTGTGCCTCATACTTTTTGCAATATGATTTTCGCCTGGTGTGGATCAATCACTTTATGCTTCTATGTGCACCGACACATTTTCTAATTAATATTACTTATATTTGACTATGCTTCCATGTGCTCTGACACATATTTCAAATTAGTATTACTTGTATTTGAGCTTGTTTATTTTTTTATTTATTGTGACAAATTTACAACGAATATGAAGGTGCAAGAGACTCAAGTCCAAAACTACTCCCTTCACAAATTTTGAACATGTTACATTGTCCAAAACATTGAGGTTAACACAGACTAAAAATTTAACATTTGCTTAAAACCTTCACTCGAAAAATAACAAAATGAATCTTCTCACTCAACTACTATTGATTTAAAAGTTCACTTGAATCGAAAGACTAAAAACAGTTAAGTTAGAAATAGTTTATAATATTACATTTTTATAAAAACTTTTGAGACAAAACTTGTTGATCTTGATAATATCATGCTATCAGTGCTTAATTTCTAAAATTTTAGGTGTGGGAACGCTCATTTATTCTTATAAACCACCCTCTCTATTTTCTACTAAGGTCTAGTTAAACATTCCCTCACCCCCTCGCACTACCCCGTTAACATCTCAGTGCCTACTCTAAATTTCCTACAAACCTGTTTCGATTTGCACCAAACATTTTGTATGGAGCTTACATTAACCAAAATACTTTTTTTAATGAATGATGAAATAAAAACAAATAAAGCCTTCTTTAGGCTACATTTTTATTTAAATACAGTACACAGATCTCGCTTCGCCCTACGTTACAGTACTTTATTATTATTCGCAATATCTAGCATCATTATCTGAATAAATAGCGAGATGAGACACCTTCGGAATCAGATTAGCGCAAACTGTGAGTTCCCTTGCGTTCCGGCACTCTTGGGAGGTAAGGGAACGCCGTTCCCACTGAAATTAACCCCTGCATGCTATCTGGAATAACAATTTGGAACTCCGCTGCCTATTTGGATCAATAATCAAACACTAATAACGTGACAATTGGGTACCTCACTCTCATTGAGATTGGCTTTCACATCTGCAGGAAGCATACTCCCAAATTCCCATCTAAGTTGTCGTAACCTCTGCATTCGATTCCACCTATAAAAGCAAATATTAGTTGAAATACTTCCCAAAAATATAGTTATGAAAATAGAAATGGAGAATTATAGAAATAAATGAATAGGACTTGTAATATGGGCCGTCACCGACTCAAATATAGATCAAAAACATGATGAGAATAAGATTAGAATACTGAAAAATAATTTTCAAATGGACTCAACTGACCTTATAGGGTAAATGCGGAGAACTGAACACAACGTTCAACTAGTATGTGGATGTTGAAAATTAAGTTCATCAAGTTAATGCTTGATCATTTTCAAACGTGAGTTCAATTTTTAATTTTCCTTTGATTATTTTAATTTTGTAAAATACAAATGCACTACCTTGAATATGTAATTTTTTTTGTAGATTACGTCTTGGAGACTCCAGTTAAGGAGTATAAGACAAGTCAGATCAACAATATTATACACTAGATACCATAATCACTTCAATTAGTTGAGGTGAGGCTTAATTTTGATGTGAAAGGAACTCTTGTACACTATAAAAAGCTTTATCAACTAAATATTTCTTCAATTGTTTTTTAAATATTTCTATATTTTCAATACTCTTCAAAAACTGCGGTAGCTTGTTGTAGAATTTCCTACCAATATAACTAGGTTTTTGTTTGAATAAGCTACTATTGTGACTCACCAAGTGATAATCTCCTCGGCTTCTTGTATTATACCCTAATACCCTAATGTCTTTGGATATTTTCAATTGATTCGCTTCCTATTTCCCTAGCCTAACTACAAAAAGCAAGGAAAGCTCTGTTCACTGTAGTTGAATTGTGCTATACATTTCCAGTGATTACTATTACGATTAACTTTTTACGTTAAATTCAACAAATTTTAGTCAATTGACTGCAAGTCGTTGAATTTACCATAAAAAGTTAATATTAACAACGCAGATCGTTATGGAACAAGAAATCCAGGAATACTATTACGACTTACACATAGGCTAGGAGACATCGTTTGTTCCGCATCATTGTAGCAGACTGAACAGCATGTAAAGCCAGATTATCTCTACCTTCCACTAGAATTGTTGCATTATGCGTGGTGTTCCTAGAAGTAAACACCGGCAAAAATAATTGTTAATAATAATATAATAAAAAAATAATATCATAGTGATAATAAATATTCTATTTCATGGTACAACAATTTTTCAATTTCTGGATAGTGAATACATGATCCACTGAATCAAATAAAACTATACTCATTAAGAAGACATTGAAAGATTTCGTATAGAAAAGAGATAAGGTATCATTTCAAATAAGGATTTGCAGTACTATCTTCATAGGGAAGTGATAGCCGTGAGCCGTAGCAGGTATCTGTTCAATCAGATAGAGATAAGCTGCGTTCTCCTAGACACTCTTTGTAAGGGTGACCGATTAGATTGGCCAGCAAAAAATACACTGTTATCTGCTGTAAAATCACTTTCCGGTGGTTCGGAACCCACCTAAAACTGTAGGTCCAGCTCATCAATCACAATCATACCACTCTTAACCCACGCACAGGTCTCAGACCTATGTGGGCTTCATCCTCTAGTAAATGATCAGAAGATGCAACCATACATCTGTGCTAATTTCTGTTTCCCCTTAAGTATGATGTACCAATAACAGTGATATAAAAGTTTAAAATATTGCTTGAAATAAAAATAAAGCAATTATTAGATTGAATGTCTGCTTATAAATTAGTATAAAAAGAGGAATATTCCTTTTTTTAAATAGTTTTCTAAGAACAAGTTTTAACCCACATGTAACTATTCTGTATCAAAATGTGCATTTACATTTAAATTTATTCGATTATCATTTAATTTAATACTCACATTACATCTTTAATAAATTCATCTATGGATGTCATTTCATCCAGAACGGCTTGTACGCCCAGGTCCTGCAAATTGAATAAATTTAGGTGATCACTTGGATACATTACAGATTGTGATGATTGCAATTCAAAATAATAATGATTTTGATTACTTTTTAATAATAATAATAATAATAATACGCTTTTTTATTTTCTACTCATAGTCTTGTAAGTTTAGTCTAAACATGATTATTTATGCCAGATTCTTATGAACTGTGGTATCAAAATAATTTATTCAACAATTATAACATAATTTTAATATTAAAATTAATAACACATTATAATTTTAAGAGTAAAATTCAACTATTGCATTAAATAAATATTCAGTCTTCTAGACAAAACAAAAAATACAAGGCCTACTTACTTCTGCAGCATTAATAATTGTGGGGATGTACTGCAAAGAACAGATTGAAATCTTCATCATTCAATGATCGTTAACCCAAATTAATCGAAAATAAAACCAATGCTTGATGCAATGCAGAATGTCAGCATTATTTGGTTTTACGTACCGTACTTTATTAAAAGCTATGCCTATAATCATCAAGAGTTCATGTAAGAGAGATATGGAGCTATTCATAAGACTATATCCTGATGAAATTGGGTTGAAGCATAGACATAAGCAAATATCTACTGAAATAAAGACACAAATACGTTCATTGAGATCAAAATATGCCAGCAGACTGATTAGTTCATCAGAGAATAAACCAAAAGCAATTTGGGACTTGATTAAAAAAATAAATAAAGAGCAATAATAGATTGAACAGTTATAAATTGCAAGTGAATAGATCCTACACCGAGTCTCCAATTGAAATAGCCAATTTGTTCAATGAGTTCTTCACCAAGGATAGCCCGTCAATTGTTGGAAATCATGATGTCAATTATATGAACATGTTGAGAAAGGCTGATCCAGGAGCTTGTCAGGTGAATGAAGTACCAGTATACTCTGAGGTGGATATTCATAAAACGGTGTTGTCTCTAAATAGTAAGATGTCCAGTGGTTTGAATGGTATTCCATCACAAATAATGAAGGATTTCTTTCACCATATGTCAGATGCTTTGACTTACCTAGTGAACCTGTCTCTGTCATCAGGCATCTTTCCATCTACATTGAAAACTGCAAAAGTAATACCACTACATAAGAAAGGATCCAAGGAGATCATGGATAATTTTAGACCAGTCTCAATGCTATCATCTTTTTCTAAAATCTTTGAAAGGACCATGTGTGATGAACTTTACAAACACCTCCAACTGGGAAATGTATTGCATAAACACCAGTTTGGATTCAGGAAGAATAGAGCAACGGTGGATGCCATAAATGTACTTTTGAATGAGGTCTTCCTCGCTTTGGATGGTGGAGAGAAGGTGGCTGTTTTTTTGTGGATCTGAGAAAAGCGCTTGACTTGCTTGATCATGATATTCTTCTAGATAAGTTGAGATATTATGGTGTTCAGGGTAGGTTCCTGCAACTGATACAGTCATATTTGAGAGGCAGATTCCAGATTGTGGAGTTGGAGGTTCAGCAGGAACAAATTCAAAATTATCCTCATCACTTTCAGCCCCAGGCTATGAAGACGGGAGTGCCACAAGGTCGATTCTGAGACCATTGCTTTTTCTGGTTTACATTAATGGCCTGCAAATGTTCCTCTTGCACAGTCCATTCTCTTTGCAGATGATGCAAATTTCATTTTGACATCTAAGGAATCAGAAAGTCTGAAAACGAATGCAGAGATTACTTTAGATAGTGTAGAGTTATGGTGTAAGGCTAATGAACTGCAGGTTAATGTCTCCAAGACATGTTTCATTAATTTATCAATCAGAGAGCTACAAGAACATTCTCTGCTCCAATTCAGAATGTGGGATGCAGATGTGGAAATTCTTATGAATAAATTGAACTCTGCTATCCATGTACTCTCCAAATTGATTAAAGTGTCTGATGTAAGCTATCATGGCTTACCATGGTTACTGTGAGCCCCTTTATTTTATGGAATAGTTGCATGAGGAGCTTCAGTGCATGGTCGTCGTGTTTTCCAAACCCAGAAAAGAGCTCTCAGTGACATTTCAGAAACCACCACGTTACCCATGCAGGGAGTTATTTGTGACAGCTGGGATTTTCCAGTTCCCTGCCTCTATATCTACTTTTTGGCCTGTATGGCACTCAAGTGGAGAAGTGACTGGATGACCAGTGCAGACATCCACTCATACAACATGAGGAACAGGGCGAGGGTGAGACTGGATGCACACATAACCTCGTTTTATGAGGCGAGTCCACAGCACATGCCAAAAAAATATATAATGCACTACCTTTGGAAATTCGTGAGCTGGAATCAGTAGGGGAATTCAGAAGAAGATTGAAGTTGTGGTTAATTGCTAGATGTTTTTATGGCATTGGAGAACTTTTGAATCTATGATTTTTTAATTTTAATGTTCAACTGTTTGTGTTGACATGAATGATTTTAAGGATTCTGTGATATGATGTATTTGACTTGTGTTAATATTGTATTCTGTACAGTGCATTACTTGAAATGAAATAATAATAATAATTATCAAGAAGAAACAAAGAAATGTTCAAAATTGGAGTCAAAAATTAATTAAAGGAAACATAGTTGTCACTGCCTGTGCTAAATACTTCATCATTAGTTTTCGTATGAGGGCCCATTTCTATTATGAGATTTGATATAACTTAAATCACAAGTTGAAGGGTGATTGTCGGCAAATAAAAATCCATCTCATGACTTCATGTCATATGAAGTAACTTCATATTGATTAGAAATAATTCAAATTAAAATATAGGCTACTCCATAAATTTTTCTGAGTTTGCTGAGTGTGACTAATTGGCTTATAAGTTATCCTAGAACCCTATTTTAGTTTTTCTTGAGCGATAAACTTTTAAAGCAACAAACATCAAGAAATAAGGCAAAGCCCACTTCAGTCTACTAAGACAAAAATAAATGAAAAAAGTCTGTCACTGAACAGCATACTCAAAAAAATCGCGAAAGTGTAGGTGATAAGGTAGAATATAGCTGTATAAATTTGTAACCAACCAGTCCTAGAAAACGACAAAGGAATTGCTTGCGACTGCAATGACAACAGGTGGAATCATATAGTGTGTGGTGTAGATATATCTCTGGAACAGCATGAAAAAATGAAAAATGGAGATGTGGAGCATGCAAGCTGCCAAATAACTCGCAGAGTCCACGGCAAACTACAGTGCAGAGTGAAATTAGTAAAGACCAAATAAATGACAAAATTTCTATTACATAATGTAAATCAGTCGCAAGTCCTATCCAAACTAAAACGAATCAAACAGAAGTGTTTTATGAAATCATAAACATTTTGCTTTATGACATTACCAACCTTAAAAATGAAATAGGCTGACAAAAAACATTGTAATATATAAGTTAGAGCAAAATGTAATCTATGACTTTACACACGCTATTCCATCAGAACCATTTTGCTCTGACAGAAAGAGAGAAGAAAAAGAAGCTAATGAAGAAAGAAGAAAAATAATATAATGAGATTGACGATGGTAATTCTACAGCCAGAGGAAGAGAAATGAACCACCTGCCTGTGCATGTGGCAAGACACTGATACAAGTGAACAAGGGAGGTCAGTAAATGAAGTGATATGAGAAAATCTTATTATAGGTGATTCATCCATGATGTGTGACGATTTGGAGCAGACAATAAGCAAAAAAGTTTATAACCAGGGGAGGGGGGGTATAGGATCTAATAAAATTCCCTCTGCAAGAACACCCAACCATGTAATGAGACCTCTCTGGCTGACTATTGAAGCAAATCAAAAGAGATTCCCTAAGACAGAATGGAGTGTCTACTTCGTGCCCTACAGAGAGGCTAGATGATGAGACAAATAATTACCTCACATTTATGTGTGAACAACTCAAGATAAATACAAACAAATTGAAAAGAAAACACCTAAATTAGGATGGAATGCACTTGAACTGTGAAGGGTCGCCCCTGGCCTATAGTATACTTAGTACCATTCAAGTTACTGTTGAAAAAAGGAAGAACTGGGGACCAACTTGGAGAGAATCTGACGGCAGCTTCAAAGGCCCAACTGTATACCAGCCTGCATAGAAAATAATCCAACTCACTCCTCCCAGAAGAAGCAGAGCAATAGACAAAACCAAAAATCAACCAAGAGTACAGAATGTACAAAAAAATACATAAAAACGCTGACTGTACTGCATCTAAATATTCAAAGAGGACTTCAAAGAAAACGAGATTGACTGCTTTTAAAGCAGGAAAAATATAACCCTGATATATATATATATATATATTGATTTCACCATGGCTTGAAAACAAGCACTTGAATCTTCATAACATTGAAGGATATTTACTGTGTACCAGCTTTCTTTTCCTATTATTTTTCTTTGGAAGATGAAGTCCACATAGGTCTGAGACCTGTGTGTGAGTAATGAGTTGGATGATGGTGATTGAAGAGTTGGACCTACATTTTTAGGTGGGTTCCGAACCACCGGGAAGTGATTTATTTTTTACATTCTCTGATGACGGTCTTCCAGCCACAGATTACAAAAATAGAAAGAGAAAGTAACTCTGCTTTGGATGTTGCAGAAATATTGAATTCGACCTGTGAAACATTGAAAGAGAGAGAAGGGGCTACATTTGTTCCCTTAAAAGTGAAAACTGACGATGTAAAAGAATCATTCATGAAAGATACCTACAATACTTGCCTTGACTATTTAAATAAATTGTTGCAGCCGTTAGATGTATTCAAGATTTTTGACTGGATGATACTAGAAGGTGTTGATGTTGATTGCGAGAAACTGGTTTCTTCCCTTCAGTTTTTGAACTTTTATGGGGTGCATTTGGATGATGTTAAACTTTTTGATGAAATTTCAGCATTAAATTCTTTTTTAAGGCCACAAACCAGTGACCTTTTTGAAATAGTGCCTGTTAGGCAATGGGAAATTATTTTAAAATCTCTTATTTGTGAGAGACTGGCAGAACTGAACAAAATTTGCAGTTTTGTATTTGCGATTCAAGCACAAAATACAAACGTAGCACCTGCTCTCTCTTTCAATGTTTGACAGGTCTAATTCAATATTTCTACAAAATCTAAAAAAGAGTTACTTTCTCTTCCTATTTTTGCAATTGAACTTTAAATCAATTTTCAGTGGACAAATGAGAGAAATAGACTGTCTGTAGCTTCTGTTAAGGCTCTACTGTTGACTGTTGAGCAGAGTTCCATAAAATTGTTATGAATGACCAGCAGTTTTTGAAAGCAATATCCAGCAATAAAAAGTACGAGTCTGGTAGCCTGTCTGACTCAGGCCAGATTGAAGGAAATATAATTTATTAAATTGTAAAGATTTGATTCATAATATTATTTTTGAAAAAGTCGTAATAAATATCATTTTTTATAGGCTAATTTCCAATTTCAATTATTTAAAATTCCTGGCAATTTCAAAGTTTTACTGCTTCCCTGACTCAGAGATGAAATTCCAGACATATCCGGAATTTTTCCGTGATCTGGATCTGGTAAGTTACCGGCACCCTACGACATGTTTCACTCCCAAACTGGTTGTGAACTATAATTACCTGATTCATGGCTAAAATTGACTAAATATTTTTTTATGAAACTTAGCCAGCTAAAACCTATTATGACCATTAGATTTCTAATAAAAAATGCAATCAGAGATTTCGATTTCAACATGTCCACTCACATCGAATTGAGGCATAATCTCTTGTGATCTATGATAGTCTCTAACTAACTTGAATGCACGTTCACCGAACATTTTTCATGTGTTTCAACTACGATACGCCAATGTCATGAATTAGAAATTGTTGAAAGTTCAGTTTTTAAAATTGATCATAATGATAATAATAATTCACAGTTTACACTCATTCAGATTCACATAACCTATAATAGTCCAACGGTCTATGTCAAAGTACGTGATCATATGGAAATTGGAGGGAAAACTTCAAATATTCATGTCAAACCCAGCTGTTCTTCTATTTTAGTATGTTAAGCCGTAAAATAGATGCGCTATTATATTTTATTTTTCTCAGTCAGATTCAAGAATTACAGTACAGTTTTCGTTACAGTAGCAGGAATCGTAACATAGAAAAGACATTAAATATTATCATCTCATAGTTCTCTTAAACTGTTGATAAGTTTGGTAGGTGGCAAACCTGGAAGCCATGTATACTGAAGCGGGCTATTTAAAAAATAACATAAACATCAAATTAATATATTATTATTTTGGAGGTACTAGCACCTTTTGGGTTCTGGTCGGTAATCAGAAGGTGGTTACTCTTTTTTTAACAAGGGTAGTATCGGCCAGTAGCGGTGATTAGGGGGACGGCCAACCCCCTTACGTTTTGAGGATTATTTTTTAAATTTTACGAACTGAGGATAAAATTATTATCTACTCCTAACACAATTGAACAAAACCCATGAAAACTTCCAATTCACAGCTGAATATGAAACAGACTACACCTTAAACTTCTTAGACCTCACTATAAAAAAACTAAATAACATTCACAAATTCAAAATCTACAGGAAACCAACCCTCACAGACACACTCATTCACAACTCATCCAACCATCCACATCAACACAAACTTGCTGCTCTAAACTCCATGATCCATAGACAGGGCCATAGCCGGTAGCCAGCTTTGTTGGGCCCCAGGCAAAATCAACTGGCCGGGCCCTTCTTCTATTAAACCCTTATTAAAGGGTTCTTTAACCAAACTAGAGTGGTCTCCCGGTTACCATCATTTTTGATCACCTTATTTATATGGAGTCGGCGTAGCCGAGTTGGCTTATCGCTGGTCTGATAAGCCAAAGGTCTTGGGTTCGATCCCAGTTGAGTACAATATATTTTTCTCGAGCCACTCCCGTGTTTCGGAGGACACGTTAAGCGGTCAGTCCCGGTTGCATATAAAAAAAAGCAGTCGTTAAAAAAAGCGGCGAGGTGGAACTACCCGTAAGGGTCTCCCCACCACGAAAAGCCATACGAATTTACTATTTACTTACCTTATTTATATAAAGTCAAGTGGCGTTAACGTTTTTCCATTTTGTGCTATTGATTACTATTTATTTTTCACGTTTTATGAGTATCTTGTTTTAAAGATAATTTAATTACTTGAATTATTTAGCCGCAATGTTTAATTAGGCCTATATAGATATAGCATTTAAATTTACAGAGATAATAGACTGACAAATCCTGCACTGCTTAAAACGCATTGCAACACGTTTTATCATCTCATTATATTTTTACAAATCCTGAATAAAATGAAAAATAAAAAAATCCAAAACCTGCAAACCAAAACAGATGTTTTTGTCACACTCACATATTTCAACAAAAAATCACACAAAATAGCTTACATCTACCAAAGATCCGGATTTAACATAGCATTCAGAACAACAAACAACCTGAAACACCAGCTCCATAAAAAACAGCTCACCTAACAAACAGCACAATTCACAAATTCAACAAACCGGGAATACATACGCTCAACTTACTCAATGACCAAACACAATTCAAATCCAACGCAATTTTTAACTACATAATGGCCGCTCACCCTAACCTCAACAAAGCATGACCCCTGGCGGCAGGCTGACGAAGCTTCTTTTCAAAAGTGAAATGCACTCATCTAGCATCTCCACTCCAATATAAGTGAGTAAAGCCAATGAATTAAACTGAAATATAGTGTCAGTTGTAGTATTAGATTGAAAATTATTAATGTTGTTCAAAACAGTAACATCATAGTCTTGCAGCATATATTGAGAGACTTCAATAAAACAATGGTTATAGTTATAATAAGCTTTAACCATTTTCAGAAGGGGCCTATAAAAGCACGTTCATATCAAAGCAAGATTGATTTCAGATAGTTCTTGGGTTATGCTGATTTTACATTTTTATAAAGCCACAATAAACCACTCAATTTTTCATAAACAAATCTGGAACAAAAAAGTGGATCACATGATCACAAGAGTATTAGGGCCTATACGAAAATAAATAAAGACACTAGTATATACTACTGTAGTACACTAGCTGGTCTGGCGCGCGTTGCTGTGGTCATGACCCCCCCCCCCCAAATCTGAGTCTTGACTGGAAAATCAACTAGAATAAATAAAGTTAATTCACCTTCTAGTTTAATACTACTCAATTTTTATTACATGAAGTGTGCTCAAAGCTCAAAATAAAACTAAGTTGAAATCAAATTTGATAGATAATTGCAAAATTCCTGTACAATATACAGCCCACACTACAACGATAATTTTAGACTTTGAGTACTGTATATCATTATAATCTATTCCAAAACGACCGATCCGATAGGCTTCCTTTTAACTGCCAAGAGTTCAAAAGCTCACTGTTGAAGTCAGGAAGCTGAAGTCACATTTGTTCAGATAGGACTCATTTATTCTGGGAAGTTAAGTCTACCATTATAATGACTTGAATGCATATTCAAGCGTTGTAATGCACATTTATGAATTTTGAGTACTTCTAGATCTTCTCACTAAAGTTTCAATGTAGTTTTATAGAATAATTAATTTACTGCTGATTAGTTCTCCATCTAATTCTGCTAGTTTCTTGTTTCGAACAAAAAGATGAGAGCTTTTTATTTATTTGTCTCATCCTAAACAATTAGACTATAGGCTACCTTTTTTATTTAAATTGGAATAACTCTTGTTCAAAACAAGAAACTAGCAGAATTAGATGGAAAACTAATCAGCAATAAATTAAGTATGCTTTAAAACTCTATTGAAACTTGAGTGAGAAGATGAACTCACAAGTTCATAAATGTGAAATTCCCCGGTTTAGCATGGTTCCCTTAGAGATGATGAAATTAAAATTATAAAAGCGCGCAAATTATGATATAATATGTGCAACAGTCTTCAATATTAGCGCAGAAACAATTGATTCATAGTATAGAATATTAATAATACAGCTACCAGAAATCCGCTCCTGATGAATCACATTCATACTTGCCATTTTTTTTAAGCAAATCAGGAAGGGGAAAAGAGGAAGAGAATAAATAAGAACGATCTTCAAGTTGCAACACACATGAAATAATGTATATTGTGTCGAAGTAAACATCAATTATTAGTTTGTGTCTAGTCAGTAATCATTCATTTTATTTACAGATAATCCGTTTCTACAATATTTCATTTCATTAATTATCCAACTTGAATGATAAAAGGTGTTTACATGTTGCATTTCTTATCAATACGCTCTTATAAAGGTTAGATCAATTTACAACAGCATAGGCTCTTATAATATAAATATTTTTAATTTGTTACGCATGAATTCCTAATAATAAATAAGAAAAATACAAGTGTTCTCTTTCGAAGTAACTACCACACAATCAATACTCAATAATAGTGGAGCTACCATTATCTATAGATGTACAATATTTTTGACATAGAATTTTGTAAATATTATATTGCATTTCATAAAAGTGATGAAATTTACTACTAAACTCAAATATAATGAAACAGAATTTTATTGCACGTGAATCAGTTAACAAGAATTTAAATTAGGTTTCATTTTAGATCAATTTTAAAAAGCGACAAAAATAATAACTTAAAAAGTCAAATTATCATTTCCGTTAACAGTAACTTATATATAGAATTAACGAATAAGGTTGTTTTTGGGAAATGCTTTAGATAATTCATTAAGGTAGGTAAAGAACTTCATTATAGAATTTATCATTGACATTAAATTAGTTTAAAAATTAAATAAAACAACAATAAAAAAATTGACAAAAATTCTTAAATCTACATATACTTAGAAGTAGTATAGATAGTTTGCAACACAAAGGTTTTAAAAACATATGTTCAACACAAAACACATGAAACAAGGTACGGTATTTATAAACACAATCATTGTGTATAGGTAAACATAATATCACAAATTAATTTCACTCATGTTCAAAACTTGATGGGATCACCTCAAACAAAATCATTCATATATATTTTTTATTCAATGATACAAATAATAATAATAAGTTTATTTGAAAATCATACAGCTCAACCACATTTTTTCAATGAAACAATTAATTTTAAAATTTAAAACTTCTGTATTATTTCAATTGGAACTAAATTCGTTGATAATTTAAAATTTTTTACCAGTATCCCAACCGTTACTTTTATCCAAATTTCTTCTCAAGCTAGCAGAATTAAAAATAAACTAAACAAGAGAGCATTTTCTATAGGTTTATAAACGAAAGGTTAAAATAACAAGTGTAATTGAACATAACCCAATTTATAATCTATGTTTAACATGGTTTTCAATGTAAATTAATTTTATTAAAAATTCTATTGTCTGACTATTATTTGACCTATTATAAAAGCACTTATGAGGTGAGTTAAAGAGTTCTTATTTCACTTGTAACGTTTAAGTCAGCAATTAAGACATGCTTTAGCCAAGAATGTAATGAAGGTCAATTCCAAGATGATAGATTAAAGGGACTTCTTCAAACACTTCATACGTAGATTGGAGAAAAGCTGTTACAGTAATATTTCTTATCATTTTTTGAACGTTCCGAGAGATTATTATTTCAAATCTTATCATTATCACATTATCATTAATAAGGCATTTCTGAAATATTATAATCTGAGAAAGTTTGATATTCAGTGCTATCCATTACCGAATTAATTTCTCTTTTTCTAGTAGTAAACTGATCATCTAATCATTAAAACTACACATGGTGTTATATAGCATATTATATACAGTTGGTTTTAAATCACATAAGGCTGCAGTGAATGACTTTACAAATTACTATCTTCAAACAAATGATTCAGTCCGTTCAAAGATAAAGGTATTAGAATCACCGCTGAAATATTCCAAAAAGCTTTCTGGAAGGACGCTTCTTATCGGTGGATAGTGAAGAAGGAGTACTCGCTCCACTGCTCTGCGCTTGTTCGGGGTTTCCCAGTTTCAGCTTCATCTGTTCATCAATCAAAACCTGCATGTCCATCTGAAAAAAAAGCATAATTAACAATGACTTTATTATTAAAATTTACTAAACTAATGTAGTTTTCATATAACTTGGCAGCAGTATGCTGGGTTCAGATGTAGCATGTCCCATCTGCTACACGCTGGCAAGTTATATGAATACTACAGTAGTAGTTATGAGAACAGTAGTCCCCACGCTCAAGAATAAGGGTGCTTGCACAGAGAAACATACTCGATTGACTCAATAATAATCATCATCGCAAAATTAAAGACTATCATCAGACTTAAACCTTGATTCAATTTGCGTAGTCTATTTCATTTCTGTCTTCCACACAAAATCGCTCTGGTTTACATCATCAAGACTGTGTTTCTATGTTCCAGACAGAATAAACATTTTTCCAGTGGGAGTGATAACTCAATTCATATGAGGGCTTGACCGAATGAATGAAAAGGGCCCGAGGACTATCTGTAAGTCTGATTCCAGTTGCATATGATGGAGAAGCTCATTTAAAAAAACATATTATGTTCCTTAAAGACAAAGGTCCAAGTGTCTTTCTTTTTTCTTTTTAATTCTCCTTTAAATGGGAGCAAATTTTGAAAATCCTTACACATATATCGCTGGGCATTCCTTAAAGAAAGATATTCAATATAATTTTGTAACTGTCTATTTCGGGTTAAAATGTGTTTTAGGCCTATAATATTAAAAAAATCTTCGAGATGAACAATAATTCATTCGATTGCTATGTTTACATAGTACGATTGGCCTATCAATGTTCATTCCTGGTTTTATTTATATTGCTTTCAATATTGATAATAACGAAAATTGGAAAATGATTGTATATTTTTAGCTACAGGCCTATATTATCAATTATATAATATAATTTATATTATTATTTATTATTAATTAATATTTATATTAATCAATCACTTTTCAACATTTATTCTTGTTCAGCTTGAAACAGGAAGTCGAGAGTAATTTTTCAAGTCGATATTTCTTAAATATATGAAGCAAGTTATATTATTCCACTTCCCGGTGGGTAATGCTCAATTAAATAAATTATCATTTTAAAAAGAAAAACGTTTCCACCTGTAATACAGTACTACAGTTCTAGTACTAAAATAGTGTAAAATATAATTTTCAGGCGATTATCTTTTCAAAATTTTCCCGGAGGAGTGAGTACCCCCGGACTATCGTCCCACCATGGAGGGGGTATAGCCTACTATACCCCCGGACTGGCTGGACCTTCCGCTTCTCCCACCCCCTTGACAAAATGTCATTAATCCGCCACCCCCTACAAGTCACACTTTCTAAGAGCGGAAAGTCTTTCAATTAAAAAAAATGAATAAGTAAAAAGAAATCAAGATTAGTTTGAGTAAGCGCTCAACGATCGCTAAATACATACCTGCCACTGCTCAAGCTGTTGAGAGAGTTCAACTTTTTGTTGTATGGCTTCCATGAGCTGGCTGTTTGCTTGGAGCATGTCTATCCTGGTCTTAGCGAGTTCAACCTGAGTGGCGTTCTTTCTGGCTACAGCTCCATCTCTCACCTCCCATGCTTTGCGTACCATCTCATCTCTGGCCATGCCTCCCGCATCCTTCAGGTCAGCACGGGCTCTGTCTCTCTCTTCTACAGCTCCCAACAGTTCTGCTTCTTTGATATTCAACTGTAAATATTTGAAAGAGAATAGAAATTAAAAAAAAAAAAATGATAAGGATTGACAATAGTGTGATAATCAATTTCAGCTTATAATAACTACAGGCTTACATGATACGCGTACCGTGATGGTTTATACTTTCATGACACTATTGTAATGAATATTGCTGGTTATTTATAAGTTATTGATTTACCTACATTAGCATAAATAGCTATGGGATTCAGCTCAAAGTTCAAGTTAGTGAAAATGATATGACATGCTATAATGTAATGCTGAGCTCTTTCCCAAATGAAAAATAATGATATTCATTCATATTTATACCAAGGACTCAGCATTGCATCAAGTTGGATGTTTTAAGTCAATTGCGGTTAATATAGAAACTAAAAAATTCCGCTGAATTTCATCAGTAGGCCAATAGTTAATCGGACATATTTTATCCACCACCGCTTTACACTTTAGAGGTAATTTTGGAATAATATTACTGTTTTAATATAGTTTTGTAAGCTTTAATGCTGTGCAAAAAAACTAGAATAATATATACTGCACAGTAACACCTGGCTTAAAAAATTACTCCATGTTTAGGGATAAATACAGTCCATTGAAAATGACCCCCACTATAAAAATTTATTAAAAATAGGAACAGGCATGACTCCTGTACGGTATCACGACCAAATGTTGAAATTTAACAATATTTCCATTTTAATGTTCAAAATTCTTGAAATGCCTTCCAATAGTATCAATGAATGGTGTTTTACTGTCCACAAAAGAAAGTATGAACAGGCTGTAATAATTTATAATGATTTTTTTTTAAATTTTTACCGTAATCAAAGGAAAGCAGGTTCTGTAATAATATCATTATTCTAACGAATGACAGTTTTGGAACCGAAAAGGTTTAGTAGCAAAAGTTTAACCTTGAACTGAGAAAATCTAATTTGTACAATTGTGAACGAACGGCATCTAAAAAAGTACAGATAGAAGTATCAAACCATTTATAAATACAATAAAAATTCTAGAAATATAGAACAGTAAAGCGGATCTTGAACATGCAAGACTACTCAGATAAAAATGAATGCATTCAAAGATAACTACGTCAATCACTGCATAAGCTGTAGACATTATTTTGCCTGTAATGTGTATAATATAAACTATTGTAAAAGGGAATTTGAAAAATATTAAAAATAAGATCTCTTATGAGAATGCAACAAATAATACATTAAATGTAAAATGTGATAAGGTAAAAGCACTTTACTTTATGAAAATAAATTACTTTTAATAATAGGTTGAGCTCCTCAATTAACTATGTAACAATGTAAGATTTGATAATGTGATTTTTTGATAAGCATAATTAACATCAAGGATTCATGAAACTGAGCACGTTGGCACAAACGACTACATAAAAATGACATAAATTCTGATAAGAAAACTTCTCTAAAATAAAATTGATGTCTATTTCAATAAGTAAGTACAGTCATGAGTATATATTCCATATTATTGGAGGCTCATTTTAAAGCTCTTTAATTTTTGGCGGTCATTTGCCGCCACTTTATTAAAAAGCGCTAATAAATCAATAGATCGAGCATGCAAGAAATAAAAATTAAAATAGATGAGATTGCATCCCTATAACTTATTTTAAGAAGGCTTACGAAAGGGACGAAAGATTTAATAGGCTTATAGTGCCTTGCAGATAGTGACTGATGTCTTTGATTAATAGTGGATTATAGATTTCACACTATTCAATCAGTAGTAGGTATAGCATTATTCACAAAGCTCTATTAATCTATTTTATTTTATTTTTAATGAATAGGAAACTATAAGTTTTCTATTGTTATCGAAGTATAGTTTCGCTCAAAGATGATCAAAACTAAGGCATTTCTCAGTGTCTAGAGATCTATTGAGCTACCGGTATTTAAAAGTTGATGTGATTCTGAACAATCAAAGCAATTTTTGTTCAACAAAATAAGGATTTGAATAGAATCTATTAACTCAGTGAGATTCTAGGTCCAGCATAATTGGAAGTAATATTATCATGCAATCTATTAGAAAGACTCATCTTATTCAATTGAAAAATTATGATTGCATACTACGATTCTGATGTTTCTATCAAATGAATTTCCAGAAATCGTTGAAACTAGCGTTTATAATTTAGACAATTCAGTACCGGTAAAAGACTTATACTTAGGAGACCCCTAATCGAATGGTTCCATAAGTTTCCTATGCGTAGCGTTTCATATGGTGGTGAAATTCTAAATCTTTTATGACAGGGTTGTACGCCTCAGTTAACATATTAGTAGAGTAGAGTTCAGTACAATTTTCGGGACTGCTGATGTTAGTTCAAATCATGATGAACGCAAAACATTTGAAAATTAGCAACAATAAATAAATTTGATGCGATATCATGTACCGGTACTATAATCACAATATAGTTTTGAAATTGCTGATCCAGTGGTTATTTCCGATCATATATTGTCCTTCACACTGATTCATTGATCTCAATTATCCAGATTTTTTAAATTAGCTTCACCCTAGTTCAATAATTATTCTTATAATTTAATTATTTAAACTTTTAAAATCATTAGAAGTCTCTAATGTAAGTCCAAGGTCTCTACCGTGGGCCTGAAAGAGTGATTGATAGTATTTATTTATTAAAGTAGATAAAAATAGACCTAAGCACCCTGCTATCCAGTCTTTATATACTGCAGGAACTTTAAGTTGAGGAAGTTGCTGAGAAACTTTTCTAAATCAGTGACTTCACTTTTTAACGATAGCCTACGAATCATAAAATGAATCGTAAATCTCTTTGGGGAAGTGATAGCTGGAAAATGTAACATTCCGACTGGACCATCTTCCAAAATACCCCCCCCCCCCCCATCCATCACCAAACAGATGATTGATGAAGATTTGGTCATACGAAACACTCCTATTTCAGGTAGTGGGACTGATCCCTAAATCACCTGGTAACCTAATAACCTGGAACACTACTCATACGAAACGCTACAGCATTGCTTCAGCTAATTACAATATTGAATTCAAGCCTTCCTAAAACGGAATATTCATTTATGTGATGAAAAGAAACTGAAAGATCTACTTGATATGAAATATTTTGATTTACACCTCTTCCAATTCAGAATCCAAATTTTTCAGCTTTAAAACAAAGAGGAATAACAAAATCAGCAAAATAGTCAACGTTATCAGTTTATTTGAAAGTTTATTAATGAATATTTTTCTTGAAAAATAATGGGTTACAGAACAGTAGGCAATTTTTGTACCAAAAATGAAATACGTCTAAACTGTGGACTTTCAACTAACTTTACAAAGAAATGCTCAGATCTACTTTGGACATAATCAAGTACTCTTACTCGTGCATGATACACAATGATACATGATTCTTCAACCAGTTTGCCACAATAAATAACCAATAGAGGAACATGGAAAAATATCAAGTACCCACTTTTCAGTAAGTAGATTAGTGTCCTATATTAGGGAACATTGTGGAACACCTTCAACTAACAATTACCGATGAAAACTAAGATGGTATGATAAATTATGGGTTACATCTAAAATTCAAGTTATACTATTAGAAAGTTGGCTGTCGATGAACTATTCTACTAGTAACCAATAAATAATTAATAACTTTTTTAACGATATGGATAATGAGGAGAGATAAATTCCATCTAAAATACAAAGTTTATTGTTGATTTTTTGACCAGGAAGAGTCATACGAACCTGTGCATTCCAATCAAATAAATGTTGTGTTCATTGTTATATAGGTAATGAAATTTTTACCATCTCCTCACAATATTCAAGTATATAAATAGAATAATTCCAGTAAAAGTGCCCAGAGACTTTCAGACTCACAGACGCTCTAGTTTGTCAATCTCCTTCACTGTCTTCCTGAAATCCCTCTCTAGACAGACTCAATCAGTAAAACTGAAGGCTGTTTTGTATAATTTACTGAATGGGTAACTTCTGATAAATAACTACATCAGGTAATACTACTATAGAAATATCCAAATTTACACAGTCCAATTTTCATTTTTTTTCTGAATTCTTATATGATCTTCACCCATAAATGCTGTTGCAATGGGTGAAATTAATTATTGAAACCGTATTCACGCTAAATTATGAATAGAGTTTAATTTTTTCATAAAAATGCATTAGAACGTCTTCAAATGCCAGGTTCTGTGTTATTTAAACAAATACCGATTCCGATACAATAATACAACTGTTATTATCCTTAAAAAATCATACAATATACAAAAATATAGCTTCTAAAGGAAACGTTTGAAAAATAAAATACAAAAAACAATTGTTACAAAACAATAATAATTAAAGTAGCTTATTCGGATTGATAAAACAAATTGAGATTAATGAAAGATGTTTTTTAATCGTTAAATTTCATAATATTATACATTAAGAAATGTAACCACATATTCAAATCTGGCAAAGTCGCTAAATCTGGCAATCTTAGCTAAATGTGGCAAAGTTGCGATAACATTAAGCATGAGATAACATTAAAATAGCATGAGATTTAGAACATGTGAGATAACATCCAGTATCTGAAAATCTTCAATATTTATATGATCAGCTCTATGGAAGAATCTTAAAGCTGGCTTTCTAGACACATAACTTAATTCCTTACCGATTTAGATATAATAGTATCACTCAAAAATCATACAAAGAAAACATACTGTATAATACAATAGTGTTTCAGTTATGATATAACACTGTATCATTAATGTACAGTAGGTCTTACAGTAAAAAACTTATGTTTCAATAATTGACAGCTTATATGCAATGTGCACAAATTATACAATAATTGAATACATAATTATTACAATAATTATTATTGAAGAATGTCATTCAAAATTAGAAGACATAAGGACGTGTAAAGAAAATGAGAGATTCAGTCAATCATATTTACTTGGAAAGGTTTCTTTTGAAAATAGTAAAACGTTATTTGAAAAGAAAATTTTAAAAATCATTTTAATGCTGAATAATAATAATAAGCGTATGACTTTTAATGGTAGGGAGACCCTTACGGGTACTTCCACCTCGCCGTTTGTGCCATGTTACGGGGAACATGGTGGACCTACTATTTTAGGTGGGTTCCGAACCACCGGGTAAGTGATAATAAAGCTTGTAACATCAAGTCATTGAAGCACGGTCACCCATCCAAGCGAAGTCTTGAGCGGTCGTGACTGAACATCACGACCACTTGAACACCACGCTCACCGCATGACCAATCACCACCCCTTAATGCTGAAAATTATGCCGAAGACCTCCGCTAATGCAATTGGAAGATCCGCGGTTCGATTACTGTATATTTTTGTTTTGTGCCATTCAGCGATACCCATTAGATATTCAGTTGTCAATGTCCGCAGTAGCGGAGTCTTTTAATAATTTATAGCTGTATAAGGAATTTAAAAATTAATTATATTGTTAAAATTTATCAATTTAAATATTTTTATATCTTCCTAAAAATATAAATCATTTGAAGTAGTACTAAAGAAAATAGACTTATTACAAGGTCTTTGATTGGAAGTTGCAATAATAATTATGAAGCTGGGTTAATACATTAATTTATTGAAATTCATATGTTAGAGAAATGATCCCAAATATTTCAATATATGTGACGTACCTTGCTGCTGAGATCCACAATTGTTTCGTTCCGCCTCTTGAGCTCCTCACTTTTGGCTTCAATCTCTTTGGTCATTCGGTCAACAGCTTCTTGTGCCCGATGGAGGTCGATTTCAAGATCTGTCACACTAACACTACTTGTTGAGTAATCACCCCCACCTATCTCATTGATTAGATCACTCAATTCGTTGATTATTGTCGTTAACAGCCCCACCTGAAAACCCAAACGTATTACAATCAACTTTTTTCATTGAAAGATTAATATGCACTGTTAGAATTACGCCAGTCTTGAAAAGGATGCAAAGAGCAACATTCATAGTTTTTTCAACGTTATGCTGAGAAGGCTCGAAATATGAAAAAGCTCAACGATGAGTATCCCACTCACCCCAAATAAAGTTGAGTATGCACTCAAGTGGATTCTGTTGAGTAAAGTGTAGTCCGATCGGAATACGTGATATCAGCTGTGATTAAGTCAATACATCAAATAACAAGAATCCCAAGCGCCTAGGTAAACATTTGAGTTCCTCCACAGACTCGACTTTATTCACACCACCTTTTTATCTGTTATCCAGGTTCATATCTCGTACTGCTTGTAAAAATAAATCTTCTCATGTTCGAAGTTTAAAAGGTGATATTCCATAGAGAAAATATTACCAGAAATTTTGAGTACTGTATGATAAAAGATACCAAATGAATGAGACTTATGAGTGTAATAGTTAGAATACTACCAGATAGGCATAGTCATTTCAGTGTTATGCTAAAAAGCTCAACAATAACTGGTGTCCAGGTTCACATCTTTCTACTGAATGGGCAGAAGTGAATTGAAGTTAACATTACCTAATTTATATGCTAAGCAAGAATGCAATCGTATTATATAAGAAAGATTGCAAAAGACCAAATTTGATTTAAAAATAGTTCATCTTAGCTCACGATGAATTGTAAACTAAACTGTGATCTGCGAATTGAAGCTTCTCATGCTCGATGTTTAAAATGTGAAATTCCATAGAACCATAGATTGAAATTTTTTTAGTAAAGCTGGGCATTCACGTTCTGATTTGCAGTACGACTTGTGGTCCAACCTCCAAGGTTGAATCCGATATAGGAACGTGAATGGGCTTGTTGGATAGTTGGAAGCGTAGATGGACGACTCGGAACATCTAGAGGGACGACTGGAAGGTCCGACTACCGACTGTCGACAGTGTTGGAGCGTGTGTGGGGGAGTCGGATCAAAATCGTCCAACTTACCTCAGTCAGTGCTTGACCTTCGGGCAAGTTCGGTTTTATTTTTTGGCTCGAGAGCGATGTACACAGCTGACTAGGAATAAAGTTGGATTGCTAGTCGGATTGCAAGTAGGAGCGTGAGTGGAGTCGACTATCCAACTAGCAGTCCTACTGCTAGTAAGTCGTACTGCAAATCGGAACGTGAATGCCCAGCTTAAGATACCGTACCAAATGAATGAGACTTATATGAAAATTATACTTATGTTTACATTTTAAAAAATATTCGACAATATATTAAATAAATTTACAATTATTACAGATGATTATGAGAAACAAGTAGATTGAATTATTTTGAAGATAATGAAACATTAAATTCAAAGAGAATACAAAAATATAACAAAAAATAGAAATATGAGTGAAGAGATAAGATTTGAATGAGAATACGATCATGATGATTTTTCTATAAATAATTGATGGAAATTTGTTAAACTAGAAAACATGAATCCAATTACTTGCCTTCACTTGATGAACTGTAATGTCAGGTCTAATCGACGAATCTGAGTGATTTGCTCTATGCTTGAGGGATTGGCAGATCGCTCTCACTCTGTCATACACACTCACAATCTCCACCTTCAGCTGAAAAAATGCAATAAAGCCTTTAAAATAGATCAGATAAACTTTAAACTATAAACTGCAATGATTGAAATAAGAATTTATACAATATTAAGTACCGTAAAATGGGGTAACTTGAAGCAGTGGAGTAACTTGGAACATTCAGAGGTAGTTATCAAGTTTTGTAGTGGGCGCCCTGAAAATAACATACAGTACTGGAGGATTGGATGTGTGCTTCCTACTCTAAATGCATGATACTGACAACATATGCAGAAATTTCCAATCAAAAGCAAAGGTAAGCATAATTTATTTATTTTTCAAATCTTGTGATTTTCTAACCTAAAACCAAACTTGGAAAAACTTCATTTGGAAATCATTTATTAAAAGTTCTTGGATGGTATAATAAATGATGTAACTTAACATCACTTTTTTGTTTCATGTTTTTTGTTTCATTGAGTTAACAGACTGAGTTTTTGAGGTCTTCAAAATTTATTATTTTAATTTTTTTTCAAATAAGTACAGTTGTGGGGTAACTTGAAACATGTTTCAAGGTACTCCATATATAATTTTATTGTAAGCGTTGTCATTTTTTCTTGTTTTACTAAGCCTTTTTCATAAATACAGTGTTCATTGCATGAAGTTTGGACTAAAAAAAGTACAGTTTTTGCTTGTTCCAGGTTGAAACATGGCAAGAAACCAACAGCGGAAGCCAGGAGCACAAAAATATCACGACTTCAGGGATGAAAATCTAACAAAAGCACTCAAGGCAGTAAATGACTAATAAAACTAGTTTATGATGAAAATAATGTAAAAAAGAAAGCTCAGAAATCATTTTTTGCTCAAATTTTGTTCATCAATGAAACTTCTGAGGATTATAATAATTGAAGTTTATGCGAAAACCCAGCCAGCAAATAACATTTATATTTTTCCTGCAATTGATGACTGTGGAAGCAGACTTTTAGTATTATTATGATATTGCATAATAAACTAGTTTCATGAGTACATATTCATTTAATTTGAAATGAATGATCATTTTTGTCAATTTTGAGTTTTTTTATTGATTAATCCATTGTACTTACCAACTATAACAAGTCGGAAATATATATGTATTAAAAAAAAGTTATTTTGTTGTTTCAAGTTACCCCATGTACTTCTAATTTGATGAAACCATCTGATTTGTATATGTGTTACCCCACCTAGTGGGGTAACTTGAAACACACATATATATTTTTTTTAATTGTACTTTTCTGACAGCAAATAAATATTTCATGTTTAGTCATGTTCTTTGGAGCAAGACCGATATTTATGTATAACATTTTTATAAATACAGTAACTAGAATCTATCCAAAATTACAAGACTTTGAAATTTGAAAGTGTTTCAAGTTACCACATAATAATTACAACTTGATAATAATTATTCGATAAATTTACTGTAAATACATAAATGTTATCAATACAATAGATGAGAGCCAGTGTAGTTACCTGGTGCAGGTCGTCACCAACTGGCAAACTGGAGAGATCATCGCACTCCATTTCGCTGAGAAGCGACCTGTGTCCACCACTTGAGCCAGGCGGGGTCACACCCATCGCTTCAAGCCGATCCCCTAGGGAGCCATTCGCAGATCTCAGCTCTTCCAGTTCCCGATGAGAAACTTGGAGCTGTTGACAATATTAGTTTGTGAATGCTTTTTACTCCATAATTCAATAAAGTAGGCCTACTCTTTTGATCAATCAAACCATATTATAATCTAATATTGAAACTGACACTGTATTTCACTTTTATATATTGTTTTACTCACTTATATTGGAGATGCTTGATGCATCTCACTTCTGAAAAGAAGCTTCGTCAGCCTGTCACCAGGGACTTTGTTCAGGTTAGAGTGAGCGGCCATATTATAAAATAACAACTTAAATTAAAACATCAATAATGCTCCTCGTTTGAGAAGTACGCTCTTTGGATCAAAACATAACGTTGAGGTCAGGAACCTACAGGAGAAATCGGCTATGATACTATGCATAATTGAATCCATACATAATACTTATAACAGCATAATACATAAGAAAAATATTTTTGCCATCAAGTGTTAAGATATTTTGTGTTAAGATTAGGCGAGCAGTACATCCTAATGAGGAGTAAGCTAGGTTGCAATCTCCTCACTAAGCTGAAAAAATTATATCAGTATGCAACAATGTTATCTGTTATTGAATGCAGCTATTTAATAGCTATTGAATGCATATGGAGATGGGTGATGCAGGCCTAATTCAAGACGTGGCATACGGGCGATCATAGTCTTACGTCACAGATTGCGAATGAATGGGTGTCGAAGTGCTATGAATTGACGTTATTAGCTACATTAACGCTATTTACCCGGTTGTCCGCGACCCACCAATAATTAAAGAACTGCCTTGGTTCCCATAGAATGGATCAACTATGAAATTCAGGCTATTATTTATGACATTCTAAGTATATAAGAAATCTTTTTACTGGATTCTATAATATAAAGAGAAAATCAGTTTTTGATAACTAAACAGAATGTTCAAGTAGTGTCGTACCTGAATCTGTTGTTCCCTGGTTTCTCTTTCAAGCAACATTACTCGATCTGTGGCTTCTTCAAGGGCACTTGTCAGGTTATCACGCTGTTCGTGTAGCATCTGGACTCGCCTCTCCAGCTCAAGCTTCTTTTCAGACATAAATAGTATCTGGAAATTTCAAATTTAATTGTTTAGGACCCAGCTGTGAAGATAAAGCTTAAATCCAATCATTTCAAAAAATATAAAAATAAACGATTATTTTCAAGTCCGGTGAAAAATTTTCTGTTGAACATCTGGATTGATTCATTTTTACATAATCCAAGAGTATAATTCCTTAACCGCGAGCCGCGTAGCAGGTATCTGTTCAATCAGATAGAGATAAGCTGCGTTCTCGTAGGTCCTGTTCGTAACGGTGACCGATTAGATTGACCAGCAAAAAAGACACTGTTCTCTGCTGTAAAATCACTTCCCGGTGGTTCGGAACCCACCTAAAACTGTAGGTCCAACTCATCAATCACCATCATCCAACTCATTAACCACGCACAGGTCTCAGACCTATGTGGGCTTCATCCTAAAAAAAAACTTTAAAATAACCCTAACCTTAAAATAGCCTTTGCTTTTGTTTTTATAGCATACTAGCTGGCCCAACGCGCATTGCTGCGTTTTCATAAAAATTCTCCTTGATTTTATTATTTGCCACCTCCCGCTGAGGTTACATTTCAAATTAGGAAAGAAGTTAGTTCTAGGGCTCTTCCAGCTGATCATAGAGGCTCCGTTGTTTTCTTAATCACAACCTCTGAATGAAGAAACATTTCAAATTTAAACCTCCTACGACTATAAAGGTAGAAGCTAGGTTTTTTATTTTATCATTCGCCAACTCCCGCTGAGGCTGCATTTCAAATTAATTCTAGCTGCATTGGTTAACAGATTTCATCAACCTGGCATTTAATTATTACATTTCATCATACCCAGTCGTATGTTTCCTACATATTGCAAGGCTCTGACTGCATGGTAGCCTACATGCAAAGTGCAAAGAATTTTACTGTTCAAAGACAGCGTAAATAACGCCGCTAAGGTTACTGCCATATGATTAAAAACTGTTGACTTCTATCAGCTGTTCCTTTAAGCTGTTTGGCCAGCAATTTCAGTAGGTTAGGTCTATAAAATGAATTAACTAATAATAACTATTAGCTCCCCTATTAAAATTTATGGTCAGAAACCATCCCCAATATTCACACAACATATTCCCAAAGTTTCATGCCGATCTGTCAAGTAGTTTTGAAGTCTATAGGGAACATACATACAGACAGACATTCATTTTTATATAATATAGATTATGAGTATAGTACAACGTTGTTGGTCATCATGCCTTACAGGATTTTTCTGTTAGCACTAAGAAAGGATCAGTAGACGTGATGCTCTGAAAAAATTCTAAAAGTCAACTGAGATAGGACTTTCTGAATATTGTCTGTTTTGGGATTGAAATATGTTTGGATGTTAGAGAACGTTGTAAAAACTGTACATGGCTTATTATGGACATATTTCGATCATTTTGTGTTCCATCTCAATTCCTAGTTTTTAATTTACATGGAGTACTTATAGAATTTTACAATCATGAGACTTCTCTACTTGAGAGCAGTTTATGGAGCTGATTTGAGATACTCCATTCTGTTCTCAATAATTCTAAATTTCTCTTTAAAACATAGTTACAACAAAAAAAAATATTTTTGTTTTTTCTCTATTTTTAAGTTTTTCAATTCTACGATCTAAACCTTTTTCTTCTACTTTATCAATAATTGATTAATTTTTTAACATGAAGTGCTTCCCCTACTTTCTTGTCAATCTGCATACCATTTTAAAAGAAAACAGACAAATTTATTGTTCAACAGAAAGAGCAATTAATGAGTAATTTACAAATAAGATCAAGATAATTCCAATATTATAGTTTGAAATTATACTCCTAAAATTTAGGTTTAGGTTTGTAATTTAGGTTTCAAATTGTTGGATCTGATAAGTCTCGGTGCTCCTTTGAAATAATTCATTGTTTAAGAATTAAAAGTTTTGTCTATCACTATCTGAATGAAAGTTGGCGAACAATCTGATTATAGCGGCGGGCCGCTTAGCGCAGTTGGTTGGGGCGTCGCAACTTCAGCTAGCTGTCGCTTCAGCGGTCGTGGGTTCGATTCTTGCTCCTCCGTCTGGCATATATGTGTAATCATTCACCTCATTACCCACGCACAAGTCTGGGACTCATGTGGGCATCATCAGCAATAAAAATAAAAAAAGTGAATAATTACTCACTTCATCTCGCAAAACATCTAGACTGGTCTGATGGTCTTGAAGGCTGGACTTCCTTAGGCTGTATTGGTCTCGCAATCCTTGAAGCTGTAGTGATAGTTGCTCTTCATTTTTTGCAGACTGGAAAAAAGTTTTTCGAATAGATTATTGTTAAAATTGAATTTGTCAAACCTGTTAAGCCCTAGGTAGCAAATAATATTTTGACAATTATCAAGTAGGGATTTGAGTATCTGAGAGAATAAAAAGTCAATCAATGCACTATGCAAGAGAAATTGATTTTTTTCTGAATCCCAACTAAAATTTGCTTTATTTCTTTATATAAAGTTGATATTATATCAATTAAACAAAAGAATTAATCTATTTAGAGTTACTTCAATCATTTTTTTCAATTCAACAATATATTCAAGATTCATACAAAGTAGGGATTGTCTATCACTATCGTCTAGTCCCAAATGTATTGTCTATACATTTGATCATAACAAATAGGAGTTTCCTAATTCAATGCAGCTCATTCAATTCCATCACAATAAAGAACGTGTATCTACGGAATTATTAAAAATTACAGTTGTGTAAGACAAGAACGATTGAAGTTCCAGAGTTAGAACATACCCTTATTTATGTGTTAATGTAAATAATATTACTGCTAATGGAAAGATCATTCCTACACCATAAAACGTCAATTTTTAATGCTCCAGCAATTAAAACGTCTCACAATGCACAGTGTGGTAATCTCTTCATGGCTTGTAACATTGTAAAGAATTTTAACTTGTGTGTCAGTGTAGAATGCACAACTTGCTAGTTAAAGAGACAAAATCATAGAGACATAAATGACTCAAGATGCGGAGTTTTGGGAACCATAATCTAAAAATGTATGAAATAAATCGTTCCGTTTATAGAATTAATGTCCAGCAATTAGGAAAGTGGGCAGACAGTAATTTGTTGCAAAAAATTTCAGTTATTTAATTAAATTAATTTCAGTTACTTCTACTTGTAATAAAATCCATTCTTTGATACACTCAAGAAAAAAACCGATAAAGGGTTAGACCTATTCAAAAGGGATGGCTTCACTACTCTACTCATCAATATACTACTTACTACCAATGTTCAGTGTTCTTCATATCAAGTATTTATTTATTATTTGCTAAAATTATACTAAAAATAATAGTACCGTATTGCACAGTTGGTTTTTAAAAATAATAAATAGTCTTTTCCAATTTAAATTTACAGTAGCGTTATGCTGGTTTGTGACCATTTTTATATTTGGCATGAAACTTGGGCTGAAACTTTATATAAAGCTATATTTGCTATGTATGATAACTGTAATACTTGTAAATAATTATTCAGGTTCAAATCTATATTTTTTTGAAAAAGATTTTCGTAGTTGACAGGAACACTGCCAAGTGCAGCTGAAAAAACTGCTTACTATTATAGAACCAAAATATAGTTCCTTTAAAAAAGAAAGATAATATACTACCAGAAAGATTTCAGTAAACCAAAAACTGATAATTCAAGAATTTTCGTCATGAAAATGCCATTGCATTCAAAATATACCTAAGCTCGTATGTAAATAAAGTCCGGAATGGGACAACTCGCCGCGAAAACAAATATCACAAAACATTCTGGCTACGTGGCCGATCGTGTTTGAATACTTTCATTGTAATCTACAATTTTGAAGATTTAAATGAGATCCTCTATTGTTTGTTTTTTCTGCTTTTTACATTCTGAATATTTTTCACTCAAGTCCATTTTGTTTTTTAATTGACTTGAGTTTTTCAATTATGTCCTTTCAAAATTACTTCGCAGCGGTTCGGAATCGGAACCCACTCGAAACTGTAGGGCCATTCATATCTCATCATCATCATCATCCTCATCACCATCCCCCCATTACCGATGCACATGTTTTCGATGTGTTTTTTGTATACAGTAGTAACTTATTGTATGTTTGATTGGTTAAATAAAAATTCATTTATTTATCATGTGGAATCATTAGCTGCATCTAAATATCACTGACAAGAGGTAACAATGAAATATAGGGGGAAATCAGTCCTTGTATTAGTTGGCCGCGCCGAGTTGGTACTTGGCGACGAAATGGCCGCGGCGAGTTGTCCTAGACCCAAGAAAGTCAGAGTTCAATAGACAGATTTCATTTGAAAATAAAGTTTTGATTTAAATTATGGCTTTGAGCTCACCTCTTTTATCTGATTTGTCAGCCTTTGGTTTTGTTCAGAAAGCTCAGAAATGAGCACAGCCTTTTCTTTTTCGGTGTTGCGCAGTGCATTGTCCCTTTCATTGAGCGCTGCTTGAAGATCTCTGAGATCAGCTTGAAGCTCAAGTAGCCGTGTATCACACTCTGCCTGGGTCGAGACGAGTTTTCGTCTCAGAAGGTGTCTATCCTGTTCAATAACCTGCAACAAACAAGCATTCAACAGGTTAAAAATGTACTCATTTCTTGTGATTCTGAAATAAAAAATCATATATTCGTCGATTCTGTCACCAAATTATTCTCACACAAGGACTCAGGTATTTTTAACGGAAACTTATATTCATATGGATCCAAAGTATTCAACGGATTCTATTTTCACTTTATTTACTGCAGAGTTCTATATTAATGAATTCTTCTATTTTCAATGAGTTCTACACTCCTAAACTAGAGCTCACTCCTAGAACACACCTCTACTAGCTAGAGAAAGCCAGGCCTGAACCTCATGGCTTTCATTTCCCAAGGTTAATCAAATTTGTATAGTTAAATACTTTATAGTTCAATACTTTTTGTATTTGTATAGTAGTCTTGTTCATTTCCCATGTTATCTCTTATCGGCGACACTATGGACTGAAATTCATTGCCGACAGACGCGTTGTGAAGCAGAGAGGCTGAATTTACGCCTACCGATGCGATTCAAACGGCTATACAAAGAATGAGTCATTCTAATACCCTTTTATACAGCGCGTCTGTAATGTGTAATGTGTGACGCTAGTTTGCATTGAACGCTGAAGTACTGAGCCCTTTTATACACTTGCGTGTTTTCAAGCGGCGTGCACGCTTGATTTTTCTCTTCAATACACACTAGAGCGTGTTTTCAGCTGTTTCAACCTGCCAGACCGCCCGGCGTGTTGTGGAAGCTGCGTGCACGCGGCGGTGGGGCAGAAAGCTGCGTGCTCAATTTGCAAGTCGCGTGCACGCCGCTTAAAGTCACTTGCTCCGCTCAAGTGTGTACTTCTTCACTAGAACTCTTCTACCGCTGAATCGCCGGCGTTCTCAAGCTGCGTGAACGCCGCTTGAAAACACGCAGGTGTGTACCGAGCCTTACGACGCGCGTCCGGCGTGAGAACATCTCACAGCTGTAGAAATTATGCGAGTATAAACAAAACAGGCACGCTGTTTCTGCCCGCATAGTGCCTCTCTAGAGCTGCGTCTCCACCAACCGAACATGCTCGGCAAACAGTGTTTGCTGGAATCAGCTGATGTCGCCGAACATTTTTTGGAGTTGGTTTGGTGTGGATGCCTTCTCGAACATTATGATCGGTGTGGTGGGAACCTGTGTTGGTCGTCACTGTTCGCTCACAGACCGAACATTTTAATTGAACATACGAACATGTTCGATGACCCATATGTTTAATGTTTGTCCGTTTTTTGTATTCGCCAACAATGTTCGGCAGACATGTTCGGTTGGTGGAGACGCGGCTTAGGGGTTTCAATAGGTACTGTTTATAATATAGGGTATTGCACTTTACAACAGAATCTTGACATGTGGACAATCAGCTGTATTCATAATCTGTTCATTCAATAAAGAAAGCTTGTAAACACCACTCAAGCAAGTGAGGTTTATTGACAATAATTATTATTATTTATCATGAAATTGGTCATTCAAAAGTGATTCTAATTATTCTAGTTTTATATTGATATAGAAGCTGATAGTAATTACGATTTCTCAATTCAACAAAATCTCACATTACAGTATTAAAAAAGTTGTGAAGTCTAATATCGAGAAATTGATTGAGGTTGGTTACTTTACATAGTAGGGTTAGGACAAACAGATTTGAAAATGGAGCAAAGTTACTCATTTGGGGGTAGAGCAACGATCAGTAATTCACCTATGCGACCCAGAATGAGAAGTTTCATGGGAAACGATACTCTCGCTTACATAGAACAATCGCTGTTTTTATCAAGAGAGCGAGAGAAAAAATTAGTCCGCAACACAGCAATAATATGTACTATCGGTCCAGCAAGCTGCTACGTACCAACGTTGGAGAAATTGATAGCCGCAGGAATGAACATTGCACGTTTGAATATGGCTCACACATCTCATGAACAATTAACCAATCTTATCAGAAATATTAGAACAGCTACACTGAGTTACAGTATGAGAGCAGGAGCGAATATTTCTGTAGCTATCGCAGTGGAAACTCAAGGGTCTCAAAAACGAACCGGCAAGTTGGAAAATGCTCAAGATGAAATCATTTTGACAAAAGGGGCAAAAGTTACATTAACCACCAATCCTGAATTCAAAGAAAAATGTAATGCAGATGTGATTTACATTAATGGCAAAAAGTCTATCACGGAACAATCTGAGATAGTTCTGGATGATCAAATACATCTCCAAGTTGAATCGATTACCAACGAGAATATTAAATGTACAGTTGTAAACTCGGGTCATTTAGGCAACTGGAAAAAAGTTTGTTTTCCTGGAGAACTGGATGACGATTCACAGAGCGTGGAACTAGAAGATATGATAGACTTGGAATTTGCGGTGAGTCAGGACATTGATATAATTATTCTTTCTCATGTGATGAATGCAGAATGTATAACTGAAGCTCGCAAATGCATAGAAAAAGCAGACAAGCAAATTTCTTTGGTGGCCAAACTTCGGACTAATTCAGCGATGAGGCATATGAAAGAGATAATTCAAGAAGCAGATGGAATAATGGTAGCTAGGGAGGAGCTGGGAATAATATTTCGAGTGGAAAAGGTGTTTGTGGTTTTGAAGAATATAACAACGTACTGTGTTCGAATCGGCAAGCCAGTGATCTGTGCATCAGTAATGCTACACTCAATGGTGCGGTATCCAAGAGCTACACAAGCTGAATCTTCAGACATTGCCAATGCAGTTTTGGATGGAGTTGACTGTGTAGTACTCTCTGGGGAAACAGCCATTGGCAGCTATCCTTTGGAAAGCCTCAGAACAATGGTGAAAATATGCAATGAAGCTGAGGATTTGGCAAGGCAGCGACTGTCGCCAATTGATCCAGTGTTTACAATAGTGGATCCAATGAACACGCTAGCATTGGCCGCCATTGATACTGCTCTAAAATGTATGGCTGCTGCTATAATGGTGATAACATTTTCGGGCAAGACTGCTCATATGATAGCCAAGTATCGGCCTGATTGTCTTCTGATCATGGTCACACGCCAAGAAAGAACTGCAAATCAGTCACATCTCCACCGGTGTATCCACCCCATTCTGTGCGACATTACGATCCAAGAAGATGCACGTAAGGATATAGACGCCCAAGTACAATTCGGAATTCTACAGAGCAAAAAGAAACGCTTATTGGAGCCTGGTAATCAAATTGTAATAATCATTGGCAGACAACTGGACAAATCTTTAATGCATACAGTTCGCATTGAGGATGTTGTATGAATTATTAAAAAAAAAGAGAAAAATATAATTTAATAAGTTCAATATATTTCTTAATCGACTCATCCCATGAACAAGAGTTAGGCTACAAAAATATCACATAGCAGAAATAAAGAGTTAAATGATATTATAACATTTCCTAATGCAAATAATATTTCTTAAATGCGCGCTCAACGATATAGTCGGTTGATGAATTAATGTATTTTTTGGGATGAGTTACTTTTTTATAACACTTCAACAAAAAAGCATATTATCCATTATTGAATGTAATTAAAACATTGTGTTCGGCATACCCTGATTTTCATGCTGTTCTACAATCACATACCTCAAGCACTGATGAATAGTTATATATAATATTATCTATAGAAATTATTTCTTAAGAATATTAACAAGCCTATAAAATAATTAAAGTTGAACAGAGCTTAAACATGAGTACAATATACCATTACTTATATGTTTCAGTTGAAGCAAAATTAAAGTCCAATATAGTCCTACTGTACTTGTTTTAAATGCATTGCATGATCAAGTATTATAACAAAACATTTTGGCTCGATTCTCTTTGAGCAAGTGGTTTTTAACTTTATTTGGTAAATTCAGCATGTTCTAGGGAATTGTTTCAGTAGTTACTAGTGCCAACTTTAAATTTGTCTGAAACTATATTCAAATTTTTGGTCACTACTGCATAGGCCTATTTCCTTTTTCTTCGACAATTTATTTTTTAAAAATTCACCATGATTGTTTTGTACCTTGATCTTTTACCCTATCCAACAATTCAATCATTTTCCTATTTGCTATTTCTCTCCTCAAACATTTTTCAAAACTCAAATTTATCAAATGTCATCCATTTAATAAATTTTTTAATAAGTCATTTATTTCCCTTTTGCTAACGAACTTCTATTTTAGTTAGTATTCTTGCTACAGCTGAATAGTTTAAGAGGAATGCAACCTTGGCCTGCTAACTTCCTCACAAAGATGTAAAAACCACAGTCATTAGTTTAAAAGTTAAATAACTGTTCTTCTCAATTATATTAGATACAGTGCAAGCATATAGAGCATAAAGAAAATGGATGTTTTACGTTCAACATAGCGAGGAGAAAAAATGTGTTCGGTGCATGAACCTAGTACAGAATGTGCAGCTATTATTCCGGACCATTTCCTGTACTTGCAAGCCATATAGTCCCATTTCCCTCATTTTTTATTCATAATTTTGTTTTAATTACTGTGGTATGGAATGGAACAGCATGAGTTATTTCATTACTGTACCGCAATTTCAGTACCTGTAATGTTATCTCAGTTGAAATGAGGTGATCATAACTATTGGGTAATTGGGTTATATTTTATCAAGATTATGCTGATTTCAATACGGTATCTTATTACTGATGCATTACTTAAAAAGAGGCTGTAGCCGTTGAAATATTATATAGGCTACTTATTAATGCAAGTAAAGTTGTAAATAGTCCATAATTGGTGGAGAAACCGGTGGAAAGAAACAGAACAGACCAAGAAAGAATAATATTTTCACAGATTCCTTGAAAATTATCAGTGTGAGACTGTGTGTGTCACAAAACAAAAATGTTACAAATAGCGGCTATAAACTTCAGTTTCTCAAGTTGATAATGCAGTTAATGAAGTCCAGCTCAGCTTATTCAAAATAATAGACTTCAAGTTTCTATGAAAGTTATGATATCAATATCAAGTACGAACGAGTAAAACGAATGCATAAATAAATAAGTCAACTCATTACTTTTATTACTTTGCAAACAAAGAGAAGAGAGACTGAATTTCTTCTTTGAAATCAAGGAAAGAAAGTAGTATGAGTTTTTTCATTAGGTCTACTCAGTTTCGCTCCTTTCAAAACCGATCAGCTAATGGTTCTAAATATTCTGATGATTTAGAAAGAGCTTGTGAAAACGAAAAGTAGTTTATAGCCTACTGCTAAGGTACTCTTCAAATTATAGGCTTCAGTAAAACATTAGACGGACAACAGTAACTCTATCTCAATTACTTCACAACAATTTGCAGTGGATACATTCGGATTTGTTCGTGATTGTAAAATTATTGTGGCAATGAATTTCGAAAATTTTTGCAGTGAGCTCAGCTAACCTAGCTAGCTCTTTTATTAATTTCATACAACTTTTTAGATTTTTTCAATGATGGTTTCCCTCTAATACTTAGTAAAAGTAGATAACTTATAGACTCGTTAACCATCTATGAAGGCCTGGTCCTTCTTCGGCTGTTACACCATTGACCTACAACATTCATTTCCTGGAGAATGGAGCGGATTGTCGTTTTTAGGTCGGTCAGTCTATGTCTATCGTCTATAGCCTGGTTCGAAGCATGTAATGCAATGCCACGAAGGCCTATACCGAAATTATATTTGAAAACTTGTTTTCAAGAATCACAAATATAGTTAATAACCCACGATCCTACAAATGATGTTTGTTGTCACATCTATAATAATATTAGCAGATCCATTTTTTTTCAAGAGCTCCGATTTATCTGAACTTGTTTACAAATGTCTTTTGTAATTCATTACTAATCTGACTCTTACTATTGAATACTTTTATGAAACTGTTCAAGTATATTATAAATGACCTAGCTCTTTTGTCAATAATTTCGTTCTGTACTTCTTGAAGATTACAAAAAGAATCCTTTTATGTTTAAAGAATAAATACAATATTTCATATTTTCTCATACAGTATCAGCCTACTACCTTTTTATTGTTGCATCGAACTCGACTTGAATTATTACTTTTTGTATTTTCTGACGAACTTGTGTTATAATGTCTTTCCTACCCCGTCATCTCATGCTACATCATAATAGTTCATGTTGGTGTGGAGGGAGTCCACTATTTGAACTGAGCTTTTTTTGTGTGCAAAGATTGTTAAGTTTGTGTTCAAGTGAACGAACAGACTAATAACTCAACATTCTATACAGTGTGTAGATTCAACGATCACTGTAGTACTGTAGCTCCAACAATTGAGGAAATTTCGTGTAATTACTTTAATATAGGGCAATTATAATTTTGAGTAACGGTTAAGACCGCCTGCTAACGAATATAATATGACAATTGAATTACTGACTATAAAAACCTTTATGATAGCAGAGAAATAGCCTAGTCTGACAGAAGTAGCATGCTTGCATTGTATAACGGTAACATAACTTGCAGAATTTATAGAGAACATTAGTAACATGTACATCAATGAACCAACATGAACAATAATTTATGATAAACCTAAAATAATTGTCACTAAATTACAAAACATAAATAAATTGAATTGATTGAATTAGTAGCATCTTGAATTGCAAATGATAATAATAAATTACATTGGCTTATCAACAAATGAATGAAATATTCTTATATTTAGTCAGGGGAAAAACTTGATAGACTTCCCTAAACCCACAAATTTGAGTAGTTGAGTGTGTGTACAATTCATAATATAGTAGCCTACATCGCCAATGTAGAATCAAATGATGCTATACTAATTAAAAAAATAATCTACTTAATTTTACAATTTATATTCTTTTTATTTGAATGATAATACTTAGTATTTTCTAATCGTTATAATTTTTACGCCAGTTCTAATTAATTTCAACTCATAGTCTTTTCACCTCCCTCCAACGATAAAAAGAAAAGAAGGATTATCTTGCCAATACATAATAGGCTTGAAATTAAATTTTTATAACTAACTAGCTATTGTACCCGTCCTTCGTACGGATTATGTTTTAGAAATAAGACTAAATATGTTACGGCTTTTTTGATAGCAACGATCATGAAGTTGTTACCAGCTTAGAACGTAAACAATTCAGTGACAGTTATCAGAGAGAATATTTGAGAACAGCTGATTGATATATCATGATAAATTACGTGATTTGTTCTTATGTGGTAATAAAACTTAGAAGAAATATATCCAAAATCGCACAATACTTGGTTTTTAAACGTTTATTATTCTGTTAAAAAAAATTAATTTAGTTTTTTATAGCTAAAGACATTGTCAAAAAGGTCTTCTATACTGATAAATAACTTTAATCCCGATCGATGCTCTCGTTTTTCAGGAGAAGGCCGCGTAAAATGCCTTTGGGGCCGTGACAGACAGACAGACAGAAAATGAGATAAGACTTGTTTCGGCTTCTTTAATGTATAAAACGTAAAAATAACCAAAAAATATATAATTCTGATAAATGTACAGACAAAACTCTAATTTTATTTATATAGATAGATAGATTCATATCAAAAGAATCATGTGACAGAATAAATTACTGATTCAAGTGGTAAAAATTCAAAAGCCGTATGTGACAGATTACAGTGAATACGGAACTGACCACAAAACTCATGTTCACTTCTAGCAATAATATTGATTGCTATGATTTATTATACATTGCAATAAAAGAAAATCGTAGCTCTATTAATTTATCCATCAATTAATTTGTCTATAATTCTAATTAACATGATATTATTATTGCAAAAGAAGCTCAAAAGAATATTGGACAGATTACAGTGCACATTATTTAGCGTATTTTTTAATAAATTTCCGCTGTAATGATGAACACCAGTCAGCGTTTATCAAAGTTATGCATTTATACAATCCGAAAATGATAGAAACAGAGAATTAGTTATTCCATAAAAGAGTCTTGATATCGGCTACTTGATTGCTATTAGAGCATTATTGCATTGATCTACTGATGCAATGGATGGTGTAATCTAACTGGTCCAATGTGAACTACTGTATTTTCTGATGTGTTGAACAGATCAATGATCAATACAAGATGGGCCGAGCTCGCTCGTATCTTAGCACGACAGCAGGCTAGATAAAAGACATCTTGGAAGGCGAAGGCCGCTGGAAACACGCTTTCTAAATGACAAAACCACGGCAGCGGCAGCCTACTGGAAATTAGTTCCGGCCCTTGTTCTAGCTGTATCTGTTGCGAAAACTCTTCTGGGACAAGGCGGAAAATGATGTTCGGGGGGGGGGGGAAGTCGTGCTGGTCTAGAACTAACTACTCACTCACTAAGCAGGTCACATGTCAATCCAAACACTGCTCGTTCAACAACCACTATTATCATTGCAATGATTGTCATAAATTAATCTTTTTTTTCGGGGGATGAAGCTTACTTAGGTCTGAGACCTGTGCGTGGGTAATGAAATGGATGATGGTGATTGATGAGTTGGACCTACAGTTTTAGGTGGGTTCCGAACCACCGGAAAGTGATTTTACATCAGAGAACAGAGTCTTTGTTGCTGGCCAGTCCAATCGGTCACCCTTACAAAGAGTACCCAGGAGTTTCGTAGCTTATCTCTGATTGAACAGATACCTGCTACGGCACTCGGATATCACTTTCCGTATAATAATTCATTTGATTCCCTATCTATTCATTTGATTTCATTTTAATCAGAAGATAAGATTAAACAAATTTTATGAAACCTGTTTTGAATGTACCTGATTTGGAATGACTAGACTAAATACCACAGAGTGTATGGAGAAGAATGATCCAATTAAAACACCTTATTTATGATGTAAACTTATTACAGATATGGATCGAGCTGAAAAATTCTCAAGTTGAAGCTACTGCTATAAGCACCTCCAAAATGTTTACATTCAGCAGTATCTACAATCTACATGAACAGAATCATACATTTTACACAGCGCATCTATGTAATCTATGTTTACAAAATATATCACTACTGTTCTTCTATATGGAAGTTGCATAATATCAAATGGTGGAGAGAGAATCCTTGCCTTGAGACGTAGAAGAACTGAAAAACAATAGCCATATCTTCTGTAAACGCAGATGAACTATTTTTTGTGTAAATTTCATAATAAAGTATTGGCAGGCCGCTTAGCGCAGTTGGCTGGGGCGTCACAACTTCAGCTTGCTATCGTTTCAGCCGTCGTTGGTTCAAATCCCGCTCCTCCGTCTGGCATCTATATGTGTTATCATTCACCTCATTACCCACGCACAAGTCTCGGACTCATGTGGGCATCATCAGCAATAAAAAAGTATCATCTCTAAAATCTTTCAATTGAATATCACAATTTTTGATGTTACGAGTATACTTTGTGTATTGTCATAGGACAATACTAGATGCTGTTCATACTGCTACTGTTGGTGATGGATTTTGTTCACATCAATTGAAATAGTTTTTTTTAAACCTACTGTATTTCCAGTATATTGATAATCACATCAAATCTAGTATTTTTACCATATTTTCAATAGAAAATTTCATTCAGTTCAAGAGATCACGAGGTGGGCCTGGTTCAATAACTCTTGAAGGGTTAAATTATTTTTTCCATACAAAACTGTATTTTAATTATTGTGACAAGCATATAGAGAACAAAATTGAGCTAAGCATAGGTAGACTATGCAAGTGTATGCAGCCAATAGATATAAATTATGAAAAATCTGGGACTACTATACATTCCCAGATGCACTGCTGCAGATTTTCATTTGTATTTAATTTATCATTTTATTTTTTAAAATTTACTGTAAGAAATACAATACCAGTACGGTACTACGTTGTTTTGAGTACAGATTGTGGTATAACTGTCATAAATTACTATACATTATGGATATCATTATATACATACGCATTATACATAGAATGTAGTGAATGTGAACGGCGTGTTGCCGACCAGACGGTAAACAGGCGATGCGCTCATTCTGCCTTGGAGGATTCTTCGCTTTTTGACTCTCATTAGGTGCCTGTTAGTGGCAGATAACAGGCCTACTACACCAATCTTACCTCACACTCACCACCCATTATAACACACCTCGTTTCCTCTGCGTCCTTGCCAATCTGTGACGTGCTATGGCAAAACCTCTCCTCCTCTTCGCCATCATACACGGTCCAGCTATCAGCCTATGCAGTATAATAACTGTATCACATACCGCCTTTCACCTCTGGGTGATTGTTATTATAACAAAGCAGTTTGGATACCTATAAGCCAGTCATGCAATATTGACTTAATTCATCAGAGTTGAACACCGGTTCGATTTGGTTGGGAAACTCAAACGGACGTTTATTCTTCCGTTAAGATTGATTGAGTGGTGTCTTTTGAATAAGATTTACAAAGCCTTCGAAGCACAGACCTATTGAAAGCTTAGATCTTTGATCTTAATGTTGTATTCATATTGATTGTATGTTAGTTAAATGAATGAATAAATGAATAATAAGTATAATATGGCTAGATTAATAATTTTGACTTGTAACGCTAGTACTCAACTCGAAAGTTTTTTGTTGCCGGGATGAGTGGACATTGGAAGGACTTTTTGAAGTCAGATCTCATTAAATTTAACATACACATTTTCACATAATCTTTCCTTATTTTTCTAGTACTATCAGGTTTTTAATGTTTTGTTTATCTAGTACTTCTCTGTCATGAGCAGAGAGAATAGAAGTAAAATTATTATTCTATTATTATCTTATAAGATTATTATCTTATTCTATACTCTCTTGTCATGAGACATGTGATGTGATACCTGTAATGTGTTCAGTACTAACAGTGTAAATGAATAAAAATAGATAAATATTAATAATTAGCTTAGCAGGATGAGATAAGCGAATACATGATAAAAATACCATCCGACATAACGTACCACTTGAGTCAGTATTTACCTTGAAAGGGCTTGAACTTCAAGGAATTTTGGATGCGACAAAACGTATCTCTTGATGAATTGGAAAGGTTTTCCCGGTACATATTTTAAATACTCGATGTTAATTACTCTTTATGATTATGATAATTCATTTTCAGTAAACACACATAATAGAGTTATAACTGATTCCAATTACGCTCTTTCCAGTGGCGGTATTACTTTTTTGAACAAATATAATATACAGAGTGAAATATGCAGAAGACGCATTTTTACATTTGAAAAACGTGGAAACCCCAACTTCTGGTAAACAAATTATTCAAGGGTCAATGTAACGGGAAAACCTTTCCTTTTTAACCATAGCTAACCTTAAACAACTTAAACACGCCGAATTGATTATTATCATAGTAAAAATTGAGTATTTTATGTACCGGGAAAACATATCTCTTTCTATCAAGAGGTACGTTTTGTCACATTGAAGTTAGTGTCAGACCCTTCCCAGGTAAATACCGACCCAAGTTGTACGTTTCGTCTCGCGAAAAATCAAGTGGTAGCCTCCTCCTTTTGTCGCTGGTAAGTTATGTCGGGACACCGAGATAAGCGATGAGCTTATCAGAAATACGTTATATTAGATAAAATCATTTTGAAAATACTTGAGTGTTTTCAATAGAAATTTGAATTCTGCTATAATGGAAAGTCCCACTCATTAAGTCCCACTATGATATAATATATATCAATGAAAAATTCAGTGAGGTAGCGCCGTTCGTATGTGTTTCTGCACTTTAAACAGATGCTGGTAGGCCTATGTCTACGTCTATTTAAACGTTTCTACGTCTCAACATCTATATGTATAATATTGAATTAATTTAATTATAAAAACAAATTAGGATGAATAGACAAGCTCACCAAAGCAAGTCAAACGTTTTACATACAATCATTACGGTGACTTTACTGCTAATTGATCCAAGAAAACAGATTCATAATAGGATAAGAAACGAGTGTTTGATTTTTCAATTTGTCTCATGAAAGGTTAAACGACCTGTATAACAACATTATCTCGTAATTACAACATCACCAAGATCTACGTACAGTACTTCGAAATTGTTTACAGACGTAACCGATATCTCACGATCTATTGATCAAGATGACACAAGTACACTAGAGAATCCCTGGCGAAATAATATACGCTGAAACACGCAGATAGAATGGATTGTGAAAGAAACAGACCAATTTACAACTATTACAGAGAAAACAATGAAAACAGTGATATTGGTATAACAGTTCGGCAAAACGATCATAGTATAAACACTCTGTCCAGATAAAGAAGAAAAGCGAGGAAAATTTGTTAACAATGCCGAAAATCCTCATAAATTGAAATAGGTGCCACTTACGACAATTTTGACACTTAGCATCAGATAATACTCTGTTCAAAAGACGTTCTGTACAATCACTTCTATTTCGGGAAAATTGAATTGAACGAAAATTATTTCATCATGCAATTTGATATAGACATTGTTGGAAATTTTCCTTGTATATAAAGAACATTGCTCGAATGAAGCGAGTGGAGATTATTAAAAAACGCCGCTTATCAGGAAGTACTAAAATAATGGAGTAATTCCTCTTTCAAATCTAGTGAGACCGTACTTCCGCTGGCATCGAATGAAAAAATTGGGTTGATTTGACACAAACTTTAAAAATCATAAAAAATTGTCTGATAATTGTTTACCTGAAACTTGTTTGACTAAAAGATTCACAAACTGATTCTTATATTCCACATTCGTAATAAAAAATTTATTCACTGTTTACTACATTCTATTCTTTTTTTTAAATTGATTTCAGACTCTTTTAAATTATGATTTTGCTAAAGTAAAGGTTTTCAAGGTATTTCTTTTCTTTGAGATATAAAATCAAATGTTTAAAGTTAGAAAATGAAACAAATATTTACTTAATGAATAACAAGACGAAATTGTCACAACCACATTTATTAAAACTTCGAGAAACTAGTTTCAGTTGTTACACCATTATCAATCACAATCAAACTGAAAACTGAAGTACAGAGAAGCCTTATATATACTGTGCATGGAATGATACTATTGGCTAAGAGGGAAAGAGGCTGACCTTAATCGGACGTTGTGATTGGTTGTCAAGTCACGCCCCCTGGTGGGAGGAGTAACAAGCAAAAATACGAGTCAAATCAATAACTAAACACTGTGAAAATCAAGAAAGTAACAAAAAATTGTAATAAGGCTAGAATTTAATCAAACTAAAATTAAAATTTTTTTTAAAATTAGAAGCTCACTGCAGTGCAATCAAGGTCAACTGAGAAATACACATAAGAACTGCTTTTTAAAAATAGGCTGGAATTATAATGAAACCAAGTTAGTTGTATTGAATTGGTTAAAATAAATTTGGTCAAATAAATTCAATACAACTAACTTGGTTTCATTATAATTCCAGCCTATTTTTAAAAAGCAGTTCTTATGTGTATTTCTCAGTTGACCTTGATTGCACTGCAGTGAGCTTCTAATTTTAAAAAAAAATTTAATTTTAGTTTGATTAAATTCTAGCCTTATTACAATTTTTTGTTACTTTCTTGATTTTCACAGTGTTTAGTTATTGATTTGACTCGTATTTTTGCTTGTTACTCCTCCCACCAGGGGGCGTGACTTGACAACCAATCACAACGTCCGATTAAGGTCAGCCTCTTTCCCTCTTAGCCAATAGTATCATTCCATGCACAGTATATATAAGGCTTCTCTGTACTTCAGTTTTCAGTTTGATTGTGATTGATAATGGTGTAACAACTGAAACTAGTTTCTCGAAGTTTTAATAAATGTGGTTGTGACATTTTCGTCTTATTATTCATTATGGATACCTTCCACAATATCACCTTCGCCATTACTAAGAAAGGGAAATATTTACTTCTTATCCCTAGTACTTGCACCTCTACGTCATCCTGTACGATCGTCCGAGCACCTTCAATTATTTAGTTTGATTCATTTACCGAATAATAAATATTCACATTGATTTACGCGTACAAAAATGTAAAAAATATAGAATTATAGTAAACTGGAATTTCAACATTTTAAATTGTTATATTGGGCTAACTTAGGCCAGAATAAGAAAATAGAGCATTGGCTGTAAAGCTGAGCCAAAATATACATCACGATAGCGTGGGAATGATGCTTGACGAACATTTTAACACTGCACACAAACAATGTAGCACACGACGAGTGAGTGTCGCCACGCAACGCAATTCATTCTGTATCACGCGAGATCCGTGACTCACGCTCACGCTTTTGGTCTTTGTAACTGTGCGGAGACGTTACCATGCAGAAGATACACCCGGCATAGATGTAGGTAGTACAGCACAAAACGCGAACCTCAAACCTGAGCCCAGGGAGCATTCTAGGTCAGCCATTTTGTGGGAGTTAGATAGATAAGTTATTTTTACTTTAATAGAAGCGTGATCATAACCTATAAAGTCATCGCTGATATAAAACCTTGACTTCCAAAGTGATTTGTTGGCTTGTTCCAGTTAAGGGCCTATCAAAGTGACTACAGGCTCTATAAACGGTATGTTGGGCCGATTTAGACCTTTGTATAGGGTTTTATTTGAGGTTTTTATCCGTGGCGTAAATAATGGAAGTATTAAGGGATATATAAGTAGCCCAATTGTGTAATGGCGGGTCGCAGCTATTTCCTTGTTTTTTATTTCCTTTTAAGTAGGATTTCCTACTTTTTCCCAGCTATTTCCTTTTAAGTAGGAAAATGGAAATAGAATCAAGAAAATTCTATTGAGTGATTGAGAGATTTTTTTTCCAGATTTGTTCATTAATTCAATTTATTTATTTATTCACAATTGTCACATTACATCAAATATTCTGAGTTTCACTCAAATGATTGGTGACATGTCAATTCTTAAACTACTAGCTTCACTATACAGTGAAGAAGAAAAGAGAAACAATTATATACCAAAATGGTATGTATATCTGTCAATAACATACAACACTCTCCTTTACAGCTATAATAATAATGAGTCATAGTCAGATGTCTTAAGACTTAAGTTATTTAATAAGTTAATAAAAATTAAAATTCAGCAGCAGAGTATAAGGTTTTTTGAACTAGTAATTTTCGTACAGTTTGTTTAAATAGTGTTATAGATTCGATATTTCTGATGGCTGCTGGAAGTTTATTAAAATATCTCATCCCAGAATAAAACGGCATTTTTTCAAATGCTGTACTTCGGTGGATTGGGAAAGCAATCAGGTTTCTATTTCTGGTATTGTATTCGTGGTTGTCAGTACAGAGTTGGAACTTTTCAGAATTCAGTTTAACAAATATTAATAATTGATAGATATAGATGGATGGAAGTGTTAGTAAGTCTAGTTCTTTGAAATGTGCTTTACATGAATCCCTCGCTCTTAATCCGCAAATAATTCTTAATATCTTTTTTTGTATAATGAAGACCTTATAACTGTCAGTAGAATTTCCCCAAAATATTGTACCATAGCTCAGATAGGAATATACATATGCGTAATAAACTGTCAATAGAGTTTTTTTATCTAGTGAATGGGAGAGAGTAAGGATAACAAAATATGCCCGATTCAATTTTTTTGAAAGGCTGTGGATGTGCTCCCTCCAAGAAAAGCTTTGGTCTATTATAAGCCCTAAAAAGTTTGTTGAAGAGGATGGCTCTAATCTGTCTTCAATTGTAGGGAGATGGATTATATTTGGTGCTGTCAGATTACGTGTGGAGCTGAACTGAATTAAATGTGTTTTGTTGTAATTTAGTGATAGACCGTTTGCTTTGAGCCACTTTGACATTGTTGCTATTGCATTTTTCAACTTATCTGCTAGTGTGATGTGATTGGTGTTTGATGACAGAGCGGTAGTGTCATCCGCATACATGATCAACTTTGCATCTGATGTTGCTTCTGATATTCTCATATTCATACGATTGAATGAACCATATTATCGTAGATATGACACCATTTTCTCTTACACCAATAGCTCTTTGCATGAATAGCTTGTCATTATTTAGTCTAAACATGAACAGAAAGAATACGTTTAGTAAACTACACTCCTCTTGAGGTTTTGTGTCTTGAAATATGATTTCCTTGATGATTCACGTCCAATGATATTTGTATTTATTGCGAAAATCTGCTCTGCGACAGGAAATTTTAACAAGAAAGAGAATAATTGAAAAGTCCTTTTACCACGAAGTTTCCATGACACACAATTTGCATAGTTCTCTTCAAGTGTGGTTATTTAAAATGCAAATTTTGTCATATTGTATTGAGATTGAGAAGAAGACTAGAACGTGACCGGATGGATGGATGGTCTTTGAAAACGTTTTTCAGGAACAGAAAATAGCTTACTATCAAGGTTCAATATAATTTGTAATCGTGCTCGAATTATTTGAATACCCCATCACATCTACTGTATTCACGGCTCCAATCTATGAATCACGATTAAAATAAGTTGGAGATTTTCGGACCTACCGTATTGTTCAAGATTTTAATTGTGTATTATTTCTTCCATGGGTAGCAAGCATTCCATCTGTGAAAACCGTAGTCTCCAGCATCACAGTTTTTTCTCAGTTTTCAACGAAATTTTATTTTTTATTTATTTGATGAAATTATTACAATCAAGTAAAAAACTACAGGCATTTGCCCAAAACAGTTCAAATTACAAATTTGTCACATAAATAGTCCAAATTAGGTTATGTCCATAGGTTGTGTTCAAATTTCTGTTTCCATCAAATATTTCCACTAAAAAAAGTAGTCCGACAGTAAATGATCAATTTGAATGGTTGATAAAACCGAAAAACACTACATAACACAAATATTTCAAGAATATTGAAATTAAATTGATAATTTTGAGCCGGAAATTCTCACAACCTCTAGGAGCTACTAGATCGACTGAAAAATCAAAAGAAAAAGAACGAATATTGCCTGTTGAATAAGTTTGTGACAATTTTATCAATAAAATTCCTTAAATTCTGAATGTAGAATGTGAGGGATAGCGGTGATTGAAAATCCTCCAATTTCTCTAAGAGCTAGGAATAACATTTGTTTGAAATTGGAGACTTCAAGTAGTTAGTAGTTAAAATTCAGGAGAGCTACTAAAATGGATTTGATCCTGTCGATTGATAATAAGCTCCCTTTAATTTATTAAAGCATTAGGGCCAATCTCGAGCTCCAACATGCGATATGTTCTAAAATCTAATCTAATGTACAAAAGTGACCAAATGTTCACTGGAAATCAATATTATTGGTTCTCTCAAAGAAATTAAAACTCAGTGCAAAATAATTTCAATAATATAACTTACAGTTTGAAGATTACAACAATAATAATAATAATGAAAAGATCTAACCAATTTCATAAATGAGTAACCAAACAGACGTTCTAGCGTGAAATGCATAAATTAATCAATTTAAGTGATCTGTTGGAAGGGTGACAGAGGATATTGCCAGCCACGCCTTAATTCCAACAATAACCTTGCTTAGCTTGGTGAGTCTCATTACAATAATGTATAGAAATTACCTTTCTTTGAAAAATTGACGTACTGTTTTTAGAACAACTATGGAATTGTATAAAAAACCACAAATGTAGAAATTTGATCAAATAAATTAATTAGAATAGGAGAAAAGCAACATAGTTTTTCTGTTCCCTAGTCTCGCAGTAATCGCTCTTCAAATTCAAAAGGCGAAACATAGTGTGCAGTGTGTTTATTAATAGACAATCATTTTATTGTTACTGACTTAATACCATTGTCCATCTAGTCAGGTTCCGATTCCTCATACTATACTTATAATATACCGATATTATTTATAATTCAAATCTCAGGTTTATGAGATGATGATTTGCAATCAAAATGAATTAAGATTTGATTCACTTGCTTATTAATTTGATTTACTTTGAAACCCCTCCACAGAAAATCTGCTACACTACCGTACTGTAGTATATCTGCTCTACTATATGAATAATATCCAGTTATATTCTAATCTTAAATGAAGTATTTCCCTAATCTCACTTCTCTCTGTCTTTGTCGAAAAACATAGACAATTTACTTTGAGTCACGTAAATGGAGAAATTCAAAAACAGAAACTCAATAAGTTAACATGCTTATCACTTATATGTCTGTATGTGTATCACAAAAATCCTATAGTCTACAGTCAGTTGATATTTCAGTGAAAGTAGTGGTACCTTTATTAAATAGACGACTAAAGAAGCATTTACTTCGTATTTTCCTTTGTCATTCTGAATCAGTTACTGAAACTTCATGCATAAAATCTTTAGGATGCAGTAAATCGGCTCAGCATGTTGCGCGTGGCGTGTTATAGATACATGCGTAAGAAACATTGGATGGAAAATATGAATGGAGCATGCAGGTAGAGAATTTTCACTCGTTGTTGTCCATAACCGTTTTCATGGATAGTACAGGAATAGAAAGAGAAATATGAAATATGGGTGCGATTAATCGGATCACAGATCACGGATGAATTCTTCCTCTTGTACCTTAGATGAGAGAACATTGGAAAGGAGGTGATTGATTATAATCGGAGTGAATCATGCACCTTGCAGCAACAATGTGACTCATTGCTAAGAAAAACGTATGACAACATCGACCCGGATCCAACTGAGATCCAGAGTCTAGCAATGGATTATGAATACTCTGGGAGAAGCCGGTGTGTCAAGTAAACGATCGAATGAAAAACTGAGTAAGAGAGAAAAAATGAGAGAGAGATTCAGATTCAGATGGCTTTATTCGTGTAAATTTACAATGTACATAAATGATAAAAGTATTATCAATATTAGCAACTCTCAGATCTCATAGTTCAAGTGATAATACAATGAACTATTGAATAGTTTGAATAGAAAAGATTTTAAATACAATTAATACATATTTTAAGGTACTGTGCAGCAAAAGTAGATAGATAGAGATAGATAGATAGATAGATAGATAGATAGAGAGAGAGAGAGAGAGAGAGAGAGAGAGAGACAGACAGACAGAGTTTGTGTGTAAGAGAGAAATAGAGAGAGTGTGAGTCACAGTAAGCAAAAGTGAGAAAGAGAAAAATTTTGAGAGTTGAAAATGGAGTATTTGAGAGAAAATACAATACAGGTAAGGGTGAATGATATTTAAATTCAATTAAATATGGTTTTTTTTACGAAAATAGTAATAAAATCAAGAAAGTGAGAGGATAGCGATAATAACACGAGGAAGATAAGAAAACATTAGTTAAATTTTAATCAGTTTGGTAGTTAGATAACATGATTCGTTCGATAAGATCTAACATTCAAGAAAACAACTGAATTAAATGAGAGTTTCGAGTTTATAGTTTTGAAATCAATCAGAACTGTAGGCAGATAATTGGCAGGTGATCTATTAGTAGACTATGCATTTTATAAGAATTATTGAAACAACTTTATTGGAATATAGCTTGGGAAGTGAAAATAGGTACCGTAAGGTTTTTTTGGAGGATGAAGCCCACATAGGTTTGAGACCTGTGCGTGGGTAATGAGCTGGATGATGGTGATTAATGAGTTGGACCTACAGTTTTAAGTGGGTTCCGAACCACTGGGTAGTAATTTTACAGCAGAGAACAGTCTTTTTTGCTGGCTCATTCCTATTTGTTTTTGCAGTCCATTAAAAAACATTATTATCCCTTATAAAATTGAATTTTTTTATTGTCAACTGAGATTGGATTGTTCAGATTTATGAGGTTTAAATTTACAAAAAAAGGTTCCATTGCAAGTAGATCTTAATGGCTCAAATGGATAGTTTATGAATTTTATGGATTGTAATTGATTCAAAAGATTTTATCGGGTCAGTATTAGTAGCACGCAGTAACATTAGATCTTAATAAGAAGAAAAAATAATCCTATCCTATCAATCAATACTCAGTGGTCTCAAAGATATCCAACAAGAAGTCCAAACATACATTCCCTGTCCAACAAACTAATTTATTTGTGGTGTGGTCTGTCAATACTGTTAGTGGTCTACCAAACCTTTTTTCAATAACTTCGCCTGATAAACTACCTGTAAAGAATGGAAAGAAGTAAACAAGAATCAATCGAAGTGATACTGTGACACCTAATTCAGAAAGAATTGTGTCGTTTTTCGCACGTAAGAAAATGACGTATCAGTCTGTACAAAGTGTGTCAATGGTACAGTTCCATGGGTTCGTTCTATATGCGACCACACGTTCCTCTCTCCCAGCAGACATCGTACCGCACTTCGGAAACGTATGGCCAACGATTTGAAACAAAAAGTTTTCCACGCCTTTGTGAAGGTGGTGGAAAATCAATTGTAAAACTATTGAGGATAGATGAATATGAATATGAGCATAGATGAAATGAATTGCACCAATACAATTGAAGCTTGTGCTTTTCGAAGTTAGTTCTCTTAGTTCGTGACAAATGAAGCTCCTACTTGTGCCAAGTAGAAGCGAAACAGAAGGTTGGAATTTTGAAAGAAACCTCCGATGCAAGAAACGTTTCAAATTCTAAGGAAAAGTAGTGTAGATCATAATTAATTGGTAGTATTAAATATATTCCCTTTAGATCTGCTATAATGTTGGATATTTCATTCCAATCAATGAGTTGGAAAAAATTATTATACTATACTTTTATTTGAATTTTACATGCTTTAAGTTGAATCATGAGGTTATATGATATTTCAAGCATATGAGCGGAAATGATTGAGCTTTTCCAGCTTTAGTTTATTTCAAGATTTTTCAAAGCATTGAGCACGGATGAAATAACATTTGAATATAAATTAATGAAAATTATAGATTTTCTAGGATTTTTATAAAGGTGGCTTAAAATGACGGTATTTTCTGTGCAGGGAGTTTCCTGATTTTAGTGCATTGCGCGTTGAAGGTAGGTCAGTTACCTCCCATGTTACTAGAAGTATCAGTAACAGTACTAATCTGCTCCAATAAATATTTTCCTCCAGAAATATTATTAAGACATAAATATTTTGTTTAGCATAGATCACTGGGTCGAGCGTCGAAGAAATCAAAGTAATTCCAAGTGGTTGAGTCAGAGTACATCTGCATGACACACAGTAATTATTCATATTAATTTGAATTCTTCTCTGTGTGGACTTCACAAGATATTGTGGTATTTTAAGCATGGAAACGGAACAGATTGAAACTTTGAATTGTTCCAATTAAGAATATATGAACATTTTTGGGTGTCAAGCTTAGAAATCTAGAACGATAAATATGTAGATCAATCAGCGTTACGTGAATATTAATAATCTGTGGCAGTAGAATAGCCAAGGTAGAATGCATTCACTTCCTGAACGTAACATTTAGTTCATATACGTTACACAAAATATTACTCTCAAGCATAGATAAACTTTATTGTTTTGAACTTTAAGCCGTTCTCCATTACTAGTTATGGAGAGAGGTCTTTTCGGTCAGATTGTTGATAAGTGAACTGTATTTAGCCTATGCATCAGGAAATCAGACTGTTTAAAAGAATTATGACCTTTCACCTCCCTTTTGATGAAATGACAAAGCATGTTGATCCATGCAACAGTTTTAGAAAAAAAAATGTCGACCTTGAAGGATTTCAAACTTTTGTAACGAGGGAAAGACCAAGTGCCTATCTCATTATCGGAAAAATAAATATTCAACTATATTTTTCAGTTTAAATCGTACTGTTGGAATAAGAATAGCTTGATGTGCAATAAATTAGTAATGTGCTCATGAACCCTAATAATGAGAGGAATACGGATTACTTTAGTTTTTCGCATCCAATTTCATCACATAAGATTGAACAAGAAAAAGTTCACGTTTTAAGGTATAATTTTGTTTTCCATCAATCTATTGATGAATTGGGTTTAAATCGAATCACGATAAGTTGAGGTTGATTCTAAATTGAAACTGGAATATCAGTGGTATATTGCTCTAAACACAGCATGAAGTTTTAAAGATGAACTTACAATTCAACACGTTTGCGCTACTTCCCATCAAACAATAGTAAAGGTAAAGATCGGACGTGAAGTTTTAGAAGTATACAATGCATTTTGATTCAAATGTGAATGAAAATAAGAAAATTTGAAGTACTGTAGTAGTAATTTTCATGATATATGCCTAGGAAAAGATTACATTCTCTTCAGTCTTCAGTCTCTTCATTCATTCTACAAGCCGATTTTCTTCTAAAAGCTTTTGTGATTATGATGCACGCAATGTCGTTTGTTTGCCTTTGTTTTGCTTTATAGCAAGCAAACAAAACTCATAAACCAACATCGAACTTCTATTTAAATTATAGAAGATTTCACAATATTCTCTGAAGCAGAGATGCAAAATATTTTGAACGCAATAAACTTGTTTTAATTTAAAAAATACTGGTACTCTTCAGTGAAAAGGTAAATAAATGACTATTTCAAGCAGAAAAAGTTTTGTGATGCTCCTTCATTTTCAAGCACGCATTTTCCACTGAAAGGATGCATTATATTAAATGGAAGTTGAACATATTAAGTTGAAAATTTCAACTTTATACGGTGGGAAGGTAGTGTTAGTTATTAGCATTATTTAGGTAAGCAGTTGTATTTTCGCAGAAACATAATCTACTCGAGAAGCTCCATTTCCATTTACGTCTTCCACATCAATGAATCAATTTCGTTTCGTTCGATTGGATATTATACTTCCCCTGAAAGCAGCTAAAGATGAAAGTATCAAATAAGATATCTCAAAGGTTTTATCAGTACAATAAATAAAAACACATAAAAAAGGAAAATTACTATTACAAAGTATGGTTTTGAAGAAGGTAAATGAAATCCAATCAATCCGCTCAATGATTGTAACAGTTTATGGCCTGTTACAGCTTACTTAATACCCCAGATTGTAGCCTAAATAAAGTGGCACGAATATCAAATCATAACTTCCATAGACATATAAATTGTGCAATACTATGAAACTAGTTTTACGATCATCTCGATGATCAACTTACTGCCTTACTGCGAGAAGTAATGTTTATGGCTAATCAAAGTGATCATTCAACCCCATTTTCATGACTCACTCCTCTCAATTTTACTTCACAATCAATATAGGTGCCTATATTGTTCGAATATCCATTAGACTTTCACGGCAGTAAAATAGAAAAGAGTAACATTGCGTCAAATAAAATCCACATGACATTTTAATACATAGGACTTCAGTCATTATAATGTATTATGATAACAAGAAAGCTTGTAATGCTTGTAGCATGTTTTTCAATGTATTACTCGCAGGCAATACACGTGTATAATATATTTGTTTGTTGAACTGAAATATATAGCCTGATGGAAAAGCTGGTTAATTCTAGATTGGATAGGGATGGATAGCGGTCAATTGTATTAGTTTACAGTACATATGAACAACATTCTCATACAAATTTCTTATAATTCTAAAACTAGTTTAAAAGGCAAATTCATTCAAAGAATAATGAATTTATGAAGAAATTGAACTAGAAGGTAGTTTAGACATTTCTGTCTTTGAATAGTTGGAGGTACAATAAGGACAATTTGGAATGTTGTTTAGACTTACTCGGAAGCACGCAATGCTAGAATCTAGGAAGTCGTTGTTTATCACGAGAATGAAAATAGCCCAAATTCAGACTCTTCTTGCTTCCTAGCAAACTAAGTAAATCAAGTTGATTTGATATACTTATTCTAATTTATTGAAAAACATAATGGTCTTTGTTAAAACGCTAATCACTCACTTATTTCAATACAGAGCATATTTTTCTCAAAATAATATTTTATATTCATTAAATGGAGAAGTATGACAAATTGTAGCGTATACTAGAGGCTGATTTACACTTTTGCCGCCTAGGGGCTGGCAGCAATCTGCCGTCCTACCGCTAAGGTGAGGGGGGTAGACTCCAGGTTCAACTGTTTATAGTAAACTAGCTGGCTCGACGCGCGTTGCTGCGTTCTCATAAAAATTCTCCTTGATTTTATTATTCGCCACCTCCCGTTGAGGTTACATTTCAAATTAGGAAAGAAGTTAGTCCTGGGCTCTTCCAGCTGATCACAGAGGCTTCGTTGTTTTCTTAATCACAACCTCTAAATGATGAAACATTTCAAATTTAAACCTCCTACAACTATAAGGGTAGAAGCTAAGTTTTTTATTTTATTATTCGCCACCTCCCGCTGAGGCTGCATTTCAAATTTCTAGCTACATTGGTTAACAGATGTCATCAACCCGGCATAATTACATTTCAACATACCCAGTCATTTATGATTCCTACATACTGCAAGGCTCCGACTGTACGGTAGCCTACATGCAAAGTGCAAAGTCTTTTGCTGTTCAAAGACAGCGTAAATAACGCCGCTAAGGGACCTGCCATATGATTAAAAACTGTTGACTTCTATCAGCTGTTCCTTTAAGCTGTTTGGCCGGCAAGTTCAGTAGGTTAGGTCTATAAAATTGATTAATTAATAATAATTATTAGCCCCCTTATTAAAATTTATGGTCATAAACCATCCCCAATATTCACACAACATATTCCCAAAGTTTCATGCCGATCTGTCAAGTAGTTTTGAAGTCTATAGGGAACATACATACATCCATACATACATACAGACAGACATTCATTTATATATATATATATATATATATATATATATATATATATATATATATATTAGGTTTCATAACCTGTTAAAACATAATTGTTATGAAACCTAATATATATATATATATATAGATGTAAAGAAGAGAGAGAGTTATCTAACAATTTTATGAAGGTAATAATTATACCTTAAAGACTCATTTCTTCTGAAAGGAGTGTTCCGTTGCACTCTCCCTTAATGTTAAAAAAAATTCTTCTAAAACCATATTTTATGCGATTCTAGCTAGACATGAATTCATCAATTTCAACAATTTAGCTTATAACATAATTATGTTGCAGTAAACTTTATCTAGTTCCTTCATCATTGTCAAAGGAGATCCAGACCGTCATTGATTTAGAAAACAAATTAAAGCAAGCCTACCTGAAAATCTTTTACTCTGTTATTTTTGAACCTCCACCTCACCTGAGTGGGATGCTGTACGGTACTTAAAAATTTGTTTTTGAAAGGGGTTCGAAGGGTTCTCCTCCGGAAACGCTTTGATAAATAATTTCTCTAAACCACTTTTATAGTGATCAAGGCAAAAAATTGTCTCTGAAAGCTCTAATACCGAAATGAATTTTGTCTCTGGTACTTGGGGGGGGGGGGGAGTATTTTTGATCCCCCAAAGTTACGCTACTGCAAAGACTAATTTATACACACCATACTTATGTTTTTTCAAAAATATTTATAAAATCCCTGACTAATTATTTTTTACTGTGATTTACTTTGATTTTACAAAAATATCCTTGAAATCCCTGACTTATGTTCATTTTTGATTTAACTGTGTGATGCATTAATAAGTCTCTACAAATCTATCCTAAAACTAAAGGAACGTTCAATGAATAATGCTACAGCGAGTTTAAAAGACAATTAATACATTTTTTTTTTTTTGTTAAATGGTTTTCTTTTGATTCAAGTAATATTCAAGTGAAGGTGAACTACAATAGAGCTACAGTTACAACGGTTTTACAGAGCCACAGTTGTACTTGCAATATTACAAAATCGCCCTCTGGAGGACAGTACAGTTAGTAGTAGTTAGTACAAAAATTTTCCCAAAGCATGCCGCCCCGTAAATCTTGCAGCCCTGGACTGTAGCACTCACCCAAATCTGCCACTGGCGTATACTACTCACCACAAAAATTGGTGCTGATCATGTTTTTGACATTACTTGTGAACAAAATAAACTATATGAGTGATTTAAGGCTTTGATAACTTGTAATTTAAAATTAGTTCCTATTAACATAAATTCAAAGCAAGACATTGTAATTGCAATGTAATGTTTAATTTAAAAAACGTTGATGAAGCAGTCCCATCGACTGCCAATGATGAAAAAGTAATGATCAGTCCAGTGGCGGACTAATGACATTTCAGCCGTGAGGTGGGGGGCAGAAATCCTGGCCAGCCCGGGGGTTCTGTGGGGTAAGGGATACCCTCCAGGAAATCTTTGATACTCCCCCGGGAAATTTTTGTAAAGATAATCGCTTAAAAGTCGTATTTTACACTAAACTGCCACTAAACAGAAGTATTACAAGTGGAACGTTATTTGTTTTCGTAATTTAATATTAACTTACCTGGAAATTATGAATGGATTAACAGAACTTGCTTCACATATCAATAAAATATCAGCCTGGATAAATTATTAGCGACTTCCTGTTTCGTAGTGATTAAGAATGAAAGTTAAAAAGTAATTCATCAATAATTGATATATCTATTGACATTGCTAGAAATTTCCCAATATCCTCCACTTCGTTTTCATCGATACTCAAATAAATGCGTCTCAAATCTTACTAGGGAAACATGAAAATTGGATGAATTGTTTATCTAAAAGATTTTTTATATTATACAACACATTTTCACTGGAAATATCTTCCACAAGGTTATTTATCACCGTATTTTCATTTAAAAAAATAATAAAAATCAATTATTATCATATAACTTGTAATAAATAAATAAAATAGTAATGCAAAAATTATAATGAACATATTAAACTGCTTAAAAATGTAGTTTCCATGTCCCAGGGCGTTATTTCAACTTGTCATCCCCTTGAACATTTACACCATAATCATTTTCATTTCTTATTGTAACAGTTTTCATCCTGGGTTCTGGGATTTATTTGTAATAAAAACGACTATTACAAAAATGAGACTGAAATTCATTGAAAAACACCAATAAATCACAACTAAACTGAATCTGATGATTACTATGGCACAAGTTTACAAATTAAGAACTCTACTTTAACACAACTAAATAAATTAACAGTAATTATAATCAATTAATAAACAAACTCAATAATCTACAATGAATACTTCTCTAACAATCTTAATAACAATTTAATTAGTTGTTGTGTTGACAAGTTGTCAACAATAGTCTTTGTTCAGGACTGGAGCGAGAGGCACGTCCAGGGTAGAAGGAAAGAGGTTGAGAGATCACAGAGAGGATGAGGTGTCTGACCATTCTTTCTCCAAGAATGTATAGCCTTTATTCAACTTGCTAGGGAATCTTCTATATTCAGACTCCCATGCCTATTGTCCTTATAACATTATTTCATATCTCTCACAACGAAAAAGTATTTTTTATGTTAAAAAATGGAACTGACTGTTTGTTTTGATTGGATGTTTCTGATAATAAGTGCCTTTTTAATGGGATTTTCTTGTTCTATTTTGATAATAATATTTACATTGATGGATGAGTACAAGCTCATAAAACAGAGGGTTGTCTGAGGCTCACCATCGATTAATGTACAATTAATGTTGCTGTCTTTAGAATGTTGGCTACTTGAAAAATCCAAAAATAGTTTAAAGGGATGCACTAGGCAAACCCCTCACCTGACCATAGATACTACTACTGTACTACTGAACATAACAGCATATACTACTCTTGACTTCAGTTCACATAACATCTCAAATTAAAAAAAAAAAAATGTCAGTTAATAAGTAAGTTGATTGTTAGTGTTTGACTTGAAATATACATAGCTTGCTTTCTCACGAACTCTTTCAATACTTAGGTTACACATATAAAGATAAACCATACTAATTCCATCTAAATGACGGGACCTTGTGGGTCATAAGCAAACTGAAGTATATAGCCCAGTATAGAAGAGGAGTGCTGTAAAACTTTAGATGGAAGTCAAAACTCTTCTTTAGAAGGGGTCCAGAGGTTCCCCCAGGGAAAAAATAGGAAAATAATCCCCTCAAACCTACATTTTTAGCGATTCTATAACACAAATACGTTCATTTTATCCCATATTATCGGTCAAAATTAATTCTATAAAGTGTTAGAATCCAGCCCCGGAGACCAAGCAAAGCATTTCACCATTTATAACAGGCCCACTGTTGAAAGTTATTTATAGTCCATATCAGTACAAAAGGCTAAAAAAAAAATATTTTTATTATTTGTTTCAAATTTTGAAATAATAACCATTAAATGCCTTATAGAGTCTCATTAGATCAGCTCTATGTCATCTCCCTAGGGCGGTCCACCGCACTTGCTAAGTCATTAGTGTGGTAGTGTCTAATTTTGAAATAGATTAATAAATTATTAGGGGACAAACACAAAATATTAATTTCGATATTCCTTTCAATTATTTTTTTAACTATCATTATTTATTGACAGATCGGTATGCAACTTTGGGAATATGTTTTGTGAAAATTGGGGATGGTTTCTGATCATAAATTTTAATAGGGGGGCTAATAGTTATTAGTAATTAATTAATCCATTTTGCAGACCTAACTTACTGAACTTGCCGGCCAAACAGCTTAAAAGAACAGCTGATAGAAGTCAACAGTTTTTTATCATATGGCAGGCCATAAATAAACACCAATAACGGCGGTGTTATTTATGCTGTATGGAAAGCAAATACTTTGCATGTACCGTGTAGTCGGAGCCTTGCAGTATGTAGGAAACATATGACAGGGTATGATGAAATGTAATTATGCCAGGTTGATGTGATCTGTTAACCAATGCAGCTAGAAATTTGAAATGCAGCCTCAGCGGGAGGTGGCGAATAATAAAATAAAAAACCTAGCTTCTACCCTTATAGTCGTAGGAGGTTTAAAATTGAAATGTTTCTTCATTCAGAGGTGGTGATTAATAAAACAATTAAGGAGGCCTCTATGATCAGCTGGAAGAGCCCTAGGACTAACTTCTTTCCTAATTTGAAATGTAACATCAGCAGGAGGTGGCAAATAATAAACTCAAGGAGAATTTTTATGAGAACGCAGCAACACGCGTCGGGCCAGCTAGTTATATATAAAAAATAATTATCCTATTGCTGTATCTAATAATTTCTCTAATTTTCAAAATTTTTACTATCTGGGGTATGAGCGGTCGCCCCCTCCGCCGCCCTTTAATCCGCTCATGGATCAGCCCTATTTGAATTTAACTTATTTTCCAAATCAGAATAGTTATGCAGACTAGTTGAGGAAATGCTGAGCAGTCATGATATATTTCGATTGCTCATAGATTTGTGCCCAAAACCAAATCATGGATAATTCCCAGGGGAGTTGTTCCAATACCAGTACCAGTATTGCTTCTATTGATACGTGATACCTATTGCATTTCAATGACTACTCTATAACAATAACTTGCTAAGCTATAATTCAAAACAGGTCAATTTACAGTTTTCATCATTGTATACCTAGATATTTCCTCGGCATAATATTTTGTAGTGCAGTTTACAGATCAAATATCGGGCATGGCGAGTGGCCCCAGTGGTTTTTTGCACGCCATAATGACCATCTGAGACGAAGTTTGTTTGATCTGATCTGTGGAAGCAGCGGAGCCGAACATCCTCGATCTTTGTTGACGTAACTGTCTTGATTTCATCTCTACCCTTCCCTGACCACCTTTCAGTCTTAGTCTGCTTGACTGATTAACATTTGCATAACTCTTTCAGACTAGCATCTTGCGAATCATTCTTTATCTCATTGCGGATGTATCTGCTGTTCACTTAAACATAAAATGACTATTTGAATGATCAATAATAGAATGTAGTTGTCTAGTTGTCCACCGATCGCTTCCGCAGAGCACAGACTTAAAACAGACCAGCGTTTGTTTTGAAGTACACACGTTCAAGTGGAATGCTACCTCCAGTGGCGGTGATTATGTGGTGGTAGAACTCCCATTCCCTCCTCCATTACATTCCGGAAAAATATATGGTAATCAAATATAGGTTTTATAATAATTTAGGAAATTGTAGGAAGAAGCATGTTACTGTTAAATGAAAAGATGTTTTAAAATCTATTATACAAGTTCCATACGCTAAAAAGTTCAAGTTTATTTCATTATCATTCTTTTAACTCCTCTTTTGGCAGTCAATCGCCACTAGTGGCTACCTCGGCGTTTCTCCCACTATTTTTACCTTCTCTTCAATGTTTTCAACTGTTTTGAACGTTGGCATTTCAAATTCTGTACAATGTGAACTATATGAACTACTAATTACACTAAAGTAGCAGTGACATTATTCATAACCTCAGTCTTATCCTTATTCAACGAATAAATGTCTATTTCTATCACAATATTTTGTTGACTCGTGTTCAGAAAATTATCCCAAAGACGTTACAATTGGAGATGAGTTTTTTATATTCTGAAAATTGAATTTCCAAATATGTTTCATAGTGTGAAGATTGTAGACTAGATAATATGCCTAGAAATTTCTTGACTCAGATTACAGAAATAACAAAATAACACATGCTTATTCATTCAATGAATTTTTGAAGTTTGACTTTAGGTAAAAAGCAGCATTCTGAATAAATTTTAAATTTGATAATAATTATTGAAAGATAAGCAAAGCCTAGTGACTTTTGATAGCGAAAGATGATTTTTTGAGAACTTAAAAACATGTAATTTGTCGGTAAAGAGTTCTGCGTAGTGAAATACATTTTTATACTTTTTTCTGTATCACATAAATAAAGCAACAAAACACCCTTAACGCAGGTAAATACTCAATTTTCAGATAACTTGAAGAATTTATTTCCTTTGTATAATTCCTAAAACATTTAGAAAGAAGAGAAAGGAATACGAAATGACGTCAATAACTTGCTTTGATGGGGGTAGCGTTTGGACGCTTATAGATGGGTGGGCTATCGGGGCAGTTAAATGAAGTAGACAAATTCTATAACCCTTGACTCTGAAGGCTACGCAAATGGCCGATTGTCAATGTCATTCAAATCGATATGAAACAAAACAGGAATAGGGACGATTAGCAGGAGGTCAAACGAAATGAACGCCATGTCTAAAACGAAAAATAATAGGAATCTGATTTCTGATTCCAACAATTGTCCAAGAAAGACCCTCCTCATCAAAAACTATAATTTTATAATGTCTGCAATTATTCGCTGGGGCCAAAAATATTAATTATGAATCTATTTTGTAGCTGGACGTCTATCGATTATCAAGTTAGAGATTCTGTGTTCTATTTTTCGACTAGGACACAATATTCCTGTCTTTGGAGGAATCCCACTGGAAAACCCTTTCATAAAAATGAAAGTGAAGATTGAAATATAACAACAAATGAGGTCCTAGAAAGCCTTTGAATATTAATTTAATATCAAGTCATCAACACACAAGAAATTCAGGATTAGTTTTATTTATTTTCCACAGATAGCAACCACATTGCTCAAACGTCATTGGATTCGTCAAAGAGAAGACTCTTTATTCAATGATATTTTTAAGGGTGGATTACCTACTCCTGATTCCATGAAGTGTAGAATTGCGTATCCATTTTTATGAAAGACATTTTATTATTAAATGGTTATTTGAAATCATAAGCCTGACGGTCCCAGCTGCCTAATAAAAACCTATAAAAACAGTAGTTAAATTACATCAAAGACCTTGAATTTATTCAGGTGCGGCCTGAAAATTCAGGCACATCTTCTTATTTGAAAATAAGCATTGTTATAATTTATGCAAAGCAGTAATTCTTCATCTTTTACGAATAAAGAGAAATGAATTTTCAACTGCTTCCAAGAATCCAAATTAAAATAGATCTAAGCTTGCTTGGATGATCTTATCATTTAATCCTACTCCTTCAATGAGATTGATTTTAAATAATTCAACGGAATAAAGGGAATAAATTATTATTATTTTCTGTCTACAGCATTTATCATATTATTCCAGCAACGGATTTAACGATCTTTAATTTTATTCTATGAACTATAAATATCCTCAATTTTTATTAAGTTAGGTTATTTTTTCTAGAGCTGACACTTGTGAGCTTATTCAGCTAATGGCAGTAATGTGACATCATCACCCTTCAAATGAAAATAGATGTACAAATAGTAGGCCAACATTATGATGAAAATGGTGTGCTAGTAAACTACTGAATTCTGTAGGCTTCTAGTTCAACTGAAACGTGCGCTTCGATTTATGACTGATCCTAAAAATAGTGCGGAAACATACGTCCGATGAGGGTTTGAAAGCGCTCACGTTTCTGAAGCCTAGTTTCAACGTGTTGTGGCTCCTTCGCAACGATTTAAATTGGTTCAGGCCAGCTATTGCATCTAGAAGTGCAGGATGCATTTTACCATGATATCGTGTAGAACTAGAAATGTCACCGACTGTTATGTTAAACCTAATTTTCAGTTGAAACCAAATTGAAACATGAATGAGCTGTTTACTCACAACTCTCGAGAAAAACTGACTTACAGGTGATCTGATTGGGGATTATCACTTCAGAAGTACTGTACGAATGGTATCAAGACGTTTTTATGAGAAAGGAAATATGTTAAGATTTAATCAAGAATAAACAGGATCATTATAGTAATGCAGCCTACCGTAATGACCATTATAACTATTCATGGAATACCTTCTATTTCATTCAAGATATAATGGAGATATGGGGTATGTTAATAGCCTAGATCGTTTAGGCAACACTATGTTAACGATAATGCTATTCTGAACACTAGGCTATGTATAAGCCTGCTCTGCAGCATCTTGTATTTACAGCAGGCAGATGCATAGAGTGTTTAGGTTAGCGTTATCGTTAACATAATTTTGTCCAAACTATCTATGCTATTGACATACCCCCGGTTGCACAAACGTCCTATCATAATTATGGTTAATTATCCATTCCACTTTTATACCAAGTTACTGTGTGAAAGCATATGATTATGACTATACACATGCTAGCATTCATATGATCTATGTATATTGATGGTGAAACAGATGCTAGCATGAATGGTTCCCTCATTCATGCACATGCGCCATCTTGTTATAACTCAACTTGCCATAACCTAAAACAGCCAATACTAGTCACTAATGCATTTATTTTATAATTCTAAAAGCTAATTCACACTCCAAAACATTTAATAATATGTTCTATTCATATTATTCAATTGATGAAGAATTATTTAACTAATTTATATACTGCAGATCTTGGAATTTTTAATTTTTAGTTGGCTCTGTTGGCTGTATTGAATGGTGTGATGGTATAAAAGTAGCATGGTATGATCCTGGGTGTAGCTTGTTATAGAAGTGAAACGGATAATGATACATCATTATGATAGGACGTTTGTGCGTACGGGGGTTGGTCAGAGACCCTATTGTGTATCAAAGGTCTTCAAAATCGCCGAAGCATATAATAATTTCAGTTATTTTAAAATATTTTTTTTTATCAAGACAGACCTGAGTCTGCATTCAAACTGAAGTTTTCATTAACTAAAGGACGGTTCATGGTTTAAACCCCCTCAAGAAAATCCCCCCCCCCCCCACGACGTCATCATGATACACATCATCAACTGATAATTCTATTGTATTCTGTGACGTACGGTACAATATTTAAATAATACATATATTTGAAAGTCTCAGTGTTATGTATTGTTATGAATTTCGATAGTTTTACATCCTGAAATATTATATCCGTTATCCACTATACCCTTCAGGAAATTGAATAGGCAATACAGTATTTCCTATTTGTTTTAATTTATGGAAAGGTTCCACAACCTTAACACGGAAACAACACCTGACGAATTCCTTGAAACACTGAGAAACAAACTATATGTGTTATTTTCAAGAAAATTTATGCACGAGATATTTTAATGTGATTGTATATTGAATTAGCATATTTTTATTATAAAGTTTCCGCACTAGAGGGTAGCCGCTGAGGATCACACAAGCAACAAGCACACGGCAAGTCGTATTGCAGTCATGAGCCAAGTAACAGGAAATAACCTGGTTTCAATGCTTGATAAATTTATTAATAATAGAGAGGAACTGCGCGACTGCCTTAAACATTTCCCAGGCGTTATAATCCCGGGAAAAGTGGGCTAAATATCAACTACAACATTCGAACGTCGTGTGTCGGCTGTAAACGCTATTCTCTTGTACTGCACTTCCCATCCCACATAATATGCCTAATCAGAAAAAGAGATACAACGCTAACAGAAACGGAAGCATAGGGAGGAGATTATGTGAAACCTATTAGGCCTGGTAGGATATGCAATGGTCTCAATTGTACACGTATTAGTGTAAACTTGTAATAGGAAATACCCCAGTAAAGCGAGGGAAACAGGTATTACAATTTTTTCTTGAAAACAATAAATTTGAAAACAAAAAATATTTAAATTTCAAGATATGTTTTAAAAAGAATTAATTGATCTGGAGGTAAATAACATTCTCAAACTCTATTGAAAAATTATTGACAAGATTTTTCATTATAAAAAACATGTATTTAAATTTCAAGATATGTTTTAAAAAGAATAAATTGATCTGGAGGTAAATAAAATTCTCAATCTCTACTGGAAAATTGACAAGATTTTTCGTTATAAAAAAATAGGTATCCTTTCATTGCACTGATTGAACTGTGCATTAATAATTTTCTCTGAAAGTATCTGAATATTTACTGATAATTATTACATTTGGATACTTTCAAAGAAGTGACTGGAGCCATTAGCCATCACCTCTTTAGTAACGGTTGAAAAAGATCTGAAAAAATCAATTCCAAGATATTGAGACTATTCAGACATTAACTCCTTACATTCATTCAGATCTTATGTGTCTCTGAATAACAACAAAACTGATGAATATGTTCTCACGGAAAGAATTTTTTTATTTCAGAATAGTAATAAGTGCCTAAAACAATCAATAGACCCGTTCATCTATTATCCAAATTAATCTCTCAATTGCACGAAAGAAGAGAAATGGTTTTCTCCCTATTCCAGCTTGGAAGAAAGCCAGAGGGCAGAGGGCATATCTGTAAAATGCTGACAAACCCATGCAACAAATTAATATAATTCAAGTTATTAGTGGGAATAGAGAGGCTCCACAAAAAAAAGATTAAAACAAATTGTCTTAGCGGTGTAGCTTGTCATTCGAGAGGTGTTTCGGCTACTACTCTAATTTCATGAGAAAATGTGCTACTATCAAAATTAATATAGTGAGTTCAGAACAACTATTAAAATTTATTCAATAATCGAATAACAAAATAACCAAGACTAATGAGCTTATCAAGAATTTATTATCTTATTCTATTAAACGAGCAAGGAATTGTATGTACCTATTTCCAGTCACTATCTCAAAAACGACTACCAATTTTGATGAAATTACGAATATAGGGGCTTTTTGGTGCAAAAATACAACTACGCTAGGGCTCATTCCTGTAAAAACTCGCTGAAGGACACAAAAAGGAGAAATATATCCTTAAAGGAACAGCTGATGGAAAAATTCATTTCAATCATGTTAGGCACCTTAGCGGCGTTATTTACGCTGCCTGGAACGCGAAATTTACACGGGTACCATGTAGTCGGAGCCTTGCAGTTATGTAGGAAACATATGACTGAAGAATCAAAGCTCAGCAAATGATTTTTCCATTTCTTTGGTGATTACAAAACTAAACCTTTCTAATTACTTTGGTTCATCATGTGAAAAGGCACTCCTATAGCCGTTTTTCTCTATAATTTATCAAGGACTTAAAATGAATTTTATTTTATTATTCTCTGCGTGGATAAGAAGCAATAGTATGTTACAACCACGCTTCAATATGCGCTCCTTACTGCAAACTATAGAAAACTATTTCAAAAACGACTCTACCAATTGGGTTAAGAGTTAAGAGAAGAATTATTTTAATAATTTTTATAATGGGAGATAATTATTGTGTTTATAACAAAACCAAACAATTAATAACAAAAATAAATTTTTATATATGAGACACTAACCCGACTTTGGGTTTGGGTTTGTGAATTTTGGGAAGTGTTTGAAGTGATGGTGCAGAAGGGTGTATTTGTTTCAGTTTTCTTTTTTGTGAATTATTAATTATATGATTTGTCTTATTGATTATTTGTTTGATTTTTGTTTGGTAAACATTTGTGGGATCGGTGTGTAGTTGTTTAATGTTGTTTTTGTTTATGTAGTCAAGTGTTTTTTTGTTGAGCTCTTCATTGTTTATGATAACTGTAGTGTTGCCTTTGTCAATTACAAAGAACACAAACCAACAACACAGCTTCAACATCTACAGAAAACCAACAATGACAGATACCCTAATACACAGCACCTCCAATCATCCAACACAACACAAACACTCAGCATTCAGGTCAATGCTACACAGACTCAACAACACACCGCTATCCACCGACAATTACCACACTGAACTAAATACAATAAAATACCTAGCACAAGAAAACGGCTACAAACACGACCTAATTGACAAACTCAATCATAAAATAAGAAACAAAAAACAGAACACCAACACCACTGACAAAAAATACATCACAATGACATACATTAATCCACAATCACACAGACTAGCAAAAATCTTCAAAAAAGCCGGCCACACCATCTCATTCAGAACAAAAAAAAACAAAATAAAAAATGCACTTACACTCAAAACCACACTGAACACAAACAAATACGATCTCCCAGGGATCTACAAACTAAACTGCTCTGATTGTAACAAATTCTACATAGGACAAACAGGCCGCACATTCAAACAACGTTACAAGGAACATTTTCAGGCCCTGACATCCAAAGCTGAATCGAATTTTGCCGACCATATCATTCAAACTGGACACACTTTTACTGACATCAGTACCAACCTACACATTCTACACATAAAATCTAAAGGACACGAACTCAACACCTTGGAACAATTTGAAATATACAAACACACCACACACAATAAACAAAACATTCTCAATGAACAACTAAATTTTAAATCTCACAAACTTTTTGATCACATTTTACAAAAACCACAACACTTCTAACCAAAAAACTGACATGATGATCTAGGAGCCTCTGAAGATGAATCTCATAGATTCGAAAGTACTCGGCCAGATTAAGTGAGTTATTATACTTATTCTTAACAAATATTTGACTGCAAGTCGTTAAATTTCACATGAAAAGTTAGTATTTAATCTACTCACAAACGGTCACTCAATCAGCAGGGAAGAGTGGGGAGAGTCATCCAGCCCCCGCACTCGACGCCGACTGTCCTGAGACACTCGTTTTTCAGCGCAATTTTATTTGCCATGGATTTCCTTCCACTGACCTCAAAAAAAATTTTTCAACCGTCAGCAATGGCTCTCTTCTTTTTGTGAAAATTTATGGCAAATAAATAAATTATGCTGTTACATTACACCCATATTTTTAATCATATTATAGACATTATAATCAACCAATGAATCATGAATAATCAATCAATTAAAATAATAGCCGATACAGAATATTGTAGTGAAAAATTACTTTAATTATTATTTTTAATGACTATTCTAAATTAAAATTCTTTTATTTTCTATTTTCATTAAGAAAATTAACACAAAATTAAAATAAGTAAGTTAACGATAGCGCTAAAAGCAAAATTTGGTATAAGCATAAGTAGCCTATTTAATAAAAAAATCTTTTTCAGTGGACGTGGATGTAATTGTAAAAAGCCTAAACCTATAAGATATATATTTCTCTCCATTACATAATGTTGACTAAGCTCCTCATAACAAAAAATAATATAATTTGATAAAACTATCAGGAACACTTGACCTAAATATTTTAATAGGATAAATTCCGCAATATAAATTCACTGCTATTAAGGTTAATGACTGAACTTGTAGGTCTTCAGTCTGCTGATTCCACACAGCTTGGAGGTAGTTGATGACTAATCTCACAAAAAATTATGCTATACATGTCGTAACAACTGTTGAAGTAATAGCCGACTATTAGCCTAAGTCGTTTCAGTGACAACAAATCTTAATCGACGGACGGACTCGCGCCAGGCTGAGTGGAAAATGCCACGAAAAAACGTGGCAAGAAAATACCACGAGCATGAAACCGCAGAAATTGGTGTCGGAACGGTTTTTCCCCGATTGACCGGGAAGGTGGAAATTGAGAGAATCCAAATCATCGATTCGTTGTTCAAGGTTTTATAATGTACGCGTAACTCGATTACAAGCTTTTTGTTCAGATAAGCAAGAGGAGGGCTTTCTGGTATCGACCTCTTTAGCACTGTGTAGGTTAATTCGTGATAGCCGATAAGAACAGATAAACGATTACGCTAAATCGACCGAATTCTTCACTTACAACCCAAAGTGGGACGAAAATATCAGGTTTCACGCTTTTGTTTTACTTTTACGGTAGTCTGATATTAATATACTCGTGTACATGATTCATGAATAACTATTTTATGTTCAAATTACCTCAACCAGACTACAAATTTCATAGAGTTTTGGAACCTTGTTCTGAGATCTCTGGGAGGAAGTAGGTAATATTATTCTCTAAACAGAGTATCGACGAATCCATCTTGAAGGAGTTGTGATAGCATTTAAAAGGCTGCTGTATAGCATTCCTACTATCAGTTTGGGGTTCCGTCACCATCTATATGTAATTAAAAATTAAAAAATTCCTATAAGTTGAAGTTTGGAATTGGATGTGCTATTAATTCATTCTCTCTTTGCAAGTTGAATCAAGTTCCATTCAAAGTCATAGTAATTGTTATATTATTAAACATTTTACATATTTCAATATTAGTTATTAGTTGGATGCGAGTTCCAGAGATTACACAAAAATAGAACAGAAGTTTATTGCTCTCTTTGGTGCCACTCAGTGCCCTTTACAATAGCTTCCACAGTTTTTTCATGGAATGGTTTTCAGTTGGCTTACACTCAAATTTTATCTTTAAATTGAAAAAAAAAAACAATTCAAATTAGTTATACAGATTCTTTTGAGTATAGTAGGCAACTAGCATATCTGGAAGACTCAATGCTAGTTGGGAAATCGAGACATTAATTGAAAATTGGTGTTTAAGGTGAAGGTATAACGGAGCCTCCAGGCACATCTCTGCCCCGGGCCACTAAAATGTCTCTGGATTGCCCTGATTGTAATAATAACTTGAAACCACTATAACTTGTTGAATCAGCACTATAAAAGTAGTATTTTTATATTTAAAAAAAAAAAAAAAAAAAAAAAAAAAAAAAAAAAAAAAAAAAAAAAAAAAAAAATTTTATACATTAAAATATGTTTACAACTAATTAATGAACTAAAAATATACGAAAAGAGGTTTCAAGTTCTTAAGCAAACGAATCATAAGAGCAATGATTCATTGAATTTAAGCTTTTACTTTACCCTTATTATAAACTTCATTTTAATAAATACTCGTATAAAATTACTGTTTTTAAGAATAGTCTCAAATCAAGCTCTCAACATAGAGAATTCAAAAAAATTCCCAATGTGGACTAAAATGGAATGGATTAAAGATCGTCTAGGACAGTGATGGACAAACTAGGCTCGCGGGCCAAGTGCGGCCCGCGAGCTGGTTTAATCCGGCCCGCAACATGCTTTTTGAGTACACACTAAAATCTCGTATGTATATATTAAAAAATATATATAATATAATACGAGATATACGTTTTGCGTTGCTGAATTGAAAAATATATTATCGCTTCTGAGTTTGCGTTGAGAGTTTAAAATGTGTTATTAATGAATTGGGGTAGGTACAGCTTACAACGGAAAATCGACAGGGAGAAGGACTCAAATTTTATTTGAATTGAATTTTCGCTGTTGAATTATGATGACGGAGTCATAATTGTCATAACAAGTTTCGCGCCTCTGTTCACTGTTGTCAGTGGATAAGTTGTCATATGTTGAAACCAATACATGCTTGAAATTGGTCAAAAATTACAAACATAAACTAGTTTTATTATTGATCAATCAATACGAAAAAGCCCTCACATTGAAAATTATTAGTATTATTATTTTAATAAAAAAATGTTCAACTTGATTGTTTGGTCTGAATGGAATTGTGGAATTATTCTTATCCAGAACAAAAAGGAAGTAATTAAGCTTTTAAATTTTTTAGTGAAAAAAGTACCAGACGTCAGTGAAAGTCAAAACAACGAAAACAATCTTATTGGTTTGTTTTCAAACTAAATATAAAAATGTATCTATTGAAATAACTATCATGATTATTGGTGAGACATTCAATATAATATGAGCAATTAATTAATTTCATCCACTTTGGGTGAGATTTAAAATTCCAATCTGCGTCAAAATGAGTAAATTCATATAGTGTCAATTTTCCAAGCATTTCCCGGGGGAGTACCCCAAGCCAACCCCCCTCCACTTTGATAAGAATGAGTTTAAGAATTACATTGCTGAAAAACTGATCTCAGTTGGATCATTGCCTCTCTTCGTGAGCTAAACAAGAGTACCTACTATATTTTCCAAGAATGAGGATAATCATCATTGAGGTAAATAATTTAAATTGATGACTGAAATGTAAACAAACGAGTTTAAAGATAATTGATCAATTCTTTTTTTGGCCCGCTCACATAATTTCTCATTTCAACTGGCCCTCTCCTTGAAAAGTTTGCCCATCTCTGGTCTAGAATCTCTTGGAGTACAATTTTAGAGAGACTATTTAACAAAATTTTCCCGGCGGTTGGACCACCACCCCGCTCACCCTATGGGGTATTCCATACCCCCGGGGGGCCCCCAAGTCTCAGATACCCCCCTCCATTAAGAGATTTCGCTATGCTACTGACTACTATTAATTTTAATACATAAATAATATACCTGAAAAGGTATCGATGTTAATTATGGTTATAAACTTGTCTTTTCAACAGCACTCTTACTATTGTGAGTAGTAGCGGACCGAGTCCCATCCTCAACGAGCATAGAATAATACTCTGTTCTAGCTCTGTAGAAGTTTACTCTGTATAGCAGTACGCATTCTCTATTCGTAGGAGATAGGACTCAGGTCCTGAAATAGTAGTTGATTTTGTATTGTGTGTAGCTAAAACCCCGAGCAAACAAGAATAAAATATAAATATAAATATAATAATAATATAAATATAAATATAAAATATAATTGTACGGTGCTTGTGACATACTTGGAGATGTTTTCAAAATGTTTCAAGGGAGAAAATGGATCAATTGGAATAAATTGGTGTTGATACTGGATTCACCAGTGAACAGAGTTACAGTATATTCATGTAAACAAACAAATTTTCAAAAATCGACACATTGAATTCACAAAATTGATACCATATAGCTCAAGTTTCTTGAATTAAAAAAAAAACTGTAATGATTACTAATAAAACTGCTTGAAAAAACTGTTCAACTGTTTTACTAGTATACCAAATTAATAAGGAGAATGTTTCTACATTAGGTCCTGGACTAGGATAATTGGCTTATTACATGAAAGACGATGCCTACTGTCTTGTTTCCTAACAACAGTATGGTACTAAATACCATTGAACAATGAACAATGAACGTGGCCTTCAACAGGAGACCACCGAAAAACAGAGCCTTGTATACATGAGATTGAACCACTACAACAATGGTAGCTGCTGGAGAGCTCACAAAAATAATGATCAGAATAATTAATTCGAAGCCTTGACGGACGCACAGAATGATACTATCTATTAGACTTACAAACCACGGAAATATGAGCCATTATGATATCAACATGAGTTTCGAAATAAAAGAGCTCTGACGTTGGCTACTATACTATCAAACAAAATGTAGATGCCATAGTATTCAAAGTAGGCCTACTCATTAAATCATAGTATTCATACTGTATATTACAAGCCTAGTATGACGATTTCCGGAACACAATTTCCTAATTACTTCACAATCCCTTTCCTATTCAGGAACATACTTTCTGAATTTCCAACCGGACAGTTGGATCTACCGGTGTTACAAGTAGTTGACAGATGTGCCATTAGAAATATTTGTCTGGTCATATTAATTTCCATTATAACCTAAAAGAAAGCTCGAGCTTAAAGTTGAGTAGTAGAAAAGAATTCAAATTAAAATTTGAAAACTGTTGTTCTCCCACTACCTCCCTACCACCACCATAAACCACCTTACATACTAGAGAACCAGTCAGTCTGCTACCAAGCGCCGAGGAAGAACTACATAGTTCGAAACGCGTCCGCCACGACTCAAAAAGGTCAGTTCTGCATAGCAAAGTTTACATATGAATATAACTATATTGCAGATCACGAAAATGGATATTCACAACAATAATAGTAGAAAAGACTTCATTATTTCATTTCCGATTATTAAAGAAGTTTTTTATTTCATTTCATTAAGTTCAAATCCACACCATCTAATGACATTTGAACGGATAGACAATATAGTTTGCATGAAGAGTGAATAATTGCGAGTACACTAAACATCGTACTTGTGGATTACGGATCTCATCAAGCATCATCAAGTGAAATGATTATACAGTGGATTTGAAACATGGGCAGAATATTATCATGCTTGACTGATGTCAGTTCTACTCTACTAACTGCTATGAATATTAATGAAATACGTAAAACATAGATAGCTTGATCCTCTCCTAAAACCCAAACATTCAATAAGAGCTTTTCGATAACAGACTGTTCTGCCAGTATCTATCGCTGATCTTGTTGAAGTTTCTATGGAGTAGGAATGGGAATTAAAGGCATAGCCTAATTGTTATAACATTATAACGATTGAAGTAGGTTGCCCAATAATTTCATGAGAACTAGAATTAGGCAATTGTTTTAAAGGAAAATGATACCACACAATAATGGGAACGACACAGCATTTCTATTTACAGGTTGATTAGAGGGAACTAACTTTCAGATAGAATTTCATTTAAGATTGGTCGAAATATGTTTTCCGAAGTCGAATGTTCTAACTCTGCACGAGTGACAATCATCACTATCAGAAATGTTATAATGATGACAAGAAATGGATCAAGCATACAATTCTGTATAAAATATGATGTAATTCTGTGAGTACCAGCAAACTAGTTCATTCTTTCATGACCATTTGGACTGAAAGCTTAAATCGTTGGTTGGAAATTTCGAATGTACCTACTCCAATCAAATGAACAGCTCAATTCATAGAATAGGTTCACATCAATCAACAGACCACATTTAGATAATTGCATGATAGTATTATTTGGAATGGAGGGAACGTTTTGAATATACAAGAAAAGATGGTGCCTGTTTCTCGACCACAAAAACTCCATCTAAACAACCAGTATTTGAAATAGAATCCCAATTTTAAGGGAAGTGATAGCCGCGAGCCGTAGCAGGTATCTGTTCAATCAGAGAGATAAGCTGCGTTCTCGTAGGTCCCGTTTGTAACGGTGACTGATTAGATTGGCCAGCAAAAAAGACACTGTTCTCTGCTGTAAAATCACTTCCCGGTGGTTCGGAACCCACCTTAAACTGTAGGTCCAACTCATCAATCACCATCATCCAACCATTACCCACGCACAGGTCTCAGACCTATGTGGGCTTCATCCTCAAAAAAAAAAAAAAAATTTTTTTAATAATAATTGAACGAAAATTTTGAAATGTTCCAATTGAATCAAGTGAACATGATCTCAACTATCTTTTCTTTTTGTTCTACTCAAATAATGATACTGCAATGAGATAATAATAGGCTAATTAATGTTGCGATAGACCATAACATTTTTAACTAACAGAAGTTTGGTAAAAAACTAGTTCTAGCAATTGAATAAATATCTATAATTGAAGTAAAAACTTCACAACATTCTTCAGTGGCGGTGATTAAGGAGTGGAGAAGTGATTACTAAGCAACGCACCTTCACATAGGAAAATAATGAAAATTACAAAAAACATCCCTCATTTTCATCTACCTTGCCACCAAGATTTGACTTCTAAAACGGTCAAACCCTGCCACTGGCTTTCTTATTGATATTTTATATTGTCTCTTGTCTCTTTACATTTATTATTTATTTAGTATTTTGAAAATTCCACTCACCTAGACCTCATTATTGAAGGTCCAATTGAACAGAAATAGATTGTTACCTGAAAATTAAGAAATGTATAATTAGAATGACATTATCTACAAGTGAATTTAACCTATTCAAGTGAATTGGCAGAACATAATATTAAACTGAATGTTTAAGACATTATTTTTTTGTCATCGCCAGCAGATATCATAATCTGGTAGATATACTAAACTTTACTTCAAAATCTCAAATCTCACACATATAAATAGCCAAAAAATGGGAATTTCGAAAATTATTGGTTGAATAATTTATATCTACTTCATACCAGATCGCAGATTGTAGTAGTGTATTAATATCTTCAATCTATCAACCATATAAATCCATTTCCTACAACCTGATTCAAGATTATTGTAGAGTACAATAATATCTGTGGGTGGGGTTGAAAATCAGATCGAGACCGATGTCTAACCACGAGGAGTTATAGCCCAGTCAAATTAAGACAAGAATATGACAATCGAGAGAAACAATTGATAGAGAAATGTTTTTTTTCGCCATCCCAACTAAATAATGGGATTGAGTTTAAGTCCTCCAGGGTGGGAGTGAGCCAAGAGGGGCGGGGTGGAAAGGTTAAATTTTTCAGTTTTTTTGCTTATAAATCAGTAAGGAAAACTCAAATCGATTTTTTTTGTTGTTAACAAAGTTAAACCTGACGCCATTCTACAATAATGATACTATGCATTTTTTTGTAAACCAACCGAAAACGCGTTACGGGCTTCCAAATCAAGGAGTTTCATAGTATATCACATTATAGCACAGGAAGAAAGTTAATTTTTAGCTATTCCACCTAGAATGGTGGTGGGGGGCGGGGGGGGGGGTGCCCACTTGTTGTATGACAGACAGTAGAAGATTTATTTGTTAAATGGACGAAATTCACATTTTAACACTTCCTTTTCCATACAGAACTCCTCCTTGCCATACCATTCATTTGTCAATATTAGTTAGAGGGGGTAGAAGGGGCGGTTATTATGACCCCCGCCTAAGCTATTGCACTACCTATTTATTGTTAATAATTTCAACTGATTTAAGAATTGGACATTGGACTGCACACCTATATGGGCATTAATTTCTAAATTATCTAGAACGGAATTGCTGAAAATGAGTGATGTATCGTCTGCAAATGAGAGGGCTCAGCCACTAATATACGAGTATTAATTAATTATGTAAAAGGGTAAATAAATTCTTCATGAGAGTGTAGAGGATAAATATATCTTTCAAGCAGTTTTGCGAAATAAGACTTTCAATAAGAGAATTTATATAAGAGAATGCAACAATAAGAGAATTTCAACATAGTATGTGACATGTTTATTCGAAAATGCCAACTCGTTATAAAATGGTCGTAAGTCGCAACTTACAGCAATTTTAATGAGCGAGTAACAGCGAAAGTCCTTCATGCTATCAAGACAGCCAGCGACAAGAAGGGAGATGTTTCACTTAAAATGACCTTTGTATGTGCTCAGTTGCAATGATTGTTGAAGATTTGAGGAGAAATCCATGTCATAACAAATCGTCTTGGAGATGAATAATTCTTTTGTTTGTTATAGAGCAATTTAGGTTCATCAAATTATATTTTATTACCCACTTGACTTTTCGAATGAGATTAGAGCGAGAGATTTCCCAATTTGAGAGTGAGAGTGAATTACTTCTTCACGCAGTAAAACTTGTAATATGCCTCGCGATTTTGAATAAATGCCGTGAGTGAACATTCTCTATGTTTAGCAAACAGTCTATTCTTGACTGCTATCTTATATGGAGAAAGCTATTTCTCAGATGAATACAATTTCTCATATTTTGCAATATCACAGGCAAATACAGGAAATACGGCAGCAAGGCGAAAATAAATTATTCAAATAAATACCTGAAAAAAATCTTCAATTGAATATTGAGTTTACATTTTCATCATTAGAATTGTTTTTAAAATTGTGCAAGATTATTGTTTTTTAAAACTTTTTTAACAACATTTTTCATACAACTCTGGACTAGAGATGGCCGTGACTACTAATACAGTATCGAAGATAATAAATTAGGAAAGCAGTAACCGAAGGCATTGATTCTTCAGTGCTGTTATGCATATTGTAGGCTATAACTATCAATAAACTGATACAACGGAATATGGAAGGACCTGAAATAGCATTTATTCTGGAGTCAATAATAGGTCTACTTAAATTTTCATTTTAGATGATTGAAATAAAATGGGGATGCTGTTTCACAGAGACAAGTTGGGCTTTTAAATGATAGTAGTGTCATAGGGACAAGGTGTCGTAGAAGCAAGTAGTTCTAAAAGTGGCAGTGTCACAGAAGCAAGTTCTCATAGAGACAAGGTGACAGTTTTAAAATTATATGCAGTTTCATTCGGACAAGTTCTCATAGGAGCAAGTTCGCGTGGCGTGTTGCCTACAGTCTTTAGTCGCTTAAGAAGGTAAGCTACTCTGACGAGACGTTTACATAGATTCATTAGATGTAGTCTAGAGTATTTAGATTACAGTCTAGACTACAATACAGTCTAGATGTATTTACATTACAGAGACTCAACTGAACAAAAAATTCCATATTTCAGCCTTTTGCTAAATAGATGGCTAAAAATTCGAATTACGTCTATTTCGGCCGTATTTTTGGTATATTTTAAAAAACCTTTCTTAGAACACGTCCAAGGCGTCAACTGACCATTTTTACCAAATTTAAACTTTTTTGGCCATGTGGTTTCAATATTTATTTTATTTTATATTAGATACATATTAACATTATTCTTTCGGTCTAAAGGTCTAATATATAACTCACATAATATATAAATGACTAAAATACAACAGACATTCAATTTACTAAAACAAATGTAATGCCTATATGTTCAGATGTAGGCAACAAGCCACGAGAACTTGCTCCTATGAGAACTTGTCCCAATGAAACTGCATAAATAATTTTAAAACTGTCACCATGTCTCTACGAGAACTTGCTTCTGTGACACTGCCACTTTCAGAACTACTAGCTTCTACAACTCCTTGTCCCTATGACACTACTATCGTTTAAAAGCACAACTTGTCTCTGTGAAATCTTGTCTCTGTGACACTTACTCAATAAAATCAATGGTAGAATCTAATTAAATGTCATTAAGAAAAACTTATAGACTTATTACCAGCTAGTCGAATGAAAAAAAAATGGATCAATCAGGATTCGATCTCACTTTCCCAGGATTCATCACAACTTCAGTTCCACGCGTTATCTTGCACCCCCTTGTTATCGGAGGGGGGGGTGTTTAAATTAAAAACACTTTTTACATAAGAAAAAACAACATTTTTGAAACGCATTACAAAAAATTAATAATAAGGATGAGCTTGATTCTTTTTACATAGTTCATCAATGTTCGGCTCAAGTTTTGTTAAGTACTACTTTAAATCGTCCTCAACATTAAGCTTGTTTCTGTACTTAAGCTCGAAAATCCTCTTTGACACAGGTATGCAGTTGAATTAAAAACCCTATAAGAATCTTTCCATCAGTATTTGAAAGTTCTTGGTACTCCTTTCCAATACCGATCCAAAAATCTAACAATGTAGCACTCAAATATTTTTTCAACGTCGGATCACATGATATTTCAATTAGTTCCTTCTGGTATGTTGTCAGGATGCTCAAAGTTTCAATAGCAATTATCAAATTATAACCTAGCGTGATTACAAAACGGAATGAAAAGAAAATGATTTAATTCTTCATCTCACGTACCCCCAAGGGGTACGCGTACCATAATTTCAAAGCCCTAACCTAGATGATATAGTGTTGATGTTGATGTTCACCTTTCTGTCCAACAAAATCGGTTATCAAGGTGAAGCATTCGTTTTAGAGTGGTATTCGTTGATGAGCGGTCGTCTAGCCAAGATTGCAATGTCAAGGGATACCATCAAAATTCTTTATGAAGAATATATCGCTATTTGGAAGGTCATTATGAAGAAGTTTGGATGTATTTTTATCATAACTGTTTCATATTCGACACCCTATGTCCAAAATTTTAGGCATCTTTCGACTGTGAGAAATCTATATCAAGTTTCAAAAGTATATAATTTTCCGTTCGGAAGCTATTGCACAGACGGCCAATTGCAAGTTTGGAATATGGACATGTCAGGTTCTTGATGAAGATAATAATAACAATAATTTTTCATGTGGATGATGAAGCATTCAAATTTACATATAATTTGTGAGTTTTTTTACTTATCATTTGATGATTCACTAAAATCAGTTCATAGTAAGGTTGTAATTGGTATTTTGGTGAATAAAATGCTAAGATATAAGATCAAACTAAACCAAAGCACATAGAAAATTCCCATACACTTTTCATTGGCCTCTCATTTCGACTGAAATATCACGAGTTTTTCATTACGCAAGTCTCTTATAAACTTTGAACAATAGGGCAGTTTCTGTATAAGTTTCAAATTCTCACGGTTACTTATAGACTAGATATTAAATTTTTTTACATTTTATTAGCGTTCGCGAACAAAGGATATTGCAAAAGTTAATGAACGTTTCAAGGGCTTGAGATTTTTCAAGCGAGCATGAATGGAACCAAAAACTAGCCATCATTTTTTGCGAGCACGAAGATTTGGAGGAAAATTATAGTTTTCTTATTTAGGAGGAACGAGTGTTTTTCTTCTACTATTACAAATGAAAAGGAATCTTGTATGAAGATTTACCTATTTCGTCAAAGCAGTATGAATGCAATTCAATTTGGCTTATTTCATAATAAAAAATAACCTATTTGTATTTAAAGCCTATTAATATTACATTATTTCCACTTCATCCATAGGAACCCAACCAATACAAGTCAGTTCAATAGTGAATTTAAATTAATTAATAACTGGAAAAATTCCAACACAATTAATTCGATTAATTGTTAAAGATCTTCATGAATTTATGAGGAGCTGAATTTATAATAATTTTATAATTAATTAAATTCGGAATTATTCCAATACTAATAACTTTTAATAATGTACTAACAGACTACTGAATAAGAAATCTTATCATTCAGTCAAATGAATTTTCCAATTTTCCTGCGATCACATAAGACCATTTTCTATTATAATAGCTAGTAATTCTACTGGTCTCTTGATACGGCCTTTACATTGCAACGTCGTTAAATTCACTGAGGAATGATTAAAAGCCATTAATGGCTTAAAATTCAATAATATTCTAATTATTTTAACTTTTTATGATAAATTTATCAACTTGCAGGCAATTTTAATAGAGAATAAATAAATATATTTACACACGTAGGCTAAATATTTATTTATTGTCTATTAAAATTGACTGCAAGTCGTTAAATTTATCATAAAACGTTAATATCAACGCAGATCGGTATGGATCAAGAAATTCAAGAATCGAATTATTTTTATTGCTATGATTCTACAAAGTACACATTTCAGGTTAATGCAAGTTTCATCAAATAATGCTAATAGACTTAACGAGGATAGACGATAACATTCTTGTATACCTTATTAATTTCTTCTATAGTTGAAATTCTCACGTGAACTGTAGGTTATCATCGATAGTAAATTTAAAGTCTATATGCTTGCATCAACAATAGAACTTTTGCTAACTACAGAACAAAGCACAATACAGAACTTATAGACTTTATGTACAGTTAATTGGTAGAGTACTGTCCAAACTTCGTCACGTCAACAAATATAAAAGGCCATTCTAATCTATTCTATTTACTGACTAATCTTTATACATTACAGTACTTAGGACATCTAATAAATAAAACAACTATTTCGTCTTTTACATGGTAAGAGCTATTGAATTAGTCCGTTACTTCCTTCATTCTGTAACCTACTAATGTACTCTACGCAAATTGAACAGTAGTCCATAAGAAGCACCAATTATAACTTTCTTCTTGTAGATACAAGTTCACAAGGTTCATGACAGCGGTTGTGATGCTTGTTCACTGCACTACTTCCGCAGTCTTCCCACGTTATCACGTTCACTTTCTTGCTTTCTTTGTTCGGTTTTCGTTTACTTTTCTTCCCAGCGAAATTGTCTGAATCAGGTAAAGAGTTGGTTTTAAAGTGCGAACAATGCACTTAGACAATAGTTCTGACCCAGAAACGCTGACTTTTCCGGACTAAAAACCATTTTGGAACGGCTCTAATGCTGTTAACACAAAACAGGTGACCTCTGTTTAGTAATATTGCTCACAGTTTTCAACAATATCGTGAACAGGACGAAGGCTGCAAGTTAGTACAATTTATTATCAATGAATTTCAAGTTGTTATAGGACTTTTAGGTAAATGCTTCTTAAGCATCTCGCTCCACCGTCAGGCATTTATGTGTAATCATTCACCTTATTACCCACGCACAAGTCTCGGACTCATGTGGGCATCATCAGCAAAAAAAGTCTCCCTTGAGTTGAGAAAGTATGTTCATAAATATGGGCCTAATATTAAAAGAATTGCAGATTTCAACAATCACAGACGGTAAATGCTCAATGGGACTTCTGGCAGCCTATTATACTTAGCAATTTTCTTTTTCTCATTCAACAACGATTTTGGTTGTGTTTCATTCGCTGGTCTATTGCAATTTTATAGCATTTGAAATTCTATTAATATGTGTCTGATTCTAAAGCCTTGAAATGAAAAAGTAGCTGGAGATAAAATAAGGGTTTTAAGCTCTTTATCTTCTATACATTTAATTTTGATCAACTCCACTTCTTCAAACCCTGTTTTCAAATTCTCTCCAATGCTAAAGTGCAAGATGCAAAACATTTTTTAACATTTTGATTTGTCAAAGTGGACATTTTTATCAATATTTCTTATTTGACACCTGATCTCACCCTCTTAACTTATGGGTTGAGTAGTGCGACTTGCTTCTCTCAACTTCACCCACAAAACTTATTTTTTGAGGAGTACAAAAATTAAGAAATTTACCTATACATACACCTATCTCACCCACCTCATCACTTCTATTTCTCAAATGATAGCACACAACTATAAAATCGTTTTTTTAATGTTTCAACTATATGCTTGCTATCTCTCCAAAAACACCAATGAAATAAAGCGCCATTCCAATAGCGAATAGCAACAGCTGATCAAGGTTTGATCAACGTGATTTTATCAAAACAATGAAGTCATCATGACCTATCGATGATTCATTCTTTAAATCATCTATGATCTTCTTAAAATACCGATTGGACAATCCTACAGACTGGCTGGTTCCTATAGATTGCAGAGGAATTCTTTGTTTTAATTGGGAAAATGTTTTTTTAATCTTATTAAAATCAGTTTGTACCGAAATAATCAATTTCGTGCTGATGTAATGAATTCGACCTTCAAATTTGATTATCCTGGAACTCTTGATAAAATATTTTAACAGATTTCTAGATGGTAATTTTAATTGATTATTACAACTGCTCGGTAATAATTTACGAAATAAGGTTCAGAAATACATTTCTAGGTATCAAACAGCAAGAAACATCATATTAAAATATTAAAAAGTGAAATTAAGACATTCAAACAGTATTACTATCATTATACGTGGTTTTCTGTGAATGATATTTACTTATAATAATCACTATAACAATAAAAGCTCTTACTGAAGTAATGAACTTTGATTTTAAATTTTTTTCCTTGGCTGTCAAGTTCGGTCTCAATAACTTTATCCGGTTACTGTCCGCCCAGCTGGTGGATTTCTTTGTTGAAGAGAGTTGGCTCAAGGTAGTCCAGTTCTATATCGGTAATATTATGTAGACCTATGATATTAATTTTTAGTTTCAACTGGAATGAAAATAGCTATTTTTCTTTAAAAACTCGTATCGCCCTTTAAAGGTTATGTATGCTTTGTTGACATTTTGGTCTTGAAAAAATTGTCATCAGTTTGGAACTGCGTTTACAACCAATAAAGTAAGACGTGTAAAGGTTTCGGAAAGGCTATTGGAGAAAGAAATTGAATAATTTTTCTGTATTTGAAAAAAGTATCTCAGAGGAAAACACAAATGTTACCACTGGTTTGAATTTAGAGTTTAAGGTATAATTTTCCTTTTTTAAACCTGATTCTAAGATTTTTTTAGTAGAAGAGTAATAATGTAATAATGAGAAACCTTAGTAAGTTGTCAGCTAGTGAGTTGGTATCTTGTGTTGATGAATGCAGGAAACAGAAAATTTTTCATCTTGCATGGCATCTTCATTAAAAAGGTAAGACTTTAATTTTATTTCGCAATTTCATTTATGTGATAAGGCTGCCCGCCCGTGTCAACCCATCAACATCCCTTGCTCTATCTTGCACTAAAGTTAACTACTGTAGTATTCATATAACTTGGCAGCGTGTAGCAGATAGGACATGCTGCATCTGAACCCAGCATACTGCTGCCAAGTTATATGAAAACTACAGTAGTAGTTCTGTGAACAGTAGACCTCACTCGCTCTACACTCCTCACTAAAAAGGAGATATTTTCGAAAAAAGTTCAAGAGCACTTTCGATAGAAACTGCAAAATTCAATATTTGAAAATTCAAAAATGTTTTACGCCCCCTATACTTAATAAAAGGGTTACTATGCATTAGTAGCAGCTCTTCATATTAAGCAAAAAATTTTCAACAAAAAAGTTTAAAATTTGTTCAACCCCCAATTTTCTATTGAAAGTTGGTTTTCTGCCCCGAGCTTCAAAGGAGATTATTTTTACGAAGATTTCGAATAGAAGCCTTTAAAGTTGTTATGTACTACCTGATGAGAAGAATAATTTCGCAATTATCTCAAAATTTGAGTTTTGTCTATTTTCTCAATCCCCCCTCCCCATAATATTTGAAGAGTAGTTCAGTAGCTTAGTGGCAACCTTCTTAGTCCTCTTCCACTTCCAATGAAAAAAATAACAGAAGTTATTCACAAAATGCGTTTTTTGAAAAAGTAAACTCTCTTTACCCAAATGTTCAATTTATCAAGAATTTAGAATATACCATTCCACTCAGCTCAACTATATTTCCAAAGCAAATCAAATTTATACACTATAATATTGTAGTGGCCCTGTCCACTGTCCATTTAGTCCAAATCCGCGTTCTGGGAAACCGAAGCTTAACGGCCCCCGTGATGTGTTTATCAAATTTTTGTAATAGATTAAACCCCCTCTCAAATCGTCTTAATTTCAATTTAAAACCACTTGCACTCAAATCAAACATTCCAATAATCGGGAGCACATTGGACCCCCTAAAATATGGGGAGCATTTTTTATAAAAAAACCTCATACATACATCGCTCGGCCTAGGAATAAGGAACATTTATGCAAAATTTCATGATAAGGCTTTTGGCGGTGAGCGTTAACATACAGGCAGACAGACGGACCAAATGCCGAGCGGTCGAGTTAAAACTGAGACCTCACAACGTTTGGTCAATAATATTTATATTTATGATGGTCAAGAGGATTTTGAATCTCTGGTTATTCAAAATTTAATGTTTTTGGTATTAGAGCACACATTTCAAGGAAAATTTAATGAAAACATTTTTCCGAGTTAAAAATATGGTACTTATAAGTGGATAGGCTACAAAAATTTCTAATTTGAACTGAAATACTAAATACTAATACAGAAGTTTAGTAGAAAATGAGTAACCAGCAACCACTATGAGAGCACTAGTCACATTCGTATCACTATGAAAAACGGGAAACTATCCAAAAAACAGCTAATAATACAATTTTTCTATGATCGGGTAGGCCTACCCGTCAATCTACTTAGGCATATTTTATATTCTGAAGTGAAAAATTAAATAGTTGGAGAGAAAACCTCCTTCAAAATTAAGAACTAGTTTCGCGCATCAATTCTAGATTATGATTTATTCCTATTCCGTATTTTGTTGGAGCCGATACAGCTTGACTAATAATTGTCTCCGTGAAAACAAATAAATAAGTAATTGTCTCGAATGGATTGGAGGAGATGTCGATTTTGCACGGCCCTCGATTAATCGAAGGTTGTGCCAGCCGAAAGCATCTGGACGAAAAGACTGTGCAATCAGGCGAAGTATAAATCGAAATCGTAGTTTACTTTTTCGAAAGATCAGAACTAAAGGCCTACCAGCTCGTTATCGTAAACCGATTAGGCTGCAGGTTATCTTGAGTATAGTTTTTGTTCATAGACCTAATAAATTCATATTCCTATAGATGGAAGTAGAACGTAGAATCATTCTTATCAATAGTAACATAGTAAGATGAAGGTAACATACTATTTTTAGGCATTAGAATCATTTTTGGCATGAAACAGGAAGAACTGGAAGTCTCACTATGATATTAAGATAGTTTATTGTATTCTACCTGAGAAGAATAGCTGAATAGAATGCACCAAGACATTGACAAATTACTTCAACGCTTTCGTGATAATTGCCAACTCATCTCCTCAAGGCATGAACTCAAGGATACAATGTCTAGTGTGCTATTTTTGTACCTTCATTCAGCATCTAATTGATGCTATTCAGCTGCAAGAAACCACTTTTTTGGTTGGAAGGGAATTTATGAAATACAAAACATTGAAAATATTCAAGAGAAGGTGATAGCACCTAAAACAATCTACCGTCATAACTGACGAGAATATAGTTTTGATATAGTAAAATTAAGGAAATGGATCCGCCCCTGAGTTCTTATCAGATGTTGCTGAATTTTCATTGATTATTGAGTGCAGTATATAGAATAATAGTATACTATTTGAAAAATTATTGTCATCCTCTAAATTTGAAGCAGGCATTTTCATCTTGGTTTGTTATTATTATTTTACAAATCAGAGCTGAAATGTTAACAACATTGTATAAGTAGAACTACAGATAAACCTTATTCGTTCATCTGAAATGGAGGGAGTTAAAAGTACTGTTTATTTGGAGTATAGAACAGACATTCGATTTAAAATGAGGGTCTACTATAGTCTACTCTATTTCTGTAAAAAGGATTATAGCTTTTTGTAAATGGAAGAATGTAGGCCTATATAGTTTTCTCAAATTGTGTATCCTATTTAAATAAAGGCACTCCACAAATGCAGGTTGATGATTGGTTTAAAAGATTGAGTTAGTGTGTTGGAAGCACAATAAATAAAAATCTAAGAGAAAGCTCCTCGGAACTAGTAAAGCGTAGGTGAAAAATTTGGTCATCATAAAAGACAGAAAACTCATTTAGATTATGTTAATTCATTGCTAGGAGCGGGTTTATTGAGTGCTCCAATGGTGGGAGGTGGGCGGTGTTTCGCCTGTTATTGAGCAAATCGGGCAACGTCTGAGTCATTTGCACGCCTTTAGTATTACATCCTTGGTCTTGTTCCAGATGCAAAAGACCTCAAAGTCTGTGTAGTTGAATAGCAATGAAAATAGTAACCTAAAAGCCATGTCTATTCAGCGCGACTGCAGTGATCATAGGCCTACTCTGCAGCATGCACATCTTACCGCTTTTCATTGTCTGAGCGCAGAAGAGTATTTTATAGCTTTTCGTACACAAGCCTCCTCGAAACGGAACTTCCTTCAAATTGGAGCAGTTACAAGAAACCGTTGTGGCTGCCATGTTACAACACACCGGTAAATAGCTGGCGTGAAACCGGCCTATCCCTGGCCTTATAAAATTGACACAAGCCTTTAGACAGCATAGATTTCCACACAATAACATAGCGAAGTTTGAATGACTTTTTCGAATGGAAACCTAATTCAAAAACAAATTTTTTTAACATTCAAAATAGATAGAGCGCAGAAACCTTCAAACCATAATACCACTTCGTTACTGATAGATACCACTTTGGTACTGCATTAGATACCACTTCGTATCTAGCTAATGTAAATAACATGCGATGTTTTTTTTGTAGATTACGTATTGAAGACTCCAGTTAAGGGGTATAAGACAAGTCAGTTCAACAATTATTAACTAGATACCATATACCATATATAAGGTATACTATATCAATTAGTTGAGGTGAGGCTTAATTTTGATGTGAAAGGAACTCTTGAACACTATAAAAAGCTTTATAAACTAAATAATTTTTCAATTGTTTTTGAAATATTTCCATCTTTTCAAGACTCTTTAAAAACTGCGGTAGTTGTTGTACAGTTCCTACCAATATAACTAGGTTTTTGTTTGAATAAGCTACTATTGAGACTCACCAAGTGATAATCTCCTCGGCTTCTTGTATTATAATCGTGTACGTCAAGATTTTGGTTAATATCATTCGTTTTTACATATAAAGTAGCTTCATACACATATAAGCAGAGTACAAGTAGGAGACCAAGTCTCTTGAACAACGACCTACATGAATCTAATCTATTTACTCTTTCTATACCTAACCGCTTTCTTTTGGATCTTAAACACCCTATCAAGGTTTTGTTTTGATGAATTACCCCATACTAAGACAGCATACCTAATATGTGACCGTAAGAGCCATTGGTAAGCTGTAAAAAGTAACTTTTTGTCATTTAATCTAGCGAGCTGTCGCAGGACAAATGCCCCAGATGAAATTTTACAACATATTTTCTCAATGTATGGAACCCAGGTCAATCGTCTATCCAACAAAACTCCTAGAAATGCAATTTTGATGTGAATAGCTAAAGCCTTGATTACATTTTGGCGAGTCCACTCGCTAATCGCCGGCGACTTTATAAGCTGGCGAGCAGATAGTGAGATAGTGAAACACTGTATCACTTTTTCAATTTATTCTCATTTCTCATTACATAGTTTTACATAACAGAACAAAATGTATAAATAATATAACTACATGAATAGAATAACGTTTAAAAAAAATACATTGAGAAAACCCTTATATAGGGTAAGAGTGAATCTGGTTGATAATGATAAGATAAATAACTAATGATAAATGTAGCATGAAAATTATATATGAAACTGCTCAGTAGCTCCAAGTAGCTCACTTGTATCAGATTGGAATCACAATGTTGTTAATACAATTGTTAGAGCATCTGACAACTATACTCGCATTTAGTATTTTAGCAACCATGATTACACACAGTTAGTTTACTAGCTGACAAGCCAACAAGCCATCGAAAAGCAAGTGAATGGCTGGCGTTCAACTGTTTCCGTAGATCCTAGATGGACTGCTAGTTAGCTAGTAAACACGATTTCACTGGGCGAGTTTCAATCAAATTGTGAATTTACCGGCGCTAAACCGGCTATTTGCCGAGCTATTAAACTCGTTCAATATATCAAAGCTTTAGAAAAGTAAAATCTATGCATATATCACTTTTTTCAATTATTTCTCATTTCTCATTACATATTTTTACATAACAGAACAAAATGTATAAATAATATAACTACATGAGTAGAATAATGTTTAAAAAATGCATTGAGAAAACCCCTTATATAGGGTAAAGCCTTGAGTAAGGGTGAATCTGGTTGATAATGATAAGAAAAATAACTAATGATAAGTGATACTACAAGAGAAAATGACAACCATGGAGGAAAAACTACAGCAGAACTTCACATCCATGAAGGGTGAACTACAAGAGAATATGACAATATTATACCCGTATGCTAGAATTTTTATCAGAAGCAATCATGTAGTAGTCACCAAGTAAACAGCATTATTTAGTATGAAAGGTACTGCAACAAAAGTCTGAAGTACAAAACTAACGTCATAGTATGCAATATTTTATTATTTGATTCATGAATATCCTCTATTATTGAATTTTCTGGAATCAACTGAGATTATCTCAAGGTGCTTTTATAATTATACTTACTTTATCACAACTTACTTGCTCAAATTAATTTTTAATTTTTTCAATAGGTATTTAAATGCATTTTCAATATAATTCACAAATGTTCACTAAGATCGAGAGATTATAAATGCAAAGTTACTGAACATTCTTCATTCTACTATCAAAAATTGAAAATATTATTAATGAATATTAAGACGAAATTGTCACAACCACATTTATTAAACCTTCGAGAAACTAGTTTCAGTTGTTACACCGAATCTCAAACTGATTGAGATTGATAATGGTGTAACAACCGAAACTAGTTTCTCGAAGTTTTAATAAATGTGGTTGTGACAATTTCGTCTTAATATTATGGATACCTTCCACAATATCACCTTCGCCATTACTAAGAAAGGAAAATATTATTACTAGAATACACTTAGTTACCAAATCTTATTACTACTAGTTTGTAGTACTTAAGTAGTATACATAATTGGACTTTGCTCAAATTCTCTCATTCAAGTGTAGAAAAAATATATGCATTCTTGAATTGAGTTTGCTAACCAGAATATTATTTATCAACATTTTAACCTTGGATTTTCAAGGGAATATAAGATCAAAGACACATAAGATCAATGTAGCATTAACGTTATGCCAGCTGTATAAACGTTTACGAAAGTACATTCTTTATAAAACAGTAATTAAAACTGACCGATTTTTCAGTGATAGAAATAATAATATTATTTGACACGTACGTACATCATTATACTCGTTTTGGAGCAAGTTATTCGACATTCTACAAATAGAAAATAAGTAGACTAGTGTAAACTTGGAAATGTGCAGAGAGATTCCCCACAAAAGTAATAGCCACTTGTAGACAGCTAAACTACGTACAAATATCCTTGAGCTGTAATAATTATTCAGGTAACTAATTCAAGGAAATGGACTGTGCTCTTAAATAGTGATGAGTGTTTCAAATGAAGTTGCTGTTCACGTACAGTTGGAGTAGCTCTTGAGTGAGCACGTGAGAAGAATGATGAGAAAGATGAGCCTGAACCAACAAAGAAAAACGCCATGTTTTAAAGATGGCGAGGAGAAAGTGCGGAATTATCTCACCTAGCCAAGTCCATCCCAACAATTTGCGTGGTCACAAAGTCAAGTAGCAGGATGAAATGGATTATTGGAATAAACGTTATTCCAACGCAAAAGGCTAACATATTTTAATTTTCAATCAAGTATGGATATTTTTAAAAGAATAATTATTTATATTTAGGGTACCTTCTGGAACTTAAACAATCAAATGAGCATGCAATTAAAGTTATAAAGATACCTGTAAAAATAGCAATCTACTTCTAAAAATAATGAAATACATATTGTATGTATTTACAATTGATATATTGAATACGTTTTCATCATTCATTGTTTTTACAATAACACCAATATCTAATATATAACACCAATATACAACTATTTAGAACCTATGACTAGTATTAACAAGCAGTTTGTAAACTACTTCAGCTGGTATTTTTAAGAAGCTGTGATTTTATAAAGATTGTATTCTTTTTTATTGTTGTATACTTTGATTGCATGCTATTTTGTTAAAGCATTTGTTTAGCATTTGATAGAACTTGTACTGGGATTTACTTGATTATTAGAGATATGAGTAGATTATTATTCACATCCACTTGATACTTGAATATTAGTTTATTGTAATCAAACCGACGTTTTCAACTCTATTGAAATAATTTAAATAATCATGGAGCAATGTACACTATATCCAATTACATTGGAGTATTATTACTTTTTAGTGATAAGATTACGGTATTCTCAAATTTGCAAAAGTAATTATTATCGTCATTGATAAGGAAACAGAAGAAAATTGAATTCTATAAAAAGGAGAGCAGCGTAGGATGATGATCGCCTTGGCTTGTGCGATTGGTTGCATGGTTTGTATGCTTTTCGACCTGCATTTCGCCGACAATATTATTGCGTGTTCTCTGTAAATTCGTTTATCAACCCTCAGGAGTTTGTTGTCTACATGTAGTGTGTGAGAGTGGAAAAGTGTGTGAACGTTGTTTGTTGAATAGCATTAGTGGAAAATAACGCAACGGTTATTCAATTTAATCTAGGATCTGGAATAGCTTGACAACTACTTATCAGCAATGGAAAGTTACCCCCTTCTTTTGGGAAGCATTAAGAAAAACACTTACATTAATTTTTTTGTTCGGTTTTTATTTGTCCCCCACTTTCTGAAGTTTGCAATACTTGCACTCCTCCTCTCACAACTGCTTTGACAGTTAATCAAAGCTTGTCCAACTGCTCATCATTGCTACCAAACCAAGATTTCCTAGCTGAAATCTCCCTGAGAAGTAGAAATAGACAGCGCCAACGTTATAATATACTATTGTGAGCTAATTAATTGTAGGCTAACTTAAATCAGATAGTTCACCAACTTTCATTCAAATAGTGATAGACAAAATTTCAATTCTTAACGAATTTATTATTTCAAAGAAGCACCGAGACTTATCAGATCGAACAATTTGAAACCTAAATTATTCTAATAGTTAAAGATGAGTTATTAGAAGTAGGCTATAATTTCCAAACTATAATATTGGAATTATCTTGATCTTATTTGTGTATTACTCATTAAAAATCGGAACTAGGCATATATTATCAGCTATCAGGTTGAGTTAATTTTGCAAGTTTGTCAGGATGCCTTCAAATGTGAATCAAATTGCAAGTTTTGTATTGTTCGCCTATTGAATGAAAATAAGTCATTATCTTCTCATTGTGAAGAATAATCGGAATCACGAACGCAGAGGTCGCAGACTATGGACGTGACTTGCAGAAGGCGCTTTGTACATAGCGCATCATTAACGATTATTCCTCGCCGAATACTAATCTTCAAGACTTTGTCTTATCAGTCCGCCAAAAATCAAGCGAAAGGATTGAGTCGTATCTCGAAAACAACAAAAACCAAGATCCAAGATTAGAAAAAAGTAACGGGTAGAAGACAATTTACAATTTTTCACTACGTTTAGAAAGAATATGCATTATTACGAGTAGAATCCTTATTAAAATAGCGGTAGATTGTTAGCGTTTGAAATTTCAATATTCCTGGTTGTATCCGAGTACAGTTGTAACTCTATCATTCCATTCCAATCTCCAACAAAGTTCAATTTCTCTCAAAAACTACCTCCTCTCCACTGCTGAATATTACAGTTTTTGTAGCACTGAAAAAAGTTTATAGTAATAGCTATAATAATGACTATTATTATTATTTTAATTATTTAAAACTTAAATAAATGATGCACCGAAGAAGGATCAAGGGTCCTGTTGTTCTATTGTGAAAAAATCAATTTATTTAAAATAATTTCTATGCAAATACAAATTACGAAACCCAGATAGCAGGAGTAAATAGTAAAAATATATAAAGTTATCTTGAAAAAAATTAATGTCAAACTGCAAGCAAACAAAGTCTTGAACTACTATTATTTATTATTAATAATTAAATTTAATTCATTTTATCTCTTGAATTTATTCACAGCCAATATCTCAAGTTCCTATTATTTCTGTGTATCATTCATTCACGCTCCTGAGCCCAATTTGAATGTTTGATGATTCCCTTGCCCCTTCTACTTCACTGCACACAAGTGATGATGTTGAACTGACTCTGAATACAAATCTATAATAAAACAGGAAATGACAGCATTTTTTCAAGCTTATCATCCAACATCGAGCATCCAAATTTTATTAAAAAAAAAAAACATAAAACATTGACTCAATTTGATCCATTGGATAATCCCCTTTTGAAGAAGGTGTGAGGAGTATCATTACATGAACAGATAATTCTGCTCTCATAACGTTTATTCATCACAAAGCGCAATTTGTGTCATTCTAGTGCACCAATGAAAAGCAAAAGAGTTATTCGGCTCCTGCTTTCACCTCCAATCACGGTACAGTAGCAGTGGGAGTACCAGTCATCCAGAGCACAGAGAATGAGCAAGAAAAGGAATAAGAGAATAAGAAAGAAAACAGAAAATGTGAAGCTGTTAGCGAGGCGAGGGTAATCTAATGGACGGACACTTCTCGACGTGAAAGAACAAAAACAAAGAGCTGTAAACTGAAGTACAAAATAGAGCATCTGTCAGGTCTACATCTCTACATGAGCTGGCATAGAAAGCCAACAGTCAACTTGAAATGAGAGCTAGTTCACCGTGCAATAAGTGCCTATAGGATATAGAGATGAGGCGTATTTACTGGAACAGGTATTTTTACTGAGTATTTGAACGTACGGACTAGCACCTAGTATTCGAAGAACAAAATACTCAGATATCTGTGAGTATTTCTAGACACTAGTAAACTACGCGACTTCAAGTCCCCACTTCAATTTACGTAGTGGGAGTGGAGCTTTGTAATTTGCAGTTGTACAGTAGCTATTAATAGCTCATTTCTCGTTATAGAACTATTCAACTACTCACTCTTTCTTTCTCGCTCACTCTAACGCTCTCTCTCTATTCACTATACTCGATTGTAGGCGCATGCGTCTACATTGTCTTTGGTTGCGTATGGCGTACGCGCGTACTTTTCCAGTATAAATACTTCTTCAGTACTTGAGTACGGGTACTAAAAAGTAGTTTGTTACTCAAGCGTCTCAAGGTCTTGCCGTCCGCGTCTCATTTCGCTACAGCACATTTGAGAGCAACTCAATAATTAGATTCCGTGCTGTATTTAACACGAGTAATAAAGATTCGTGCTGTATTTAACGTGAGAAACAGTACCAGTACCGCAGTACGATACTCTCTTGTACGTGTACTCTTGTACGTCTACTCTGGCAAACTGGCTAATATAAAATACTACCTAGTATTTTGGAACATGTATTTGGAATAGGTATTAGAACGTACTCGTACTCGGAATACTTAGTATCAGAAAAACCTAGTACGACTCATCTCTATAAATAGGAAACGCAAAATCGAATTACAATTTGTAGCGTTCATACAAACTACGATCATGTAGAATGTAGTTCCACTGCACAATGTTATTCAACAGTCGTAAGGTAAGTCAGTGATCATCTTCATTATTATCTGAGATTATGACTCATTTTTATTAAGGGATTTTTGTGAGAAACTCCAGGGGCATGAAATATATAGCAGGCAATGGACAAGTCATTCTAGTGCACAAATGAAAAGCAAAAGAGCAAAAGTTTTGTGAGAAACTCCAGGGGCATGAAATATATAGCAGGCGATGATATTGTTGATAGGGAAGGTTTGTTTCAAACTTCCTATAACTCGATCTAAACTATTCGTAGCTGAAAAATGTCATTTAATTTTTAATAATAATTTTAGACACAATCAGTAAGAAAATAAAGACTTTTCAGTTTCTTATCTAAACGATTATCAATCCTTGTCATCATAATGCATATCTGAACTTCCAACAACAACATCAGGAACCACTAACAGATATCATTTTGCTGGGGAAAAAGAAAATTTTACGTAAGTATTTAATAATAAGAATAAGGGTTTTAATGGTGAGGAGACCTTAGCTTGTCCATTGAGCCATAATTTATTATGAGAAGCATGATGAATTTACTATTTTGGGCGGGATCCGAACCACCGGACAAGTGATGCTAATAGCTGCAGAGCAATTGAAGCGTTCAAATAAATTGCCAATATTCTGAGTGAGATATTTAATTTCAAATGTTTCAAAACAAAACTGAGAATAATTATTTTTTCGCTGGTAAATAGATGAACTTGTTGAAGAACATAGCCATTAAAACATTTATAAAGAAGCAGGTGTTAGAAAAATAGATTGAAATGAATTAATTTGAGAATAGAAAACAGCGAAATTGGAATAGAAAACGAATGACTGAAGAAGTGGGTTAGTTTTGTTACGCTGCAATAAGCAGCGTGACTGTCAAACTTTCGGAATCGAAATATTCTCTGTTTGAACCAGAATAATCGAATAGCCACAAAACGTGAACAATGTCGATCCTAGCACACAAGCTCACAAAAATGTATTCTAGATACTATACTGTGCCCATCAAGATTGAGCTGAATACAAAAACACAACACAAACTTGAAAATGAGTTAAGAGAACGACTCTTGGATCGCATACCTTCCATCTTGCTTGATAAGAATTTCTTAGACAAGAAATTCTTTGATAAGAATTTTCAATTCTATATCGACATGTAATTCCCAATCGATTCGATTTTAGCCTGATAAGAGTTGCTTTCTTGGTTATCGCATGTCAATATTGAAAAAGATGATGATGAAATTAACAAATAAGAATACTGAATAATGTGAATACAATAAGATCGATGTCATCATTTCTAATGTTGTTCAGACAACAACAACTACAACAACAATAATCAATAACGATAAGAGAGCTCATGTCAGGTGAGAGATGGCTAATCGAAATGACGTGAGTCAACATGAGAGGCTCTCCAGACTTCACTGATTTCATGAGTCGCGTTGACTTCTTAAGCTTTTAGAGAGTATATCGTCAAAACATCTAATTCTTTTGACAACCAATTTACAGTGTAATTTTTTCCTTGTCATTGATTTACCATGGACCCATTTTCCTCTACGAGGAGCTGCATTAATTTTTCAATAGAATCTAAACTTATTCTTATAATTTTATATCACATATCTTGATAATTTTGAATTAATTTAATTCATTTTAAATATTCCTATTATAGAATATTCTATTGTGTTATCTTACTTTCAATATTTAAATTCATATTCAATTTTTGACAACTCCATTCATTTTGTTGTCAAATTTTGTCTCCAAATAATAGTTTACAGTTTGAAAGGAAATACTTTTATATCGTCAGTTTGGTGTTTGAGAATACTTCCTTTCTAGATGTGTTGTATTATTTTTCGTGGTAACTGTATAATAATTATTAATTATTAAACATGACTCCATTAAAATTCGTCTTTATATTGTGTAAGATTCATGCTTTTAATCGCATAAGAAATATTTCAATATTTTATATCTTATTGGAAGAGTTGTACCATTGGTCATTATGTTCGAGAGCAATAGACTTGTTTGCTCGGAGGGTAACTATTTTGAAGGTAGGTCTATCCAAAACGAAAAATTCTTAACTTTCCATGATAAATTTAACGACTTGCAGTCAATTTTAATTGTGAATAAATAATATTTGTACTCACTTTTGGCCAAACGTTTTCGAGTCATGAAGACTCATCTTCAAGGCGTACAAGATCGGTGACGTTGGTTTTTTGGTTAGAAGAATTGTGGTTTTTGTATAATGTGATAAAAAAGTTAGTGTGATTTAAAATTTAATTGCTCTTTGAGGATGTTTTGTTTATTGTGTGTGGTGTGTTTGTAAGTTTCAAATTGTTTCAAGGTGTTGAGTTCGTATCCTTTAGATTTTAGAGGCCTATGTAGAATGTGTAGGTTGATAGTGATTTCAGTAAAAGTGTGATCACATTATACAAATACCACAAATCCTCTAACCAAAAAACCAACATAATAAAGTGTAATATACTAAAGTGTTATAGCCTACTGTATCATGTGGATTGAAGGTTATGTTATTTGAAAATACTGACTTTTTAGTCTGTTCAGGAATAGTATTTACTTGTATTAAATCAATATATGGCACCTCCTGAAAAACCTACTGGTTTAGGAGGACCTTTGTTGTAATGATACTGTAAATAAATTGATTGATTGATTGATCACCGATCTAAGACGCCTTGAAGATGAGTCTCCATGACTCGAAAACGTTTGGCCAAAAGTGAGTACAAATATTATTTATTCAAATTAAAACTGACTGCAAGTCGTTAAATTTATCATGGAAAGTTAAGAATTTTTCGTTTTGGATAGACCTTTCGTTAAATTTACAATAAAAAGTTAATATTAACAACGCAGATCGTTATGGAACGAGAAATCCAAGAAAAGTTAAAACAATAATATTGTCATAGATTGAAGTCATTTAGACCTTATACTTTAATCATTCATCATTAACGTTTCATGGTCTTACATGATATACAAAAACCAAGACCATTTAGGATGAAAACGTTCTGGGTTATTTACTGTATTATGTCGTGACAAAAACTGGGTGATAATAATTACTGTCTGGTGATGTACATCATGTAATTGTGATGACCTTTAGGTACGGGAGAGATAAATGCAATTCTGTTTCTAATAAACTAAAAATGAACAAAGAGAAGGGAGCTACTACAAGTTGTAAAAGTATAACTGTACAACTATATTTTGCAATCCTTTTTAACATACCCATGAACCAAAGCCTAAATATTACCCAGTTAAATACCAGTATAGTTCAATAAAACGCTTTGTCGAGTTTGCTTGTGCGATATAAATACCAAACAACATAACTAACATATAACAACTAATGATGGCAATAGACAAAATTTGTTGGTAGAAATATGCTGACTTCTTGTGGTTAGTTGTTTACATAAAATGTAGAATACAGATTGTAGACAGAATTTGCGAAGAGAAGAGAAGTAAAAAATACAACATAAGAAGAGATCAAAAGATTATTTTTAAAGAATTCACTCACCATGCAAAATGATTGGCTACAGGAAATCTAGTTCGAATGAATGCTTACCTGAAAAAGAGAAAAATTAATAATATACGTATTATGTAGCGGAGAACGTTACTGTTACACAAATTAAGAAAAACAGGTAGTTTATTCTATTGAATTGAGAGTTTTAAGAAACAAGAGAAGTTATAAAAAATAGAATATAGAATTATGAAATATTACCATTTATAAAATATCAAATATTATTTTATGTAATATTTTTTGGCGGTTGAAATCCATATTTTATATCACATGACTATTTACCTTTTTCAAAATTAATATTTATATTTGCATTCTTGGAAAATGGGAAGTGATAGCCGTGAGCCGTAGCAGGATCTGCTCAATAAGATTAGATAAGCGTCGCTCTCCTGGGCCCTCTCTGTTTGACCGATCAGATTGTCCAGCAAAAAGACTCAGTTTTCTGCTGTTTTACTTCCCGGTGGTTCGGAACCCACCTAAAACTGAAGGTCCAACCCATCATTCAACTAATTACCCACGCAGGTCTCATACCTATGTAGTCTTCATTATTAAAAAAAAAAGATTTCATCAAAAGATAGACTATCATAGGTTATTGTCAAGAAAAATTGCTTTAGCATTTATAATATGATAAGTAAAACCGTCCACACAAATTGTCCAATGATTATCATCCTCCTTTGCTAATTGACCAACAAATGAATGGAGAGAAAAATTCATGAGCCGTTTAGCATGGTAATTAATTGTTACTTCCAGCCTGCTGATTTTGATTGCAGCTTTGAGCACGCATGGTGTGGAAATCATCACTGATCCTCATCATTGTTAGTTTATTCTCAGACAATGGCCGATCTGCAATCTTGTCTCGTGATTTTCAAGTCAGGAAAGTCCTGAGAAACGAGTGGAAAAAGATTGCGTAAGTCCCCAAAACATTATAGCGCTGAGTATGCAATGCATTTCCACTTTTCTTCCAATCAAATTTTGAATTTAGGTCTGAGTGGTATACGACAAAATAACATAATAATAAGCATAACTGAAGGCTAATCGAGAAAGACAAAAGCTCACATACATAAAAGTTCACGCACAAGACCTGTGCGTGGGTAATGAGTTGGATCATGGTGATTGATGAGTTGGACCAACAGTTTTAGGTGGGTTCCGAACCACCGGGAAGTGATTTTACAGCAGAGAACAGAGTCTTTTTTGCTGGCCAATCCAATCGGTCACCCTTACAAAAAGCGCCCAGGAGTTTCGTAGCTTATCTCTGATTGATCGGCTATCACTTCATATCCACGGATACAAGTCGTTTTGATTTATTGAATTCAAGAATTAATAATAATATAATAATTATTAATAAGAATTAATAATATTATATAGTCCAACATAATAAACATTTTGTAAAGCTCATGAACCTTTCTAATAAATTTAATCAACTTTTAGATAAGAAGAAGATGAGAACCTACAAAATATTAATAATTATTTGTAACCTTCAAGTGGGAACCGCAGACAGGTCCTACTAAAAATGTAAGGTTCAGTTACCATGATGTAATGAGATAATTCAAATCTGCAATTAAATTTTCATTCATCAACTGTTGAGGTTGAGATGAGGAAATGTCCTTAACAAATAAAAATATGTCCAAACGACATTTATTATCAAAAATGCATTCTCAAAGAACTGTCAAATGATTGCAATGGGACAAACCACTTTTATTGTTAACGAATATAGGTGTAAATAATACTACACTTTTATAGGTGTCAATAAGACTACTAGATCAATGAAAACTTTGCTGGTGATTATTATTTTACTTTTATTTTGATTATTTAGTATAGACTATAGGCACATAATTTTCTCATCAACTTCTACCTTGATTAACTTAGCTACATTATGACAGTTATTAGCCTATATTGGTCTTCTCTATACTTGGTCTACCACTACTTCTACTACTTCGTAGGCCTATCATTGCTTGGCGTACATTTCTACAATCAAGACCAGATCATGTTCATTATGCATGGTTTTGTGCCGAATTCATGGATCATATGATCAGTAAATACAAATGTGACCCTAACAAATGAAAAAAAACCAGGTCGAATTGAGAACCTCCTTGTTGGAAGTCGGTTAAAAATAGACGAGATACATATTTTATTACTTTCATGTTTCATTTCACATTACTTACAAACATGGGACAACTCACAGACAAGATTCAGGAAAATATTTTTTCTCCAAGAAGTCCAAGAAGTTGTTTAGAATAGAGATTGGACAACTCAGACATAACAAGGGCCGTTCGCAGTTTTTCAATGGTTGAGCACAATTGAATTGAGATTGGATGTGGACTTTTGTACTGATGTTCGATCGAATCAAAGATCTTCTAAAGCTCATCAACTTTCTCTGTTTCCACAATCACTGAGCCAATAAAAGGGTTCCTCAGCCTTCATTCATCTACTACCGAGATATTGATCAGAAAATCCAAATAATGCAGTTATAGTGCAATAAAATTAAATTGAATTCAAAGTTCAGAAAATTTACATTACAGAATAAATTGGACCCACATGTTTGATCTAATAGTTAAGTATATTCAGTTGTAAAGTAAGTGTATACCAAATAAAGATAACACGTTCGTCGAATTATATGCTAATAGACTTGTTAATTCATTATGGTACTTAACGTTATCAAGAAATTACACAATTAGTGAAAGAGTTACAGGTTACGAGATCTATACCCTCATCTTTTAACAAGTGAAAGTACTGTAGTGCGAAACTGTTGACAGAGAACTGAACAGGGCCAACACGGTGTTTTCTTCCATTGCTTGCATTTGATGGAATTGAATTGAGCATATGATGTGAAATTTCATCAACAATTACAGGAGAGTTACCAAAACGAGAGCAATCTAGTATTCGGAAAAGGATTTATGTAACCTTGGCCATTATATTTTAATTTCGGAACCCACCTAAAACTGTAGGTCCAGCTCATCATTCACCATCATCCAACTCATTACCCATGCACAGGTCTCAGACCTATGTGGGCTTCATCCTAAAAAAATTATAAATTTTGATTTCTGTTCATATTCTATTACAATTTATTTTTGATATTGTTTCGCCAAACAAATAAACCATCTAACCATCCGAAATGAAAGATAGGCTGAAAATGGCAATAATTTTCAAGTTAATCATGAACATGAACTTTTCTATTCATTTTGTTGATAATAATTCATATTTGTTAAATTAGTAATTCCACTTTGTAGTGGAATTCCACATCATCTTGCTTGAATAATGTGACAATTCAAATAAAACAAATCTTATTGAACTGGGATCTTAATAAAAAATATTATATTTAGGAAGCTGATGATTACTATTCATATTACTGTACATGATGTACAAGAATTCTCCCAGGCGATTCAATTTTGTCCATCAAAATTATGAGAAAAATCTTTTGGAAATCAAAGCGGTAATAATTATCTGACAACACTCGTGACTTGGTAAATGAATGTACATAAAAAATAGTACCGTAAATAGTAGTTTGAGAAGGATTCAACTATATATATCCTAGTTAAAAACATGGGTTGTACCACGATTCTATACATCATTTATATTGGTTGGCATTTATATTGTTTCGGAGGACACGTTAAGCTGTCGGTCCCGGCTGCCTAAAAAACAGTCGTTAAGTCACGTCAGAGGCCTTGAACTTATTCAGGTGCGACCTGATAACTCTGACACCAGACCTGAGCCAGCCAGGTCACACGATATTATTATTATTATTATTATTATTGGTTGGCATTCAAATAATCACAATCTGATAATTCTTTTGAATATCTAGAATAGTCTCAAAGTCTGATTATATGACTACGGAATGTACAACCACTTGATTTGAAATAGCCTACTAATTAGCAATGTTAAGTAGAATAACGTTATTGAAAATGAAACAAAGTAAAATAGAAGAATATACTGTATCTATAATTAATTGAGCACCTTGAAAAATTTCTGCTAGATTGAGCTTCCAGCTCAAATTATTGCCTAAGAATACAATTGAAGTAGGTAATATAGTTCAGTAGTCTTCTTATTGAGTAGAATATAATCTGAAATTTGCAAATAAAATAATTTTACAATGAAAGAGAGACGACAGTGCACTGGAAATCAAAACTAGATTCAAAATTTCACGGTCTGGTGATTCTATTGAGCTGTTATGTTCACGTTTCAAATTACACCGACATAAGTAGATGCTGATACCAAGCAACAAGCGGCGGGTCCAGGCTGGTGGCTACACACAACACACGCCTTCGTAGCCTTGGCTGTTCAGCTGCGGTCTAAGCGAAAGTACAGCTAGTGACTCCAATGCTAGCCATGTAATAATTTCAAATTATATTCAAGGCAGCGGATAGTGACGAAACATGACTCACACAGACTTGAATGTGGAGAACATAATGTCACACCCTCTATGATTAGTCATGCGACACAACTTGATCATATGTTTGGTACGTAAGATGTGTGATTAAAATTAACTACGTTAATTATATTTTCAATTTTGAAAATTTCTTAAAATGATCAGACATAGTCTAGGCCATTCTATAACTATAAGGAACCGAAAAAACGCAGCAGAAACGTTTGGCTTACATTCCCCATTATCGGCCAAAGTACTGTATATGGAACGAAGTTCGGCGCCGACAGACGCGTTGTGAAGCGGAGAGGCAGAATTTACGCCTGTACCTAGCGATTTGGCCCAAGCGGCTGTAAAAATAATTAATCATTCTACATAATAAGACGAAGAAAGTAAGAACATCTCACAGCATAAAAATTCGGAGCCAAAAAAATGTGCTCATATGTTATGGACAAAATCGGATGAAAATTTATATTGGCCTACGGGTCTATCCATGGTAATAAAAAACGGGTTTTATGACGTATGGAAAACTTTGTTATCTTGTTATCTTGAAGAACATAAAAAACGGGACACAGCTCATCAATAAGTCTTGCTTTAGCAAACCATTACAAAAGGTCATAAAGCATAAAATCATTTACCATTATTCTTCAGAGCTATGACAACTTATTATTTATGTCTGCTAGTATTTTATTCAATTTAAGCAATAGATGAGACCTTTTCCTCGTCGTTGAATGTCAAGCATTATAGAAAGTCAATAAATTCAACAGCTTTTTCTGCATTACAGAATATCAATAACTCAAGTAACAATCTTCTTAAGAATATCTTCTTTAGTAATAATCACATCAGAATGTCTTGTAAATTTCTCCAATGGGGAAGCTAATAATTGTCATTGGAAAATGCATCATGTGCTCATCGGAAATAGAGTGCAGTGTGATTGTATCATATTGATATGAATAATTTTTATTCCTCTTTGAAATAAACCAATTAATTGAAATTATGCCAATTATGTTCAAGATCAGATTGGTCAAGTTAGGTAGGTTAATCTCAAAATAGGTTCTTGTGAAGAGATGTTTTTCTTCATCCATCTAAATTTAAGAGCATAGGTTCTACGTACTGAGCACAGAATAATCTATCTATCCAAAGACAAGCTTACTGTAGGCTATCCTTTTACGCTTGTAGAGAGGGGAGTGTCTTCACAATAAAAATGCTATACTGTTTTGGCTGTTGCTGAAATCTAAAATGTGAGAAGTGTCTTTATTTGGCAGATGGCAGAGCAGAGGCAGAGGCAATGTTCACGACATTGTCTTCGATTCGTGTCCAAGATCGCCGTGAGTCACGCCATGAATTATTATTATGAAACAGCTCCATGTTGGCTCGCCTCGTCTTGCGGCCATTCATATTACTGGCTGCTTTTCTAAATGTTGCCAAAGGCTGCATTTCTCCATCCAGTTCTTCGCGAAAAAAAAGTGAAGATGGGACAGATCCTTGCGAATCCTGAGTGAGTATGAAAGTTGGAAAAAAGTGAAAACAGTTTTTGTTTGTATGTTTCTAGGGCGTGTTTTCGGTCAATGCTATTTGTATCTAAGAATTTTTCTTTTTCTGTCAGCACCTAAGAATTTTTCTTTTTTTAGAAGCCTATCGGCTTGCGTGATGGCGCTCCCCTCCTGGTTTTCTTTTCCCTTTATAGGGGTTATATACTCCGCACGTTCTTGTGAGCTCAAATAAGAGTCACTCTGTATCACTCTACTGATAATGAGTTTATATCTGATAACAGACGCAGAGAGCATATAATTACTTCTATGCTCTGTGATCTATCTTCACTCATAGATTTGCCTATTTTCAGCTAGGCCTACAGACCTTGTCTTCCAAGTTTACCCAATTTTTTCCATATTTATAAATAGAATTTGAGACAAATGAGTCTTTTCAGCTAGGCCTTTAGACCTTGTCTTCGAGTTTACCCAATTTTTTCCCATATTTATAACTCAAATTTGAGAAAAATGAGTCTATTAGATCACAATTAATTGTATCAGCTCTCAAAACGAAATGTTTTACAATAATAATAGTGAATAAACAATAATTGTATTATGGTTTGTAGCCTTCACTAGAATGACATGGTCTTAGAAGAATAAGTTTATATCGATAATTTATAGTTACTAATTGGTGTCTGGAGTCTGGACGAGGTGAAAGGACATGTGATTATGGAGAGACAACGTTGCTGCTTCCACGGCAAAGAGGGTGTAACACGATGCCAATTAGAACAACAGAGAAAGGAAAATATCCGTTATCACACGAAATAGGATACTGGATAGGAAATCTCGAATCTGGATAGAAATTAATTCCTCCGACCAGACATAATGACTAAGATAGCTGTAGAATGAATAGATAACTCAGAGGTGTCTGGTAAAGTCGCCGATATTTGGAAGTTGCTTGAGAGTTTTTGGAAATTATTATGAAATAAGCTTACATTAGCAGATATTTCCCACAGAAAAACCTGCTTGAATCTCTTAACTATTATATTTTTGGAACATATCTGCTAATCTCTATCTATAAAAGGATGATACCCTGACTCACTCATCAACGCAGAGCCAAAACTACTTGGCCTATGAACTTGAAATTTCGTATGAACAATCCTTATAGGATTTCACCGTGCAATAAGAAAGGATTTTTTAAAATTCGCAATTTTAGGGGGTTGAAGTTTTGCCTATGCAAAGCACGTGTACATGGCTAGCTAGCTTACTGGGATCTTTTAACATATGGAAAATAATTTGAAATTTTTCGATCTGCTGTACACGCTGTAGGAAACATATGACTGAGATCATACCCATATACTGGGAAATGAAATTATGCCGGGTTGATGACATCTGTTAACCAATGCAGCTAGAAATTTGAAACGTAGTCTCAGTAGGAGGTGGTGAATAATAAAATCAAAAACCTAGCTTCTACCTTAATAGTCGTAGGATGTTTAAATTTGAAATGTTCATTGAGAGGTGGTAAGTAAGGTCTTACTGTGTAAGAAAACAACGAAGGAGGCCTCTCTGATCAGCTGGAAGAGCCCTAAGACTAACTTCTTCCCTAATAGTCCTAGAAGGTTGAAATTTGAAATGTAACCTCAGTGGCAGGTGGCAAATAATAAAATCAAGAATTTTTTATAAGAACGCAGCATCGCGCGTCGGGCCAGCTAGTCTAGTATATGTACATACATAATATCATACTTTTTCCGTGTTACACGACCATTTATTTAATGTATCATAAATTAATTTAATTATTTTATAAATAATGATAGCCAGCACAAATAACGATCATATTTAAAAAAAATAATAACTACACTGTTAGGCTAGTAATGTCTTTTAGGGTACTTTTGGTAATGCCGTAAGAGCAGTTTGAATGTTACTCCTCCAACTCATACGCCTAATCAAGGAGGAGTCTAATAGCCTACCTACGTTTCTAACTTTCATCTTACCTACTAGAAGGATGTCATTAGATTGAGCCAGAGTGACTCGTTTTTTAATTTTAGATGATGATGTCATTACTTTGTAGACCTTGAAGTAACATTCTGAAATCAGTAATGTTCACTTGGATTTCCAGGTTGAATTTTTTATATTCAATAAAATAAATTAATGTAATATCAGATTCGAAGAGCTCTGAACTATCTGGGTGGGTAGAAGTTTTGAAAAAATGAATTGATAGTTGAAAATTGGAAAAATTCGAACTATAGAAGCACAATTTTGAAAATGTTGTGTTACCTTTAATAAAGACTGCGAACGTTTATGCTCTACTTCAGAATTTATTTTACAATAAATTTTTAGTGCATTAAATTGGGTTATTGAATGTAGAACTCATGATGAGTTCAGTAATCTTTCAACTTGGAACAAATCCATTTGAACATGAGACCAACATGAGAACCAAGTCACTTTTTTTGGTGTACTTATATCGTTTTTTAACACTTTAAAGTGCTGAAGCAAGAGAATCTAGGTTGTAATTGAGGTGATGTTTTCAAACTGAATTAAACAGATCGGAAAGCTCTTGGAACAGATTTGATGAAGGTAAATCAAGCAAATCTCTTGAAGATCCAGTGACTTCGCAAGTCACCATTCAGGTCTTCAAGATGAGATGAGATGAATTGCATTTCGATACCTGCTTCCTGGAGAACCCAGGATGACAAAGGAAATAGTACGCAGCAGCACCAGAAGATACTAGGAACCCAAAAAAACGAAACAGCGTTTCGGAGGACATAAAAGAGGAAATAGAAGAAGAAAGAGAATACAGACTATGAAATAAAAGAAAGAGAAAAAGAAAAGATTTTTGTTTTTAGCACTTTCTTATCACTAAAGATAATATCCAAGCTAACAAGAAGCATTCTGATAAGAAATGAGACTATAATGAGAATAATTGACAGCCGCAGTAGTGTAATCGGCTGGGACGTTATCTCTTATAAGACTCTCAGTCTTACTGTCTGCTACTCGTGTGAATTGGTCACAGATTTGATTCCCCTTCAGCCTGACACTTTTTTTTATAATCATTCACATCATCTTACGCCCAAAAATCTCAGTCCCATATTGGCATGAACAAGAAAAAAGAAGAAAAAAAATACCAACACTGAAGGTTTTGATATTATTTTCAGTATTTCTTGACAAATTTTATTTAGACTCCTACTTTCTGCAGCAGGAAGGTTGGGGGCACATGTGAAATGCACAATTCGCATAAAGTATTATCATTTCTCTATATATTGGTCTTATGTGTTCGCTGATCTGGAGACAGCCATTTCTATTGTGCCACTTTTAATGGATTCGAAAAGCTTTTTTTACATGGTTATCTCCACTCTTACATTTTTTCAAGTTGCTTTCCTCCAAGACTCCTGAGAGGCAATAGAGAGCAGAGGAACAGAGATTCTGTTAGATCTAGAAAATTTATTTGAATGTGATAATTGTGTTTAAGTTTGCGATGATGATTATCATCGAGCACATCAGTTATGTCCCTCTGTACAAGCACCCTTATTCTTGGGCATGAGCTCTTCTGTTCACAGAACTACTAGTTAAGCGAACATGCAGCTTGAGAGTTAAAGTTAAAAAAGGTAGATAAAATGTAGAATATAAGTTATTAGTTTTCAAATAAAAGTAGCAAAGTTTCAAATGGAAACAAAGCAACAGTAGAAAGAAGATTACAAGACAATCAAGTTGACAAATATTGCTGAAGACTGATTGCAGCAGTTTCGTTTTCGAGAGCGTTGAATGAAAAATAGCAGCAAGTCGGAACTCACGACGAGGAACGTTCGATCTTCACTTCTGATTTTGTCCAGCACAATCATTCAAGTTATAACCAGAAAGTGGTACAAATTGCTGCTAACTGCTTCCTGGTGGAGAGGTAGTGACTCCCAAATTATTTACTGCTTCAGATGGTACAAAAACCAGAAAGACGAAATTCTAAACATGAGTCATGTGCTAGTGGCACATATTACACTGTCATATTATCATCATACTCCTCTCATGTCATTGGTGATACATTCAATGACCTATACAATCAGGGCATCAGGGCTTTGAAACAATTAATTGTTTTGTTAGCGTAGTACCCTTCATACGCAATGAACTACGTGAATGAAAATTCTCGTCATCGGAGCAAACGCACACGTACAGAATATCTGTGCATTAGAATTTCAATCTGGAACTCGAAGTAGAAAGAATTTTACTTCATTGGGTATTAAGCATTACTTTATTGAGAATGTTACTTCATCAAGTCAAACCAGAAATCCAATCGAATTTTGATTATGAGTACAACTTGATGTCAACTTGAAAAGTGAAATTCTATCACAGGCATACAAGTTTTTATTTAAGTACGGTGAAATATAACGGCCAATTTCTTATAGGTAGCAAAACTATCCTAAATACCTCTCCTACCCTACCCAATATTTCTAATATTTCTTTTTTTAGGATGAAGCCAACATAGGTCTGAGACTTGTGCGTGGGTAATGAGTTGGATAATGATGATTGATGAGCTGGATCTACAGTTTTAGGTGTGTTCGAATGGAAAATGAAGTGAACCAACGGGAAGTGATTTTACAGAAGAGAACAGTGTCTTTTTTGCTGGTCAATCTAATCGGTCACCCTTACAAAGAGTGCCCAGGAGAACGCAGCTTATCTTTATCTGATTGAACAGATACCTGCTACGGCTCACGGCTATCACTTCCCAATATAATATCCCAGTCACAAGGTTATTGACACTATCATAATGACAATTTTATTATCATTATCAAGACATCAAGAATATAATTACAGATTATCACAATAATATTATTATGGGAAAGTAGTGAACAAGTAATAGCCTAGAGCCTAGATCTGATTTAATAAGATAAACATCAATACAACATAAAGCTTTGAAAGATGTCTCTATCTCCTGAATTGTGTAGATTATGCTCCCAGCACAGCTTTGTCGATTCCTTTTTTTATCCTAAATTCCTAAATTGTTGTTTGATTAAGGGTTTAATTTGTTGTTCTGGTAAGAATGACATTAGACAAGGAAGCATTAGCTGGCACTGGAAAGCATTAAGCGTCTCTAGAACTGATCTAATTGGTCGCCATAAAAATTTGCTTTTCTATTGTCGGACAAAGCTTTTGAGCCTCCAACTCTTAGTTTTTACAAGTAGCTTCAAGTCACGAGAGTTCAGGAGCTTATCTAAAAATATACTGCCAAAATGATGGTTAATTCAGGAAAGTTCGGACAACAAACTTTTAAACGTGACTTCCAAAGCTGTGATAATCACGTGCAAGTGCTCACGTTCACAGAATAGTGGCTGAAAAAGCGTGTGGTTTGTACTTAGTTTATCTGGCCAGAAACAGAGTAGGTGGATATGAGAAGTACGGCTTCTTTTGCTGATAGGGCATTAGTAGAAAAAACAAGCGAGCTTTTGAGGATTACGATAACTTAATAGAGATTACTTCGCACCAAATATATCTGCTCAACAAAGATTTCCACCCTTCTGTCATTTCTTTTTTGTTTAAAATCAGAAACATTTTGTTTGTTAGAAACATTGATTTTTCTACGATTTTATCATTTAATCCAAACGTTAAGTTAATATTGTCCTTATTCCTCGTAGGCTCGTTGTACTTTGTCTAATCGTTTACTTTAAGCCTATTCAGCAATATATTCCATACAGGATGATTAATAAGACTGGGAAGTTGTCAAAACCACATTTATGGGAAACAGTGAGGTACTAGTTTCGGTTGTTACACCATTATCAATCTCAATATCTCAATCAAACTAAAACTAAAGTACAGAGTAGCTTAATATACTGAACAGGAAATGATACTATTGGCTAAGGCCAAAACAATACACGCCCACTGGTAGGAGAAGCAACAAGCAAAAATAAGTGTCAAAATCAAGAACCAAAAACCGGGAACACATAAAAAACAACAAACAAGAACAAAACACAAGTATGCCAAAATTAAAAAATGTTACTCTTTAAAATAGGTTTTGTTTGAAAAGCTACATCAGAACCGTTCTTTTTCAATTCTTTTGCTAATTTATCAGATTATGTACCTTATCTTAGATAACGGTACCTTATCTTGGATAACTGTACCTTATCTTGGCTTAGTATCTGATAAATTAGGAAACGAATTGAAAAAGAACGGTTTTGATGTAGCTTTTCAAACAAAAACTATTTTAAAGAGTTTGTTCGGGTGTAGTAAAGATAAAATTGATATCTGGGATAAAAGTGGAGTTTATAAATTGAATTGTGGTGAATGTAATGCCTGTTATGTGGGTCAGACTGGTAGAAGTTTCAAATTTAGAATAAATGAACATATTAGGGATTGAAAAACCCAAAAAGGAGACTCAAATTTTGAAGAGCATCTCATTAATAATAATTGACACAAGTTCAAGGCTGAAGAAAATGTTGAATTTCTGCATTTGATTGGCAAAGGCAGACAAATTAAACATTTTAGAAGCTTTGGAAATAACTAGGTCGGTAAAAAACGATTCCAATACTAGTTTAAAAGATCAAATTCATTTCAACCAATTCAATACAACTATAGCTTGGATTCATCATAATTCTGGCCTACATTTTAATAACCATACTTTCGTGTTTTTCTTGGTTGACCTTAAACGCATTTCAGTGAGCTTAAATTTTTTAATTTAAAATTTTGTAGTTTTAGCCTAATAGTGTTTTGTTCTTGTTTGTTGCTTTCTATGTGTTCCTGGTTTTTGGTTCTTGATTTTGACACTTATTTTTTGCTTGTTGCCCCTCCCACAATTTTATAAGTCTTGTTTTGGCCTTCAGCCAATCACAGACTTCAATGAAGGCCAGCCTATTAGAGGCATTTTCTACCTTAGCCAATAGTGTCATTCCCTTAGCCAATAGTGTCATTCCCTTAGCCAATAGTATATATCAAGCTAGTCTGTACTTTAGTTTTAGTTTGATTGAGATATTGAGATTGATAATGGTGTAACAACCGAAACTTGTATCTCACTGTTTCCAATAAATGTGGTTTTGACAACTTCCAGTCTTATTATTCATTTTGGATATCTCCCACAGTATCACCTTCACCACTACAAAGAAAGTTATTCCATACTATATATGCCATTAGGAAACATGTAGAACAATCAAATCTGAGAATGAGAAAAAATCATTCAGAAATATTCTACATAAATAATAATAATATTAATAATATAATAATATCTCCCACAATATTCTACATGATCAACTGGGACTGTATTTGGCAAATAAGAACAACAATTCACATATTTGAATAATTATTAGAATTATGAACAAAATGCTTTAGAAAACGTTGTTGCTCTATTTCTAACTTTTATCAGTTCTCTGAAATAAAAATAAATTTCTACTATGCAGATTGTAGAGTATATGACATTCAGTATCTAAGAAATACCAGTACTGAATAAAGTAAGCGTTTATTGCCAAAAACTAGCTTGATTATGGAAAGCCATTTGAAAATTTTGATATTAAAATAATTCATTATGGAAGAATGTAACTACCTTTTCGAGGTTTGTACACAATAAATTACTAGCGATCATATATGTTAAGTAAGTACCTACATTTTATGAGTTTAAAAACGAAATCTTACATAAACCAGTTCGAAATATTGTTAGTAGAGATGAGAATATCATAGATGTCTACAGGCCAATTAAAACACTACAGGTACATTTCATCTAGAAGCTTTTTACACAGCCTTTCTCTTGTTAAATAACTGTAAACAAAGCTCATTGCGTGATATGGAGGTAGGCTACCTTTATGCCGCTTTCCTTGAGAGAGAAGTTACATTTCAATATTGAGGTTGATTAATGAGCCACATAATTGTGTTGTTACAGATGGAGAATGAACAGTTGAACAGTTTCGTCATTAAAATGTGAGGAAGTAATGCATAATAATTGGAGGTCGATATTATTTCTCAGGGTATGATAATTTTCTGCGTGATTGGATGGTTTCATGGAGGCTGGAAAAGGAAGTCAATAAAATGGAGCAGTTGGAAACAGGAAGGTACACATTTTGGAGGCTTGTTCAGAAAGCATTTGAACATACCGAGAGCAGTCAGTACACGAGACGCTGATTATATAAAGGCTTATTGTGTGCAACGGTACGTGGATCTAATTATTGTTGAGTTCGGCTATTGCTTATCCCATCTTGGATAAGTGCACCTACAGAAAAAAATCTATGAACTCTCTTATCGACTGAACAGTATCCATAGACACATGTTTATCCTGTTTGCTGTTCGGGTACCTAGTGAAAGTAGAGATAATTCGCGTCCCGTTCAGTTTAATGTTTCATAGTAGCTTTTGATAATATATTATTCAGTGCACGTACTATTGCATTAAGAAATAGTACGACAAAAATTTAAAAAACAAAAAAAAAAAAAACAGCCCATGACCGAATTGAATGAAAACTTCAATCATTCATTTATTGAACAGAAAATCAGTGTTATTAGTGTAGTAATAAACACATTCACAATAAATAATATGTTTCAAACATAAATCTTCAGAACATCTAAAGAATTGAATGTTTGGTCATAAAGAGGCTAATATGGGAAGAGACTTCAATGATTGGCAATGAGAACTAGGTATGTGAATGTGAGGAGGTGAAAAATGGATAGGTATACAAGAAAAACGCATTAGACCTGAAATACAGTCTTGTTGCAACCTTGTAACATTAAATCTAAAAGAATAATCCAATATCTACAATGTAGAATACAAATCAGATTAGATAAATTATCCGTACTAGTCCCAGTTCTGATAATGTTCTAAAAGAAGAGGAATTTTCCAAGTATTTGCTGTAATTTCTCTATGATTTTTCGGTAAAATAGAAGATATTATTTATAGTCTATTAATAAAATCATTATTAACCAGTTTTGAATGTCTATTGCGATTGTTCATGACCAGATAATTCAGTAGGCCTGTTTGTCAAGAGTTCCGAAATATAATTGCTCCCTTCACATTCATAGAAGGCTGGTAGAATAGTGTAGCACAGCTCCTGCATAAAGGGATCAGGCTGATGTTGGCGTGTTGAGAGCGAAAAAACTACTAAAAGTTAGGATATAACACAGATGTAACACTCAACATAAGTGAAAGCTGTTGATAGTTATCCTAATCTGACTATTTCCAGTTTATTGCCGGAAAACACGAGGACCAGATGAACCGCTTCCTCTGTGCTTGAGAAAGAATGTACGCAGCGAATTTGTGAAACTAATTGCGGTAGAACTTGATTTTTGAAAAGAAATTAAATGTCAATTCACACCAACTTTGAAAAATCTAATGTCCTTGGTTGTATGTGTATTCGTTAAGTTAATTGGAAAGTTGAGCTATTTGAGCAACTAATGAACATGAAAATATCCTGCCGATTTTAATATAAAAACCTACTAGAAGCATTTGCTTCCAATTTATTACACTCGAATAAAAAATCATTTTGAGGGAAAGAACGGAATGCCGATTCCAATAACACGTATGGATGATTTTCAGAAAATATTTCAAGTGAAAGGCGGGATGTAGTTGCCCAGTAGCTGTTACTTCCCGGTTCCCACACATAGCCCAAGTTATTGCAAAAAATGGAAGTTCGCTACAGGCTAGCCTAAAGTTTACACTTTTACTCTATGAAGTGGTTTTGGACAACAGCCACTGGTGAGAGTCCAAGTGCTGAAAAAATTATCAGATTAGAACCCAAAATTCCAAATTTCTCAAAGTTAGGACAGACGTTGTTTTAAGCTGTATTAGTAAGCAGCTTCACTTTTATCTCATATTTAGAAAAATAAAATAGTTGTTTTAAAATATATAAATCTTGCGATTCCAAAGTATATTCTGAAATAACTCAGATGCAGGCAAAAATTCTGAAATTATGAGAGGTCTTATGTTGTGAGCTATAGTTACAATTTATGAATTACTTAAGATTCGCAGAAATTTCCAATAACCAACATTTGCTAAAATGTGCAGTTTAGTTCAATTGAACAAAATTAATTATTTTCAATATAAAAATGCTCATGAATTCTTTATAATGAATCCTTTCCACAGAAGGACAAGAATTGAGCAAATAAAGCTTTGAAAAGAAGCTCTAAAAAACCAGCAGCTTCTCCATCGTTAGAAAGAGTTTTAAATGAATCTTATATCTGATTATTTCCATCTCAATTGAAAAAAAAAAACAACAAATCGTTGGTACTCAAGTAATGCTTATTCGTAAGTGATAAGCAATAAGCTCTTTTCCCCTCATCAAGTTGAAATTTTCTATACTTCAAACTTAGTTTTGATTGAAACAATTAATTATTAATATACGGTACACATATTCTCCATACCTCGAAGAAAATCAACAACACTGGAAAGAACATCTTGAGAGAATGGAGATCGGTAGAATTCCCAGAGCAGTCATCTCTCACAAGCCGAACGAGGAGTAAAAGGAGTATTGGCAGACCAAGAAAAAGATGGAAGCATGTTTAAAGTCGGAACGTTATTGCCTAAGCCGTGAAAGAAGACGACTAAGTCAGTTATTCAAATTAGCGAAATTATAGGTTCACCTGATTTCTTTTGTTAATCTACAGTAGTATGATCTACGACAGGAAACAGCGATATTGTTGGCTGGCCTAGATGGATAATTCATATAAGTTTAGAGATAATTTAGCGTTGATTCCAGAAAATTCAAGCTATTTTCTGATTGTTGTCCTTATAATCTTATATCTGATTATTTCAATCTCAATTAAAAGAAAACGAACTCATTGGAACTCAAGTTATGCCTACTCGAAATTGATAAGTAATACGCTATCCCCCCCCCCCCCCCCCATCAAGTTGAAATTAGCCATACTTCTACTCTGATAAATAAAAGGGAATTAATGCTGTCTATATTGGCCAAGATACCAAACCCACCTCTCTAACCTCGTGATTGATCCTTATAGCAATAGCACACAAGGACGTACAGTTCCTAGTGGAATATTGACCAACATTGCGTATAGGGTTACTTCATGATCCAAAAATCGACTTCATATGAGCCTGCTCATTTTTGGAGTTGGAATAGGAACTGGTTTTCTTGAAGCAGAACATTTGATGGCCACAGAAAAGAATAAAGTATATTAACTTTGATACCAACGCTGATTTTAACGTGAGTTTCTTTTACAATTATGTTGAGCTAATATAAGAATTATATACGCTAATAATAAAGTCAATCTAGACAGATATTAAGTGAGATAATACATGAGATAACTAAGTGAGATCATTAAGTGAGATAACTCCAATGAGAGTTGTGAAAATTTGAAAATTGTGAAATCGGCTTATAAAAATTTAAAAAGAAATAAAAAGTGTACTTGGGAAGCTAGATTGATTCGAGTAAGCACGGATTAGTCAGACTGAACATAAATTTCGAAATAAAATCCTATAGATTCATGTTGGAATTGGAACTAAACCAAGTAGAAGGTGCATATAACATATAACTGTTACGAAAGTCTCAAATCGATTTCAGCATTGAACTCTGATATTACTCACTTAATTGGTAGGAGAAGGATGAAGGGAGAGATTAAATTTATATTTTTTGGGTTAAATGACATAAAATTATAACTCAGACAATATTTTAAGCACAATTGGATCTGTATTAGAAAATTATGAATCAAGTTTACAATTTCAAGCAAGGCGATCTATCTTCATAAAGCTTAATGAGATAGGAAAAAATGAGCCCACAAAACTTAGTTCTTCTTTCAACATAAATAATTCCAAGGACATATCATTCATTGATTTAAAAATAAAAAATCATTTTCTTCAACGATTTTCTTAAGGAAAACATAATTTACTCTTCTTGATGATAAGCAGCAACAATTATTAAAGAAAGCTAATGATAAATTATTAAAATCTGTCGAAGAAAGTAAGATTGGATAGGACAAACCAAACCAAAGAACAGCCCTTGCATCAGAGACAAAGTAGGCTATCGGGTATATTAATGGGTAAGTTTGTGTGTCATTAGCAGCCAAATAAAGCTGTAATCAGAGAGAATAGAATAGTAACTATAGAATACTAACCTTACTATTCTATTTTCTCTGGATGTAACTGTGCCAATCATGCTTTTTGTAGAAGTGGACTCTTTCAAGGAAACAACCTCATCAACTTACGTGATTAACAAAACAGAATCAAGAAAATTTGGAGCGCGAATCCATGGGCTTACTACATGTTGATCAACATACCAGATTAAAAAGTAAAATGAAAGATGTAGTTCTGAGTACTTGCGACAGGACACAGCTACCAGCCGTCATAAATTGCAATTAAATTTTTAAATCTCACTTTCCTATTCGATACAGAACTCAGTAGCGAAACCTTTGAAGAAGCAATCTGTAAATTACTAAGGTAGGTTACTCATTAGTAAAAGAAGCTCAAAGAGAAGTAATTTGATACTTACTCCTTGGCATAACACACTTTTTAAAAAGTACACCTGGAATTAAATTTAATTTGAATTATAAATATCATTCAACTCATCAATCACCGAATTACACTGAGTAGAATGATAAGAAATTATTTTGCTACAGGAATGCGGACTGAAACAAAGTTGTATCAAATTGAAAGAAAGCGGAAGTGCCACTTAATATGAGCCGAATATTGTTTGGAAACTTTCTTTTCTAATGTCACACTCGGTTCAATATCCGATGCTGGTATTAGTTTGGCAGTTAATTATTTACTGAAGGTAGTATAGTTCGACTGAATTGATTCAAATATCATGAGAAATGGTCGGAACAATAATTTTTTATTAATTAAGTACACTTTATGATAATGGATAACTCAGCAGTGATAGAGTAGGCCTGACATGGAACAGGTCTACTGAAAACCGGTTTGTTTGTTGTTCTACCTTTCGCCTACAGCTCTGTACAAAGAGGTTTCAGGAGAGAAGTAAAGGTTACACGTTACCAATAGATATCTTAAAGAATTGACCTTGAACTTTATAAAGTCCATGGAACAAAATCTATAATAATTGTATTATTGTGACGGCGAAGGAGTAGATGGATTTTATAGAAGCGGTTAGTGGAGTACAGAAGTTTGATGCACTTCCAGGAAATACTTTCTCAACTGAATAAATAGAACAGGATAATGAAAACAAATACCAAGCTAAGAAGTGAGTGTTTCTAGTTTCAGCCCCATTCCAAAGAGGTATTCTGCAGTTATCTTGCTATCTGCAGTAAATACTGATAATTCATTACCATTCATTTTTAACCTTGAATGTTTACTACATCTCAAATAACTCAAGCATCCTTGAGTGATTGGTAATAGTAATTGATTTCTGCTGTACTGTGCTATGTACTCCACTCAAAATGATAAAATTGGAGTTATCATTAGCGTTGTTATTTCTTAGATTTTTCAAAATAATACATAGCCTATATAACCTGTAGCTTATAATCCTTGAAATATATACTGAAATCGAAAATCTGTAAGTATTTTTCCTCTCATGAAACTGGTAACAAAAGTTACATTCCATCTAACCATAATTAGTTGATGGAACATAGAGGCATACCTAACAGACATGCTCAAGATTATGTTTCGACTTGCAAAGTTATTCAATTACTTATCAACAAATGAACAACATAAATACGCCATAACAATCAAATAAACTTAAATATAGTAATTCATATAGCATTTGGCGTATATAATACTGTAAAGCATAGAGCATGAACCACAATGACGTTCGTGGGCTTGTGGTTGAAATAACAACCAAGAAGATGCTTTGGAAATCCACGTCTTTAGTAGAATATTTTGATAACTACTGTATGTTCTACAGATAATGGCTATAGAATGTTGATGAGAGACTTCATCTACCATATATATTTACATAATTTTAAAAAATCACTAAAAAGGACTTTTTCCATCCAGTTGAAATAAAAAATAGACCAGTGTTTAGGAAGTGATCTATGAACTGCATTTCCAGCAGTCCTACAAAAGTTTAAAAATAGAATTCACCCATTAACGTTTTTTCAAAGGATGAATCCGCCCGTTTCTTCAGTGATAGGGTTCCCCAGACTTTTGGCCATGTGTTCCAGAAGGATGCAGATGCCCTACGAACCATTTATCAGTCATCAACGAGGGGGGCCTGGCAATGATCCCACAGGCAGGATGTAGGTTATCTTTTCATGAAAGAAAACTAGAGATGAGTATCCTGTATTGCTTTGCCGCAGTTTTGTAGTAGTGAGTTATAGGAGGAGGTGTGTAGTGGATGTGGGCAAAAATATAGAGTTTTTGCTTGAGTAGACTATGAAGATAAGACCCGGTTGTCAAGAAGGGGCGCTGCCTGACACTGTAAATATCACGTTACCAGGAGTATCCTGTCCTAGACGCATCTTTAACACGCGTTTGGTAGTCATCATCCAATGATAGGGTCTGCCTTCACAAAAGAAATGCTTGCGACAGTAGGAGGGGATGGTTATTTTGTGATAATTGGATAATGCATTATTAATGTGTCACGATTATCAATGGTTGAAGGTCATTGTAATTAAAGTTTAAATGAAGAGATCTTATTAAATTCATTGTCTTGTTAAATTCTAAGTAAAAACTTAACCTTTTGAAATGATATTAGAACTTTAATGGAACATGAGAAATCAATTGAAGTTATCTCGCCTTGTAAGGAAATTCTTGAAATAAAGACTATAATAAAAGATTCTCATGAGTGAAAAGCAAGGTTATTAAAAAGAATTCTCTCTTAACCTTGAGTTGGAAAAAAGTAGTAGTGAAAAAATTATCATTCTACTTACACTACAGAATTGTCCAAGAAAATATCAGTCCCAACATACCTGTAAAAAGATAAAATATATTAAGTATTATTTATTTATTGAGATGAAAAAACAATGAATGCAAAGATGCAACAGACTTAGAGCATCAATATTAAAGTTATACTCAATAGAATATTCAATAGTAGAAACTTTGATTGAAACACAAATAATTCAAAGTGATGTTATTGAGTTTGAACTTTCCTGAAAATTTGAAGGTGCGAGTTTCAGGATCATTCCTTATCTTATTAATATAATAATTATAATTGTAATGGCTACAGTTTTCCTTAGATATATTTCACCTTGAGATCAAAAATCATTTTGAGAAGCAAGAATTAATATAAATTAACTGCTCCTTATTTATAAATATTTCAGTATGTAGGCTATTTGATAATAAGAAATATTTGAATAATAGAGTTAAAATAATATTTCCATTTTCCCAAATTATTTATAATAATTATTATTATCATCATCATCACAGAAGGCTGCAAACAACAAGGATACTGTAATTAATTGTTTATTCTTAGATGAATTTTCACCAAATATTTTTTTCAATTTGTACTTTCCGGAAAGGGAATGAAGTGGTAAAATGATTTGTACTAGCTAAAACATTTTTATAAACTAAATACAAAATGAATCTGTGAAATACAGTACAACATAAAGAAATGAAATGAGCAATTTGTGTAATGAAATGTCAGGACGAAATTGAATAAGCATGAGGTAGGCCTGGTACAATTCGGACACAAGAACTCAAGGTTTTCTGACAAAACTGGCAGGGAACTAAGGAGGTCAATCGAAGACTGCCGGCATTGTTTAATTTTCCTTGAGGCAAGTTACCAGCTTGCTCTCACGCAACATCGGCCGGTATATCGATTTTGTAGACTCCAAGGCATGGATGTTTAGTTGTTTACAAGGCATGAATAGGATAATAAGTGTTGGACTGAAGTTGGAAGAACGTTCATGGGCTTAATGAAACTGGACATGAATTTGAATACTCTCCAACCAGCTAGCCATTCTCTCAAGTTTAAACACGATAGAAATTGTTAGTTTGAGTGAAGCAGTTCAAATAGTGAAAAATAAGTTGGAAAAACACAAATGCTGCAATCTTAGAATACCATATAATCGCTACAAATAAGTTATTTTAGAAGAAATACGTTTTTTTTTTTAAATAATAGAATACTCGTAAATATTAGCTCTTTAGCTGTATTTGGGAATAAACTCAATTACATTGAATCTGAATGAATGTAGCTGTAGATGTACACGTTTGGGAATAAGACAAGAACAATATCGATAATAAATTGAGACTTCCGAATAAAATTGATTACAGTAGTCGTAATAGCAATTTTTAAAAAAAAGACAGACATTTTAGAAAAATGTACTATTTTAATAAATTCTATTGAAAGTATCTTTTGAACAGAAGTTTTGTTGTTAGTTATTTCATTTGTATTCCCAAACATGATATTTGAATCTCGATAGAATGTTACATTTTTTTAAATTATCAATTTAAGGAATTCAGAGTATTTAGCTCAAACAAAAATCTAATATTAGAAATAATATGCGAATTGCTGAACTTCTTTCTGTTCGTTTGGATTCTATGTCCTAAGAGAGATACTATGTGAGGTCTGCAAAGAGATGGATGTGAGAAATTATCTCACAAAGGTAGAAAGTAGGCTATTCCTTCTTCCTATTGGTGTAAAACAATATTTTGAATTTGTCATTTCGAATGATTAGTGGTTCATTAATTTGCCAGAATGCGAGTGGGTCCTTTGCGGAGAGCCACCTTTCAGTATCAGCTGTTCGGAAGTGTGCCCCCCTTGCTCAAGCTGCGTCAATCGCGCTCTAAACATGGAAGTGTGCGCTCAATCAACAACAGCTGCTTTTTGAAACGAATATCTTTGAAGAGGGAAAAGGGAAAGACTGATAGCGGGTGGTGGAAGAGCTTCTGTTCCACAATTTTAGATATTGTTTTCGTCTTCCTGTTCCTGGAATAGCATCATTCATCAGCATCGCATTTGCCCAGTTCCTTGCCCTCGTTCTTCAAAAGGGTTGTGTCGATAGGGCACGCGTAAAAGCAGCGAAGCAGCGAGCAGCCTGAACATTTTTTATGGTACCTAGCTTGATGAATTGAATTTGGAAATGCCAAAGCTTTGTTGAAGTACAATGACGCCACCACCATCACCCATTTCAAGCACCAATGAATTATTTATCGAACACTACAGAAGCTTTATGCTTACTTTGTTAATGAGAAGAGAACTTTACTATGATGCTGAATCGCACAAGAAGGTGGAAAAGTTGCTAGTGAGAAGACAACTTTACTATGATGCTGAATCGCACAAGATGGTAGAAAATTTGATGTATGAATTCATATACAATATTCAGAAAATGCTGTGGTAGTAAAGAAAATATCAAGTGAAGTAATGAGGCATTTCTGGAATCAGTCAGAATTGGTCGACAAACCTTTCTGAAAAAAAAACTTGCTAAAAAAAGGCCATCCCTCTTCTCCTTGTAATCTACACTCTCACAAAACTATGTACATCAATAGTTGCTATGAAGAAACATCATAGAAACAGTATATTTTTTTAAATAGAATCAAGGCTATTTATTAATGTACTACCAGCTTCTATGAATTAAGATTTTTTAATTACATCATTTATCTGAATTCATCAATTTGAGTTTACGTCTGTTCCGTTTTGATCAATTATTTCCTGATGGTCTAGAATCGATGCAAGTTCACGAGAAAGAATGATGGACAATAATTATATTTTTAAGAATGGGATGTAGTGAATTTTTTTTATAGAACATTTTAGCTACTCCATAAATTCATTCTCCATAGAATGTTAGGACAGCAGCTGAGCAGCATACATTTCCGTGCGGTTCACATAATTTAAATTATTGTAGTAATAAATTAAAGGCTGTCCTTGCAAGTATAGAAATAGGACAAAATGTGAAAGGATCCGAACATAGAATAAATCTACATGGGAAGCGCAAGCTTTGACAACTTGTCATATCACCTCATATTTTCTTGGCCTTGAGCACTTGGATGAGTACAAAAAATATTGTATAAAGAAATTTTTTCAAAATAATGTGATCAAAAATCGAAAACAATGTCGAGGCTTAATACATGAGTATTTTTTTTATAATTTCAACAGAACGAGAATACACTCACGCAAGCCGAAATGTGACGTATTAATGATACAGTAGCACTGTACTATTGATCCATGATAAGCTCTCCAAAAGACCATCAACACCTGTTCACCCCTTCATTGGCTCTCGGGCTGATAGTTCATTGGAGCTCACTGATCCGAATACGAATTTCCCCCCCAGACATCCGGTTTCAACGTCAAAATATCCTCTCTACAGCATGTAAGGGAGGGAAAGACTCTCCCAAAATATGAGTTCCATATTGAGACATTTTTTAAAAAAATGCGGTATTTTCATTGGTAGGTAAAGAAGGTTGATAGTAGTGTGCTCTTTCTGAGTACCAGGATTTCTTACAATTCTCTACTTGAGGTATTAATTATGATTTAGTTGGAGTCTAATGTATTATGCATGTGATCACGTATTTAGTAAGAAAGTTTGCACCAAGATATTTTCTTTCAATCTTTCCTGTGTAGTTTGAGTAGATGATTTTAATAAGTAATTAAAGTAGGTTGAGAGATGATTATTGAGATTCCTTTTAAAAGTTGACAATTCGGAGTTAACAACATTATGATTCACCCAGCCACTGAAAAAATCTGGTTCTAACTTTGATAATACCAATTATTTTCCATTTTTCAATTAATATTTTTTTAGGACTTCTATTTTTTGAATGAACTCTATTAATCGATTATCGCTTTATATCCTAGATACAACAAAAATAAAACATAGTTTTACCAGTTGTCTTCCTCAATAAATTATTATTTATTAATTTAAAATGAAAACGACAGACGAATATGATGATCCAATATTTTGAAGACTATCGGCCAAACGGCCAGTTACACGGAAGAAAATTAAATTTGACCACGGTAAGATGACGTCATTTGAGCCAGTGCAACGACTTCCCTATTGAGCTCCGTAAGATGACGTCACCTTACGGTGGTCAAATTTAATTTTCTTTCGTGCAACTGGCCGTATGTTTTTCAATTCAGATTTATAACTCGAAATTGACAGAACCGTAATTTTAAATTTAATGCAGTATCAATTTTTTAATGCATGATACTTGACGCAGGAGAAACTAATACATTAGTAATAAAGAGAAATGCATGATACTTGTCACAAAAAATGAATTACAATAAAGAACTAAGTCTTTCTGTTCCTCAATTTAAAAAAAAATATGACAGTTTAATGATCTTGATGATCTTTGATACAGTACTTTGAAAACACATATCTTCACGGTAAAATCCACTTACTATTGGTCATTGTATTCAACGAAAACCGATCCTCTATTCCCAGCTCATTTTATTCTCAGAGCAATGCTGTAGAGGTTATTCACAGCCAAGATTCTCAAGTAAAGTACGCCTATAGCTTATTCTGTCCGACGTACAGGGTACAGCATACATCCAGGCCACTGTGGACTGTCCATTTTCGTATTTCCAGTTATATAAAAGCGAAAAGAATTGATTAAGAATATCGCAAGCCAATAGCAGTCTATCTATCCAGGTAAGATGGAATTCAAGTTATTGGATTGAGACTAATAGAAGTGCATGTTAGAAAAGCATTATCACTATATTATACAGCCTATTTATGTTTATCTTTGAGACAGCATTAATTATTATTGTTCGTTCATTTATTAAAAATTTGTGAATACTTTTAAAGTGAAAGCCAATGGATAGAAACTTGCAGTTGATAATAACTACCCCAAACCTCATTATAAGGAACATTGCTTTCAGTCTCAATGGAAAATTGGAAATAAGGATATTAAATAATATCAAGATACCGTATTTCTGTAATTATGAACTCCGGCAATAACCTTTAAATTATGAACAAACCAGAAACAAGGTGCTACCAACGGAATGAAATGGAGTTCTATTGTTATACCTCTATTTCAGTATTATTTTCTTGTAATAATGTACATGTATTTTAATTTATATAAAGGTGTATCCGTTGGAATGCTGATAAATAAGTAGATAATAAATTACCTATTCAGAAACATATATGTGGAATGAAATATCAATAAAAATGAATTAGTAACGCAATTGTGAAAAATTACACACTTCAAATATTTAATTTCTTAAAAGCTAGTCCGAACGGTGACACTAATGTGATAGAGAACACTCGCAGAGCAATCTAGACTCCTGCAACACAAGAGTGGATTGCTCTGAAGGACCATATAACAATGATAAATTGGGTCTAGATTTTTCAGCAAGAGGGTCTAGTACAAATCTGATTGTATTTTTCAGCCTACCATGCGTCTAGGTTGTCTAGTGTTCTATCGTCTCCTTTGGACGGGTCTGTAATTGGGAAATACTTAGGAAGAAAGCAACAGACGAAAAATGACACTTTGTTTTTTCTGGAATGGGAGAGTTGCAAACAGAAATTTCAGTATGAAGATATTTGGTTTCTTGGGGATAGAGTAACAAGAGGTAATAGTTGAGCGGCAAATTGAGAATTGAGTAGTCCTCATTATAATCAATCAACTCGAAATCAGTGAGCCAGGAAGAAAGACTGCAGCGATTTCCATCACTCGACCTACTCACCTGGTAGAACTGTGGTCTACACAGCAATAGGCTAGTAGAAACAAATTATTACTATTTTTCAAGCCGATAAAGGAGCCATTTTTCAAGTAGTTTTCCCATGAACAAGCTTTAAGAACGATGGAAAGCTATTTGGAAGAACTCATCATTGAAAACCTAACAAAGTTCATTATTAGGATGATCATTCATCAAAAACCGGTGTTGGATTATTCTTCTTATTGTCAATCTACTTTAAAATTTCTATTTCAAAATTTACAATAAATTTTTGTCTATCTATAATCGGGAAAAGAAAAAATATAGTGAGCCAAATGTGAAGGACGGTAGTCTTAGAGACTTATTAGACAGAGCCACTTAGGTCGCTGTCGCGCGCCACAAGGCTGTCGCCGAGGCTTGCCACACCAGTCGCCTGTGCAAGCTACTGCAGTCGCCCATACAAGCCACAGCTGTGGCGCGTTCAAGCCACGCCACTGTTCATTAGTATTCAAAATGTCGTCAAGCAAAGATGCAGAAATGTTAAATTAAAATAAATATTTCTAATTAAAAAGAAAAGATAACGAAAGAGTCTAATTAAAAAGAAAAGAGTCTAACCGGTCTCTGTGTTTGAAGAACATACAACATAGCCTTTTTGCTGAAGGAAATCTATGATTTTATTGCTTTTAATATGATTATAAATCTGTGTATTTCAATATAAACGATATGTCTGTAGCCTGTGATGTATGTTTTCAATAGTTATAAAAAATACAACAAAATAATCGTCAAGAAACCTTTCCGTCACTGGCAGGGATTTAAACGCAAATTATCTTGCGTATCTTGGCCCTAATTATCTTGTTAACATTTAGCAATTTAATAGTAATCAAGAAAAGAAAATAATTAATCTATAATCTTAAACTAATAACCATATTATTTATTTAAATACCAATAACCAATACCAATGAAAATTGGCTCAGTATAATAAGCTCCATATACATTGCATGTATCGCTGAGAGTAGCTTGTCTGTGGCGGTCGCGCGCGACGGCGACTGCAGTGGCTCTGTCTAATAAGGGCCTAAGACACAATAATTGTTCTCATATTATTTCAACTTCAGAAAACTATTAAAGTGTGTTGGCTTTTGTAGAAGGCTTCAATAGATCTATAATACTCAATACGTTCATGGTTAATTGTTAATAACACACCTACAATAGCTAAAAGCTATCCGCAAACCTACTAAGGCTCCTTTGGAGCATCTGGGGAAAGATATGATCAAAATTTGCAAAGCTGAAATATGCGTCTATAAACCAGTCACGGATCTATGTTCATATAAAATTATCTTCAACAACTGTTTCCAACTCGAACAGCCCACTAGTGATGGCTTCAACCTTTAAACTTACCAATACAGTTATTCATACTCCCTCATTCTATTCTTTGTAATGTATATTCTTGCAGAGCATAAATTTCATTCAAATCTGATTTCAAAATAATGTTTTATGCACTATTCTGTGATTTAAAACTTGTCATTTGTTCTTCTACGTGATAAGAGAATAATGTAAGCTTATTTTATTTCTCAGTAGGGTCAACGGCATTGAATTACAACGATTAAGCACATGCAATGTTCGTCTGTGAGCCAGACTTGAATGCGATTAATATTCGTTCTATCCAGCCGGACATTTACCTGAACAAGGTCGGCCAGATTATTGGCAATCGAAAGTAAGTTCTTCACTTGCCAGTTTGTGTGGGGTTTTGTAATTTTTATTTGTACGCATATTAAATACACATTCACTTAACTACTGTTTGTATTGGCTTATTATCGGTAATTGATGACAGAAGAAAATTTCTTTTATTAAATATTTTAAATCTTTAATGTAGAGTAAATGGAATTCTTTGTGGGTTGCTCAACTGTTCGATATTGATCTTCTATTTCTTCTTCTTCTTCTTACATTGAAGGATTAGGTTCTTGCCTGTTTCTATTCACTGGAGCGTTTGCCTATTTATTATCCTATCCTATTAGGAGCAATTTCTGTCTGTATGTCCGACGGATCTCAAAAACGGCTCCAACAATTTTGATGAAATTACGATGAATATAGGTGCTTTTTCGTGCAAAAATACGATTGTGCTAGGTCTCATTCCCGTAAAATGCGCTCAAGGACACAAAAAGGAGAAAAAAATATATTCTTAAAGGAACTGCTGCCAAAAGACAGCAATTTTTAATTACATGGTAAGCTACTTAGCGGCGTTATTTACGCCGTGTGGAACGCGAAGACTAATAACGCGCGTACTGTGTAGTCGGAGCCTTGCAGTTATTTAGGAAACATAATGACTGAAGAATCAAAACTCAGTTTATGTTTTATCCATTATTTCTTTGATGAAAAACAAGCTTTTCTCATTAAAATTTAATTAAACAATTCTAATTATTTTTAGAATAAAACCCAGATGAGTTATTTATTAATCTATGAATCAAGATATAATTAAGCTAATAGCTATTATTTTCTATCAAAGATAATCTATTGCTCAAAGATTAGTTCTTGATAATAGTTTTTTATACAGGAGTCTGTATATCTGTTTTTTATAGTTGTTGTGGTGACTGGCGATTAAATTATAGTTTATAGGCCCGTATTTATGTAAGTTTTAAGGCATCCTCAACTCAAGGAATACTCGGAAAGCATTTATTAAGAATGATTTTCCAGTCTCTCTTGAATACAGAAAGTTTCAAGATAACTGAGACCACAAGGAGTGGTAGCTAGCCGTGAGCCGTAGCAGGTATCTGTTCAGATTAGATTAGCAACGCTCTCCTGGGCCCTCTATGTAAGGGTGGTTACATGCTAAACGCGCACAACTGAAATTCCATGGAATTCTGTGCTAAATGCGCACAAGTTTTATTGAAGGGTCAAGAAAGGGCCTCGGCTATCTGAACTGCCGCTCACGTAGAAAGGCAAATCGGAAGTAGATTCGGAAGTATTATTAATCACTTTTAGATCATTATAGTGATCAATCAAATCCTAAGTAATAACAAACTGTATACTCTGAATGGAAATTGTAACATAATTTTTTTAAACAATATCAAATTATGATTTGATTGTGTGGGGTTTCATCCATATTAATATTATTATAATATTATATTCAATAATATTATCAATATCATTGAGAAGCTGAAAATGCTCTTTGTAATAACTCCCAAAACATTACAGATTTTCATTGAATGAATCGTCACAAGATCAACAACAAGTGGTATTTTGAGCTACAGAGACATTAAAAATCTCAATATCATCTACCACGGACTAGACTATATATTTTTCTAGAATATATTCGAATGTTCTGGATTTTTCTATCATCCGTTCAATTTTAATGGGTTCTATTAAATAGTTTTACTAAATTAACTTTCGAATGTAGATAAAATTGATTGATCTTTAATTTATTCAGTGAATTATATTTCCATGTTTTAGCTGAACCCATTATACTAATGACTGAAACATAAAATTGGCAGAATTCGTCTAATTAGTTGGAGTGTTGAGGATACCCTACATTTTTAAATATGAAATGCATAGCTTTTAAGCAATTTCATGAGGTAATACATTCAGTTCCATATCATATATAGGCTCCCATTGTTCTGTAATATGAATTTGTATAATGAATTTACTTCCGGTCAGATCACTACCAGAGCGGCAGTTCCAGGTAGTGGAGACCCTTTTCTGACCCTTTGATAAATCTTGTGCGCGTTTAGCACTATGCGCGTTTAGCACGACACCGTAAGGGTAACCGATTGGATAGTCCAGCACAAAAGATTCAGTTCTCTGCTGTAAAATCAATTTCCGGTAGTTCAGAACCCATCTAAAACTGTTGGTCCAACTCATCATTCACGCACAGGTCTCAGAACTATGTGCGCTTTATCCTTTAAAAAAGGTTCATAAATACGGGCCATAGTATTTCCAGTACACATGAAAATCTCTGGGAATATAATATTATAAAACTTGTTAGAAAATGGTGGATATACTTATGTCAGTAATAGCACTTGACAAGGACACCTGGAAAAGCAGAGCAATCACTTGAAAAATAGATTTGAAGTTTTTCTAATAGCAGGTGAAATTAGATGGAAGAAACGATATTTTCACACAGTCAAAAATAACAAATTACGTTGCTAAAATAAGGTTCTTGTACATTGTTTCCAATTTAAATTCTAGAACCAACCTATCAAGCTTCAGATTACTATTAGAATTGAAATCGAAAATCGCCGGTATTAGTTAGGAAAAGTACTATAATTGAAAATTGATAGAGCGTAACAGAAAACTCAGCAGATTATCTAGCATCTAAATATAGTCAAAATATAGTTGCATGCACAGCACAGACCTAATCAGAATGCAGTTCACGCTTCAGACTGCATCTTCAGTGAGCTCTCTTTCTTGATATGAATGTATTACAAGGTTTGCATTTGTAGTAATAATTACTCATTCATTACCTTGTGGCAATAATTACAGAAGTTGATGGGCACAAACTAGCTCACATCTCGTTGAAATGTTTTATACAGAGAAAGCCCGCCTTTACTAGTAGTGAAAGTTACGCATATCCTACTGTATTTGTCGAGGAACTTTTGTTTGTGCAATACTTGGTAAGACGTGACAGAGTTTGTGGGTTGATGGGAAAATGAGGGAGTAACGAAGAGTGGGAAACACATTAACAATAGGAGTGGCCGTAGCCGAGTGGGTTGAGTGCTGGTTTGCTAGCCCAAAAGGTCCCGGGTTCGATCCCAGTTCTGACCGAAAGTTTTTACCTCGGGGCACTCCCGTGCTGTCGGTCCCGGCTGCCTAAAAAACAGTCGTTAAGTCACGTCAGAGGCCCTGAACTTATTCAGGTGCGACCTGATAACTCTGACACCAGACCTGAGCCAGCCACGTCACACGATATTATTATTATTTACATTAACAATAAAAGTAATAATTATCATAGTGCATAAATAATTAATTAGCTTGCTGGAGACGCTTTTCAATTTTATTTGAAGATGGTGACTGAGTACTGGTACTAATAACTTAGTAAAATTAGTAAAACTAAAATTTAGTAAAACTAATACGAATTTCTTAAAGTTCGTAGGAAATGTAAAATTCAAAGTCTCTAGATTTCGAGCTTTTCTAATAACAATGAACGCTTTAGAAGCATACATGTTAGGAATAAAAGTTATTTTGTAGTCTTGACAAGCATTTAATTGATGGTATACAGTTATAATTTAAAACTTTATAACTCTTCAATAAAACTATAATTATGAACTCTATTTTCTTGAGTCCTATATCTAATCTGAATGAATTAGTAACAAAATAGAAATTCAAAAATATTACTGGATAAAACGTATTCTGCAATGATTTAAGGAAAGTTCTGCTGTCTCCTTAGGCACATTAGTTAATTGAGGATTGGAACGAGGGAATAAAGTTGAGTTGCTGTCTAGCAGGACACAATCACAACAAACTGATGTAACTAAAAAAACCTTCTTTGGCTATTTCTCTAATCAGTTTTAATACACAATCTTTCAAATTTTTATACCAACTTGATCCTTCTTTTCAATATATGAATTTTGCTGCATGCATTGGTGGTTGGTATACAGTGAGTTTTGTAATTAGATATGATTTTGTAATGATATTATAATTTGAACAGTATTACCATGATAAAAACCTTAATAAATTATTATCAACTTTTCTCAACAAGAATGAAGCAATAATCTGTATCGCCTCTCTCTTTGTTTCAGTAACTACTCTCCCAACCATAACAAGATAATAATTGAGAAGATCTGATGTAATCGCAACTGCCTGTTGATAAAATTGATTAATTTCAATGGAATATTTACAAAACTATTGCATACTGAATTTTCATGCCAACTGAATGGATGAATCAATGAATGAATTTATTTCCATTTCAATTACATGATAATTGTTTAACTACAACAAAATGTTTTACAATCTTATTACATAATACAGTAAAAAATAATAACAATCAAAAAAGTAAAAAAATAACTAAGTAGTATAAGTTGTTGTCCTGAGGAAACTAGCTTGCATGGGCCATGGCCATAACTTAACTTTTGTCAAATAAGAATATAGCCGGACAAGTATATAGCCTACGGTACTTTTGCCGTAGAATCGATAACTTCTAAATTTCTCTAATTATTAAAAATGTACAGTGTGACTTATAAGCAAAAAGGTAATTTGGTTGGAAAGAGTTCTAGCTTGGTCCAGGAGTGTATTTTTAACGCTTCAATCCTTTAATAACTGACACATCATTATCAATGATCTATTGAGAGTGAGTATCATTCCATTCTCACTCAAATGTTAATGATGTAGGCCTAGTCGAGTACGATCAATGAAAAAAGCCTTTCTGAATCAGAAGCCTAACCTTCCATTCCTTGTTTCTTGTTTGGTCTGGTAATAAAAGAACGGAAGCACCTTCATGAAAATCTCACTTTTCGTTCATTCAATATGGAAGTTGCATAATAGGGACTGAAAAGCGTGCGTGCTAGAGACAATTTCAGTAATATGTGGATTTCGTCTCACCTTCAACGAGATGAGAATTGAACAGCCTCGTCTCATAATGAAATATTAATGAACTAGAAAGCTACTTAACGAATTAGCTGACGATAACACGTTATGACTCAAACTGGTGCGGAGTGAAACATTCACTGTAAAAATGATTGCTTGAACTGAACAACTACCTATTTCAATCACTGATAGCTCAGTTCTAGTATTACAAATTCAGTAGCTTATCAAGATTGATGAACAATTAATTTAGTATTTAAAGACTTTATATACACGAAATATACCTACAGTTTACGGTACATAATCTTCGTTGATCTCCCGCATTTTTCAATTATTATCAGTCCCTCAATTTCTAAGCAAGCATTATAATTAGCTCAGGCCTACATGAAAACATGAATATATTATTTGAACGCATTACACATACACAACATTTTTCTGTCTGCAATTCTTCTCAACACCAACAACAGACTGTAACTTTGGGACAGTCGGACTGACTATAATCGGTTTCGATACTTATTAAGAGGGTTTCCAGCAGCTAAGAAAAAGCTGCAATAAGACGGACGAGCATAATACGATAGAGACGTGGTAATTATGTTAGGCTATAAAGTGCACGCATAAATTTTCATGGACACCACCAACATTGCATTGTGGAAATGTTCATTACTTGGAGGATTTTAATTTTTGTACAAGGTCTATTTATGGCATAATTTTAATTTTCTGTTCATACATTTTAATATACTATCAAAATAGTATATTATAGAAATTGATGAACTACTATCAAAATTGCTGTTTCGATTATTTAAAAAATGTCCGTTCCGTAAGACTTGGTCTCAGACCGCAGTGTAAACCCGGCTTTACATCGTATATTGTTATTGTACATAGTTATAGTTACTTGATATTTAAAATAAGACAATTCACTACTACTACTTTTCACTACAATTCACTACTTGCTAGTAGCTACAGTAAGTGAATCATAGGATCATAGCCCAAAAAGACAAACTATAGTTGGAAAAAGACTATCAATACTTGGGATGACTCATCTCCCATTTAATCTGTAACCACCGTTTTTCGAAGCATAGGAGTTCACTGGCTGGAAGCATAGACCAGCCATCATGATGTATCCTTATTCTATGCTGGAAGTTAACGGAAGTGGCGAAAAGTAACGATAGCAAGTACAGTATCAATACCTATACAACGCCCGCAAAGGTTGAAGATGTCTTTCTGAGAACACAGCAGCAAAACCGGTTCCTCATTGGTCGTCGTTGCATCCTGCATGAGACTGAGCTGAGGTCAATGTGGACATTTTCAGAGCCGCTCATAAGAAACAATGTCACAACCGCTACACGGATGAATTAATTGAACACTGTTATTACAGTCTACAATGGGATTTCTGTTGCTCTGCAGCTTTGCAGCTATCCTTCACAATTTACTTCTTCAAGGTTGAGGTTGTAATACATGAATCATTCTCAACGACCGGGAAATTCAGGTGTCTTTCACAATATTCCTCTAAAGACATAGATATGCCTTTTTCAATACATGTAGAATTGGCATCAACTAGGTTTAAGACATCATCATTAATAGACATCAACAACGACGATACAAAAATTTGCTAGGACGATACAAAATCGGTTTCAATTCAAAACAATTAATTTCAAACACAAAAGCTAGACAGAATTCTGATTCGTTTTCATTTCCTTCTACTAGAAAAAAATCCGGCGACATGCCCTAGGACCCTTCTCAAGCTGAGAGGATAACTTAGTCAGCAACCTCCCTCCTCCGCCAAGGCTGTGGAACAGCATATTAATAATTGAATCTATCTCGAACACGATTTCAGAAGAACAGATGGTAGATGAACCTTGCAAAACATTGGAGTGAAAAAACTGAGATTTACTTCAGACCGCTAAACCGCAAGTAATCAAAAATAATGTTACTGAAAAATGTTCCAGTACCGTACTTATTCAAAACAAAAATTAAAGGCTAAGTGGTTCTAAGTTCATTGAATAAGTTATTCGGCTAATTTTCGAACAGACTAATTTATTTAAAAAATGATATTCACGCTTCAACCAGAATCTCGAATCTAATATTTTTGTCATTACATTTCATTCCATTGAACATAATATTTCACCAATTTAATTAAAAATAACTGCCTGATTTATGTAATCATAACTTACAGTAACCGAGCATATTACAAAAATGTTGATCGAAAATAACAAATCTTTTTCAAATATCCCAATACAGTGAAAGCCACATATATTTTTCTAATTATAGTCTAATCCGTGATTTCTCCAACCAGATTCACCGTATATTTTGAGAAAGCCGAGTACTGTTTTAAAGGCCTGAATACTAATACAATTTCCGCTTCAATTAACACGATTAGACAAAGATTATAAGAGGATTCTTTGTTCTTCCTGCTCTTCTCATCCTCCCACTCCCACTAGGCTACTCACTCGTTTGTCTCCTCCCTGGTAGTTTATCAGCACATCTATCTGATCTAACAACCACCGGCGGGATTTGGCTGCTCACAGGAAGCTTTAACCATGCAGATTTTCCTGACTATTTCAGGTCACAGCACAGCCATCGTTCTGCTTCGACGCACGTGTCCGGAGGAGATGAAGAAGTCACGTGACAGCTTGAAAGGAAGCGAAGGAGCGATGAAGGAAATTGAAAGAGGAGCGAGGGAGGAGAAGAGAAAGAAGTGAGCGAGCGAAAAAGAGGTTTGGAGTTGCACACTGGCTGAACGTGTAGTAGTGATTTTCTTGTGGTCCAATCCTCCAGGTTGTATTTTTATCTATGTTTGGACAAGACGAAATCATGGCTCAGAGCACAAAAGCAGGAGGACTGTCACGAGCGGAAATGGATGATGAAAAGTAGCCGCTAACGTAAGAAAGAAGGTGAAAGGCTTTGCTTACAATATTACACTCGTCAGATGATAAGAATAGAGGAAGTGAACCAATCTGCTGATAAAACACAAAATACCTACTTGCAGGAGGTCAAGTAATATTATAATTGATTGGCGAATGAAATATTCGATCACAAAAACTGAATAAGAACCTCTATGCGGTTGATGGGCTTATATTTTGATTCAATTGCACCCTACAGTTAAATGCTATTGTAGACCGTACACAATTGGCTTAGAGTGCAATAATTATTGACTGACAATCAATTGGCTCAAAGGGTTTCCAGATCCAAACTAATTTATCAATCCTTAGATCCCAAACAAATCAATACTTAAAACTACCCTCTCGGTATGTAACTTTCATGTGCAAAATAATAGTTCCACATCCACAATCTCAATGTCCTTTCTACTTCATGTACAACAAAATATTATTAGTGCAGCATCAGTGATATTCCTTTTGGTGAGCGGAATGTCAATGAAAATAAAATCATATGAGAAAAGGCTAGAATAGTCTACACAGCTCTCTTCAATATAATATTACAATGTTTTGATAGCAATGCCAAACTCAAAATAATAAAAAAGTAGGCCTTTTCAAGTGGAAATGTTGAAATATTACATAGAATCTATTGATTCGGGAATGAGAAATGACTTCAATACACACACAGAAAAGTAGGCTTCAAAATAATGGTTGACCAAATACAATAGGGTAATAAAAGCAAAACCAAAGTCTTCTACGTGACGGCTTCAGCTTGGTAGCGCACAGCACAGTTGCCGTTGTCAGCTAGTAGTTGCCATAGTATTATAGCTACGGCCATGAGATTCCCATTTCATTATTTTCACTTTCACCAATCGGGCTCAGAGCTCAGAGGCCGGCAACAAGACAGCGGAACAATTCATATTAGAATTCCACTGACCGAAACCGGGCCACAATTCGCTAACCTGAATAATGAGCCGATCGTGATTGGGAGGACAGAAACTGTATGCGACAAACAAAACGAATCTTAACTTTTTGTTGTAAATTTAAAGACTTGCAGTCAGTTTTAAAAAATGAATATATAATACATGTACTCACACTCGGCCGAACGTTTTCGAGTTGTTGAAACTCATCTTCAAGGCCTGAGTTTCAACAACTCGAAAACGTTCGGCCGAGTGTGAGTACATTTATTATTTATTCACAATCTAAAACTGACTGCAAGTCATTAAATTTACAACAAAAAGTTAATATTAAAAACGCAGATCGTTATGGAAGAAGAAATCAAAGCGAATCATTTTTGTATAAACCAGTCTCAGTAACTCAGTCACCTCATTCATTGCTTCAAGTTGGCGGATAGCCAACTAAAATAGTTTTAATAGTGACAACAGCTAATACCGTAGTGAAGGGTTGAACAGCACTAAGGTTTGTCTGTTCAGAGAACTACTTTTTATTTCTCCTGTCAACAGTCGAATACACTAACTTCCAAGATATCCTTGATGCTTGCAGGTTACGTAAAAATAATGTCCGAATCCACGGACTGTAAAGAAGGTTTTGGTTTTCTGATAGAAAGAAGAAGGAGGCTCAGAGAGTGTCCACGAAAACGGTAATTGGAGGATGTTGAGGATAACTTAAGGCTTGAGGAGGCTGGAGTGCTGAAGAAGTAGGCAACTGAAGTTGGAGTTTACAAAACCAAAACTACTTTAAATTTCATTACTTGTAATCGAATTCTATATTTAATTTTTTACCGTGCATTCTCGAAGATAGAAGTCAGATATGGTTTATAGTTTCAGCTTTGCGTAGCCTAAAATACTGCTGCAGCATTTCAAATTGATAACACAATCACTCTCGACAGAGCCTTAAAAAATACAAAATAATGAATCCTAAAAATTATCCTATTATTTTTGTACTGCTTGTATCCGATTATTTACCGCAGGTAGCTGTAGTTCAAAAACGTTTAGTAGAGATACTCACCATGCAGTGACCATAGTATTCTTTAATCAAAATATAAACTACTAATACATTAATAGTGGAATGTCTCAATTCAGTTTATAGCTCATGAATGTTGAGGTATTCAGTCATTTTTTATCTCAAGAACTGCTCACTTCTTTTTTAATTTCCTTCTCTAGAATCTAGTATGAATACAGTATTTTCCTAGTCTAATTGCCTATTATCATAGGCTCATCTTAGCACCTACAGTATCTCCGAGCAGCGAAGATTGACACCGACAAAGTCACAACGGAAGCCTACGAAAATAGACAAGAAAAACTAGTGCTTTGTAGCCTCTAGGTAAACAATCAATAGCATAATGGAAATACCGTTCACAGAAGAGGTCGGTGGCTTTTAGAAAAGTTTCCATACAAGAACATGGTATTGGGAATTAATAAAAAGAATAACTTATTATTATCATGAAAAGGGTGAAGAATCGTGGGACAGCTCGCGCCACTAATCTGCTGCCTTCCTGAATCCTGATGACAGTCTTCCAATACACTATTAGAACACTACAGCTCAAGTACTATTTAAAATAGTTGTTCACTCTAAAAAATATAATATATTTGTTCTGTATATATTTGCTGGTATAAAACACGAGATTCTGCTTTTGAAACTGATTGAAACCTACTTATTCAATGCAATTTCTAATTCAATATACAGCAATTTGATCAAAAGTTGTATGTACCGAATCATCCCATATTTGAACAAAAAGATTCTATGGTTTCGAAACAGTATTTCAAAATCTCTATTGAATTTATTGGAGGGAGATCATGATTTCTCTATCTAAGATTTCTGAATTTGATTTTGAGAGTCAAAGTTGAGGTTTTTGACCTTTTGAGCAAGTAAAGAAATTGAGGGGAAAAAACAAGATTCTTGAGAAAAATAATACTAACTTTTTAAGTGAATTCAACGACTTTCAGTAAAATTTGTATTAAGAATAAGTAGAATTTACTTACTGTGTAGGCCGAACGTTTTCGAATCTTGGAGATCCATTTTCGGCCTAGAGAGTAAGTAAATTCTACTTATTCTTAATAAAAATTTGACTGCAAGTCGTTGAATTCACTTAAAAAGTTAACATTAACAACGCAGTTCGTCATGGAACAAGAAATCCAGAAAAATAATACTTTGGAGAGACCTATACAAATGATAGTAAGTGAAATGCCATCAGGCTTCATAATAATAATAATAATCATCGGGATTAATATAAATGATTTGAGACCTAATCAGAATATCAAGATAACCAATAGTACAATACTAGTAAAGTTACAAAAAAGCGATTGAATAACTGTAAGTTGCACAACGGCCTGAAACTCAATACTTTAAACTTTTAATCCAGTTTTGGAGAACAATAGGTAAAATAGAAGTGAAGAATTCAAGATGATTATCAGTGGAAAACATAGTAGTACCGTAGTTCAATTTAAAATTATTATATTATGTGAGCCTACATATGTCCGACCGACATAGTGAAAGTGAGTACAGTAATTAGAATTGAAACACACGTAATTTTTATGATTCTTCTTTTTGATACCGTTAATTAAATTTCTTTTCTCAGCTATGCAGCTCGATCTTGAATTGGTTTTTTTTTTGCATTAGAGCGGTGTTTCACTAGATAGCCGTCTTTCTTGGTTCGCATTTCTCTAATCCATCCAGGTAGACGGGGGCGGATCTATTGTTTCCGACAACATAATCTGTAATCTAATGAGCTTCCATTTTATTGAAGAGCACAGAGAATTTCTCGATTAGAAAGCAAAACAGTAAATCACTGAAAGGTTTCTTCAATACGAATGGAGTTAAAAAAAAGAATACGCGATTGAATTAATGTCGTATTGCAGACAATGAAGAATTGTCTTTCAAATATTAATAGTCTACTACACGAAATTTCGATTAGTAGCGCCATGATGGATGACAGCGTATATTTTGCTTAATATTTCAGCAATAAGATTTGTATTTGCACAAAGCATGTATTGGAAATTTCATAATTGAATACGCAGTTTAAAAGCATAGCCCATGTTTACAAGATTTCCATCCAATAAGGGAATACAAATACAGATATGAACTCTACAGGGAAAATATTGACTTTTCAATATTAATTTTTATCTGTGCAGAGATGTAGCTCTGTAGCATTGTGGAAAAGGCCGATCAATCTCCTCTTGACTTGATTAATTTGATTTCTTTATTAAAACATTGTCAAAATTTTGAAAACTCTGAGGAATCAAATTTGGTTCTCTTCTTCCCCAAATTATTCACAGTGGAGCCTGGCCAAGCTTCTGGGTAAATTCCAGTGTTTTTGGTTGAAATTATTTTGAAATGATCTTGATTTTCCATTGATTAAGGTTTCCAAATTGAGATTATGTTAAATAAAATATTATGAATTTATTTATTTTTTTGCTGAATTTATTTCAGCAAATGAAGTAGTTTAGTTGTTATGAAAGTTTCTTGTATTAATAATTTTCAATAATATATTTATGATAACCATGAATTTGGTATTATTCTATCGTACTTCAATATGAATTAAGCTGAGAGGATTAATAATATAATTTGCCTGTAGTAGAGCTGAAATGTAACATAATTAGCCATTAAAATAGTGGCGTACAATCTTGTAACATTTTCAAAGATTTTTAGAGTAGCTTCACAATATTATGCCTAATGAATGTTTTAACCAAAAATAGTTATTCATGTATTTAGAGCGTGAAGCGCGACTTTGTCGCTCGAGCCAAAACAGTTACTGCGCGACGCATAGCGGAGCGCAGTAATTTTTATGCGAGAGCGATAAAGAAGCTTCACGCGCGATTTACATACAATATTTTTCCTACAACTGCAGTTCTGAATTTCCAACACAATAAAAACGTTTAGTTTGTAACATCACAGACCGTGCGAGGATTTGGTTAGCGTGCGCCATTGTTGAGGTTATGAGAATTTCATGGATTACATGGTCCACCAATGAGAAGACATCAAAATCAAAACAGAAGCGTAAAGAAAACAGATGGCGAGCGTAAAGTACTTTACCGCTCGCGGAGCAGTAAAGAGGTATTTTACAATTAGTTTTCAGCTCGTAAAGAACTACTTTACGAGCAGTTGTAGGAAAATGATTTCTTTCAACTTCTCAAAATAAATGAACTTCTGAAAGTACTAAGGTACGGTACATAGACATGGTATAATTAAAGTCCCTAGCAATTCAGAGAGAAATAATCACTTATTGATGAAGAACGCTATCAGTGTATTAAAGATGTTTTTGAAAAAAGAATCTTGAATACGCATTAGAAAATGTTCTTTCCATGGAATTAAATACTCTCATTTCTCACAGTCGAGGTAATCTTGCTCCAGAGAGAATAGAAGAAAAATTCTTCTTCTATACTCTCTGTCTTGACAAAGATTGTGGCAGTAGGCTAATAGTTTCTTCTTAGGAGGAACTGTTATAATTGAATTTTAATTGTTTTATCATTGTGTTTAAGATATCGTTTCACCAGTTAATGTGTTGAAAGCCAATATTTGACAATAGTCAAAAACGTTTTGGTTCAAATTCAAATTTGTCAAGTCCTTTTTAATATGATTCTGAAATGATTTTCACCTCTTTTTATTGAATTATAGCAATTTACTCTGATTGCAGGAAAATGAGTGGAATTTCCCTAAATAGCACACAAATCTTACAGTTCTAATTAGAGAATTGCTAGCAACTTCCAAGCCAATAAATCTAAATTTTATAAATTTTTTTGAGCATGAAGCCGACATAGGTCTGAGACCTGTGCGTGGGTAATGAGTTGGATGTTGGTGATTGATGAGCTGGACCTACAGTTTTAGGTTATATCAATGATCGTGTGCATTTTCGTCTCAAGTTTTCATTTTCGTTCAAAGACTTTCATGAGCGAAGTTAGGATACACTCGACTCTCCATTCACAAAATTGTATGATAGGATATTCTGCCATAGTGGATATAGTTTTGTATAATTTTCTAGGTTTTAGGAATTCTAGGCAACTAGAATACCCCATGCACCAATTCCATACAGAAAATATACTACACGCCCGCATCATCGAGAATCACCAACCTCAACGCACAAAATGGCAATATGGCCCGTGTTGTGTTTCCTGGTCTACAATTCTGACGCAGTCAGTTGGTTTGCCACCACAGTCAGATGCTTTTTGTAACAACGAAATTTATTCCAACAGCCTAATTTGTTGGTGTTTAGTGTAGTAAAATAATAATGTTTTTGCACTGCAGTTGTAGCCTATATTGTTTCAATCAGGGTCTGACTACACTGACGAAGTTCAACTATGCCATTCATGAATAATTTGATGCAACGAATCAATAGTAGAAATATATATTTCAGTGGAGTATTCTGCGTAAACGAAAAGATTCTATGATTGGGCCCTAAATGAGAATTTAATTAACAGAAATTTTATGAGACAAATTCACCTCAAAAAGTATGGTAGAATATTCATTCAATTGAAAAAGAAATAAAACAAGAAACTTTCCGAGTGTTTTATGTTACATTCCAAACCCTTTCGCTCGACCCTTCGAATGTTCCTCTTCTGTCCTTGAAACCTAGTGCATTTTTGCTAGAACTAAGGTCATGCTCAAACTTTTAGATAGGCTATATTCTAGTGATATTTCCATTTGTGGAATCAATAGTTGTATGCTCTCTCGCGGAAGAAGAATGAAGGTTACAGTTTTGTCATTCCAATTGCATGCAGAAATGCACGGCATTCAAGCGCCATCAAAGTTCTAGGACTCTGTTGAATCGATATTCCAACTTTTGAATGGTTTGTTACCAAGCAACCACTGTTTGGAATAACACTAACACGAATATCGAATGATGGTCTATTACTCAATTGGAAGTTATTATAGCACCAGCTATTGGTTTTACCATTATGGTATGTTCGATATTCCCAATAAACTAACTATTAATCTGGAAGAGCATTGCCAAGGTTTGCTACAATAGATTTCGTATAGGTGCTGTATTTCGTAAATAGATGTTGATAGGTTTCGTATTTAACTACTAACTGGGTAACTACTAACTAAATGTGCAGTATCATTTGTTTATAAAATAATGCAAGTTAACGTACGTTTTACATGAAAATATTCTATATCATTGTTCAACAAAAACAATTTCAATAAAATATTTGTTCAACATATAGGCTTTATAATTGTCCACTATGAACAACTTCATGATTGTCCATCTTTGTTCAACAAATTGAAATCATTGATGAAGCATTCGCATTGCCATGGATAATGGGCAAACAGTCGAGGAAGAAAATTAATAGGTTAATTTATAATGAGAGAAATATTACCTGTTCTTCGTAAAATTCGGATTTTATTAGGGGTGCAGTATGGGGTGAAGGAGTTTCCATAAAGTACATGAGTAGGAGGAAAGTTTAGCTGGAAATGGAATTCCATCCAAAAACCATTTCTCTGGAATCGGAAGAGCTTTAGTCATTTTTTATTACGTGAACGAAAACTACATTTCTCAAGAACTGCATGAAAGGTTTAGCGTAATGGCATTCTTATAAGCGCCAAGTGAGAAGAAAGTTACGTATGCTCTAATGTTTCGTGTGCAGCTCGTCACGGCATTGAATGAAAAAATAAAATGAAGCTGTTAATTCAACATTAATTATTGTAATATTCGTGACTCAACTTTCTCTGGAATGAGAACATTATCAAGTTTTACGTAAGAATAACACACGAGAAAATAAACCTAGTAGAATCTAGAAGGAGCCAGTAGCCATGTCCTGATCTTGATGAGTCTTGAAGTTCAAAGCCAAACTGTGTTTTTGCTGTGTGTAATCACAATAAAATCTATCTGACAGATGAGGTGTATTTGAAACTTCCTGCAGTACCAATGAATTGGGAGTAAAAAAGTCCGATTTCCTGGCAAACTGGGTTAAGTTCTGGACAAAACCAAACTGTATAATAATTTATCCATTAATGCGGTATTTGTATACCTGTTCTTGATCATACTCCATTCTTATATTGATGATATCTCGTAATACTCTTAGACATCCGTTGCTATAATTCTGCTAATCAGTTGCGAACCGTGCAAGGATAGAGGAGTTTTATCCCAATTCTCAGACAACACTAAATATTATTATATATAATGTGTGTCTTATAAAATGGGAGGTGAAAAGCTTTTTCTCAAATGATAATTCGTTAATATATGCCACACCGACATATGTGTACAATAAGCTTCTACTTCTACATCTACAATAAGCTACAGTATTTAAAAATATTGAGAAATATGCTGTTACTGTAATATAGAATAAAGGTATAGCCCACATATATTCAATTAGCCTATTTACTAGCGATTAGCAATGCAATCTTTTGTCTACTGCGCGACCGTATAAATTAAAAAAACTTCATATTTCAAAGACATTTCATCACTTTTACAATATTCTTTGAGTCTTCTAGTTTCTGCATTTGATTCTAGTCTCAAGCAAAATACGCAAGCGATTATATTGGGAACAATAGTCAAAATACTGTACCATATTCAAAAATTCCCGTTTCAAAGTTTTTTGGCTTCATAATTTTAGGATAAAATATTCCTCCACAAAAATATCTATCTGACATTACGAGTAAGAGAACAAGGATAGTAAGCAATCTTGTTGATTATGAGCCACAGATATGACGTTGTTTTTTTCTTAAAAAATTATCGGACAGGAACCTGGCAGCCGTCTTTCTTCAGAGTTCTTCGACCGTTTCAGGTAGGAGTTCATTTCACAGTACGCGCCCCCTTCTTGATTGGCATCGGGACCAGAGTGCGTAACGTGTGACGTGGGCCAAGAACCCGTCGGCCCGCCATCCTAGCAGCAGCCACCAAAACAAAACCCTCGTGCTGCACCAGCCACAGCCAGCGACGGGGAAAGACACACAAAAGAAAGACAAAATTGTGACAAAGAAGAAAAAAAACGGGTCCTAACTTTTTTCTCTCTTGTCTGCAACCGACCAAGATCAAAGCTTCCTTTCTCCAAATTGTCCTTCAGCCTTTGTTTTCAGTAACTGTCTTTCAACTTTTTCCTAACACCATTTAATCAACGCAATGGATTCAATTCGGAAGTGATAGCCGCGAGCCGTAGCAGGTATCTGTTCAATCAGTAGAGATAAGCTGCGTTCTCATAGGTCCGATTAGATTGGCCAGCAAAAAGACACTGTTCTCTGCTGTATAATCACTTCCCGGTGGTTCGGAACCCACCTAAAACTGTAGGTCCAACTCATCAATCACTTTCATCCAACTCATTACCCACGCACAGGTCTCAGACCTATGTGGTCTTCATCCTCAGAAAAAAATTTGCTCACCTTTCGACAAGAAAGGTGAGCTAAAGGTGATATATGAAACCACCATTTTATAAAAACACAACAACGTAAAGATCACGAACTTCAAATAGTGAAATTCTAAACCAACTCAGTGACACCATCCCGTTATAATCATTATAATAGTGTAATACATGAAACCAAGATTGTACTAGTAACATATTTTGCTTGTTTTTTTTTTAACGAAGGTTTACAGTTATGTAGATGAATTATTCTTGGAATCGATTTTAACTTAAATTGTAATCAATGTTCATTCGCTTTGTTGAGTGAAATATTGAATTTGTTCTAAAATATTTAAAAAAAATGTATTATGAATCTGTCTGCCTGATTATATCATGCGGCAGGAGTGTACGAATTATGTAATCAAATATACTGAATAAATAAAACAATGTAAAATAGTAAAACGTAAGCTTAAGACTGACCACCAGATTTAAAACGCTAATAATTAGGATTACCATGTGCTCATAAAATAAGGCAAACACCACCTTCCATTCTGAGGTAGTAATAAATTTGACCACTAGCAGTTTAATGTAGGTTAAGACAGCTTAGATGGGCTGCTATATTCGGATGTGGTAGAACACGAATTGAAGTTCTAGAGCTGAAGGTGGGAGGAAGTTTCCTATTCACCTGGATGAAAGCATTATTGTATTGATTACCCACGCAAACTTATCCGTTAGAATGAGAAAAAAAAAACAGGATTTTGATACAATACAGTTTACAATTGGTGGCCTCGCCTAAATATTATAAACGCTGAGATCCAGATTCCAAACCAAACCAGCCAAAGAAAACTAGAAAGATCGAACAAATACAGTATGAACCATTGTAGCTAATGTTGCAATGATATTTGAAATTTTCAGTAATCATTTTTGTGGACTCAACAAATATTTATAGACAGATTTCTTTATGTAGAATCTGGATTAAGTAGAGGTTTAAATAAAATATGGAGTTCTATTAATTGAAACTGAATTTAAAATAATGGAAAACTATGCAAAGAATTGAGGATCTTAGGACTAAAAAATCCGAATGCGCAAGTTTTACACTTTTAGAGCTCGCTAAACGCGATCTTAATCCAAACTGGAAGCCGAAGTAAAAAAATGTATTACCCACATATTCTCAACCACTATTATAAGGTGATAGGAGCGGACAAACGGTAACTTACACTCATAGCAGTAATTGAAATTAAATTTCAAATAAATAAGAACTGAGCTACATTATTAGTACTGTCGGGTTTCTTTAAGAAATTATATTTTCGGAAGATGAAGCCCAAATAGGTCTGAGATCTGTGCGTGAGTAATGAGTTGAAGGATGGTCATGGTTCCGAACCACAAAAACTCTCTCATTATAACCGCAATAGAGTGCTCTACTTTTTACCCATCTTGGATTAAAGATAACCATGTGTTATCCGCTTTTATAATTGCATAAACAACTTCCGCCCCTCCATTCCTTAAAGATAAGCTTTAATAGACTGTCTCTTCTAGTAAGAAAATGAAAACTGTGCAATTTTACTGATGGAAAGCCATTCGAGGCAAAGTATTACAAAACTTCTATATTTTTTAAATTAAACCACATTTTCTAGCATTACTTATTTCAAACTTTTATGGAACTAAATTTGATCTAATATTCTAGTATAGTAACTATAAATGTAATAAAATTACTACACATGTTATCGGGTTATTTGAGGTGGAAAATCGCTTAGTAAATCAATAGATAATAGGAAATTCATTACATTGGCAAAAAATACTGTCAAGATCGTTAGAACATAACGCTAGGATTTAAAACGGTTATTTAAACTCATATTACAGTAGTTGTGTTCGTGAGTAGAATAATGATCAGATCATGGGATACTAACTAATTCGGATGATAACCAAACGAAAAATTAACAGGAAAGGCATCACAAGTGAACAGTGAAGGTTACACTTCTCAATTTGAGCGAAATAGACGTCTAATCTAAAACAATGACTAACATAGGAAAAGAGAGGATGATTTAATAGAAACTGTTACTTCATTTAGCCTAATGAACCAGTCATTTACGTAAGCTACCGGGAATGATAATGATTGGACAGTGCGACAGTGGGTGTGTGATGTTTGGTAGTCGTAAATTAGAAGCACCTGTCCTGACACGGAACTATGCAACTGACGACAAAATTAGCTTCAATAATTCATTATCAACTACCTTGCATGACCTTACCTAACCACGAGGTACATGCTACAAGGAAAAATTACAAATTGAATGAAATGTCTGAATTATTTGTCATTTTTTTTGATCTCAGAGGGTAGAGAAGTGTTGGTGTGTGTAGTAGATGCATTCGGTAGCTAATACTGTTGAAATTCAATTTTTATTATGAAGTTGAAAGTCAAGAGTTTAGAGAAATACCTTTAATAAACCTAAACTTCACTATACTTTTCAAATGATGAGATTCAACACAATTGTAGTACTATAAGGACTGATCAGAACCTCAAATGCTTTAAGGAAAGCTTCTGGGAAAGGTCAAAACTAGTTCAAAAGACTGTACAGTGATGAAAACAGAAACATAGACCATGGAACTAGGTAAATAAAAAAATTCAAAGGATTATTGTATTTGTACGGATTTTACATGATGAGTAAATAATGTTCCTAGAGCCTAGAGCTAAACAAAATGCAGTTACTCACTATAAACCTGACAGAAATCGTCATAATTTTCACAAACACAGATGAAAGGTGGGTATTAAATTCAACTATTTTTTAAGATCATAGATTACCACTGTCCCTAGTCCTTGTTAAACTAGAACTAAACAAGCTGCAGCAGAGTTTGACAGGAATTGCGTACGACAGGAATCGTTCACAATTTTTATTTTTTAAACAATGACTGCAACAGGTTAAAAAGGTACATGAAAGTGTTTACTATCGTCTAAGGATGATTTTATTGATATTTCAAGTTCATTAACACTCTATTGTATTAGTAATTATTGACAATCAGACAATGACGTTGCACTGACAAGTTCTAGATTTGTCGATCCAACATTGGGCATGCATACTATGAAAATGTGCTGATAAAAATATTGCTTGTATTGTTCGCGGTACTTTTTATTACGAAGCAAACAAATGCAATTATTGAAATATTGTAAATTTTCTAATATCAAAACTAACATTGTATCTTAATTTAAATTGTGATCTTTACTCACTAAAACTGGAGAGATGCATTTCACTTCTAAAGAGAAGCTTCATCAGCCATCGGCTGAAATGCATCCCTCCAGTATCTCCAGTATAAGTGATTGAAAATGATAATTTAAATAGAAATACAGTGCCAGTTTTGATATCAGATTGTTCATCAAGTATTTCGTCATGGAAAACATCACAAATATAAATTTCCTTTGATTGTCTCTTCATTTCTTTGAAAATAGTCTGATTAGTTTGAATAGCCCACTTTCAAAGAAATACAGTGCCAGTAAGTAGATAATAAATAGTGGATAATAAATTCAACGTAATTATCGAACTACAGTATCAATGCAAATTTATTATTGACAGCTTGCATTTCATGGATAACATCACTATTGTAGCAATAAATTGCAATTTACTATTACTTATACATTAGTAATATGGTAATGTATTAGAGAGCTATTAGTATCCCTCAAAAACCAGTTTGCCAAAGGATTATGGGTAATAGAAGGGGGGGGGGGGAATGATTAAAGTTGGAATAAAGTGTATTAAAACCACTGTAGCACCTCCTGAAGGAATCCAGCAGGCTGGATGGCAGCATGGCACTCGCAAATACCACGCCAATTATATTAGTTTTATAGTAGGATAGTTTTCTTTTTTTTAAAGTGGAGAAATGATACTTTCAGATTTTCAAGTGATATCTGATATCAGAAACACTTGCAACTTGCAAGGCATGCATTCGAACAGCTGTTTGTGTGCGAATTCTGTGATGGTTACCTATAGCAATGAATACAGATACTATATTTAGTATATATATATAGATACTATATATAGTATCTGTATTCATTGCCTATAGTTTTATAGCCTTTGTAGCATTCTTAAATCCGGCTAAATAAATTTAATTAGCCTACCCCATCTTCTTTAACTATCCACTCCTCCCACTCATTTCTCAAACGATTTATTTTTCTATAAATATAAACCGATATAACGGAGTATCAAAGAAACCGACTAATTTACATGAGATAATCAGTTTGCTGAAAGGCAATGCACCTTTTGCAATGAATACAGATACTATCTAGATAGTATCTGTATTCATTGCCTTTTGTGATTTCTATAAATATAATTATGCTTACCGATTCAAAAAAATTGCAAACGGCAGCTCTCACAATAGCATTTTTTTTCTTCTTAGTTCCCAGATCTTACAAAATTTTCTTTTTGATTTTTTATTACTCATTTGCAGTGAGCAGTCGGGTCTTTTGCACTATAACCCCGTATTCATTAAATTATTTTTAATTTGCCCCCCCCCCCCCCACTACTCAATAGAGACCTCACACTATGAGGAAGCTAGAAGCTAGAGTCTAGAATCTTCCTTTTAAGAGCAAGAGCACAGACGGTCGGGCAATGGCACGATTCAATAAGCCCCCTGTCGGGTCCTTAATATAATTAGCCTTATGACACCTGAAACCTTTCCTTGGGAAAACCTTGGAATTACTGTATATAGAAGCGCACAATTCAATCATTCAAATCGAGCCTTGAATTTGGAAAAACTGTAATGATATACTTTTTTCATGATTAATATTTCTACTACTTTACGAAATTCTAAATATTCTGTCTAATATTCTTGTGAATGCAATTAACAAAAACATTATACAATGATCAAACCCTAGTAGTTAGTTAACATCTGTTAATTGATTACAATGCTTAGTGTTGCTTTTAAAATAATTATTGTTGACAACATGCTCAAGGATGTTTGCAAACATTATGAGTAAAATAAAATGTAAATGCATTTGTAGTGGAAATAAGCGCAACTCCCCTTCTACTAAATAGTAACTAATCCTCATTTTAAAAATAAAGATGGAAATATGATCCATCTCCTCATATCGCTCACGTAAATCAACAATATTATAATGAGGTTTTGTTTCTTATTAATAATAATAATACCTGGAAAGGAGTCTTACCTCTAATTTTTGAGAGTATTCCTCAGCCAAACGCTCATTCTGTCTGCTGAGTTCCTCGTTTTTCTCGAGCAATGCCTTGCCCAGCTCAGCAGCCAGCATGAGGTCCTGCTCTTTCTGCTGGAGCTGGGCATAGACATCTTCGGGATCAGCCGACGGCTCCAGGCTTCGGGACTCCACGTCGTAAATGTAATCCTCCAGATCGTATTTCGGCTTCATTTTGCCCTTACGCATCATACCATCGTGGAATAGTTCCTGATTGCGACTCTTGACTGCATACATCTATCCGATTCTTGATGCAGTGAGACAATAATTTACAAGACTTGCCAAAACTAGTTGCGTGCCGAGTTCGTAGCACGTGAAAATGAGCGTCACCTCTGGTCGATGCCTGTTTCAAGTGCTGATAACAGAAGCTGCGTTAATATCAACGCTAGCTTAGTCGACACTGATGTTTACAAAATGCACGTCCAAGTATTCGAGAAAAAACTACTTGCATCAATCCTAAAATCTAGCATTACTAAACCACTAATTTTTCCATCACAACACATGAATCGGGATACCACATCATGTACCGGGCGCAGTTTTAACGTTCAAAAACAAAATACAATATACCGATTAAATTCACCCCGGCTCTTTCATGTTCACCGCTGAAAGTATTATCAACGAAACACGTATGCTTGTAATCACAATTAGTGTATCACTGAAACAGATTGAACAGTCACGGTACTGATCAAAAACAAAAACTTCAACTGAAGCCGAAAGAAACTAATCTTTGTACCTTGAGTTACTTCACTTTCAAACTGACCTGTTGTAATGCGTGCTCTGGCAGGTACAAACTAAACTCCTATCGTCCTATCACCAAGCCACCGATTCTTTCCCCACCACCGACAACACAACGAAAGCCCGAATAGTTTCACCTTAGCGCTACCTGCTGGCAAACAAAGTAATCACGATAGTGTTGGCTAGACAAAGGAAGTGGCGCAAAACAACAACACTGTTATCAACTGTCCAGTGTTGTATCAGTAATCAGGTAATATCCACCCTGTCATTAGTGTAGTGTTATTATTTTTTACTATTAGGTGACCTTTAGAAAAGTATTTAAAGTAGACAAACCAATCTCTGTCAAGATAATGAGCTTGCACAATCATGAATAATGAGCTTTTTTACTTCTGGTTGCGGTACTGTAAAATATTAATAACTGTCCATCCGAGACCGAGACAGCATTCAGAAAATTACATATAATTAATTAGGCCGGTGAGTAAAGGCGAAGTTGAATTAGATATTGTAACAACCATTTTTGCTTGTTTAAAGGCTGCCATTGCTATTTATAATGTAAACATTGAAGCGTCGCTTCAAGTTGACATTGTTTATACTCTCTCTTTTTTGTTAAATGGGAGTCTTGATTATTCTATATTATTCTCAGGGGTGCCCACCCTACCGCCCACCCTCCCTTAGTCTCATGACGCACCCCCCCTCCTAAATTTAGCACCAACCCCCCCATAAATTAGGCCGCCCCCTAAATTTAGCACCAACCCCCCCCCCATAAATTAGGCCGCCCCCTAAATTTAGCACCAACCCCCCCCCCATAAATTAGACCCCTCAAAAAAATGCGAAAAAAACCGTATTCTTTCTAAAACTAAAAGAAGATTTTTATAACTATTGAAAAAATTCAAACCCAGTCGATAATATACAAAATGTATGTATATTTCTTGAGATTCTTTACATAGGTAACATTTTTTTGTAAAGGCAAAAAAGAAATATCAATGAAATGAATATATGAACTTCTGCTCAATAAACTTAATTGCAAAATAGCAAAAAAAAAAATTTGAACCTAAATGGTTTTTAAACAATAAAATATTATTACAAATACACAATGTTCAATAAAAATGAAATACCTATAAGTTTATGTTCGGTGTACCAATTACATTAAGGTTAAATAATTCTACAAAGTTGTTCCTTTAAAGGAAGTGAAAACAATGAGTTAATAACTTCATTTGTAAAACACAAAAATTCAAAATACTAAGTTATTTATTGGACAGTAGTTAAACAACAGGTTATTTACTTAGTGTAGTATCTTGGGAGAATTTATGTATGGATGAAGTACATAAAAGGCACACATTTCATGTATAGTTATTTACAACACACAATCGAAAGAAGTGTCTTTCAAAAACAAAATAAAGACATAGTTATAAAAAAATTACTGAATTTTTAGTATTTAGTAAGTTTTGCTTTTTCAGTTCTCACTTATTAGTAAGTAGTTATCGTAAAATACATGAAAACATCAACAGTTTGAAGTCAAACATTTTAAATTTGTAGGCTGTGACCATCTACAAGTTAGCTAGGAACCTTCTAAGCTTGTTAAATCTATCTCTCTGAACCCCACATAGAATAAGTTTTTGTCTTTGGGATGAGGAAACAGAAAACCTTTCAATTATTTCTTCGTTAGAAATAGACTCAAGTACATCTTTTTCTGCAGCTAGAACCATTAGATTATACAACCATGAGTCTCTCATAGCTGATCTGAGTCTGTTTTTGTCACGTTAAGCACGGTTTCAATCAACTTCACGCCCCCCAAACGTTTTTTGGAAACCTCCCCCCCCCCCCAAGAATTTCAATGACGCAGTCCACGTCATAGCCCCCCCCTGTGGGCACCCCTGTTATTCTAGTAAACTCTCAATCCTTGAGTAAACAGAACAGCCTGGAAAATCGAAGGCCCTGGATCTTTCTCGATAACTACAAGCCCAAATTTGGCTAAAGCTGAGGATAGACTTATGTCTCTTGATTTCTTGTATAAAAGCACAAGTGGAGTTGCAGTTAAAAACCAGGAGTATGCAAGAGAAGTCTCAGCTGCTATAAGATTGCTTACAATAGTTCTAGTACAAATTGATTCTAGTACAAATAAGTGGAAGGCTGCCTGGGCTCTGACCTCTGATTCTGTAACATATCGAGAGGGAGTGATTTCACTAAATTCTTTTAATCATTATTGTGTTGAATCTGTGGATAGGGTTAAAAGAGATATTGTGAAGCCAATACAAATGTTTCTGCAAAAGATTGTTTTGATAATGTAAATGTTAGAGGAAATAAATGTTTTAAGTGGAGACCTGCTTTGGTAGATAACGTTTTAAAGGTGGCAAAACATTTGAGCAACTCTTGCAGTGATGATTATTATGTCTAATGAATAATAAGACAAAGTTGTCTCAAGCCAAGGGCAGATTAAAGGGGGGCGGAGGGGGCGACCGCCCCCCCCGAGGGCTTGCACATTTTAAAAAATTAAAAAGGGTAACACTTGTGACATGCACACGGTTCAAATTTTAATTGTCCCGCCACAGACGGAATACCTCCAACTTGTCTTACCACTCCGCCTCCGCCGGCCGGGAATTAATGTTGTAATACTTATTTTGTCTTATTTTCTATATTACCTTTACTTTATCTTTAACTGTTGACATAATTTTAATTCAATGACGAATTAACAAATGACAGAGAATGAAGGAAATCTTATATCAAGTGAAATTAGTTTGAATAAGATTAATCTTTTATAGAATAGGTAGGGGCATATAAATCTCTGTTTGTTTTTGACCTAATACATATTTATTGTAGTACTGGTATTATGGAACATGAAAGAATGTTAAGATTAATTTAAATATATATATAAGTCTAAAAATCATCACGATCACGAATAAATTGCTTAGACTCTGTTCATTTCTCTGTAAATGTTGATAAAAATTAAGCTAGCAAAGCAATTTTTGTTCAAGACATATTGTATTGTAAAAAAAAATTTGTATTCCAAATTCCACATGAATATACAGAAATAAACTACTCTAGCTAGGGGAAATTTGATTGTTCTTAAACACGAAAAAAATATATTTCTACTACATTTTAAGTGCTAGAATGGTGTAAAATGCGGTTAAAGGCTATTTCCAAAAATTTTATTCCATAACCCCCCCCCCCCTCGACCAACGGGTATTTATGGGGTATGTCGCCCCCTCCCATAACAATTCATTAATCCGCCACTGTCTCAAGCACATTTATTGAAAATAGTGAGATACTAGTAAGTTGGGGAAGTGATAGCCGCGAGCCGTAGCTGGTATCTGTTCAATCAGAGAGATAAGCTGCGTTCTCGTAGGTCCCGTTCGTAACGGTGACCGATTAGATTGGCCAGCAAAAAAGACACTGTTCTCTGCTGTAAAATCACTTCCCGGTGGTTCGGAACCCACCTAAAACTGTAGGTCCAACTCATCAATCACCATCATCCAACTCATTACCCACGCACAGGTCTCAGACCTATGTGGGCTTCATCCTCAAAAAAAAAAAAAAAAAAAAAAAAAAAAAATGTTACTCCATTATCAATCTCAAACAAACTCCTTGTTTGCTTCCTAAACTACTGTAATTGTTCAATTTAGTACCATGTCCTAACAATTCTTTTTCTGTAGATCAAAACGCAACGTTGGAGAACTTTTTTACTCTATCGGCGAACTTATGGTTTATGTATTATTCGGTTTCGGACACTCTTCTTCAATGAGCTTCTGTAATTTCAAGTTCTGTGTAATGGGTTTGTCATTCAATTTCTTATCGATTTCGTCTCTGCACTTTTTTCAAGAAAATCCCATTCAATTTTTTGTAGTTTTTTCGTCAGTTGTGAATGTAAGATGAAAATGTAAAACGATAAGCTATCCATTCTCTAGTACCACCAGGTAATTTCCTTCTTTATCCAAAACTTTGGTGCTTGTTCAATACTTTTCCGCGCAATTATGGACTTGTTATTAGATTTAATTGAAACAAACTTCGGTACTAATCCCAATTTCAGGCATGTCTATTGAAGAATATGTTCCTCTCTGGTAAACCAAACTTAAAGTTTAAATTCGAAATAGAATTTTATCTGTTCTGCTTTGACTCGCTCTTCTTCTATTGTAAACCCTCTTACTCAATGTATGAACAGAATACTGCAGAAAGGGAATTTCCCTGATGAACTTAAAATCTCTAAGGTATGCCCTATATTTAAAAAGGGGACAAACGATAAGCCAGAAAGCTATCATCATCCAGTATCTTTAGTATGGTACCTGTTCTGTCTAAACTAATTGAGATTATTATATTGAACAAGTAAATGAGTTTTTAAAAGAAAATAACATTATTGTCTGGTACTCAGAGTGGTTTTAGAAAGACAAAGCAACAGTGGATGCAATTGAGAGTCTGGTATGTGAGGTTATTCAGGCCTTTGAAAGCATGTGCTATTTATGCTCAGGTCACCTTTGTGACCTAAGTAAAGCATTAATTTGACTGTGTGGACCATGCTGATGTGTTGGAGAAGCTCCATTATTATGTCTTTCGAGAGGAGTCTCTGTTTCAGGAGGGCTCAATCGTGGGCCCTCTATTATTTTGAATTAGTATTAATTACTTGCCTCACAATGCTACGAGCAGAAGTGCTATATGCAGATGACACAACATTTTTAATAGGCCTTACGATTGTGAACAGGACATAGTCAATAATGTAAGGTTTTTGGGGGTTCAGGTTGATTACAAACTGAGAGGGGGAAAACATAATAGATTATCTGAAAACTAGGCTATCTAGGGTAGTCTATCTCATTGGACGACTGAAACAATGTGACTTTAAGCTGCATAAGAATGGCTAATTTTGAATTTTTTCAATCTATCATGAAATATTCATATGTATTATCTTGCTGTGCAGAACTGACCTTTTTGAGTCGCGGCGGACGCGTTTCGTAAGGCCAGACCTTACATACCAGAAAACTAGTCAGTCTGCAACCAAGCGCCGAAGAAGAACAACATAGTTCGAAACGCGTCCGCCGCGACTCAAAAGAGTCAGTTCTGCACAGCAAGATAATACATATGAATAGTTCTACTGCAGTTCACGAAAAATGGATAACCACAACAATAACTATCATGATATATTGTATGGGGAAATTCGCCTAGGGTTGATGAAATATTGAAGCTACAAAGAACGTAGTCAGAATTATGAATGGCTCAGCTCCTCTACACCACTGCAAGCCCATATTTGTTGAATTACGAATAAAAACAGAAGTAAATTTGTACATTTTTGACGTACAACCTGGCATTCCCTTTAAAAAAATTACCAGCAATGACTTTCAATAAAGATATTCACAAACATGATACATGCAATAAGGGAAAATTAGCTCGAGTACTGTAGATTGTGTAAATCTCTCAAAAGTCATTTGGTAATGACCAAAAAAGTTTATAATAAGTTTTTCAACTTCATTAACAAGATAAGTAAGACTTTCCTTCAGAAATTAGATGAGTGGCTTATAAAAAACCTTTTTATAGCATTGAGGAGTTCTTTGAGCACACAGATATGAACTTTTAATTTGTTCTTGATTGCAATGAATTGTAACTATGCTTTCATTTTGTAGCTGTTTATTGTATTAATAACATTTTGTTGTAAATTTAACAACTTGCAGTCAGTTTTATATTGTGAATATATAATAAATGTTTATTATATTTTTGTTATATACATTTATATACTGTTATTATAGTATATATTATTATTTTAAAAATATTATAATATTATATATTTATTATACGTGAATGCCCAGCTTAAGATTAGAGCAACAAAAACATTATTAATACTTGGATTTCTTGTTGCATAACGATCTGCATTGTTAATATTAACTTTTTGTTGTAAATTTGATGACTTGAAGTTAATATTAACAATGCAGATCGTTATGCAACAAGAAATCCAAGTATTAATAATGTTCTTGTTGCTCTAATCTTAAGCTGGGCATTCACGTTCCGATTTGCATTACGACTTGCAGTCCAACCTCCAAGGTTGGACCCGATAACGGAACGTGAATGGGCTTGTTGGATAGTTGGAATTGTAGATGGACGACTTCCGACTGTCGACGGTGCTGGAGCGTGTGTGGGGGAGTCGGATCAAAGTCGTCCAACTTATCTCAGTCAGTGCTTGACCTTCAGGCAAGTTCGGGCAACATCGGTTACATATTTCGGCTCGAGAGCGATGCTCACAGCTGACTAGGAATAAAGTTGGATTGCAAGTAGGAGCGTGAGTGGAGTCGACTATCCAACTAGCAGTACTGCAGGTCGTACTACAAGTTGGAACGTGAATGCCCAGCTTACATTATAATCTTCCACATCGGTCGCGGTCGCAAGCCACAATTATTAAGAATAAATTACACCAGCTGTGTAAATTTTATTGAAAAATCAGCTGATGGTTCTAAACATGTGAGTGCCTTCATGTACTTTGATATTGTTGAGCTCAGCTGATGTAATTTAGCCTAAATTGTGGCTCGTGATTGCAACTGAAGTGGAAGATTAGGTAACTTCAAGCCCCTTGGTTGGCAACTATGCCACCAAACACCAAGGGGCATAATTATTGTTGACAGTAAATTTTGCTTTGAAAAGTCAAAAGCATAAATGACAGTAGTGTCACACATTCATTCATGTTCAATTTATACATAATACATTTCTGGAAATACGAATAATTGAAATTTGAACCAAATGTTGTCATCTTGAAACGAGGATTAAATAGGAAATTTAGTTTGGCAGATAACAAACCAATACTGAACTACAGCATGGTACTAGATTTTACCAAGAAAATAAAACAAAGACTCAATCAATCTAGAATTTTATGAGCATTTAATTTAATTGATAAACTTATTATCCAAAGAAAAATAGAATAAAATGAGTTTCTCCAAGATTTAACTTATCAGTTTTTAGATATAAATAAAATATTATTCATATAAATAATAATTTTTTCTTTATACAGATATAATACAAACTGATGAAAATTATTAAATGAGGGAATTTATCGAAAATTGCGAATTATATATATTTCCTAGACCAAATTATAATCAAAATAATATCATTCATACTCATAATAACATACAACTATGTATAAAGCTTTAACAAATATTTCACAATATTATGGAGCAAGATTTTATGTTCATTATGATAAATTGTGAGAAAATAAAAAATATAACAATTATAATTACAGTAAAAAGAATAAGAAATAACAATCTGAAAACTGAAATGATGCTACACAATGTATTTTTTGAAATAAAAATATATTAACCAAAATAATTTCATTTATTCTAGTGCTGTAAATAATATCATTCCTCTGTAGAACATAAAAACGATTTCTATATTCATTATATTGCTGGCCCCATATGTCAAAGCTCTACCAAAAAATGTTATTTACATAATATATTGTGTTATTGATAGAAATTAATGAGTTACAGTATTTACAAAAATTATTTTGTTATTTACACCATTTTTTTGCATTAAAATTCATTTCCTGGTTACACTCAGATCATTTAATAATGTTGAAAAAGTTGGAATATTTGGGTGTAAGGTGGACATGGGCAAACATTTCAAAGAGAGGGCCAGATGAAATGAGAAATTATGTGAGCAGGTCAAAAAAATTTATCAATACTAATTTTTAAGAGATAAATTTTCTTACATTTGTTCTTTAGTATTGAATTTAACCTCAATGATAATCATCCTCAATAATAAAAAATATAGTAGAAGGACAAAAAAATCTTGCTTTACTCATGGAGGGAGGCATTGATCCAATGGATATCAGCTTTTCAGGCAATCTAATTATTGAATTTTTATATCCACTTTTAAAACAAGTTAATAAGTTTGTTTTCACTGATGTCTGGTATTGCAATGTCTGATGGCGTTTTTTTGCTAAGAGCTCTAAAAGCTTAATTACTTTTTACTATGGATAAGAATGATTCAAATAAAAAATATACAATACTAAAACTTATCAATGAGTGGATATTTTAGTAATGAATAATCAATAATCAAACTAGTTTCTTATTTTTGTAATTGCTGACCAATTAGAAGCATTTATTGGTTTCAAAATATGAAAACTTCTTTATCCACTGACAAAAGAGGCAGGAGACTTTTAGTAAAAATGAACAATGAAAAACAAAAACGTTTGCTGCAATTGACATTTGAAAATTAGGCCTCCATCTTCATAACGCACTGTCAAGGTAATATGACCAAAACTCGAAAATGTCTGAAATTGAAATTGAGTTATGACCACCATTGGAATCAAAATTTCTTATTTTTCCCAATGTTATTTTTTTGTTTATTTTTTACGTCTTGGAGGTTCCAGTTAAGGGGTATAAGACAAGTCAGATTAACAATTATTCAATCTTATACCCTAGTTACCATAATTACTATATCAATTAGTTGAGGTGAGGCTGAATTTTGATATGAAAGGAACTCTTGTACACTATAAGAAGCTTTATCAGCTAAATATTTATAAGGCCATAACTCTGTGTTAAACAAACTGTATAACTGCATTCTTTAGTTTACTTGTGTCTGAAAATGAGAGATGTTTTAGCTAGTATACAGCCATTATTGTGATGTGGCTTTAAAATTCTTCTGTGTCACAAAGATATATCATGGAAAAGGCACGAATGGTTTTGCAGCCTTAAGCCGCATCTCCACCAACCGAACATGTCTGCCAAACTTTGTTGGCGAACACAAAAAATGGACAAACATTAAACATATGGGTCACCAATCAAGTTTGTGAATTCAATTGAAATGTTCGGTCTATGAGCGAACAGTGACGACCAACAACAGGTTCCCACCACATGTTCGAGGAGGCATCCACACCAAACCAACACCAAAAAATGTTTGGCGACATCAGCTGATTCCAGCAAACACTGCTCGCCGAGCATGTTTGGTTGGTGGAGACGCGGCTTTATAATACAGCTGAGTGGGCAGTATAGAGAACTCATCCCAGACAAGTGAAGATATGTGAAAATATCACTGCCTTCTAGAACAGTAGAAATTAAAAACACACAACTCAAGTTATGTTCAGATTACAAAAGTCAAGAAAGTAGGATTTAATATGGCCATGGCCGCGTACTACCAACATCATGCTTTCTTGACTTTTGTAATCTGAACATAACTTGAGTTATGTGTTTTTAGTTTCTACTGTTCTAGAAGGCAATGATATTTTGTAGTTTGTAACTCTAAACCTTAAATAGTGACAGATCAACTTTGATATGCGGTTTTACCATTTACCACATATGATGGTAGTTTTTTCCTGGAACCTAAAAAAACTACATATTTGGAAAAAACAAACTTTATTTAACTTATTATTGAAATTAAATGTCAATATTATGAATGGTAGTTTTTTTAAGGTTTCAGGAAAAAACTACTAAGAAAACAGTGGTATCAGTTTAACCTTCAAGTACCAGAGTTTCTTACAAGAATCAATGGCATACCTATACCAGTATACTCATTCTTTTGTCTAGCCTAGAAAAAATCAGCTTTCAACATACCATACTTTATTATAATCTTATGTGAGTCTTATATTTTCCATTATAGGTCAATTCCCAAGTTTCAGTTGAACAAGACAGTATCAACATTGTTGATGATACAGAATTGGAAGTTTTGAGTGATGGTTCAATTCTTCTTGATGGAGAAACATATTATACTATAATGGAAAATGTTGAAATAGAGGTAAGAACATTAACTTTATTCAGACTATAAGGATTAGTTAACATTCCTTGTTTTTTTTTTATGATGCCCACATGAGTCAGAGACATGTGTGTGAGTAATGAAGTGAATGATGATATAAAGATGCCAGGGACATTGGAATCGAACCTGTGGCCACAGCAGTAGCAGTCAATCTGTTAGAGATAAGCACCCCAACCAATTACACAACTGCAACTGCAATTTATAAAATACAAACCATATAAAAATCGACCTATGATAGTAATACTCAACAATATGCTGGTACTCTTCAACTACATTACAGAGACTCTTTCAAATGCATCAAACTTGATTCAATTTTTTTCTTGTACCCATTATAAATGATGAATGGTACTTTTCTAAGTTCACTCTCCTTATTCTAATGATGAGCCAAAATAGTTTTCTTGCAAATAGCCATACAGTCATGCTTCTTAGTTTCTGTATAGTATGGTTTCAATATTCATGATGATACAAATTATTTTAATGATTATTTAAATGCTTATTTTAATCCTCCTAGTACCAGGTGGGGTCAGATACGCCAGGTTCTGGTCCAGGATATGGTCAGGCGCCATTTTTTATCTTGTTTTGTGGGTGTGGGTGGGGGAAACGCCAGCCCCTTTCAGGTAACCTTTCCTTCAGTCTTTCTCCAGACACAGGGCAAAGCACACATTTTAGGTGAGTTAACTTTTTGCTTTCTTATTCATTCAAAGGTTAGATGTCAAAACTGGGGTTGTATCGGACCCCACATGGTCTTTTGTGTTAAACTTTTTTCAATACTTATTGGTTAAATTTGATTATTGAAGTTGATTTTTCTTGTTTACTACAGTATATATTACAAGCTATTAACATGTACTTGTGAATGTGGGTATTTTATGGATTATGTAAAGGATAATAACATGTTTTTTCATTATACATTGCCAAATCCTTTGTATTATATTACACTGCTATTGAACCTTTGGACTGTACCATGATGACTTGTGACTTTATTTGATTGAAAACAACCAAATTGTCAGAATCACATAGCTTATTCAAAATGAGACTATAGTTTCGGTTCTTACACCATTATCAATTTCAAACAAACTATAATTTCATTTTTATCTTATTTTATTTCATTTCATAATTATTTCATTTTTCTAAAAAGTTTTTCTATTATTTTAGAATTACTATTTCAATAATGTTGTAGCTATATACAATAAATAACAATATTATTATTTTTTCCAGCAAGCTGAGTATGGAGAGATATTTCACTATAGAAGAAGACATTCTCAGAGAGCTGACCAGACAGATATGTGATTCAGATGCCAAAAAGATGATCAGCTTGATCTTGATGCTTCAGACACTGAAGACTGCATTCTGCCAAATGATGATGACATATGTGATACGTTTCAAGCAGAAGATACTGATCCAGTTCTACCCAAAGATGACAATGAGAGGAACTTTGAAATTGGGAAGGATGATGATACAATCTGGACTGACAAGCCATTGGTTTCTCAATTTGCAAAGGTTCCAGCCAGAAATCTGATCTCTCATATTCCAGGACCAAGGGAAGCAGCAGTTGGTGAGACTAGTGCACACAAATTGTTTTCCCCATTCATAACAGATGACATTATTGAGTCAATTGTAACATTCACAAACTCTGGAATAGATCTTCTAAAAACTACTTATAACACTGTGGAAGGGTACATGACACATACTGGTTCAATGAAAATGAAAGGACTGTTTAGTTTACTCTACATGAATGCAGTGCTAAAAAAACCTCTGGTTTGACTACTAAAGACATGTTTTCTCCAGTTTTTGGCCCCCCTTTCTTTCATTGTGGGATGTCAAAAAACCGATTCAAATTTCTTCTGAGAACAATCCACTTTGATAACAAATCAACTAGGACTTCAAGACAGGCAAATGATAAATTTGCACCTTTCTGTGATATGTGAAATAAATTTGAAGAGAACTGTGCAAAATATTATACACCCTCCAAATATGTAACAGTTGATGAAACTCTTCTCAGCTTCTGTGGAAAATACCCTTTTAAAATGCACATTCCATTGAAACCTGACAAGTATGGCCTCAAAATTATCTCAATGTGCAATGCCAGGACTTTCTATTTTATGAAAGGTATACCATATGTTTGGCAAGAGATAATAAGAAGAAAATGTGATCTGTCCTTGCCCTCACAATATGTTCTGAGGCTCACTGACTGTATTGCTGGAAGTAACAGGAATGTTACTGTGGACAATTGGTTCACCTCAGTTCAGTTGGCAGACGAATCATCACAGAAAAAGCTGACACTTGTGGGTACTCTGAGAAAAAATAAACCTCAGATCCCACCATCCATGATCTCTGCTCAAACTCCAGTATCACACACAAAATACATTTATCAGCCAGATAAAATGATCCTCTCCCACACTCCAAAAAAATAGAAAAGTGTTACTCTACAATGCACAACACTGGTGAAATGGGTGAGTCAAAACCATAGATCATTGAATTTTATAACATGACAAAGGGTGGCATTGATGTCATGGACAAGCTTTGTCATGACAAGACCACTAAGTGCACAACCAGATGCTGGCCACTTAGATATTTATTTGGTATTCTGGACATTGCTGCTGTAAATAGTTTCATATTGTACAAGTTTAATGTCAACTTGGAACAATACTCAAATGAGGCACAAGCTGACTTCTTGAAGATGCTGGCTTTTGAGCTCATCAAGCCCTGGATGGCAAGGAGAGCCGAAAACATTCACATTTCTAAACAACTCCAGTTGTCAATACAGTCAGTTTTGGGTCTACCAGAGCAAGATGAACAACCACCAGTTCCTGCTACATCAGCTTCACACTCACACTCATGGGAGAGATATGCATTTTGTACCTGCAGAAAAGACAGAAAGGGAGTCTCCAATGTATGAAATGAAACCAGCAATTGTGTGGGGAGCATAAGAGAATAGTATGCCCCCAATGTGCTTGCGCAGTGATTAATTGAACAATAATTGATACATGAAACATTGATACTAGAAAAAATTCAATAATTTAATGATTATTTTCATATATTTGTTTTATATAATTTGGTTGGTTTTCTTATAAATGTTCAAATAAATAATATTTCTGTCATTTCTAAATGAGTTTCTATGTGAAAAAAAATGAATTGAGGATGGGTTCAGAAATGACCCCACCTGGTCTTCATAGTCCCACCTGGTACTAGGAGGGTTAATTTTGTTTTGCTTCTATAAGAGATCAGACCTTATCTAAGAGATCAGACTATTCCAGAGATCAAACATAGACATGAATGTGAAATTCAGTACTAAGGGGTACTAATATTTCTCAGACCATTAGCACATAATGAGAATTATCTGCCATCAATCTCATCTAATAAGTTTGCATTGTATATGCTTCAACAAAACATATTGATACAGGGAAAATGTGTACTGTTTGTTAATACATTGAATGTATTGGAACTACCTGTTTTTGTATTACTGCTCAAGAAGCTTCAACTCAGGTACACATTTTTCTCCAGTCACTTTTTTTAACTTCTTTTTTTAACTTCAACACCTTGATAAAAATTGTAATTTCAAAAATTCATCTTTTGCAGACACAGTTTATTTGTTGAGCCTCTGGTTTTTTTTTGTTGCAGAATAGAGATGCATATCAAAGTTAAGCTTTGTACTATGACCTTATTGAGACTGAGTATCTTCCAGGGAATGAAGAAAGAGATGAAAATCAAACTCAGTCATCTTCAAGTTTTGAAAGTCAAGATAAAAGCCCTGATTTGGATTGTACACCTAAAAATGCAAGCTTGGACTCTGTAAGTCAACATGTATCTCCAGTTAGAAAGCAAGTCAAAAGCCCCAATTTGAATTCTAAAGCTAATAACACAAATTTGGACTCCTCTTCTAGTCAACATGTATCTCCAGTTACAGAGTAAGGTAGATGCCTTGATTTGGATTGTACACCTAATAACGCAAGTTTGGACTTCTTCTGTAGTCAACATGTATCTCCAGTTAGACAGCAAGTCAAAAGCCCCAATTTTGATTGTATAGCTAATAAAACAAGTATGGACTCCCCTTTTAGTCAACATGTTTCTCCAGTCAGAGAGCAAGTCAAAAGCACCAAAAAATCGCAGTAACAAGTCTGCAATAGACAAGAATGAAAAGCTAAAGCAAAAAAAAACCCAAAGTAAACAGTGGCAAGGGATTCCTGACTAGCAGCAACAGACTAGTAGAAGCGCACTCTATCAAGGGAACATGCATTAAAAAGTGTTGCCTTGAGTGCTGGAAAATTTCCCTTCCAAAACAAATGGACATAAATAAGTCTTATTGGAAATTCAGGGAAAGACATTTGCAACATAATTTTCTGATCTGTTACACCAAAACAATAGACATGAAACAAGATTAGTAGAGTCAACTAAACCCAGAGATTTCAACAATGACACCAGAGAAAATACATGTATGCAAATACTTTTTCCTGAAAATGTTGGATGTACCTGAAAAAGCAGTGAGAAATTGTTATAAGTGTGTAGATGAAGAGACTGGTATATTGGGGAAATCAAAACAAGGTCTTCACAGAAAACACACCATAAGTGAAGAAGAAAAGAATTCAGTAAATGAGTACATTTAGAAATTTCCATGCATTGAGTCCCACTACTTAAGGAGTCAAACAACTAGGGAATTTTTTAGATTAGAAGAAATGTATAGATTGTATGTCAAAGAGCAATAGGAAGAAAAACAAAATCTGCTATACATACTACTCATCAAAGAAGAATTATATAGACAGATATTGAAAGTTTTGCTCAAAGTTCATTTTTTAAAAATATTTTAGACTAGTATGACTAAAAATATCATATTTAACTTGCCCAGGAAGATGTTTACCATACTCTTATTATAATACCACACTTGACTTCATCTCATGCATTAAAATTTAACTTATCATAATCATAAGGTGAACAACATTTCCTGCACTTGTAATATAATATATTACATCATGTAATATGCTATTACACTTGCCAGCTGTTTACATTATGCATCTGTTTTGATTTTCACACTTGCCAGCTGATTATACAACAAAATGTTTGATTTGTGTAAAGAATGGGTCAGTTTACTCAGGATCACTGATCTTATGATCCACCAATAAGGAGACATCACAGTGATGCCATTTGCAAAATTGGATCATTGTTGGATCACAAAATTATTGAAATTATCATAACCTTAGCAATGGTGCATTAGCAATGGACATGAGTGATGACAAATTCACATCAACTCCACCAGATATTAGTGAAATAGCAAAAGAAGTTTCACTAGACTTGTTACCTCATAAATCAAATAACATTATTTATGAGAAGAAGAATGAAGACTTTATGGATTGGTGCATAGGAAAAGGAGTGAGAAAGGCATCAGAGAATGTTATGTTAGCCTAATTCTCCCTCAAAGCCAAGGTAATAAAACCATCTAGTCTTTGGAGCTTGTATTCAATGCTCAAAACTACTCTAAAAGTAAAAAAATGATGTCGGTATAAAGAGATTTTATAAATTGATATAACTTTGAAGCAGAAATCAGTAGGTTACAAAGAAAAAAAATCTAAAACTTTAGCTGATGCTGAAATTGACATAACCAAATTTTTGCTACAAACTTCAAATGAGGATTTTCTAATAAAAAAACTGGTTTTAATCTTTGGCATAGCAGGAGCTTGCCAAAGGGATGAACTAGTAAAATTAACCATAGATGACATTGAGGATAAGACTTCTGTTTTAGTCGTGACAGTACCAGACACAAAGACTAATAACAGTCGAGTATTCACTATAACAAACAATAGTAGTTCTACTTTGGATTATTTGGCAATCTGTAGACAGTATTTCATGTTAAGACCAAAGAATCCAGTTACAAATCGTTTGTTTCTCAATTATAAAAAGGGAGTTTGCACAAACCAAGTTGTTGGAATGAACACTATTGCTAGAATTCTGAGTGAAATAGCTATCTGCTTAGGCCTACCAAACCCTTCTCAGTACACTGGTCATTGCTTTTATCAAACATCAGCCACATTGTTGGTAAATGGAGGAGGTGACATCACACAACTGAAATGTCAGGAGGGTGGAAAAGTACAACTGTGTGCAGAAGGCTATATTGATGACAGCTTGAAAACAAAGAATGCAACTGCTCAAAATATCTTGAGGAATCAAACTGTTTCGGCCTTCTGCCAAAAGGTTTAATTAGTGCTAATTGCATTATTCTCTACTAGAGCATGCCATGATGTACTTTATCCACTCGAATCCCCACTACTTTACATTCTCATTACACCTTCAGCTCCTTGGCCAGTTTAGTCTTGAGAAACATGCACCTGATGACAGTTGTTTTGATTACATACTGATTAGTTTTTATACATTCACTTCTATAGAATTGTTTCTTTCTCCATATCCAACACCTTCACCTCTTCCACTAATCCTCTTACAATAACCCACTACCTTATTCCTTTTGCATTGTTACTTGTACACAATTTTCTTCCTACTGCCTCAGGTCCTCAAAGTAAGCCACTTTCATATCTCTTTATTTTACAATTTTATCATTGCTTGTAACCAGCAATTCTCCTACATGTCATCCTAAACCCGGGCCTGATACTTTCACATTATTCCAGCACACGAGTGTCTCACCCATCAAATTTCATAAAATATTGAAAATTCAAGTTTGTTGGTATGTGAGTGAAAGTGAAGAACTGTGAACCGGGCTCTCTCTCACCTCAACACAAATCATGCACACATAGAATTGCATTCTTGTTGATCAAGGTCAACAAGCCATCTGCTGCATTCCAGTCATCACAGCAACAGTATTGTATGGTACAGTAGCAATTGCAATATTCCTTTCAACTTCTCTCCCCACCTTCCCACTCCTTTTGTACAGTTTCACTGCTCACTCTCACTCTCTCCCTGCCTTGCATCTCTTTGTTCAATTGTCTATCACTTGGCTCTCTTACATTTGTCCCTCTAAGCCACAACCTCCTCTTGTCTTTTAATTGAGCCTATTATCCATATCTATACGATGAATACTAGTGCAATGCCTGATTCACACTGTCTCACTCTGACACCAAAACAGTGCAGTGATTTAACATACAATCAAAAGAACAGTGTACTTATTAAAAAAATACACAGAATTCATAGCTCTGTGCAGATTGTGTATGGACAGTTTAATCATGGAAATAAAACTAATGAGCCTCTCCCTCCAGCCCAGTTCTCTTGCATTCAAATGCTTTCAGATGAATTATATGCCATGGTAAAGTCTATTGAAGATAACAACTTGAATATTGTGGATTGTTCATTAGCCTTGGATGTATCTGAAATTGCAATTGAGTTTGAACAAATTGCGTTCATGTTTGTAGAAGAGGTCAATGCTCCCAAAGCTGGTTCCTCTCATAACACTCACCAAGGGATTAGTTTACCTATATTAAAAATGCCTAAATTTGGGGGAAATCAGGAAGTATGGCCTTCCTTCATAAGTTTGTTAAACCCTGTGGTACACCAAAACCCCACTATATCCGAGCTCCATAAGTTTCAGCATTTAATGGGACTACTTGAAGGATCCTCTACATTTAATTCAATCTTTAACTCTCTCCAGCAAGAACTACTCTCTTGCTTATGGCATGCTAGTACAAAGATTTGATAATGACCAGTGCTTAGCAAATTTTTACTATTAGCAAACCTGAGATTTTTCATACTCACATACCAGAGACCCTCTCGCAACTATCAATGATTTCATTTTGACATTTATGTCAGTGCCACGAGCTCTAAAAAACATTAATATTGATCTTGCAGATTTTATGTTACTGCAGTTAGCATTAAGTAAACTACTGGTCCATTTTCTCAACAATTTCGAAGAAATGTGTAGTACATCCTCAGTTGCCATGTTTCAAGAATTGATGAGCTTTGTTATGAACAAAGCCAGATTGATTGAAGTTTTATTGTCAGGAGAGATTTTGCTGCCCTCAGTCATCAGCTCACTGACACTGCCTCTTTACACTACCAAATCATTTACAAACTGCCAATCAGTACCCCATCAAGGAGTAAGGACGCTGACCATGGAATTGCAAGTTATCTTCCACACACATCAACCACATATAGCAGTGACAGTTAACAATTCTTTTGATTGATGAATAATAATACAGTATTTCTCCCTCAAGCACAGCTCAAAAACTTTAATAAACAGACATTGAATAGCTGTGAGGTTAGAAAAAAATTAAGAATTATTTCATACTGCATGACTACTAGACCTGAAGGAAATTCATAACTTAAGAAGGAAATTTAAGTTGAACTGTTTTAATCAAAGACTCTACATTCTTGTAAACACACCTAACCTAAGATCTCTCAAACCAACCTCTTCTTTAGCATTTTTTCTGCCAAACCAGCCATGCTCAAAGTACTGATCCAGTCAGCTGCTGTCATTCCCCCTCTTCCAACTAGAGCACCTACCTTCTCTTCATTTGCCATTATTATTGGTTGTGAGTTTAATAGACATATTTTTTAAAATTCTCAAACTAGGTGTATCTGGAAACTCATAGCTCAGCAATTAATCATAGTCTCAACTATAAAAACACCAATGATAAACAGGCACCTTGTTGGTAGACAAAAAAATCTACTTTGTACAGAACTTTGAACAATACAAGTTCAAGGAAAATTACAACAAAGCTTTAATGATATATATATATATAATAGAAAGAGAGAAGTGTGGGAATTCAATAATTGTACTGGTACATGAGACAAATAGGGAAGAGTTGATAAATTTTTGGGGATTTGTGGGTGGATGGGACTTGACAAAAAGCTCACACTGTGAAACTAGTAAGTGCCCACCTGGGGATCGACTGTTCAAAGTGAGCCCATTAGTATTTCATCTCAATGAGAGTTTTCAGAACATTATAACTGCACCTCAAAAGTCTGCATTGATGAAACAATGGTGCCTTTATAAGGAAATTTGAAAATCAAACAATATATCCCAGGAAAACATCACAAATATGGTATCAAATTATACAAATTGTGTTTTTATGGGGGATTTACTCATAATGTGAAAATTTATGGAAGCTTTGAGGAGAGGAACAATAATGTGTCTGTTTCTACCCATGTTGTCATGGAACTAATAACACCACTACTCAATGCTGGAAGAATACTGTGCACAGATAATTATTACACCAGTGTATCTTTGGCACACCAGCTCCTAGAGCATAACACTTGGTAGGCACTCTTCATAAAAGGAGAAAATATAATCCTTCTCCTGTTGTGAATGCCAAGTTGAAAAGAGGAGAAATGACAAGTCTGCAGAGCAACACAGATGTAAAAAGCATAATGGCATGATAAAAATGACATTTTATTTTTGACAACATTGCCAAATCTGACAATGGTTGATATGATGACAAGGAGGGGCCATACAGTGAAAAAACCATCCACAATTGTTGAATATAATGAAATGAAATCATTCATTGATGTATCTGACCAAAAGGCAGCTTATGTCACTTCTGTTTGAAGGAGTATTAAGTGCAAAAATAGGCACTTTTTCTGGTCACTGAGGAAAAGATTATTATTGGGTTTTTGACTACATACCTATGTTAAAGAGGGTTGTTGAGCTCAATATATTTAAAAGTAAGTACAGAAACAAGGTTAATGTTGAGGACGATTTAAGGTTGTACCTAACAAAACTTGAGCTGAAGATTGAGGAACTCAACGAACCTCAACAAACCCCTCCCCAGCACATGATAACTAGGGGGTATGCAAAATTTTAATTTTTCATAAAGGGGTACAGACTTTGAAAAAGATTGAGAACCTCTGATGTAGCCTATTCAAATTTTTGTAATGCTGCCATGTACACTACTATATCCAATTATCATAATATTTAAAAGTTGTTCAACAAATTCAATTTTTTGTAATGCTAATTTTTGTAATGCTTCCATGTACACTACTATATCCAATTATCAAAATATTTAAAAGTTGTTCAACAATTCCAAATTCCACAAATTACAATTTCGCCTACTTGAATTTCATCACCTCAAACTCAAAAAAGGGATGATTTTTAAAAACTTTAGAATACTCTGTAGTCAATTCTTTTTATTGTTCATTTGCTCCAAAAACAAATTATGCAAATCATTACGGTATGTCAAAGTTGTAAACTTTTTTTTTCCTTTTATCTAGACCATCCACTCAAAAAATTGGTTGTAATTATTTTCCACCATCAGCAACACTGTCACCTTCGAGGATAGAAAATGGAATTTATTGATAATAAAGTTTTTCAATATAATTTTAGAGCTCCATATTTTGGTCTAATCACAGTTTTGCCTGTCCCTCTCCAAAAGGGAAGACTTTGCAAACTGTGATCAACGTTTAAAAATTATGCAAGCTAGCCTGCTCCTAACCAATTTTTTTTTAGTTACAGCTTTTGTCATATAGAACTGTCTCTTGCTTCTGATAGAAAGTCCTTCAAATTGCCACCAAAAACATTATTTTGACAAAATTAAAAAATCTCATTTCCCCTGCCCTTTACTCCCAAAGAGGTAATTTTTTGGAAATTTATAATGGATAATCATATTCAATCAAAAAGCTTTATCAAACAGAGGAGAGAATTTCTCAAAGATGTCAACTATGTTGAACATTTTGAGTACCGTAACTCCTAAAACATAAAAAAATGGGTTGGTAAGCTTTTCTCTCAAGAACGTCTGCAGAATCACCTCAACTACATCTCACAAAAAATATAATTTTGAATAAAATATTTCAAAGTAAGATGTACTGTTCGAAAATGTAAGAGCCTACTCTACCTCAACCGAACGAACCTAAACATTGCAGCTGTAGAGTGAATATCCAACTAATATTTCTGTCTCACTGTTATTATATTGACAATAAAGAAATCATTGCTGAGATAACATTGTCTGGCGCCTAAATGCGTGCATGTGCTTGTGTGTTTATGCAATGGCCGGCAAGGCAGTGTGTGAGTGCAATATTCGGTTTTTGATGGAATGGTTAGTAGCAGCATTAGGTCTTGCAATGAAGAGTCTCCTCTAGAGTCAAAAACAGCACTTCGTAGTTTTCTGTTTCGGTCGCTATTTTCAATCCAATAAAGATGAAAATGGTACCAAATTGTGCAGAAAGATCTAAAGAATGGTCGTATAACCTCCAAATTTCGAATTTTCAACTATTACAGCCATATGAGCCGTTAAACTTTTATGAACTTTGACATGTGATTATAAAAAAATGGTGAGTGATATTCAAATTCCGAGGTTATTCGACCATTCTAGCAATACTTATCTACAATTTGACACCATTCATGTATCTCTAGCTTCAAAAATAGCGTCCGAAACAGAAAACTACAAAGTGCTTATTTTAGTGTTTTTTTCCAAAGGTATTAAGGCCTCTTAATACTTGACTAATAGGCTTGGTTCTGTTACAGGCCAAGAACATTTTCCTTCTTCAACACTCAGCAGCAGCTTGGAAAATAAGGATTCTCCAAGTTTGAATGATGGACAAGGCCTATGTAAAATGAACTCTCCAGCATTTGCTATATTAACAAGTACCTATGACTTTATAATATTTATTTGTTATTGTTTTTATTGTGAAATATTAGGCCTACTTAAAGTAGCTATTAAAAGGTTAGGTGACTGAATTTTTAAAGGCCAATGCGCCACAAAACTGGTAATGAGATATGGTAATATCAAAGCTCATAGTATTAATGATGGAATAAGGTTTGTAACAGTGACATGCCAGGTAAAGGCTGTTGAATGTTTAAAGAAAGTGATTCAAGAAAGTGATGATGATCTAAATCTTGATGAAACAGATGTCTCTGAATCTCCTCCAGTTAGTCCAATCTCCAACCTTTTCAAATTTTCAAAAAATAATTTAAAAAAGAGAGACTTTGTTGTTGTGTTGTATGAGGAGAAACATTTCCCTAGATGAGTAAGTGGAGATATTGATGATAAAGGTGCATACATTAGTGCCATGTGGTGTTGCCCAGATGATGATGACCACATCAAATACAAATTTCAAGACATCAAGCAGACTACAGCAGAGCCCATGAACGTTGGCTCATCAAAACAGACCATATTTGTTGTACCTGTGATGAAGAAATATTTGGATTATGTTTACCAATCAGTGATTTTGTTTTAATTAATGATTCAATTCTCATATTGATAAAAATATGTGTTATTAATTTCATTTCCCTATTTAATGAAAATGATATGAAAGAGTGTTTGATGGGGCTAAATTAGTAAGTGTCTTTTTAATTATCAAAAAGTCACTGGATGGGACATGATTGTGACAAAGTTTATTAATTACTAAGACACAGCAAAATCAGTGATTACTTTTGATTGGTAGAATGCAAATAATATTTGTGGAATGGACACAGAGATTTTAAATTTTGATACAGTACTTGAAAATTTTGAAAACCTGTCATAAAGTAACCCTCATCTATGGTAGGCCTACCTTTTGGTATAATAAATCAAGACATAGATTGCTTAGAAAATTTAGGCATTCTTACTAAATGTGAATATTCAGATTGGGATACACCCATAATACCAATTGAGAAACCTGATGACAGTATCCATTTGTGTGGGGTTTACAAAGTGACAGTAGATAAATGAACTCAAGTGCATGATTAACCAATTCCAAATATAGAACAAATTTTGTCAAAAACAGGGGATGGAAGTATTTTCAAAAATTTGATATGTGAAGCATGTCATGCATATGCCAGTTAATGAAAACACATCTAAACTACTTACTATAAATACTCCAAAAGGGTTGCACAAAGTTAATCACATGATGTATGGCATAAATAATAAACCTGCTGAATGGCAGTGTCATAAGGATGCTCTTTTCAATATCAATGGTTTACAATTTTTTATGACAATGTTAAAAATTGCTTCACTGTGCTATCCTACTCTTATAAAACATTTACATTCTTACTTAGTATGTGCCATGAAAAGGGTATTAGACTAAAATGAGAAAATTGTGAAGTGCTGAATTCTGAAATTACCTATTTAGGGTTCAAAATTGACAAAGATGGTGTACATAAAACTGATGATAAGACTTCAGTTGTTAGGGATGCAAAACGTCCTACAAATGTCTCAGAGTAGAAATCTTTTTAGGGTTTGTTACATATAAGTCAAGGTTTATACAGGGCATGGCTAATCCTCTCTAACCTTTATACAACTTTCTCAGGAAAAATGTTCTTTTTTCTTGGTCACAAGAGCATGAAACTGCATTTCAAACAATTAAGAAAAATATCGAAATGCAACTTACTCTTGTACATTTTGATGTCACTAAACCTCTAATTGTTGCTAGTAAATATGCTATCAAAATGGTCATTCATGTTTAGAAGAGACAGGTGTAGAAAGTCCCATAATTTTTGCTAGTAGATGTCTCACTCCAGCAGAGCAAAATTATTCCCAGATAGACAAGGAAGCATTATCAAAAATGTTTTAATTACTTGTTTGGTCATCATTTTACTTTACTGACTGACCACAAACAATTAAAAAGCATCTTAAATGTTCATGCTGCTACTCCATCAATCAAAGCTACATGTTTATTGCAGTATTCATTATTTTTACAAGGTTTTGATTATACTATACAATATCACAAGACCATTGAAAATATGAATGCAGATTTTTTCTCAACATTTCCTATGGAAATGGTTAATGACAATGCTATTGATAAAGTTCAAATTGTAAAAATGAATCAAATTAATGTTTTACTGGTTACAAGGAACAAATAGCTCACAAAACTGGAAAAGATCCAAATATGTGTGAATTACTCAGAAAAGTTTTAGGCACTGAAAATGGTGAAAATACAAATAATATTACTGAATATTCTGTTGAAAAAGATTGTATTATGAAAGGCTTATAAGTAATAATTTCACAAACTTCACAATAAAAAGTACTTGAGGAACTACAAGGACACTTGGGAATTGTAAAAATGAAAAGACTTGCACAAATTTATATAAATTGGCCAAATATTGATTCTGATATTGAGCTTGTTACAAAGAATTGTATACATTGTGTATGTCATTATAGATAAACATCTAATGTGAATTTATATCCATGGCAATATCCTTCAGGCCCATGGCAACTACATACATATCGATTTTGCTAACCCTTCTCCAGGATTATGGCTGTCATGTATGTATGTGTGTTATTATTGAGAGTTACAGTAAGTGTGTTGAAACATACATAATAAAAACTCTTTCAAGCAAAGAAACTGTGTAAATTGTGTGTGATTGTTTTGCTAGATTTGGTTTACCAGTTACAATAGTATCAGATTACAGTGCTCAGTTTACCTCTGGTGAATTTCAAAACTTTTTTACTAATAATGGTATAAAGCATATTACCAGTGCTCCTTTCTTTCCTGCTTCTAATGGTCAAGCAGAACGTTTTATACTAACTGTTAAGTCAGGCTTAATTAAATGTTGTGATTGTAAATTCGACTTTATGGTTCAAATTGAATAATATTTTGATGAACTACAGAAAAGCTCCACATGCTACTACTGGTAATTTACTCATGAAGAGAAATATTCAAACTTGAATAAATTTGATGCAACCTAATATAACAAAGTGATAGACACTCAAAGAAAGGAAATAGTCAGTTCAGTTAATAGTGAGATGTCATAGAGTGAACATCATTTTAGTTCATAGTCTTACTATAGTATTATAGTAGTGTTAGAGAAAGTGGCACAACATAGAAATACAATGTTTACAATAGTGTGAATTTTGGAATAGTGGGAATCAAATCGGCCCCTTCAAACTCATCAAATAATGCCAACTCAAGTGATTGCAATAAAAACTATTTACAGCTTTTTTGCCAAATTTGGCTCAAAGAATGATTATGACTAAGTTTTCTTTTTTCTTTCTTTCTCTTAAAAAAAAAAAAGGAAGAAAGATCAACAGAAATGTATAAACCAGCTGGTTTACTGGATTATTTGCAACCTGAATATGAGGACAGTGACCTTATTATTTTGCCAGTTAACCCAGATATGCCTAGTGTCCTACATATAGTACAGAGAGCAGCACTTTGGTTTTTAATTTTTTAGGTTAGTTTGATGACAAAATTTGGTAAGGAGCACATCAGATATGCTTTTAGGATGTTTCATTTGATGGTTTACACTTGTGTTTGAAGATATATCATCAAAACCTGAGTGAGAAGGAAGAAAATTTTAACCGTAAGATTCAACATGGCCAGTTCATCGCGACTTGATGATGAAAAGTAAGAATTTTGAATGAACATATCATTTCAATAATTTATGTAATGATCAAATGATGTATAGAAATGTTAGTTTAGTATGTGGGTAACACATAAATGCTGATTGTATTTTATTACATCTTGAAATATACATCTGAAGTGTGGTGACCTACATGTAGGTCAGTAGGCATATACACCACTGTGGCAAGAATACTATATGAGCTCTAGCAAATTGTCATACTATTAGAACATAATGCTAATGGGGTTATCTGTCCAATCTTTTATATGTGCATTTTTCACTACTTATTGCCCACTTGATTATTTATTTACATTCACTTTCTAGATGTTTATAGCCTTTAGGTACTATTTATATTATTCCAAATTATATTCATACCTACCTAGCTTACCTAAATGAATCGGTCATTTGAGAAACAACATAAGTCATTTTTTGTCAAATTTAGTTAGATGCGGAATGTGATTCTTCATGAATGATTACATCGATTCCCCTCATAAACAACATAAGTCAAAGCTTCCTTCACTGGTTAATAGGACTCTCGGAAAATACGTTCCGTGGAGAAACAACACAAGTCCTGACTCATGTGGTTTCTCAAGGGAACAGCTGATCTCGCTTACTGCCGGAAGCAATAAGTAAGGTTATGTTTGTCTGACGCGCGCTAATCATTGTCATTGCTAGATTTTCTCGTGTCAAGAGTGATAGTTTTTCTCAATTATGGACAATACTGAAGTAGTTGAACACTCACAAAAGAAGAGGAAAAAAGGTGTGAGAAATAAACAGGACTATGCATCTGAGATTATTAAAAAATCAAGAGTGTCAGGAAATGCATACATCAACAATTCAGGCAAACCAGTTATGGAGTTGCAACCAGGAGTCGATTGCAAGTAAGTTATTCACATTTTTCTACAATTAATATGTTTTATTATTTCTCACCATCATCATTCAAGTAGGCCCTATTCCAATTTCAGCATCAATATGATATACATAGCCCAGAACTAAGTTTAGGTAGCTTTTCATAGGGTGATGGTAGGTTATTTTGAGCCAGTTTCTACTATGAATTTCTACTATGAAAATGAATAAAATGATTTATTTCCTACCAATATGAAACATGTGACTTCATTTCTACAGCAGGATTGATACAGAGACTCAACAGGCTTTTCATCCTTTACTAGATTTAAAAAAAGAATTATTCTATTGTCTGTGCAAACGTAAATATGTAAATACGTAAATATGGGCATATTGTTATCATGTTTCAGTTCACTTTACATTTTGATTTTTTCAAAACTACATGCTGCTTTTGAACAACAGTTTCTGTGCGAATTGGTAGCTCTCATAAGCTTAATATACTACAAACTAAGGTTTGCATTGACTATTATGTATATAATGGTATGGGGTACTTTCCTGTTGGACGTCACGTCTACTCATTTAGGTGATCCTAACTCACGTTAGGCCTAAGACAGGTTTGTTAGGAATGGAATAGGTTAAAATTCGTTGAGTACCAAAGTTTTAAGGTACTTAAAGATCAAGTTACATTAAAAGTTTGTAGGCTCAGTTAGGTTAGGTTGAGTAGACATGACGTCTAACAGGAAAGTACCCTTTATGGATCAATATTACTGCTATAACCCTGTCATAGTATTGGATAGATCACTATCATCTATTATATCAATTGATATTTTGTTTCAGGTGTCGTCGGATGTGCTACATCAAAGTATCAGAGGAAAATCGTCTTGGTGTTTTTCAAAACTTCAGGAGCATGAACTCTAAGAATGAGCAGGACAACTACTTACAATCACTAATTTCAGCATCTGAGGTGAAACAACGAAGAAGAAGAAAGCCAGAAGAAGAGTCCAATAAACCAGAAAGAGGTACTTCATTCATTTACGAGATATCAACATCCTCTGGCAAGCACCAGGTATGTAAAACAGCATTTATTAATATTCATGCCATCACAAATGAGCGCATAAGGAGACTCACATCTTTGCTGAAAGAAGGGAAAACACCTACTGATAAGCGAGGAAAAAATACTCCAGGAAACGCAAAGCCTGGTTTTGTGTTGGATGCTGTTAAAAAACATATTGCAAGCTTTCCTGTTAAAATAGCTCATTACAGCTCTAGAGAGTATACGTATCTCAGTGAACAATTGAATGTTCTACAAATGTACAACCTTTTCAAAGAAGAAAACCCACAAATTGACATTGGGTACAAATTTTACCTTAAAATTTTCAAAGAAGACTTTTCTCTTTCTTTTGGCAGACCACAAGTTGACACTTGTTGTACTTGTGAGGAGCTGACTGTTAAAATAAAGAGTAAATTTTTGAATGAAGTAGCAAAACGAGTGCATGTTGCTGAAAAATTGGTTCACGTTAGGCGTGCAAACAAATTTTATTCCAAAATGAAAGCTATTAAAGAGATGATGGCTACTCAGTCCAACATTGGAGCAATTTGCATCGACTACATGCAAAATGTGTCACTACCAACGGTCCCAGTGCAAGAGACATTCTACCTCCGCCAACTGACGGTCTCTGTGTTCTGCATCCACAATTTGAGAGATGACAGTGTTGTTTTATTCTTGTATCATGAGGGGATTGCAACTAAAGGCCCAAATGAAGTTACTTCATTCATCATGGACTACCTCAAAACTTCATTGAAAGATATAGAGCATTTACACATTTTTTCTGATGGTTGCTCGGCTCAGAATAAAAATCATACTTTATTGAGGGCAATCAATTCACTAGTCTCTCTTGGAAAGCTCAAATCAGCAGAGCAATATTTTCCCATCCGAGGTCACTTCTTTTTACCCTGTGACCGAGACTTCGCTGTGATCAAACGTAAGCTCAGAAAATTTGATAGAGTTTTTACCGTAGAGGAGCTGGCTGCAATAATTTCTAGTGCACCAAAAAAAAACAATTTCTCTGTGATTATTCCAAAGACAGATGAAATTATTGATTACAAATCTTGGTGGCCAGCTCTCTACAAGAGGAATGTCTTGTCAGAGGAGACAAGGGGGAAAAATATTCATAAAAATGACAAAGTATCTTTTAAAATAAGCCAATTTATGCATATTTCTCACACATGTGAAAAACCAGGAATTATAAAAGCACGAAATTACATAGATGGTATCCAAGTTCACACATTTGATCTGCGTGGTTCAAAAAGGTGTCAACTGACACTGCCACAAAACCCTGCCTATCCTCAGGGGTTGATACCAATAAATAAAAAGAAAATGAAGGATTTGGAGAAATTCAAGCCATACATTCCAGATGATGATTCTATTAAAAGTTTCTATGATGATATCTTCACTTGGCCAACAATTGAAAATGAAACAGCATGTGAAGCAGATTTTATGGACTGAAATTGAATGAATTTAATTCCATGTATGAATATAAAATCAATATAACTACGGTAATAAGAGAATTCAATTAACATACTTTCTCAATAAAATTAATTAATTCTGATTTAAAAACTCATAACCTGTTTTATTCTAATCCTTCACTTCTTTTATTCTCCTGATTGATGCTGATAATATCGTTTTGAGACAGAATAAAAACTCATTTTCTTGAGAAACACCATAAGTCAATTTTTTTCAAAATCATTTAGTAATGAACCAATAGGAATTTAGGTCTGCACTTGCATTCAAAGTGTGTCTAAATGGTATAAGCAACATATACCCAAATTTCAAGCTTCTATAATCAGTATGATGAGTATGATGAAGTTTTTTCCTTCTACTGAAAAACTTAGAATTTTGACTTATGTTGTTTCTCAAATGACCGATTCAAATAGGAATCATAATCTACCTACTCTACCTAAAAGTCTATCTAATCGATCCTGTTCCTATAAATTTTTTATTTTCTGAACCAGTACTTGTATTATTTGCATTTCTAATTATTTACTGAACTTACAGAGTCTACTCTGTGGATGAAATTTTGACACTGCTAGAGGATGGGGACCTGACTGTCATAGACAATGAACTGGACATCTATATTCAACCACCAAACAATGCCAATGATGACATTACCGATGAGGACTCTGGTGAAAAGGACAACACCACAATACATAATTTACCAGGCAATCAACTTAGGGCACCTGCAGAACTATCTCAACTGTTGGTCCAAGAAAGTGAGTTAGTGCAATCTAATGTTATAACTATCACAGGCAATGAACCACCAACAAAAAAGACAAGGAATTCATCTCCTGCTACTTCAAAAGGCACTAGTTCTGAAACCCCTCAAACATCAAAAATATCCAAGAGTGACAATAATAATAAATTGAAAGAAAGACATAATCACAAGTGGTGTGATGATGGATGACATGCCACCAGATGAAATTATATGGCCCATCAAACAAGAAGCTAAAAATGAATTGAGTCCCATGGAGCAATTTTTTGTTTTATTTGATAAAGAGATTATCTTATTTCTAGTAGATAAAATGAACAGGTATGCTGCTTTACGAAATCGGCTTGGTAACATTACTGAAGATGAAATGAAGACATTCATTGGTATAATGTTATTGAGTGGATATGTTCAGCTTCCACAAAGGAGAATGTTTTGGCAGATGTCAATTGATACTCACAATGAGTCAGTATCAAAATCGATGTCACAAGACAGATTTGAATTTATCATGTCAAATTTACATGTTTGTGATAATGATAATTTAGAAAAATCTGACAAGTTTGTAAAAGTAAGGCCTTTGTTCAAATGCTGAACAATTCATTTATTGACATTGCCCAACCTAAGCTGATCAATCAGTATAATAAGAAAATGGGCGGAGTTGACAGAAGCGATCAAAATATGAGTCTTTATAGCATCCAAATCAGAGGGAAAAGTGGTACTTTCCCCTGATTTCTGATTGTATAGATACTGCTGAGCAGAATGCATGGCAGTTCCATCAAATTTCAGGTGGTAGGTTGGATCACTTAGCATTTTGACAGAGACTGGCATGCAATCTCTTAGAAACATTTGGAAAGGGTGTGAGCACGAAATCAGGAAGACCTTCAAAATCAATGAAGATTGATTCCAGATATGATCACATGGATCATTTTGTAATTCCACAAGACAAACAAATCAGATGTGGTCACTGTCACACAAAATGTACCACTCGGTGTAAGAAGTGTGATGTGGGCTTGCACACAAAATATTTTGCTGATTTTCATACTAGAATGTAAAAATTTGTAAATAGTATTGAATAGGTAGTGTATTTTATATTCCTCATATTATTTTCATAAGAAAATAAAAATATATATGTATTCCATTGAACTATAACTCTAATAAACTTGTTTTTTTGCAATAATGGTGATTAAATTTTATTTCTGAGAAATTAGTAGTGCTTATGCCTATTGACCTAAATATAGGACACAACTTTTTTCGACCCTACAGTTGGTGATTTCATTTTTATCATCATAAACAATTATTTTGGTTAATTTTGAGCAAAAACCACCAAAATTTCCCAAGAAATAGAAGAAAAAAATTCAGGCATATCTGGGTTAAGAAAAACAGTGAAACTACCAGTTTAAACAGTGCAAAAGATAATAATTGTAAAATTGTGAATTTTAAAAATGTACAAAAGGAACTCTTGCAATAGGGGTTAGAAATGTTTGCAAAAAAGAAATTGTCAAGAGAAAATTATGACAATTTTGTTGAACTGTGTAATAAACTATGCATTGTAAATGAAAGGGCAGAAACCAGGTGCAGAATGGAGGATTCTGTTGCATGAATAGCTGAGAAAATTGAGAGATTGGAGCAAAGCATCCCACACTTGCCAATGAAGTTAACAAAGGACAAAAACAGAAACAGCTATCTTTTGCCAAGGTTATCCAACTGCCTGCAAGGAGAAAGGGTCAATGCCAGAAAAAAGGCCCAACACCAGCAACCGGAGAAGCAGCCATACCATCAACAACAACAATGCCAAGGAACAAGCCAATAGTGAGGAAAATCACTCCAAAAGAAAACATTGTAATAGTGAAGCTGAAGAAAGTTGAGACTGACAAAAACAAAGCAGTGAACTAATAAGAAAAATTCTGAGGAGAAATATAAGCAAGGAGCAGAACATGAATATAAAAAAAGCAATTAATGTCAGAGGAGGTGGAGTTTTCCTAGTGCTGAATCCAAAGCCGAATACAGATAGGGATTTAGGCAATAAAATATTACAGAATCCTGACTGACATAAAGTTGAGCAAGCCACAAATCATAAAACCTAAGGTTATCCTTTACAATGTAGTTAATCATATAGAAGTCAATGATTTAGTAGACAAAATTTATGAGTGCAACTTTCCTTCTATAAATAAGGAAGAGTTCTATGAAAATTTCAAGCTGATATTTAAGTTTTATTAAGAAATAAAAGAAGAATCTATTAATAACTACCTTAAAAATTTAACAGCTGATGCCAATACTGACTATTTACTATGGAAAACAAGAAGAATCAAGCAACCATTATTGCAGTCCCCTCCAATCAAAAAATCTGATGGTACTTTGGCAAGACACAACAGAGACAAAGCAGAAGCATTTGCAAATCATTTGGCTGAAATTTTCTAACCAAATAATATACCATCTGAAGGAGATATCACAGAAGGTTTAGAAAAAGAAATCAGTCCAGTTTCTATAAATGAGGTTCTACAAGAGATAAAACCAGATCTGAACACCAAAAAGCACCTGGATTTGACTCAATTAAAGGTGAGATCTTAAAGAAACTTCCAAGGAAAGGAGTATTATGCTTACATTCTTATTCAATGCAGCATTATGATTGCAGCATTTTCCTACAATTTGGAAAGCAGCTGAAGTGATCATGTTACAAAAGCCAGGAAAGCCTTCTCAAGAAGTAAGATCATACTGTCCCATATCTCTCTTACCAGTAATTTCAAAGCTCTTTGAGAAATTGTTGATTAAGAGATTGGCACCTACAATAAGAAGCAGGAATCTGATACCAGCATATGAATTTGGTTTCAGACAGAAGCACTCAACCTTGGATCAGATATATAGAATCACTGATATACCGGTAGTAGAAAAGACTTAGGAGAAAAAATCAATATACTCAGCAATCTTCCTTGATGTGGCCCAGGCATTCAATAAGGTGTGGCATGAGGGTCTGATTCATAATCTCCATAAAATTCTACCAATTAGATTTGTCAATCTGCTGAAGTCCTAAATCACAGACAGATTATTCAGAGTAAAACAAGGTGATGAAGTTTCCAAGTTAAGGGAAATAAAGAGAACAAAGCCCTTTGAGTTGGTGTAGTGAAAGTGGAGCAAGGGGGGAAAAATAAAAATAGATAGTGAATAAAAATGTAAAAAGCAAAAATTAGTGAGTAGAGAGCTAGAGTCATCATTGGAAGACTCAAGCATTGGTAGATAAGTATTTAGTTTATAAGAATAAAAAAAAATTAATGGTTAGTCCAAGTCACTAGTTTTAAATAGATAATAGAAAAAATGTGATAGGGATGTGAGGGATACAGATTCAATAGAAATCAAGGCCATGATTGGAATCCTTCACTTAGCAAGAGCAATGCACTCACATCATCAAAATGTATTGGACTTGTGGAGTAGTAATGGACTCAGTGTTGAAATTTTCTGACTTACAATGTCAGTTAGCCATTTCAGATTTTAATTATAAAACTTTTGATTTGAAGACAGACATGATCATGAACAGAGAAAATGTGAAGACAGATTTTATTGCATGAGAGAGTTTGTTTGCACCAGGAAAACTACAGCCATGGGGAGTTTGTTATAATTGATGAAATTTTGTCCAATTTTTGGGGAAAATGTTCATTTTGGATTTAGGGTCTATATGCCACAAAAACCAGGAAACTTTGGCATAAAAGTGTGGGTTATGACAGATTCCAAAACATTTTATACTTCCACTATGGAAGTGTTTATCTTGAAACAGCATCCTGAACCATATGGACAACTCAGCTAAGGCTAAAGTAAGCAGATTGACAACCAAGATGCACAATACTGGACTTAACATCACAAGTGACAACTTTTTCACTTCCTTGCCTCTAGCATGTGACTTACTTGAAAAAAGATTGACCTTGGTAAGTAGTTTTTGCAAGAACAAGAGAGAGAGAGAGCAACACTTCTAAAGACCAATCCTGCAGGCAATAGCAGAAAAGTGAATAGGTCAATGTTTGCTTTTACTCATCAGGAAACATTAGTTTCTTATGTTCCAAGAAAGAAAAAGTTCGTTCTTCTGCTGTCAACACTACATGAGACAGATGAGATCAATGAAACTATTGGGAATGCCTACAAGCCAGCTATTATCACATTTTACAACCAGTACAAGTGTGGTGTGAATGTGTGATGCCATGCAAAAACAGTATTCTGTGTCTAGAATATCTAACCACTAGCAATTGATAATTTTCTTTTCTTCTTTGAATGTGGGAGGAATCAATCCATTTGTAATCAAACAATGTCAATCAACACAATGAGACTCCTCTACCTCAAAAGAAGAACCTTTTGATCAACCTTTGGCCAATAACTCATTCTATAAGCTGAATGACAATCAAGTGAAGTTGAAGTATCAAAAATTTCCAAACCCATCAAATGGGAATAAGAGAAATCTTCAATATTCCACCAATCTAGCCACAAGTACAACAAGTTGCTAATCAAGGACAATAAGCTTGCTGTGTAATATGTACAAGATGCAAGAACAGGAAAACCACAGTGAAGTGCACTTTATGTCAAACAACAATATGCAAATAACATACCTCACCAAAGTTTACAAGATGTGTTGAGACTGTCAGAATGGACATTGACTGAGTTTGATATAATATGATCTTTTCATGCATATGCTTCAGTAGCATTGTAATAATTTATATTTTATCTAATTTCCATTTAAGAGTAAAAAAATAAAGTAAGTATATCTTTTCCATTTATGTGCTGATTATTTTCCTCCATAAAAATGATTTACTGTAAAGATTGAATGAATGAATATGCTATAATTCCCAGTTCTGACCGAAAGTTTTTACCTCGGGCCACTCCCGTGTTTTGGAGGACACGTTAAGCTGTTGGTCCCGGCTGCCTAAGAAACAGTCATTAAGTCATGTTAGAGGCCCTGAACTTATTCAGGTGCGACCTGATAACTCTGACACCAGACCTGAGCCAGCCAGGTCACACAATATTATTATTATTAGCTAAAACCAGCTGTTTAAATTCTAGGGAGCCATAAAAGTGTGTGAGAGCAAATTGCTGATGTGCAACCTCTGGCATTCTGCAAGTGGGTGTGACTAATAGCATGTTAAACACCCTGAGTTAAAAAATGCTAGAGTACATTACTTTGTGTCAGAAATAAACAAGATTTGTTAAAAAGAAGTGCCTCCAATTGCAAACCAAAATTATAATAATTAATTCAAACTTTTTTCAATTTTAAAACATTTATAATAATTCTAAGACACATTTAATTGTTGCATATACAAATTGTAATACATTAAAATGTAATTTTTTCAAATTTTACTGATTACAGTATATTATATCTCATTCAAAATCATTGATTTCATTGTTTTCTGTTACATTATCATGGTGCTTAACAGTTTCAAAGAATGTCAATAACTAGGCAAGTGTACTGTCAGTAGTTGGGAAAAAGCTGAAATCACCTGTCAACAATATGTTCCTTTGCAAAGGTCAGTTATTTTAGCTATTAAAATATTTTTCTCTTGTGTATATAGCTCTGTTCAAACCATTTGCCCACCTTAGTCATGCCAAAAAAAATGGAAACCCATTAGCTTATTGAAAATTCCAGCTTTTATTGCTGTTTTGATAAATATGAGCCTAAAGAAATAACCAGCAATCTATAGTTAAGGTAATTTCTCTGACACTGGCCCAATTATTGACACTTAGCTCTTCAACTGTCATTATTAAGTACAGGAATATTTCAATCAGGTTGGGCAAAATGGGAATTAATGCTGTTTTGTTGGCAATACTGTGGCATAAACAATATGGCTGACAAAGAGTTGTGTGCTGTGTCATGATTGTAGTTATTGCAGTCTACACGTTGTTTTTTTTTTAAGAAAATCAAGCATTTTCAAGGATTTTAGGAGAGAGGTAAGCATAGCTCATTTTTAATATTTTCTAAATACTTTTATTATGTAACCCAAATATTTTCAGACATTAACACTTACAAGTACACATCGGTCAATCTGACCGATGGGAATTTTTGCGCTTTGATATTGGCAACACTGCAAGGGTTTGGCGCTCCCCGCCCCCAATACCTTCCTCCCTACCCATCCCTGACAGCCCTACGGAATATCGATTAGTTTCGATCCAGGGCTTGCCGAAGGTGGAGGTTTTTTATTTCGCGCGCTGGTCAGAATTACCGCGTGTGTTCTATACCGTTGTTCTGCTGTCAGTCAAATTGACCTTATGTGTTCTGTAACGTAGACTGTGGAGTTTCTTTAGACTTACTTTTTAGTGATTTAGCTTAATTTTCTCAGTTTTTTTTATAGCTTATAAACACTATATATTTTACAAATAAATAGTGACAGTTTTATTCGATTTGTATATCTTCCTTACATAACATGGAGCGTCCTGGTTCGAGTAAAGGGACCTCTTACACAGTGAGTGATCCAGTATTTGAAGAACGAATATGCAGAATGTTGGAGGAAGCTGTGGACGACCTGGATGAACTGGACGATGCAGATGATGTTTCAGAAGTAGATGACTCGGACACAGACCCTGACTTCGTCCTACGTGAGAGTGAGGAGGAAGAGTCAAGTAGCGCAAGTTCAGACGATGACGCAATGTTGGAGGAAGATGAGGGTGAGTCAGATGCTAGGATAGTAAATGCTGTCGTTCCTCATGTGCCACTTCCAAAATATTTCCTGGAAAGGATGAGGAAAACAGAACAGGGCCCGCCAAATGCTTGGAGGAGCAAGCATCCTACTCGAAATGTGAGAACCCCAGCCAGAAATATAATAAGAGGTGGGCTGCCAGGGATTACAGGGCCAGCACGATTGTTAGGAGACCAATCTAAAAAAACAGAAATATGGGAACTGTTTTTCGATGCAGAGATTATTTCTAAGATCGTTACCAATACCAATGTAAAGTTGGCATCTGTTCGAGAGAAAATCCCCCCTGGGCAAAGCAAAGCTAACTTCAGAAACACAAACGCTGAAGAGATGAATGCTCTGATTGGCTTATTATTATTATCATCGATTCTCCGATCAAACGATGAAAATATGGAGTCCCTCTTCACAAAAGACGAGTTCAGCCGACCAATCTTTCGAGCTGCCATGTCTGTAAATCGTTACAAAGCTCTGGTAGCTTCCTTACGGTTTGATGATGCTCAAACAAGAGAGCAAAGAAAGACAACCGACAAAGCAGCAGCTATCTCAGAGATTTTTTACAAAATCATTAGCAATAGCCAAGCAGTGTATCGCCCATCGGCCTACGTAACTATCGATGAGATGCTAGTACCCTTTAGAGGTCGATGTATTTTCAGGATGTACATGCCTAAAAAACCTAAAAAGTACGGAATAAAGGTAATGTGCCTAGCCGACGCCAGAACCTCGTACCTGTGCAATGCATATATTTACACAGGAAAAGGAAGCGATGGAGTTGGACTGACGGAAGCCGAAAAGAACCTGAGTGTCCCATCCCAGTCAATTATTCGCCTATGTAAAATCATCGAGGGAACAAACCGAAACGTGACGGCTGACAACTGGTTTCCGTCTCTGGAAGGTGTGGAGGAACTTAGCAAAAGGAAGCTCACGTATGTCGGTACATTGAAGAAAGACAAACGGTGCATTCCAGTTGAATTTCTCCCAAACAACGATCGACCTGTGATTTCTACATTATATGGCTTCAGAAATGAAGTAACACTTCTGTCCTTCGTGCCAAAGAAGAACAGAGCAGTTTGTCTCCTGTCAAGTATGCACCATACAATCGATACAAATGAGGAGAAAAACAAACCGGAGATAATTTGCTTCTACAACAGCACAAAAGCCGGTGTCGACCTCATGGACATGAAGTGCGCCGTATTTTCTTCAAGCAGGAAAACCAGAAGGTGGCCGCTAGCTCTTTTTTATAGACTAATAAACATTGCCAGTGTTAATTCTTACATTGTGTACATGTCCTACACCCGAGCAACTAAGGTAATGCGCTTTGACTTCATAAAGAGTCTCGCCAAAGAACTGATTTGCCCCCATCTTCAGAAGAGGCTGACTGAAGTGGCTAACCTTCCAAGAGACTTGAAGCAGGAAATCATCAAGATACTGGGAAATGATGCTGCTCCCCAGATTGAAGGCATTCCAGGTGATCAACTGCAGAAACGGAAAACTTGCCAGAAGTGCCCCCCTGGAAGCGACCGCAAGACACAACACAAATGTATAAAGTGCAAACTTGCAATATGTGGACAGTGTCAAAAACGAGTGTGTATTGACTGTGCAACAGAATGTGTTTAGTATAAGCCTTGAGACATAGGACGTTTTTGAACTTTACATTTCAATAAGAAATGAAACTATTAAAGTTCATCAATTTTCAGTAAAACCAGTTTTCTATTTTAGTAATATTTTCATAAATGCAATAAATGTATCACAAGTAATGTTATTAAATTTAACTTCTTTATTTTAATGTGTTTTAATGTTTACTTGCCTTAATGTGTCTTTAATAAAAGAAAACAGACAAAAAACTAAAAAAAATGTAGTAAACGGTCAAAATGACCTTATGTGTTCCTTAACATTATAAAAATCATGTGTACTTGTAGGTGTTAAATGATTTAATATGCTTTTCTTGATAAAACATGGGTTTATATTGATAAAAAGCCACTGGAAGTAAGTGGTAGTTTCCCAGTTACTGACAGTAAGTGTCAATAGTAAAAACAGCTATCATAGTTTTATCCTAGTTACTGACATGCATGCAAATTTGATTTTCAAGTATAATTAACATGCAACTGTGCTCTGCCAAAGGGATTTTAAGGCACTACAGTATAATGGTTGCTACATTTTTGAAATAGCTTTGCCTTTTGTGCAAATATTCATTAGTAATTTCATTGTAGAACAGTAATCTCAAATACACAAAGTTATCTTTATATTTATCTTAATATAGAAATCATTAAGTCTTAAGTACTGTCTATTTCAGATGAAGAAATGAAGCCTCTCACTACAACACCACCATCAACATTCAGGATTAGGGTGTCTTAGAAGAAAACAATGAAAAGGAAACAATACAGTGGAGAGGTGATGAAAGCAACAGTAGATGCTGTAAAAGCTGGCCAATCGCCTTTTGCTGTAGCTAAGACCTTCAATGTGCCCAGAGTGACTTTTATTTCAAAAGTAGGGGGGAAATATAAGTCACAGACAACAGGACCAGATGGCCACTTAAATGCTGAAGAAGAAAATACATTGAATGATTAAATCAAAGCAATGGGAAAGGCAGGCTTTCCTATTACAAAGAACAAACTCCTTGATAATGTGAGAAAAAAATAGTTATGAAAAAAGACTCCAGGTAGGCAACTCTCTTTTACAGATAACATACCTGGACACCATCAGTTTGAAAGCTTCCTGAGAAGGCATCCAGATATTTCAATGCATGTCTCTTAAAATCTCACCAGTTCTAGAGCTAATGTAACAGAGGAAAAAATCAGAGCTTGGTATGTTGCAGTAAGTGACTACATTGAAGCTAACAATCTAGAGATGGTAATACAAGATCCTAGAAGAATTTTTAATACAGATGAGGCTGCATTCCTTTTTGAACCCCAAAGGAAACAAGGTGTTGTTCACAAGAGGGGAGAAATGTGTCTATTTGATTTTCACTGTTGGTGAGGAGTGCTTGACAGTGATTATGACATGTAATGTTGCTGGGACTATCACTCCCCCAATGATTGTATTCCAGTATGAAAGAATTCCTCATGATATTAACTTACAGACAGCATCAATGAAGATTGGGGCATTAGGAAAAGTGATAATGGCTGAATGACCTCAGCTGATTTTCAAGAATTCATCACAAATATTTTATATTTATGGCAATCAAGTAGAAAATTCCTTTGCCCATCATATTATTTGTTGATGGTCATGTTTCTTTAGAGTCTTCATACTAGTATATTCTGTAAGAATCATGGACTTGTTTTAGTTGCCCTTCATCCAAACTCAACTCACATTATCCAACCAATGGATGTTTCTGTCTTTAGAACAGTGAAGGGTTCTTGGAAATAAGGAATAAATAATTGGAGAATGCAGGAAGAAAATTTGGGAAAAGAACTGAAGAAAAAAATTATCACCAGTGCTAGAAAAGGTTCTAAAAGTTGTCACTCAACAAGTGAATCAGAATAATTTCAGGAAATGCAGTTTATATCCTTGGGATGCTGATGCAATTAATAATAGAATGATTAAATCCCTTGCTCCTCTAAAAGATATTGACAGAAACAACAATGAAGCAGTGAAGCCTGTGTTGCCAGTGATAAATAAAAATCCAAACAAGAAAGCTATTGCTCTAGAAATTCTAGAGGATGAAATTGGCCCTTTGAAACTGGAACTTTTTCTATTCAATAATTTTGATGAAAATTGGAGGAACATAACAGAAGTTAGAGATCATCAGTTATTTGAAGCATAGAGAAATATAAAAAATGAAAATGACTTAGAAGGTGAATGTACTGGGATACTCCCTGCTATTAATGAAGAAGAATTACTACAGTTGCCAACTTCTCTGGTTGATGAGATGCAAATGTTGGCCATGGAAACACATAATGAGTCAATGGTATTTGAATACTCTAGACTCTGTAATGAGTTTGAGGTACCAATAGACTGGTAACTTTTCCCCTGGAAGTAATTTGTTATGTCAACAGAAGGCTGAGGAGAAATTGCTAATGCTCCACTAGTACTTTTCATTAGAAAGAGAAAGTTTTTCATCACTATATAAAATAATAGTAGGATACAATTGTTTACCAAACAAAAAAAAAAAACAAATAATCAACAAGACAAATCATGTAATCAATGATTCACAAAAAAGAAGACTGAAACAAATACACACTTCTGCACCATCACTTCAAACACTCCCCAAAATTCACAAACCCAACATACCTATTAGACCAATTGTAAACTACCAAGAAGCACCTGCCTATAAACTAGAAAAACACATAGATCAAACACTGAGAAAACTAATTAATATCAACAACAACACATACATAAAAAACAGTAGCAATCTTATCACAAAAATAAAAGACACACAAATTCCTCACAACTCCACTCTTGCAACTTTTGATATAACAAATCTATACACCAACATACCTGTCAATGAAACAATATAAATAATAAAGAACATCCTTATTCACAACAACACAGCTACAGAAATTATAAATGGAATAATAGACATCCAAAAAATCATCACTCAACAAAATTACTTCACCTTCAACAACAAATTTTACTCACAACCTGATGGACTGCCAATGGGCTCACCAGTTTCAAGCGTATTTGCTGAGATCTATCTCCAACACTGCAAAAACACTCATATACTCTTTAATAACAAATTTTCACAGAACATAATATACTGGCACAGATATGTAGATGATGTTCTATTGCTATACAGAGGAAACAAAAGACAATGTGAACAACTCTGATCATACATTAACAAAATACATAAGAACATTCAATACACAGCTGAATATGAGCAAAACAATTCAATCAACTTCCTAGGCCTCTCAATCACAAAGAACACAAAACAACAACACAGCTTCAACATCTACAGAAAAATAACAATGACAGATACCCTAATACACAGCACCTCCAATCATCCAACACAACACAAACACTCAGCATTCAGGTCAATGCTACACAGACTCAACAAAACACCACTATCCACCAACAATTACAACACTGAACTAAATACAATAAAATACCTAGCACAAGAAAACAGCTACAAACACGACCAAATGGACAAACTCAATCATAAAATAACAAACAAAAAACAAAACACCAACACCACTGACAAAAAATACATCACAATGACATTCATTAATCCACAATCAAACAGACTAGCAAAAATCTTCAAAAATGCTGGCCACACCATCTCACTCAGAACAAAAAACAAAATAAAAAATGCACTTACACTCAAAACCACACTGAATACAAACAAGAACGATCTCCCAGGGTTCTACAAACTGAACTGCTCTGATTGTAACAAATTCTACATAGGACAAACAGGCCACACATTCAAACAATGTTAACTTCAACTGCAATTAAAAGGTAACTATTTTTCTCACTTTTGTTATAATTTGAGATATAGAAAGTATAATTAATGTGTAAAGAAGTTTAGTTGTTCAGCTCTTCTGAATCAAAATCTGTCTCAAGAAAACTGTTATGTATGGAATGTTTTAACTGAAGATATGAGTTGTAAGATCTAGAGATCAACCTTATTAGTATTTCATTGTAGGCCTACTGTTATTTTGTATTTGGGGTTATCACAAATAAAGGAAAGTTTCCTTAGAGCTTTAATTTACTAGGATAGTAGGTGCTAGTTGGTTTTGTGCATAGGCTACCTAGCTTTGTTTTGGCATTATCTAAGGTTATGTTAGAAGACTCAAGTTATTGAAATGAAATTGAACCCTGAGGGGGGTCACTCCAGAAGATAAAAATTAATTTGCAAGGGTAGGCCTAGGTTTAGTTTAACTTCTGTAATTAATTATAGAATAGTTATATTGGACTAACAGAAAAGTTGAGTTCATTTCAATTGAATTTGAACTCTCTGGAGCTTCACTTCAAAAGAGAATAAGATTTTATTATTTTAGCAAATGGTCATCATTTTGGGGTTTCATTAATTACAGCAGTCCAAGGATCTAACTTCCAGTACCAAATTTTACTGATTGACCTGGTGGAATTCTACACCAATGTTCCATGTTACAAGTTGTGGGATGGACAGGATAGTACAGATGTTCCAGTGAAGCTAACCTGACATCAAAGTTTTCCAAACAAAAGGGAGAGCAAAATTTAGAGGATGGAGCCACGAATTCCTAGTATAATTTTTGGGTGATGAGCTGCAATATAAATTAACATATTATTTTCTTTAAGTGAGTGGGCCAGAGACTCCAAAAAGTGGAATGTGATTGAGATAAGAACTTTAAAAAGGGGAATGTTTTTTTCTGGGTGAAGTTAAGGAGCTAAAATAAAAGACTAATGCAAGGTTAGGCAGTCTATCTAGTTATAAGTACAATTATTTCTGTTATTTCTTTCAAGAGGTGGCCACCAACTTGTAGTAATTCTATACCTCTTATGGGGAAACGTTTCTGTGATATTTTGTTAGATTGATAATATTTTTTTGTTTTAAGATTAGTTAATTATCAATGATGACATTGATATTTGTGATATTTTATTTTTTGAGATTTATTTGTATTAAATTGAGAGAATTTGAAGCTATATATTTTTTCAACCCAACTTTACTTTTGATGAGAGTGATTAATTATGAGTTCGTTCCTCAGTGACTATGATGTGGATTTCTTTCTGACTGATGAACCACTCTAAATTCTATCTTTAATTTGGACCAAAAACTTGGTGCCACTCTTAAAATTTTTTAGGTATGGTTACAAATTGCTGCACCACTCTGCTAAAGTTTCAGTTCTACATCAGTGGCATTAAATAAAATTGTTGTGAGATATTCAAATAAAGGAGTTAACTTTCTGTCAATCTCAAGTATTTAAAAATTCTTGTGTCTAATGCTAACTCTCATCTATTGCGTTGGATAAGATCAAGCTAAAAGTGAAGTAATAGCTTTAAAAACTTGAGATAACTTGAGTAATTTACAAATTTTCAAAATGTTGCATTCTCCAGTAAGATCTTTTTCAAACACCTCAAATCAAGAGCCTTCAGTGAACTATTATGATATAAAAAGGGAGGTAGAAGGTCATTTCGATTTAAATTTACTTCCATATTCAAAATTGAATCCAAATAATTTAAGTAAGGTATTCCTGTTGTTTGAACTGGAGACACTTGGAATCCCACCCAGTGTTTCTAGTGAGTTTGATTTGGATTCTTTGTGAGCTCAGTATAGGGCAGCCAAGAGTCAACCTGCTAACCCTTTAATGAGAGTAATTGAGGAGAAACAGTTGAAAAAAGTAATTGACAAATATCCAGACATACTGACAGAGAAATTGGGTAAGACCAACTTAGTTCAATATAAAATCCAATTGACTCCAACTGTGCCAGCCAAGAGACCACCTTACCAATTAAATCCTATGAAGATGCAGATCCTACATGAAAAAATTAAGAAATTATTAAATCAAGGCATTATTGAAAAATCAGTCACAAACTATGCAAGTCCCAAAAGTCCATTGGTTCCTTGTCCCAAAAGGTCCTGATGATTACAGGATGGTAGTTGATTATTCCTTTTCGAACAATTGTATTTCTATTCATTCAGTTCCCCTGCTAGACATAGGGAGTGCTTTCCATTGGTGTAATGGGGCCAGATATCAACTCCCACTAGTTAAAGAATCAAGACATCTGACTACCTTTTGCACTCCACAAAATATTTTTCAGTGTACTGTTTGGTTTAAAAACTGGGGCACAAATCTTGTCTAGTGGTCTTGACACTTTGTTAAGACATAAAATTAAAATTTCTGTATCATTACTTAGATATGACATTGTGATTTATTCAAAATACTTCAAGTCTCACTTGGAACATATTGATATTGTCCTTTCTAAATTGAAAAATGCAGGTTTTACAGTGAATCCTCTAAAAACTAGCTTTGCTAAAGAACAAATTTCCTTTTTGGGAACATAGTTTATTTTAATGGAGTTTGAATTGAACCTAGTAGGACAAAGAGTGTTGTAAATTATCCATCACCTAAAAATGTAAAAACTATAGCCTGTTTCATTGGAATGGCTGGGTATTATTGTAATAGTGCTAGATCAGGAAGGCACTGCTTGGGTTGGGCAACACTTGGCACTTCTCTCCTATGTCCGAATAATGTAACAATGCATTTTGTTCCAATGATAAATCTTGTAAATAAATAATAAAAGTTTCTAATTAATTATAAAGTGTGTTTTAATTTAATAAGTCTAAACGACTTATGTTACATGGTGTCAGAAGTAAAACAATTTGAAGTGAAACTGCATAGTGAAAATCATAACCTAAAATGAGTTTTAAGACTCCTGATCAACTGAATTTAAAAGCTGGGGACTCAGTGCATAATTGGAGACTTTTTAAACAAAAGTTGGAAAACTATCTAATAGCATCAGGTAATTGTGATAAAGATGAGAAGATAAAAATTGCTATCTTTCTTACATGTGTGGGTGATGATGGTTTAGAAGTCTACAACACCTTCAATCTTGGTACCAATAAGGAAATTACTCTCGAAGTTGTGTTGGATGCATTTGATAAACATTTTGAACCATGAAAAAATGTTGTTTTCAATCATTTTAAGTTTTTTTCAAGAAAACAAGAAGAAGGAGAGACTTTTGACCATTTTCTTCAAGTGCTCCAGAAATTGGCAAAATAATGTGAATTTGTTGAAGAAGAATCACTTCTATGGGATAGAATAGTTATTGGTATCTCTGATAATAATCTCCAAGAACGTTTACTATGGATCACAGACTTGAAGTTAGACTATGCCATAGCTGCATGTAGGGCTGCTGAGGCTAGTTGGCAGCAAGCAGCAGCACTTCAAAATGACTGTCTTAAGTTGGATGCCTTGAACCGACACCAGACGACCAGGACAGTTTCAGTGGAAAAAACGTATGACTGTTTCAAGTGTGGTCGTAGGCATGAAGCTAGGAAGTGCTATGCATTTGGAAAACAGTGTAATGCCTGTGGGAAATATAACCATTTTGCTGTTGGATGTCAGGTGAAAAAACAAGGTGCTGGTAAGCCAAAATTGGATATGCATGAAAATACAGTAAACCCAATCAAGGAGGTGAGTGAACTATTCATAGACTCCTTACATATTAATAATAATAAAATCTGGATTGAACCAATTAAAGTGCAAAATGAAGTTATAAACTGCAAACTGGACACAGATGCTATATGCAATGTGTTACCATCTTGTTTATTAAAGGTTTTTGGTGAAAGAATCACCTTACTCCCTTGTAATTTGAAAGTAGTCACATATTGCAATAAGATATTGGATAGTGTAGGTTCAGTCATATTAAATGCTGAAGTTCGTGGACAGGCACATAAAATTAGATTTGTGGTAGTTAATACAGATAATATTCCAAATCTAGGACTTGATGAATGTATTAAACTTAATTTAATCAAGAGACTTGATGCAGTAGCTACTGAAAAGGGTACTTATACTAAGGAAACATTCATAAAAACATATTGGGAAAATTTCTCTGGGCTAGGAAAGTTTCATAAGAAGCTCACACTTGAGCTCAAGGAGAATTCTGTTCCCATTATAAATACTAATCATAGAGTTCCAAATATCATAAAACCCAAGCTGAAGGCGACATTAGATGAGCTAGTTAACCAGGGTGTTATAACACCAGATGATCACCCAACAGACTGGGTTAATAATATTGTAATTGTTGAAAAACCTGATAATTCACTACGAATCTGTTTAGATCCTAAACATCTAAATTGTTGTTTGAAAACAAATATTTACCCTATGGATGAATTTGAATTGTTATTGAGAGAAAATAAATTTTATACGGTTTTAGACATGCACCTGGGGTTTCATCAAATTGAATTGGGCCATAATAGTAGCCTATTAACAACATTCATCACCCCTTATGGGAGATATAGGTATTTGAGACTTCCATTTGGGATAAATGTAGCTCCAGAGGTGTTTCAATTATACAATATAAGAACATTTGGAGATATACAGAATGTTGGTATATATTTTGATGATTTTATTATTGCAACTGACTCTGAATCAGAACATGATGCTATTCTTGACAAGGTTATAACTAGGGCTCTTGAAAATAATGTAAAGTTCAATTTGAAAAAATTACAATTCAAGGTTAACAAGGTGAAATATTTAGGCTTGAGATTTTCAGAGCAAGGGGTTGAATTAGATACTGAGAAAGTTGAAGCTATTCAGCATATAAAAGCTCCAACTACAAAAAAGCAACTACAGTCATATTTGGGTGTTGTAAACCATTTGTCAAAATTTATTCCTAATGTGTCAACCTTAGCAGTGCCACTGAGACAGTTACTAAAGAAAGATGTTGATTGGACTTGGTCATCATCACATGATAAGGCGTTTAGTCAGATAAAAAATGAAATAATGCAAAGCAGCTCTTTGAAACTGTTTGACCCCAAAGTACCTGTTGAAATCTTTGTTGATGCCAGCAATGATGGTCTTGGTGTCTGTATGATGAAAAATAATTGTCCTGTAGCATTTGCTTCATGAGCACTTAATGAGGCAGAAACTAGATATCCCATTATTGATAAAGAAATTGCTGCTATTTGTTTTGCAGTTCAGAAATTTCACCATTATATTTATGGTAGGGGAGGGTGGGCCACCGTGGAACGTGGTCCACAGTGAAACATCTTAATTTTTTTTTTATTTGGCTTGTCTGCCAACTGCTGCACTCTGTGAGTGATCTCCAAAACTACTTTTCTACCCATAGTGCATTGGTGCAAATGGCTGACTCGCTGCAAGGAAAAGATAAAATTCATCTTTTGTTTTCAACACCTCAAAGTAATTTTTTGCAGATCATTCCTCAACAATTTTAAATTCTCTTCACAATTATTAGAGGTAAGTGTCACACACCAGTTCAAAGAACAACTCTTTCTGAAACTTTTAGACTAGTTACCACATTTGTAGAAAGCTCTGAAGTCGAATTGAGGTTAATTTTTCTGATCAATGAGACATGGGCCACAATGAAACACTTGATGTTGGGCCACAATGGAACTGTACCATTGTGGCCCAACATCAAGTGTTTCAGTGCAACCAGAAATATTGCCTATAATAGAGGCACCGAGAAGCCAAGGGGGGTAAGTGACATTTTTTCAGTTTTGGAGTTATTTGCAGATTTGTGTACTTAAAGTATAGGAAAATGTTGTGGCAAAAGGAGATAACTGAGAAGGTTACTGGTGCTGCGATCTAGCAATGAATAGTTTCACTACTTGAATAAAATGCCTTCTTGATTGGAAGTCAAGGGGGATAAAGCTTGGTTTGGCGGCCAAGAGGGATAAGCACTGCATTCCAAGGTTTTTAACTCCATTGGCCTCTCAACACTGCTCAACACTGTTGCTTTAATGCGTCAACACTGTGTTGCTTCCGGTCTCCTGCCTGGTGAAAAATCGCTTAAAACTCGTGCTATTAGAATATTATACTGAAATTCCGAAGTTTGTGTGATTTTAATACAATCCTGATTCTAGTTGCGAGATTGGGGAGCTTTGAAAACTACTAGTATGAATGACTCTGATGAACATAACCTCATCTTTGATGGTAAGTACTGTACATTTAATTTATATTTTATATGAAGCTATAATATTAATTATTCTCTTGAATAATAATGATTATATCTCTTATTTTCTAGCTGAAACAACTTTGAAGACAAAGTATAATAATCTTATAGCAAAGCTATTGTTAAAATAATAATGAAGGTAGAGCAAAATAATTATCATACATTTTGATGCATTTGTAATACAAACTGATTAAGCAGACACAATTTCCATTTCTTGCTGAAGAAGTAGGTAGTGATCTCCAGAGTACATCTTGAGAGTATGCTTAGTCTATGATATTATCAACAATATTGACTCAGTATTTATCAGAAAAACTCACTATTACTTATATTATAATATTGTATTATTGTTTTCTTTGCAGATTCTTCAAGCAGCCCAAGTGAAACTGTAACTACACACAACGACTTGGCAACAGAAGAAGATTGCTCCAGGACAAGAGAATCTAAAAAGAAATTTTGAAGAGAAAATCAATGGAAGAGATCCAGGATGCAGAGCAACAGAAACCTTGGTGAAGAGTACATGGACCGAAAAGGAAAACTCCATGCTGCAAGAACATTGAAGAAATATGATCATCAATGTAGATTCAAATGTAATCAACATATTAGTGATTCAAAGCATTAAGAGGTATTTGATGAGTATTGGAATCTAGGCAATCATGACTTACAGACATCTTTTATTTTTTCTTCGATAAGTTTGAGCTGTACACTAAGGAAGAAGCAGCAACAAAAAATAAAAGTGAATGATAATGAAATGGAAATTAACAATAACACTCAATCAAAAGAGGAGGAGGTAAGTGTTAAATCCAGGCAAGTTAGGGTGGAGTTTAAGCTCTATGATGATAGAGTATGCAAAGAGTTTTTTCGCCTTACTATTGGTGAATTGTTGAAGAGAATAGACAATGTCATTGCAAAGAAAAATACCTGTGTTGTTCCACCAAGAGATGAAAGAAGACATAGAGAGCCTGCAAACAAAATATCAGAAGAGCAGAAAAATTTAGTGAAGGAGCATATTAATAGTTTCCTGCAGTACATGAGTCATTATACAAGAGCCAAGTATCCTACCCAGAGATATATTTCTTCTAATTTGAATATTATTAAACTCTATGAGCTCTACAAACAATTCTGTGTTGAAAGAAAAGTAACTCCAGTAACAGAATCATGCTATAGATTTGTTTTCAACACTTGTTTCAACATTAAGTTCAAGAAGCCTCACACCGATACATGTACAACTTGTGACAGATTGGAGAATTTAATCAATAATGTGGATGAAGAGAACTCAGAAAGTTCAGCACAGAATTGAAAAAGAGCTGCATCTTAGAAAAGCAGAAGCTGCAAAGCAAGCTAAAATTGATGCTGTAAATCAATTTAAAGATGATGCAACTACCACTGTAATATGCTTTGATTTGGAGAAAACACTTCCAACACCAAACCTTACATGCAGTAAAGTGTTCTATTGCAGACAGTTGTGGACTTGCAATTTTTGTGTCCATGACGTGAAAAGTGGAAAAGCCACAATGTTAATGTGGCATGAAGGCCAAAGTGGTCGAGGCTGTTTAGAAATTGCTTCCTGCCTACTAACATTTATTGAAAGCTTGCCTCAAACTGTAAAGAAAATTGTGGCCTTCAGTGACAATTGTGGAGGACAAAATAAGAGTGCTTTGATAATAAGATTTTGGTCCTATATTGTGTCCAAAACCCGCATTGAGTTGGTAGACCATAGATTTTTTGTTTCCGGTCATTCGTTTATGGATTGTGATCAAGATTTTGCTATAATAGAAAACTCAAAAAGAAAATGTAAGGCTCAGATATTCACTCCTCAACATTGGCAGCAAACTGTAGCAAGAGCTAGCAGAAATTTTCTTGTTGTTGACATGTCTCCTCAATTTCTGAAGTCACTTAATAAACCTCTTGACAAATTTATGGTGTCAAAGGTTACAGGAATCCAGGAAATGGTTTGGTTTCGTTTGTAAAAGAAGGATCCATTGACTTTAAAATCAAAAACAAGCTTCAGTGAAAATGCTCCTTTTGAAGAAAGGTCCTTGATCCCTAAAGTAGGAAGAAAAGGTAGACCAAAGAATGCAGACTCCATGCCAACTATAGAGCGAGAGGCAAAAGTAAACGCCATCAAATCATCAAAGTATAATGACCTTCATAAGCTCTTGGATTTCATCCCCCCAGTGTATCATAACTTCTATAAGAGTCTTAAGGTAGTTGGAACAGCAACAAAAAATCCACAGAAAAGAAGACAAGCCACCGAAGATGAAAAAAATCTAGATGACTTACTGTTCACAGATGAAGAAACTTAAAAATGACATTTTTTTGTACCAGGATATTGGTTCGATAATTTTTATTCAATAGAAACGTAAAATTACATTCTTTTTGTATCAGGATATTGATTTGATAATTTTTTTCAATAAAAATACAAAATAAAACTATACCAAATGTGAGATTTCTTGTTTTGTGAAAAAGGCCAAGGGGGATAAGTACAGCAGCTCATGAATAAAGTATTGATAAATTTTGTATTTTTCATTAGAATGAAACGAAATTATGAAAACAAATAGAAAAAATATCATTAAAAATGACATTATGACCAAAAACAAAGAAAGTTTTATCCCCGATTTTTCATGATCATTGAACTTTGACATCGATTTTCTCGAAACTCTTGAAATGTCACTTACCCCCCTTGGCTTCTCGGTGCTTTTATTTAATAGTTTAAAGGTATTTTTCTTCAAATTGGAGCTAGAATAGTGTGCTTTAAAGATTTTTAAGACATTTTTACATTATTGGAAACATTAACCCTTTCACTACCCTCGGGACAAATATGTCCCAGTGAGAAAAGAAAAAATTATTACAGCGATATCTTCGAATATACTAGGGTAATTTTGCTCTCTCTCTCTCTCTCTCTCTCTCTCTATATATATATATATATGTTCTAATATATGTCCCAGTGGTAGTGTGAAGAACCGTTTACGTCCATACTGACTACCAGTGGGACACATATGTCCCATTATTTTATTTTGAGAAAAGGTTACAAAAAATAGTAAACATGGAGGAAAAAATCTGAAAAAATTATTTCCCTCATAAATTGATGTAACTAATCGAATGATATATAAAATTTGAGAAAAAAAATTGGTATTGAAAGGGTTTATATTAAAAAATGACTAGATTATTCAATTTTTTTTGACAATAATACTTTTGCCTACATTTTCTATTTCCCTAAAAGCTAGGGGGGGGGGGGGGGGCAACGGCCCCCCTTTGGCCCTCATATGTCTGGAGGTGATCTTGAAATGAGAATAATAATGACTGTGTTTGTTCTTTTCACAGATCACTATGTCGAGAGGAAGAAAGAGGAAAACAGAACAGGGATTGTTTTCTGAGGAGACAATGAGGCGTGCAGTCAAGGATGTAACCGAAAAAAAGATGACTCTTCACCAGGCATCAAGGGAGTATCAACTGAAACTCACCACACTACAAAGGTATGTAAAGAAGGCGGATGCTCAAGGACAAGACATACGAATGGCCCCAAAATATAGAAGTCGGCTGGTTTTTACTGAGGATGAAGAGAAATTGCTAGAAGAATACATGATTCAGTGTTCAGAAATGTGCTACGGGAAATCCACTAGAGATCTCAGAGAACTTGCATATGAAATGGCAAAAATAAATGGCAAAAAAATGCCTGAGAAATGGGAAACAAATAAGAGGGCTGGAATTGATTGGATGCAAGGTTTTTTAAAGAGACACCCTAGATTAAGTGTTCGACAACCTGAGGGCTGTAGCTTATCAAGAGCCACGGCATTCAAACAGCACAATGTTGACTGTTTTTACCAGAATTTGAAAACTGCTCTTGATCATTCTGAAAAATTTGCTGATGGAACTCGCATTTATAATCTTGACAAAACTGGAACCACCATGGTGCAAAAGCCTAAAAAGGTTGTAGCTGAAAAAGGCATAAAACAAGTCAGCCAGTGTTCAAGTGCTGAAAGGGGTGATCTTGTCACTACATGTTGCATCATAAGTGCAACTGGTAATAGTCTTCCACCAGCCATGGTGTTCCCCAGGAAGAACTTCAAGGAATACATGATAAATGGGGCACCTCCTGGTACATTAGGACTGGCTTCAGGTACAGGGTGGATGAATGGAGATGTATTTGTAGATGTCATGAGACATTTCATCAAGCATAATGGTTCTTCAAAAGATAACCCAACAATTTTGATCATGGATAACCATGAAAGCCATTTGACAATACAATCTCTGAATCTGGCAAAAGACAATGGTGTCATTGTTGTTACGCTTCCCCCTCACTGCAGCAATAAGCTGCAACCCCTTGATGTAAGTTGTTATGCACCATTTAAAGCACAATACAACAGAGCTGTGGATTCTTGGCTCCTTCATCATCCTGGATCAACAATGACCATCTACCAAGTAGCTGAGTGTGTGGGTTTGGCTCATGATCAAGCTCTAACTCCTTCAAACATCAAATCCGGCTTCAAGGCAACAGGAATTTTCCCTTTTGACGATAAAATATTTACAGATGATGACTTCCTTGGCAGCTACGTAACAGATAGAACAATATCAACTCTACAACAGTCACCACCAGCTGCGCAAATGCCAATTAGTGATCCTACAACCACTTCTATTTCCACCCCTTCAAACAGCACAGCAGACAATGAGAGACCTACTAACAATCGTCAGCACAAAGAAAGTCCTGACCAATTTGTAAGCCCAGATGTCTTCAAAGGGTTCCCAAAGGCTGCAGAACATAAACAAACAAATCGAGGACGAGCTAGATCACACACATGCATAGCAACTGATACACCGGAGAAAAACAAAATAGAAGAAAAGATTTTGAAAAGAAAAGCAAATAAAATACAGAAATCCAACTGCATTAATAAAAAATTGTTTGTTACAAAGAAAAAAAGGGACGAGCTACCTGACTACCAATCTTCAAGCAGCAGCAATGAGCTTCACTTCTCTTCAGACAGTGAGAGTGGCAAAGAACTTGATGGTGTTGGCCCAAATGAAGAAAGTATTAAGAAAATAAATCCAGATTTTTTTGAAAAAATGGACCAATCACCAGTTGTTGATGATTTTGTGTTGGTAGAGTTTAAAGATGGCCTAACACACAACCTTTACTATGTAGCACAAGTTTTGAAACCTGCAGATTCTACTGGAGACATTGAAGTGAGTTTTTTGTGAAAAAGCGCCAAGTTTGTAGGGTCATTTACTTTTCCAAATGTTCCTGACATTGCTATGGTTAAATTGAGGGACATAAAGATGTTATTGCCAGTTCCTGCTGAGATTGGGTCAACAAAGAGACTCAAGTCATTTTATAAGTTTGAAGTAGATTTCAACTTACTCACTATGAACTGAAAGACTAAAGAGACTAAGTTGAAGTGAATTTTTACTTACTATGAACTAATATGAAGTATGAACTTACTATAACTTACACACATTACTAATATTAACTGCATATTACATTTTTAATAAACACGATTTATTTATTGTATGGTATTTTTGCATAACTATGAACTTACTATAACTTACATACATTACTAATATTAACTACATATTACATTTTTAATAAACACGATTTATTGTATGGTATTTTTGCGTTTTAATTTGTTGTTCCAGTGTGGCTCATATCATGTTCCACTGTGGCCCACTAGTGGGCCACAGTGGAACACATACAAAGGTTTTGTAAAATAGTTCATAAAAAAGTTTTCATTCCATTATCAATTTTAAAATATATATAATGTACTATATATAATGTAATATATATAATGTAATGTATATATAATGTATGTAAATATATATAATGTATATATATATATAAAGTACTTTTTTTCTGAAGCTGTAAAGCAAACAGGAAAAAAAATAAAAATCGTTTTGCAATTTTTGTTCCATTGTGGCCCACTCTCCCCTACTGATGTGACAATTTACACTGATCACAAGCCAATACTTGGTATTATTAACAAAAATATTGCTGGAATATCTTCTCATTTACAAAAGTTTAGGATTAAGCTGATGAATTATAAATTTAAAATTGTGTATTTTCCTGGAAAAAGTAATATTGTGGCTGATATGTTGTCACGATCTGCCATGAAACAAGAAAATGATATATTTCCACTACTTGATGATCAAATAATTGTACATAGTTTAACTAATCAGTTGGCAATGTCAGACAATAGGAAGCAGGTATTCAGGATAGCATTAAATAATGACCCTACTCTTAAGTAAAATTGTGTTGTATATGCATATGGGATGGCCACATGTCACAAAACTAGCTAATGAGGAAAAACATTACTATAAATTAAAATCAGAGTTAGGATTTGAAGATGGATTACTTTTCTTACAAAATAAAATTGTTGTACCTCTCTCCTTGCACCAAGAAATGTTGAAATTGATTCATGAAACGCATTTAGGGATTTGTAAGTGCAAGGCTAGAGCAAGATCTATATTTTATTGGCCAAAAATGTGTGCAGATATTGAAAAACTGATTTTATCATGTACCACATGTGAAAAATTCCGTCACCATAATGGCGTTAAGTCATGAACAGGCAAAAAGGCCATGGGAAAGGATTTGTAGTGACATTTTTGATTATGGGGGTGAATCTTATTTGGTAGTTGTGGACTCCTACTCAAATTGGATTGAGATGGAGAGAATTAAATTCAAAACTGCAGGTTCTGTAATTGGTGTTTTCAAGAGACTTTTTTCTTGCTATGGTATTCCTGATTTTGTAATGACAGATAATGTTCCATTTAATAGTGTTGTTTTCAAACAGTTTGCTGATGAATACAAGTTTGTGAGTATCACTTCTAGTCCTCACTACCCACAAAGTAATGGTAGGGCTGAGAAAGCGGTGTCCATCTGTAAAGGCTTTCTCAGGCGCTCTCAAGCCAGTGGAACTGATATTGAATTAATGCTACTAAAATATAAAAATTTTGTGCTGACAGGCACAAATAGTAGCCCTGCTCAGTTATTTTTGAACAGAAATTTGAAATCTAAGTTGCCCACGTCAGATAAATTTCTACAGCCCAAGATTTATGTAAAGAATTTTGACAGTAATAATGAAAAGCACTATGACAGAACTGCAAATGTATTGAAAGAGTTAGGAGTAGGAAATGATGTTTTGTTTGATAAAAATAATAAATGGGTGCCTGTTAAAATTGTTGGTAAACATACAACTCCAAGAAGTTATATAGTTATTGATGAGTCAGGAAAGAAATTTTGTAGAAATAGGAGAATGATTAGGAAACGGTACAATAAGCTCATTCATGCATCCAATGATGGTGATGATAATGATGATGAAAGAAATGAAGTGATGTGTCCCATACAAATTAATGGCAACAACCCCGAAATTGAAATTGCTGATCATGCTGAAAAGGATAATAATTTGATAGGAGAGGGTAGGGAAGAGGTATATATGAGAAGGAGGCCTCAAAGAATGATAAGAAGGCCATCATACCTAAATGATTATGTAGTTTAATAATTTGATTGATAATATTTTGTCTGTTTTATGTATTTTTGCAATTGATAAATGATCATGTAGTATAATAATTTGATTAATATTTTGTTTGTCTTATGTATTTTTGCAATTGATGAATGATCATGTAGTTTAATAATTTGATTAATAATATTTTGTTTGGCTTATGTATTTTGCAATTGCTAAAATTTTGTATGTTTTACTTGCTTAAGAGGGGAGATGTAACAGTGCTAGATCAGGAAGGCACTGCTTGGGTTGGGTGACACTTGGCGCTACTCTCCTACATCCGAATAATGTAACAATGCATTTTGTTCCAATGATAAATCTCATAAATAAATAATAAAAGATTCTAATTAATTATAAAGTGTGTTTTAATTTAATAAGTCTAAACGACTTATGTTACAATTATCACCAATTTATTCGAAATTTTGCAGATATTGCAGCTCTTCTATATAGTCTAAGAAAGGGAACCAAATTTGTGTGGGGAGGAGAACATGAGGAAGCCTTTCAGAAGTTGAAAAGAGCAATAATTAGTCCAATGGCAGATTTTTCTAAGCAGTGTTATCCCAAGAAGTAGATGGCATATTGCAGCCAATAGCATAGGCTTCGAAAAAGCTCACTCAACAAGAGGCCAAGTATTCCTAGCCGCCTTTTTTGGCATGGAAAAATTCAAGTTGTATCTCCAACACTCAAAATTTATTTGGTTAACTGATAATTCAGCCTTGTCTTGGATTTTGAAAAACCCATGTTCCACTGGATGTGTGGTTAGGTGGATACTAAGATTATTATCATTCAAATTTTAAGTAAAGCACATTCCGGATAAGGATAATATTGTGGCAGATTTCCTGTCTTGAATGTTTCAAGATGAGAATGACAAATCTGATGTGATTGAGGATGAAATAAAAGAGTTTTAGTGATCAAGGAAACAAACAAGGAAAATTTAAAAATTGTAGTTCCCAAAATCCTAGTAACAATCATTTTTAAATATTATCATGAGACCACTCTAGCTGGACACCTAGGAGTAGAAAAAACCATGAATAAAGTCCTTGAACATTTTTATTGACCTGGGGTTAGGAAGGACATTGCCTTGCTAGTAAAATCATGTCAGTTCTGCAAAAAAACAAGTCAGCCCAATGTCAAAATTATGGTTTCCTATCATCCAAAATTGTGGAAGAGCCTTTAAATAAAATTTCACTGTGATACAGTAGGTCCCATGCTTGGAACATCTCAAGGATATACCCACATTTTCAGTTGTGTGGAAACCTTCACTAAATTTGTTTGGCTTATTCCAATTAGAAAGGCAAATACTAATGCAGTATTCAAAGCTCTAAAATCTATTTTTGTGAATTTCTCAGTTCCAAAGCAATTAGTTACTGACAATATGGCAATATTTAGTTCAGCAAAGTGCAAAAATGTTTGTTTTGATTTGGGAATCAAACATTCATGTAATGTGCCTTATTATCCAGCACCGAATATTGCTGAAAGGGTACATCAAAATTTAAGAAGTGCTTTAATAGCTTTCCATGGAAATTCTCAAAACCAGTGGTGTGAATCTTCAAGTTGGTTACCACTTGCTTTTGATACAAGCAAACATGAGGGGATGGGGTCGGTCTCCCTTTTCATTGATGTTTAGATTTGAAGCAAAACATCCCCTGAGCAATTTTATGAATATAGAAGACATTTTAACAGCCCAGTGTACAAATGACACAGTAGAATTGTGGAGGAAGGCAAGAGAAAATTTGGTGAAGAGTCATGCTTGTCTCAAATGGCAGTATGATCAACATCGAGTTGAAAATCCATTTCAAATAGGAGACCTAGTTTGTTTGCAAACTCACATAATTAGTAGTGCAGCTAATAAGATTTCAAATAAACTGTCTTACCAATAGAGGGGATGTTTTGTGATAAAAGACTTCATAACCCCTGTGACAGTGCAACTGTATGAACCAGACACTGACACCTTTGTGCAGAAAGCCAATGTGTCTCAATTAAAAAGATATCATGCACCTAATTTGGACTCAAATGATTAAGTGATTTCTCCTTATCTGATGACCAAATAATAGGATTACTTTCTGACTTATTACCAAGCAGTTTTTGAACTGAAAGCTGTTTTACAATGAGCTTTGTTTAACCTGATTGTACAGACTATGTGCAGTCTACAATTAGTGTATCTTGCTCAATTAAATGATCTCATGTTTTGAGAAAATGGTAGAACAATTCCCAGCAATGGAATTTCGACTGAAAGAAGAATAAGTATGATTATGTAACCAAAAGAATTTAACCATAGTCAGAAAAATTTTGTAAATAATGGCACAAGAATATTATTATAGATGATAACTTGCAAAGAATAGTAGTAATTAGAAATAAATTGTTCTATTTCCTTGTTGATATGACTAGTATCAGGATATACCTATAGTGAAATGTAAAGACATCAAGTAATAATTATTTAACCAATAACATATATTTAGCTAAACTTGAACTTAAAACTTGACCAGCATCGATCTTAAAGCATCAAACTCCTGGCTCACTCATGGCAACATCTTCATTGAAACAGAAGGATTAATGACTGTAATTCAGGACCAAATTATCAACACAAGAAACTATAAAAAATACATATTGAAAGACCCAACAATACAGACAGATTTGTCTGTATTAATCAGCTCCAACTGATTATAAAATGAGGCATGACAATGTGTGCAGAATCATCTATCAGGAGTTAGCAATGAAATATAAATTACTAGATATTCACACCCCATACTACAAATATACACCTCACAATGTTTTAGAAAATGAATTAGACAAAATGTATTGGAACAGAGACATAACAACTGACAGAATGATAAAGCATAACCAGTCGGATATTATGCTCATTGATAAGACATTAAAAATAACATACCTCATAGACATAGCAGTACCAAATACTAGCAATCTACAAAAAAAAATTCTGAAAAAAATAGTCAAATATCAGCCATTATCAGAAGAAATCAGACAGATGTGGGGCCAAAATCAAGTGTTCACAATACCTATAGTGATTTCTTCAACTGCTGTAATTACAAAATCCCTACATAAATATATCAAGGATCCTGATCTTCCACCTAATATTTACATTGACCTGCAGAAGTCACAATAGTATTGGATACATGTGCGATAACAAGAAAAATTTTTAAGCATATAAAAAAATAATAAATATAGTGATGATAGGAGACGAGAAAAAAATTAGTGTATATGGTATAGTAATGATAAAGTGAGATAAGTGAAAAAAAGTGAGATAAAAAACACCAACTGTAAACACAGAAAACACAAAAATGTAACTGTATAGTAATTGTGTCACTAAATGTATATGAGCACCTTAGCAGCTTAAGAAACACTTTCAGGAAACTACTTTCACAATATTTAGTGGGTACTTGATCAATGATCCATATGTACTCTTAATACCAGCCATTAGGCTGTGAGGTCAGCAATAAAAATAATAATGATAATTTTTTTATGAAAGAGGTAACCAAGTTTACTTAAAGTGTAGCAGTGTAGATAGGATACCAGTACTGACATAATTAAAATGTCATGCAGTTGTAATCACTAATGTTAACTTAGTAAAGTATTGAAAACTTATCTGAACAGAAAATATTATTAGTCAAGAGATTCCTTTTTTTACATCACTTAAATGTCCGGTTTCTGAGTTGCTCATTAAGTATGGCTAAATATATATCAAACTTTACCTTAGTTTAAACGTTTCCTTAAATTCTTTTCAGAAATTAAAATTGTATAACACTCGGCCCCTGCACACAGGTTTTAACCTTGCAGGGACCTTCCTTATTATACTTTAATTTGGTGCTTTTTATATTTAAATTGTATATTCAGATGTATTTCATATATATTCTTATGTTTCTTTTTTGTGAAAAGGATAAATAAATGATTTTGATTTGATTTGATCATTAATTCACAGCTGGAGCAATATTAACCCATTGCTCCAGCTGTGAGTTAATGATCCATTAAACTTAATGAACAACTCAGAAACCGGGCATTAGATTACTTGAGAATCACCAGACTGGAAAGATATTTAGCTAGTTGAGTAGATTGCTGTTCTTGAACTTTTGTGGTCAGTAGGATATTCATGACAGTTTTTCACATCACCCACACCATCACTCTCTAGTTAGAAGGAGAGCCTTGTTGCGGACACATGATGAGAATATCCTAAATTATGGTCCTATTTAATTTGAGATTATGTTAAAAGTTTTGTTTTGGATATTGACATCCCTCAGTGTAGAAGTTGGCCACTTCTTTCATTGGTGGTTTGTTGAGGCAATTATTTTTCCTTGAACAATATGTCACTCCACAAAGTTGTTAGTTTTTGTGTTATCTCTTATTTGACTGAATTTTTCAGGTATGGTTACAGTACTAGCATAGACGAACCATCAAGGAGACTAGTCACAGTAATGGCCCGGCTTCGTCCAGATTTTTGCAGTAGCTCGCCATACATTGAAGGTAGTTGGTGTCCGGTCAAACCAGATTGCAATACTGACTCGCTCTTCTCCTCCTACCACTTCAAGAATGACCCGCTAGCAACATACCACCACCACTGATAACTTGGCCACTGTAGATTTTCAGCGCCAGAGGGGAAGGAAGTTTGAATGCCGAGTTGGCAACAGATTGTCTGTTTACGTTCTAAAAATAGATGAGTGCATTGCTTCCGAGACCAACCTGTCAGCATAGAGCCATAGACGAACCATCAAGTTACTATCCCTGATCAATGCTGTCAGGCACTTGTCCTACTGCATGTTTGCGTGTATGATAGACTCCTGATCTACAGTAGCTACAGCAACTCAACTTTTTGACATTTTTGTTACTGGTAAATTAATCTTACTTTCTCACTTTCATAAGTAATAAATGAAGGGATCATATAAGTATTTCTATTTAACTGATAACATGCTAGATTAACCCTGAAATGTTAATCATTCGTGGATTTTTCATTAAAAAAAAAATTCTTTCTCTTCTTCTTTGTTGTTGTTCTTCTTCTGTACCAGTGATTCTTAAATAAAGAAATAAAGAAATACTTGTGTACTAAATAGTTTGAAATTAAGTAGCCTATTTCCTTTAAACTGAATTTTTTAAATTTAATGCAGATACCTTTTTAAAAAGTTAGTGCCAAATTAATATTTCATTAGTTTTATTAATCTAATTGTAATGAATTTAAAACTTTCTCAGTTTAAAAATGCTTTATATTTTGAACTTTTTAGTACATGAGTAGTTCTTAATTTATTTATTTATTTAAGAATCACTGGTACAGAAGAAGAAGAAGAAGAAGAAGAAGAAGAAAAATAGAAGTAAGAAGAAAGGAAAAAGCATGCAAGTGCTAAATGCATAGCATTTAATTCAAATTGACTTTTGTGTAGGATGTTAAAATTTACTGAAAACATGATAAAATTTCAACTGTTCAAATGTTTTTATCAGGGCCGGATTTAAGAGTATGCCGCCTATAGGCTAGTCAATTTTCCGCCCCCTCTATAGATAGTTCATATCATGTATTTCTACTACAAAATGATAGAGTTCATTGGCGTTTTCATTTTTTTTAAACACTATTATACAATTATTTTTATATTTTAATGCTAATGACTCTCTTTAGCGTAATTGCAGAGCTGTGGGCAAGTCCGATTAAGCTGTCCATAGAGTGAAATGTAATTACATAAAATGTAGTTAATGACTGGATCATTTTTGTTTAAAAATAAATAAAAATACAAACTTCTCTGAAACAACTCACGCCATGTTATCTTGATGTTGAAATTCACATAGCTTTCTTTATGGCAAACTCGTTAATAATGACCCAACAATGCTCTCCCTCTTTATCACTCATTCTCTCTCTCTCTCTCTCTCCTAGTACAATACAATACCGTTCGCTACGCTGACTGCAAGAACGACCTGCTGAAGTCACAAGATGCAAATGAAAACCCTGGAGAGGCCCTAATTCGCAACAAAGAGTACCGGGATGAGTCATGTAGTCTCATCTATCCAACAAATGAGACTACAGAAGTGGTGGACACAGTGCTGTCTGTATTAGACCATATGTTGACGACAAAAGTCCACATCAATGGCTTAAGGAAGGCAATCATTTTGAAATCGAAACGAAGGATCTTTAAGATTCATGAAGGTTGGATGAGATGTGGTACTGAGTGCTCCAAACACAGGGATTTTGCCATAAACAAGATTGTCACTGCAAAGTTGAAGAGAACCCCCCAATCAATCTCCAAGGATCTGCGACAGCCTGGTGGAAAATATGGTGGCCATTGGGAGAAAATTATGAAATTACAAAACAAATAGGAAAACATATCTTCAAATAGCCTTCCACCTTCAACCTCCTTCCAGTTACAGAGTATAAGACAAGTCAGATTAACAATAATTATACTATCTTATATACTAGTTACCATAATTACTATATCAATTAGTTGAGGTTAGGCCTCATTGTGATAAGAAAGGTTTTTGTTTGAATAAGCTACTATTGTGACTCACCAAGTGAGTCACTAGTCACTAGTTTGGAATATTAAGTTGTGACATTTCATATTCTTTTAAACCATGCTCTGTGAAAATAACTATATCAGGAGCCTCTTGTTCCAAAAATACTTCGATTCTATCTATTTTATTATGAATGAATTGAATATTCTGATCCAACATGGTGAATACTTCCTTATCATCCCTTACCATACTACTTTATCATTGCTTTTACATATTGAAATAGATCTACTTAATCTCAGAATCTTGGGAGCCTATCAGATTACAAGAGTTCCTTCCTGACTTTTTGATCTATTAACGTCTTCTAATACAATTGAAGATTTATGAATTTGTAATAGCATCTGTGTATCAGAGCAACCATGGCTAGATTAATTCTGGATTTTTGAATTTCAAGTAGTACGATTATTATTGATTATTTTTTATTCTGGACTTGAGATACTTTCTTGGGAATTTGATCTAAATCAGTATCTTCGAAACAGCCGTTTTTTTGTAACCACCTTCTCCTAGGATAAGCTGGAAATGAATCACCCTTTCGCCCTTTACCAAAATGAGTTGTTTGCTGGCGTGTTCTCAGCCTGGCGGCTCACTAGTTAATATACTTATTTGGAATATTAGAAATGATTTGTTTCTCTCAAACAAATATGTTATTCCTCGTAATGATAACCTTACTGTTGTGAATTATCAAAATTCACATTATTCATATGAATTTTATTTATATTTGTAAATTTATATCATTTTATAGTTTTAGAAATTAGGCCATGAAGAACTAAAACGGTTTTTTTTTTAAGTAACATGTATCCTTGTGTGTGTTCGTTCACCAGCTGTGGACGAAACAAGGATCATTGTTTTTTAATAATTTAAGGGGTAGTAGACGTGAATTTGTGGGATGCTATTTTCAGGAAGCTACAGTGGATACCGTCAAGCTCTGCTTGAAACTGCTCTCAAAAGCCTACATTAACAAACATGTTTATAATTCAACTATTTCCATACAATTCCCAAGAAAATTCAGAGAAATTTTAAAATTAATCATTTTAAAATCGAGGCTTCAACAGTTTTTTATGCTTTATTCAATGGGAAATACTGTACCTCAATATTTAAGTCTTTCAAGACCCTGCAATACAAATTGCCCCAAAAATCAATTGGCATTGTGAAAATCTTCACTTCTGTACTTACTTTGCGGTTATTGATTATATTATTTGATAATTTGATTTGTTTATAAAATGTATAATTAATAATAATAATCAATAATTATATTTTATAAGTTGCTAATAAAGCATTCACTGGGTTAGAAAATTTCTATATTTATCAATTACAGTACAGTAATCATTTTTTTTTTCAACTTTTGTATAGTTTTAAATTTTAGCTTTTAGTGGAGTTTTTTCAGCCGGTAAAAGTCTGAGACTATTCATTAACACGGGTTTCTGAGTGTCCACGAGGATTTCGTCTCTGTTCGTTGAAATTAAAAGGAAAACGATTGTAAATCATTGAGGAAATATATATAAAGTTCAACAAATAATGATGTTCGATTGTAAAGGATTAGTTCAAAACAATATCCAGAAGTTGAATAATGAAAAAGGTTAATGATAATTGAGAAGGATTGAGCATTCGTCCCATCTTTCTTGCATTTGACTCGTTGGCTTGTAGATGTGTAGAATCATATAGAATGAAGGGTTGATGTTTCGCCTACGGTAGGAAAGAAAGTCGAAGCATATCAGCGATAGGTTGGTTCGGCTATCATTGGGTTTGTCCTCATTCTTTCTCTCTCATACACAGTTCCGCTCTCTTTCGCAGTGCTGTGGAGTGGGGTCAAGCCAGTTGGTCATCTTCTCTCTCATACCCAGTTACTCTTTCACTCGCTCCAAGTCGTTTCCACCAGATTGCGCTAACTGCACTGTGCCATTATGACCAGATATCGAAAGATGCCAATAGATTGTGCCAACATTTTTTCGTCCAATATTTTAACATTGAGGTAGGACATCTACTTACCATCCCTGATCAATGGTACTAGTCCCTGAATAATTAGCACAACATTAATTTATTGTCATGTTTAGAGTTTGTCCTAACATTTACAGAGTTAAGACAAAATTTCTATGTCAACCACCCTACCAATTGACACTGATGTGGTTGACACAATGCCATTCAGTGACATATGGCCTCTTTTTTGCCAAAATCCATCTAAAGCAATAGCTAGATCTCTTTTGTTATTGTTCTCTACAACTGTTTCTTCAATAGCATCTTTCATAAATTTCTTACATACTTTCTCAACAATGGTACCTAATACTTTTACATGAGTAAAAAAACTAAATGGAGGCTTTGATAAATTGATCACACCACAAAACATATTTGCAGCTGACTTCCCCTTGCCAATGTATCTCATTCCATAAACTAGTCTGGGGTTTATATCATATAATTTCTTGATGTAAATTTCAGTTAAAGTTGGAATTATCAAATTGTTCTTTCTTATCACATACTTTACACCTAATCTCTAATCTAGCTGCAAGTCTATAGTGTCATCTGTTATCTTCTTCTTGCAATTACAGAAACACATGACAAACAGTTCAACCTTGTGAATAATATAGTTCTAGTCTGAGAGTTTACTGTAAGACACATGCAATAAAATGCTGTCCAAAATAAGTCTATTATCGATTCCACTTCAAATATAACACATGCACCCAAAAGGGTCATGACAATTTGATTGGCAACAAAGGAAAAGAACAAACATTGAAGTGAGGAATCTACCAGACATTACCAACTCTTTGGCTAAAATTCAAATTCGTTCACACCACATTGAACACACTTTGATACAATTATTCAAACATGGATCCACATCAATTCAAACAGTTTTTAGAATGGAACAGAGTATGATTACTACCTTGGTAAGTAAAATTTAAACCTCATCAACTCAGCAAGAAACAGTACAAATTGGTGAATCGGGAATGAAACCAACTGTAGCCTATGTTTCCAATTTCGACATTTTTGATTCTAAAAAGGCATTGTTTACCAATTACAAACAACGTTTTAATAACTATGTTCAAATGAAAGGTATTGAACAAAATAAAGAGTACTGTACCAAGCTTTTACTGAACTCAATTGGACCAAGTAACTTTAACATAGTTGCATCTCAGAAATCAATTCTGATTACAACTATGCCTCAAAAATCTCACATTTTAGAGTGCATTGAAAGATATTTGAATCTGCATAAAGTTAAGAGAATTATCACCTACTGTATTCATTTCATAAACAAATGTAAATCAAAATGTCAAATGTACTTTCTTTGAAGTAGAAAAACTAATTCTACTGCTTCAAAGTGTTCTCCTCCTACTCTAAATGAACTTAGAAATTCATTGAATGCAATCATGAAAAATACACAACTTTCATTTTTGAAATATTGATTCACTGTTAGTGCAGGGAAAACCCCCTCCCACAAACTTACTGTCTCTTTCACTGTTTCTTCTAGACACAGATGGATTGCTAAGAGTGGGTGGCAGACTATCTCACTCCCACTTTCAATACAGGAACAAACATCCATTATTGTTACCCAAAGAATGACATTTGAGTATTCTAATTTGTCATCAAGTTTACTTTGACAATTTACATGTCAGTCCTAGAACCACACAATTGTTAATTACACAAAAATTCTGGATCATTTCAGCCCAAAATCTGGTAAAAAGTTGTATTCATAAGTGCATAAATTGCATACGTTCAAGAAGTAAACCAATACAAGCATTCATGGCTAATCTACCTGAATGTAGGGTGTCTCCTGTTTTCACTCACATTGGAATAGACTTTGCCAGGCTTTTTGTTACAAAAGCCAGCCCTCTCCAAAATGTGAAATGCTACAAAGGCTATTTAGCATTGTTTGTCTGCCTTTCAGTCAAGGCCATTCACCTCAAATATGTGTCATAACTTACTACTGCCACATTCTTGGCTGCCATTGATTGATTCATAGCATGAAAAGGAATACCATTTCACATTTATTCTGACAATGGTTTAAATTTCATTGGAGCATCGAGTCAACTCAGTGAAGCAGAGTATCAGCAAACGAATTCACCTCTTGTATAATAGATTTTTTTCAAAACACAACATCAAAACATGTCATGCTAATTTCTGATGGGTGCAATGCACAAAACAGAAATAAAGTATTGGCTAGTGCACTCCATGACTTTTCTATCAGTAAAAATATTGAAATAGAACAACTGTTCCTTCAAAAAGGGCATACAATGATGGAGGCAGACAGTGTACATGCCACTCTCGAACAATGCTTTACTCCACCTATCAACTCCCTGATGGATTATATTGCCAGAATGCAACAGGCAAGACTGAAACAGCCTTACAATGTCAAGGTTTTAAACTACAAATTCTTTAAAAACTTTGAAGGCCAGGAATCGAATCTAGTTTCACTCAGACTGGTACATAGAGCAGGAGATCCTGTTGTTACAGATATCTGCAAGCTGAAATTCAACACAGATGAAAAAATCCATTATAAAATACAATTTGAGCTCTCTATAAAGAACCACTGAAGATAAACAAATCCAAGTTTCAAGATCTTCAATCTTTGAAGAAAATGATTGAAAAAGATCATCACTTCTTCTATGACAGTTTACCATACAAACCTGATAAGAACAGAAAAAAATAAAAATAGAAGCACAGAATATTTCAATATGAGTATAAATATTTTTATATCTTTATTGAGGCTCTTTCTCATTTCACAATGAGTTTTTATATTACAACTATGTAACTGTTGTTCACATTTTAATTTTATCACCAACCTACAATAATACTTATCTTTTCTAAAATATGAACTTTCTGATATTTCTCATTTACTTTTTAGACTTATTATTTGAATTATTCTATTTGAGGCTTCAATATTATAATATGAGTATGGTATGATTATTTTAATATCTTTCCATTTATTGAGGCTTTTCTTCATTTCACAATGAGTTTTTATATTCAAACTATGAAACTGTATCTTTAATCTACAATAATAGTTATATTTATGAAATATGAACTTACTTTCTGATTTTTTTTGAAGAATTTTTGCAATAAATTTTAAATTTTCAATGTGTTCAATGTCTTGATTTTGATTTATACTTCAATGCAACTTTTTTAAAATGCAACATAATTTTTAATAACCCTGTATTAATCAGGGGTTTACAATGTTGTATCACATTCCAACAATATAATTCACAATAAAGATCTATTGTGTAATTTGAAGTATACTAAATGTTTGTTTTAAACCATTTGTCATCAATTTTTGCATTTTATCATTCCTGTACTTCTATCCATACCTCGTATTTATAATGTCATCTTTGAAGTGGACTATAGAATGTTTATATATTTTTTAATAAAATTGTTGTGAATTGGATGAAGTAGAGTTGGAGGATTTCTCAATATAATGCAAAGCTTCATTCACAACAATGTTTTTTTTTTTGCAAAAGTCAGGGTTGATTATGCACAGGTTGAATCTGTAGAACAAGGGAAGATGAAGAGTGGAAGAAAGTGGACTACTTAAAGCTTCTACTCAATCTAGATTAATTATTACAGATTGCAAACCTACATTTTTTCTTGTATTCAACAGTTGAACTGCTTGCTTTCTTAATTCACAGCATTGGTGTAATCTAGCCTATGTGAAGTATCATGACAAAACAATACCTCCTACACCACAAACTCAGTTTTTCTTCAATATTTCATTCTATTGTAAACAAAATTGTTTAAAAATGCATAAGAAAGTGAACAAATGTGTTTTGTTAGAGAATAAAATAATGTGGAATATAGCTCATGTTACTTGAAAGAATCGGTTTTTTATGCCTCCAGAAAAAAAAAGCTTTTTGCCACATAGGAGGTATTTTCCGGACAATGATGATTTGTACATATAAATACTCTAAAATTTGGTAATTATGAAGCAGTTAGAACCTTCAATGTCAGTAATATTAGTGAATGTGAAGTGATGAAAGAGTTAGGATTACAGCCAGGGAAAAATCTCTTGAATGCTATGCTACGCACAGTTACAATTTGGAGCAAGTGAAACAGAGTGATAAATACGTATTTCAAAATACTGCAAGATAAAATAAAGCAGAAGTGATTATCAGCCAGAAGAAGGTTTGAAGAACAGTTTGTAGGTGAAGAAGGCATAGACAACACTGCATATGCACCTGGACAGTATTAGGTGAATTCTACTTGACTTACTTGAATTCTTCAAATTGACTTACATTTTTTCAATGGCTTTTTTCTCAAAAACTAGTTTTAGGAGCCAGAAGAAGGTTTGAAGAACAGTTTGTAGGTGAAGAAGGCATAGACAACACTGCATATGCACCTGGACAGTATTAGGAGAATTCTACTTTTCAAATTGACTTACATTTTTTCAATGGCTTTTTTCTCAAAAACTAGTTTTAGGAGATAAAAACCCCAATATCACAGCTTCCAATGAAGACATCTCAATGTAATTGTCAGAGTATTTTTTCTAGTTGTAGACCAACATTGTAACATATCCATTTGGGAATAGATGCTTTGGAACCCTAGATAATAGTTAACTCTTTGAAGCATGTTATTCTCCAAATCTTTGAAGCATAGTGGAATAAATATCATATACCACATAAATCAAGTTCCTCTCCAGCATGGTGGTATAAATACTATACCAGACATTTCCAATGTCTATTGCGGACTATGGCTCACTGGTAGAAATCTTTTACCACCTCAAACATGTGCTCTTAGTTCATATGTTCACTACCAGATAGCAGCACATTCCAGTTCTATTTACAAAAGGTAATTCAACTTGTTCTGTAATACTTGTTGGTGATGGCTGAACAGCTGTAGATAACTCAAGATATAATTTCAATTTAATAAAAAAAATGATTTCTCTTCAAATTACTATTTGAAAAATAATCAAAATCAGCTAAAAAGAAATCGTTTTATTATTCATGAGAAAAATAATATTTTATTTGAATTTGAAACTGGTGGTATATTAGCTATACCACCATGCTTTCAGATCATAAATTCATACCTAACCTGCAAATGAGAACAGTTTTGTTGTTTATCATGGTGTGGAAGTTTGCATGTGACTAACAATTTTTTTTCAAGTCTTGAAATGTATAACCCAAGTTAAAATTTATTCTTTGGAATATAATACTTGTTCTGATAAGATATAATTAGTAGTGAAGAAGTGTTGGAGTTGTTGGAAATTCCAACAGATAGTGAATGTGATTTTGATGGATTTGATTATGATGATGATGATGATGAAGATGCAGATCCTACATTCATTGTTACAGACAATACAGACACACAGAAGATTGCTGAAGATGATAACTTGAATAGTGATAGTGATAATGACAATATTGAGGGGGGAAATATTATTGAAAATTTGCCTGAAGCTCACACTGCAGGTGATTACAACTTTGAATTAGTTCCTCCAGTTTGGGGTGCAGACACACCAACCAATAGAGACAAAGTTGAATTCAATTCACAATCTGGTCCAACTACAAGAATTACTGACATTGAAAATCCATCTCCAATTGACATATTTTGTGAATTATTCGACAATGACATAATTGATATGCTTGTGTTTCAAACAAATTTATATGCAACACAAGAAGGAAAACAAAATCATCCAGTTGATAAGCAGGAAATGGAAACATTTTTTGGTATCAATCTTCTAATGGGCATAATCTTCTATGGCATCCTTGCCACATTACAGGGATTATTGGTCAACTTCCCCAGATATGAATGATCCATTCATCAGTTCTTTGATGAATGTCAATAGGTTTGGATGGCTTTTGTCACATCTACACTGCAATGACAATTCAATAATACCAGGGAGAGGTTCTGCACAATATAATAAACTGTATAAAATACAACCATTATTGGATGGACTGCAAAATAATTTCATAGCTTGTTATCAACCAGATGAAGTCCTAGCCTTTGATGAGTCTATCATAAAATTCAAAGGCCATAATAGTATGAAACAGTATAATAAGGACAAACCTATAAAATGCAGTTTATAGGTATGGATGCTGTGTGATAAACATTATTATAACTACAAATTTCAAATTTATACCGGAAAAGTGACAAAGGGAAAGATGGAAAAAAATTTAGGTGCCAGAGTAGTATTGGATTTGATGTCAGGTTTAGAGGGAAAGTATCACATCTTGCATTTTGACAACTACTACAACAGCCCTGTAATTATGAGATGCATGACAGAAAGGGATGTGTATGCTGCTGGTACAGTTCAGTCAAAGCATAAATGAATGCAGTTTTGTTAAAAGGGCATCAGTCCATTTTTTTGAAATTTTCACTTTTTTGTTGATTTTTAAAGTACATTCCTAGAGCTTTCGTTTAATGTTAAAACGGCATCAGTCCATTTGATATAACAGCTGTAATAGCCTTCCATATATCTGAGTTTTTGTTAGAAGGGCATCAGTCCAGGACTGATGCCTTTTCAACAAAAATCGATTGGCAGCACTGGTTTCACAGGTAGGTTTACTGTAGGTCTACTTTTGGGGTTGGGGGAATTGGCTATATCTGGAATTCACTATATCTGCTTGCAAGTGGAACTGCCTATATGTGTACTCTTCGGGAACTGGTTGTATCGGGAACTCACTATATCTGCATGCAAGGGGAACTGCCTATATGTGTCTTCCCCGGGAATTGGCTGTATCGGGAAGTCGCTATATGTGGAACCCCCACTCTACCACCGCTTGGAACGTGGACAGCGCCAAAGTGGGCGGATAACTAAGTGGACCAAGCACCACAACAACAACAACCTAGATCGGTTGCCATCATCACCGTAATATATTTAATTTCTTTGCGTCAAAACTGGGGGCAAGTTGTAGAAAGATGGGAGAGGGATCAAATTGAAGGACTCTATTCCGTGATGGTGGGAAAACTATTGGAATTTCCAGAATGTTAACATAAAATTAGATATAACGTAAAATGTTCTCCATAAGAATAGAATTGGAATTCAAAAACGTCTGATTTGTTTACATCAATACATTATGTGATCGTGCTTTATCTTCAAGTCAGTGTTCAATATTAACATGTGGGTTACTTGGGATAGTATAATCTAAATTTAGACAGACATATGTTCTAAAATTTTTTTGTTTTGTCTACATTTCTTCACATTGAAGAAGACAAGCTAATAATTTCAAAAACAGAAAACAAAGCTCATAACGGACCTAACTAGTCACAGAGGAGTTGATATAATAGATATTCCAGAAAAGTTTGTGCTAAGAAATGAATCTATGATTAGTTTTATTTTTCATACAAAAATAACTATCAACAACATTAATATGTTTTCAAACAACATAATAATGTGTCCATTGAATGAACAATGTCATAATATTAACAATGTAATACTTGGAAACGTGGAGGGAGAAGCAAAGAACTACTTTATTGTGGACAAAATTATTACTGATGAACCCATTGAACTTTTAAATATTCCAATAGAATATCACACCATCAGGAATGCCACCACATAAACACCATATTACACTAAAAATTGGCGCTATCGTGATATTGATAAGGAATGTGAATCTCGGGTCAGGCTTGGTCAATGGCGTATGATGAATTGTGTTGGGCCTTTACGGAAGGTGCATAAAGTTAGAAATAATAACTGGATCTGGAAAGGTAATGCAATATTTTTACCAGGAATTAGGCTTATATCAACAGACCCTAATATGCCTTTCCATATGTCAAGAAAACAATTTCCAATCAGACTAGCTTTTTGTATTACTATCAATAAGTCCCAAGGCCAAAGCTGGGATATACCTAAGTAAACCAGTATTTACTCATGGGCAATTATATGTTGCATTTAGCAGAGTTAAATCTCCGGAAGGAATCAACTTGTTTATTGTAAATAACAACAACCAAAGCAACCAAAAAGACTATTCTCACACAATAAATCTAGTAAACAGGGAAATTCTGACTCATAGGTAATTTGATTGTTAGTTCGTTTGATTTATAATACTGTAGTATAATGACTTGTTTTATGTATTAGTGTTTTTATTCAGGGATTTTTGCCCCTAGAAGCCACTAGTTATTATTAATGACAGCTATGAAAATTATAGTTATTTTATAAAATGTCAGTTGCTTATCAACTTGTTCTCATGAATAGGATGTCATTCAAAAATTCATATATTTTCATTTAAAATTATTTTTTTTTTCTTGAAAATAAGACAAAGTTTTTGTGCATCAAAAATTCAAGAATAAGAATTCAAAAAGAAAACATGAGAAAAACAGTGTGTACAGTGGTGATGGTCAGGAGTGCTTCTTCAAAAATATTAGGCTATATCAATTTCTCATTAAGTACAGTATTTAATTGAATACTTCATGTATTTTGTTCTGCGTTTTGAGTGTAGTAGAACATGATCAGGCTTAATCACTGTTTCTATTTCTGTCATGTCAATTACCTGTGAGTAGCTTGTAGATTATTATTTGTATTTAGATTTCTCCATCTGATTACAAAAATCATCATTTATACACAGTTTCTATAGTTTCCATACCTATCATAGTACATGCTGTTTCGATTCATACCGACACTCACGGACACAGGATGCTTTTTACTTTGCTAAATTTATTATGTCTCTTGTATCTTGTGAAGGAAGAAATGGAGATCTATTTAATTTGGAATTACAAGGACAAGTGGTGATGAGGGTTTATTGTGTCATATCTTTGACTTCCCCTGTCAAATCTCTTAGGTTCATGTCTTCATTATTATTAAAAATAAAGCCGCGGTTCATTTCCGTAAAATTTGCAATAATATTACGTAAAGTCAATTTCAGAAATTTGGAGCATTTGTAAACAAAGAAAATGTTTGGGAGATACCTCACCTGGAAAAAATGTCTTCACCTCCATAAAAGTCACAGATTTGGCTTCTTTTGTTAGTCAAGAGTTTCTGATCAGAGTTCATTTAGTAGGCTATTCACACCATCCCTCTCCCTTTTCAAGAGAATATTTTCAAGAGAAGATTGCATGTTTAATTGATGCGTGATTTTCTGGCTGAATGTGATTTTAAAGAGTTTTTGCTCTCTTTCTTGTCTAAATTTATCTTACATAACATTTTAATTTCCTTATTTCACGCATATTTATATTTTTATGTTTCTTGTGATGAAGCATGGCGTTATTGTACAATAGGCTACAAAAGTAGGCGTTCTATAGTATGATTCTCTCTCACTCACCCTCACGCTATCTTTCACTCTCACTCTCACTCTCTCTCAAGTGTCGTAGTGGGGTGATAATATACTCGTATATATTACAGTTCTTCACTCGAATTTATTCACCACTACTCCTTAATAATAAAAGCTTACCATTATTAACCACTCTTTACTCACAACTAACCAATGGCGAATTCTCCGAGCGTGCTTAGCATTGCCCGCATGCCTAACAAATAACGCGCAAATAAAAGAGAAAATATTGTTAATCAATTCTATACTAACAAATTAAGATATTAATGAAATATCAAATATTAAAGTATTTATGTTTGCCACATTCATAAGTCACTACATATCTTCACAGTTTTCTTCAAACAAGAATATAACTGGTTCTTCTTATTAAGGACCCAACAGGGCCTTATTGGAATTGTGTCGTTGTCCGACTGTCTGTCTGTGTAAAAGCTCTTGGAAAGAAGGTGGTCCACATAGTATTCCATGTGGACCCCCTGGAATCCAAGTCTATAATGACTTGGTATAAAACCATAATATGTTATAACTGAAAATAACCCAGGAAATCTACAACGAAAATCTAAAGAAATTTAAAGAAATAAAAACAATATTCATGTAAAAAATAAACAACTGACATATTGTACAAAGGGTATTTATAGATAAAAACTGATAGAGAAAATCAGAACGAATGTAGAAGTACTGGACAATGCAGAAAGAGAACTTATCAAGGAGGACAAGAAACTGAGTCCAATGAGGCCGTTTAAGCAAAATACATAAATCTAAATATATATTTTCACTGGAAATGACCTCCACTAGGCTTGGTTCGTAATTATATTTAGTTTGTTTTAAAACAAATAATGTTAATCAAATAACTGGTGATTAATAAAAATATATATATTACAAAATTATATTAAACAAATTAAACTGTCTAAAAATGTAGTTTCCTTGATATTTCAAATATTAAGTGTGTTTTCAATTAAATTTCATCATACTTTTGTGATAATGATTATATTGTCAGGTGAGGAAAAAGCTCATAAACCAGAGTGTACTCTCGGGCCAGGCCTCTGACAAAATTTCTAATTGAATTCCTTCAGAATGCAATTGCAAGTTATTCTAGTAATGTTTGGGCTCCATACAATTGCTTGTCGTAGCTCTCTAGAAAATTGGCTAATTGGAAAATCCCGAAATATTCGAATAGGGTGCTCTTGGCAGAAGCTAATCTAAAAACTACTACTCTTTCTCAGTTGTGCCCATAATTCGCGTGTTTGATGGATGGGGGATCCTTCTTGCTTCCGGAAGCCTTTTTTTAAAGTTCCCCCAGGTTTTTTTCAGCTTAAAGTAATATTTATTTTTCAACGGAGTTTTTTTTTATTCTTCTATATTAAACTCTTTTGTAATGATGGACTCTTCTTCACACACAGGCGTAGGAATTGAGGAATTTTTTGCTCTCTAACTATATATTTTGTATTGAATAGTTTGTATACTTTTTTTTTGTTTATTTTGTATCTTATATGAATTTACCTACATACATATTGTATTCGTTGAAGGAGAAATAAAACCATTTCTGATTTGATTTAATTGGTCAAAGTATTCGAAAGTTATCATCGAACATACAAACATACAGACAAAATCGCGAGCCTCGAGTCACGAGTCAAAACATAGGACTTTTTTTTGTAGATTACGTCTTGGAGACTCCAGTTAAGGAGTATAAGACAAGTCAGACTAGCTCATTCAATCATATATATGTGATGAAAGTACACAAAACATAGAGAAAAAAATACATTGAAAATAAACAATAATTATTGGACTTTTCTACATAAGAGTGGTCTTAAAATCCTATCCCGGGGGAAAAATTTCGAAAATAATCCCTTCGTACACGCTCTCTAAGCGATTCTAGGCACTTAATACAATAATTTTATCCTGCATTATCGGTCAAAATTAATTCTAATAAGTGTTTTGGTCCAGCCTCGGAGAACACGCGAACCATTTGATAGCATTTATAGGTTCACTTATTTAGAGTCCATATTAGCACCAAAGTTTAACAAATCACATTATTTGATTCAAATTTTGAAATTATAATCATTATATGCATACAATCATGTATAATCATTATATTATATCAGCTTTTTGTCATCTCCCTAGGGCTGGAACGCGGTGCGGTCCGCCCCCCTTGCCAGGCCGCTAGTGTAGTAGTATCCATAGATCAACCATCATATTCTATATTCATCCTTATTTTATGGCAGTATCTAATTTATTTTAAAGTATATCGATTGTTTATATGATGAGATGTATATTTTAAAATTCCTTTTGTTAATATTTTTTTTCCTATCTCTATTATTTATTAAAATGTTCAGCTATCCTATTAATGCAAGCCTATCTAATAATTTTTCTAATTTTGTTATAAATGTTCACCCCCTCCAGCATGGGTTGGTTTAATTAATTTAGCCTGAAATTGTGACCCGCGACTGTAGTGTTTCTGTATAATAAGGCTCTAAAAATGTGCTATTTTTCAAGATATTTGTACATAAAGTACTTGGTAATAGCAACTTTCCAAAATACAAAAAATGGTTCATTTTTGACCAGCTGCAAGAATTGGCTTTTAGGCTTGTCGAATTTAGAATTTAGTGTTCTACAATTCTTATCAAAAGAAATATCTTGGAAAATTACAAAAATAATTACGATGGAAATTTTGAGGAAAATGAATCATTCCAATCAATTCATAAACATGAAGCATATAAGTCATTAGCTATTGTTAGCAAATGTCTGGACAATTTTTTTTCGAAAGGGAATGGCGTTAGTAAGCGCCTTATTACACAGATCAACTGTGCGGACATGCACAACAATAAATGTATACACCCCCCTAGCGAGTGTTTGAGTTCAACAATGTCACTTTGCTTGTAAAAGTTCCACTGTATTGAAATTTGCAAAGGAAATGGCTCTGCTACCATAATATACAGTATTATATGACTAGCCAGCAGGATCGCTTCCCACGTTTTAGCTGTCCAACTAAAACCACTGATGGGAGGCGGAGATATATATGCAACCAAATTTTAAAAGTAATACATTTTCACACCTGGTAAAAATTTTGCTTAACTAGAGTCTTAAATGAACCTGGATACTCAACTTATAAGGCCACATAGTTCTTGAGAAACGGTGATAAAATATATCTTGAAAAATTGTTGTTTTTGGTCCCAAATGCTGGAAATTTAACATGGTTTTCGAGAAAGTGTGATGAGTCAGTCGGCCAATGGTAATTAGCTTTTCTGGCTTCACCAGATAGGTTAGAGTCAGATTGTAGAGTATTTTTTCATGTATTTTTTTGTATTATAATGAACTTGTAGCTAGCTCGCAAGTTTCTCTTTGCTGGCTGTGCCATATTGTATTCAGAAACGTATGCAAATTGATTTTTTGTCATGTTTGGCGAATAAAAATATGATATAAAAAATTATTTATAGGTTATAAGTATAAATTCTAATTAATAAGAATGATTAAGAAAAGGTGGTTAGTAATTAAAAAAGTCAACTGTGGGATTTCAGGTAAAACCTGCTCTTAGTATGCATCTAGGGATATTAATAACTGAACATGTGCACAAAATTTCAACTTCTAGCCGCATGGTTTACAAGAAATAGTGATGAATTAGTCAGTCAGTGGCATTTGGCTTTTATATTAACAATGGCCAAGTAAAAAAACGTTTATACTCGGTCACTATTTATTTTAATTATGTTAATTTAAAATAGCAAGGCGCGCTCTGCCGCGCTCTCACCGACAGCGTTTGTCTATCACTGGGGTAGATGAATGAATAGTGTTGGTATTCTATCGCCGTTTCGTTGGCTCCACCTGGAGCTGAGGAACCGTCACAGTACGCTGTAGAGGAGACCCACCTGCAACCGTCACAGTACGCTGTGACGTAGGTGTGACGTCAGATATAGTGAGTTCCCGCTAGCGACGATACAGCCGGTTCCTGATATAGGCAATTCCTCCGGCTGACATACAGTGAATTCCAGATATAGGGAATTCCCCTAGTCGACACATATAACGAATTCCTCCTCAGAACAGTTTTATAAGCATAGGACATTTAACACAGATATAGTGAGTTCCAGATATAGCCAATTCCCCGTTCCCCTACTTTTGTAGCTGTAGGTTTACTGTTTGAGGTTGTGTCGGTGTTTTCATGTAATAATAAAAAAAGGTGCTAGCCCAGGAAAGTTCATTCTTAAAGAAATTAAAGCAGATGAAATTCTTAGCTTTGAAAACTGTTGGACAGTACTACAAAAAACAAGCAGTATCTAATGAGGCTAAAAACAAACAAAAAAATTAAAGAATTATATTTTCTATTAGTTGTTAATTGTACCACTTTGTGTTTAAATCTGACTTCAAAGGTTATATTGTAGCTTATAATTACATCAATGGCATTAACAAAAATACTTTTTTCATGACTAAAAAACCAGGAACCATTACTCTTCCTGTACAAAAAAGGTATCCTGAGGGTAAAGTTCCTTTAGAAGGAGCAAAGATGGTTGATATCAGAGCTGCAATGCAGTATGCTCCTGACAACGAAAAAGAGGTTTCCTTGGACTTATTGCAAGGGCCAGTTGCAAATAGTGATGACGATTGAGGAGTTGAAATTTTTTTTAAATCAAAAGTCAAATCACATGAGTTTTTGTTTTTCAGTTTTAAAAATGGGATTTTTTATTGAATGTTTATTATTTACTTGCCTACTCATTTACTTTACTAATAAGAGTGTATTTCATTGAATTATTGAGCTTATAAAAGAAGTTTTTTATTTCATACCTACAAAAATTTGATTTTTTTTAAAAGGGCATCATTCCAAACAATTAAAAATAAAAAATAAAATAAGTAGAGGCACCTAAAAATCCCAAAACTTCTCTATTCGTTTCAATTTGGCCCAAGTAATCAGTTAAAAATTAAAATAACTTAATAGTTAGTGTAATTTATTATAAAAACAGTTTTTTGTTGATTACCAAAAATTTGGTTTTGTGGACTGATGTCCTTTTAACAAAACTGCATTCAAATATCTTCCAGAACTGAAGGCAGATAAATTGCTGAAGAGAGGTGACTTTGATTGGAAAACTTCAAATGATGGACTCTTCAAATGATGGTGTGATAACAGATGTGTCCATATATTATCAAATTTTCATAGTCCTGAAGATGTTTTTATGGTCAACAGGAGAAACAAAGATGGAGCATTGGAATCAATACAGTGCCCTTAAGCATCAAAAGATTATAATAAAAATATGAACAGAGTTGATGTTTTTGACCAGTTGAAAGGCTCTTATGGAATCGATTGGAGAAGCAGGAGGTGGTGGCTATGAGTCTTCTTTCACTTTCTTGATGTGTGTGTTGTGAACTCTCATATTTTGTGGAAACAACTGAACAATATTGAATCATTATCACTGAAAAACTTTAGCCAATTCATTGGTCGCAAAAACTATCACTTGGGGACAAAAACGAAAATCATCTGTATCACCCACTGTCACTATTAAAAAAAAAACAAACCATTTGTTGCAAGTGATGTGAGGCTACAGGGTTCTGATCATCAACCTGAGCAATCAACATTGCAGAAATGTGCTGTTTGCAGTTCAAAGAGTCATCAGGTCAGAACCAATTGGACATGCTCAGTATGCAAGGTGCCACTGTGTCTTTCAAAAACAAAAACCTTTCAGGATTTCCACAAGAAGAAATGAGATAGCTAGAGACTATAATCAACTGTAAATACATATTTCTTCTTCACTCTAGAGACTGTATAATAAACTGTAAATATAATTATAATGATACATACCTTCTTCACTCTGATTCAAGATAACACATTAAGAGGTGGCTGGAGTCAGGTTGGAATTTGCCTTTCAATTTCAACTTTTACCACACTAGTGCTACCATTGTTCCTTTGTTTATCCATCATATATAATTTGTCATCATTCTTTTTTAACCCACCACACTGCACTGTAATTGCAGTTTTCATTCCATCCTCAAAAGTGGGGAAAAAGTGAACGTTTTTGCCTCTAAACCTATAGCCCTTTTGTTCATGGTAGTTTCACAGTTTAGGACATTGTCAGCTCAATCAGCAAAGGGTATAGGAGAAAGGAGAGAAAAGAGAGAGACAGAATGTGTTGAAGAGAGGCAGGCAGGCAGTCTCTAGCCTGAAGTAGTCTGTATCAGCTACCCGACTTGAAACAGTACTGGAAAGTGGGTTTGTGACATAGTGAAGAGTTCAAAACTCTCAATGAATGGTTATTGAATCATGGCTTGCAAATTAATAGTATGAATTCATCAAATTATAATTTCATGTATTTACAGACTACCGGTATTAGTTCAAATAAAAATGATAATTATTATTGTTCGCGCCAGTCTTGAATGGCTATCATGGGTTTGTGAATTATGATTTGCGAACCCCTTTTTTATGTATCCTTCCACGTGGAAGCGAAGCTCCAGTTCAGTTGCAATGTGTGTCTCAACAGCGAAATGACGCTCTTTCAAGTTCGGTTGTTCATGAGTAACTTTGCATATTTGCTCAAAATAGGAGTGTTTTATGTACTCATATCAGTGAAACTTAGGTTTCCAAGGGTGAATTGTCCAGCATCAGAATGTAGCCGTCTTATCACGCCGCTCTCTATGTACAGATTTTAAGAGTGATCAGTTTTCATGAGTTCTATAAACAGTTGATTTTACCTTCCAGTTACCATGTTTTGGACAGTGTTACTTATCGTCTCGCAATTCATGAATGGTTTGACTATCATCAGTGTCGCAGTTTAATCCTGGCCAGGGTATTTTGTCATGTGACTTTCCATGCTGAGTACCTCTCAGTTAGTAATCGCGCCCCCATGGGTCTTCCACTAGGGATCGCTGTCTTCGGCTAGCAGTTTACATGTACAGACGACCATCACCGGAGATACACCCAGGCGGGTCCAGCCCTGATTTCAGATAAGAGCTTCAACAACAACCACCAGCGGTTCTACGTTGGAGCACCTAAGGTAACCTTTAGAACTTTTAGCTATCTTCATCTGACGGTCTTACAAGCCTCAGCGTTTCAAGTTGCTCATAGGTTATTGGCCCCGACAAATTGGTTCTCCGGGTTTAAGGATAGATTCAGTGAACTGAATAGTTTGAATTTATTGTTAGTATAAAGAAAATCAAAAGTGTGCTAGAAATAATGACAGTTAAATAACCGGTTATTTAGAGAAAGTACAAACGAATGTAGACAACAGTAGCTGTAACAGTGACTAGTAACAGATATGCAGTAACCGGTTATCGCCAACGTATTTGTTAGTGTTTCAACTGGTTGGGTAGTTCAGCCATATTGGCTGACATGCTTCGCGGAGTCTTTTGCAAAAAACATAGTTCCTAGTTGTCAGTGCGCAGGTGCAAGAGGCTTCAAAGTTGACTCCCACCTCTGTAGTGCTTCCTCCCTTCTTGGGCTCCTATGTTACCAGCTGATGTCTCAGTGCTGTCAGCTGCTAGCCTGCTACATAAACAAACTGTCGTGCAATGAATGACAAGTTAGGAGCTTCCTTCATCATCATGTCAGCCACCAACAGTCCTGCATCGTCATCAATCAATCCAACTCCAGAAAAAGCCATCAGCGGGTCACCTCAATTTAATGTGTTGGTGAATTTATCGACAGACTTACTACAAGAATTGAAAGAAATTACTAAAGTCAGTACTACAGTGCCCACTTCCATGTTCACATACACGCAGTCATTGCAAATTACCTTGCGTAATTACAAAAAGCAAGCATTGCAAACGGAAATGAATGAAGAACAGCTCAACAAATTCAGGGAAATAACCACCCAGTGCGGTCGCATTTTAGCAGCTGTAACCGCTGAAAAACTGGACAGAGAAAGTCAAGCAGCTTTCCAGCTAGCCCCCATTGAACTTCCTTCTTTCAACGGCCAGCAACATTGAGGGCGAAATTCAAATTGCTCTATGAATCAGGAGTGCATAATTCTAATAATTATTCAAGCGTGCAAAAATTCCACATACTGAAGACGCATGTCTCTGGATTTGCACTATTACTAATTGATGCGTTACCAATAACGGGCAAAAATTATACAACAGCGTACAATTTATTATGCAACAGATTTGACAATGCAAGAGCAGCAGCTAACTTCCATTATGCACAATTAGTCAACTTCATCCCTCGCAGATCTGATAAGACGATCCTACAAGTGCATCACGCTATATTCACGTCAAATGTAAACGCATTAAAAGCTATTCAAGAGCTGGACCTGACTGATTACCATTTCTTTCAACTGGCCTACAGAGCCTTGCCAGAATATTTACGTGACAAGTTTGAGAGCACTGTAAAAGACAATATCATACCCACCTTTTCAAGTTTAATGGAGTTCATTAATGCGAGTGAACGGGCGCTGGATTTAGTAAGTGCATCAGCCACCACCAGTTTGTCTCCCAAGCGCGAGCGATCAGCTCAATCCAAGACATGTTCATCTTCAGCCAGCCACTTTCCTAAGGTTCAGTCATTCGTAGCACGAATGGATAGTCGCCCACGGATGGGAGGAAATTGTGCCCTATGTCAATTTCCACACAGGATCAATAAATGTGGTGAATTTAAGAAATTGGCATTAGACAACAGATACGACTTCATCAAGAAAAACCAGATGTGCTTTGTCTGTCTAGGATCACACCTGGCACAAGATTGTCCGTCACGTAAACAGTGTCTATATTGTGACTCTCACAGGCAGAACACATTACTCTGTTTCCAATCCAAAGATGATCGTCTACCAGAGTCACAGGGTTCAGTCAAGCAATATGAATGCAAATCAGGTTCGCCCCACCGCTTTCAGTCTCAATCAGATGATTTGTCTTCTTCCTCCAGTACTTGTGAAGGAAGATCCACAGTTACATCTTATCAACAACTCATGTGCGGCTGCGGGCAGGTGTTCACCGCCACACCCGAATCACCCACTACCGGTCAGCCAGCTAGCAAGCCCCCTGTCAGGCATGGCTCTCCAATGCCCATTGCATCATCAGTAGCGGCCAGTCACAGGCCCAATGAGGATTGATGTATTCTCCTACAGAGTGCTTCAATCAGATCACCCACAAAGAAAGTTGCTTTTAGTTCCATAAACGGGTACAAACATTTTTATCAAGACAAACCTCCTAATCAGTTGCACAAATATGAATCAGTGAATATAAATGATGAAACTATCACTCCTAGCATCCGTGAAATCTTCTCAGGACAAGCAACATCAAGTAATGAAGTAAATTCTATATTGGGCACTCTGTATATACCGGTTTGTGATCGCATAGGATGGACAGTTAAATTAAGAGCATTTATTGATTCAGCTAGTCAGCGCACCTTTATCAGTTCAACTACAGTTCAGCAATTGGGTATAGAATTACAGCCGTCACCTATACAGCTTACTGGTATTAATTCTGTGTCCTCTCCAGTTAACAGTCTTGTTCAGTTGCATCTAATAACACCCAATATCGGAAATGAAATACTCTTAACACAAGCATTAGTCATTGATACATTACCTGCTCAATTGCCGGCGCACCCTGTATGTGAAGAACATTATGCTAATTTCTTGCAGCTCCCATTAGCAGACAAAACCTTCTTCTTACCCGGTCATGTTGATTGTCTGATAGGTTTAGACATCTTAACAACAATTATGTGTTCCAAAAACACATTAATTAAATCATTATTAAATGGACTAGCAGCGCTCAACACTATTTACGGATATGTGATATTAGGCCCATTATTATGTGAAAAACAACTATCTGTTCAGGCCTTTGTGTCTCAGTGCGCGGAAAACAATTACAGCGAGTTAAACCGAACAATGCAACAATTTTGGACTAATGAAGAAGTCCCTTATTGTATTTTCATGTCAGATGACGACGCGCTCTGTGAACAATTATTTCAAGACTCTACAACCAGATCCAGTGACAGGAGATATATTGTTGCCTTACCTTTTAAAGCATCCGCCACTCCAATTGCTTCTAATTGAGGACAATCATATAAGATGCATTTGAATATTGAACGAAAACTTAAAGCTGATGAACCAGTATATCAAAAGTATCATGACTTCATGCAGGAATATTTAAAGTTGAAACACATGGAATTAGCCAAGCAGTCATCTTCCTATATTATACCACATCATGTCATCTTCAAGCATGGAGACCGTAGTGGAAAAATAAGAGTAGTGTTTAATGGAAGCAGCCTAGACTGTACTAAAACATCACTGAATGATAGGCTGTTATCAGGGCCCAAATTGCAAAAAGACGTGGCTTTGGTGATCAACTTGTTTCGAACGCATGTATACATTATCATCGCGGACTGTCACATGATGTATCGGCAGATCCTTATCAGGCCAGAAGACCGTCAATGCTGAACATTTCAATGCTGAACAATTGAAATTACTTGCCAAGCTACACCCAATCACGGATCCTTCTGGCATCATTAGACTCGACGGCCGCCTTTCTTATACTCAATTGCCTTATGCTATTAAGCGACCCATTTTATTACCAAAAAAGTGTCATCTGTCGTACTTAGTAGTGTTGAACACTCATCTTCGCACCCTCCATTCCAGACCACGTCTCACTCAAGCCAGTGTTTTGACTAATTTCTGGATTTTGTCAGCACGGTCGCTTGTATGCTCTGTTGTGCATGCTTGCCTCCAGTGCACTCGATTCAGCTCCACCGTCGTACAACCGCCTATGGCCCCATTGCCTGAAGCTAGGGTTACACCCAGTCGCCCATTTTCCGTAGTCGGAGTGGACTTTGCCGGCCCCTTCATGCACAAAGCAAGTACTCTTCGCACACGCTGTCAGTTGAAAGGTTATCTTGCCCTATTTGTATGCTTTGCTATGAAAGCTGTACATCTTGAGTTCATCTCCGATCTTAGCACTGACACTTTCCTCACCAGCTTTCACCGCTTCGTCTCCATTCGCGGGTCCCCCTCGCACGTCTACTCAGATAACAGCATGAATTTTTGCAGCACCGCCCGGCAGCTTAACGAGGTACAAGAATTTTTGAACTCATCTCAAGCAGATATCTCCACTTGGCTCGCTAAACACCTCATCAGTTGGCATTTCAACCCTCCATTGGCTCCACACTTTGGTGGTTTATGGGAGGCAGCAGTAAAATCTGTCAAAAATTTGTTAAAGCGCACTATCGGTGATCAAGTGCACACCTTCGAAGAGTATTCGACATTATTTGCTCATATTTCCGCCATTTTGAACAGCCGCCCTCTCCTCGAGCTTTCTGACGATCTGGTCAAATCAGCTGAGGTCCTAACACCAGGTCATTTCTTGATTGGCGCACCTCTTATTGCTGTTCCTGAGCAGCCAGTCGCACTCGATGCGCCACCACAGCGCCGATGGAAGCACATCCAACAGTTGTTTTTGGCAAAGATGGTCCACCGAATATCTTCATCAACTAACAATCAGACAGAAGTGGAATCGCCCTAGTCGTACTCTTCAGATTGGGGACCTAGTGCTAGTCAAAGACATCCTGTCATCTCCTCTTCAGTGGCCGGTTGGTGTTATCACTGAAACCTTCCCGGGTCCAGACGGTGTCACCCGCGTCGTGAATGTGCGCACCTCCCATGGAACGTATCTGCGAGCCGTCAATCGACTACGACCTTTATCGGACAGTCCCACGCTTCCTTCTGCCCCCGGGGGAGCATGTTCGCACCAGTCTTGAACGGCTATCATGGGTTCGTGAATTATGATTTGCGAACCCCTTTTTTATGTATCCTTCCGCATGGAAGCGAAGCTCCAGTTCAGTTGCAATGTGTGTCTTGACAGCGAAACGATGCTCTTTCAAGTTCGGTTGTTCATGAGTAACTTTGCATATTTGCTCAAAATAGGAGTGTTTTATGTACTCGTATCAGTGAAACTTAGGTTTCCAAGGGTGAATTGTCCAGCATCAGAACATAGCTGTCTTATCGCGCCACTCTCTATGTACAGATTTTAAGAGTGATCAGTTTTCATGAGTTCTATAAACAGTTGATTTTACCTTCCAGTTACCATGTTTCAGACAGTGTTACTTATCATCTCGCAATTCATGAACGGTTTGACTATCATCAGTGTCGCAGTTTAATCCTGGCCAGGGTATTTTGTCGTGTGACTTTCCATGCTGAGTACCTCTCAGTTAGTAATCGCGCCCCCACGGGTCTTCCACTAGGGATCGCTGTCTTCAGCTAGCAGTTTACATGTACAGACGACCATCACCGGAGATACACCCAGGCGGGTCCAGCCCTGATTTCAGATAAGAGCTTCAACAACAACCACCAGCGGTTCTACGTCGGAGCACCTAAGGTAACCTTTAGAACTTTTAGCTATCTTCATCTGATGGTCTTACAAGCCTCAGCGTTTCAAGTTGCTCATAGGTTATTGGCCCCGACAATTATAGTCTTTCTAAAATTTCCTTGCTGTGAAATATTCATGTAATCTTCTATCATTTTTATTTGAACCAATAACAGTAGTCTGTAAATCATTTTACAAAAATGTATTAATTGTATTAAAATGTAATAATTATTATAAGGATGGCATGATCACATAAAACCTACTGTAGGCCTATTGTATGTTAATTGTGTAGTTTATCAATGGAATAGAGTCAATTTATAAGTTATTTCAACTCAGACTGTTTATTGAACTCTAACAGAGCTGTTTGTGAAAGTAAGCCAAAAAATGTATTTATTTCCCTCATTTCAAAACATTATGCCATGTAACAAGGTATAATATAATAATTATTTTGATAAAATTTTATGAAACTATGCACCTAACTAATAAAATACATTGTACCAATAAAACAATAATGGATAAACAGATTGATGCATGACTTTTCTAGTTTTTGCAATTTAGAAAGTAATTGTCATTAATAAAGGGGGGGGGGGAGGGGGCTTGCATGAATCTGGATTTTTAGGGGTGACTAATTTCTACTCTCAGCTCTTATCTCTTAGACACTAATTCTTGTGGGTTTGTGACAGTTTTTCACAATTTTCAAGCATTTGCAGTTCATCAATTTGAAACATTTTAGGCTCATTTAAAAGCTCGAGAAATAAGGAAGTTTTTCATGTAAAATTTTCACTAGTGGAAATCTACTTTTTTGTACTTTGACCCCTAAAAATACACCCTTAGTGATTGGGTTACATGTTGAAAATATATGTATGTTCAGCGAAATGTTGTGTTCTTTCCAACAATGTCATCATAATTTCAATCCGATCAGTAGTTTTTGAGTTATTGAGCATATTTTAGTTATTGGCGGGAAGTGAGTGTATCTGGAAGTCATTAAATCAAGATATTTTGAAAACAAAGGCCCCATAAAAACGTCATTGAACATTTTTTGTCAGAAATTTGATGTAGAATCTCTGGTAACCGGCTTTTACACCTTACATGGGACATTCTGTATAAATGAAAAACAAAAAGAACTTGGCAAATAATCAAAACAATTTTATGTTTGTGAGCCAACCTAGCTTATTTGTCTGGCTGTCCATCTAAAAACGCATTTCATGTTCTATATTGGAGCATTTCATGTGAGGGTTTCTGTAATTGAACATGCATAGTGAGTTCTTAGTTTTGAATGTGACTTGTGACTGGAGGCTAGTGGCTTTTTCTGTATGTTTGTACGTTTGTGTATATGTTTGACAATAACTTTTGAATGCTTTGACCAATCAACTTCAAATTTTAAACACATATTCTTGGAACACTTAATACAGATCAAGTTCGTTTGCCAATGAAATTGACCCACTTCTTCATCCTTTTTGAAGCGAAATAGAAAGATAATGTTCTCTGCCCTTCATTAATATATCTCTATATAGAAAATAGTTGTTTTCAACATATGGAATTCACAATAGATTTCAAAATATATTTTGAGTTATCATCAGCTGTGGGTGAATAAATGAGATCAGGCTTTTTACAGAATCTCTATCAGCTGATATACTAATTTCATTGATTGCCCTGATTATATGGATTTATAAACAGCTGTTTTTTATGTGGTAAATATATCTGCTCTATAGATTCACTAATTCTAATGCCCTGATATATTGGTATATGAGTATGGTAGGTCTTTTTTGTGGAAAATAAATCTGTGTATCAGAGCAATGATAAACTTGAACTTCAAGTAATAGATACCTTGTGAATTCTATCTAAATCAGTATCTTCAAAACAGCCGTTTTTTGTTGCCATCTTCCCTACAATAAGCTTCCCAAATGAGTTTTCCTTTCCAAAATTAATTCTTTGCAAGTGAGTTCTCCAGTCCATAGGGCTCGCTAGTATAATTATTATTAGGTATATATTACTACAAAGTTTTCCCAATATTTTTTCATATTCCCTGACTTTTCCAGAATTTAAAAATTCCCTGACTTTTCCCGATTTTCCCGGTCGCTAGTCACCCTGACAAAAGGATAGTGATGATGTGTGCAAGGCTTATACAACTTGGGAGACAGATCATTGAATAAAAAAAATCAATACTTGAACAGTGTCTTCTGAAAAGATATTTCAATCTCAAAACGAAGTTGAGCCAATTCTTAGTGTCAGTAACTGGGACCTTACTGGTGGAAAAGCTCTTCCTAATACATACAATATTTTTCCAGGATGTTCACCAGAAACAGATTTTAGGCAATTTTTCCTTTTCATGTGAAATTTAACGACATGCAGTCAAATATTTGACTGCATGTCGTTAAATTTCACATGAAATGTTAATATTAACAACGCAGTTCGTCATGGAACAAGAAATCCAGGAATGCAATTTTTCCATTTTCCCATGTGTTTGTCACCACTAATCTCCCTAAACCTCTATCTATCTATCTCTATCTACACCACCAGCAATGGCAAGGTCACTTAGGTCAAGCACTTGGCAAAAGGCTGCTAGCAGACACAAGCTCCTACTTCACCAACTGGCTGGTGAGGCTGGGTAGAGGTCAGGTCAAGCAGTTGATTGCTCTGATAACTGGACATGGCCACTTCAGGAAACATCTCCACACAATTGGACTCAGAAATGAAAGTCAGATGTGTAGGCTTTGCAATCAGTCTGAAGAGACTGCCAAGCATATCATACTGGATTGCGAGAGACTCGGGGCAAGGAGAAGGGCTCTGTTTGGCTGCAAACAACCAGGTGATGAATGGGACGTTAGCATAGGGAAAAAACTCCTGGATCTTGTAAAGGGCACAGGTATTGGTTTGCCCAACTAACGTACTAGGGACACACAATAAGCTTCGGTTGATGTGTGAGGATGTTTGAATCTTTGAATCAGTCCCTTCATAACATAACATAACATAACATCTCTATCTATGTCAAGTGAGTGGACCATGTGTCAATTTGGCTCCATCTTCAAACAGTAATTTTGTAGGGTTCAATAGTTCAAATCAATTCAAATTCTTTATCATTGTGTTCAAGTTTAGTGCTATTGTGTAATTATTTTTTCAACAAATTCATGTATTTTTAAGTCATCTCCAAAAAACTCTTTTCAAACTATAAAATAACCGTTTCTAGTTCAGTCTTCCTATTCCATTCACCATGGGAAAGCCCAGAGCTATGTCAAAATGGAACAATGCCGCTGTCCAACTACCTGGTCAACAACCTCCACCTCCTGCCGATTCTATTTCTGGAGGTGTAACTTTTTTCCCCTTTTTTTGGAGATTACGTCTTGGAGACTCCAGTTAAGGAGTATAAGACAAGTCAGATCAACAATATTATACACTAGATACCATAATTACTTCAATTAGTTGAGGTGAGGCTTAATTTTGATGTGAAAGGAACTCTTGTACACTATAAAAAGCTTTATCAACTAAATATTTCTTCAATTGTTTTTTAAATATTTCTATATTTTCAAGACTCTTCAAAAACTGCGGTAGCTTGTTGTAGAATTTCCTACCAATATAACTGGGTTTTTGTTTGAATAAGCTACTATTGTGACTCACCAAGTGATAATCTCCTCGGCGTCTTGTATTATAATCATGTACATCAAGATTTTGGTTAATATCATTCGTTTTTACATATAGAGTAGCTTCATACACATATAAGCAGGGTACAGTCAGGAGACCAAGTCTCTTGAACAACAGCCTACATGAATCTAATCTATTTACTCTTTCTATACACCTAACCGCTTTCTTTTGGATCTTAAACACCCTATCAAGATTATGTTTTGATGAATTACACCATACTAAGATAGCATACCTAATATGTGACAGTAAAAGCCCATGGTAAGCTGTAAAAAGTAACTTTTTGTCTAGCGAGCTGTCGCAGGACAAATACCCCAGATGAAATTTTACTACATATTTTCTCAGTGTATGGAGTCCTTTTTGACTAGAGTAACTTTTTGACTAGCGAGCTGTCGCAGGACAAATACCCCAGATGAAATTTTACTACATATTTTCTCAATGTATGGAGTCCAGGTCAATCGGCTATCCAACATAACTCCTAGAAATGCAATTTTTTCTTCCCGGTCTAATTGATTATCGTTTATAGCCCTATCTTCATTTAAATTATGTTTGTTTTTGAATTGAAGGTATTGGCATTTTTTACTATTTATAGTTAATTTCAACTGATTTAAAAATTGGACAATGGACTGCACACCTATATGGGCACTTATTTCTAAATTATCTAGAATGGAATTGCTGAAAATGAGTGATGTATTGTCAGCAAATAAGAGGGCTCTACCACTAATTAATTCTTTAGGTAAACGGTTGACATATAACAAAAAAAGCAATGGACCTAGTATTGACCCCTGAGGCACTCCAGCTTGCACCTCTAATTTATTAGATGTATTCTTTACTATACTATTACCAACTACTGTAGTTAGTTCTACACATTGTTTTCTCCCAATAAGATATGATTCAAACCATTTCAGTTCAACCCCATTTACACCTACATTTTGCAGTATTTCCAATAAAGTTCTATGATTAACACAATCAAATGCCTTTGACAGATCTAAGAAGATTGCAGTAGCTTTATCACCTGAATCTATTATATCTATTAGTTTTTCAACTAGAGAAATATTCCAAACTAGTTTTTCAATAGAGAACTAGTCTTTGTTGAACTCCCTTTCTGGAAGGCATGCTGTTCATCACAGATAAAGTTAGCTTCTTGAAGGTGCAGAAGTAACCTATTTAGAACTACTCTTTCAAAAATTTTACTTATTACATTTAAAATACTAATGGGCCTATAGTTTTCTACCTTTTCTCTATCACCACTTTTGAAGATTGGCAAGATCTTCCCCTCTTTTAAATTATCTGGAAAAACACCTTGTCTAATGAATGATTGATCAGATGAATCAAAGGGTCTAACAATTGATCTTTACATTCTTTCAGAATCTTACTGGATACCCCATCCATTCCTACAGTTTTTTTATTATTTAAACTATCAATGATATTTGACAACTCGTCTTGGGATACTGGGTGGAATTTTAATTCGTTCTGAATCCCCTCAGTATTCCTCATGTCACTAATACCTGTATTAAGAGATTTTTGAAGATTCTTAGCAACCAGTTGATAATATCTGTTAAAGAAATTACAAATGTCTACACTATCATCAATATATTTGTCATTTTCGTTAATTATTCTGGGGACACTAGTATAAGCATCTACATGAGCTACTTGCCTATTTTTGTTTATTACATCCCACACTGCTGTGTTAAAGTACACACTATTATTCAAAATTTCAGCTGTTTTCTTACATTTCGCTCTTTTCACTTCTTTCATATAGTTTTTCTTTAGAGCTTTGTAATTATCTTCACTTAACATATTTCTAGATAGTTTGAATTCATCATATGCATCTTTAACCCTATTTCTTTCTGCAAGGATATCATCAGTTATCCACTCTTCAATTTTGTCTAATTTGTTTTTACAAGGACTTTTATAACTGGACAACTCATAGTAATATGAAACCTTAAAATATTAATGAAACTATCATATTTGTTATTCAAACTATTGCTATTGTAAACCCTACTCCAGTTTTCTTGTAGCAGATTCTGCTTCAAACAATCGATATTCCCCTGTTCACATTGTTGAATTTCTTTCATTACTCTACTCTTTTTAATTGATTTATAACCTTGCAACCCCACCTCTAAGATTTGATAGTCATGATCAGATAGTTCCGAGCTGCCTAATCTTGTTTTAGAGTAATCTATATTAGTAAGGATGTTATCAATTATTGTTTGTGATGTTCTAGTGACTCTGGTATATTTATGAACTTTTATTTCCAAGTTATTCATGTATATAATATCCCTTAAATCTTCTGTCATTTTATTCTGTGTTGCAAAGTCTGTATTGAAATCTCCCGCTACAATAACGTTTGTAAACCGAGTAGTAGTAATCTCTAAAATCCTATGGAATAGTTCACAAAAATTGTTCCATTCCCCATTTGGTGACCTATAAATACCTAACACCGCTACTTCGAAATTATCGTCGATTTTTACTCTTAACCCAGAAACTTCTAAATCCATTTCCACAGCAAATTTCTCTACATATTCTAAATTAAATGTTTGCATATTCTTAGCATTTTTAGTGAAGATAGCTACTCCCCCACTTCGATGAGATGTCCTGCAATACGACGTTTTCAATGAATAGTTTGGAATATTAAGTTGTGACAATTCATCTTCTTTTAAACCATGCTCTGTGAAAATGGCTATATCAGGAGCCTCTTCTTTAAAAAATACTTCGATTCTATCTTGTTACGAATGTATTGAATATTCTGATGGAACACAATGAGTACCGGTACTTCCCTATCATCCCTTATTACTTTATCGTTGCTTTTGCATATTGAAGTAGATTTACTTAATCTCTTAGAATCTTGAGAGCCTATCAGGTTGCTACAAGAGTTCCTTCCACTAATGCTATCCTGATTTTTTGATCGATTAACGTCTTTTAATACAATTGAAGATACGAATTTATCATTTGAAACTAGTTTCCCTTCCCGGTTTTGAGCCACTTTACTAAAAAACGTTCGTTAGATGATTGTTTAGGAGAATTATTGACAGTAGATTGCAAACGACTTTCAATCAGCTTATTACTTTGCCAGATTGATTTAGATGTAGACCATGATTAGTGAAGTTTTGTTTTTTCAGCCTTTCATTTAGAAAACAAATCCCCAACTGCTTAGAATTCTTATTTTTTTAGGCTGTTGATTGTATTATGAATTGATTTATTTGTTGACTTAATGGCTTCATTTAGCTCTGGCCTATCAAACCTATACGGAATTGTACTTATTATTACATTAGTTTTTTGGCTGAGTGGCACAATCTCTTTAATTTTTTCATTTATTTCAGGAAGATGTTTTAGATTAGGTTCATTTATAATGTTTGAGCCACCCAGTACTATTAGAAAATCGTTTTTACCAAAATCTTTAGTTTGTTCCTGTGCTGACTCTACGATTGCGTTTATAGGGGCACTTGGTTTGAAAAAGCTCTTAACTTCATACTTATTTTTTAATCTTTTATTTTTAGTAGGTCACTACAGTCTCGTCTATGACTGGATGTCAAGAGCAGTACTCTACCTTTCCTATCGTTATTTGCCCTTACTTTAGTTTTGGTTGCTGTTTGCAAAACCTGACTACGTTTTTGTTTGACCATTTCTATTAATTTTTTCCCCATTTGATTTAGGTTCTACATTTTTTGTATTGATCAGAGGTTCAGATCTTACAATAGCAAAGTTTATTTTTGATTTTAATATTTCGATTTCCTCTGACATAGACCTACATTGACTCGTGAGATTTAGTATTTCAGTTTTATGGTCTTCCTGCTGCAATTTTATAATAACTTCCAGAGATTTTATGTGATCCACCAACCCTATTCGTTCTTCCTCAGAATTTTTTAGTGATGTTTCTAATTTTGTTTTCAATTTGGTGTGATCACTCAATAGTTTAGCAACCTTTTCTTCTACATCTACAGTAGCTTTAAGAGCTGTTGGAGATATTTTTGTTAATAATTGCTGAGATCGCGTAGCTACCTGAGTTTTAGTTAAACAATTAGATTTAGATGCCTTGTTTGGACTCATTTTCCTAGCAAAAAAATTGTTTTCAATTGATTTTAGTTAAATGTTTAATGAAATATTACTTAATTTATAAAAATTGTCAACTTGAGACTATTTAATTACAAGATAATTTATCAATATCGGTACACCTAACCTCGAAAATAGAATTTGACTTTTTTTTAAGATACTTTAAATTATAATAGACAAATTAATAATGGAGATTATTAAGATATTATAAATACTAATAATAATAAACAAAAATACTACTTATCCGTTCGAATTAATATTCTATTCTTCAAAATTTGCAGAGTCTGTTCTGAAAACGTATGCACAGTACACTGCTACCTCGATCTGAAGAATTCCTCCTGCATATGAGCCAACAGGTAGAGAAAGTGGTCAATGCCATGGTTACTTCGGCTCTGCAAACTATTTTTACTGAGGTTGAGCCTTTAAAGAACGAAAATAGAAGGCTTAATGAGAGGATCTGGGAGCTCCAGGAAGACTGTCATTTGAAGGTCGATGACCTTGAACAGTATGGTTGGCAAGACTGTATTCAAATTTTTGGTGTTCCAGAAAAAGACAAAGAGGATACTGACCAGCTTGCATTGAAGGTATTCAATGAAAAACTGAAGCTTAATGTCAAACTGGAGGACATCAACCACTCCCATCAAGTTGGTAAATGCCAACCACCCATACCCAGCCAAGCCAAACCAAAGGATCACCCAATAATCATTTGCCTCTGTAGCTACAGGACAAGGCGAATGATCTTTGATGCCAAGAGGGGTCTCAAGGGAACTGGCATCACCATCCGGGAGGACCTGATGGTGTAGCGACTGAGTATCCTGAATGCAGCAGCTGACTGCTTCAGACACCATCAGGTCTGGAGTCAGGACAGATGGATAAAGATTGCCATCAATCATGGAGGCACCAAGAGCCAAGAGGCATACTGTCAATAGGATGGCTAATCTCTACAAAATAAAGCTGAGCTCCTAAATAACTGTTCAGCATTTTCTAGCAGTCTAAGTGCAGTAGTTAACTTGTGCAGCCCTTCACTAAAACTGATATACATATTATTTAAAAATAAAAACTACAACAATAGCCTCATATTCATATTTATTCCAACTCTCTTTGCCTCTCTGATACTCCTCAAGTTATACTAAGAGCTTTGAAACGAATTCACTCACTTCCACTAGTCATCACATGACTCCTAAATAAGTTTTCTCTCTCTATCTTGGCACTCATAATTCAAATATTCAGCTAAATTACTGATCAGAAGGGTTTAAAACTAGGATTATCGCCTCATTACTGTTAACAGTACATTAAACAACCGTTATGGATGGAGTGAGTACAAGTAGTAGATATGTAGATCATTGTATCAATTATTATTAATCAACTGTAATTTACAATACGAATTTACTCTTAAACTTCATAGATATACTTATCCAGCCAAAAATGAATCACAATTTTACTATAGATGCTGTGAACTCATAGCCACTAAAATGACTAAATTAATATCATCCTTTAATGGTTTTATCTTAGCTTTCATAGTTGATAACTTTCTAAATTATAAATGATTGGAATAAATATGAAGATGTGAGTTGGATAAATGTTTTGTTCCTATATTAAGATTGTCTAGTTATATATTTCTCATCAAATCAGTGCTGAATAATAATTATTAACTGTCACTTATTATTAAAATATCGAATTGATTACATTTTTGTTTTCACAATATCACTCAATCTTTATCCCACAATAAGATTCGATTAATTGCTGGAATGATTGATCAATTTATTATTGTATGTCATTCATTTACTGAATTCTCTTCTTTCTCAATCACAAACACACGAACTCTTTCTACATCTGGCAAGCCTGGTATTGAAATAATTTGTACTGCTTTCTTCTAATATTACATGTACTGAGATCTTATCAATACTGTACTGTATTTCCAAATAATCTGAACTGTACCTTTTTAATACTCTTTATTACTCTCTCTCTCTCTCTCTCTCTCACTAAATCTAGCATTCTAGTCTTCCTTGTAATAAAATAATGACTAGTTCCATTAATACTTTCCTCAGGTATTTTGCTGTTGTTTCTGCTCACTCTTTTTTCTTTTTACAGTTGAACTGGTTAATCGCCGCTTCATCAAAACTTGCTGTCATTCCACACTATCCAGTATAGGGCTGCATCATACTCCTGCACAGACTAGGATCACCTGATGAAGCTTCACCTCCTCACTGTGTGAATAATAATCAAACTGTGACTGTTGAAATTGTGACAAAAGCCAAACTGACAATGCATCCTTTATGCACTCGCTCAATCAAGAGACTGACTTTCAAGTCACTTAGGTTAAGTAATCTTAGCTTTAATTTCATTTTCACTGTCATGCTTTGCTCTCTGCTTGGACTAACGTTGGTCTGCAACAACAATAATTATGCTCTCCACTGACAATCCTGCTCACTTGCTCTCAATTCATAATAATCGTAGAAGTTCAAGTATTAATTATCATAACCCAGACACAGGTCTCATTTTATTGAACAGGCTTCAGCCCTACAAAAAAAAAACTTCTGATAGCTGCTCACCTTAATGTTCAATCTCTTACTTGTCACATAGACTAATCGTAACTTTGACTATTACCAACAGACAACAATCTTCCAATGCCTTAACATGACTATTTTACCACTAGGCCCAACTCATCATACTAATGAATCTGACACACTCATCGACCTTCTCATAGTAAGTGACCCCAATGAGGTTATACACATGGGTCAAATCTCTGTCCCAGCTATTTCTGGACATGACTTGATTACTGTGTGCTCTCTTACAAGCCACCTAGACCAGTGCAAAAATTTATAACATATAGGGACTTTAAACACTTTGACAAAGCCACCTTTTTGACTGATGTAACTCAGACTCCATGGCATCTAATTGAAGCATTACCCTCAGTTGATGAAATGGTGGAAACTTTTGAAAGCTGGACTCTTAATTTATATGACAAACATGCACCCTATGTGACAAGAAGAATAAATAGGAAATGATGTGTACCATGGATGACCAATGACATACTAAAAATGATGGGACAAAGAGACAAGGCTCACAGAAAATTTAAAAGGAAATATGATTTGGATAGTTTAATTGAGTACCCTATTGAAGTCTCAGAAATAAAGTTAAACAACAGTTACATAACTCAAAGATTAGGTACTTGAATTCATTTATGACAGACAACAGACAAGACTTCATTATTATGGCATGGTATAAAAGAATTTGGCCTTGGAAAACAGAAATCTCAAACTCCAATTGACTTACCACTTGATGATATAAATGAACATTTTGTTTCACGCTCGAATCAACATGATGAGACAGTCATCAGTAATCATATTAATTATCTAAATGATCAGGTAACAAATTCTAACATACCACTAGCTGATCAATTCCACTTTCATATGATTTCAGAACAAGACACTTTCAAAGCATTTCAACACATTCTTAGCTATGCAACTGGGGCAGACAAAATGTCAATCAAACTTATCAAAAGAATGTTATTTGCAGTTCTACAGACTATCACATTCATTTTCAATAAATCTCTTGAAAATGGTAATTTCCCTGAAAATTGGAAGCTTGCTCTGGTTTGTCCTTTAAATAAAGTTGCCTCTCCTAATAAAGTTGAAGATTTCAGACCAATTAGTATTCTACCTGCCCTATCCAAAGTACTTGAAAGACTTGTTCATGCTCAAGTTGTAGAATTTCCAGAGCATAGTAGTAAACTCCATAACTTTCAATCCGGATTTCAAAAATCTCATTCAACTGAAACAGCTCTACTGCGTGTCACTGATGATATCAGGTTGGCTATGGACCAATGAAAATGTACTATCTTATGTCTGTTCGATTTTTCTAAAGCATTTGACACTGAAGACCATAGAGTTCTTCTAAACAAGTTAGCTATTCTTGGTTTTGATCATAGAGCACTAATATGGTTCAATGGTTTTGATCATAGAGCACTAATTTTAACCTCAATGTTTTGGACAAAGTTACATATCAAAATTTGTGAAGGGAGCAGTTTTGGACCTGAGTCTGTTGCACCTTCACACTCGTAAATTTGTCACAATAAATAAATAAATATAGTTCAAATCCTATCTTACAGGTAGAAAACCTGTGTGTATCTGTCGGTAATAACAGGTCAAACTGGAAAAATTTTATACATGGTGTTCCTCAAGGATCCATTCTAGGCCCCCTACTGTTCACTCTGTATGCAAACGACCTTCCCTCTGTTATTTAATTTTCCAGTTTCCATACATATGCAGATGACCTTCAAATTTATGCAAGCTGTTCTATCACAAAAATAAATGAAACAGTAGATAAAATGAATCAAGATATAAATTTAATAGTTGAATGGACTAGGAGAAATGGCCTCAAACTCACCCTATTAAAACACAGCCCATAATAATTGGATACTCATGTATAGTAAACAACATTGACTTAAACTCAATCCAAAAAATTACTGTTGATGGTAATGAAATTTCCTACTGCAGTTCAGTCAAAAACCTAGGTATTATCATGAATAAAACTCTTGACTGGTCTGAACAAGTAAATAAAGCACATAAAAAGGTATTTTCAGCCATGTATTCATTCAAGAAATTGCAAGATATCCTTCCTAGAAACATTAGTTTATTATTGGTTAAATCTCTGATCTTCCCACACTTAATGTATTGCAATTCTGTACTAAATGACATGCAAGTCACTAAATGATAAACTGCAGCACTGCCAAAATTATTGTCTATGGTTTGTTTACTCCCTTGAACATCATGAACAGATCACTCAAGCCCAAATTGCTAGCTCAACTTTAAAACTACCCAAACAGAGATTTTTTCGAATAGTAAACTTGTTAAGAGATGTTTTAAAATATGGCAAACCGAACTGTTTCAAAAATCATTTTAAAAAAAATTTAAATCATTTCAAAAATGATTTTAAATTTGTTCCAAAGGTAGGAGGATAGATGTTTCACATACTAGAACTGGAGAAAATACTCTAAGGATACCGAATCACCAAACAACCATTTATACTAAATCTTTCCTTGTTAGCACCTGCCGTGCATGGAATACACTTCCCAATTCTATTAGATCCTTTGAGAGTCGAGCAGGCTGTATCTTGGCTTTGAGAAAATGACTGAGTCTGTCCAATCCTAGAGCAACTGCATGACAACTTTCATTATTCATCCCATCATTCATCCACTTCATAAGCAATTTATCTACCATTCAAATCCTTAATATTTTAGGGATCTTAATATTATAACCCATAAACTATAACTTAGGTTTAAAGAGTTTTCCTTTTACTTAAATGTCTAGTGTAATATCAACCACCATCACCCACTATTATTTATTTTAAACCATGCTTTTCTATTCACTTTCATATTAATGTAAAACATAAATTATCTTATTTTAAAATAACAATCTCTTTTTCTGTCTCATTGTTTTATTCCCAATCAGAAAATATCAATCCATAACTTTTATTATTATTATAATAAATTGACTATTAATCACTTTGTTCTAATCATTCATATCCGTTAAATAACTTATTCATATTATTTTAGTTTTTAACTTTCATACCGTTTTTAGTTAAATTTAGCCACAGTCAAGTGTTGATGAGAAGGATATCCTTGAATATCCTCTTCCAAGAATGGACATTTATATGTTCAAACTTCGCCGTTTCATATTCATTTTGTTGAATAATTCTCTAGTTAAGCTTTGTAAAATTCATAGAACAATTACAGTACTTATATATTTAAAAAAATCTAGAATCTAAGACTTTAAGACTGCATTTTGTAATCTACATGAATAAAGTAAATAATCGAATCTAATCTAAACCTGACCAGCCAAATTACAATCCTTGTGCTAGATTCAACCCCTTAGTGGACCATGTAAACCATTTATTCAAACATTATTTACCCCTGGGGCCTATTTCACAAAGCTACAAGTATGTAACTGACAGGTAAATCTTCACAAGTTTGTAAAAAAATGTGGTTGCAAGTGTTTCACAAAAGCAGACTTGTAGACTTGTAATTACAAGCGAATTCTCACAAGTCTACAGGCGATTCGCCTGTTACAGACAAGTCTACTTAGGTAACTTACAAGTGTTGATTACAAAATTGTAACCAACACTTGTCCACAACTGAGAATTTTCTACTATGATAGAGAGGTAGGTGAGCTCGTTTACAAGTGTGGAAGAAGCATCAAACTTAACCTATGAACTTGGTTACTGAGGTGTATTTGACCAATATTGTGATAAAATCACAATAAACTCCTTCATTAATTAATTATAATTCAACTTAATTAAAAATAGAACAATGAACCCTTGATAATTTATGCGGTATGTACTAGGTATGTTATTTTTTAATAATAATTGTAATGAATATGATTACTTTTTTAACCCTTATGGTTGTAAAATGTGTATAATCTATAGTAAAAATTACTATTTAATTATCGTGCCGTAGTTATAATTAATGCAATTTGTTCTAGAAATTGAATAAAGCATTAATATTCAACAATAGCGATGATGACTTTTGAAGAAATATAATTATGATGATGACTTATGAAGAAGTAAAATATGTTTTTAATGAGAAAATGAAGAATCACGTATTCATATTGTAAGTTACTAATAAATAAAAGGAGATATTTGTTGAAAAGCAGATAAATCTACAATAAAAATATCCATAAACTGTCAATTAGACTGTCAAAATGCATTCCTTACATTACCTTACATCCCCTTGTGGGCAAAATATGAGAACAATGTCAATGTGGCTAACCTAACTACACAAATTCTCGTTTCTGTTTCCACAGCCAGCCACAGTTTGTTTCCTCGCTCTCAAGATGTCTAAATCAGTTGCCCTACAAAATAAAGTCTTGATCCTTCAAGAAATTTGGGAGAAGAAGGATACACTATTTGGTGCTTTCTCTGAAAAACTTACGAAATGTCAGAAAGTGGAGTGCTGGAAAAACATCCATAACATTAGCTGCAGTTTAGGGCTTGTGGCCACAGACAAGGACTGGACTTACACTAGAGATGTGTTCTGGCAAAACTTGCATAAAGCAACAATGGTGAGTAAAGTTTCATTTATCATTCTTTCAATAATAAAAATATTATTATCATGTATCAATGTTTATTGACATGCATCATTTCATGATGGAATAAGAATGAATGATTGAAGGAGAAGTGTGTTCAGGTGGTGAGGTCATAAATAAATGTATGTATGTATGGAACGTTATGAATTTAATGAAATTAATGATAATATAATTATTGGAACAATTGAGAATAAACGAAATTACTAGAATGGATAAAGATGAATTAAGGAGACCAGCAGCTAAGGACGAGTTAGAGGAAGGAAACATGTAGACTGTACGAGCGTTGGAACTGGACTGCCTGTTGGTATCCCCACAGCCAAGATGCGTGGTTACAAGGGGAGAAAGAGGTCAGAGGTGAGTGGCAGAGGAAAGAGCAGAAATAGGGAATTTTAATTGCCAACAAAAGACATAAAACTTACGAACACGGATTTAACGATAGAGGCTGCTGGCCTGCCCAATAACAAAGAAAAACAAAAATGTAAACTTCACACTATGCAGCACACAGTTCACACCACAATGATATTAATTTGAAGTATACTCTACTGGCAAACCCAAAATTTCTCAGCATTTTTGGTTGCAATCAATTTGGCATGTTATTCTGATAATAAAACCATACCAATTTTGTGTCACTCACTTATTAATTTTTGAAAATAATTTCAATTTACTGAGTTTGATGATAATTACACAATATTAAGGAACGCTTATGTTTGTTTGTCATGTTACACCACAAAGCTTAAGTTTAATGCATATAGTTAGAACATAGAGTGCCCATATTTCTGTGTTATTGTTTTATGAGGCTCCTAATTAGTGATACTTTGAACTTGAATTATCAATAACTACAGGCGTGACACAAAATATTTATGGTTTGTCATATTTTGTTATGGTTTTGGCCAAATTGACTAGAACAAGAAATTTTGAAAAATCTATGGTGGCTGATAAAGCATACTTACACTGATATTTGTTTTCTGCTGGTACAGTGTGAATTTGAAATTCAAACAAATCGAAGCCCTTGGTTGAATTTACCAGCAAAACTCATTCTATGACAATGAGTATTTGACTACATCAGTTATTAATTATTACTTTTCCATTAGGAAACTACAGTTAGGTTGCATTCACAGTAAATGCGGCATATCAGGCAAATGTGGTGACTCTTGATCAGGCAAATGTGGCAACTCTCAATTGAGTTTGACATGAAACGGCAGGTTACCATGGGGTTTCCTCAATAGTTATTATTAATGAAGCTTGGTTGTTAATGGAAAGTATCAATTAGGTTTTCAATGGTATTTGTGAATGGAGTTAGTTTTCCAAAGTCTGAACAGTTTCCTTTCTTATTTAGTGTGAATAGTGTATCAACAATGAAGTGTGAAAGAAGCAAGGTGAATATTTCAAGCATAATAATGAATGTGTTTTTTTTTTTTTTTAAAACATCCCAGAGTGTGGAAGTGTTCACCAACTAGGGGATTTTTTCAGTAACATGTGGAAACTATTTTAACAAGCACTTAAATTTTCGGATGTTGAAATGTAGGCCTAAAAGTTGTATCATGATAATATCACAAATAGTACCCAAGTGTATTTCTTGTATATTTATTGGTGTATGTTATTCTGTCCAGGTTGGGAGCCTGTATTTGTTATAGTTATAGGAAGCTTTCAATTTGTACTTGATAGGTTTTTATTTTCTTTTACAGAAAAAAATTGACAATCAAAAAAGAACTGGATCAGCAGGAGGAGTCGAGTGCAAACTCAATCAGATAGACAACTTGGTGATGGACATCATTGGACGGGATAGCGCTGCCCTTGTTAATTTGGGCCTTGTGGAAACGTGGAGTCAGCATGATGATCCGTTGACTTCCAGGGGTGAAACAGATGTCATAGAATTCCATGATATGGACTTGAGCTTGCCAAGCACAAGCTCAACTCCTACTCCAGCAGCAACAATTACAATGGAAAGAAAACCTTCAAAAAAAGGAAGGTAACGTCTGATGGAGAGGACATTGATAAATCAATACTTTATTTAAAAAAGAGAAAGCTGGAATTACAAAATGAAATCTTGCTTAAGGAAAGCCATTATAAGTCACTGCAAATTCTGCAGCTTGAAAGGCAGTTAGAAATTCCGCCATCACATTTTTCTGATGGTTTGGTAGGAGTCCCCTACATCATAAACTTATCATCAGAGACAACAACAGAAGTCCCAAAGAATTATAAACCGCAATAAATCTTTAATTCTAGAATACTTCCTCTCACTGATGCCTGGTTTTCAGTCATTCTATAAACAGCTTAGGTCGCACTCACATTAAATGCAGCAAATCAGGCAAATGAGGCAACTCTTGATCGAGTTTGCAGTTTTGGCCTACAAATGTCACTGTTTTTATTCTATATAAAAATTCTTGTAAATTGGTTTTATTTGTAATGTTTTGTAATATTCCTGTTGTAAGCAAATCAACAGCGACATTTGTAGGATAAACCTGCAAAATCAATTGAGAGTCGCCGCATTTGCCTGGATTTGCCGCATTTACTGTGAATGTGACCTTATGGATTCAGTAGATAATCGCATAATCATTCTTATACGTTTATGATGTAGGGAACTCCTACCAAGGTAAATAAAATAGAAGGAATAAAATGAGAATATGAATAGAATAAGGTAAATAGGATAGAATGCAAAACAAAAATTTATTGATTCATTAGTATATTGAGCAACTGAGAAACTGGGCATGTGATTATCTACAGGTGTTGAACAATAACAAACATTTTCAAAAATGTCTGTGTTTTTAATGCCCATCTTTAGTAATAATTTATTCATGTGTTTGATAAGACATGATATTGAAAGTGATCAGTGTTGTAAATGTGATATAAATGTGTTGTATATATAAATAAACTTCGACTATATAATGTGTTCTAGGGCTTATATCTAGCATGTTTGGTGAAAAGCATATAAGTTAAGTCACATAATGGTCAAAATGAGAAAAGTCATGTGAATGATACAGAAAATCATACTTTTTCTTTTGGTCATTTCAACATAAGTCCATTGCTTTTTTTGTTATATTTCAACCTTTTACCTAAAGATTTAATTAGTGGTAGAGCCCTCTTATTTGCAGACGATACATCACTCATTTTTAGCAATTCTGTTGTAGATGATTTAGAAAAAAGTGCCCATATAGGTGTGCAGTCCATATCCCAATTCTTAAATCAGTACAAATTAAAAATAAATAGTAAAACAATGCCAATACCTTCAATTTAAAATACCTTGATATGGTGTTTAAGATCAAAGGAAAGCGGTTGGGTGTATCGAAAGAGTGAATAGATTAGATTCATGTAGGCCATTGTTCCAGAAACTTGGTCTCCTAACTGTACCTTGCTCGGAGGACACGTTAAGCCGTCGGTCCCGGTTGCATATAAAAAAAAGCAGTCGTTAAAAAAAGCGACGAGGTGGAACTACCCGTAAGGGTCTCCCCACCACAAAAAGCCATACGAATTTACTTTTTTTTACCTTGCTTATACAGGGTGCCCCACGAGGAACCCGACAAACTTCTAGGGCGGTTTCCTCTCATCAAAATAATGAAAAAAGTTTATATAAACATATGTCCGGAAATGCTTTGTTGGGGAGTTATGGCTAGTGAAAGATTTCCCCCGATTCTCTAGGAAAGGATGGAAATAAAGCCAAACTGATTTTTTTATGGCGTTAAGTTAGGTGTTACATCTATTGGATTTTATGTAAAATGAACTGAAAAATTGATTAAAACACGTCCCAGACCTCTAGAATCACCCATATTTGAGATATCAGACAAAATATGCAAAATTCGGTCACGAAAAACATGCTTCTTTTAGATTTGATCCACATTAACTTCGTTAAATGGGTAATAAACACAGAAACTTTATACAAAAAACTTGTAGTAAATTTAATTCTGAAGAGAATGGTGTAAAATATGTTTATAATAAACAAACAGAAAGTTTAAAAAATTTATTTTTGATTAAATCAACACATACGAAAATAAGACAGCAGCAAAACAAAAATTAAACAAAACATTTTAAGATTTGCGAAACTGTACATTTTAATTACTGTAAAGGCATGCGGTTTATTCCCAAATACAGTATTCATTCAATTAAATAATGACAAAAAATTCACAGTATAAAAAAGGTTGTTGGTTGAGAAATAAGATGATAAAAATACAGCGTCAAGTGAAATGCTTTTAGTTTATTGAAAATCAAGAATTGGCAGTACTTGTGCAACAATACCTGAATCCATGTTATTGTACAGCCGTACAATGATACAGCAGTCGCAGTAACTAGTCTGTCAACTGTGATTTGTGCAGTGCATGTGTGGTTTGTATTATTTGTACTTTATTCGTGTTTTTTTTTTAAATGAAAAGATGCCATTCACATTTTCAAATCAATAGTACGCAGATATTGTTTTCGTCTATGGTTTTGCCAATGAAAATAGTCAGGCAGCTAAACTTGAATTTGAAAGACAATTTCCGAATAGAACACCTGCTTATGAAACATTTGCATCGGGATTCAATAACTTAAGAACAAATGGATATATTCCATTTGTTACTTGTTCGAGTGAACGTCCTGTAATGGCTGTAATACAGGCTGTACGCGAACAAGATAATATCATTGACATGATACAGCGTAGTCCTTAACTTAGTATTCGCCGACTTTCTAATAAGTTAAACATATCTCATAGTACAGTCTGGAGAACATTGAAAGAAGACAACATTTTATCCATATCATTTACAAAGAGTTCAAAATCTATGTGTTCATTTAATTAAAATTAAATTTTTTAAACTTTCTGATTGTTTATTATAAATCTATTTTACACCATTCTCTTCAGAATTAAATTTACTACAAGTTTTTTGCATAAAGTTTCTGTGTTTATTACCCATTTAACGAAGTTAATGTGGATCAAATCTAAATGAAGCATGTTTTTCGAGACAGAATTTTGCATATTTTGTCTGATATCTCAAATATGGGTGATTCTAGAGGTCTGGGACGTGTTTTATTCAATTTTTCAGTCCGTTTTACATAAAATCCAATAGATGTAACACCTAACTTAACACCATAAAAAAATCAGTTTGGCTTTATTTCCATCCATTCCTAGAGAATCGGGGGAAATCTTTCACTAGCCATAACTCCCTAACTAAGCATTTCCGGACATATGTTTATATACTTTTTTCATTATTTTGATGAGAGGAAACCGCCCTAGGAGTTTGTCGGGTTCCTCGTGGGACACTCTGTATGTGTATGAAGCTACTTTATGGGTAAAGAAGTGATATTAACCAAAATTTTGACACTTACGATTATAATACAAGAAGCTAAGGAGATTATCACTTTGTGAGTCACAATGGTAGCTTATTAAAACAAAAACCCAGTTATGGGCCTACAGTTTTCCACCTTTCTCTTTCGCAACTTTTGAAGAATCGCAAGATCTTCCCTTCTTTCAAATTCTCTGGAAAAACACCTTGTTCTAATGAATGATTGTTCAGATGATTCAAAGGGTCTAACAATTGATCTTTACATTCTTTTAGAATTTATATCTATAAATAGTAATCTATATTTGTAAGGATGTTATCAATTATTGTTTGTGATGTTCTTGTGACTCTTGTATATTCATGAACTTTTATACCAAAGTTATTAATGTACTCGATATTAATATTCTCATTATAGGAGCTTGGAATAAAATAAGAACCAATAATACTTCAGTAGATAGTTTTTGCGTTTCCTGAAAAATCGTGTTTTGTGACTCAACTTATGTGCTTTTTGCCAAACATGCTAGATATCATATTTAAATATGATACCTCGTTTACAAGCCATTTGATATCAATTACTTTCTTAATTATTAATTTAAAAAATTAACTTTGTCTAAAATTGTTTTATCATTATTGTTAGGTATTGTTGATGTCCTTTTTTGGGCTGTAACAAGCAATTTATTATCAACTTGTTCTCATGTAATAAATTTCAAGTTTCAAATTTTGTCCATGTATAATGTCATTATGTCTAATGTATAATAATTTTTATACTCTTATTGTCAAGTTATCTCATATATTCTGTCATTAGTCAGTTTTTAGCTGTAGACATGAAAATTTTTATTGTATTTAAAAATAAATTCGTGCCTGTATTGACTTTCGATTGCGATGTGTACCTGGAACGTTTGCATTGTGGCTCTATTAATTATCATCCCTGGTGAGTGCTAATTCTGAATTTCTAAGCCACAAACCTAATATTTCTTGACCAAACCTTTTAGTTTGATTTGTAATTTTTTCTGGTAATTTAATTTTAATTTTGTCAGTGGAAAAACAAAATAGAAGAGGAAAAATTATAAGCTGATGGTTTGATTTAGAGAAAAGCCATCTCAGTAAAATATACTTGCAACCTGATAAATAAAAAAAGAAATGATGAAAGCTTCAAAAAACTTTTTTCTGAAGCCAAAATAAGAACCCCTTTTAATACCCCACACAAAAGAGCTAATCAAAATCAAACTGCAGATGATATTGCGCTGATTTTCAAGGCTTTGTACTTTGAAATAATAGACAACATTACAATGGAAATTAATGTAAGATTTGAAGACATTTCAAAATTAAAATTCCTTGCCCTTGTTGACACATCAAAATTCAAAGACTATTCTAAAAGATTTCCTGCAGAAGCAATCCAAAGTTTATTTGAAAGCTACCCAGTCTTTTTCCAAAAACAGCAGTGCTTGAAAAACGAACTTGAAGTGATGTATGAAAATGAGAGGTTCATCAACGTTGGTGTCAACACAGTGATGTCACTGCTTCGTGAGGACAATGTACACACAGAAATATTTGAAGAGACCTATAAACTTTCCAAATTCGTTTTAACATTACCTTAAGAACCCCTTATTTTCAACTAGTGCATCAGCAGAACAAAGTTTTTTTCTTCTGAAACGTATCAAGTCTTACCTTAGAAATACTATTTCTTAGACAAAACTGTCATTCTTAGCAAAAATTTCAATTCACAGAGACTTAGTCTGTGAGTTGGAGAACAGAGACAGTGAAAAATTTATTGACAACATTTTGGACCAGTTTGCTACTTTAAAAGATAGACGACTTGACTTGATCTAATATACAAGAAATAACATGAGGTGAGTTGATTCAATCTTTGATCATTTTATTGTAGAAGCTATGTACTTGGTCTCGCATCAACTGAGCGAAGATTACCTTAACTGAGCGAAAGCCCTCGAAGGGTCCCCAAAAATGTTCCTTAACTGAGCGATGCCCAGTCCAGGTATATGCGAGTTGTCGGGACAATGGGTCACCAGGAGAGGTCAACCACCTGGCTCCGGCGCGCAGTACCCCGTGGTATGCACACTCGTTTACTTGTTGTTTTTAGGGGTTAGTTGTGACACAGCGTTGGTGGTAACCACATCTACCCCTAGTGCTAGCGGCTTCGATTTTTTTATACAGTATTGTGTTATTTTTTGTGGCATTAGTTTTATTAGTCAGTAGTGAATGTAAATAGTTATATGAGTTTGTTTATTTTAAGTTATGTCGTCGATTGTAAAAATTATTAGTGAACGAGGAAGTAATTTAATATTAAAAGATGGGTTTAAATACAGATTTCAGAGAAAACTTGTTTCAACCGATGAAGAAAACTGGCGGTGTACTGTAAATTCGTGCAAGGGTACTATTTTCACATTTGAAGACGGAGGTTTGCTATCTAGGCATGGAAATGCACATAATCACGAACCGAATTCAGACCACCTGATTATTAGACAAAGGATAAACAATGGAGTCAAGAGGAAGGCAGTAGAAAATATCGACGAGCGACCAGCCAAGCTTGTTCACAAAGAGTTGTTAAGCTACGGAAAAACTACATTGGACACATTAACGCGCCAGGACATCAAATTGATCTCAAATACGATATCACGGGAAAGGAACCTGGCACTTCCGAAGTTGCCAAAATCATCTTCAGAGGTCAGTACATTTAAACCAATATGTAATTATCATTACTACTATTATGTATTATTATTTTTAACTATGAGCTGGTGCTTTAGTTCATACTTATCTATATTCCGAATTTAATAGCTTGAAATAGGCAGTCTCCTTTAATAGCTTGTCTCCTGACAGTTTTGCTGTGTGGTGGGTTATAATACATAAAATAATAATAATAATAATAATAATATATTGATAAAGTCCTTGATAAAGGAGAAGGTATATGAATTTGTGTTTCAGGCCTTACTCCTTACAGGTTATTCCTTGCTCCTCAGTGGAGGTAGATTTGCCAAAGGAAACAGCTGATTTCTCAAATTTAAAACAAAACCGCTGATCTTTTACTATCTTTAAACTATACTGTATGGTTCTGTTATATTTTACTTAGTGGTAGCTGCTGCGATGCTTTTTAGGCTATAATTATCATTGATCGTTACGACATAATACTGTATGTGCTTCTACACACGCCAATGTTATTTTATTCAAATATTTGTTTACTCTATTATTCTTTTTGCTTTCAGGTATTTGCGGCCCTTCGGACAATGGATGTGAAGACGGTGAAGGAGGAAAACTTTTTAGTAATGAATGATGAAGAGAAAGGAATAGTAATATTTTCATGTAAAACCAATCTAGAACAACTTTGTAAAACAAAAATTATTCTAATGGACGGGACATTCGAGTATTGTACCAAACATTTCACACAGTTGTTCACAATACACAGCTACGCCGATAATCAGTACGTGCCTTTAGTTTTCTGTCTACTACAAGATAAAAAGAAGCAAAGTTATACAGAGGCTCTGGATGCTACTAGAAAAGTATGTGCTGAACACGGATTGCAATTTCATCCAGAATGTGCAGTGGTTGACTTTGAAGAAGCCATTCACGGTAGTTTGAGATCTACATTTCCAGACATCAAACTCGTTGGATGTAGATTCCATCTGTTTCAAGCGTGGTAAGTATCTGTTTTCAGTCGTTTGCCCATTTTCACAAACTTTTTTTAATTTGTCAAACAATATAAAAACCATTAATATTTTATTAATATTGCCAGGTTTTTATGACAATTTTAATATGTTTTTCACAGTATTTTTGAAACTCTTGATTGTAAATTATTCTATTAATGATTACGGCATTGTGTTAAATAATTTGCCTCCAATGTATTTTTAATTTAATACTAACGTTTTTTAGCGTAAAGAGTTTTATTTGTTTTAAAGCGTCATGACGTACCACGCCGCGCCCAGTTCTGTGTGTTTGTACCCAGCCTCTTAGATTGTAAATGAAATGAGTTTTATGTGAAACTAAATATATTTGTATGTTTCAGGTGGCGAAAAGTCCAAAAACTTGGATTGGCAAGTATCTACAGGGACAAAAATTCGGAAGAGGGGAAGTGGATTAGGTACTGCTTTGGTATGACCTATCTTCATCCAAACGAAGTTGAAGACGCCTTCTGCGACCTCGTCAGTATACAACCTCCCAACGAGCGACTGAGTATGTTTGCTGACTACCTTCTAGATACGTACATTGGAGGCGACGAAAGAGCACTCTTCCCTCCACAGATATGGGCGTCAGCATCATCTGATTTGTGGAGGACGACCAACGCGTGTGAGGCATTCCATTCAAAACTGAAAGCGAGCTGCTCTTCGCCTCACGCAAATATATTTGTCTTTCTCAAATGCCTTACCCATATTCAGACGGACACCTACATATTGCTAAATAGCACTGGATCTGCAAAGAGTAAGGATAAGACCACTAGACTAAGAAAGGAGTACATTGATCAAAAATTAGTGCAATACGCAAAAAAATTAATTAATAGGTTGGAATTTGTAAAATGCATGTCCCACAGAATTTATCTGGGCTAGAACATACTGTTGGTGACCTTTAGGCATTTTGTGCTAACTTTGAACTTTGTGGTATGTTTGAGTACCCGATTCAATTATTACTACGAATGGTATTAGTGGGTTTATGGTGTTCCTACTGGGACTAAATGTGTAAATATTCTGTTAGTTTTGCTAATTCATCCGATCTCTTTTTCATTTTAATTATTGTATTGAAATTGCATTGTATTGACGTGTTTGGTTTTTAAATTAATATAACATATTGTTTTTAAAATGCTGAGTTTTCTTGCAGAATTTCCCTGGATCCTTTTCATGTTTGAATTTACTGAGTCGCGTTGCAATGAAACCATAGATCATTATTTATAGAATACAAATTTATATTTACATTTTTTTTAACGAGTGCATTGTTTAGTTTGAATAATACAGAATTCAAGCCAAAAATAATTATTCTTAATGGCTTATAATATGTTTTGGAAGTCCCTATAAGGCAGACAGAAAGGCTTTATTGTGGAGCTGATAGCAAGTCGAAGGATTCGTAATGAATGTACACTCTCCAGACTGTTTTGGTTTTGATAAATTCTTAAATGGTCACTTCTAAGAATTGTAAAGTCAAAGAGGGCCGCCGATTCGCTCAGTTAAGGAACGTCTCTGGTGGTCCCCTGAAGTGCTTCGCTCAGTTCAGGACACCCCGGCTACCTGACTCAGGTCATTTCGCTCAGTTAAATCCCGACCATGTACTTATGTAGCTATTTATAATTATTTGGGTAGTACACCTAAAATCCCGTTGCAAAGCACGGGGAAAACCCTAGTTAATAAAAATGGACAATGTAAGGCCAATCACTAAACAAAAAATTAGGCCTTTATTGAAACCCCCCTTCACCTAAGTTCTGTACCTAGAGCTGCCACTTCTGTGTCTTTCATAAAAGAAAAGCTGCTTATAGGATTTCCACAATAAATGAGATAGCAAGATACTGTATAAATGAGATAGCAAGATACTGTATAATAGATTGTAAATACTGCAAGTATATAATGATGATGATATACAAACTTTCTTCACTCTGGTACAAGATCACTCATTGAAAACTTAACATATTTATCTTCATTGAATGAAAACTATTCTCTAAGCAATGCATGTTTTGATTGGAATGTGTAATAATGCAATGCATGTCATTCATATTTGATAGTTACAACTGTTTCTCATGAACTGTTGTTATAAGACACAAGTCTAATCACTGAAATGTTTAACAATTTATTCAATTTTCGAATATTATGAAACAACATCCGAGGCATGATGGTACATTATTTTTACCCATCTACAGCAAAACTAACCAATGGGAATTTTTTTCCATCATAGATTGGAGTCATCTAGGAGGTTATACAGTAGCATTATTGAAATTGGACATGAAAAAAATCTTTGCTTCAAGCACTTAATTTTAATGGATAGTGTCATGCATTCAAGCTCGGTATAGGTGGTATATGACTTATACCACTATGCATCAAAGAGTTAAGCATAAAACATGAAATGCAGTTTAGCATTGGTGAGATTTCTTACAAAGGAACCAGAGCTGAAAATAGCTGTCAAAATTTGAAAAATAAGCCCAAAAAATGGGAATTTAAGATACTTGTAAGAGCTGGTGTGTAGGGATTCATTTACGACTTTCCAATATATGGTGGGGAGGAAACTTTCAGATCTCATACATTTTCTCAAGAAGAGAGAATGGGTTTAGGTGCAAAGGTGGTATTAGCTCTATGCAAATCTATTCCTTATCAACAATGTAATGTTGTATACTTTGACAATTGTTTTTCTTCTGTTGACCTTATCAGTCATCTCAGGGAGGAAGCCTGGGAACAATTCGTTCAAATAGATTGAGGGGGGTGTGAAGAAGTGTAGTTGGAAGAAAAAGTCATGAAGAAGAAGGGCTGTGGAAATTTTTCTCAAGATGTTTCCAATGAAAATAGTGGTTAAGTGGTACCTAGCAGTGGTTAAGTGGTTTGAGAACAAGTCTGTAGTCCTAGCTAGCTCCTATGTTGATGCTTATCCAATGGAAAGCATCAAATGATTCAGCAAACAAGAAAAAAAGATTGAAGTTAGCTGTCCCCAAATACTCTAGCTTTATAACTGCCATATAGGGGGATTAGGCAGATATGCTGCTTGCTTTGTACTGTACTGACTTTCACAGCCATAGATAGTACATATAAATTTTTTTTTGCAAATGCTTGATATTTGTGTCAACAATGCTTGGTTGTTGTTTAAAAGAGAAAGCAGTCTTAAGTTACAGCCCATGAAGATGACTCTAAAAGAATTCAGGTTTGTGCTTTATGAGAGAAAGGAGTGTGGGCAGGCCATCAAAGGCAAGTAAAGGAGATGTACTGAAAATAAATAATCCAGTTGCACCTAGGTCAATAAAGGAAGTGCGCAATGACAAAGTGGATCATTTTCCTGTATTTGTGAAAAGAGGGCAATGCAGATTTTGTATTGATGGGCTGACAAATGTCCTGTGTCAAAAATGCGACCACAGTTTTGTTCAATCACTTAACTGTTTCTGCAATTATCACATCTATATATATATATATATATATATATATATATAAATGAATGTCTGTCTGTATGTTCCCTATAGACTTCAAAACGACTTGACAGATCAGCATGAAACTTTGGGAATATATTGTGTGAATATTGGGGATGGTTTCTGACCATAAATGTTAATAGGGGAGCTAATAATTATTATTAATTAATCCATTTTATAGACCTAACCTACTGAACTTGCCGGCCAAACAGCTTAAAGGAGCAGCTGATAGAATTCAACAGTTTTTAATCATATGGCAGGCCCCTTAGCGGCGTTATTTACGCTGTCTGGAACGCAAAGACTTTGCATGTAGGCTACCATGCAGTCGGAGCCTTTCCGTATGTAGGAAACATATGACTGGGTATGATGAAATGTAATTATGCTGGGTTGATGACATCTGTAACCAATGCAGCTACAAATTTGAAATGCAGCCTCAGTAGAAGGTGGCGAATAATAAAATAAAAAACCTAGCTTCTACCCTTATATTCATAGGAGGTTTAAATTTGAAATGTTTCTTCATTCAGAGGTGGTGATTAAGAAAACAACGAAGCCTCTATGATCAGCTGGAAGAGCCCTAGAACTAACTTCTTTCCTAATTTGAAATGTAACCTCAGTGGGAGGTGGCGAATAATAAAATCAAGGAGAATTTTTATGAGAACGTAGCAACGCGCGTCGGGCCAGCTAGTTGAATAATAAATACCACCAATAGAAACTAAGTGCAATTGTCATACTGTAAATCTATGAGTAGGCGTTTATTGGATTATGGTTTTATGAATTCGCATCAATTGCTGACAAATTCAAAAATGCGTACTGTAAATTTACAAAAATGCTCTCCCTATACAACTACAGTAAAATTGATTTTCATGGTATTGTCTTTATAAGTATTTCTTTTTCACTATGAAATTACAAGTATTTTTAGTAGGGGAGACTGGGGCACTATTGGATGGGGGCACTATTGGATGGGGGCACAATTGGACAAAGCCACTTTAAGGTAGAGGGAATTATTTTTTCCCTCTAAATTTACCACACAGCCACACCTGGGACCGTCACATGTCACTGTGGAAACTTTAGTTGCAGTGGTATAAAGTGTATTAGAATTATAAAATAATATGTGTTTTTCACTAAAAGTGAAGTGATTTTCCAGTTGCACACATTCTATTCTCTACAAGTGTGTATTAGGTATAAAATGACTAATGCATAGTTTTTAGATCACTACTTGTTCATTTGGTTATACAATGCCTAGGCTAGGATTGAGGTTATGTCATATCTTTTCTCATAACTTGCACTTTTGAATTCAAACCTACCACGGGGCAGTTTTGGACTAATATTTGGGGCACAATTGGACACAACTTTTCATAAATTTTGTTTTGTGCTCTTATATTTTGTTGGGTTTTTACAGGTTAAAAAGGTCAGGAAATATCAGAAGAAGACTGATAGAGTGGATATTTCAGAAGAAGCAATGGATAAGAATGGATGTACCATTTCATGAAGAGGCACCCAGACCTTTCACTTTGGCAAGCTGAGAACACAAGTCTATAGCAAAACACAAGTTTTAATGCTCACAATGTTGGCATTTTCTTTGATAATTTAGAAACTCTGCTTTCAAAGGTGAATCCTTCTTCATAAATTGTGAATTTAGATGAGAGTGGTATTAGCACTGTGCTAGAGGCACCCAAAGTTTTAGCAGCTAAGGGCACTGAACAAGTGGGGCAAATAGTGTCTGCAGAAAGGGGAGAACAGATAATCTTCTGTGCTTTCATTTGTGCCGATGGAAGTTACTTACCACCAGTTTATATATTTCCCACGAAACGCCCAAATTTTGCCTACATGATAGGGTCGCCTGAGGGTTCTAAAGACCTCTATTCCCATAATGGTTGGATGAACAGAGAACTTTTTCTAGAGACACTAAAACACATCCAGGTAGAAAAAGGGTGTTCAAAATCGAATCCTTTAGTTTTGATTCTGGACAATCACGAATCACATGTTGGTCTAGATGTGGTTATTTACTGCAGGAACAATGGCATTCATTTGCTAACGTTTCATCCCTATACTACACACCATATGCAACTGTTAGATACTTCAGTTTTTGGACCATTTAAAAGGCGTTTTGCTACAGAATATAACATCTGGCTATCAGAGAATCCTGGCCACACAATCACTATCAGGGAAATTCCTAAACTAACATCAAAACCTTTTATTGAATCTTTCACTGAGTCAAATATTAAAAGTGTTTTTCGAAAAGCAGGAATCCATCCATTGAATTGCAATATTTTTACTAGTGAAGATTTTAAAGGTGCAAGTGTGACTGATCGCCCTTCTGCAGTAGCTAATCTGGACATAAGTGTAAGTACATCATTTAGCATACCATCCACAATCTCTGCAACTGATTTGATCAGAAATAGTAACAAAGAAAATTCCAACTCTCAACTGGATCTTTTGAGCTCATCTTCCAAACCTTTACAGTCATCTTCATCCATAATTAACAGTTCTTCACTTAATAGGCCTACCTGGATGGCACCTTCAACCCCTCAACAAGAATAAAACAAAGACAATGCAGACTTTTTCAATAGCTTAATAATTTCCCTAAGAGATGTCATGCTCTTCCCTAAATATGTACAAAAAACAAATCAAAAGCCAGGACAAAAAAATGGTGATTCCATATTTTAACAGATGCACTTTAAAAAAATGCACTTTTACAACAGGCAAAGGAAAAAGAAGAAAACCGCTTGCTAGCTGAAAAACGAGCAGCACAAAAGGAAAATAAAAAAATGAAATTTGAAGGTATTTCTAAAAAACTTTGTTATAAGAGCAATGATTCAAGTGACACCGAGGATGATGAACTAAAGTATGATGATGGAGGGGACAGCCCTGAAGAATTCTCCAAGGATAAGACGATTTTGTTGCTCCTTTAAAAGAACAATCTTTGGAAGTAAATGATTTCTTTTTGACAAAGTTTCCTTCCAAAAAAAAACTGTGCACCACTTCATCGGACAGATAGAACATTGTGAGGATGGGTTCACTGTGAAGTTTTTGAAGAAGAGAGACAACGCTTACAAGTTCTTATTTACAGACACTCCCAAAGTTAGTGTTGTACACCCTAAAGAAATTCTTTACAAGATCATCAGCCAGACATCACTGGAGGAGCATCTCATGCAGCCAACTGTTTTGTTTTCAAAGAAGATTTGTCTGAATGTAACTTTAAATAAACAAGGACAATCATTTTTTTATTTTTAAAGACAATTTGTGTGAATGTAACTTTAATAATAGTTCACATTTTTTTCTTTTTAAATGTGTTTTTAAATGACTAAGATATTATACTAATAATTAAACACCAAATTGTGCTTGTTATTTGTTTTTAGTTCCACCTTTCAGCAATGTCCAATTAAGCCCCATTAAAAATTATGACCTGTCCAAAACTGCCCCACTGGGGCAAATTTGGACAAAATGTGGGCTTGAGAAACTTGGGTTGTCATAATATGTGATAAAATTGTTTAATATCAATTAAAACAGGTTTTTTGTGCACTAGGGATGGTCACAAACAAATACTTGTAGGAGTAGGTTGTCAAAATTGGTCAAAATTATCAAAAACATTTTGTTTAATGGAATTAAATACTTTGAAACTCCCATTTTCCAATGGGTTATGAATTGCTTCTCTATGACAAACAGAAAACTTTCTAGGGCGTTTTTTAAAAACCTTTGCATATAAACCTTTGAATATAAAATTGTGGGAATAACTCCCACAGAAAAGAAAGAATTTTGCTCTGAATATTGAGCTTGAAGTTCTAATTTCATTTGATATTATTCAGGAAATTTGTATTATATCATTGAAATATGTGTATTTTTTATTTATAAGTTGGCAACACATTCAATTCCAATATTATTACAGCTGCTACTGTATTGTTTATTATTGTTAACTGCCAGCTAGCTAGGTTCTTAGTATCAATGATAAAATTGTGTGAAACGGTTGTGTCTGTTCTTACAGTATTTGATTATTTGATTTATTATATTGACAAAAATGCCTAAGCACCAACAAGATGGTTTAAAAAAAGGAAAAACATATGTAAACCTAAATATAAGATTCCAGCTACTGAATCGAACAGTGTGTTACCAATAGCATCAGGCCCATGTGTTTAAGGAGATACTGAAACTGAAACTCCTAAGATAAGTTCTTCCAAAATAAGATAGTGCTAGTTTTTGAGAATATGAATGATATATGGATGATGATGATGAAACACTATCTTATGATATTGTAAGTATAAAGAAACTTGGAAGTTTATTTTCCAACTTAGCAGTGTGGTGGAAATCTTACTATTGCTACAAGTAATTGCAGAGGTCTTAGTGTAAAAATTAGAACTAGTTATAATAATTGTGGTTTATTGTTTTCTGAGAATAATGACAATGTGTGCTCTTTGAATAATTCAGCTTCTGAGATGAACACTCATCTTGTTTATGGTTTTCATTGTATTGGGAAGGGTCAACAGGCAGCTGAAATCTTTTGTGGAGTAATAAATTTACCAAAACCACCAGGTTTCAGATATTATAATACCACCTTAGCTACTGCAGCAAAAGAGTTTTGCTCAGATTCAATGAGAGAAGCTGTAGAAGAGTTGATTGCTGAAAATGATGGGGATAGAGATGTTGCTTGTGCATTTGGTGGGTCATGGCAGAAACGTGGATGGGCTTCAAAAAATGGTGTGGTTACAGCTGGAAAGTTGTTGATGTAGAAGTAATGTCTAAACACTGTAGATATATTGGTAGATTGTATGACATTCATTGTGATAAATTTTCAAAGAACTTTGAGCCGTTGACACATGTTCAACAGTTTGGCCAAGCCACATTTCCCCAGAAATGTATAAAGGGCAAGTTATTTCGAAAGATAAAAATAAAGAGGGTCTGGGAATATCAAGGAAGTAAGTGTTTTGATGAACGACTGGCCAAACAAATTTGGAAATACGATTTCGTGTACTTGTATTGATGCTCTATTATTATTGTGATGAGGAGCTGGCATCAAAAATAACTTTTCCTGAAAATCCCAAATACACCTGTGAATAAACAATAGACTGTTACCGATAGTGGACAAAATGGAATTCCTATAACTAATCGACTGTCGTAGTATTAACCGCATGTATATATAGTTTAGTAGAAATAGATGTAGAACTAACCGTGTAATATAGATATAGAATTAACATTACTAAAATATAGGTATGTTGGAATGTTGCATGCTAACTAACTATTAACCACTAATGATAAATAAATTATAGAGATTTTCAACCTATGACACTTGATCAATTTATTGTTATATGCTCTAAGAATATCCATATTCATGAATATATATATTGTATATTTGTAATAAATTATGGTAGGTTGAATTTTCTATTCTATTAGATTGATTTGATTATATTGATTGATTTATTTTATTGTAATGTATTCAGTACTTAAAATTATTGAATTGGTTCAGTTTAACTTAAAAAAGGTGATCACCAAAAAGTTCAGTTTTATTAGTATTACAAACTTAATAATATTTTGAAGACATGAATCAATTTTAAATATAATTTATGTCTTATATAATTCTTGTGTTATTGTAGTCACTGACTTGAAATCTTGTGTCAATCATTAAGACTATTGAAGATCTATTTGTATCATTAATAATGCTCTCTTATGTAACTAAATTCATATTAAAAAATACTAACTTCAATTCTTCAATATATTTCATGTATTTAAATTAGCCACATAGATTTGTAATATACAGATGAAAATGTCAGAATAGCTTAAGAGTCAAAGCAACTGTTAATATTATTAATTTTCATTTGATTATTTATTACGTATTAATTATTACTGGATCATTACAAATTCTTGTAAATATCTTTCAGATATGTTCTTTTGATTTTATTAATTCTGCAATTAATTGTTAATAACTTTCGTCATTGAAATCAATTGTATTTCAGATTTTCAAAAATAATCATCATGGGGAGCCATAATTTGAAAATTTGTAAATAAAATTCAAAACACACAAATACAAGCAGAACAAAAACCCAACAGTAATTTTAAATTAACACTTAACTTCTATCCTCCATTATTGTAAGGTGGACCTGACTGTGTGCGAGGCACGGTAGTGGTGGTAGGGGGAGGAATGGGTGGCAAGAGTACTATATAAGAAGGAGCAACCCTTGGCTCTCTCTTTTTTGAATTGTGAATCGTGACAAGGATGTGACCACTGTGTGCAAAAGGCGTCAGAATTCAACGTCTCAGAGGGAGTTGACTGGTAGAGCCTATTACGTAATTATTATTTTTATTCTATTATTTTTTCTTCAACTTATAATGTTCTCTGCCACACCATCCCTATTGCCCCATATAGCCAAATAGCCTATAAAACTTACTGAATCAGTTTCAGTTTCCAGCAGTTTTTCTTTTTATTTGCTAGACAAGTATTGTAAACACAGTTAATTTCTTTCATTAAAGTTTCTTCCTTTCTGTTCAAAATATGATCTTTTCTATTAACGACACTAAACACGTTCATTTTTTGTAAGGCTACCCATTTAGTTTACTTTTATTTTTTGAGTTTTCTTGAAAATTTACTTTATAGTTCAAATTAAAGTTTTGTCATTATAGATTGTTTAAAGTCTGTTGTAATCTTATTTCAAAGAATTAGGTATTAATCTAATCATTTTGCGAAGTTCATTTCAATTTTCATTAGTTTTTTTATTACTGTAAATAAATTTAAAAGTTAGACTGTCCTGTGTTTTTTTTTTTTTCGCTAATCCCCTTATCTACGCCCTGAGTCCCCTGCTCTCTCTTTTAGTTTTATTTATTTATATTATTTTATTTCCTTGTGTGACAGTGTGATTACTGATTTGTGTTCAAGTGGACGAGAGGAGTTCTGAGCCTTTGCTAGCTCCTCCCCATTTGAATACAAGACAGTGTCATTACTGATAGTGTTTGGTTGCTGACACAGGTCGTTGCCAGTAATTGAATACTTAGACTTGAGATTTTTTTGTGTTATTGTTATTATTATTATTTTGTGTAAACAGTACAACTGAAAAAAATTATTTATTATCTATCAATCTCAGGGAGATTGATTGGCGCCCGGGTAATCAATAGAATAGGGTAGTGGAATTAAGAGTCCCACTCTGTTCAACGATATAAATAGTAAGTTACATATAGGAAAATAGTTCAACTTTTCATGCTCAAGTGGTTCTATGGAAGTTAATGGAGGTGTAAATATCTTTCAACGATCAGAAACACTGTTAGGAATCAGATATATGTATTACCTCAGTGATGGGGACTCCAAATCTTTACCAACTATTTCCGAATTGAAGCCTCATGGTCCAAACTTTGAAATTGAAAAATTAGAATGTGTTGGCTACATCCAAAAGCAGATGGGTACTAGGCTTTGAAAGAAAAAAAGTGAGCTGAAAGGAAAAACACTGGAAGATGGTAAGGGTATTGGAGGTCGTGGTCGTTTGGCAATTGAAGCAATTGACAAAATTCAAACTTACTATGGTTTTGCTATCAGAAAGACATTTCAAGTTTGGAGCTATGAAGAAAGCTGTGTGGGCCACATACTTCCATCTTCGTAGCTCCAATCAAGATCCAACTCATTGATTAAGTACTCCAGGAAATGACTCATGGTGCAAATATCAGAGGGCAATAGCAAACAGAGAAAACTATGACCATGACTAACATTTTCATATTTCACCCATTGTAATGGCAGAAATAAAATCAATTTTTAATAGTTTGGCCAGTCCAGTTCTGCCTGAAAAATGTTTCCTCAACAATGTGATATGGTCAAGGATACCAAAGAGAACATTTGTAATGCTTGGAACACTTGAGTGCATGGAGCCAAATCTTGTTTCAACAAGAGGAATATTACAAGATTTCTAATCCTGATGAAGTTAGGCATCACTCCAGGGAGTAACTGTGTGGCAGTGATGAAGGAATTGGACATGACTTGGATCAGGAAAGCAGAGAAAGCCATCAATGAAATTGAGAAAAAATGTTGACAGAGAATAAGATTAGCTGAGAAGAGATTGGAAGACCTCTATGAAGGAGAAGAAGACCCAGAGAACCCTGCATATGGAGCTGGGATGCATTAGATTGTGAGTAAAATTTCAATAATGGCATGCCTTTATATTTTTAGATTTCATGGAAAATTGCATTTTCTAACATAAAGGTATATTTCTCTCAGAAACTATGATATATTGCCATGATTTTTTTTTAAATTATCAAGCTAAATGAGACAAACATTTTAACGGCTTACTTTCAAGATAATATATTGGATAAATAATTAAATATTATATTATCATCTGAGTGTGAAAAATTTCGATTGAAAAAACTACAACTGAAAAAAATCATAAACAATTTTTGAATTGAGTTTTTGAAAAAAATAACCTGTTAAATTGTAGAGAAGAATACATTCTATCAGTGAAAAAAATGCATGCTTTCAACTATTATAGTTTCTAAGATAAATGTACCTCAATTTACATAATTTAAGATTATCCAGTATAGGGCAACCGACTCGCCTTAAATTTTTTTCATCATGAAAAAAATATCTGATGTGAAACAGGTTTTTTGGTCCAATTGTGTCCCGGTCTCCCGTATGTATTATAAAATTGCATAGATTTATATCCACACACAATTTGAATATGTCTTTATATTTATGTCTTCAAAAGTACTCTTTTACAAATGAGGAATTACATAATTTTAGTATTAAGTCTCAATATTACTTAGTTTTAGATTTTTACACAATTTTAATAATTATGTATTGATATTTATTTGTTTGAAAGTACTCTTTTACAACTGAGGTATAACATGTGTATTTCGTTTTGATTTACATTACATACTTGTAGATTTGTACATAATTTGAATATGTATTGATGTCTATTTCCTTGAAAGTAATATATTACAACTGAGGAATTATATGTATATTTAGTTTCAAGTTTTATTATTACAAAGTTTTATATTTATTGGAAGTATAATTTTACAACTAAAAAATTACATTTATATAAATTTAACAAGTATAATTTTTTTGCAAGTAATTTAAAGAGAATTTTATCATGTATCAAAATGATAAGTAAATAAAAATATTATAATTGCAATTAAATTACCGAAGTATATGAGAAATGTACCTACCTAAGTACAGTAAAACCTGTGAAAGGCGGAACTCCACCGGACTGAAAAAAATTCCGTTTTGGCAGGTTTCCGGGTTAGACAGGGTGATCATATTAAAAGCATGTGACAGGTAAAAAAATTACTGTAATTTAATTTTGTCTCATGAAAAAGCTGTGAAATAAATTATACCTACTGTGTTATACCTAAGTGCTTTTTTGCTCCTGTATTAAAAAAATTTCCTTCACTAACCAATTTCATTTTCATCCACATATTTAAAGACAAAGTTTTTGTTTTTAGGTTTGCCATTTCAAAATTAAAGAACACTACCAACTAACAATTGCAACAATTAAACAAAATTTTTTTAAATAAATAAACATTAAACACTGATGAATCTGAATGAATCGGAAAGAACGTACCGTACGAAAGACTTGCTTAAACTGATGTAGAAACAGTTCCAATTCAAAATTAAAACGCCAGGGATGTTATGACTAATGTTATGGATGCTATGACGTCAAAATACCGTGTTTACAGACTTTCAGTTCCCCTTAAAATGAATGTTTGGTTGCTAATCGCTCCGATTCTTTGAAACAATTAGCCATCAATACGTACGCGGGCGAGAGAAGCATATGAATTCGAGTGGGACACTGTGCCTTATTTATTTTGCAATAACCTTCTAAGGCATCCGGTAATAAGAAATAATGTATCGTAGTGTACTTGATACGTTAAAAAACATCCTGCTGTTTTAAAAACAAATATTGAATTCTATATTTACTTTATACAGAAAATAATCCGGAATACAGTGCGTTGCAAAAGCAAACAGCTTCTGTAAATCTTTATCAAATTTCCGTTTTACACAGTTTTAATTATTGCGAGGGACTTTTTAAGCATTCCGTTTTCGCGTTTGGGAGAAAAAATTGAAATTATTCCAAGAGATTCTAGATTTAGTGATTTAGTCCACATTATGGGATTTTTTTTTAATTTTCGTTGTTGAGAGCTTGATTTGAGGCTAAAACAGTAATTTTCACTAGTATTTATTAGAATGAGGTTTATAAATTGGGAAAAGTGGAAGCTTAAATTGAATAAATCATTGATTTTATGAATCGCTTGCCTAAGAAATTGAACCTACTTTTCGTATATTGCTAGTTTATTAATTAGTTGTGAACATATTTCAATGTATAAAATACTACTTTTTTAGTGCAAATTCTACACTTTGTAGTGATTTCAAATGACTATTACAATCAGGGCCACCCAGAGACATTTTAGTGGCATGGGGCAGAGTTGTGGCTGGAGGCTCCCTCACACATTCACCCTAAATTAATACAAATTTTCAATTAAAGACTCTATTTCTCAACCAGCATTGAATAAGCCTTCCAGCTATGCCTAGAATCTGTGTAACTGATTTGAATTGTTTTTTTTTTTAACTTAAAGATAAAATTCGAGTGTAGGCCAACTGAAAACCATTCCATAAAAAGCTGTGGAAGCTAGGGGAAAGGGCACTGAGTAGTACCAGAGAGAGTAATAAACCTCTCTCCTATTTTTGAGTAATCTCTTGAATTCGCATCGAACTATTCACTAGCACTAAAATATGTAAGTAAACATTATTATGACTTTGAATTGAACTTGATTCAACTTGCAAAGAGAGAATGAATTAATAACACATCCAATTCCTAACTTCAACTTATAGTAATTTTGTAATTACATATAGATGGTGACGGAACACCAAAACATTGGAGAGTCTGAGGGTTATCCAACGGAGAAAAAAATTGTTTTCCAGGTCTTGAAAGTGCAACTCTAAGCTTTTTTTTTGGTTATCGACCTCTTCCCAAGCCTACTGTGTCAACTTCATTCAAGTGGTCTGGGGTACCTTCAACCCCATGTTTGGGGGCTCCCACAATACTGGGACTCACCAGCATCGTCAGGCCTTTGAAGGACCAAAGCCTAGGCAATTAGGGGATCCTGGTGTATAAACGCTGAAATTTGAAATTTTCTAGATGCAGCTTATTTGAATCTGTACTTCACATGACTATATTGGCAATAAAAACGGCCCGAAGGGCCCACGGCGCTAGGGGCCTCTAGGGTCTGTTTGGCTACTAAGGGGCCTCTAGAGGTCTAAACTGGAGAAAAAAGGGGCCCTGGAGTCCCCTAGCTGGACAATTTGGGACCCCTTATTTGATTTTTGTTTTGTTACTTGCTCACATTTGTAAAATGATCTGGCCCTTTGACGTTGAGACCCAAGGAAAGTTGTCTTGTTCGCCCCTCTGTTACTTTAATAACAGTATTAAAATTATAGTATTTTTTTATATTATTTACTCTTCACGTATGAAAACTTATTTACCTCCAGTAACCGATATTATCGTATTTTTATTGATGCCTCTCTACTCGTTTCTGGGGCCTCTTTTACAGGCTAAAGAGGGGGGGGGGGGGGGTGTTGTAACCCGGAAACCCCACCCCCCGTCACTACACCAATGTATTTTGGTGATAAAACCATCTAGAATAATGCATCAAATAATTTTTTCTGATGAATTTACTCCTTTGCCAAATATAGGGTTAACAACAAACTAACGTTATTTATGCAGCAGACCAGCGATATTTATAACAATAATATCTTACAATGCTAATCATTTCATTTATAACAATAGAGACTGAATAATAAAGAATCGACAAAATTAGGTTAAACTAGAGAATATTGACCGGTGAAGTTTTTTTCAAATGTCTTGTTTATATCGATTTTCCACATTGTTCTGATGATAGAGCAGTCGACATTCATCAGTTAAAATTTAAAATGAATTTTAAATAATATATACCAGACACACATCACAATTTACAAAATTCTATATAAATTCTATGATCACTTTACCATTTAGTTCCAATATCTATTTATTTGCAATTTTCGATGTTTTAGGAAGCTCTTCGGATTCCACTGGTGGCCATAAAAGCATAATTTCCTCATGTCCTGCTTCAGGAATCCATAGCAAATATTCTCTAAGAAGATCTGCAATTTTAAAGTTTAGTGATTAATATACTGAACTACCAACTAATTGATCTGTGTTTAAAGTAATCTACAAAATATTTAGTCCAAAAAGTCCAATATCCATTATATTAATACTCAAGGTTTTTGATTTTTCAATAATGGAAGATTGATGTAGCGTAGTGAGTACTATCTAACAGCAGACGAACTTAAAGAACTATGCGTTTACTTCAGTTCAAAATCGATAGGTTAGAAATCGATTCATAAAAATAAATAAGAATAGTTTTAATAGGTCAAATAAACAGTGAATTACATTGCAATGGTGCAAAAATTGAGTGTGATGATTTCATTTGATTTTGATAAACTGATGCTATGATAAAGCCAGGATATAATAAAAAATAATCTCAAGAACAGTTCAAGACAGCCTCTACCTAAGTTGGCTAAGAACTGGTTTGAGACACCGATTTCAAGAAAGACGACTATCAAGAAGTAGATCTTCTAGTGACGCTCAAAATTCACTTAAAGTGTTGATTGTACTGGGCGAGTTTACTAGCTGACAAGTCAGGCTAGAAGCTAACCCAGCTGTCACTGTCAGTATTTATGTAGTGTAAAATTCTTGATATTGGGGGACCGAGTTCCGCTCGTGAGGGGGGTGCATGTTTTGGGGCAATGAAGATTGATATCTTGAAAATTGAAGATGATGCTGTGGGAGGCGGATTAGTGACGCGTTATGCTGTGAAGTGGTAATAATTACTTCTCCTATCATAAGCTATTGCACAAGCAAATCAATAATAATAATAATGGAAAAGCGTTCTTTTAATCATTATTTATAAATGATGCATTTTTAGTAACTGAATTTCGAGCTCAACAGCTCATAGAACTGTAATTGTTCAAGTAAGGAAGTGGTTGGGTAGAGGGGAAACCCCTGTCATCCCCCCCACTCAAGAACGGTTTGTCACAGCCCATCTCATAGCACATTCCTCTCAGCTCATTGAAAAGATTGAAATTTGTACAACATGTCACATTTGGCTTATAATTTATAATTCTACTTAGAAGTGTAATAATACGCTTTCCCTATACTGTACTTGAAAATTGACGATTTTTTGTTGAGAATAGTTCGAACTCGGTAGCTACTCAATATAAAAATGCAAAGTTGGTCACAAGTTGTAGGTAACATCTTTCTCTTCTATATCATTGACATCAAAATCTAAAAAAGGCACTTTTCAAAATTAGCTAAACATATTTTGAATAGCCAAATTTTCATGATTTTTTTAATTTTTCCGATCTTACAGTCAAACTATGTGCCGGTCAAGAAACGAATTTGAAAATTTTCATGTAGACTGCCAAGCAATAATATTAGGACACTTTCACCCAGCTTATTACACTCATGGCCTGTTGGTAACCGCCATTGTGATAACAGAAATTGTACACACGGCAGTCTATGGTATGGTATTCACGCAGTTCCCTAGATCCTATCACAAACCGCATCTTTCTAGCTTGCCTAGACCCAGAATTATTGTAATTCAAAAAATCAAACTCAAGAGAATTTAAAAATGCTATTTCTTGTTTGATTAAATTGCAATTAGAAAAGTTTGTTTTTGTTCACAAAAGAAATAAGATGAGCTTTGACTTTCCAGTCATATGTTTCCTACATGACTGCAATGCGCGTAAGTCTTTGCATTCCAGACAGCGTAAATAACGCCGCTAAGGGGCCTACCATATGATAAAAAACTGTTGTCTTCTATCAACTGTTTCTTTAAGGACAGATTTCTCCTTTTTGTGTCCTTCAGTAAGTTTTTACAGGAATGATGCCTGGCACAATCGTATTTTTGCACCAAAAAGTTCTTATATTTGTAATTTCATCAAAATAGAAGCTGTTTACGTTAGGTTAGATCTTTTTCAGATTTGTCGGACATGCATACAGAAATTGTTTATTTAATATAATAGGATATTATTGTTGTTCAAAGTAAATTATTATAATTAGGATTCAGTCCTTTGTTGGGGGAGCTGGGTTGGCTTTTGGTGTTACTCGCTGACTTATAACTTCGTGAACTTGTAAGTGAAAGTAAGACTTATCGCCGCTAAGTAAAACTTATCCAAGTCTTTCTTTGATGTTCATAAATACGGCCCTAAATGTATGGGGATAGCTGCTAACTTTAGCCATTTCTAATTCTGTAACAAATAATTTTTGGACGTCTAAAATACTTTTTTCATTATTATGCTTAGTACAACACATCCACCAAGTATTGGTGACTCTTTGCAAAACACCCTTGAGAAGCTCATAGCTTATTTTTCTTCTTTTACATTCTTACTAGTAAAAATATCCTGATTTTCAAGCTTAATGATTAAAGAAAACTTATGAAGTAGACTTACATTTCGGATTGCTCGCCCACTGAGACAACAGATCCATCTTTGTACTAATTTGCTCATCTGCTAATGCCTTCAGCAATACTTGTGTTCTTGGTACGACACTGAAAAATTCCAGATCGTTTATATTAGCAATAGTGTAGAGACGTTTCTACAAACTTAAAATAATTGGATACGATCACTCTTTAATAGCTTTCAATAATTATAAACATGGAGTTGAAGCAAATTGCGATAATACAAACTTGCAGTATTGTCCGGAAATTCTTAAAGAAGGAATGCACCACACATAGCGCCTTGGCTCAGGCTCTTACTATGCGTTGAAACTAAAAAATACTGAGATAAATAGATAATAATAATAATTATTATTATTATTAATTGAAAACTCTGACCCCAGAACTAAGCCATCCACACAAAAATGTGATTAAGAGCATAAAGGTCGGTTTGTCTAGAGTCTAGACTCTAGAGCATAAAGTCTTGATGCTCTATCAGTATGTTATACTGAGTAATGCCCTAGCCATCGATACCGTATTCAGCACAATTGCATTCTGTACACCATATCTTGTGCTTTCTGATATACCCAGACCTAGAAGATTAGACTTCAACATAAATAATATTATTGATAATGCTTTTCTAGGGAATATGAAAACTTAGATATTCGTGTAATGAATGACCTTTGCATTGATGTAAAGCTTCCTCAGACACGGCTCGCGGCCTACTCGCCAATTAGCCCAATTTTCAAACCTGATTCAGAAGGCCTCTCTAGCCGTGTCTAAGGAAGCATTACATCACACGAATATGTAAGTGTTTAAATTAACTAGAAAAGCATTTTTTAAATAATTATTTATGATGTTTTAGTTCCATGTTTCTCTATCACTTGATATTTCAACATAAATAATAATTGTTGAAAATACTTCACTAGTTAATTTAACTTCAGCATAATCGTGTGATTGCCATTGTTGGAATGGTTCCTTAGACACGGCAGTAGGCCACTAGCCATGACTGAGCAAGCATTAAAGCAATTTAAAATGGCCATTTCACGAAAATGTAAGTGTTAAATTCACTAGTAAAGTATTTTCAACAATTATTCAAGTTTAAATATCCAATGAAAATTTAATGTGGAACTACAACATCATATTAAGATTTGCTGACACTTTTTTGAAATTACTCCACCAGTGGAAGTTTTGACAGGGACAGTTGATACTTTCTCTTGCTTCCAAACATCCTTAATCCCAACTGGAGGAAGATACTTGAACACTTTTTCATTGTGATAGTGGTCCAAGTTATGGAAACATGAAATACCAACGTCTATCAAGAAAATCTCCCTGGTTTGCATATTCCTCACAGTCCGGTTAGGCCTGTTGTGTGCAACTGAACTGTCTGTCAGCACTGAGCGGTCCATTTTGTAAATACTATTCCCCACTATTGGGGATGGCTTAGTATTATTGGATTATTATTATTTATATTTATTTATTTACTGCATCTATACAGTGTATAATTACAGCTAGTTCAGAATGACCTCATTTAAAAAATGGAATTACCATAAATACATAGATATAGCGCAGAGTAGAGCATAAGAGAAAAAATCCTTATTTTTGCCTGAGAGTCGGTATACTACTACAATAAAGTACATAATAATCAATCCGACAACAAAAAAGATCTCAGCCTCAGCTTATTGCATTATTATCATTATTCCCAAATTATATATATATAGCCAACTCTCGATTTACCGCGATAATGATGGGGAGTGTGATCGCGGATAAAGCCTAAAAAAGCCGAAAATCGCCTACTTTATTACTGTACTGTACTTTAAAAACTAATACCTGCACTGTACAGTGTTACAGTAGGCGTACATCTTTTTGTAAACTATTATAAGACAGACTACTGTAACTTAATCAACAATCATGCTTGTAAATTAAAGAAAATACAGTAAACCATCTATCCCATTTCCGTAGAACAGATAACGAAAAAATACGCACCCACAAACAAATGCATTTGCTTGCCATGTTGCTTTTAATTCCGTACTTTTCCCCCCCTCCACCAGAAGGAAGGTTAAGCCGCAAAACGGTTAATCCGCTCGCGGTAAATCGAAAGTTGACTGTACTTTTAAAATTACATAATTATTGTTATTTAAATAAATAATGGTTAAATAATACTTTTTCATACAAATGCAAATGTGGTTTTTAACTTAAGTTACATTATTAATATTATACTTTACTTCTAAAAATAAAAACAAAATATATCAATAAAATTTATTGTGAAAATATAATAAAATGTTCATGTTGAAGAAATTCATTGATAGTTGAATGGGGGAAAATGACTGAATATTAAATCAAGAGAAGTAATGTCAGTTTAATTTGAATGAAATAATATTCAGTTTACTGAGATTTTCTCAGGCACATAATATAATGTCATACCTGACTGTAGCAGACAGAAATGTTTTTCAACAAATTGATTTATTTAACGGTTACTTCATTTAAATACGGTATTAGTTTAGCTAGCAGCATAATACTGCGGATTAAGGCAATTCACAATGTCACATTACAAGCTACATCTGTTATGTAAGATAGGCTGCCGTCTGCTGCTTGTAATATGTTGAATTGAATGTTGTTTTTTTATTTTATTTTATAGCAGTCAATTTTTATGTTAGTCATTAAATAGCGACAACTGCTTGGTATAGTCATGCATTCGAAATACATACATTTTTTATATGATTACAGGACTAGATTGACTATTGCTCACCTTGCCCATGACTTGACCATTGTCTGTGGAGTAGACAGGAGTGATTTTACATACTTTAAAAGTTTCGGACACACAGATCCATCCAATATGAAGACGGCAAACCAACGCATTCTGTCCAGAGATTCAGGGTACTCTATTTCCAAGACTGGCAAATGCCATCCATTGGGGCCTGAAAATAAGTAAATCTCATTCAAGCCTCTCTCAAAAATAGAACATCCATTTTATAGATAAAATAAACTTTTTTTTGCTATGTTAATGACATTTTATTTGAAGACATAATTCTGTAAAAGAATAAATAACTCGTTATATTTAGACTATCTATTAATGGATCATTAGTTGAATAGAAATACATAATAAAAATACACAATAATGATGTAATGATTATTACTGAATTATGATGCGAAAATTGAAGCTGAATAAAATCTATATTCATTTTTATAAGGATTACTACTCAAGAATAATTTACAAATAAATGCTCACATAGGTTTTAAAATCAGTTGAAATTAGCAATAAATAGTAAGAAATATCTCGTTTATTAACAAACAGCATTTTTATCAATAAACAAACTTTCAGGTCGAAGAAAACGCAAATGGCTTAGATTCATGTGGGTCTCTCTTCAAGAGACTTGGGACCGTATTTATGAACGTATATTACCAAAGGAAGACTTGGATTACAAGACTGAGAAATACTTAGTGGCGATTACACGAAACAGTTCACGAAGTGACAAGCCAGCGTAACACTAAAAGCTCCCCCAACAAAGGTCAGACTTCTGACGTAATGTAAGCAGTATAATGTAAAATATATATTTTGCGTTGCTAAATAATTGGAATAATACTAACTTATTCATTGCTTTTATTCGCGATATTATCGAATCAGACTTTACACTGTGTTTAAAATAAGTTATTAATGAGTTGGGCTGCCGCCTACAATGGAAAATCGAAAGGGAGAAGGACTTAAATTTCAATTTTTACTTTTGTATTACGACAATGTAGACCTAATTGTCAAATGCCTATTGCAGTATAACTTTTGTGTATTAATTGTTCCTTGTTTATAAGAAGTTTCCTGTTCCTGTTGATAAATGCTTGAAACTGATCAACAATTATAAAAGAAAGGAATTAGTTTCATTATTGATTATTCAATACCCAAAGGTGCACATATTAAAAAAAAGGTTCAACTTGAATGTTTGGTCTAATGAAATGGTGAAATCATTTTTATCCAGAACAAAAAAAAGGAAGAAAGCTTTTCAAGTTCATAGTGAAAACTAAAATATCGAAAAGAAACTTCTCAACGTGTTTTCATTCTGAAACTGAATAATATAGAGTGAACTAAATATTAAGTCATACATTAAACTAAAAAACATTATTATTATTATTATAATTATTATAAATAATTATAAACTATAATCATTATTAAGGATTATTCAATATGAGCACTAAATGAATTTCATCCACTTTGTGTTGGATTTAAAATTGTAATGTGCGTCAAAATGAGTGAGTTTATAACTAGAGCTGCTGGAAATATTGTTTTCAAATGCCAATTTCCCATTGAATCTTCGGGGGAGTACTCCCTAACCCCATTTACTTTAATAAGAATGAGTTTAGGAATTCGATTGCCTAAAAACTGATCTTCTCAATTGGATCATTGCCTGCCATTCTTGAGATGGACAAGGGTCTGGTACTCATACTATAGGCTATCTTTTTATTATTGAGGATGATCACCATCGATGCTTAAAATTTAAATTGATAAAAAAACAAATTTAACTTAGAAAAATAATTATAAATCTTTTTTTTTTGTTCACCCACATAATTTCTCCTTAAAACGTTACCACATTTATTGAAAGATACTAGTTTCGGTTGTTACACCATTATCAATATCAAACAAACTCAATCATTTAGCTCAATATTTTAGAGTTTGTTTGGGATTGATAATGGTGTAACAACCGAAACTAGTATCTCACTACTTTCATGGTTGTGACAACTTCGTCTTATTATTCATTATGGATATCTACCACAATATCACCTTCGCCACTACAAAGAGAATTTCAAAGTACTCGAAGGCATACACTTCTTTAAAGCCAATAGCTGATTTTTTAAATCAAATTTACCCTGCGACTGCTCTGTCTCTGTCTAACATAGGCCTTAGGGAATTTCATAACAAGCTTCCAGCTCATGAAGCTGTGTGCAATCGTGCAAATATCAAAATATTTGAAAACAATTGAAAAATATTCATTTGTTAACGCTTTTTATAGTGTACAAGAGTTCCTTTCAGATCGAAATTGAACCTCGACTTAATAACGGGGTTAAATTGTAATTATGGTAACTAGAGTATAAGTATGGTACTACATTTGTGATTTGGTTGCATACCTGGAGTCTTCAAGATGTAACATATAATTTTTTTTAAATGAATCCAAATAGAACGAGTATTGTTCTATCAAGTAATTAAATTTGTGCAACTATTTTAGATGTTGATACATCTTGTAGTAACAATGTTACTAATAAAAAATCATTTAATAAACTTTATCGTCTCTTCTAATCTTATTATTTTTTGTTTTAGTTTTTTTTTGATCTAATGAAGTGATGTATTTCTTTTTGTTTTCTTTTTCTTTTGTTTGAATAGTGCTCAAGTAAAATGTCAATAAGGCTCTTAATGGACTTTCTGTTTATGTCTGTGAGCTTTTTCATGTATGTATTGAATAAATAAATAGTAATCATTAATAAATCTATTCAGTGATCTATTCTGCTTTAAAGTAACTTAATGCTTATTCAGAAATTTATTAAATAAAATTAATATTGTATTGAATAATATCAATAATAATATCAAAATAATATCAATTGTATTGAATAAATAAATAGTAATCATTAATAAATCTATTCAGTGATCTATTCTGCTTTAAAGTAACTTAATGCTTATTCAGAAATTTATTAAATAAAATTAAAATATAATTGGAAACAAGACTGAATCTGGAATATACTGGAATCTGAAATATTATAACTATAGTTTATTATGAATCTAAATATAATCCGGGTGTCAACATACCAAATGACCCAGAAGCGTAGCAGAATGGAACTCCTTTTTCTGGATTATAAGTAGGCGATGGTTCTTTCTGAGGAGTTAAATTGCATAGAGTAGGAGCAAACACAGGTAACCACTCTGGTTCTATACCAGTAACACCTAGAAATAAAAGAATAGCTTAATTTATCTCTTATAAACTGAAGATAATAGATTCACCTATTTCATTATACTGTAATTTATTGCAATACCCTGCTGTGGACTCCTATCCTTTTTGCGACTAAGGCTTCCAAATTAATAGACCAGAATAATAATAATAACTGATGTAACTGTGGTTCCACTCATAATTGGTGCCATGGGAGAGATACGTAACGTTCGTAACGGTGACCGATTAGATTGGCCAGCAAAAAGACACTGTTCTCTACTGTAAAATCACTTCCCGGTGGTTCGGAACCCACCTAAAACTGTAGGTAACTCATCAATCACCATCATCCAACTCACATCCAACTCATTACCCACGCACAGGTCTCAGACCTATGTGGGCTTCATCCTCAAAAAAAAAAAAAAAAAAAGATACCCCATTCTTTAAAGAAGGCTCTAAGACAATAATTAATATTTGTCAGCCGGGATTGGTGTACAAAATGCAAAACGCTGTAATTAATTATGGGCACATGTAATTTGGTAAGAAGGTATATAACATCTGATACATCAGCTGAGCTATAAAAAATTGCCTCTGAGACTGGCCTGGAGCAATAGAGGAAAATAGTACAGCAATATATTAAAATAAAAGTACATAGTTATAGTCTATGACCTTATCCATTGGATCGGTCAAGATATTATAAACCGGTTGAAGGCCGTGATTGAATGAATAATAATAATAATAACAACAATGGATACCCTTAACAATAGCTCATCTTGAAAACACTAAAAATTCTTTCTCTCGAAATAAAAAGCAATTACAGCAGATCCCGTTACAAATAAATTTTTCTTGAAACAGAAGCGGCTTCTAGTTATTTCTCGCATCAAAAAGGAAATAATTGAACCACAGAGATTTAAATATTTCAACCGGCGCAGGAATGACCCAGTAATCAAGAATGACAAAACCCAGTAATAGTTTTAGGAGTGTAATCAATCGAATTGTCAAAAAATCACTTTTGAATTTGGTAAAACCTGGGTTTGAACTATGCTGTAGTTTTTAACCTTAGTTTAGATTTAATTTGCCCAGTTTTTATAATTTCAGTATTATTGTATTATTACACAATGCATTTGCATACAAATTCAATCAATACATTGCAACTTTATATAAAATAAATACAAAAAATGCATATCACTCATGTAGTTTTAATTTATTTATTAAAATCACTTTTCTCTCATTAATGGAAATCTTATAAAATACTGCAAAAAATCAATCAAAACTGAATTGACTGTTTTACGTATGTATAATTTTTTAGACGGTTTCAACAGTTAGATACTCTTCAGAATTAAATTGAAATGACAATAAATTAATATGTCTTGGTCTAAAGAGCGTATCACGCAAACAAGAAATATATAATTTGCGAGAGGGAGTTGAGTTGGATGATTGTAGCAGGACGGTTGTACTTGTGTTCGCTCTAATTTCGATTGCTGTATTTCTGTGTTAATGTGTGTTTTTGCGAACAGTTTTCGCATCAGATGAAGAAGTGATATTTCGGAGTGCAGTTTTTAAGTAGCAAATTCAGTTAAATCGATTGCTGTAGAGACTTATCTTCAAATATTGCAGTGTGAATTTCTAGGTTAGAATTGAAACAGAAACAGAAAGATTCAACTTTTAGGAGGCGTGCGGGGTGGAGATGCGCTGTCAGCCTGCAGATAGATAAGTAGTACTGTACTGTTATTTTCCTAAAATATATAGAAATATAGGGCATCGCCGAATTTCGGATCGCCTGATTTCAGATAAGCTGTGCTCTATCGAATTTGATAAGAAGAAGCATTTACCGTTGGAGAGTAACTCAGGCCTACAATTATTGTTTTTCTTACGTTTCTTTCTACACTGATAGAATATATATATATATATATAGGCTTTATTGAATAATGGCGTTGGATATTGATAGTATGACAGACATTCTGGAAAAATTCAAAAGCGAAATCATTTCAAATACGCAGCACATTATTAAGCAAGAAATAAGTGCACTCAATCTAACATCAATTATATCTGAACAAAATAGTAAAATTGACGAGTTAGGCAAAGAGAATGAAAAATTGAGACATGAACTTCAGAAGCAAGATATTTTGATCAATAATATGAAAAGGGAAAATAACTTTGTATTCTATGGAGTTGATGAGACGAGTGATGAAGCTGAGGGTCTGGCCATGAGAAAAATCTTAGACATATGCAATGAGGTGTTGGCAGTAGAATTAAACATTAGCGATATTAACTTTGTGAGGAGAATAGGTAAAATGTCAGATTCCAATACTCGTCCGATTATTTTGTCCCTGGTCTCGGGAGTTAAGAAAGCTTGCATTTTGAAAAACTGTGGCAAACTAAAACATTCTAAGATTTTTGTCGCTCGGGATCTGGATAAGAAATCAAGGGAAAAACTCAAAGTGCTAAATGAAGTTCGAAAGCGGCTAATAAAGGATAAGCACATTGTAAAAGTAAATAGGAACGGGTTGGAGATAGATGGAATGTTTGTCACGTATGATGACGTGAAGCGTGATTACATAGATGTGGAGGAAAATCGTCATGTGGAAGGAAATAGGAAGAAAAGAAGAGGAGAAGCACTTCAGAGGCAGGCACGGAAAATTACCTCGTCTCAACCGGACAATAAGTCGACTGATATTTCACAGTTTTTTCGTCCCTCAACCAAGACAGTCAGAAATGATGAATAATATCCCTCAAAATGAAGATAATAAACCAAAGCCTAGAAACGCTGAAAATGCTATGTTAACACTCAGTATTATTGCCTATAATGTAGCAGGAATGATGAATAAATTGAATAACATAGAATTCATCCAATTTCTTAAGAACTATGATGTATTTCTACTTTTCGAAACATTTATAAATTATGAGAGAGATTTTCTGCAATTCAAGATGATATTTAACGAATATGAATTAGTTACGACTCCAGCAGTTAGAACAGCTTGTCGCGGTCGGGCTAGTGAAGGCACAATTTATGGCATTAAAAAAGGAAAAATTTATGAGAAGCATCTTAAATTCAATACAGTCCTCAATTATCATCTGGTTGAGCTATACATTGATTCTCAAAAATTGTACATTGTCCCCGCCTATCTAAACTGTAACCGATGGCTTGATGACTTTACAAGGCTTAGAGATTTGCTGATGGACGGCGGTGACTCTGAATTTATGTTGGTTGGTGATTTGAATGGAAGGATCAGTAATAAGCAGGTCATTCCAGAGGAAACTTCATCAGACTTGTTTTGCCTAAGCTATGATAGAAGCTCAAAAGATCTCACAGTAAATGCAAATGGAAGGGAATTATTGTCACTTTTTGATGATTTTGGCCTAGTAATCCTGAATGGACGTACAATGAGGGACGCAGAGGGGGAATTCACGTATATTGGAGCTCAGGGTTCATCTGTTATCGACTTGTGTGCGGTTTCAATTAATTCCCTGCCTCTCATTGCATCGTTTGAAGTAATTCCAGAAATATTTTCCGACCACCTGCCGATAGTGACTAAGATTTGTCTACCTGGACAGTCAAGAACAACAAGTAGCTGCCGCCTGATACCAATTCGAAGAAAGCTGCAATGGAAACCTGAGAATAAGATAAAATATCAGCTTGAGCTCAGTTTAAAAACAAATAGACGTCAGCAATGGAGTGATTCAAGAGCGGATTTGGAATTTTTGTTAAGATTAATCCATGAATATGCTTCTACAGGTCAATACGATGGCAACACAAAATCAAACGGTAGACAGTTGTGGTATGACTTTGAGTGTGAAAGAAAGAGAAAAGAATCGTTCTGTCTTTTGAAGTTGTTCAAAAAAACCAATTCGGAAACAATTAGGGCCAAGTATATAGAGACAAATAAAGCTTTCAAAAAATTAAGCATGGAAAAGAGAAAAACATTTTGGTGTCAATTGACAGAAAAGTTCAAGACAGTGAAGGATTCTGGTCAGTTTTGGAAACTTGTTAGGTGTTTTAGAAGGAAGAATTTCAGTGCTGGAGCGAGTATTTCATTGGCAGATTGGGTGAGGCACTTTGACCAACTGTTGAACCCTGTCATCATGACTAACAGAATTATGTATGCTGCACCGTTTATTGTGGATGAAATTCTAGATGCGCCAATTTCTTTGCAAGATCTCAATAATGTTCTCAGCCGAGTCAAGGAAAATAAAGCACCGGGTGAAGATAGAATAACATACGAATTTTTCAAGCATGCACCAGCTGTCTTCTTGGAGAAATTAATGATTGTTTTTAATAGTCTGTTCGAGTCCTCTGAAATCCCCAAGAACTTCAAAGAGTCAATCATTTATCCACTCTTTAAAAAAGGAAACAGCAATGAGACAATTAATTATAGGGGTATATCATTTGGTAACACCGTAGGTAAGCTGTTTACTGGAACGCTGTTAGACAAGATGGAAAAATGGACTATGCATCACAACGTTTTGCGAGAGTTTCAGGCCGGCTTCAGAAAGTCCTACTCCACCGTAGACAATCTATTCAATATTATGAGCATTGTGAATATTAAGCTGAGTGAAAAGAGGAAAAAAGTATATGCATTTTTTGTGGACTTTTCTTCTGCGTTTGACAGGATAGATAGGCAAGCTCTGTTTTATAAGCTCACTGAAGTTGGAGTATCACATAAGATGTTGAATGCACTGAGAAATTTGTATGATGGATCGACAGCTAGAGTATGGGGACAGGAAGGGCTGTCAGACAAATTTGAAACACGCACAGGTGTAAAGCAAGGTTGCCTACTGAGTCCCTTATTGTTTGCACTGTTTATAAATGATGTGGAGGATTGTTTGGATGGAGGAATCAGCGTTGGTGGTCTATGCATAAAGCTATTGGCATATGCCGATGACATTGTTCTGTTTGCCCCAGACAGACTGTCATTGAGGAAAATGATAAACAGTTTGCAGGTGTATTGTGATATGTGGAATCTCCAAGTGAATCTCAATAAGTCTAAAATAATGATTTTCAGAAGAGGTGGTAAAACAAGTAGACATGATGAATGGAAGTTCAATAATCAACCAATTGAAGTCGTGAAGAGCTATAAGTATCTAGGAATCAACTTGACTTCCCAACTGTCATTAACAGATCATTTTAAAGAGAAATCATCTGCAGCAAAGATAGCACTGAGTATGTTCAATGGACTTTTAGCACAAAAAAACATTCCCTTCAAATCTAAACTCAGTGTGTTTGAAGCTGTTTCGAGATCGACAATATGTTATGGTGCACAGATTTGGGGTGGAAAGATGCATGATGAGGTAGAAAAAGTTCAGCGCCTCTTTCTCAAAAAGGTATTCAGCTTGCCAATGTGGGCCCCAAATTACTGCCTTTTCCTGGAAACTGGAGTGCTGCCACTGCTGGTATTTACATTGAAGCTGCATATCAGGTACATGCAGAGATGCATGAGGCTGCCTGACAACAGATACCCACACATTCTGTTAAAGAAAGTTATCGAGAAAAAGGTATTTGTGTACAATGAGTGGATGGATCTTCGAAGAATTCATGGAGGCTCTGCATCAGACCTGTTAACCTGTGATGTCCAGATGGTCTTAGCCAAGGTTGCGGAAGAACTGCGAGAACAATTCGAGAGAAGAAGATCAGGAAGTCGCAGACATTTGCTATACTCTGAACTGGCTCACTTCTCAAACTACATTCATGAATCTACCGACTTCACTCTTATAAAGTGGTTCATGAAGGCAAGGACGGAGCTTGTTCAGCTGAACAAGTATTCTCACAACCAAGTAGTGAAGCTTTGTTCACTTTGTAATATGAAGGAGGAAGAAGATATCATACACTTCATAGCCAGGTGTCCGGTTCTGGCAGAGATTAGATGGAAGCATTTTGGGAAGAGTCTTCTGTCTGACCTGGAATTGAAGATCCATCTGAATGGGAAAAATTGGAAGACTGTCGCCTGGTACTGCAAAGAGGCATGGAAGTACAGATATTTCATGATCCAGGAATTCAATTTTTAAATGGAGTTAAAAAATGAAATTAAAGATCTTTCCATCATTACCGTAATTGTCAATTATTGGCTCAAATCATAATTTAAATTGTATTTCTATGTAAATGTAATATACAGTAGAACTTCGATAATTCGAAGTTCAAGGGACCGACGCTTTACTACGAATTATGGAAGTTACGAATTATGGAAGGTTGTAGAGAAAAAAATACGAATTATAGAAGGTAGTATATAAAGTATAGACTGTATTCTCCTGTTTTCACATACTTATTCTCACAGGGATATAACAAAAAAAATTGAATTATACAGTACTAGTGAAAAATAAGGGATATACTGTACGATACAGTAACTATGAAAAAAATCAAGATTATCTTATTTAAAAAAGTCAGTTATTTTTGACTGCTTAAATTGGTCCGTTCTAGCACGATCAATTGCGTTTTCAATGGAAACCAAGGCAGAGAAAACTGAATCGTCGACATCTCTTGTTGACAAGAAATTACTCAATTCAGCAAAGTGAGATCGAGCCTGCTTTAACGAAATTGGCTGAGGAGGAGGTTGGTCATCGTCGTCGTCGTCTCCATCATCATCATCATTTTGATTCTCCAAATTGTCCCGACTATGTTGAGCCAAAATCTCATCATCAGTCAATGCACTTGAAATGGCCACATCGTCGTCAACATGAACGAAATCCATGAATGTCAAGTTGTCTTCTTCCTGCTCACCCACAGCACGAGACCAGTCAGCAGGAGCTACGATGGGCAATTCCTCTGCTTCTGGATGTTGATCACCATAGAATCCGCAGTGTGCAAAACAGTTCTTGATTGTTTGCTGAGAGACGTTTTTCCAGGATTTATGAGCAATGTTCATGGCATCCAAAATCGAAACTTTATGCTCTCGCTCTTCATCAATACAATCCAACAGTCGAATCACGATTTCTTTGCGGTAGAACACTTTAAAGTTTTTTATGATCCCCTGGTCCAGTGGTTGCAGACGAGAAGTGGTATTAGGTGGAAGAAATTCCACTCTCACATTTTCAAGTTCAGGCAAATTATTATGAGCTGTACAGTTATCAATCAGCAATAAAATTTTCCGTTTCTGTTGCATCATGTCGTTGTTAAGTCCCAAGAGCCACTCATTGAACAGTTCTGCTGTCATCCACGCTTTTTTATTAGATCGGTACATGATAGGGAACGATCGGACGTTTTTAAAACAGCGTGGCTTTGCTGATTTCCCGATTATGAATGGTTTAGGTTTCTCGAAACCGTCCATATTCGTGCACAACAGTAGCGTAATTCGTTCTTTGCTGTTCTTGCCACCGTGGCACTTGTCGGTTTTGAAGCTGAGTGTACGATCAGGAACGCATCTAAAGAATAAAGCCGTTTCATCTGCGTTAAAGACATCTCGTGGATCGTATTCTGAAATCATTTCAATCAGTTTCTCTTTCCACTCAATGCATACACCTTCTCCAACTTCAGCGCTCTCCCCACAAATTTTATGAAATTTGATAGAATTTCTTTTTTTAAATTTATCAAGCCATCCCGTACTTGCCTTGAAACCCGTACTACCCAGTTTCTCCGCGAAAAATATTGCTTTCTCCTTCAGCAAAGGGCCTCCAATTGGTACGTTTTTTGAACGGCATTGGGAAAACCATTCTAATAAACACTGTTCAAGTTCAGGGTGTTCACTTTGTTTCTGTCTCTTCCACGTTGCTTTCGATGAAGAAGCAGCTAAAATGTCTCGTTTTTTAAGAATACCACTCAACGTTGATAGCGGAATTTCAAAACGTTCTGCCACATCCTTTTTTTTTACACCACTCGCGACTAATTCAATGACTTGTTTTTTCTGGAAAACTGATAAACACTTATATCGGGGTCGCGAACTCATAATCGGTTTTTGAACTACCGTATAACTGAATAAAAGATGTCAATGTGTATACAAAACGTGAAAGCGGAAATGCAGTTTACGTAACCCGTACCGAGTCGAACTCTGAACTGAATTGAAGGTCGAAGTTCAATGACTGAAGCATGCATTGATCTATTTTTAGATTATGACTTCAGCACTGGAGAATTGGTGAGAATTATTTTGGCAGTTCTGCCAAATTAATCAACGCAAAATATCATATGAATCGTGAGAATTGGAGCTGCTGAACGCATGCGCTCATAGCCTTGCGAGAGAAATACGCCATCTCTCCCACTCCTTGGTAACTTCGAATTATAGAGTGTTATGACCGACGTTACTTCGAATTACAGAGTCTCAGGATTGACCATAACCAGCAGATTTTCTTCGAATTATGGAAGGGACCAAAATACATTGTTTTTCTACGAATTAAAGAGGTTTTTTCAAGGGACCGGAGCTTTTACTTCGAATTATAGAAATTACGAATTATAGAACGTTCGAATTATCGAAGTTCTACTGTATATCCAACAACTCCTCCAGACGGCGCTTTGCCATGGAGAATTGCCGACAATATACAAATATATGTTACTGTTATATAATATAAATGTTCAATAAAAGCCTTTATTTATTTATTATTTTAATTTGCGAGAGTATGTCAAGACCATTGAATCAGTGCTTGACAGTCCACCCTAACTACAGGGTTTGGCTGCAATGGTGAACGTTAGTACTGCCTTACAAATCTCCTTCATCAAAGCCATCAATCGGCATGTTATCAATCATAACACAATTAATGAAGTCTTATTATTTGAGTCTTGGATGAATGCATCTAAGCTCATTTAAAGCTAAAAAAAGAAAGATAGTCTAAGCTATGCTACATAGTCTATACAATTATAAATTAAAAGAAAGAGAGAAGTATAATTGTCTATTATTAATAATGAGTATAATGTCTAGTATAATGTCTATTATTAAAAATACTTGGAACAATGTAACATACCTCTAAGGTGCATTTTGGACCCGCTGTCAGTAACTTGCTGATAAACAAGCCACTGTGGCTGTTGTTTGTAAAGTGCCGAACTCGAGTGTATGAAGACAAGCTGATCGGTGCCCATTATCTGATAGGCGGCTTTTCCTTTCCTCACACCTGCAGCCAGAGCTTCTTGTTCGGAAACTCTGGTCGCTACCTGATCGACCATTCCTGATAAAACGATTTGCCGCAGCTGTCTAGCCTGCAAGTCTGTTGGTGGTTTCATTTTCGGATCTACATAGATATCCAGATCTTTTATATTCATTTTAAGCTCATTGGTCAACTGCAACCTCAACTTCCTAACCTCTATAACTGCCTTCATGCGTAGCCCATGCTCGGTGCAGTACTTCATCAGGTTCCCTGTGGCATAAGCGTATTCAGCAGCTCCGACAGCTCTCAGCAACACCATCATATCACCCAGCAGCTGAGAATGTCCACTGCCAACAGAGTTTCTTCTCGAATTATGCCATCGCTGGTCACCAACTAACAGCAACTCCTGAACAGAAAGGGTAGCCACTAAAGCTATCATGTACTGCATAAGACCTGGCTGCTGGTCACTCAAAAGAAGCATTTTTGCAAATCTAGGAGCAATAGGAAAAACTGACATGGACTCACCTAATTTAGTAAGTTTGCTATTATCACCAGAGTACTTTGGGTCTTTAATAAAGGCCATTTTGTCTTGAGTCTTTGGAGAAAGAGCACCCAGAAGAATAAGCCTCTTTTCAGCAGCTTCAAGTTGAATTATATCGGGAGGCGATGGGAAAGGAAAATTGATTACTCTATCTATGCCCATAGCCTTCAACTGCAGCAGAAGATCGTCTACGGGCCTTCTTCTTATATCAGGTTCAGCCCACGGAGCAAACATGTCATTGAATACTGCTGAGGCGTACAGTCTGTAGCAATGTCCGGGACCAGTTCTTCCAGCACGACCAGCCCTTTGATTGGCTGAAGCTTTGCTTATCCACATTACAGAGAATGCAGATATACCCGTATGCTTGTCATATACTTTATTTTTCACCTTTCCGCTATCAACAACATACTTGACATTGGGTATGGTCAAAGATGTTTCAGCAACGTTAGTGGCTACTACACATAAACGACTTCCTTCCGGATGAGGTTGAAATACTTTGGCCTGTTCGTGGCCAGGAAGAAGCGAGTACATAGGAAGCACCCACATTGGTTGAGAGGTAACTGGAGGTCCTTCAGAAGAGTCACCAATATCTTCATCAGAGTCCATATCTTCGAGTAAATCACCTTCAGTATCATCATTAGCTACGCCATATATACTTAAATCAATCTGCGGTAGTGTTAGCTGTTTCTTTTCATTCTTTTTGCTCTTTTTATTGCGCTTTTTCAAAACCCTACCTAATATTTCATCCACTTCGTTTTTATCATTTATAAAATCCAACTTATCTTCAGATTCAACTCGTCTGTTATAGAATGGAAACGCTTTTCGCAATTTTTTGACTAGCAAATTGACCTCCTGTTGACCAGTAACAAATATGAGTATTCCTCCATCAGGTAGTTGAGTATGAATTTTGCAGGCTTTTTTGAAAGCTTCTTTTAGATAATTTGGATCTGTTCTCTTATTGAAGTGTATAGTAACAGGAAACTGTCTTGATTCAACTTTGATTAGTGGAGGCGTTATCTTGAATAATTGTTTATTGTCGATAAAATCTTCTAGTCGCAAGGTTGCAGACATAATTATTAGTTTTAGAGGATCTCCTTTTTTGTTTCTCAATGGAACAATTCGAGACAACAGTCCAATCAAGATATCTGTATAAACACTACGTTCATGAGCCTCATCAATAATTATCACAGAATATTTCTTCAATAAGAAATCCACTTGTATTTCTTTTAACAAAACACCATCAGTCATGAATTTTATTTCAGTTTCAGAAGTTGCGTTACCTTCAAATCTGATGAGATAGGAAACTTTTTTACTAGATAAGTTCAATTCTTCAGCCACTCTTTGAGACATTGAAATGGCTGCTACACGCCTTGGTTCAGTAACACCTATCATTCGGCCGTTTTTCGTGTAACCAGCTTCATAGAGAAACTGAGGCATTTGGGTGGTTTTACCACTTCCCGTTTCTCCAGACAATATGACAATCGGATTCTCATTTACTGCTTCCATGATTGCCTGTTCTTCGCTTAGAATGGGCAGTTTCAAACGATCTTCTTGTATTTCAGGTTTCCTGAATACTGGTACAAATACGGCAGGCTTTGCTTTCCCAACAGATTCAACAATTTCACTTTTAACACATTTTTTGTCAGTGATATCACTTGAGCACACCGATTTATTCTCTTTGTTATCATAACAAGAGTTACTTATGTGAAAATTCTTATTGATACCAACTCCACCATTTGCTTGGAAGTCATGTTCATGATTTCCTTTATTTGAGGTCACAGTTATATTGAACACATTGCTTTTGGTATGATGACTATTGGTTCTAGATTTTGTACGAAACGGCTTCAAATTTTCACTTTGAAAAGAAATATTCCAGTTGTTATTAAACAGGTTCTTGACATTGGTTCTTGTTTTTAAATTTAGCTCATTGTTTGTTTTCGGTAACAAAGTGTTACTGCACTCTATATCAGCCTCTTTCCTTTTCGGAACCCGTGTCACAGACCAGTTTGAATCTACATGTATTTTGCCATTTGTAACAACATCACCATCAGATTGAGGCACTTGAGAAATATCTTTCACAACTAGTAGTACAGATTCTTCCTCTTTCATATCTTCAGAGTCTTGATCACTATCAAAATCATCTTCTGATGAAATCTGTAACAATCACAAGTCGAAAATGTTATCTAAATCATGAAAATGCATAGAAATAAACAGCATTAATGATGACACACGAGAATATTACAGTTATGAGATAATATAGTCATTATTTTACATAGATATTTGAAGAATGTTATCAAATATTAAAAATTTTCAACTTTATAATTGAGATAGATTTTCTAAGGAAATTAATAACTTACTGCAAAGAAAAAACTAAATTTAAGTAAGAAAAACATTCTTTGAAAAATCAAAGATTCAATTGGCATAGCTCATGCCATCGTCATCTCAGTTTATACATAATATTTCGATAGTGACTATTATTACCATATTTAAAAATATATCGGCTACTATCTTCGTCACATTAGATGAAGATACTAAAGTAACTTTAGTAACTCAAGTTACTAAGATATCAGTAACTTTGAAAGCATTTTGCCACGCGATGAAGATGATGAAATGCTGAAGAGCCTTTGCTATACTTGAATCCATTAGAAATTAGAACTGGAGACTAGGAGAGAGAAAGAGCCAGTTGAACCAGCTTCAAATAAAGAAACATTCCACTGTTGTCAAGTTTCCTCGACCGCTAGTTCTGCCCCAATCACTGCCTTGCAGCCGAACCAGGAATGTAGCAACGACACAATATCCAGTGTAGAATATTCACATATACGCTCAACTCACAGCCAGTGTTTTCATTAAGAGACTAATGGTTCATTAATAAATATACAGACAAAAACTATTATGATTATTATTTACTCACATCAAACCCAACAACAGAAGGATCATCATTGAGTTTCAACAATTTCTCTTCCCTGCTTGATGAGTCCAGAAGATGTTTTCTCTTACTCCCTTTTATCGAGTTTACCATCAACTTAGTAGTCTTTTCATTCGATTCCATCCCATTTTCATTTGAATTCATCAAGAGCTGCTTAACACCCTTCGTCTGAACACTGGTGATCGACATAAGCTGATTAATTACTTCATCGGGTGCCTGCACTTCAGCTAGAGCTGCATAAAGATTGGATCTCTGTAAGAGTAAGGTGACGTTTAGGAGACAAAGGTAATGCAATTCAATAGGTCAACATCCATTCTTGAAAGAAAATTACATAATGAGACTACTATAAATTTGTATGGCAATTTCAAGATTTGCAGTTTGCAGTTTTGAAAGTTGGAACGAGGCTTCTTTATGAATACTTGATAAGCTGAACAGAATAAAAATACCAATACCAAACAATTTAAAAGTATAACGAAAGTTACGACAAATGTACAAAATCAAACATATGCAATAAAGTAAGAATCATTCAAAGCACCCCACCATCTTATACGAACGCTAAAGATTCTATTGGTAACCGGAAGTTATAATTTGACGTTATCTGCTTCATTACTGGGTCCGATTTGGTTGCTTCTCAATGAAGCAGCAATTGTTTAATTTTTCAACAAGACCTATGGAAAATCCCATTTTTTTTATGATGTTGAAGATCCATCTTGTTTCCACTAATATGTAATATAAACTTAAAAAAACCCACTTTTAAATGGAAATTAAATCACGTTATGGTGTGACGGCCGTTTCGCTCTGTTGTCTAGATCAGGGGTTCTCAATATTTTTCAAGAACTGTACCCCTTAATGAGAAATTAAAATTTAGCGTACCCCCTTGTTACCGCGAGGAGATGTTGGGGGGGGGGGGGGTGACGGTTAAATTAAAAAACATTTTTACATCAAAAACACAATACATTTGGAAACATATTTGAAACCTATTACAAAAAATTAATGAGAAGGATGAGCTTGCTTCTAAACATAGCTCCTCAATGCTAAGCTCAAGGTAAAACCTTAAATCGTCCCCAACATTAACCTTGTCTCTGAACTTCTACGAAATAGTTCTACAAACCTATTGCACTTGCTGGTTCCTAGTAACTCGACCACAAAGTATTCAATTCATTAGATTTCATTATTAAATAATAACCTTGCGTAATTGCAAAACGGAAAAAATGGTTTAATTTTTCATTAACCTGCCTCGCGTACCCCCTGAAAATTTTCGAGTACCCCCAAGGGGTACGCGTACCACAGTTTGAGAACCTCTGGTCTAGATCATCGTCAGACGACCCACTGTACACTGACTTAAGGTATGAGTTTGAGGGTTATGTATGTTGGAATGGTGATGGGGTGGGGGGATGAGTAGGCGGGAGGTTTGAAATTGGGATTATTTTGTCAAATAGAGTATGTGAGAAAAAGTTAAGTTGATCATTTAAAATGTTGTCAGGTTCCTGCTTTGCATGTTTGCAAATCTCATATTGTTCTAAAACATTGAGTTTCTGGCTTTTGTGAGTGAAGTGTAGTGTGTCTAAATTAGTGTCAATGTCTGAATAACTGTGACCTGTTGAAATGATGTGTTCAGCAAAAGTGGAATGTGTGTTTGGGTGTGAGATGGCTCTTGTGTGTTCTTTGAATCGAGTGGTGAATGTCCTGCCAGTTTGTCCTATATAGAACTTGTTGCAGTCATCACATTTCAATTTGTAAATTCCAGATCTGTTGTACTTGTTTTGAGATGTTGTCTGAGAATGCAGGTGTTTTTTGAGTGAATTGGTTGTTCTGTAAGCTATTTTATATTTGAGTTTCCTGAATGAAGCTGCTATTTTATGAGTTTTGTTGTTGAGGTAGGTAAGTGTGATGAATGTATGGGGGTTGTCATTCTGTTTGTTGCTGGTGTGAGTGATTGGTTTTGTTGATATTCTGTGCAGTAGTTTGTCTATTAGTGTGTGTTTGTAACCATTCTGTTGTGCTATGTATTTTATAGTATTCAATTCTATATTGTAATCTTCTTGTGACATAGGAATGTTTGTTAGTCGGTGGAGCATGTGATTGAAAGCGGCATGTTTATGTTGGGTTGGGTGATTTGATGTGTTATGTATTACTGTATCAGTTGTTGTGGGTTTCCTGTAAATTCTAAATGTTTTGAATGCATGTTCCTGCTTTGTTATAGTGATGTCCAAGAAGTTGATACTATTATTGTGTTCAAGTTCTAAGGTGAATTTTAAATTGGAATGGATTTTATTGAGATTGGTGTGGAATATTTCAGTTTGTCTTTTATTGCCTTTGTATAGAATTAGAATGTCATCAAAATATCGGTGCCAGCTAATGATTTTGTCTGTATTATGTAGGATATATTTTTGTTCTATATTGTGGACAAAGATTTCAGCTAGGATGCAAGAAATTGGGGAACCCATAGGAAGGCCATGAGGTTGTGAATAGAATTTATTATTGTATGTGAAGTAATTTTGTGAGGTAACTAGTGTTGTGAGGTCTAAAATTTCTTGGAGCAAGGCTCCAGCTTTTTTGTCTAAAAAATTTTTTCACAGGACGTATCCCGAGCCAAAAAAATCGAGAAAAATAGCTTATACTCAAGAAGACTCATTTCAGTTGATAGTGCACACAAATAGCAATTCAAAGCGTGAGTTTGATCAAAATCGTTTTCAAGAAAATCGATTTTTGACATCAATAGTACCCCCATTTTGAATCGCATATCACGAAAAAGATTGCATAAAACGAAAGTAGCACATCCTCAAAATGTAAGGATCCTAAGTTTCAAATTTCAAGTGATTGCATTTATTGGGACTTGAGATATTGTGGTCACATACACACCGACCAATACCCAAAAACCACTTTTTGGACTTGGGGTACCTTGAAACATAAATATTTTAAAATTGAGGTACCTTAAATTTTTTGGGAAGTAATACTTTCCTTACCTACGGTAGTAGGGCTAGAAAAGTAAAGGGAGTGGCAACAATGACAGCAGCAGCAGCAGGAGGGCATGCCGATGGTGGGCGTGGCAAGCAGTCTATTCAACTCCCGCACCTGCAGTCCTAACCTGACTACCTGACTTGGTTAAATGCAACCCTCCTAGAGCCTATTAGCTCCCATCCTGACATAATGATTTTTTCAAACTACGTATTTATTCTTATTACTAATATTGAAATAACCCATAAGCTTACTAAAATGCAGTTGAATTATGTTTTCTTTTTTTCTTAAAATTGGCTGATCTCACGTGAAAAATGAGTGGAACCGTTTTAGTAGGAAATTTTATGATCTTCAACTTTTATATGAAGCAATTTTTAGCTACAAATCATAGTTTCAGAGCTGTGAGCAAAAAACTAAAAAATGTCACCTAAACAGGGCCCGCTCTCACACTAGCTTTATATGTACCAAGGACCAACTGTGTCAATTTTCAAAACTCCGGGAGTTTTTTCTCTCAAACGCATTGTCTCTCAAGACATTACTATGTCTAATTTGACAGGGATATTGGTTCTTGTTTAATGTGGCTGGGAGCGGTCAAACTGCGCACAGTCGTTCTCAGAATTCTCAGGTTAGGTTAGCTGGCTGGTTAGTAATTGGGTAGCCGCTTAGTAATTTCTTGAGAGTTCGACCCTATCCATGTGGCTACCTATAATCTGCATTTTTGTACAATAATTTCGAAGATTTATTTTTGGAATAATTGAAAGATAGTAATTCTTTATTAAAACATAGATAATTGTAAAATATTTGATAAATTTTGGCCAAGTTCAATAATCAAGACTGAAAGGATCAACACTAGTTAGCTTAAAGTAAAGCTACGATGTAAGCAAGCATAAAGTGGTTTATTGTTCGCTCCTCAGTACACAGCAGTCTTGTGATTAGTTTTCATCATGCATGTTTTTGTATCTATTTCTAATCAATTAAATCATAGACAATCAAACCAATCTTTTCTACATGACATAATATTTGACAGGTTTTTGACATAAATCACAAAACAATATCAATCCAAAGCTTATTTATAAGTTAGCACAAATTATTTCATGTAAAAGCAGCTATTATTAAAATATTTGTAATTGAGATTCAGACTCAGAATATTTTGAATGAGTCGCCAATTTCTGTTGAAAAGTTGCAAGACAATCAGGGAACAGCCACTCCAATGCTGTCGAACGTCACCCATAATTTAGACACTGCCAGAGGAGGAAGCAGCTAGGGATCGTTTTAGCAAGCCGAAAACAGTCAATTCTCAGTCAGTGTCTGGACTGATACTGTCAGGACATTGGTTGTAGGTATCGTTTCCTGAATCCACCGAAATTCTTTAAACGACACTAGTCAAGACTGCAGAAATCAAAACGTTTGTCTGTCCAGTGTGCGCTGGCCACTCTCACTACAATGAAAACCGGTTCTACATGTTTGAAGCAGACAATTTTAAGTGAGAAAAAACAGTTTTGCTTCATCCAGTGCGCGTTCAGCCCAAGTTATCATTAAGCAGAATCATTTACCCGTTAGTTCGGATCCACCTAAAATTATAGATTCACCATGTTCCCTCAACATGGCTCAAACTGCGTGGTAGAAATACCAGTACGGGTTCCTCCACCAATGTAAACCATATGCTTATTATTATCTATACTACAGCTATTAAGACAATATATTAAGTTTGTTTGACATGAATACATATTTTAAACTTACATTTTCCTTTTTTGTTTTTCGCTCCAAAATTTTCTCCAACTCTTTCCGGCGCTTTTTTGAAATGTATTTTACAGTAGGTTTGAAGGCAGTACTGTTCTTCTTCTTCTTGTCTTTCTTGTTTTCAGGAAGTATTGCAAGAGCATTGGAAGCATCATAGCTGCTGGTTTTATGACTACCAAATTCTATTTCCACATTTTTCGACTGTAAAAATAAAAAAGAGTTGTTGAATTATGTCTCAAGGAAAGAATCAGTCACGGCTGTAATCACGTACAGGCTACCGCGCAGGAATCGTCACCACAAATATTACTTTAAGAAAAGATGTTTACGAGTTCCAAGTTCTCACCAGGCTTTGGAAAACTGGAAAACAGAATCCCCTGAACATTCGGATGATTTTTCTGCGTTGTTTATCAATTTTAAAAGACTTCTATTTATTTGAAGGATAAAAATTCAACCTATAAGAGACAATGCTTTTTATAATTTTGGAGTCAATATTGTCCCTCTTTCCCAGTTTAAACCCAATCCTTAAATTAAAAATATTACCAAAAGGTAGACTATGTCTTACCTTTTCGTTCTGAAATATTTTTAGATATTATATGTAGTAAAAAGTAGGTAGTTTAAAATTAATTTTTAGGTAGGCCTAGTTCAAGTTTTTTGTTCATCTTAAGGTGCATTTACACTGCAGTTTGCAACAAAAACGTATGTTTGCAACTATTTTGTTACAGACTTTTCTATTTGAAAGAAAAAAGTTGCTAACAAGTCATGATTGCGCTTTTAGTACATTTTTAAGCTGAAAACTTTGAAAAGAGTCAGTAGGATTTGGCCGACTTTCATCAGATTCATTGGTTCAGTGTGGGTAGAATATTTGGAGAGCAGAGAATAATTGCTGCTGCAAGAGCTTGCTATATATTGGCTACTCAAAGAGCACCCAGAAGATACTGGGTAAAACCGTCGCTACGAGCAAAAGATAGGTATAGTGGAAGTGCACTATTAGGCGGCGTTCACACCGGCACGATATGCGACATATCTTAGTGAAAATATCGTTAAGATATATCGCAAGGAAGGTTCATACTGCAGGCGATAAATCGACGCCACCTCTGCGATAAGAATGTGAAGGGGGACAATGAGTCATCATATATTTCTAAATTCAGAACAATTCAAAACAATGAGACTATTTTTATCACAAATATGAGCTCAAGAGAGGAGGATGTTGTAGTGGCTTATTGGTTCCTCAGGCGTAGGATGAGGAAAAAAAGGAAGTACTGGGTCATTCCAGATGCACTGAAGAGATTTGACTAAATTAATAAAATGAAATACAGCCTTGTCTTCTCTTCCCGACATGTTGACTACTCGAAGTCAATATGCAACTATACGCATACTTGGGAATAACGATTACTTAAAAGTAATGATGACAGTATTCGTTACAATTTCCAGTAACTTTGTAATGTAATCGTTATATTTTTGTATGGGTAATTAGTAACTGGTAATCGTTACAATATTATTGTAACAAGTCAACGTAGGTGCTAGACGTTACAAGTTACAAAAAAAAATCATCTCAATAGCCGAGAACGAATTAGTTCCAGCCGTATTTACTGCCTAACTAAATACTAGCAAACATGTATATACAACCAACAATAATAATGGTTTCGATTTTGGCGAGAAATATAACTTGTAACTGGGCGAAAAGTTACTTTTTTGAGCTGTAACTGTAATCAGTTACATTTTTGAAGATGTAACTTGTAACTGTAATCATTTACATTTTTCTGAGAGTAACTGCTATTGTAATTAGTTACATTTTTAATGTAACTTTCCCAAGTATGACTAATCGTAAAGACCGATAGCATGAAGGAGAGAGGAGAAAGAATATTGGAGTACAATATTGTAGACTCAGTATGACGCAATGTCTGTTTACTTAACAAATTCCTTCCTAGTATCGTATGCAACTAATCGCAAAGACCGACAGCATGCAGCACTTGGTGCGATTCATCGCTTACTATATATTGCGTAATCGCCTCGGTGTGAACGATTTTTATCGCCTCCCTCTACATTTCAAGTATCTGTCCGTGCGTGTCGCGTACCACGTATCGCTTAAGATATATCGCATATCGCATATCGTGCCGGTGTGAACGCCGCCTTAGAAGATCTAAACAAGGATGATGCGAACCACTGTCAGGAGAATTGAGGACAGATGGAAGTTTTAAGAACTTTTTGAGAATGGCAAGCAGTGACTTTGAACATCTGATGCTTCAAGTAGGACCAAAAATGTCTAAGGCTGACACCAATTGGTGATTGGCCATACCCGTGAAAGAGAAACTGGCATTGGTTCTACGGTTTTTAGCCAGTGGTGATTCATATGCAAGTCTTAGCTATTTATTTAAAATCTCAAAAAGTGCTACTTCAAAGTTTGTCCCAGAGGTGGGTGAGGCATTGATAGATGTGCTCAAGGACATTATAAAAGTAAGTACTGTACGGTAGTTTACTTATCATTTATTTAGCTTGAAAATAAAAATAGCTGTTGAATTAGAAAAGAGTTACAAAGTTAAGATAGATTAGTTAGTAAATAGGCATCCTCGATATCTTCATGAAAAACCCCGTCCAGGACAACTACTGAATTATTGGAGGTTTCGTATGTTGCAATCGAAGGTCATTTTCAGATCAAACAGTGCCGCATTAATCTTCTGTTCTGCCAAAGCCACTTGCTGTGCATTTGCTCTATGGTGAGTGCAAATGCGCAGGGAGGGAAAAGTTTGCAACTTTTCGTGCACTATTTTGGTTTCAAACAAAGATCAAAGTAAGTTTCAATAATTTAACCGACAACTAGCGGAAACATGAAACATGGTTTGCAACACGAGAATTTTGTTTGAAACGTGTTATGATTGCAACAAATGCACAAGTCGTATTTTTAAAAATTGCAAACTTTTTTCTAAAGTAGCAAACTTTTTTGTTGCAAACAGCAGTGTAAACGCAGCTTTAGTAAAATCCGAACATTTCTCAAATCCGGACACCTAACCGGACAGATGTATCAAATCCGGACGTATGGTAACCCTACTTAATGGTCTTATCTAGCTAATCTCCGAAGTTTTAAGTACCGGTACCAATCAGTATTGAAAAACCTTAACATGATCACTAATGTCTTGTGAATGACAGAAAACGAATTGTACAATAAAGGTGAAGGCCTGGATGAACTATTATCTACCAACATTTCACAACCTCACAGTCACAGTATGGAAAATAAGACCTCTATAGATCAACGTGCAAAAGCCTGTAATTTAGATTTAGACTATGTGAAATTTATTCAAAACAATAGCGGTTTACAACGAGCCGATATTTTTCCGTAAAACCCCGCCAGTGTTGTTAGGTTCAAAGCATTCTTTTATGCAGTTCCATTTGAGACTACCGGTTAAAAATTTGAAAATGCTTTTTCAACTGCACAAAACATAAAATTATACTGGGACCTATAATAGCTTCTTAAAAGAAACAATTATAAATTGATTAAATAGGGAAATCAAAAGTTTGCGACACGTAAGATGGTAGGCTACGGTAACTTATATCCGGCCCTCGAATAGTCGAGTCCGTTGAAATCAGTTCATTCAGTACAGTATTATTGACTTGAAAAGAAGAAGGGGTAATTGTGCCGCAGATGTTAGCAAATAAAAAATCACTTGAAACTTCACCAAATTGTAGTATTATGTCTCCTGATCACAATTATCAAGTTTTTAAGTGTCGGTCTCAATTAAATAATTAATTATTCAATATTAAAAACTCACCTTTTGAACATAAATACGGCTCTGAAAAGCCTTAAGCATAACATCATAGACGAACAGATAGTTAGAGCAATGGAGTGCCATCAAGGATTAGTGCCAATGGATTATATCAGTGCCATCTACATCAGAACATCAGTGGAAACTGGAATAGAACTGCATAACCAAACCATGACTGAACCACCTCTGTAAATATTTAAAAGGTTTAAAGGTAAATATTTAAAGGTATTTCAAAGGTGGTTCAGTCACATCTAGCCAGGTTAGGAAAGGTTTGGTTAAGCAGGTCCATTCCAGTTTCCATTCCACTTTGTTCCATTCACGCAGACTACGCTTCTGCGCATGCGCGAAATGTTTGCAGGCTTTGCACATCCAAAAGCCTAAAACCCAGGCTGTGGCCCTGTGGCTAGCTGGCTACAGGTTATGTAATGCATCAAGTGATGAGATTTTGGAACAAATTGAAAATGCCTTTATTATTAAGTAGATAAATTGCATGAGTAAATAATTAATAAATTAAAATGCAAATTATTGTGTTGCAAAGATTCATGCATTCTAAACACTCAATTAAAGTTAATTGCTGAAGGTAGTCATTTTGGGGCTCTGTTCGAAAGGTAGGTTTTCAAAATTGAATAATTAATTATTTAATTGAGACCGACACTTAAAAACTTGATAATTGTGATCAGGAGACATAATACTACAATTTGGTGAAGTTTCAAGTGATTTTTTATTTGCTAACATCTGCGGCACAATTACCGAAGAAGGTAATCATATCAATATGACTTTAAATTAAGCTGAAATTCTAATATTTCATTTATTTATGGTTATATTGTCTGCCTGATCCTTTAATATGATAAAAAATTGAGTTGGGTTGGAGAACAAGCACACTGTCGTATCGGTAGCAACTCTTAAAAATTTAAGTAATTGTATAATATTTTGCGACAGAAATACTACCTTTCCTGTTTTAGGTTCCAAGTCCGTAGAATTTCCAGGTTGCCTGGCTTTCCAGTTGTACCCTTTTTGAAGTTTCCCCATTCTAACTGAAAATCGGCACGCTGTATAAACTTTCTTCAACAGACTAACACGTGAACGATCAAAATCATGATGAAAATTATCATTGTAAAGAAAAATATAGCATTGTTTAAACGAATATTCTTTCAACTTTCAACGAGTACACGGTCGTGTTTTCTTGTCAAATGGAAGAATCAAACAGTCCAACCGAAACACATAACGACGGCAAAAACAACGCTTCGACTTTCGACATGGTCAAAGACAACGAACCTACCTAACCTCAAAGAAGCAAGGAAGGGAGACATAAAGGGTCGATTACATTGGGATAGTTACTAGCTAAAGGGTCGATTACATTGGGATAGTTACTCGCTAAGCGAGTAGCGAGTAGGAACGTTACAGACCAGCCATGCTACAGCAACTCAGCATTCCCAACCGAATAGGGACGACGCCAAAAGTAGTCGACGACAGATGTGGTCTATTTCTATCTTACGCTCACGACAGAGTGGGTCGATTTTTATTTTACGCTGACGACAGAGGGATCCACATTCCTAAGTATTCCCAGTCTGACGGGTGTATGCAGCGACAGACTGGGTCTATTCTTATTACTTCTCCTCTCGACAGACTGGGCCTGCGACAGAGTGGACCTTTAGGGTTCGCAATATCGATACATACAAAATATCGACAGTTAAATTTCAGTTAATCGACCTCAACAACATCAAAAACTTGATTATGAGATTTGCAGTTCTGTCCTCTCCTCTGTGAGTAGGTTTGAGGCCCTATAATAAACACTGGAATAAAATATAATTTGATGAATGAAGTCTTCTTGGAGCCTCAAGTTTGTGCCATAATTGAGTTGTACAAGACAAGTCACATCAACAATTATACAATAGTTACCATAAATTACTGTATCAATTAGTTGTGGTGAGGTTTATGAGTCTTTAACAATCTTATATAAAGGAGTAATATCAGAGTTCGTTCTAGTATTATAATTATGATTATTATTATTTTGATCAAAATTGTTTAAATTATTTTCAACTGTTATCAAATTATAATAAAAATAATGTAGGTATAACATAATATTAGGAACAACACTGCAATAAAAATCATTTATGAATGACATGAAGAACAACCAAACTAATATGTGGATATTCACGAAGAATTTTAACCTATGAGAGATACAACACCCACAAAGAAGTTGAAAAAAAGAAACACCATGAACAATAGGCTACGATTCAAATTTCGAGGCAAAGCCAGGTTAAGCTGGGCATTCACGTTCCAACTTGCAGTACCACTTGCAGTACTGCTGTAAATGGTCGATTACATTGGGATAGTTACTCGCTAAGCGAGTAGCGAGTAGGACGTTACTAACCGACCGTGCTACAGCAGCTCAGCATATCAAGCCAAATTATATTAAAAATTCAATTTCGAGAATCACCTCATACTATGGAATTTCAAAGACAATAAACAATATTGCAACACAAAATTAAAATATGAAGTTTACCAACAATTATTCAATAAAATTTCATCAAAACAATCTACAATATATTTCATCTGAACTGTTATGCTGGCAGCCTGCATGATTAAATGGCGGCTTAGTCCACAATAATATTGTATTTTGGTGTTCGCTACTCTGCCAGCGAGTATCAAATGTGACCAAATTCAAAGTGGACAGGCTCTCAACTTTGAATTTGGCCTAGCTTGAATTTGTCGCTTAGCGAGTAACTATCCCAATGTAATCGACCATTTATAGCAGTACTGCAAGTGGTACTGCAAGTTGGAACGTGAATGGCCAGCTTTATACAACCAATCTTCTGGCTCGCCGAAGTCTATACCATATGGATTAGTTACAATGAATCAATAGAAGAGAGTCGATATAATTACCTGATTCCTGTGTAGGGGAGATCCACTCTGTCAGGTACGTGCAGCGACAGAGTGGGTCGATTTTTATTTCTTCACCAAACGACAAAGTTGGTCGGCGACAGAGTTGACCAATTCCTGAGAAGACCGACTCTGTCGGGTGCGTGCAGCGTCAGATGCGGTCTAAAAATCGATTGCGTTTGTCGTCGACAACTTCTAGCGCTCTCCCGCCGAATCATATAAAAATTAAACTTCCAGAATTACCCCTATACTATGGAATTTAAACGACAATAAATTATATTGCAACACAAAATTGAAATATGAAATATAAACTTAAAAAAACACTTTTAAATGGAAATTAACTCACGTTATGGCGTGACGGCCGTTTCGCTCTGTTGTTGAGGGTAACCCTCAAACTCATACCTTAAGTCAGTGTACTGTGGGTCGTCTGACGATGCTCTAGACAACAGAGCGAAACGGCCGTCACGCCATAACGTGAGTTAATTTCCATTTAAAAGTGTTTTTTTAAGTTTATATTACATATTAGTGGAAACAAGATGGATCTACAACATCATGAAATATGAAGTTTACAAAAAATTATTCAACAAAATTTCATCAAAGTAGTTACCAGAAAATACAATATATCTCATCTGAAGTGTTATGTTGGCAGCCTGCAAGGTTAAATGTCAGCTTTGACCACAATAATATTGTATTTTGGTGTTGGCTACTCTGCCAGGGAGTACCAAATTTGACCAAATCCAAAGTAGACAGGCTCTCAACTTTGGATTTGGTCAAATTTGGTACTCGCTGGCAGAGTAGCCAATACCTAAATACAATATTATTGTGGCCAAAGTGTTTTAATTTTATATAATTCGGCTGGGTATGCTGAGCTGCTGTAGCATGGTTGGTCTGTAACGTTCCTACTCGCTACTCGCATTGCGAGTATTTATCCCAATGTAATCGACCCTTGAGCGAGTAGCGAGTAGAAACGTACAGACCGACCGTGCTACAGCAGCTCGGCATACCAAGCCGAATTATAGAAGAAATTTAACTTCCAGAATTACCCCATACCTATAGAATTTTGAAGACAATAAATAATATTGCAAGACAAAATTATAATTTGAAGTTCACCAACAATTATTCAAGAAAGTTTCATCAAAATAATTCACAGAAAATACAATATGTCTCATCTGAATAACACTATGGCAGCATGCGCGATTCAGGCCCGTATTTATGAACGTGACTAACGTTGATCTAAGCAGGAGTTATCCAAGACCTAGTTGGAAAGGCTCTATTACATTGAACATGGTCACAAGCTAACCTAAAATTGTGTTGTATTATCAGGCACTAATAAACATAAAATAACATGCATGGAAAGATAAAGATACTGCACTGCATGTAAATTTACAGTTACTGTTACATAATGATTACCATGCAAACATTTTTCAAATCATTATTTTCTGTTTCCCGAATTTGAATAATGAGCATTGTATTTAACGCTATCTGCCAGCAGACCAACGAACTTCATCATGTGAAATTTAACGACTTGCAGTCAAATATTTGTTAAGAATAAGTATAACTCACTTAATCTGTAGGCCGAGCGCTTTCGAATCTATGAGATCCATCTTCAGAGGCGTGGGTTCCTAGATCATCATGTCAGTTTTTTGGTTAGAAGTGTTGTGGTTTTTGTAAAATGTGATCAAAAAGTTTGTGAGATTTACAATTTAGTTGTTCATTGAGAATGTTTTGTTTATTGTGTGTGGTGTGTTTGTATACCGGTATTTCAAATTGTTCCAAGGTGTTGAGTTCGTGTCCTTTAGATTTTATATGTAGAATGTGTAGGTTGGTTTTTTTTGTAGATTACGTCTTGGAGACTCCAGTTAAGGAGTATAAGACAAGAATAGTCAGATCAACAATATTATACACTAGATACCATAATTACTTCAATTAGTTGAGGTGAGGCTTAATTTTGATGTGAAAGGAACTCTTGTACACTATAAAAAGCTTTATCAACTAAATATTTCTTCAATTGTTTTTTAAATATTTCTATATTTTCAAGACTCTTCAAAAACTGCGGTAGCTTGTTGTAGAATTTCCTACCAATATAACTAGGTTTTTGTTTGAATAAGCTACTATTGTGACTCACCAAGTGATAATCTCCTCGGCTTCTTGTATTATAATCATGTACATCAAGATTTTGGTTAATATCATTCGTTTTTACATATAAAGTAGCTTCATACACATATAAGCAGGGTACAGATAGGAGACCAAGTCTCTTGAACAATGGCCTACATGAATCTAATCTATTATTTACTCTTTCTATACACCTAACCGCTTTCTTTTGGATCTTAAACACCCTATCAAGATTTTTTTTTTATGAATTACCCCATACTAAGATGTGACAGTAACCTGAGACATTACCTAATATGTGACAGTAAGAGACCATGGTATAAGCTGTAAAAAGTAACTTTTTGTCATTCAATCTAGCGAGCTGTCGCAGGACAAATACCCCAGATGTAATTTTACAACATATTTTCTCAATGTATGGAGTCCAGGTCAATCGTCTATCCAACAAAACTCCTAGAAATGCAATTTTTTCTTCCTGGTCTAATTGATTATCATTTACAAACACGTTTATAGGCCTATCTTCATTTAAATTATGTTTGTTTTTTAATTGAAGGTATTGGCATTTTTTACTATTTATAGTTAATTTCAACTGATTTAAAAATTGGTCAATGGACTGCACACCTATATGGGCACTTATTTCTAAATTATCTAGAATGGAATTGCTGAAAATGATTGATGTATCGTCAGCAAATAAGAGGGCTCTACCACTAATTAATTAATTCTTTAGGTAAATGGTTGACATATAACAAAAAAAGCAATGCACCTAGTATTGACCACTGAGGCACTCCAGCTTGCACCTCTAATTTATTAGATTTATTCTTTACTATACTATTACCAACTACTGTAGTTAGTTCTACACATTGTTTTCTCCCAATAAGATATGATTCAAACCATTTCAGTTCAACCCCATTTACACCTACATTTTGCAGTATTTCCAATAAAGTTCTATGATTAACACAATCAAATGCCTTTGACAGATCTAAGAAGATTGCAGTAGCTTTATCACCTGAATCTATTATATCTATTAGTTTTTCAACTAGAGAAACTATGGCTGTCTTTGTTGATCTCCCTTTCTGAAAGCCATGCTGTTCATCACAGATAAAGTTAGCTTCTTGAAGGTGCAGAAGTAACCTATTTAGAACTACTCTTTCAAAGATTTTACTTATTACATTTAAAATACTAATGGGCCTATAGTTTTCTACCTTTTCTCTATCACCACTTTTGAAGATTGGCAAGATCTTCCCCTCTTTTAAATTATCTGGAAAAACACCTTGTTCTAATGAATGATTGATCAGATGAATCAAAGGGTCTAACAATTGATCTTTACATTCTTTCAGAATTTTACTTGATACCCCATCCATTCCTACAGTTTTTTTATTATTTAAACTATCAATGATATTTGACAACTCGTCTTGGGATACTGGGTGGAATTTTAATTCGTTTTGAATCCCCTCAGTATTCCTCATGTCACTAATACCTGTATTAAGAGATTATTGAAGATTCTTAGCAACCAGTTGATAATATCGATCTGTTAAAGAAATTACAAATGTCTACACTATCATCAATACATTTGTCATTTTCGTTAATTATTCTGGGGACACTAGTATAAGCATCTACATGAGCTACTTGCCTATTTCTGTTTATTACATCCCACACTGCTGTGTTAAAGTACTCACTATTATTCAAAATTTCAGCTGTATTCTTACATTTCGCTCTTTTCACTTCTTTCATATAGTTTTTCTTTAGAGCTTTGTAATTATCTTCACTTAACATATTTCTAGATAGTTTGAATTCATCATATGCATCTTTAACCCTATTTCTTTCTGCTGATGTCAGTAAAAGTGTGTCCAGTTTGATTGATATGGTCGGCAAAATTCGATTCAGCTTTTGATGTCAGGGCATGAAAATGTTCCTTGTAACGTTGTTTGAATGTGCGGCCTGTTTGTCCTATGTAGAATTTGTTACAATCAGAGCAGTTCAGTTTGTAGATCCCTGGGAGATCGTATTTGTTTGTGTTCAGTGTGGTTCTGAGTGTAAGTGCATTTCTTATTTTGTTTTTTGTTCTGAATGAGATGGTGTGGCCGGCTTTTTTGAAGATTTTTGCTAGTCTGTTTGATTGTGGATTAATGTATATCATTGTGATGTATTTTTTGTCAGTGGTGTTGGTGTTTTGTTTCTTATTTTATGATTGAGTTTGTCAATTAGGTCGTGTTTGTAACCGTTTTCTTGTGCTAGGTATTTTATTGTATTTAGTTCAGTGTGGTAATTGTCGGTGGATAGCGGTGTGTTGTTGAGTCTGTGTAGCATTGACCTGAATGCTGAGTGTTTGTGTTGTGTTGGATGATTGGAGGTGCTGTGTATTAGGGTATCTGTCATTGTTGGTTTTCTGTAGATGTTGAAGCTGTGTTGTTGGTTTGTGTTCTTTGTAATTGAGAGGTCTAGGAAGTTTATTGAATTGTTTTGCTCATATTCAGCTGTGTATTGAATGTTCTTATGTATTTTGTTTATGTATGATCGAAGTTGTTCACATTGTCTTTTGTTTCCTCTGTATAGCAATAGAACATCATCTACATATCTGTGCCAGTATATTATGTTCTGAACATAATATATATATATTATGTTCACAGAGCATAAATATATATATTATGTTCACAGAAAATATTCTTAAAAAATATTTGACTGCAAGTCATTAAATTTCACATGAAAAGTTAATATTAACAACGCAGTTCGTCATGGAACAAGAAATCCAGGAACTTCATCCATTCTTTTTCCTAGAAAGAGAATCAATTCTAGTGCCAAAAAATGTAAGGTTAGAACTATAAAATAAGTCCTCAGGGCAAAGCGGATCTACAGAGGCGAGATTGACAGGGCAAAGAAAGCACAAAATGCAAAATTTATTGAGTCTCATAACCCTGTCAAGGCAGCATGGAAGCTCATCAATGATTCATATAAAGTGAAGCCAGTTGTGAAATGTAGGCAAAGCCCTGATGAAGTCAACAGCACGTTCCTCACTTCGGTGGCTGAAATAGTTGATGGGATCCCTATTTCCAGTTCTGATCCAGCTATGTCGGTGCCTTTAGCACCCTGTGAGTTTCGCTCCTTCAGACCATTGACTAAGGATAGCCTGTGGGAAATTGTTGGGAATTTTAAGACCACCTACAGCCAGGATACATCTGGTATGTCTGTGTTTATGCTGAAAAGGGTCATAGATGTATTGGTGGGCCCACTACTCCTGATGGTCAATGCTTGTCTGGAGGATGGTGTATTCCCTGATTGCCTTAAGGTCTCTAAGACAGTGCCTATTTTCAAGAAGGGTGATCCAGGTGTCATTGGTAGTTTTAGGCCTGTCTCCATTGTGCCAACTGTCAGCAAGATTGTTGAGACAGCCATGTCAAAGCAGTTGAGTAACTACCTGGAGTGTAATAAGTTGATGGGAGACATGCAGCATGGTTTTTGATGGGGAAGGTCCACCACCTCAGCCTTGCTGTCCCTGGTTGAGACGATCCACAGGGCCTTTGAAGAGCAGAAATTGGTTGACTTGGTGCTGTGTGATCTCACCAAAGCGTTTGACTGCGTCTCACACAGCATACTCCTGAGAAAGCTGTCCAGATATGGAGTATGGGACAGGGCATGGAACATGCTGGAGGATTATTTGCGAGACAGATGGCAGGTGGTTTCAATTATGGGTGCCACTTCAAGAGAAAAAAATGTACCACATGGAGTGCCACAGGGATCGGTGCTTGGCCCATTGTTGTTTCTGATAATGATCAATGACCTGCACCTGGAGAACTCCAGTCTGCTGTTTGCAGATGATACCACAATTATTGGCCGGGGTACTGGACCCCATGATGCCAAGTATAGAGCACATGAACTCTTTTCTGATGCCAAGAAGTGGTTTGCATCAAACAAGTTGATGTTGAATGAGGGCAAAACTCAGGAGATAATGTGTACTCTTGGTAGCATAAGTGTAAATGAAGCACCTGTTATCCTGCTCGGTTTTGGCATTGACAGCAGATTAAGTTGGGAGCAGCATATTTGTCAGGTATGCAAAAAGCTATCAAGAGTCATATATCTATTCAGAAAATTGAGAGTGCTCCTGAGCATAGAGTGCTTGCTTATGCTGTATCATGCAGTTTTTGGCAGCCTCATTCAATATGGTATACTGGTTTGGGGACATTCACCACATGCCAGAGACATCCTCTTGCTTCAAAAGAAGGTGCTTTGTGTGTTGACATTCAGTGAGTACAATGCACATTGTCAGCCCATCTTCCAGCGTTTGGGCATACACACGGTTTTTGGGCACTACATACTGGCATCACTCCTATATGTTAGGAAAAACAGTTCAGCCTTCATGAGGAGAGATCAGGTGCATTCCTACAGTACTCGAGGAAGGGCAAACTTAGACTTGCCACAATGTCGTCGGTTGTCTAAAGTGAAGGATAGTTTTCCGGTGCTGGCATTAAAAATGTTCAACTGCTTGCCTGATTTAGTGAAGGAGTGTCCAGTGAGTGCGTTTAAGGTCTCTTTGTCACAATGGCTGATAAAAAGGAGTTATTATAGTGGTTGACAATTTTTTTGGTGATAGCTTTGTTGGTCTGTGACGCTGTTGCCATCTTGATCTAAGTTCAAATACAAATTTAGTTACCATAGAATGTATGGTATTTGACATTTCTAAAGTGAAATTTGATGCGATCTATCCAGGAGGGCCTGGTCAATGATCAAGATTTGGATATTTGGATAAGTAGAAATAATTTCAAAAAGTCAAATATACAGTGAATTACATTGCAATGGTGCAAAAATAGAATATGATGATTTTATTTTATTATTACGAGCTGATGCTATACTAAAAAGTGAAATCAAAATATGATACAACACAACAATCTAAGAATGGCTTCAAGACAGCTCTGTACCTAGCTTGGCTAAGAACGGATTTGAGACTCCAATTATAAGCACGTCTTGGCTTTTAAGTTAAGAAGATGTTTAAGAAAGGTTCATGAATACGAACTTTATTCTAAGTTTTACTTATACTAGGTGAGTTTACTAGCTGAAAAGTGAGGTTATAAGCTGACCCAGTTGTCCCTGCAACATTTATGTAGTGTAAATTCTCATATTAGTGTAAATTAGAGTTGTTTAATGTAAAATTATTTATCAGGAGTCAGATCTTTGTTGTGGGAGCTGGGTTGGCTTTTAGGGTTCCAGCTGCTTGCTGGCTTGAACCTGTTAGTGTAAGTAGGCTAAGCCTTATTGCAGCTAAGTCTGACTTAACTGATCTGACTTAAGTCGATCTTTGATAAGTCACGTTCATAAATGTCGGTTTTGGCCGCAATAATATTGTATTTTGGTGTTGACTTCACTACCAGATAGTAGCAAATCCAGAGTTGAGAGCCTGTCGCTTAGCTAGTAACTAGTAACTATCATAATGTAATCGACTCTTAAGTTCTCAATATTTCCTGGAATACTGGTATTCTTATACTATCAGTGGAAATCTATTTCAATCTATGAGCACAGGCTTCAGTTTGGAGGTGGATGAACTTTGATACCTTGTAGTATATTTGGCTTTTCAACATAAAATTCTCTATTGGCTCTCAATGCTATCGACCTTGGAACAAAAATATATACCTCTCCAAGTAAATTTGGACAATCCAATAAATTATTACACAATAAATTATTTAAAGAGTATGTAGAGCAGGGCAGAGCATTCTTCTTACTTCGAAACTATCTAATTTACAAATATCTTTCAATAACTTTGTTGAATAGTCTCTAGGATAACTTACACCATTAGCTTTAAAATAAATACCTACACCTTGAAAAATAATTTTGAACTTTTTCACTTTTAAGAACAAATTTTTTTGTAGCTGGAAGCCAAACAGTACTACAATATTCCAATTTACTCCTAACTAAACTATTATATACAATGTATAACATTGTTATTGCTTCAACACTTTTTAATGACTTCGAACGTTTTCGAGCTATGGAAACTCATCTTCAAGGCATCCTAGATTGGCGATGTTGTTTGTTGGTAAGAAGAATTGTGGTTTTTGTATAATGTGGTCAAAAAGTTTGTGTGATTTAAAATGTTATTAAAACAATAATTTAAAATTTATTAAACATTTTTAAATCACAAACCTTTTGACCGCATTATTCAAAAACCACAATTCTTCTCACCAACAAACCAACATCGCCGATCTAGGATGCCTGGAAGATGAGTTTCCATAACGTTCGGCCAAGTGTGAGTACAATTATTATATATTCACAATTAAAAACTGACTGAAAGTCGTAAAATTTACAATAAAAAAGTAATATTAATAACGCAGATGGAAAAATACATTTTCACAGATATGCTAAACCTATTGAACTACACAAGGTTGCTAAGATTAAATGCATGCCTTCTGTGTAGTCTAGTCAGTATCTAGGACCTACTAAGATCTGTACCTGTAGACAGTGTGATTGAATTTATGTCAGAAGGAACTTAGCTTTTAATTTAACCAGTGCGCTTTGCGTACTGATTTAAATGTTTCTGCTCAGTCAGGAATGTTCATGCACTTCGCATACCACCTAAAGAGTTTAAAAGCATTATGCCAGGAGCATTTATGACAACTTCTCCTGGCCTATCAGCATCAGATGAGAAGTATGCTAGTCAGGTAATTAACTATTACTATTTAAATCCACCTAGTTATGAATTTATTTCAATACTTTATTGTGTTATTAGAAGACGGGTTGTCAAAAAAAAATATTTTTGGAAACTGCTTCCTGAATTGATGGGTATGCACTCTTGTTCTGGTTTGACTTTAGGCACTTGACTCACGGAGTAGAATAAACAAAGATTTTTGAATGATTTTTTCTATTTAATTAATTAATGAGCTGCTACTTTATACATCCAAGTCTGCTTCACTTCTATAAAAATTTGAATTTATTCCTTCATCACCTTCAATTTCATCAAATATGAATTCAAACAAAACCAACCGTATCTTTTCATGTATTGCAGATTCTGTAATTACAATAATTAACAATTATTCTTTCGCAAGGGAAAATTTTATTTACTTGAGCTATTCTTTCTTGTCTCCAAATTCTAGCTCAAGTAATAATTTTATAAATAACACTTCCATTCTAATTTCACCTCTTCCCAACTCGAATCTCACCTTTTTTCTTACTGAAAATTCTGTTACAATTTTAACCAGCTATATGTAGACTTGAAAACCATAAAAATAGTAATAAATAAACCTAAAGACATAATGGTCGAATCTATGTTGTTTTATTCATCAAAGTACTGAAGGTATGAGGTGGTTCCATCATATCTAGCCTTGTTAGCCACCCAGGGAAGGTACGTTTGGTTAGGCACGTGGAGCGCACACTGTGTTTATATAAATTTTCATAAAAAAATTCGAAAATTTAAATTTTCTTGTAAAAAAGTGAAAAATGCGACTCCCAAAAAATTTCAACTGATTATTGCTTCCAGGGGTGTGTAAATGTCACAAAAAATTTGTCCGAAGTACAGCAAGGATTCTTGGGGACTTTTTTAGTATGTTATTCAGCATGTTTTTCTGGACATAAATCCCAATTTTCAGCCTTGTGAGAATTTGTCTTTACTTTTTGCTAATTTAATTGGACTATTACCTACATCTGATATGATGTAGAGAATGGCCGATCCTACAGTGGCAAGGAATAAAAACAATGTTTTTAATAACCTTGGCGCATAGAGGCTGCATGCCACACAAGCATTCAAAGAAGTCCAAAGATGGCACACAAAAATATAATTTATTATCATAGCTATTATTGAATCTTGATTTTTTATTGATATTCCATTCATTTATTGAATTCACATCACTTCTGAGCCTTTTTATATATAGCCTGCTGTATTACATACAGACCTACCTCTGAATTAAATTTGTTAAGAACCCAATCAGTTGAATCATTCCAACGACTTTTTGTTGTATGATATTGCACCATATTCTCGTACATAAAACGTACAAGTGGCTTGAAACTGATTATTTTACTTATTTTTTTTAGCATTAACGAATATTTAGCAACCGATGCGGTCACTTTCCAAAGTGTATTTGCAATCGTATGGTCCGGTTGAATATGGCCATTTTTCTAGAAATAAGTTACCCTTTCAAGACTGATACTTGATAAGTAAGACTGTTACTCTAATCGCCAGACTACAACGCTGTTTGAATTAATGTCTCCGGTTTGTGTATTCCCCCAAAGACATGAACAAATCACAGATTATTTTCTACAGAGCTCCACTCTTAAACAAACTACCAGAAAAAAGGATTATAAGAATTACAAAACTGTTCAATAACATATTAAAAAATGGTAGTCCAATGATTTTAAATTTATATCAGATGGTAGGTGGCGGTAATAATGTTACATTTACTAGAAGAGGTGACAGAACCTTACGAAAACCAATACATCGCACAGAGATCTATAATAAATCATTTGTTGTGAGTGAGTTTGTTTCCCACTGAATTGAAGTCGTTGAAGAGTCAAACCCGTTTTGCTACTTTGCTGAAAAATCCATTCTGGAACGGATGTCTGCAGCTGTTCGGCCCTGAGCTGATTTCATGAAAATTTTGGCAAATCCTCTAGTTCAGTAGTTTCTATGGGTGTTTGTGATTTTTATTAAAAATTGCTTTAATTACACCATATATTACCGGCATATCCGATGTGGGAGTGTATACGAGTAGAAGATCTATTTAGTATAGATGTAGGTATATAAATAAATAGATAAATAAATATGTGTGTGTGTGTGTGTGTTTGTGCAAGCATATGCAAATGTTGATGCTAACTTAATAATAAGACAGTAAAATAAGCGATTACTTGAGAAGAAATATATAGTGACATTTTGGAAGAGATCATGTAGATATTTCTTCAAAATAAAACAGATTAGGAATAGAAAACTGTTCACTAAAATTAAGGACCCACCACAATAATTCATGTTGATAGGATCCCAGAAAGGATTTGAGAAAGGACATCCATTTGAATAAGAAAGTTATTGAAATAGTAAAAAGATAAATAAGCTTCTGTACAAACCGACTTGTTTTATTAGTTTTGACATTCTACATACATATAATCACTATTTTCAAGAAATAGTATTTATGTACTTCGCTATTATTCCAATAATTGTCACAATTTACTAGGAAAAAATTGATAAATATCATTGAGATTTAAATGTATTCTACTTACTCTTAAGCCTGACAACTTATAGTTAAATTCAGTAAGAATTATTTTTTACAATGAAACAAGTTTTATTATCACTGTCAGTCACAAATTCTTAGAAAAACATTATCATAGATCATACGAAATTTCTAATAACAACAAAAATCACTATAACTTACTATCACAATAACAACATATCACAATTTAAATTTATTTATAGATACCGTACAATAGAAGACATAATTTGTCTTGCTTCTAGACTAAATAAATGGGCTGATATGAGAAGACATTTAACAATAAAGGTATACATGAAAATTTGTAAATTTGCTGAGAGAACAATATCGTTTAACAATGGTTTTGATCGAGCAATGATATCATTACAAAAGAAAACGTCACATATACCTAGGTGCTTTACATTTCAAGTTCACAATGCTGGATGATGATTTTGAATTATTTCTTCAATGGTTAATCGTATGTATTTACGCATTTTATTATTCTATAAAAATATCGCATTTGAACATTCCTGAATGGTAAATTTATGATGAAGAAGATGAGGTGAATTTGTGAAAAGATTCACTTTCAAGATGCTTCAACAAGACGAGTAACAACATAGAATTTTTTCAATGACTGTGGTTAGGTAATGCATTGAAATAATTCAGTTAAAATGACAAATTAGAAAAGTAGGCAGGTTAAAAGCTATCGTTACCAAATTATCATTACGTCATATATATATTATATATATTGAGAAAAGACCATTTTTGTCAATTTCAATTATATAATCATATTTTGTTATTTAGTAAGAATCTTGAAAAGTGGTGAGGTGATTATCTTACAAGCTAATTAAGTACATCACATTTGTTTCTGATTTTAGTTTAAAAATCATAACGATTACAATAATTAGGATTCATCAGTCTTATATTTATAGCGTTTTTACAGTGCAATATCTCTTGTTTTCCGAAACAGTCACTTAATAATTTACTATAACTATGAAAATTAATTGTAAATAATTAAATACCAATCACGGCATATTCAGTATTGGCATTAATGACTAGTTATTCTCTAGTTGTCATGCTGGATTGATTATTGCAACTGAAAGATAGTGCGCTTACTTATGCTGGGTCTAATTGTAGAAGCTGGTACCGTACCTAAAAAGACATACAGTTCCCGGTGCCAAATGCAATATGCATGTATACGGTACTTGATGAACTGAAACTTCATTTAAAGCTCATCTAATCTCATTACACCCTGTAAGCTCATCTAAAGTTATTAAGTTAATAATTATACTAAATTAGTTCCAAATGATGCTACCTCCATCATCCTTCATAAATTATTGAATTCCAAAGCTAGTGTACCTGTCACACCATACTCTTGCATCTTCTTTATTCGTACAGCACATAGGATAGACTATTTCAGACTTTGTCACTTTTGCACATGTTTGACAAAGTATTTGAACGCTCTCCTGAAATAATAACAGAATCAATAATTAAATCACAATAATCAGTAAATTGTATATACCGTATGAAAGTAATGAAAAGCACAGCAACAAAGTAAATTTAGTCCATCATAAGTAGGCGATTCCAGACAAGGGCGGCCCCAGGATCATGACCCCCCCCAAAATCCGAGTGTCACTAAAAAATCAACTGGGATAAATAAAAGTAATTTACTGCCTAGTTTAATAGTACTTACTTTTAAGTATGCTCATACTTTATAATAAACTATGTTGAAATCAAATTTCATAGGAAATAACAAAATTCCTGTACAATTGTACAGCCAACACTACCAAGATAATTGATACTTGGGAGTACGGTACCGTACCTCATAAGTTATTATTGAAACATATTCTAATCAGACCAATCCAAATTTGATAGCCTTCTATTTATCACCCTAGAATACGATAGCTATCTCTGTTGCCTGTCTGCAGTCAAGAAGTTGAAGTCACATTAATTTGTTGAGATAGGACTCAGTTTTCCCAGGAAGTTAAGCTCATAATTGTGACTTGAATTGTGTAGCGATTTACATTTTGAAGTTGTAAGTATACTTTTGGATCTTCTCACTCCAGTTTGAAATAACGTTTTCAACATAATTTATTGTTGATTAGTTATACATCTTATTTTGCCAGTTTCTTGTTTAAAAAAAAAATAATAACTTTAAATTAATTTTTATTTATTCGACAATGACACGTTTTTGTATTTAAATTGGAATGACTCTTGCTCTTGTTCCAGCCTAGAGCCCCTTGAAAATTACTTTTATCAGTTACTCAATTCGTTGTTTGGTTTGCAGCTCTCCATCTCGATTTGTCCAGACCTTGTTTTGTTTGTCCTTGTCCTTGTTTGAAATCTATTATTTTCTATCATTAAAAAATGAGAGCCTTTATTGTTTACTTTTATCTGCTTTTGACACATGAATGTTTAAAAGGAAAAAAGGAAAGGCACTCAGGCCTTCTTCTATAGGAAACATCATATGATTTTAAAAATAAGCTTTTCCATCTTTTATACAATTGGAATCAGATTCCAAGATAGTCCTCGGGCATTCTTATTCATCTGGTTGAACCTTCTTATGGATTAAGTTATCATTCATAAGAATAACATATTCATTATTGTTTGAGAGAAACCAGTAATTTCTAATACAGTACGTATTGTTCTATAAATTCATTCATAAGACATGTGAAATCTGATCTGATTGGAGCATCAGCTGTCTGGAAAACAGAAACGCAACGTTGGTGATGTGATACTGAGGGGCATTTTGTGGAAAACAGACATGAAATAGACTACGCAAATTTAATCAAGGTAAATTCTGATGATTGCGTTTAATTTTGCAATGGTGATTATCATTTAGTTCATACATCGAATATGTATCTCTGTGCAAGCACCCTTATTCTTGGGCGTACGGTCTACTGTTCACAGAACTACTAGTAAAATAGAATTTAGCTTACATCAGTATTGCATTTATCTTCCAGGTCTTCATATCCTATGCTGGGACCGTCATGGTATCCACGGGGCTTGAAAGATGGCTTTCCCCAAACACCACTGAGAAGACAGAGTAAGGTGATTACGGTGATTCTTTTTAAAATCTGAAAAATATAATACAGTACAAAAATATTTTTTTTGAAATAGAAATAAAAATGCGTAACAAAGATCAGTAAAAATAAAATTTTGTGATGAGGAATCTATAAGTCTATAATGTTTTCACCCAGAGTCAGAAACGCGCTCTTGTCCTCTTGTATTAACAATCAACATGAGTTGAAACAGCTCATTGATAATAGTGGATGCTACACTCAGCCGAGCCCAGCTGATAGATTGTCTCAATGGGAAAGACTGGTTGGCGGTGAGCCGTTACTGTAAGATGGCATGGCGGTGTAGATACGAGCTGGTCCAGGAGTTTAATTATTAAATAGTGTTTCAATTGAAATTAGTGTATGATTGCCAACACCTCAGACGGCATGAGCTTTGTCTGCGGAAATGTATAATGAGCTATGTAATCTACAAAATTAAATTAAAAAAAAAAAAATATATATATATATAAAATATTGTAATGATTTATTTTCGAAGAATTGCATATAGCATTAAATTGTATTTGTTGTTTATCGATATCGATAAAGACACTTTTCTATCTATCTAGTGGATACTACAAGCAAGTGCATTTTAACTAGTGAAACATAGCGATAAGCAATCAAAAAATAAACTTTCAAAAATATTTTTGGAAAGTTTCCTGAAATAAATTAAATTATATTTGGAAATATTTGTGTCAAAATGTCGACAAAACAGCGATTATCTTGTTAGATAACAGAAAGTAAAAAGTCTGATACCTAAAGCAGAATCGATCAATCCAATTGCTTAACTACATACACGGTCTATTTGAGTAGGAATGAAGGCTTCTATTGAATTCAGAATTATCATTCCTATAGATATTAATTAAATATCAATTATTAATACTTATCGCTCTGATGTGATTGTCTGACCTTCATAATGCCCTCAAAGATAAACTTTGCCATATAGTAGGCTAGGCACACTACTTATAAAGTTAGCCACATAACTCTACTTATAACCACATAGCTATAGTAGTAATAAGAGATTGAAAAAATCTAATTTATTTCGCCATATCTATATTTATATTGTATTTTTAAAGTGGATAGCTTTGAGGAAACTCCATAGAATATGTGAATAAAGTTTTTCAGTCTCCCATATAAAAAGCAAATAAAAACGGGCTAATATAAAAAATCATTCTACTTCCAAATATAATCAGGGACTCCATAGTAGTCGCCTTGACAATTGCGGCATTATGTTTAGTTCTATATGTGCTACTACCACTTCAATATCTTTGAGGTTGAAATTCTGGCACCAATCATTTGGAAAAACTTTCTCCATTAAGTTAAGATGAAAATCACTGTTTCGGTGGCGTTATTATAATGCTTGACTTCTAGATAGTGTAATCCATATATCTATAATTTGATCTGTCATCATGGAGTTTGCGATTACTACTTCAAAAATTACTACAGAGTACAGAGTATTTCCTGACACGTATCATAATAATCAAAGTTAATTTATTATAGACTGATATTTAGAGTGCTTGCGCTCTAGAGCTTGGGTACTGGAGCTGCGAAATCATATACTGCGGAATGGGTTTAGACACAGTGGATCAGCAAGCAATAAGTGCATCAATGTTCATTCATATCAAATTGTTCACTCTTTGTTCTAATATCGCGCTTGACTCTAGTATCAAAGCTCCACTGTGCAAGCATTATTTTATCTTTTCTTAGCTGAGAGTAAATAAGAGGTCTTAGGGTGATTACACAGTGAAGCGTCTCTGGTTGAGAAGGGAACCAATATATCCTAATAGGTGACATCACTCGATTGCATTTGATCATCGCTCATTATCAACCGCTGTTCCACGCGCAGGCTTACAGCATATTATATTGTGTTTGCTTTTTTTTTTCGTGCTGATGATGCCCTCATAATTTTGAGACTTGTGCGTGTGAGTGGATAGTAATGATGTTACAGATAGGTCTACAGTTTCAGGTGGGTTCCGAACCTCCAGGTAAGTGATAATAAAGTAGATAATTTAAAGTTATTTTTTCATGGTCACCTTTTTAAGCGCAGTCTTAAGCGCTCGTGACTTAATATTAAATTAGCTCGGATAGCAGTCATCACTTCCTCGATTTGCTCTGTGATTTTGATAACATGCCTGTACAATATGCAATCCGTGAATACCAGTTATAAAATAATTGTTTTTTATCCGTCCAAGTTTTTGTTCTGTCATCGACAATTATTTGATTTAGTATTAAATAACTACAACAATAAAAAATCATCTGCTCAACTGCTGAAATGTAGCTGACGATGCAGTGGAGCTGACAATGACAAGTGATCACAGTCCACTTGTAGGGATCATTTTGTTAGTTTATTATCATTACCAAAAACAATGCATGATAGCCTAATAAAATATAATGTTTTTTTTTCGGAATGTTAGAGTGTTTTGTGATCTATGAAAGATTAGTCCTATATGAGAATGGTTATTTTCATGGCTGATACAGCCTTCTGAGAAAAGTTTTATTAAAAGATACTTGAAGTTTGTAGTATACGATTCTCCTCTGTAGACGTTTTTAACGCTCATTTTCTAGACGAGACTACAATGAGAGTGATGATAAAAATCTCAACAATAGATGTATTACTTAATGATTTTAAAGAACAAAAAAATCATAAAAATCTCATATTTATAGATTGATTTATAGACTTGACCTTACTGAATCAGGAAAGATAAATTCAATCATTAAGATTTCAAATGTTTTGACAAAATGCCCAATCAACAGTTCTGTGAAAGGATAAAAAATGGTCATAAGTTGCTAATGTGTGAATATTTGCTCTTCGCTCTTGTTACCTTGAGAATATTGTCGAACCATTCACATGACTTTGACCCAATTATTTAAAACTAAAGTTCAATGTTAGACATAATAATTATATGTTAGATATATAACGCTCATAGCTTAAGAGTGGCAGATATTAAATGATTCTAGAAAAATGTGAATAACAACAATTTGGAAAACAAGTGGTTGCAATTTTGACAAGTGAATCAGCTAGCTGCTTTATTTAGATTCAGAATTTGATGGGCGAATTATAATATAATAATAATAATAATAAATAATAATAATTATTCTTTATTTGCCATAATATAAAAAATACATCAACTCATAATAGACAATGACAAAGCTATTCACAAATAATAAAAACAAAACAATTTCTGTAAGTACTGTATACTCGTATAGAATAAACTTTGTCAATAACATTTTTAGGCGCTGCCTGCAAAACCTAGGTTTGAGTGCTGGCAGCGAGCATCATTAACAATTTTCAAGATACAATACAAATAATTTATTGAAATGAAAGTACATATGGATATGAACTGAAATGAAAATATATGAATAAGATCTTAAAATATAAAATATTTTAGATCTTCTTATGTAATATCATATCAGACTGTAATAGAATCAATGTGAGATCCATATGGTTATACAATCGATCTCTCATACTGCATTTTATAATAAATTGAAAAAGAATTTCTCAATGATAGCAATTATCACAACTCTTCTTGTTTGCCCTCTTACCAGATCACACGATTCTAATGATAATAATGTAAAGACTATATAATTGAATCTCACTTCAATAAATCTTCACAGGAAACTGCTGAATACTAACACTTCGTCATGTATTTTGAAGGTAATGAATAAACGAAGTAATCCAAAGCTCATCTCTAATTCACGTCTTACCTTCTCCAGAAGTGAACCCGCTCCTAAAGCCTATAGCTCCACCACAATAACAATGATTATTTTATAGCCACCTTTTAAATTAGCGGTTTGCTGCATCAGCACAGTTCATTCTATAATTGTATGTTGCAGGCGCATCCAAAATTTTAAAATTTTAGGATTGATTTTGCCTTGTGGGGGGGGGGTAGTCCGGACCCCATTCTTGGCAATATTATAGGCGCTCATGCCACTGAAAAATTGCGGTTTGGCCAGATATGAGACAATGCCAACAGCTAATAGTAGAGAATCACCTAGCTCAATGCATGAATTGACAACACTACTCGTACCATGTTGCCTTGTCTACAAGTCTGATGCTAGCAAGAAGTTCATTTAAAACCTCTCTACTATTAACCTAGTAACCCTTATGCACACACAACAATGCCGAGCAATAAATTAGAATAGTTTCTGATAACTTCTCAGGCGAGATTCCAAATATTTAAAATTAAAAACTACCGCTCAGCTTTACGGTACACGAAGTTACACAAAGATACCAAAATTTTCAGGAGTTTGTTTATAGAGTGGTACATTTTTGTATATTAGATGCTTGCAAAGCTTATTTATACTGAACTATTTTTTGTTATTAAAATGTTGTACTGTATGTTGAATACTTCTCCTGTAATTTAGTTCAAACTTATTTAAAATAAATTGTAGATTGATATAAAATAAGATCTGTAGCCTTAATATTGTCTAATAAAACGCCCTTGAAATCCTCCTGGGGCGGGGTGGACCGGTCCCGTACCACCATCGGTGCTCGTCACTGCGGCTGTGTGGTATCAGTACGGTACGGTATCGTTTTTGCAGCTGTACGTGTTCTTTCAACTTTCTTGCAAGTTAGTACTTATTATGCTGATCAAATGTGGTTCATATATGAGATTAAAAAACGAATGAAAAAGTTCAAGTTATTTAAGACGTGGAACGCTGAACTACACGAAAATGTGACAGCTAAAGAAGCAGTCGAAACAGGCATTTTAGCCCAGGCAATGAATGTTTTGTGTCGTAACAAATTAGGGGAAAGCTAAATTTTTGCAGGATTTTTGTTTTCAAAGTACTTACTCGAAAAAACCAAAGTCCCGACCCCCACCCCGCTTGCTTACCCCTCCACGAGTTATAACTATTTATAATGAAAAATCATTATTTTTAAAATATAGTATAAGGGGAGCCTATAGGCTACTGCCATTCAAAGTAGAATTCCAAATTATCGGTCAAATGTGACATTTTACATATGCATTAAAATCGCCTCAATGAGCTGAGAAGATGGAGTGCGACAGATCGTTCTTGAGAGAGATGCCCAACAATGTTAGCAAAGAGGTAACCTCCCACTACACCTCTCATCCTATCAAATCATCATCTCTAATCGTTTGTATGCTGTTATACGCATCGTTGGAAGTTCTACAACTTTTATTTAAAGCTATTTTCTGTAAAATGACATACAAAAATGTCCCCCTAGATAATGAAAAAACTAGTTGATAGAATTCTCTTTTTTTGATATTTCAATTTTTATAAAAAAGAAACAATCAGGTTTACCGGCAAAGTGAACAGCACATTTATTGCTGACCATTATAAGACTGATATTATGGAAGAAGAATCAACTCGATGGTTAGTTACAGCGATATAGAATTTCCAATAGTTAGGAAAATGTTCAACTTTGAGGTGGCTGGGGGAAAGGCCAAGGGTGGGATTTTTGGGGACTTTTCAGAAAATGTACTTTTAAATGTGTACTATTAATTGGCATATAGTCTAGCCTGTCTCTAATTTGTTCTGACAATAATTCTTTATTGAACTGGGATGGATAGCCAAGCACCATGCAATACACAGAGTGCTATAGGATTCGGCGACACGGTGTCCGCTACTATTTCATCATTCACTATGACACCAAACCTTGAACTATACTAATCAATTATCTATAAGTGTTGTGAGGAACATTACAACGAAGAACGCAACGATAAAAAAGATATGATCAGTTGGAGTTGATGTTTGTGGTTCGTGGTGACATTTTTTTCTATAAACTAAATTTTTACTGAAAAACTAGAAAAACATAGAAAATGTATATAACATATTTCTTAAAGAATAGTTTTAAGTATTAAATGAGTTGAGAATCACAACTATACCTTGATTAGTTTTCAAGTTATAAGCCTTTAACTGAATTACTGCTCTTGCAGTGCTGAGGAAATTGTGGAGGGGGAAGCAAGCGGGGTGGGGATTGGGACTTGGGTTTTTTCGAGAGTACTTTGTATACTAGAATCCTGCAAACATTCAGCTTTCCCCTAGTTTGTTAGGACAATGGCTATTTTTTGCACTCATTGCCTGGGCTATTAGAAGGTATTGCAATCCAAAACGTTAGGCCTAATATTATTAACAATTTTCGTGCTGTGATGAGTGAATTGGATGATTTTTTGCAGTAAGGTAACTCTAAAGAAAACAGACGACGGTAATAATTGAGTTTTTCACGCACTGATTATAAGGTATGGTAGCCTCTACCACAGATTAAAGAACAACCAGATCGATCACGTCGCTTGCGGATTTCCTAGTTAATGATTTAATTCAGAGATAGCGCCACGCGTCAATGATTTCAACACGGGGAGCAGCACTGTTGCAGTGCGGGAATACTTGAATTGTCGGCACTCTACGGATAGAAAACTCGTCCACGGGGAGCAGCACATGTTGCAATGCGGGAATATTTGAGTTATCGCTACTTCATGTAAAAGTTCTTCAAAGTAATTAAATTAGCAACTCTGGAATTACTCATTCACTTATTGATATTGAAGATTCAATGATGGGGGTTCGATTGTAGGTGAGTGGTTTATTCTCGGTTGGGCTCAAAACCATAGGGAGGAATCTGACATTTCCAAAAAGTGCCCCAAGTTACCAGGTAAAGGGGGGGTTGAAAATTTGATAAATGTTTTTTTTGAAAATAGTTTTAAATCAGAATTGGGTGATTGTTTATAAGTTGTTGTGAAACGTTTTTGGAAAATTTGGTTTTTGGGGGGTTTAGGTTGGGATAAAAATTTTTGAAAAAGCTGGACATTGATATTTTTGAAATTTTTTTTTTATTCTATAGTGATTTTTGTGTTAAACGAAATGATATGTGTGCGATTTGGAAAAATATATCGTTTAAGGGGATGAAAGTGGTTTAAAACTGGAAATTTGTACAAATTTGTTAATTTTTTTTAATGAAAAGCTTCTTGATTTTTCATTTTTAAGCACAAGACAATCTATTGGGATGTGTGCGTCACAAATGGATTCTCTTCAAAAGAAATGAGGGGGGTTGAATATTGTGGACTTCTTAAATATTAATATGTTTGAAAATTTGTTTCTTGTATCATATATAATGAAAAAATCTGTATTAAATGCGATGTGGAATAATTTTTAAAAGTCACCCCTAAGGCATTAGAAAGTCAGCAGAACATGCATTTGTGAAATAATCCCCTAGAAAAAGAGGGTCGCTTGAAATGGAACATGTTGAAAAAATGATTTTTTTTTTTGTTAAATGATTTTTCAAGGGTTTTGTAATTGGAGGTTAAAGGTAAGTTGAGGACACATTACGAACAATGCTATGCCACCCCTTGATTTGAATGCGAGGGCTATTATTGTAGGGGTGCAAAATTTAGGGAAAAATTGAAAATGGGGTTTTTGGCGGAAATTTGTTTGAGCCTTTTAAAACTTCAAAAGGCGTATTCAACGCTGTTTGAATAAATAACCCCTTTCTGAGATATAGGCATAACTTTGAACAGTTGAGCAAAAGGCGTATTCAACTCTTGTTGAAAAAATCACCCCATTTTGAGTTGAAGTACAGAATAAAAAAGAAACAGAAAGCTTAAGCTGGCAGAGCTTGATTAGTTATTTTCAGCAGTAAGTTAGTTATATTTAACTAATATTATATTTATATTAGTTATATTTAACAGTATGTATATATATGTTTAAAATATGCTTCCACAGACGTAAGATTTTTCTTCATCAGGTTTTGATATATAGTCAGGGCCGGCTTTATAGGCTTGCGAATAAGGCTGGCTCCTGGGGCTGCCAAGTTATTACATTATAAGATTATTATTGATCAACTCTCAAATAACTCACAAAAACATTAGAAATAATCATAATAATATAAGATAATAGATTTCATAAACCTACGCTATCATCCTGTGGTGGAACCATGATCTCTCCAAGAGGGGGGGGGGCTGAAACGTCTGGGAATATGGAATACCCTACAAGCAAGAATTAAAAAAAAAACATTTGTGTAAAATCAATGGCGGATAAAGTATTTTCCAAGGGGGAAAATACATACATCATAAATAACTATGGGAAGTGATACGTCCGAACGGTTAGCGCCGCTATCTGTAACTCAGATAAGATAAGTCACGGCGCTCGTTGACAGAATCTGTAGCGGTGACCGATAGAAATACAAAAGTCTTTGCACAGTTACGATGTTTTTGCACAACAAAATAAAAAATAAAAATTATTTTCATCAAAAACAGCATTGCCCGTCTTAACTTCTCCAAACTTAACAACGATTTTGCTACTAAAAATAAAAGTTATATTTCACTTTATATTATTTTGATATGATGTGATGGTGATAATCATTAATCAATGTTTCTTTTGATCAGTATAATTTGTATCAATATCATTAAGGTCAGTATTATTTGTATTGAAACATATTAATCAAATAAATAAATAAATTGTTACTAAATCACAGTTGCTTCGAATATATAGCCTACTGAATACTATGACAATTTATTATATTATTTTATAATTCAATTGAATTATTTATTCATTGATATTTCATTGTAAAACATTTCATACTAGAATTTGTTTTTATTATTCAATGTAAGAAAAGCCTGTTGTGATATTTTGACAGGCTTACACCATTATTAAATTCACAATATTACAAACGGAAGGGCCGCCAAATGCGTTTTGCTTGGGGTCGCCAATTGTCTTAAGATAATTACTGATATAGTACCTACTATTTTAAAGAATATTGTAGTTAGCCTATATCTCATAAGAGGTGGAGGAGGGGTTTATTGGTCTTTGAACCTCATAGAGATGGCTTGCGAACCAGAGACAAATAAAATGTATAACCTAATATGTATTCAACATGAACCTTCTTCCACCCAATTTATTCTCTATTAAAAAGCATTAATTCGAATTGAGAAAATCTTGAATTCAGACAAAAGTGTGGAAAAATCTAGTTTGGATCAATTTACTATATACCGAGTAGTTTTGACCGGTGACAGTTAACATTGGCGGATTACTAAAAACTGAATTACAAGCCACTAGTACTGGGGTGCCCAACTGTTCTCGTAGGCGAGCAGTTCGCGAGCAAAAATCGAGATTTTTTCCCCCCGATTTCCACATTTTTTGGGGGGAAATTTTAGTTTTTTTCTATTTCAACAGGGTCAACATTTTCATTTTTTTAAATGTTAATAGTTTTGGAAAATTCTTTTTTCTATCAGATAGAAACCGACAAATTTGTACTAAATGTAATTTGAACGCTTTTTGATACCGTAATTCACTAGTGTTTGGGGGGAGGTGAAAAACAAAATTTTGTTGAAAAACGTGGGGGGGGGGGGGCAAAGAAATTTTAAACTTTTTGTGAGTAATTTTAGCTTTTTTGATTGGAAGTGTAAGGTAAGTAGGTGCAGAAGTTCAATATGCCTTGTTACCGCTAGAAAAGTCAAAGGGGTTGGAGAAAATTTCGAAAACTTTAAGAAATGTTTTTTATTTTTAAATTATTTTGTAGAGGATAAATAAATAATATTGGCAAAAGGCATTGAAAAGTGAGCAAAATATGTATGTGAAGTTTTATCAAGAAATCATCCTCTCGTAGAGGAGAGGTGCTTAAAATAAAAAGTGACAATATGGAAAATATTCTGACTTTCTGTTGAATACATTTTATATGATGTTGAAGACCCATCTTGTTTCCACAAAAGCAGAGCGAAACGGCCGTCACGCCATAACGTGAGTCAATTTCCATTCAAAAGTGTTTTTCAAGTTTATAAATTTTATAGGTTTTTGGGATTGACGTTGGACGTAGGGGACATTAAGAAAATTTCGATGCACCGTCTTGGATAATTTTTTTAATAATTTTAAAAAATTATTTCATGTCAATTATTTCAATCAATAATCCGCGGGCGGGTTTTGTAGGGGGGAAAAGTCCGTATAAATTTTCAAAATAAAAATCCATGTATTATTATTTATTTACTATAGAATAGGTATGGAATATCGGGTCCTTCAATACTCCATTGAATCGGTTTATTTGTTTCTCGAAACAGTTTAACATTTTTTTTTTAATTTTTTTTTTTTTTTTTTTGTTCAGTCAGCCTAAACAGTAACATAAAATTATTCCTAGAAAAAGTTAACGGAAGTAAACACATAGATGGAAATGAAACTTCCTCAAAATGTTAAATTATGGGAAAAACATTGTAGAAACGTATTCTATTTATTTTTCTATTTAACATTTTTACATGAATTCAAATTTATTTTTATTTTAAATAATATTTTATCACATAATCTAAATAATTTAGTTATAGAGGCTTATTAATATTTTGACAAAATGAAATGAAACGGGATTCGCAATAGCAGTATACTTTAGAGGCAGTCAACCCAATCGTCATTATTATTGTAGCCGGCAGATCTGTCATCAGATCAGAGCACGCAGTAGCAGAGAAAAACGTAAAATGTAATGAAATCTGGCAATAACGCTTGATCCGGCAACAGTGCTGTAGGGTGAGCATGCATATTATGCGAAGGACGCGTGTAGATGATGTTGCAGGAATGAAGAAGTGACGGATGGAGGGAGTGATGATGAGTGAGAGCGAACAGAACAGAGAAAGTAGAGAGGGAAACACTCTACTCTCTAGGCGCTATACCTACGCATTCTAGCACATGTTTTTGGAACTTAGCGTGAGCAGTCTGGGTTTGTCTGTGCCTCTACTTAGCTTCTCAACCATGTGAGTTTTTCATTTATGACTTTCTAATATTTATTTTAATCTATATCTGATCACATCCATTACTTTCCATTTATTGACGGCTATAATTAAAAAAAAAAAATTATTATTTGTAGATTACCGCACGTCTTGGAGACTCCAGCTAAGGAGTATAAGACAAGTCGACCAACAATTATACAATCGTATACTCTATAGTAACCATAATTACTATATCAACTAGTTGAAGTGAGACTTAATAAAAAGCTTTATCAACTAATATTTTTTCAATTGCTTTTTTAATAATTCTATATTTTCAAGACTCTGAAAACTCAATCCTTTTGGCACTTTATTTCATTTTTCCAAATGTAGGTAGCCTTTCAATAGATATAACGAATAACTTTGTCAATTATACATAACATCAATAATAATATAATAGAATTAAATGTTGCTATGGGGAATGTTTCAACTGAATATTATTTTTCTATAAAAATATTGATTAATTCAAACTTATGTCCGTTCTTCAGCTTTGATGCATTAAATAACAAAGAAGGTTACTAGACTTCACAATGATTTTACTCAGACTGTGTTCTCGATTATTTTGTGATGGTGTTCCTTCTGGTAAATAGAGAGGATATAATTATATTTTCGCTTACTAATTTTAAATTGGCTCTTGTTATAATATAATTTTTCATCCTGTTCTTGTAACAGTCAAAGTGAATAATGGTTTACAACCACTAGCAGTAATTGCTAATGTTTCGCTAGTTTGCTAATAATTTTTTAAAATAATTTATTATCTTTGATCTAAAAACATGAATTTATTCATCGATAATTATAGAAAACCAGTGATAACAAAGATCGTTTTATACTTTTCGAGGCTGACCTTAACTCAATTTAATCAAAGATTTTTAGCTTGTACAACTCATGAACTGCAAAATATCAATTAGCCTGTTATACTGAAGGAATGCGAAAGTATGCATATTGTACATGGCTCTTAAAAAATCGCAATCGAGTTCTACACTATAGAGTTTGCTATTCGAAACTGTACTTTTCTGTACGCTACAAATAGACAAAACAATAAAATATTATCACATAAAAACTTTGAGACATTTGAATTCGAAAGTCCAATGATTATTATTTCAGATGAAGAAATTAGTTCATGATTTAGTATTTAATTATTTCATTTTTATTATTAGCATAATTAATTTGATATCTAATGTATTCATAGGCGCCGACTTGTCAAAATTATTGGGGGGGCTCTAACCGGGTGGTCCGGGGGTCCTCCCCCGGAAAAATGTTGAATTTATAAGACCTAGAAATGCTTTATTTAACTACGCAGTACATAGAACATAGGCACACAAAAAAATCACATTTTACTCTTTTAGACACTATATTAAACTAAAAATGTACAAAACTAAAAATAACATAAAGACTACGGTATAAAATATTATTATTATCATTCAAAAAGTCAAATTTTTGGAAGAAAAAAAGCCTACGTCTATTTATTAAAAATACAGAGAGTATGAAGAATAAATTACTGTATTTAACCCAATATATATACATATTGATTGGTTGGCCAATGTCCCTAAATCATAGACAAATTTTGAATTTATAAGACCTAAAAACGCTGTATTCAACTACGCAGTATAAAGAATATAGGCACAAACAAATCACATTTTACTCTTTTACACACTAAAATAAACTAAAAATGAACAAAATTATTGAACTAAAAATAGCATAAAGAATATCTAATATTACTCAAAAAGCCAAATTTTTAGAAGATGAAAAGCCTACGTCTACTTACTTAAAATACAGAGAGTATGAAGAATAAATTACTGTATTTAATTCAGTATACATACATATTCATTGATTGACCAATGTCCTTCTCCTTAAACCATTAAAAAAGTATACCTTCTGACTTCATTGCTGCTTATAAATTCGTTTATCACCGTACGCAAGTCAACTTCGTCCAGGACATCACGGTGGGCGTGAAGGACTGCTAAATTGTTTAGCCGTTTCTGTCCCATTGTTGACCTCAGATATGTCTTCAGTCGACGGAGTACACTAAAAGAGCGTTCTGCCGTTGCTGACGAAATTGGCATTACTTGAAGAAGCTTGATCACTTTAACCACTTCTGACAGCATTTCTTTAATGGCTGGCTCTTGTGAAAGATATTTCCTTACATCACGCATTGATTTCAGTTTTCAATTATTTTGCCTATTAATATCGGCTAACATGTTTAGATGTAGTTGCAACCTTTCAACATCCAGGTCATTTTTAAAAAACTCTTTTGACTGTTCGAAACTTGAACCTTCTTTGTTCGCCACTAACACACTCAAACACTCTTTTTCGACCGCAATGAGCCGCGACAAGCCCGTGGACTCAAAGCGTTCTTTGATGCAAAATCGCACCGTTTCACACACCTCGATGTAGAGAGCTTTGAAGTAGTCCTTCGGGGTGCTGAAGTTATGTGGTGAGCTGGCTTCGTTGTTTTCATATCTTTTTGGAACGCGCTGTTTCCTTGGAATCGCAGGCTCTTCTACTTGTGAAAATTTGTTTTTTAAGCACGACTTCCAAAATTCCTCAAAGCAATCTTGCTTTTCATCTAAAATGCTAATCAATCCTTTAAACATGCCTTCCACTTCAGTTACACTTAGATGAGGGCTCTGAATGTTTCCGTTAACTTCTTCTACTACGTTCATTACATGGCAATATAAATTCAAAAATAAATAAGTCTTGAACAGTATCATAGATTCAAGAAAACCCGCACATTTATAACCTGCTTCAGTTTTGTCTGTTGAGGAAAATGTCTCAAAAAACTGTAGGAGATCTTCGTTGTTTTTCAAAATCCTCTGTATACTTGAAGCTCGCATTGTCCATCGGGTCGGGCAAAGTGGTCGAAGATTGGCTTGATCATTTCCACTTTCAAGGCGTATGTTTCTAAATAAATTAATTCTTTTGTTAGATTCCTTAACTGTATTTATTAGATCTTTGGCTAAGGCCATAACATCCCTCATGCATGAGAGGCAAGAAAGGCTGTCCTGCACTGCTAAGTTCAAACTATGGGCTGTACAGTGCACGTAGTGTGCCTGGGGCTGAATATCCAAAAGTAACTTTTGCAGGCCTTTAAATTTTCCTCTCATGTTTGCCGCTCCGTCATAGCACTGTTCTCTCAATTTTTCAATTGTTAAATTAAGCCGCGCAAAAATGTCCTTAACAATTTTGAAAAGAGTTTGTGCCTCGGTATTAGGAGTCTCATATAAGCCAATAAAGTCTTCATTGATTATTAAATCGTCACTTACAGTTCGAACACAAAATGACACTTGCTCATGAATCGATATATCACTTGTTTCGTCCACAATAATTGAAAAGTGTTCACTGCTCTTGATTTTAGCTAGCACTGAGCGCACAACAGATTTGCCCAATATATTGATTATCTCATTTTGAACGTCATGTGAGATCCATTTATACCCGGAACGCCCCAACCAGTCTTTTAATTCAGGAACGTCTTTTTTCCTAAGTTCTAGCAATTGCAAAAAATTTGAGTTGACATCTTCATGTCCTCTAATGGCCAAACCTTGCCGGCAAAGGTACTTAACTGTTGTAAAAATAATCTCAAGAGCCAAACGGGCTTTCTTCATGTCACTGTTCAATTGATAATTTAATTGAGCGGCTACGCTTGGTTTTGCTAAAGATGAAAGTTTTAAAACTCCTTCCTTATGCACAGACATATTTTCATGAGTACGAAATTTGTCTAAGCCCTTTTTCCAGTTAGAAAAGCCAACAGTAGTAAACACATCTTCTTTCTTGGTAGTCAATTGTAGAAGGCCTTTGGCCTCTGCCTCTCTGCAGGTCTGACAAAAAACTTTATCCATTGTTGCGTCATATTGTAACCATTTATATTTACTCACACAAGACTTCTGGAACGATCTTCCTCCAGTAGGCTTGTCATTAGGTTTCGTATTTTGCTGTGAAAAGCTCACGCCTGACGTTGAAGCAGTTGTTTCGACATTTGCCGGGGTTGCAGTGTCAATGCGCGGCTTTTTAGTAATAAATTTATCCATTATACAAAAAAATCACAAATGCAGAAGCCGACAAAATAAACACAAAATACACACTAAACACTGTGCACAATTCTAACAATTGCAGCCCTAACAACACATGAAATTAGGTTATTCGCGAACGCAGCCGTTCATTACTCACTTGACAAGCGACTATCACAAGACAGACTAGAGTGAGTGCAGGTGCAGTGGCGCAATGCTTCAAAACTCCTCTCTCTTTGGCTAAACTTACTCAGTTTTACGACATATTAAGTTCGTAAAAGCATAACACAGTATGACATTGTGTTGAGAGTAATTGGTTTAGTACTGTTTAAAGAGTTTAAAGTACCGTATCACGAAATGGTTTAAACTTACAAGCAAAATGAAATTATCCTTCTCGACAAATTATTGGGGGGGCTCCGCCCCCCCAACTGAATTTTTGGGGGGGCTCGAGCCCCTCGGGCCCCATGGAGTCGGCGCCTATGAATGTATTCATTGTTCGTAATATTCTTATCTCATAAAAGTATGAAAATCAATTACTATCAACAAAAGTCATGAAAATTATTATTCTGTTTTCCTTTTATAAATACCTCAAGCTGAAGCGGTTCAGAAGCCTGTCATCAGAGTCATCTATTGAACTGTTTTACACTGTAATAAACATTCGAAAAAGTCCCAGTTTTTGTTTTTTTTGTTAAGTTTTTTTTTAAAGAAACACTTGAGCGCGATCGTTTGCTTGTAGAGAAGGCATTTTATATTTGGTACGTGATACCGTATATACGGAATCACCATTGGCGCAAAATTGGGTGATTTGATAGTACAGGTCCTCTACTTTGTCAGTTAAGCCACAAGTGTGTATTCATCAGTGCTAAAGTATTTTCACTTAGACCGTAGTATACAGCAACTGGTATTATGATGGACTTCGCTTAGCCTATATTACATTGATAATTATTAAGGCCAGGGGTTCCCAACCGGTGGTACGCGGGAAGATATCAGGGGGTATGCGGCACGTGTCCTAAAAAAAATAGTGACACAAAAAAATGAGTCCTCAGGGAGCAAATACAAAACCCTTCACAGCCAATGACAAAAATAAATTCTTCCAAGAAAAAGTTGGTCCTTTCAAGTTTCCAAATACAAGAGAAGAATGTCTTAGCATTTCTTACACTGTCATCATTTTTTGAAGAAAATGTTATACCTCCAAAGACAGATGTGTTTGTTGACATAATTCTGCACTTGGAAGCTCTTTGAGAAAGTTTTAATAAATATTTCTTCGGAGATTATTCCAAACTTGACTGGATCAGAAATCTTTTAGCAGGATCACCAAATGAGTTGGAACTTATGGAAAAATTTATCGATTTAACAGAAGACGATGGGAGATGTTTTTAAAGAGAAATCATCAATAGACTTCTGGATCGGTTATAAATCGGAGTATCCAATGCTCTTCCAGAAAGCTAAACTGTTTTTGATGCCATTTGTCACTAGTTACTTGTGTGAGAGTGGTTTTCTGAACTGTTGTATATCCAAAATAAATATAGGAGCAAACTAACAAGTGTTTAATTAAATAAAAAGTTTTTTAATTTATTTAATAAAAATAAAATGAAGAATGGACATGCTTCAGTTAGAAAATGCTTTTCTAAAAAAAATTAGCTTCAGTGGGACTTTCTTTCAATCTACAGCCTCCCCCCCCCCCACAGACCGGTGATGGTGGTACGCCAAAATCTTCAAAAACCTTCAGGTGGTACGCAGCTGCTAGAACGTTGGGAACCCCTGATTTAGGCTATTATTTCTCATGTAATCCAAAAACAAGATTTATGACTTCCAAAGAAATCAATCTACTCATACTTTTATAGCTGGTGGTTGATACCCTTCAAACCGATATTAAAGCCTCTAACCTTTATGAAGTAACCTTCTAATCAGAACATCGATTCTTTTCCATATTTTCCCTCTAAGAGCCATCATTAATTTATACAGTAGGCCTGTGAAATTTATTATATTTTTTTAATCTCCGAAGGTCGCAGATGATTTATCATTGTAATACGTAAACTTCTCAGAAATGTGTAATTTGCATTTTTTGCGTTGTCTTCTTGTCTAGTTGTATAGGAATTTAATAATCTACCAAGTATAAGTTAATATGCTGAGTATCAAAAGTTATGCAATTTGAGAATAAAAGATTCAAAATACATATTTTCAGCTGATAGTTTTTTATATTAAATTTATTTAATAAGACTTTGAAGTGTAATTCGTAGTAATATAACTAATACCAATATATTTAATAAAATGGAGGAAGCAGCGCAATGGTGTAATCGGTTAGAGGTTAGGGGGCTTATCTATGGTAGGACTCTGACATTGTACTCACTTATACTACAGACAGGCCTATTGTAGGGATGCATTTCACTTCTAAAGAGGCTGATGAAAAGAAGAGAAGAGAAGCTTCATCAACCTCTCTTTAGAAGTGAAATGCATTCCTCCAGTATCTCCAGAAGTGAGTGAAAAACATAAAGCATTAAATAGAAATACAGTGTCAGTTTTGATATTAGAATATCATTCCTACGCTTATTGACTACTGTAGGATTTAGTGAATAATAATTTTGGAAACTAAATTCCATGAACTAGAACAACTAGTCAACTCTTTCTTACACTTGATAATTAGAAAACCCGCTAATATTAACTCTTTCTTAACAGAGCAGGAAGTTTTAATAAATATATTTTACTGGAGAAATACACAACATTTCTCGTTTACATTAACTACAAGAAATGGATAATAAACATGTTAACCATTGTTATTGAAGCTTAAATTATTGGATTGTTTTTATTGAATCTAGAAGGCATACGGTACTTAAAATATTTTTTAGCTCATGTAGGTCCCCGATTAAAAATTTAAGATCAGATATAGATTCTTCTAACTACACGCTTACCTTTAGCACAGACTGTAGATACCTGTAGCATCTAAATCTGTACGGTACTAACACATACTTTTTTATTTGTGCTTCCAGATTTTTAAACAGATTTGAGAGCGGGAGTTTATCATCAACTGGTTACTGCCCGATTCACTTCACTCAAACAGTGCTCGACGTTAGTAAATTACACAATCACACAGCCAATCTTGATTACTTGGTAACTCATGATTGTACACATCAAAAGTTATATCATTGATTGATGATGTTGAAGATCCACCTTGTTTCCACTAATATGTATTATAAACTTAAAAAACACTTTTGAATGGAAATTGACTCACGTTATGGCGTGACGGCCGTTTCGCTCTGTTGTCTAGAGCATCATCAGACGACCCACAGTACACTGATTCAATGCATGAGTTTGACTCAAACTCATGCCTTGAATCAGTGTACTGTGGGTCGTCTGATGATGCTCTAGACAACAGAGCGAAACGGCCGTCACGCCATAACGTGAGTCAATTTCCATTCAAAAGTGTTTTTCAAGTTTATAAATCATTGATTGAACTGAAACATAAGTTAATCATTCTCGTTTATTTACATTTTCTAAAATCCTATTAAAGGAGTTTTGTTTTACTTAACAGAAACCATTTGGTAAAAAGAGAAATAAATTTGAAAATCAGCTTAAAGAGTGAATTTGAAATATCAAAAATTAAACGAATGTTGGAAAAAATAAAGGAACATAAAAACTACCGGTATTCCAAAATTTGGTTTTCATGTAAATCTACGTTTGACATTTTATATACATGTTTAAGATTGATAGTTTTTCATTCCTAAAATACGGAAATAGCTTTGACTTGTTAGCATTAACAATGTGATCTCTATTTGACCCTAGAATCTTTTAGGTCACATCGAGACCACGGTATGTCCACTATTTATCCACTTCCACTATATCAATACCAGCAAATAATCAATTAGAAGACTACATAGTAGCTACAGATGCACTCATTGATTTGATAAAACAAGATTGAGCTCCAATATAGGAAACAATTTGAATTTTTTATTACAATCTGTAACTAGATCACACGTGACAACTTTAAAGATTGATATTGCGTCTTCCATGTTTTTAATAAATCACAACAACGTCACCAATATTTTTTATATAATTGACACTAAATTTATTGAACCCTTATGTTTTTTAGTTACTGTAACGTTAATAACGTTATTACAGTTAAATAAGGAAAATCTAAGACTATTCCACAAATTAATGTAGTACCGTACAGGAATTGGAAAAATAATACCTACGGTACTTCATGAGTAGGTAATGTATTCTTGTACTAAAAGTTTCAAATTCCATGACATTTTGATACAGCATATACTATTTATAAATAAGGTAAGAAATGAGCAAAATCATATCATTTGAATTTAATGTCACAGCACATGAAAAAGACTATCATTCCCTACTGGGAAATTAAAATTAATTGTTTTGTTACAGCACTACAAATCCCACATTTATTATTTGACGTGTCTGATGCAATAGAATTTAACATTTCGTAGATTGAATAACTATACTAGTATTTTCTTGGATTTCTTATTCCATAACGATCTGCGTTGTTAATATTAACTTATTATTGTAAATTTAATGACATGTAGTCAATTTTCAATTGTGAATAAATAATATTCCTACTCACTCTTGGCCGAACGTTTTCGAGTCATGGAAACTCGACCTTGAAGATGAGTTTCCTTCCATGACTCGAAAACGTTCGGCCAAGAGTGAGTAGGAATATTATTTATTCACAATTAAAAATTGACTGCAAGTCGTTAAATTTATAACAATTTGTTAGTATCAGTATTTTCACCAAATATTGATTGGGCAAACAATTTAAAGTACCGTGTAAATACAGAAAATTCTACTCAATACCTTGGTGTCCCATATTATTGCCTACATTTATTATTAATTAATATATATTGATCTTTAAAAGCGCTTGAAAATTTTATTTTGTAATGCTTGTTATATTTATTACCGTGAAAGTCACCTATGCGTAAACAATTTGAAAAGAATATGGAATATACAGTTATCTGTTTCAATTTTTTCATCATATTTATACTGTATTTTTCATTAGTTAGTTTTTTTTGTTGAGGATAAAGCCCACAGGTCTGAGACCTGTGCGTGGGTAATGAGTTTGATGATGGTGATTGATGAGTTGGACCTACAGTTTTAGGTGGGTTCCGAACCACCGGGAAATGATTTTACAGCAGAGAACAGTGTCTTTTTTGCTGGCCAATCTAATCGGTCACCGTTACAAACAGGTCCTACGAGAACGCAGCTTATCTACCTGATAGAACAGATACCTGCTACAGCTCGCGGCTATCACTTCCCAATGTAGTATTTTTATTTACCGGTACATTTTATAACTCAATTATATTTTTATAATTATAATCTGTTTATATATATTATATGTTTGGTTTGAGAATGATAAAAGATTTTAAAATATTTACCAAGTTAATATCAGAGACTAAGACACATTATTTACCAAGATTGATATCATTACTTTTTCTTATACAGCCTACTTAAAAAAAAGCAAGAGTAATAATAGTGGATTTTTTATTAATGAGAGATTTTGTACTAATTACAGCGAAATTATTATCGATTTGGTACTAATATTTAAACAAGAGCTCTGATGGGTATAATATTATACTGAATGAAGATTTGAAATTTCTCATCAAATATGAAAAGGACCACTCTGCCATCAATAAAAGTAGGCGGTAATTATTAGTAAAATATTTTGGTTCGTTTAGCTTTTATGTTGAAATTTACTTATTGTGACATAATTATTCACTTATTGTAACTTAAAGGTTCACTATGGCGATTTGATCGGGTCATAAATTTTTTTGTTCGTTTAATAACATGATTGGGAAATAGTCAATCAGTCATGTAACTCCTGTAGGATAAGTAGCTTGATTGAATCAATTTTCATCTTCGTATATTTTTAACGAACAAATAATATGTATATTATATCCTCTAAGCATTCCGTTTTCTTGACTCAGAGGGATCTTTGATTTGTTAGAATTAAGTATCGTATAGTAATGTTAAACATGTTATACATTCAGTGGACAAATACCAGTACGACCGGAAGTATTTATTGATTTTTAGGTTTTAGCTCTTTAATTAGCTCTTTGATTTAAATTTATGTAATTTGTTATGGTGAAGGGTATTTTTTGTCTTCCTCGAGTGGGCTATTTTCTTAATGCTTTAATATGATTTTATATGACTGAAAAGCCAAAATGACTTCGAAAAATAAGATAGTAGCAAGAGAAATAGAAGCGGATTTTTTGTTAATGAGAGATTTTGTACTAATTACGGCTAAATTATTATCGATTACTAATATTTATCCGAGAGTTCTGTTGGGTGTAATATTATACTGAATGAAGATGCTTATTTTCTGTTTTGAATGATCAAACGTGATTTCTCTTCACAATTAGTGTTTGTTTCCTAAGACTTCATGTCTTAGATTTGTTTTTCCATCCGACTTCAAGAAGAAACTGAAGTAGACACTTGAAAAATGGAAATTTTAATGAGTTTTACTATTTAGAAAATAAAATGAATTTATATACTCACATTTTGGTTGTGTTGCAATTGGATCGCTCTCTTGTGGAGAATCATCAGACACTGCTGGCACCTGACAGTGAACTAAGATTGGGTCTCACAACGAAATGTGAGTGTATATAAATACATTTTATTTTTCAAGTAGTTAAAACTCATTATCATTTCCATTTTTTCAAGTTTCTCTTAGTCTCTACTTCAGTTTCTCCTTGAAACAGGATGGAAAAAATTCTTAGGAAACAGACACTAATTGTGAAGAGAAATCACGCTTGATCATTCAAAAAATCTTATTTTTCGAAGTCATCTTGTCTTTCCAGTCAATCATATTAAAGAATTTAATAATTCAGAAAATCACGAAATGCTATGATCAAAGTATAAATAATATATGAAGCAAGGCAACTTCCTGATCTGGAAAGTTATTCCAAATCTGGAACAAAGTTTTAGTTAATAAGAAAACTAACATCAGTCATCTAAATTCATTAAAAAAATTCAGAAATACTCGAAATGCTGTAATCAAGATTTCAATAAAGATATGAGACCAGGCAACTTCCTGGTCTGGAAAGTTATTCCAAATCTAGACCAAAGTTTTAACAACAAAGAATGTTGAAAAATAACACCAGTTTGTTAATAACAAAATAATGTGAAAGAGTTTTTGCGTAAGATACTTTTCAAAATTGTTTGCTCTATTAAAAATACACATTTTTTACTTGCTCTTAAGCTCTCAATAGTCATAACTTTACACCCAAAAAGTGTAACTTGTAGAAATAGCTTTTACACAAAAAGTGTAAAGTAATAGCTTTTACACAATAAAATTTGATGATAGTTTATTACCACATAAAAGTTGAATTATTTATTTTTGGGAAGAAATTAGAACCATACCAGTGAAATGGGGAAGTGATAGCCGTGAGCCGTAGCAGGTATATGTTCAGGCTTATAAAGATAAGCTACGAACTCCTGGGCCCTCTTTGTTAAGGTTACCGATTGCATTGACCACCAAAAAAACTCTGTTCTCTGCTGTAAAATCACTTCGTGGTGGCTCGGAACCAACCTAAAACTGTAGGTCCAACTCATCAATAACCATCATCTAACTCATTACACGCGCACAGGTCTCAGACCTATGTAGGATTCATAAAAAAACAAGTTAAAAGTATTTACACTTGAAGTGTAAAAAATACATATGCTATAAATATTTTGGAAATATTCATGGTAATAGTCTTCAAACTAGAGTATGATTCTGTTTCATAAGCCATTTAAAAGACATCAGTTTTAATAATCAAATTTATTCATTTTATTTTTAACAGACTGTTTATTATATATAACACATTGAAAGTTGGGCCAATGTAACGCTTAAGTGACAGGTACCTAGTGTTGAAAATTCAATAATTATTATTTTACAAGCTTTTCTAACTTCGGTGTAAGAGTTTCTTATCATAGAGAAAAGCATAATCAAAACAAACACGCGAATAATTTTAAATATCCATCGTTTAATTTTATTTGACCAACTCTAAATTAAAATTTAGTTTTTCGACGAGAATGAGTTTGTACAGTGCGGCTAGATTTACTGGATAACAATAATCTTGTTGATTTCTAAGAAATTAATAAATAGCTCAATTTGAACTTTAAAACACTTGAATGTTCAAGCTATTCAGGTTGCATTATACAGTATTGTTATTAACTATCAGTTTTACTTTATATATATCTTATACACCATGTTATTGGAATTGTTAAGGATAGCAATAGGTAATCCAATGGCTGTAAAGTAGCCTACTGGTACCAAACAACACTTAATATTATATTATTAATATTATGCAGGTACCGGTACCAGTTCATGGTCCATAGAAACTACTAGCAACTTTCAACGCCACTTGAATTCCTTCCGAAGAACACCACCCGTAGTAAACCCAGACATTTCTCTCTGGGAGATATAATCCAAAATCTGAAATATTTCAGGGAAATACCACCAGGGAAAGCTTCTTACATTCCATAAGTATTCATTCTTTGAAAATTACCCTTCATCTTTCGATCCGGCTCACTATTGATCACCTTACATTCATGAGCCACTTAATCAATATATAATTCAATAATTATAAACATTGTCATGAGTTTAAGGCACATTAGTGCAGGTAGTTTTACTTAATTCACTTAATAACTGAAGTCCAACTTAATACTGACCATGTTTTTTGATGATATCGAGTGATTTGCTGCCATGATGTATTTTTCTTGTATTCTCCAACGACGTTGTTGACGGAAGAAATGTAAAACTATTGCTAGTCACTAAACCGATGCAATCACGTGATTTCACAGAACAGAGCAGAACAGTCAAACCGCGGACACAATCGGCAGTTGACGTCTGCCACCAGCTTACCAGCCTATTTAAACGACAGGGCAGTTAATCGGCGAATGCCACAGAAAAAAAAGACTGCGCGCGCAGCTTCACACATCGCACAATATTAAGACTCCTGTAATTTTTACAAAACTCCTTTCATACAAAAAAGAGGATTAGAAAAATTTCTGCTACACCCTGAGTTGAGGTGGATGATCATGATCATTAAGTTACATTTGGAAATTGAACTATTCAAAAACTTCTATACCGTAATTAAAAAAGGAGGATTTGCAAACTCTTTGCTCCACCTTGAATGTGGGCGGTGATCATAAACAAGTCGCATTAGGAAAAAAGGGAAGTGATAGCCGTGGGCCGTAGCATGCATCTGTTCAATCTGATAAAGATAAGCTAAGAACACCTGGGCCCTCTTTGTAAGGGTGATCGATTGTAATGGTCAGCAAAAAATAGCTCTGTTCTCTGCTGTAAAATCACTTCTCGGTATCTCGACCCACCTAAAACTGTAGGTTCAACTCATCAATCACCATCATCCAACTCATTACTAACGCACTGGTCTCAGACCTATGTGGGCTTCATTTTCAGGTAAAATAATTCATTGAATAACCCACCGATTTTTTTCAATGAGTTTTTCTTTCTTATCAAATCATTTACATTCACTTTGGGTAGTGATGGAAATCAAGTATAAGAATTTTGGTTCACTGATATTATGCTGTTAGTTCAGTGAGTATTTTGAACACTCCTCGCACTTTTTGGACTAAAATATACCGTTGAAGTCTACGGAAGTCACCTGCAGCAGTCGGAATCGGCTGAAGAGACTCCTAAAATTTCCATTCAAATTGGGGTCTATTTCATAAAAAATGCAAGTACAATCTCCAAGTAACTTCGATAGATTTTGCAGTATTTTGAAATACAAGTACTTTTAATTTTGAAACAATTCAATTATACTCTTCAAAAATGGCTTAATTTCTTCATCAACGATGACTGTTTCAATGATTATGAGCAAATTTTCAAACTCAGAACTAACAAGTGCATACTTTTTCACTGTAAAAATAAATATATTAATCCACTTATAACATACACTTCATGTTCTAATTTTTCACCTTCTTCTTAGTTTCAAAAATTTGTTGCCATACTCCTCTAAAACCATGGAGTTTTTATAGCCTACAACATTATCAAATTATTTAGATAATTTGGTAATTAGATAATTTAGTTCAACTAAATATAATTTTAAATTTTAGATTCAGCTTATTAGGCACGATTACTGCCAACAGAATATATTTGTGGAAAATATTATTTTAGAGTAACAGCCAGCAAAACATGGATTCAGATTGCAAAATTGCTCTTGAAAAATTAGAGAAATTGCTAGCTGCTAACATGTTGATATTAAATCACAACAAAACTGAACAGATACCATTTAGAACGGCTATATAGAGGAACTACATAAGAGATAAGAGACGGCACAATAGAATATGTAAATGACATAAAGGTGCTCGGGGTGGTGATGGATTCTGAACTTTCCTGGAGACCTCATCTAGAATACGGTACTTAAAAAACAAACTTAATTCAGTAGTCTTTGTTCTTAGAAACTTAAAAATTATATTAGACTCAAGAACTTTTGCGCTTATTTCGTTTATTTTGCGCTGTCACTTCTTGCTTAAGGCATTATTTTTTGGGGCAATTCATGTCAAGTGGTTGAGATATTTCGAATTCAAAAGTGGGCATTACGAGTAATGGTAGGGGAACCCATTCGCACAAGTTGTAGACCATATTTTAAGAAATTAAGGATTCTCCCACTTCCAAGCCTGTATATTTTTGAAGCCATCTGCTTTATTGAAAAAAATAAGGATAAATTCAAAACAGGTGAATTCTTTCACAGTTATAGAACCAGGTACAGACAAGACTTTCATCGAACAGCACTGTATGAGAGGGGAGTATGAAGTGCAGGGATCCGTCTATATAATTCTCTACCAGCGCGTTTAAAGACAATCACAGGCGATAAATTTAGAATTAAAGTAAAGGAAGAATTGTTAAATAAATGTGCATACTCAAATGAGGAATTTCACGCTCATTATGACATGCAAAACAGATGACAGAGTTTTATTTTATAAACTTGGGTGGAACATCTTTGAAGTGGTAGCAAGATTGAACAGTATTTATTATGTATAGTTTCCTTTCAATTTTAATGCTATTAATTAAACTTAAAAATGAATAGTATTGATTAGATTTGGAAATTTTATAATTTCAATGATTCGACTGAATAACTCCATGCACATCATAGAAGAATTCTTATGAGTCTGGAAATGTGTGGTCACATAAGGTGAAATGTTATGGAGTAATACAGGCGCACATGGTTAGTTGAAAACAGAATATATCATTTACAGAGCTTTCTTCGTCTTACTACTCCATAAATGAAATTGAGAGCAGTAAGCTTCTCTATAAAATAATACTTTGCTGTACAAGACTGTATTCAATAGTTAACTACAGGAGGTAATAATGTATCATGGACAACATCCATTACAACGACTGATCATTACGATGATAGATTTGTAAGAAAAATGCTTAAAAGGAATTATGGACCAGCCCAAGAAAATTTCATCTGAAGGGTATCCGGAACTTTGCGCCCAGCTACGGGTTCAGATAAAACTAAGGGGCGAGCAGGTAGAATACCGCGCAGGTATTAGACCTTCCGACTAGCAAGCCACAATGCACTAAAGCCACTAGCAAGCTTGGTGCACATAAACAATATTTTCTTTTCGTTTGAAAAGTCTGTTCAACGCCTCACCATAATTTATTTTTGAGACCCCCTAATGGCATATACTTTAAACGTACCCTAAAAATGAATGGTCATTTTACAGGCCACTAAAAACCTTATCTAGTATTATTAAATTAATAAATAAAAGGATGAACAGGCGTAGAAAATTGTTAGTCAAATGATAATGGGGAAGTGATAGCTGCGAGCCGTAGCAGGTATCTGTTCTATCAGATAGAGATAAGCTGCGTTTTCGTAGGTCCTGTTTGTAACGGTGACCGATTAGATTGGCCAGCAAAAAAGACACTGTTCTCTGCTGTAAAATCACTTCCCGGTGGTTCGGAACCCACCTTAAACTGTAGGTTCAACTCATTACCCAAGCACAGGTCTCAGACCTATTTGGGCTTCATCCTAAAAAAAAAATAATCCTTGGAAAACTATTGAAGTTCAACCTTTCAAATAGGTTGGCAGCCCTCACTTATCTCACGACTTTGGCGATTGGCGTAAGTTAGAAACTTCAATCTCTATTATTGAACACGAATAGAGGAATCACTTTACAAATTTTCAGTTATATTTATCCTTTTGCCTTTTTCTCCATGGTTATCAGGTTGCTGACACACATCCAGTCCAATGCTGGACAAATATTAGTAGTGTTTTGAACAAAACTTATGGTTTGAGAAAGATGTTTGACGGAAATTGAACGATTAAATCACATAGTCTATAAAATGCAGGGGATTTTGTGGACCTCGGGGAAAATGCAAATTCGGAGGCACTTTTTTTAATTTCTCTTTCAAGTTTGAGTTCTTTGGGTACCCTGATGCTCCAGACAGATCTAATGTAATAAATTGTGAAACATATATTTTTGTCGCAATTTCATATTTATCAGACGATAATAGAGATACTTTCGATTTTAGAGGTATTTTCCGCTCGGTCAATGACAAATATAATGGTTCAATTATTTCGCAATCATAACATTTCTTCAAAGTATCATGCTACTTGATAATATTTCTGGTTGGGAAATCAATTTATTTTTTTCACTGATTTCATTAGCTTTTTACTTTTTTCCAATGACTCATATTTCTTCTCATAACGAACTTATCCTACATTCAAAAATGTTTGGCATTCCGACATCACCCAATTAATTTCAGAACATGTCTGTTTACAGTTCACTGCTCTTCAATCAAGCTAAAAGGCACCATAGTTATTAGAATGCTTTTTGACTGCGGAAGTTGAAATTATTAAAAAATAGGCTATAATCGCTTATTTCTTTGGCTCTTGTTCAAATTGGCATTCCACCCCATTGCACGTTAAATAGACGCGATATACTGCTGTGCTAGTATTAGACAATGGAGGCCTGAATTGTAGGTATTACATACAACACAAGTATAGTAAGTACGTAGGCAAGTCACTGACTTATTATGAGTGGGTTTGTCTATAAAAATTACATTTTCCAATATCACTTCCACGATGATGGAAGTTGCTCGCTGATAAAATTAATAGTGTCAAACTATTGTGAAATGATATTGATAATAATATGGATTGAAACCTCTTCTATTAGAAATCGGTTGAGCAACACAAGTAATGAATTCTTAAAATGGATGGTCATAGTCATATAATTTTCATTAGAATTGAAAAATAAGAAATTGGAACACGGAAATAATAATCTAAGTTGAGGGCGTAGGCTATGCTTCTCAATAATTATCATGTGTCAAGTTGATGATGGACAAAGTATCATGAAACGGAATCGAACCCATTGTCTTGGAATGCTTCTGATTAATTTTTAATGCTAGCAATTGTTTCGGGTTTAATAATAATTTATTATTTTTATCACAAACGAGGAACACTTTTGAAAACTAATTGGATGAGATTGCATACCTCGCATACGGTATGTGGCTTGCGGAAGTAATAAAAGACTCCTCTATTCTTATTAAATAGGAAAATGCGTAAGCCACTTTACTTTGCACAAACCCCCTAAAACGATTTTGAGGTTTTAGGACCATCTAGAAAACTTTGCAATTAGTGGGACCCAGTTCTTAGGAAGAGCCCAGAAGGAATGGAATTATTTCGGCTTTAAAAGGGTAGGAATTCTACGTGAAAATTCTAATTTTAAAAAGAATTTTGGCAGATTCTCTATACCATTCTATCTTTACTCATAAATTATCATTATCTATTCAAGCTGTTCAAAAATATAAATGAAAATGAAAAAGACTGAGATTTTGAAGGTAACGAATCATAAGCCTTGATTGTCTTTTAAAGTTGGCCGTAACATTATATTTCACGAATCATGTCAGGCTGTAATCTGAATCATGTTGGTCTTGCCAAACATATGGTGAAGCTGTTCAGAAAGCATTAATGATTCTAATGTACATAGATCTTTTAATTATTATTAAACATTTAAAATCAAGATGAATTAGAAAAACTTTCTCCTGTTAAATAAATACACCATGGTTAATCATAACTCAATTGAACTCAAAGAGAAAAATATTAATAGTATTGCGACTCAGACAGAGGATTTAGTGGAGCTGCAATCCAATGTAAATGTCCCATTAGGTCTTAAATCGACTGTGATCCCTAATCATTGTTGCTTGAATAGTAGGAGTCCAGAGGGTATTAGATGTGATATTCAGCTTAAAATCTCTGAATTGAAAAGTAGACTGAAATATCATAATGAGAAATTGCTGGAGACTGAAAGTAGCATTCACTCAGCAAGGAGGGCGTTTGAAAAGCTCTGTCAGTCATATTTTCGGGCTATGGGTTCTAAGTTTGATGATAAAATATTCCCTAGGAAAAATGTTGGTACTTCATTGAACAAATTGAATGTCCATGTATGGGCTGACAGCCATGGTAGGGGAATTCGGGAGTTATTGAATGGATTGCTTCCTGAAGGGATTTCTTGTGTCTCCCATGTTGCTCCGGGAGCAGGTCTCGAATCGATCTCAGAGTGGATGATGTCCTCGAATGAGACTGTGAGTATTGATGCTGATGACTTTGTGGTACTTTTGGGTGGCTCCAACAGTGTTCATTCCAGATTTGGAAAGCCAGATGAAGAAAGCTTCATGTCTAAACTAATAAGTATAATTGAGGCCTATAAACAAGGGAACCTGATCATATCTACATTGCCTTATCGTTATGACTTGCCAGAGGGGTCATGTGAAAATCGATCAATAGCTGCAATCAACCGACGTATATGGAGTCTGTCTAGTAAGTATCGTGTAAGGATATTGGGGTTGTGGAACATTGAGAGGCGATTCCACACCGGGCATGGTCTTCATTTGAATAGGCAAGGGAAATTTCTCATTGCTAAGCAGATTCATGAATTTGTCACATGCACTAGTGGTCCTCAGTTTTCGTCCCATTACTCTTCTAATATTTCTGGTAAGTCGAATGATGAGTTCTCTCATCCAAGGTATGCCTCCATGAAAAATGATACAATTGACCACCTCTCCTCAAGCTCTAATTGTGTTGATCAGTCATATGTCACAATTGACATAGCATATGGCGAGAGTGTGGTTGGGGATAGCCAGGTTAATCTCTCTCAGTCTCACGTTCGCTTGAGTCAAAATAATTTGGAGTATGAAACTCTTATTGATGCTGTGCCTGGACTCGTTGATTGTGCTCTTGAAACTATACCGGATATTAGTCAGGAAATTCCAGTTCTCACTTCCAACAGACAGAGTAATTTTTTAGGAGAAGGGATAGAACTTCACAATCCGTTTTAATTGATTGTTTGGCTGAAGCCAGAGGTGGGGCACTTGAACAAGCACCTCCATTGAATAGGAAAACTTTGAACATTCTGCATTATAATATCCGTAGCATTAGGAACAAAAATGATGAACTTGCTATTTATATTGAAAAACTTCAGGAGGAAAATATGATAAAAAAAGTAGACTTACTGTGTTTAACTGAGACTTGGTTAAATGGGAATGAGACAGTGGTTATTGAGAATTTCAATCTCATCAGCTATTTCAATAGGACAACAAGGAAGGGCGGTGGTGTGGCTATATATGCTAGAGAGGGTATTTCAGTATCTGAGTTCTCTCTGCCTGGAGCTTGTGAGACTAACTTTGAGGCTTCGGCACTAACTTTCAATAAGTGTCTCTTGGTTGTGTGTATTTACAGGCCACCTGGGAGTGATATGGAGGCATTTGCAAATCATCTTGATCACCTCCTAACCTCAACATTTGAAAGATTTGAGAGGATACTTGTTGTTGGCGATTTCAATGTTGATTTTTCAGGAAACTCCATGTCAATGCAAGAGGTAGTTACTGTTTTCAGCTCACATGGCTTGCAAGGTCTAATTACTGAGCCAACTCGTGTGACTTCTCATTCAGCGTCCCTATTGGATAATGGTTTTATCTCTGCGGATTGTATTGACTCAGTTTCAGCTAAGGTGATTAGTCTCTCCTTATCTGATCATCTGGCTCAGGAGTTTGTGATTTCATTGCATGAGGGGTCCATGCCACCTAGAAATTTGGTCTTGAGGAGAACTTTCTCTGCTAGAAATAAGTGCAGGTTCTCAAATCTCCTCCTTGGATGTGACTGGAGCCCCCTTTATTTTGATCACATTTCCTTCAATGAGAAGATGGATTACTTTATGCATAGTTATTGTAGTGCCTTTAATTGTGCTTTTCCATTGGTGAGGATGAGAGCTAAAAATTGTCCCAGGAGGTTAGCATGGTCAAGTCCTGAGTTGAGAAGTCTATGTGATAGGAAGAGGGATCTAGAGTTGTTCATTAGAATCTATCCTCAGAACGAGTCTTTGAAAATTTTGTTTAAACTGGTCTCATTGAAGATAAGAACCCTCATATACTCCCTGAAGGCTGATTACTCAAAGCAACTCATTAGTAATTCTAATATAAAGTCAAAAGCCATTTGGGACTTGATAAAAAGAGAAACTGTGCACAAGATAAATTCTCATTACCCAATCCTGGTTGATGGCCTCCCGCTAAGTTCCCCCACCAAGATTGCTAATGCATTCAATGACTATTTCACCAGTGATGTGCCTCTGGGAGATATTGGTGGCGCTGATGGTATGGACTTTTTTGTGCTTCTGGTGAATGCTGACTCAGGAAATGACATTGTCTCTGGAATCCCTAGACTCTCAAATGAGGATATGAGTACTGTTGTCTGCAAGCTGAAAAACAAGATGTCAAGTGGCCTTGATGAAATTCCATGCAGGGTCTTCAAGGAGCATTTCCAGGAGGTAAGTGAACCTTTGACTCACTTGTTCAACTTGTCCAATGATGTGGGCCTTTTTCCATCCTGCTTCAAGGTAGCTAAAGTCAAACCAATATTCAAAAAAGGATCTAGAGGCAGTGTTGATAAATATAGGCCCATAGCTAACTTGTCATCAGTCTCAAAGCCCTGGGAGATAGTAATTTACAATGCACTCCTTGATCACTTTCAAAGAAACAATTTGTTTTCTCCCAGCCAGTTTGGATTCCAAAAGAATAAATCAACAGTTGAGGCATTGGAATCATTTGTGAGTGAAATTTATTCATCTCTGGATCGGGGTCGAAAGGTATTGGGCTTCTTTGTTGACCTTAAAAAGGTATTTGATAGTCTAGTTCATGACATTTTGATTAAGAAGTTGTACTATTATGGTATCAGAGGTAATCTGCTGAGTCTTGTCAAGTCATATTTGGGAGGAAGGAGTCAGGTGGTTGAGGTGAGTGATTCTGAGGGACAGCTATTGAACAAAAATTTCCGCTCACATTCCCGTTTCTTGAGCAGGGGGGTGCCGCAGGGTTCGATTTTGGGCCCTTTGTTGTTCCTTGTGTTCATAAACGACTTCCCTTGTAATGTGCCTTCTGCAAGATCTGTGTTATTTGCTGATGATGCAAATTTTCTGGTCTCAGCGGGTGACATTGATGAGCTGCGGGTTTTGGGTAATGCTGTTCTAGCGGAAATTGCAAAATGGTGTTCTGCAAATAAGTTGGAGGTCAATATTAGCAAGTCAACCTTCATTGAATTCTCAATCCACAGATTCCCAAACAATCGATTGGAATTTGAAGTTGAAGCCGATGAACTACATCCTTCTAGTGCTACTAATTTCTTGGGGGTTGCAGTGGATCAGGGACTGACATGGTCATCCCATGTCGAATCTTTCTCCAAGAGATTAAACTCAGCTGCATATGCAATATCTAGGCTCAGTAAAGTTTTGGTTCATGAAGCAGTTATCTCTGCTTACTACGGATATTATGAGTCACTACTATCTTATGGGATATTGCTGTGGGGAGGATCAAGATTCTCGGTGTCTATCTTTCGTGCCCAAAAGAGAGTCCTAAGAATTATGTTTAGAAAGCCACCCCGTTTTTCATGTAGATCACTGTTCAAGGAAAATAAAATTTTGACTGTCCCGAGTCTCTATTTGTACCATCTGGCAATTTTTGCTTTTAAACTGAAAGATGATTGGATGTCAGGTGCTGATATTCATCAGCACAACACGAGATACAGAAGCTCTATCAGAGTGGAACAGCACCGGACAGATTTTTATGAAAGAAATCCCAATTACATCAGTAAAAAGGTATTCAATTCTCTGCCCCAGAATATAAAAGATGCACAAACAATAAATGTATTCAAAATGAAAGTCAAATATTGGCTAATAGAGAACTGCTTTTATGAATGGCGAAGCATTTTTGACCACTGAATTGGATAGGATTATGTTTTGGATATGAATATTAATGTTTGGGCCTATGTCTTAGATTTAAGTTGTTTTGTATTGAGATGTGATTGTTGTACTATGTATGTTACTTGAAATATTGTATGACTATTGTCAATATGGTGTGCCTACTGTTCATGACATGTACTATAAACAAATATACAAATAAACAAATATACAAAATAACCGAATAGAGAATAAGTAGATGAGAAAATTGCACTCAGACATAGCGACGAGGTAATAGTAAAATATCTAAATTTTTGACATACAAATCCAGTTGCACTTGAAATTTAACATTTTTAGATTGTGTTTCAGATTGGATAGAGTTATGAATAACATTTTGTTAAAAAAAAAATTACTGAATTCAGGGGTGCCCACTGCCTAGACAGACTGGCGGGCCAGTCACTCAGAATTTCGGTAATTCTTGGGGGGGGGGGGGGGGAGGTAATGTAAAACTATGAGAGTTAGATGTGATAATTTTGAACTTGCAATTGAAGCTGCAATTACAGAATCATAAAAAAACGGAGTTGAGTATTTTGCAACTTTAGGGATTTTGTCTGTTCACAAAGTGAAGATCGATTAATGAGAAAATCATTGATAATATTGAATGAATTTACAATGGTTCAAATTAGCCAAGAAGCTTAAAAAATGAAACACCTTTATTATTTTTTAAATTTGTTGATTTAACTATTTTAGTAAAACATTGAAAGTGAACCATCCTTTTCGATCTGAAAAATTCAGTTGTCGTTACCAAAAACTTTATTAAGGCATGGGCTAAACATTTCAGACACACTTAACATAAATGATGGGCCCAACATCTCATCAGATGAGAAATATCATCCTTCCAAGAATAAGAGTTCCTACAAAATAAAAGAGCTTCAAGCACAGAGAAACATGGAAATGAGAGGATTACAAACCAATGAATGAAAGGTTTTGCTTGACCTTTTAATGATGATTCATTGTCCAATTTCCAGTTACAGTATTATAATTTCCATAAAGTATCCAGGAGTATCCAGGAAAATGAAATTAAGGGTTTCAACCATCTCTCACTGACGATTACTCAAGCACTAGATATGATTCACTTTGACCCATAAGTGTGTTAAAATTGATAGTTTCGTGTCCAGAGTCGCTTATTATTAAAATATAATAAAACCTGTGTGGGGGGGGGGGGAATTTCTGGATTCGAATTTTATTCTGTAACAGAAAGCAGCTAACATTATCTTTTATCATGAGACACTGTATCTCTTAATAGTTTTTTGCTCTATCAACTAAAATTGGAAAAATGAATTTTTCACTGCAGATAAGTGATGAGATGCTTCATCATCAGGGCTGATACAGTTAAGTAAGATTGTTTTATTATTTTACTGTTTGTATTTCGTAATGGCATTAAAGGTAAACAAGTTAAACATTTCGCTTTAAATGTTAGATGACCTGTCATTCAAACTCTGGAATAATATGGTGTACTACTCAGAAGTAGTGGGGACGTATCCGGGAAATTGAGCCTACAACTAGAGGTGACTCAAACATTAGAAGAGATCAAAATCCAGTATGCAGGCTAAAATGGATATGTTCATGTCTTGAATACGGTACCGGTATCTTAAAATGCAGTTTCATATGAGCCATTTCTAAAAAAAATTCCTGTGAGGACTCAGGGCTCGCTTTCTATAAAAAAGACTCGTTTATTAAATTTCGTCTTAACACCTGTCACAGAGCCTCTCCTTCATACCTTGTGATACACTACAGAGTCTGCCTATCACAAGCAAGCCGGTGTTTAAAAGGGCCAATGATTGAAGACCAGAGCGACCAGGTGAAACTGAATGTAGGAAGAGAGTGTGAACAATTGCAAACAAGCTCAATACTTATCTCCAGAGGGATCTTTCAAGGAGACATTTGATTCCGTTATGGTTTTACCTTGCCTTAAACCCCTTAGTGAAATGTTAAAAGACTCCACTCATCGATATGACATTAAGGATTAAGGTATCAAAAAATTTGAAAGTCTCTCACAGCTTCTATATGTATGACTTGAAGTTGTATGCCAGATCATCAGAGCATCTGCAAAATATTATAGAGTTAGTGACTGCATTCATTCAAAGTATTTGCATGAGCTTTGGATTGGAGAAGTGTGCTGTGTTACATGTGAAGAAAAGGCATGCTTGAAGATAGGAGAGGAAATAAAGGCATTGAATATTGAAGTAGGGCAGCTTAAACAAGAACAAACATATAAGTATTTCGGACTCTATCAGTACTTGAAAATATCAAGGATGGCGAAATTGAGGATATCAAGGATATCAAGTTTGACGAAATAGAGAGAGAATTTCAACACAGGCTGAGTAAAGTCTTGAAAGCAAAGCTGTCGTCTGCCTCATCAAAGCCATAAACTCATGGGTTATTCCAGCTTTATCCTACAGTTTAGGAGTGTTGAAATGGTCAGATACTCGACTTGGGCAAATGGATAGACTCACCAGGACAAAAATGACAAAACACAGAATATGCATCACCCATGGGCCCCGACTGTACCTGCCAAGCCGGTTAGGAAGTCAAGGGTTAACAGTATTTCAAGTCATTGAATCAAGCACTGATTCATGGCCAACTTCAAGAAGTTGATGAGTGCTGCATCCACCTTGTAAAGCTGAAGGATTTGCAACAACCAACTATGAGGAACTTGGCATAAGCCTTGGCTTAGTCCATCCAAACTACTAAAAGATTCCTCTGCTTTGCACTATTGTATCCAGCAACAGTCAAGAATCAATAACTCCTTTCAGCATTTGGCTCCCTTTCTGCATCCAAGCTGCTCTTTTGCTGTATTATGTGGTCAGCAAAATGGTTGTAACTTTAGCAGCAATAATTGTGGAAGTCATCATCTCATAGGTGTTATTCAAACAAGTGATGGGCTTATAATCTCCAGGATAAAGCCATGAGAAAAACCAACTGGCATATCTGACCTTTGTTGTAAGAGGTCATTGAAACAGTTTGCAATTACTAGATACACACTAGAGAAATTTTTCAGCTTGATTTATTCAACTACACAGTTCTAATGTATTTGGTTCTCTGAACGTCTGAAAAAAACGAAATAAAATTCATTTCACATCTAGAATCGCTCAAAATGTGGTTTTAAAATGGAAATTTTCTCAGAAATTTCCTGGAGGAGTACCCAAACCCCTTTTTTAAAATAGAGACTCTTGTATATCCTCCTCCTTTACTTCCAGTTGTGTTTTTATAGTAAGTATATCCTACCAACCCCTCCCCACCAAAACAACATTGGTTGTCTCCAGATCCAGACTGACCCACTTTAGTTACGCCACTGAACCTAATTTTTAAATCAATTAGCCTAAATGTACCTTGATTAAGAAACCATATTAATTCTCTTTACTTTGATCTCTTCATTATCTAAAAAGTGTGTTTAAACATATCGATTATTAAAAATTCTCTATTTGAGAATTCAAATAGAATTCCCCCTCACTCTCCAGGCATACTCTCCCCCAATAAATGATAGCTGGCGACGCCCATGTATTTACAGTAGGCCTTTAAATTGTTGAAAAATTAGCGTTCACATTCTTTGAACGCATTATAATGTACAGGGATCGTTTGTAAACACGGTATGTGACCTTAAATGGCATCGAAGTTTCATAATTATGCGAGATAAATTTTGACCCAATCGCTATTTCGGTGTTTAAAATCGTGGATTTTGTTTCATTTGATTAGACACCCACCCATCATAGTTACATTTGTTTAGTTGCTGCCACAATCTATCTCTTAATTGATAATTTCTGAGAATGCTTATTATTGCAGTTCAAGAATAGATTCTTTGATATCTTTGTTAAACTTTCCTTTGAGGAGATAGAGAGGGAGAGAGTACAGAAGAACGTTTTCATGTTTCTCAGCATGTGATCCTTCTTCCATCTAGACGCTAACATTGTGAAATAACGATGCCCTCTCTTCATTGACAGGGTGTTTCTCAAATCGTTAATCTTTGTTTTCGTACGAAAGATATAAAAATGGAATTCTTGTCCAGCTGAAAGATTATTTTCACGATCATCATTTCATAGGAGCATATAAATATATTATCATTACAATGCCAAAATTTGATTTATAACGTTTAGCACGCACCAGTCACATAGATAGGAACTACTTTAAAAGATTATGAAGACGATGGATTTGTGGACGGAAAAATGACGCAGCAACGCTCGAAATAGCGAAGGAGGACCGACCTCAACAGACTCATAGTAAATAGGCGCGGGTAGAAGGATGCTCATTCAAACACGTATTGAAGATGGTATGTTGTTGATTTATAGTTTAAGAGTTGGTATGAGGATGAATATGACCTTGAGAAATTTGAATGTATTACGATCTACAAGAAATAATATTAAATTCAGAACTCAAAGTCCATCTCTAATATGCTAAATGTAGTAAATTGTGATGAAAAAATGAAAGGAAAAAGGAAGAAAGATGGAATAAAGTTGGATAGTTGCTGTCTTCTTCTTGGGCTACAAATTGTTCGATAATGATTCAGTAGAATTTATATCTGTGTGTTTTTGTTGAAGTTTTAAAACAGTTGGAATTGTCACTCGAGTTAAAGAAAATGATAGTTAATAGACAGTAATCAATTCATTACTAAGAACCATATTTATTGAATAACCATTAAATTCTAAGAATTTAGGATACAGCAGGAAAATAAAAATTATGTTGTAGACCTAGAGTTCTAAAATGTTGAAAAGGATACTTGATTTTCCGCATCTTTGAAGTACTAGCAAAACAAAATTTAAAAATGAAGAAGTGGAACTTGGTGGAAAAATGAAAAAAGAAGAAAAGTGGAAAAATGAAAAGAGAAGAAAGCTTTTTTAGCTCTTGCCATTTTTTTACTTTTTAATTTGAATCCTTCATTGCAAAATACAATAACGTCGTCCACAATTTCTGATCGACGTGTAGCCTACCGAGCCCCTTCAATTTTACAGGAGCAGTGATCATGTCATAAATTACAGTACAGTACTAATGTGCCTCTCGCACTTTCAAAATTATCGGCTAAAAGGCTCATTGAAGGCTAAATTATCGAACAAATAAGTGAATGTCTTGTTTGATGAATTTAACCTTTAAGTTATTGTTGTTGGAGAGTTTGAATTTGAAATAAGGTTTCAACATGAATAAGCTTTCTCTCACAAAAAGGGTCAGTTTAAAACGTATTTCCACAGCCTATTCGCAATCCTCTTGAAGTTTTGAGAGGTTCATTCAAGGATATTGATGGAAAAAAATATCTTGTCCACATATTTCTTGGCTTCTATTAGCCCTTGGTTTGGTTTCAATGGAATATGTTTTACTCAATGTGTTTTACGTTGCTTGAAATATGTGCCTTGCCTTTTGCCAGTAGCGTGTGTAAAAGTTTAGATTTCCATTTTAGACTTACCAAAATTGCTAAAATAACTAAGAATTTAAAAGCGAGGTTTTGGTGACAAATCATTCACGGTGTTTGAGGTAAACGACCGTCTACATCCCCGCCATCCGTCCTCAACACTACACGAACTTAAGTTGAATATTATTATTGCCCTCCATAGAATCCACAAAAACAGTCTGTCCTTCTCTCCCACCTGCTTTTCTGCTTTTCGAAATAATTTGGTCATCAGCTTTCTTTCAAAATAAACGGATCCTCCATCCTCGCCACAACTGAATTGAAATGCTGTGAACAGCCAAGCGATTAAGTAATAGTACTTGAAATTCATGAAATGCGAAAAAATCAGATATTGAAAAATATTTCAATCATTCAAAACAACTAATTCTCAAAAATAGAGAGAACAAGAGAGAAAGAGAGAAAAAGAAAGTCTGATGAGTGATGGGGCAGACTGTACGAACGTGTTCGCAATAATTATCGAAGGAACGAATATTATTATTGTGTGTTCAGATCACCATGACCCATAAATAAATATAACCCCGTATATTGTTTGTCATTTTTATTGTCTTCGCATGGCTAGTATTGAGCCATTTCTCATTCTGATAGAAATTCTTAGCATTATGATACACAGCTAATTATAACGTATCACTTATTAGTCATGAGAATTTACATTAATCTATTGCAGTTGCTGCTTGGCTCTCCTTTGAATGAAACAAATAAGAATATGGCTTTTATTGGTGATTACGGGTAGTTCCACCTCATCATTTTAGCCATATTATGGAGCGCACTGTGGACCTAGGGATTTCAAACCACCGGGTGATAATGAAGCTTTCCTTTATGCTTAGTTTTCTAGGAACATCAGAAACAAAAATAAACAATTAATAGTTTAAAAATCATTCCATGAATTTTCAGGCTTATTCACAATTTATACAAGACGGTGGGTCGAATTAATTGCTTGCCAAATAATTTACTACGATCTATAAATCTATGACTCTTCAAGTTATTGTCGTTAATGAACTAGAATTAGTTATCGTCACTGGTACTACCTAATACGAAAATGTTTGCTTTTAAAATATTAAAATCGAAATGTAATAAACCGGAGTATCAAAGGACCCGACCATGAATTGAGAATAACAGCGACATTATCAGTTTCTGGACGAGAAATCCGATTTCATGTGAGAGCGGTTGACATATTATTAATAATGAATATTTCTGAATTCTCTTTGCCTCTTTTTCTGGGGTTTGATTTATTCATTACCAGAGCAAAATTTAAGAACCAGTAAATAAGTGTATAATTTAAGTGTTTACCGCTGCCAGTAGGAGAAAATTTCAAAACGCGTGTAACCAATATCTCTTTAATTCGGCAAACTACGGTGAGAAACTTGCTTCGACCACCTCTTCAAGCATCAGGTATATGACACAAAAGTTTAACCTCAACAAAATCCTAGAATAATTCCAAAATAGGATCGAAAAGTAAATAATGAGTTTTGTTTTGATCTCTCCCGCTGGAGTGTGTTGATTCAAGTCTGGTTCAAGTTGAAATTAATATGTTATAGGTGGATCATTTTTCAAAAACGTCTCGGGGGTGAGGACCCCGGTGAATCTCTCTGCCCGCTTGTGGTGAGAAGCTGACTGATCATTCGAGATGAAATCTCATAAACACTTTCTCAGTAAACTTGGATGTCCTTTTATAGAATTTCAAGAATCTAAAGTCGTAAAGTTACCATAGAACCATTCATGGGGAGATTTTTGCCGGGAGACCCAAGACTACCTTACTTTGGTAAGCTAGACAAAATCTCAATTTTATTTGGGGGATGAAGCCTACATAGGTTTGAGACTTGTGCGTGGGTGATGAGTTGGATGCTGGTGATTTATGAGTTGGACCTACAGTTTTAGATGGGTTCCAAACCACTGGGAAGTGATTTAAAAGCAGAGAACAGAGTATTTTTTGCTGACCAATCCAATCGGTCGCCCTTACAAAGAGGGCCCAGGAGGTCAAATGAAAGGAGTTTCAACCAAGTGAAGAATTATCAATAAGGAGAGAGTTGATTAAGATTAAATTAGAACATCAACGAACCTCTGCAACATTCCAATGGGAAACTTCATAGTTTAAAATTTTTAGCACTTTTACATTATTTATTGTAAATTACTTCTAAAGCCAGTTTATTATTTTTAGCATTGTTGTTTGATCCTAATAATCAATGTTTGTAAAGACACTTTTAATAGTCTTTCTTTTGAATACTCATTGTATCTCTTCTGATACATATGACTTAAAACTAGAATGAATGCTCTTCTTCAACTTAAGTTCAAATATGAATTCGGAACTTAATAGGTAATTCATTTCGGGATATTTACCAATTTTAGGGTTTAATTATTTATTTATTTATTTATAATACATACTTAAACATTACAAACAATAGAGGCTTACAGCAAACGCCAAAACAAACCTCATTGAATAATACATTAGATTGACTAAAAACAAACAAGGAAATCACAAAAAAAATTTAAACGCTAAGCTAACAAAGAAATAAGTCGAAATACATACAATAAGAGATTACCTTGGAACATTATACACAAAATTAATAACAATTAATGAGATAGAATCAGCAACGACTGAGGCGGTGAGGTTATTATGGGTGGGGAAAGGGCGCAAAAATGAGTACTTGCCCCTGAATAACCTAGCTACGTCCCTGGTAAAAACTTTGATCAATAGGATTCTCAATTCGACTGCAAGGAAGTCAATACCACGTTTCAAGAGTCCAGAAACTTCTATTCAAGGACGACCAACAGCATGCAAGGAAATAAATTCGGGGCCCTCTTTTTTCAAGAACACGACCTTTTTTGCAAAATTATCTGGCTCAGGAAGTGTATTCGGGTGCCCTCTGTATGTCCTTTGTTTTCGAGATTGGGGTCCTTTGGGGCCCTCTTGGTCGGGGGCCCAACGGCAATGCCCTGACTGCCCATGCCTAGCCACGGCCTGATTTCAATAACATTCTGTTGGGTCCTTAATGAAAATATACACAATCTCATGTTCTAAATATTTTATTTTTTTGCAGATTAGTTTCTTCTTTCTTGCAGATTCGACATCTAATGATATTGGACAGCCTGAAAAATCAAAAATCAATGCATGCACAACCTTGTAAACATGGGATGAGAATTGTGAGCTCTTCAGAGATAGGTAGATTTATATTGCCTACGTTTCCCCTGTCCACATTTTCTATAAGTTTTCTCCTGTCACATTACATGACACGGAGCGTGAGTGATTTCAGTGGAATTTTTCAATTATAATTATTGTTTGGATGATTGGGAGTCGACGGGTTATCTGATACGGATAAAAATGAAACCTATGACTTCGCACACGGTGTGTGAAGCCATTGTTCTCGCCAAGTAGCCTAACTTAAAAAAATGATGACACCATTGGTCCTTTTGGTTTATCTACTCTGTTATGCAAAAATAGAGTTAGCCGATTTTATTACTAACATCAGTTGTTAACAAGTTATCAAACAAAATACAGACTTTATTCTCCTTGCACCCTCCCTCCACTCCACTTACATTACACAAACAACCTCTTTACTGCTGCCCATTACGCAGAATTCTCTCATTTGTGTTTGATCTCATTCTCATTATCGCCTTATGCAAATAATTTTTGCCGAAACTGGGTCGATGAGTATGGAGATGATTATAACAGAAAGTGGGTTAAGGAGAAACTGCACTGCACGTACATATTATGAGAACAATCGTGTTTAAGCCAATCCTAACTTCTTGAATGAACTGAATTTTAGTTACTATTGTAATAATTATTATGAATAGAGGAAAAATTGTTTTAAGCGATCTATACAAGGAGATAATAAGCGGAAAGTTTTTGAAAAACATAATTTAAGTAGATACAGAAAGAATCTGCGCACCCTGGAACTTATTACAGCTTACCCTCCTATCATTATACCCTCCTTTTATGCTTCAAGATCTTTGTTTTCAATAATTCTCCCATTTAAAATTATGAAATAAATTTTTCTTCTCCCTCACTTCCATTCATTATATTAATTTTATTATGGATTGGCAGTAGCCGTGTGGCCTGGCGTCCTAGTCCAAAGATCCTAGGTTCAATTTATTCCAGGTCACCAGTGGCGTAGCCAGGGGGGCCCATGGGGCCCAGGCCCCCCCCGAAATTTCATAAATGAAAAATTCTCAAATAAATAATAGATAAGGACTTGTTAAAGCCAAAGGGTTCTATCTGTTTTGTAATATTATAACGAACAGAATACAGAAACCCTGTTTGTGTAATAGATACAGTTATAGTCAGATTAATGCATTTTTCTTTATTTTTCCTCAATATTTACTCATATAGAAACTTGTTAGGTGCTCAAATGGATAATTTTGATTTAAAATGAGCTACGAAATCGAATGAAACATGTTGGAAAACTGTGACAACCATAATTATTTATTACATTGAATAAAACGCAATTTTTCAAGTTTGAAATGGATTAACATTGTTTATTATTGATAAATCACCTTTTTGAATAAACTCATCTTGTAGAAAATTTAGTTTTGAAGTTAAAATGCAGTATAAACCACTAGCCTGAACACACCCAAAGTTCATAAAATTGGGTTTTTATAAATGAAAACACACAAATAAATGCAAGTTCTATGCAAGCGTGCAAAATCAGTATGCTATGATAAAAAATTCCGATTTCATGAATTTTGGGTTGGGTGCGTTTTAGGCTAATGACATAAATTATATGAAACTTATAATAATTAGTATTAATTTTGAGATTCAGTACATAAGTTAAGTATGGTTAGTTCCAATTCAAGGGTTTTGACTCAAAATAGTCACAGATATCGGTATATCAAGCTTTATCATTTCAAACCTGGCCACCTAGGTTCTTGGGTAGTAATTTTTCAAAAATTTCTTTTGAAATTTAGAGCCCAACAAGTTGTCTAGATTAGCTTTTTACACCACTAAATTTAAAAAAAATCCGGACCCTCCTATAACCCAGACCCCCCCTTGGTGAGCCCCCCCCCCCCGAAATCCAATCCTGGCTACGCCACTGCAGGTCACTAACGTGTTTCAGAGGACACTTTCAACCTGCTGGGCCAAAGCTATTAAAAAACGTTCTTAAATTTCGCCTGAAGTCCTAAACTTCACAAGTAGGATCTGAAAACTCTGACACCAAACCTGAAACAGCCATTTCAAACGGTAATATTATTATCATATTCTGCTTTGTATTTTTTTTTCTTTTCGGAGGATGAAGCCCACATAGGTCTGAGACCTGTGGGTGGGTGATGAATTGAATGATGGTGATTGATGAGTTGGACTTTCAGTGGGTTCCGAACCACCGGGAAGTGACAGCAGAGAATAGTCTTTTTTGCTGGCCAATCCAACAAATGATTGAGTCCAAATTCAAAAAATGATGAATCCAACAAGTGATTTTACAGCAGAGAATAGAGTCTTTTTTGCTGGCCCTTAACCTACAAAGAGCGCCCAGGAGTTTTGTAGCTTATCTCTGATTGAAGAGATACCTGCTACGGCACTTGGCCATCACTTCAATAACATTGTAATCAATTAGTATGTGTAGGCTACTTTTAATACAATCAGACAGGGTATATTTCATCAATGAAAATGGGGAAAAATACTGAGGTATATGGATATATTTTACCTGAGAGATACTCGATAATCACTGTACTCTGGCCTAGCATTAGAGCTTAACACTAGTTCAATGTTTTTCCGCCTTCAACTTCCAGACTATGATATTTTTTGGTTTGCATGAAAATCAGTTATTGAGAACTAGGTTTACTTCAAAACCCATTAATTTTGATCAAATACTTTTATATTAGTACAATAATGTTATAGAATACAATACAAAATTATATTCCTGAATTTCCTGTTCCATGACGATCTGCGTTGTTAATATTATTTTTTCAAGTGAATTCAACGACTTGCAGTCAGTTATATTTGACTGCAAGTCGTTGAATTCACTTAAAAAGTTAACAAAATTATAGTTGAATATTATTATTATTATTCGCTCAATAAGTGGTATAAACATTATTGTAGATGTGATGGGATGCAATAAAAAATACTAAATACAATGAGAAAAATCCATTGTTATCGTTAAGTTCGATTATTAAAAAAATAATAATAGAAAAAATAAATAAAACTCGTATCAGAGACATTGACATTATATTGTACTAGAGCAACCCATGCTTGACCACTTTACGATAACCCATGCTTCGGGCGAAGTATCGTATCAAATTGATCACTCATGTTTGAAATTATTGCAATGGACTTGAGTAAGTTAGTTACAATAGTTTAATCTTAGATGTAAGGCAAGAGCCTATTCAATGACTAAAATTTCAAGATAATCATTGTGATCTAAACGGGCGTCACCAAGGTGGGAATGGATATTAGTAGTAAACAAACAAACTAAAACCAGCAAAAGTTAAAGAGATTCACTTTAATTTTTTATTGATCGAGCCAAAACCATGCGATTTCTTCATCTTCTGTCAATATTAAGCTTATTAATACTTAAGAATTTCATAAAACACTTTAGAGCCAATTTTTATAAAATCGCTGTGTGGCAGTAATATACCACATGAAGCATTAACCCCAGATGATGTAGTGTTGATGTAATTGTATTTTCCTAAAACTGCTCGTAAAGTAGTTCTTTATGTACTGAAAACTAATTGTAAAATACCTCTTTACTGCTCCGCAAGCGGTAAAGTACTTTATCTACGACCATGTCATAATGTATACATTACAGTTTCACAATTGATGCCAAAACAGCTGTCTTTTCGAAATGCTTTTTGAAACCCGTTGCATAATGAGCTCATTATAGTACAGGTTCTACATTATAACACGGGTTCTGGACCAATCAGAAGCATTTTTGATGGAATCAATATTGTGAACTATATTGAATATTAACTATCAGCTGATTTGATCAAACTGCTACACCAGCTGCTTTAACCTAACAACCTACTATAACTTCTCGTATTTGAGATGAGAGGTTAGGTATCTCTGACAGCCACAGGTAAAATGAAATTGTTTTAATTAAATGTATACTAGTGGTCGTAGATAAAATAGTGTATGCAACGATTTTATTTGGCCATTAAAGCACTGGTGAGATATTTATAACACTCGCATTCGCTCATGTTATAACTTACATCTAACTCGTGCCTTAATAAGGGTCAAAATAAAATCGTTGCATAAACTACTATTTTACACTAGATGTTTTTCAATTTTTTGGAGTCTAATGCCAGGTTTCTGAGTTGTTCATTAAGTTTAATGGATCATTAACTCACAGCTGGAGCAATGGGTTAACAATAATGTAACAATGCCCAGAAACCGGGCATAAGCAAAATAGCTGAATCGGCCAATAGATCAGTCACAACAACATTGTTCCGTAAACACTTTGGCATTCATTGTTATTAATGGTCTACATACACTTACACATTCTGCATAGAAAATAGAACGCATACCGTACCATGATTTAATTCAATTTTATCTTGGAATTTAATGTAATTGCCGAATTTCGTGTTTCACTAGTTATTTACGGGTAATTGTACAACTAAGTTATGCAGTCAAATATTTGAGTACGGTACTGTAGGTGCACCGATGTTGGAACCACGAAGTCCGAAATGGCCATCTGCTCATTTTAATTTTCTACTCAAATATTTGACTGCATAGTCGTTCAATTACTCGTAAAATTGATGTGTATTTTGGGTTTGAATGACCTAATCTTATTAAGAAAAAAGTACGGTATGTTAATAAAATTAAATGGTTAATTAGATAAAACCAATGAAACTATAGGCAGCCCAAATTTCTAGTTTTTGGTTTGATCTCTCAGCTCTTATATTATGAAATAAAAGCTTGGGTTATAATTTTGTTAGATGAGTGAGTCAACTTCATTTTGATGTGAGAAACTCTTAAAACTTGAAGGACGTGAGAATTGCAGGATATGAGTCAACTGCAACCGAAATATAACTTATTAGCTACCGTAGCCTACTGTAGTATTTTTAGTAGGTAGGAGTTGAGAATTTGCTTTCAGCAAGTGATTCAACTCCTTTATCTAAAACTCTTCATTTGACGTCAACTTTTAACATTTTTCACTGAATCGGAATTCCAAAAAATCGAATCTATTATTAAGCTGGAGACAAATTTAGAATAGCCGTGTTTAAACTAAGCTCTGAGTTGTATTTCTAGACATTGCCACATTTTGGAGAATGAGATTCCTCTCTTGCCATATTATAAGAAATGACAGGCGAAAGAAAGAATGTCCTGGAATTATCTTCGCTTCCTAATTTGAGCTCTCTTGCAAATTTCAGCAGCATTTTTGCAAAACAACTTCTTAAAATAACTGAGATGAAGTGATTGATTAAAACCATTATTCAATTTTGCCAAATATATTCAACTGACTGATATTCCAAGCACCTCAACGTCAATGAGAAGGTCTGGGTTCGATTCTCAGCGCTGAAAAAGTTTCAACTCAAACTAATATACAATTTTGTTATAGGTTTCAACACTAAAATAATGCTGGCAACACTTAAAAGTTGCACTCGAACTTTATTTACACAATTAAGTAACAGCAGACACTAATAAGTATTTATCACACAAGAAAATAAAGAGAAGAAACAAACAGTACAATAACTTTCAACTAACAATGAAAACAAAATGAATATTTCTATAACAAAATTCATTACTGTCCAAAACTAGTCAATAGGCCAATCAATAAGTGTCCAATAAACTCAAGTGTTCAATAACTCAATATTTACCTAAGCACTTACTTATCACAATTATTGTCACACTTAAAATTCTGAATCTCAATTGCACTGTGGACTACTCTGTACTGCCACAAACAGAAAAATGTTGACTGCCACAAAATGAACTTGCTATCAGGAGATCCGAATTAAGACTGACTGGCTGCTGACAAGGACAGCCCTTTTTATAAGTTTGTATTGTTCCAGAGAGTTCTATTCCTGATCTTTCTATTGAAACTATATTGTCAAAATATATAAGCTGTTATCTAGGATACCCTCGAAAATGCTAGAAGCATATTTGACAAATAAGAGTGAAGGAGAGCATAGAAACAAAGAGAGAAAGAGAAACAACAAGCGCCTCAACTGCTTATCTGAATGTAAACATAGCATAATTGGGAAGGCGACTGTTGACGACACCCAAGCGCTTGAAGGACGTTTTCCTCTTCGTTTGAGCCCTGTAACAAACATTACATCGGATATTAATTACAGTAGTTAAAAAATATTATTCAATCTTCAATGAGAACTCAAATCCATATTCATGCTAATAAATGTTTCCAACAGGAGCAGGATATGATTTGAAGAGATTGGCATAGATTTGTATTATCATTCTCATTGAATAACACTTTCTCATTGTGTCATAAAATTTGTATTTTTAAATGCACAACTATTCGAATTTTTCTTTAATCTTTGGAAAAACTTCATTTTTAAAAATAATTATTTCAGTTATTGAAAATATTTATTTATGATTGTCAGGGAAATAGAATAAATGCAAAACAATGTGATTCGTTTTTTTAACTGTTAACTGTTCGTTTCGAACTATGAGGTTCTTTTTCTAAAGAAGAACCTCATAGTTTAAACGCGTCCGCTGCGACTCAAAAAGGTCAGTTCTGTACAGCAAGATTCTATGTATGGTATTAATAGTTATACTGCAGTTTACGAAAATTGATATTCACAACAATTAATTTTTTGAAGAAAAATTATCATGCTTGAGCATCTAGAGATCTAGAGCATGCATCCCCTCAAATTCGCTAATATTTATGAATAGCTGCAAAAGAGGTCATTACAGTTTGCAATCAGCTTTGGAGAATAAATACATGCTGAAATGAACTAAAAGATCATTGAACTGGAACTAGTTGTGTTTGTTTACAAACTACATTGGTGATCCAGATCACCTAATTTATCATCTATGTCACAACGATAAAATGATTACCATTTGGCAAACTTCCAATCACAGATTCGTCGAGTGCTGCAACAAAGTAAAAGTTTTTGGCTGCGATGCCAAATAATGAAGTGCAAAAAATAGAAAACTAAAGAGAAACTAACGATTACAATAATTTCAATAATATGAAGAAGATGAAAGAAGTAAAAGAAGGAGGTAATGTAAATTAGTAGTCTGTAAGCCATAAGAAAAGCACAGACACCCTTATTTGGAGCACAATAATAATTATGATTGTTAAATTGCCTGATATTAGTATGATAATCAACTAATCGCTGACACCAGATCAGGTCTGACACCGGACCTGAGCAAGCCCGGTTCCACGATGTTATTTATTTATATCTATAATAATTATGATTGCATGACTATTGGAAAACTTTAAGATTATTTCAACTTTAATGACACCTCATGTAATATGTGCAAGATTCCTAGAATTTTTAAAAATTATGATTGTTGGCAAGGACGATTATCTGCTTTGTAAAGAAATTTATATTCAAAGAGAACTAATTCTATGACTAACAATATGACAATTTTGATGGTTAGTTTACAATATGAGGACCTTTTATTAAATTGAGACGTCAATTTCTCAACAATTTTATTAAGAGCTTTGTAGAATAAGAACTGAGAACTTGTAAATTGAGCTCTGGCCAAATGAGCCACAGAACACAAATCACGTACCGGTATCAATAATAATTATTATTAAGGGCTCGGCAAGGGCTTAATAAAATTGTGCCGTTGTCCGTCCGTCTGTGTTAGAAAGGAAAATTCTACTCTTGAAACTTGGTATATAGCTTCCTCATAGTCCAAGTGAGATCGCTATTGACTGGTATTGGGGGTCGAATATAAAAATAATTATAATGTAAAACAAATTTACAATGCAGGGTTAGTTTTGGCTGGGGAAAATCAATACATTGGTCAGCTGGTGCTGACGCTGGACTTGGTGCTGTTTACATTTGAAAATCAAAACATGATGCTTAGAGCAATTATCTACTCAATTTTTACAGTGCAAGTGACGTTTCAATTTTTGATTGTGTTCAAATCGTATCTCAAAATATTTTAAATCGTCGAATTAAAAAGACAGAGAAAATATTGAGGCATGATTAGGCTTACCATATTTTTCCAACCCCAATTCCGGTATTTTTCCAGAGAGTAAAAAAGTAGTATGAAATATATTGAACAAGCTTGTTTTGGATGCATTTCTTTTCTACAAGAATATATTACCAATATTAAGTGCTTGTTTGGATTAAATAATAATAATATCATCTGTCTTTTGAAACAGAAACAATTTATTTTGATGCTGAAGAACCATCTTGTTTCCACTAATATAATAAAAACTTAAAAAACACTTTCAAGTGGAAATTATGACTCTCGTTAAGGCGTGACGGCCGTTTCACTCTGTTGTCAAAAGGATCGTGTACGTGTCATAATTTCCACTTAAAAGTGTTTTCAAGTTTTTATCAATTTATTTTCTATGGTCTAAATACAAAAATAATTATTGTAATACTATGTATATCAATCCTATCAGAATGAGACTATTATAATAAATTAGAAATAAAATTAATTTTTTATTGAGCTGAAAAAATCAAGAACAAGAAAGGGAAAAGGTTGTGAAATTTTACTGTAAAAAAAGATTGCCAATACTGTACTTCCACTTTCCACTTTCTTAAGCTTCCTTTCTTCAGGCAAAGATACCAATTTAAGTTTCAATTTACTGATGCTATTGCAGGTCAATGTTTGCTCATCAAACGTGTTCTATCGAAAACTCCGAAATATAATTTGAACATTGAGCACGACCACTGTTGTTTTCACAGCATTTAAGAAACTGAAGCTCAAGTTGAAGTTTTTTAGTAAACGTACACGTATATTTTCTTTTTGGACCCATTGTAAGACCAAGCAAAAAAACTAAAACACCAATTAAATTGAGATTGAATTCCAGCCGTCAGGCTCCAGTATGCATGACACGTTGTTTGCTCATCGCTAAAGATTGTTTACATTGCTCGTTCACATTTTTGTACAGTCGTTTCTATAAGTCAAGCCATTTCAGCTTATTTTAACTTTATGAAAAAACATTACAATATAGACATTCTTTTTAAAATAGAGGAAAATTTTCCCTGTTTCACCATCTCTCCTAAAAATCCCAGAGATGAATCAATCCCGGATTTTTTCTTGGAGACAAACATGAATCCCGGAATTACCAGGCTAATCCCGGAGATATGGTAAGCCTAGGCATGATACATTATGAGATCTGTTGAAGAAGTGACAAAACTCTTTTCAAGAACTGCCAACGTGCTTTTTTGTGAGTTGGGAAGCAAATGACGAAATAATAGTTTTTTCCTACAGTTATCTAACAAAGCGGCTATTATTTATGCACTCATTATAGTACGCAAAACAGCTGATTCCTGCATTCTTTTACTTTGCCGCACTCCAGCTGACTTTGCCACACTCCAGGTGTGCCAACTGAAGAAAAATTTTAATGTGTGACTCATGCTAAAAGTATCTTTGCTTGAGAAACTATTCCGCACTCGCCTCCAGCTCGTGCGTAATGCATTTCTCTCGTGCAGTAAAGAACTACTTTGCACTCTAGTAACACAAATAACTATTGTGTAACTGGTGCGCAAACTTTCATGCATGAGAGAAATGCTTTAGACACGAGCTGAAGGCGAGTGCGGAATAGTTTCTCAAATGCAGCAGATACTTTCAGCACGAGTTACACATTCAATTTTTCCTTCAGCTGGCCCAGCTAGAGTGCAGCAAAGTAAAAGCGTGCAAGAATCAGCTGTTTTGCGCACTCATTATGTGCATAAAAAGCCGCTTTGTTAGATAACTATAGGGAAAAACAGTTAAATGGTGCATATTCCTTACAGCACACGTGATAATAATAATAATAATTTTAATCGGGTCCTTGGATACTCCGTTGTATTGGTTTATTATAATATTCATTATAAAAGCGTACAAAGTGACACCTTTGTTTGAAATACTGATCACTGACTGGAAAATTATACTGACAATTAGATAGACAGAGTCAGAGCTAAACTCTCAGAGGACTTAATTTGAAAAAAAAAAGATTCGTGATTAATGATTGATAAGACATTTTCAAACGCAATGATTTTTAATCCTTCTTAAGACATAATTATCACAAATAATAAAAATTAAAACATACTAGGAACATAATAAAAAACATGTACTTTCCTAAACAGTGTAACCAATACTATCACGATAATTATTCACAATAAGGCCGCAATCATGAGATACAAATAAATATTACACTAATATAAACATTTGAAAGCATGAAAAATGATTCAATTAATAATTATAATAAGCTTTCTCCACATTCAGTTCAAATATTATTTGCTCACAAACGTTTTCAGGAAAGTTTACAGCTATTAAAAAACATCAAATTGTGCACTTTTCACAAAATTGCTTAACATTGCTTCTACTCTTATTCTAACTCCATGACCACAAAGTTTCATAGAATTATTCATTTATGAGCTTTAAAATGAAAAATATGAATTCCATGCATTTGTAAACAAGCTAATTTGAATGTTGAATGATTGTCTGAATACATGATCAATTAGTTATGAAACAAATTAAAGAAAGTCCACTCAAAATACACAGTTTTAGGAAAACGTCCACACTGCTGTTTTCTCTCATCAAAATAAAGATGATTGAAGTTGTTGCAGCTAAAATTCATGGTACTCATTCAGGAATCTCTAGTGCAGTGGCGCACCCAGGACCTGAGGTCTTTATCGAAAGTTTGATATTTTTCAAGCAAATTGACTGTGCTATATCAGGTTGATACATTTCATGTTTTCACATTAATTAGTTCAAATAGAATAATATTCATAACATCGTTACAGCACTAGGAAGTATCTTAGGAATGCTATAGATATAAATCGTCTAAACGGCTTAGAAGCATTAAACATTCATCAGAAATTGAAGTCACTAGCGAATAGGTAAATATAGCAGGTTATTGCAGTTATCTATATCAATTACTTATTCTGAATCTCTAGGGCAATTTCATGTGGTGAATTAAGTGGGTTTGATGTTAAAAAGCTGAGAAATTTAATAAAAAATTGTTACTAGTCTTTAACTACCTTAATTATTAAGGTATTCTACAAATTACGGATAAATGAGCAAAAATTGTCGATTTTTTGAAAACTAGCAGACAGCTCGCTATGTTCGCCTTGTCTCCCTAGGGAAAAATTCAAAGAACTAAGTCAGTAGGCTCTCTTCACTTACAGCTGTCGGGGCCCCTAGTGATGGGAAGGAAGCGTTTGAGCAAAATTTTCAAAATAATTTATTCTTGATCTTTGAAACTTTTTGAAAGCTATTCTTGGGCTTGAGAAATGGTAATTAACTATTTTATTATGGGCCCAAATATTGAAAATCACTGGTTTTCAATAATTGTCATTTTTGTGTATTTTCAGGGAATATTTTGTAACTCTATCTCACCACGCGTTTCGAGCCTCAACCCAACATGTGTACCTAATTTCAACATTGTTGTTTAAGAGATAAACTAAAAGAAATCGCCCTTCCCCAAACAAAAAGTCAGGGTACGCTCCTACTGAAGTGACTTAATTTATGTATTATATTGAGGTTTTATGTAAAATGAGCTGACAAAATCGAATAAAACTTGTTAAAAGTCTGAAACTATCATGATTATTGAGCTATTTATAAATTACACAGAAATGGCTTTGAAAACAGGGTGTCTTAAAGTTTAAAATAGATCGACTTGATTATCAGAACACCAATACTTTTTCCCAACTAGACTTGTAGACAATTGGAACTCTGAAAATAAAATATCAAATCACTTAATAGCTAAAAACATACCCAACGCTCATAAAATCAGTTTTGTTAGATAAAAGGCAATGCTTTAGCACGGTTGCTTTCAGCTAGCCTTGTATGTTTTGAACCCTTAAAACCAAATTGCATAAACTTTGGGTACATTTTAGGCTATTGGGTGATCCAACATTTTAATTTCAAAATTAAATTCTCAACAATTTTGTTGTGAAAATGTTCTGTTTATAGAGAAATAAACAAGTAAATCTCCTTCCAAGTTGAAAACCCCCTGCTTTAAAACCCAGTTTTGAGTAATTTATAAATATCCTAATAATTACGGTAGCTAAAGAATTTCAAAACGTTTTATTCGATTTCTCATGAAGCCTATTCAAGCTGCCAACTTAGCCACCCTTATTTCTTTAACTAAGCGTTTCTGGACCTTTGTTTATGAACCGTCTTCTGTATTTTGATGAGACGAATGAGTTTGCGCAGTATGGCAAATTCCTGCTGAAACACTCTGTATAATATAACCTAAGGATGTGACTGCCACATACCGTACTAGGACAGCATTAAGCACCGAATTTTAAACTAGACAGCAAATCAACAACTGATACATTCGAGTAGAAGTAAAAAATCTATTATATAAAAACAATACAGTCTTCGACAATTTTATTGTGAGCATGTTCTCAACTTTTGAGCACGTCTATTAGTAGAACTAGTGATAAATGTTAGAATTTTTTGATCCAATGATAAATAGAAAACGAATGATTCCTGGTCACTAGGATTGAAACCGCGAATTGCTTGTTACTTGGAGCATACTACTTAATAAACAAGTAAACTGTAGATCTTCGTGTCATAATACTAGCATAATATCAATTAATCGTAGTGTTATAATTATGTGCATTTTTGAATTTTGCTGTAAACTTTCTGAAACAATACATTTTTCAACTGCAATGAAAAATCTCCAAACATAAATGAATCTAACTACATAACTGGACACAGGTGAGTTAAACAGCAATATTTAGACTAATTACACACATTCTAAGTGTGGAATACTTACAATTTATACGCTTAAGAAAGTATTATTATTATTTGGTAACAAATAAAAACTTGATCAAATATAAAAAGTGAGTTACAAAATACTACTCTATGATACATAGTCTATGATAATTTACATAAATAACAAGCAAAACACGAATGTAAGAAAAATTAATGGCACCACATTTCATGAACCAGTGAAGACGTAAAGTGGAATTTGATCCAAGTTACGTATTCGAAATTTCTATCAACTACAAGTTCTTGTCTTGAACAATAAATAATATACATTTTAAAGATAATATAACACATACTTTTCAATTAGTAATATTATTATTCATCGACTGGAAAAATCTACAAGTGGTAGTAAGAATGACTAAAATATGTCATGATTTGATTTGATTTATCACGAATTTTTAAAATAGCCTTATTTGAAATTTCTATGTAAATGCCTGACAACAATATTTTCTAGTCTTTAATTCTGCACAATATGCATGTATCATATGAATTAATTATGAATGATGATATAAAATTAGAGAACGGTTGTCTTCTTAACTATGCAAATATTCATATACAGTACGGTACTGATACATTTAATAATATAAGTGAGAATGAAAAATAAGCACAAAAGAATCATGTCATGAAAAGACTGCCACAAACGATGAAGTTAAAAAAGCCTGAATCAGGCAAATAACGGGGGGGAAATGGCAGATTGAACTTTCAACAAACATCAATTAAATAAGATTTATTAATTTTCGATATTCCTTTTGATGCCAGAACTAATTTATGTAATAACGAAATATATATATAGATGAAACAAGAGTTAATAAAAATAATGAAAGAGTTAGATAATATGATCTGTTTTAACAGGTGACAATAACACATTTTACAACTGCAATGAAGAATCTCTCAATATAAATCCAAATACAAAAGTGGAAACTTTTGCCTTACAATAAAATAATAGAGAAGTTTCACACTAGCAGATTCAATGACTGGTGGTGAAATTTATTCATATTTGAGAGAACCCTCCTACATACTCGTACTAGCACCAAACTGGACAGCTCCGAAAATTTGATAAATTACAATTGATCTCTTAAAAAATAGTTACATTTTTTGATGAATTTCTTATACATAAGTAGAACAAAAATAAATTTCAATTTCATGATTGATATTCTAGATATAGAGCAAAAACAATAGCATTAACATAAGCTTAAGAGTTTGCAGCGGACAATAAAATACGGACTGAACATCCAACAACCCATTAACTCTAATGAAGACTAACTTCCGGGATTGATCTTTGAATTTTTAGTGTTTTTCAAAAATAATATTAATCAAGAATTTCTTTAAAAATGTCACCATATTAATGGTGAATTGATTTACTATATCAAATCGATACTCAATGATGAATGAGTAAATTAATGATTCACATGAGAAGAAACGTATACTAGTATTTTTTGAACATGAAGAAACAAAAACTTCATTCTTATAGATTTTGTTGGGGAGCTTGTTAATCAAATGAAACCTTTTTCTTATTCGACAAGTTTACAGATTATCCAGAAATTTTCAAATTTTGTATTTACTTTATTGGTTAATAAGAAATAAAGTATTATTTGGACACTGAATATTTCATTATTATAAAACCGAAAACATTGACTAAATTCTCATTAACTATTATTTATATTTTATGTAATTCAGTACCTTACATGGGCAAGAATAGATCGGAAATATTATCCCTTACTAATCACGTTTAAAAAATACCATGAAGCTTGCCTGAAAAATCAAATAAGTAAGTTCTACAATAAATTTCTCGAGCAAAACAATGATTTTACTTGGATACAGTACATTCATAGACTATAAATCTCCAACTTTTGTAAAAGCTATCTGTACCAAAAAAACATACATGCTTGGTCCAATGACGTCATTGTCAGGTTTGTAAATAATGATTACCAGAAATGATGAATATTATGCAATAGCTGATTTAAAGAACCTAGTTCTATCAGCTATTGACAAGAGAATTTTCCAATACATTAATTCCATATATTACATAAATTACCATTGGAGTTGAGAATGTTACAGAGGAACAGTGAGATTCGAACAAAATTAAAAGTCTATTTTATGAGAATAAATGATTTAAGCTAAAAAAAAATATTTATTAATGAAGGTTAGAGTTGTTCAATAAAAAATAAGAAACACATTATGATGTAGAAAATAGGAGTGTCAAGTGAGTATTAAAGTGTATCCCAGAGTGATAAGTGTCAATGAGTGAAGAGCGATACCATATTGATTGGTTGTTCAAGTGACTTGATTTTTTACGGTGCAATAGACAATAGACAGATCAATGGATTACAAAGAAAATATAATGGGCTATATACAGTTATATAGATTACGAAAAGGAATCTATTGTTATTCATTGTTGAATTTGATTGTAATATAATTTCTTAATAAAATATCCCTCAAATAGCTTACAGCTAGAGGGATACTATTGCATTGTGTAATGTTCAAATAAATAAATAAAAATAAATAAATAAAAATAAATACGGATTTACAAAGTTACGCAAATAACTTTCTTATAAAAATAGATAATTTTGAATGAAGCCAGAGTCAGTTACGTAAACCTGATGATAATAAATGAACTTAAAGATCCTTCTCAATCGGCTCCTAATGTAGAATTATTGATTTACATTTAACATGAAACCGTGTGTGAAAAATTGATGAAATATGAAAACAAATTTAGACAATGCCTCCTAGAAAGCTTGCTAAATAGTTAGTGAAACTAGAAAGAAATTTCTCTTTTTTCGACAAATAGTATATCCCAGCATACACAAATAAAACCCCTATCATTGGGTTTGTTGGAAATCAAAAATTGAATACTGTTGAAGGACACACATAAGCTCTATATCGGTTTTTTAACCCTGCAAGTACAATAGAATGAATGTGAACTAGTAAACTTGTGCTTACTTTTGGTTGGTACATCGGTGGCACACAGAAAAAACTGATCATTACTATTTCCAAGATTTTTTTACTGTGCATTACAGAGATGGAATTAGCTTATCATTGAATCATGAACATTTAAATAAATCGTATACTATTTATTCCTAATAAATAGTATAAACGGTAGGTAAGAGATTTTATAGCGTTTCTCTCTTGTAATAGGTTTTATAACAGAGAAAGAATAAAAACTTTCTCAGAAGTTCCAAGAAAGATCCAATTTGATTGTTTCTTAGTACTATTCAAGAAAATATAGGATTTCGGGTGAAACAGAACCATAGTTTAATCCTCTAAAGCTTAAAAGAAAAATACGCTATCACGAACAATTAAAGCTCAAAATATAATTCACTAATGTATAGAATTATAGGATACTGTAGAAAGCTGCTCCATTTTGATTTTGTAAAATCACTTGAAATCAAAATAAGATTCTCAGTTCTTTAAATGACTCTCATATGGATAAAGCAACTATCTGATTAGAATAATGATTCTTAGGCTATTATCATCATAGCTCAGCAATTCTTACAATGAGAAAAGTAAGTTTTAACCAATCTTATAAATAGAGATAGATCTATCTACTACGTAGAAATCTCTAATTTATTTTGTTTTCGCAAAATCCTTTCTGTAAATTCACCGTTTGAAGACCACTATCAATATTGTTCATCTCGACAGGCATGGTTGTCTTCTTAAGCTCAAATGGTCTTCTCTTGATTCCGGTATGGTACTTTTCACCTTACAGATCTAAAGGCAGTGATCTACGGTATCTGCAATGGAAAATTCATCATGGTGAGTTTTCTCTATTGTTGACAGCTAACAGAATTTTATTATTCTTGCAATATTTTTCTTTTAATAGTACATAATTATAGTGCATTTTGGTTGCAGTTAGTATTATTTTGCATCAATATTGAGAATGTCTTTTTTGAATTCAAGTAACAATAACTATGAACAATGTAAGAATGTGATGGCAGATACCTTATTATTAGAAAAATTTGAAGTAAACTATTTTACTATATGAGGGGACCAATACATAATAATGGACTATTCTACACTAGTGATGGATTTACACACTCACGAATTATCAAATATCCAAAAATACGGATATTATCATGCAATGTTCAGGAACCAACACTGGTTTGAAAATATTTGAAATTGACTTCTCAACCCTCAACAAATGGTTCCCTGTCTACTGAAAAATAAGTAGATTAAATCAGCACCAGAAAAAACCTTGGCAGTATCCAGAAAAGACAACATTTGGGAGAGGAAATACTGTAAAATTCAATACTGCGAGTGCTCGACTGAGAAAACATCAAACAAGTAACCCACATGGAGTAAATGATTTTATTCCGTGGAAACAATGATATTATTGAAATTGGAAACATTTCTCTCAAATTCCATATTTTCTCTAATTCGTAGGAAGGTGATAACGCTATCTTCCAGAAGACATTTTACTATCAGTTTAATGGTAATACCTTCGATAAACGAAATCAATTCGAAATCAAAATAATATAACAGTTCAGTCACAAGAGGTTTAACGTGGGGAAAAATAGTAGCCATGGAATTATTCGCTCATTGTTCTTTGGGTCCTAGGTCATTAAAGGCTCTCTACAATCTTTAATGTACTAAAGCAAGAATAAATATACTCCTTACATGCTCCTACATTGGGGTCCTAGGTCGTTAAGGACTCTACAATTCTTAACGTACTAAAACAAAAAATGAATGTATACCTTACATGCTCGTAAACAGTAAAATAGAAATATTTGAAACAATGAGAATTGCATAAAATACAGTACAGACTTTGCGATAAATTAAGATTATAATTGACTTGCTGAGTTGAACAAAGTTAACTAGATCAGAGATTGAAGATTTACGCTGAATTATTAAGAAATCTATGATTAAGTCGTCTTACCTGATTCAGAAACGAAGCACGGATTTATGTTTCAATTTTTACTGTATCACACAGTTATGAGGACGCTGAGGAATTCCAGCTCGACTGAGATCCCTCTCGATTTTATCGTCATCCTCGATACTAAAAACACGGAAGGTTTTTAAACTTATTAGACAAATTTTACAATTTTCTATATGCTAAGAAAATTAATTCGGCCTATTCAATATCGATAAAGTATTGTAACTTTGTATTAACCTCAACCAACATCAAACTGAGAAACGAATATCAATTATAGCTAAGGGGGAAAAGACAAGTAATACCACTAGAATATTAAATAATTTCAATAATTAAGGAGTGTTACTCTCTAAACGTCTCTGTCAAGTAAAAAAGACTGGAAGGAAGAATTAGCACACCCAGAGGTATGCAACATACTGTTAGGAAACAAGGAAAAAACATATTGCTGCGTAGCCCATTGTGTCAACAGTACTTCCGGTTACATTGATAACAGGCAATTTTTGTTTATTCTCCTCCTCTCCTCTCCATCTTCGGTTAAGAGTAAGAATGGCCACAATGACCAAGACTTCGCCATTTTGTGCAATTCATCTCTCGGTTCCAAACTCTCATTCTTTATGACCTATCGCATGAATAATTTATTTTTTTATTTCTAATGTTATTTAACAATTGAGTTAACTTTTCTAAAATTATTGTATGTCAATATAACTATTGGATCTCAGAGTTGCTAATCTTAATAATACTGTAATCATTCATATATATTGTAAATTTACGCAAATAAAGTCATCTGAATCTTCCTTACTCCTAAATGGTCATCTAGAATATTCGAGACAACATTATCTATGTAAATAGAAATATCAAGAAGCCTATGGAGATTTCCAGAATACACCAGTGTTCTAGATGTTATCAGTTTCCAGAACTTCCAGGAATACTTTTAAACAGTATATAAAGAGTAGTCCTTGTAAACAGTAGTTCAGTTGTGATTCGAACGTTTAATAGGATAAAGTGTTAAATGACACAGTGGCAGTAAACTGTTCAGACTTCCTTTACAGTTTATAAAAGTTTACACTCACTCAGTGCTATTATTGTGATTACCAAATACCGTGACAGGCACTGTGCTTCATAAGTGTTCAGTTTATTCATTGAGTGTTTATTTGCTTTTAGACATTTCTCTTTATGTAATTGAACAGTTTATTGGACAATTATTTATTAAATTAATGATCGGCCTATTGACAGTTAGTAATTAGTTTTTGTACAGTGATATAGTAAATTTATTATTAATTGAATGTTTTTAAGCTGTTTGTTTTCTACTGGTTTTCTTGTGTGATATAATGATTTGTGTGTTAATTTCAAGTGTTACCAGCATTATTTTAGTGATAGAACCTGAACAATACTGTAATCTCTCATTTTTGCAGCCTGATCATGTGGTGAAGGTGAGCTGTCAAGCGTAGAGATTCAGCATTCGAATATATAATTATGTTCAGCATTGTTTCAATGGGCTTGGCGTACTGATGCAACTCTGACAGATGAGAAAAGCAATTGCTAACTACTTCATTCCCCATTTGCTTAGCCTGCTCTTTAGACCAAGACATTGTAGGGGATGCAATTATGAAAATGCGTCTCCAACATTTCTAACGTATTGTAATGAAATTATCAATTGCTGATTTTAAAATTGGGGGCTCCACCACTTCCCAGGTGAGAAGAAAATGTACAAATGATGGGAGATGCGTTGCTGTAGATGGTAGAACAAAAATATTTGTTTGAAACAATGTTTTTTTTTGTTATCAAATAAATTGACATACAGAGTTAAAAATATAAAACACATGATTTATTAATATAGTGTTTAAACAAGATATTGCTATAATATTCTATGTCTTTTGTGTTGAAAACAAACGGTCTATAAATATATTATAATTATTGAATTATGTTTTCATGTTCCCTTTTTAATATTTTAATTGAATTACATGAGGACTTACCTCTTTGAAATTTTACACCCCTTTTTTCTATAATCATTTAATAATACATTATCCAGATTAAGATATAAAATAATATGCTAACGATACCAGACCATTTCCCTTGTCAGCAGGAGGCGATGCACAAACACGACTGACTCTCAAAGATGGAAAAATAAAAATTTGCTGTATTAATTGGATGGTGGGGTGGGGGGGCTGGATAGCTCCACCACTCTCGCTGCTCAGTCTCTTGACACACAGTCAGCACAAAATGGCTTTCTGGCGTTCTTTAGCCATTAATAAATTTTATAATTTCAATTTTTTTGTGTTTGGGGAGACTGTCAAGCCTTATGGTTTATGACAACATATACAACCCCTACTACACTCACAGCATTAATTGTTGTGTTCTGAATTCAGTCACAGTCAAAGTCGGTTAAAAAGAATATACACACATCTTTTTATAAATAAAGAAAATAAGACAAAAACTATTGGGGCGGCCGGCTACCAAAAGCGGTGCTGTGCTGTGCTGATCTGCGTTGCATTGGAACCGAAAGTGTAGCAGACCTGAGCTGCTTAGCACTCTAAATGCTGTGTGTGTAGTAGGGGAAGTTGTAAAAAACTACAAAGCCAGACTTCTGACGGTTCAAAGCTGTGCTGAGCTACAGAACTCAGCACAGTTTTGAATGACTGGTAATTCATTGAAAATCATTAATTCGGTTTAAATAGCTTTCCCAGCACAGCACAGCTTTTGGTGGCAGGCTGCCCATTAAAAAGTTTATAATCACAGTACAAGTTTTTCAAGAAAAAGTGAATGATAAGATTACTTACGCTTTTTCTTGTGAGTCAAGGTGATGCACCAATTCATCTCGTTTATTCACAATGTTCACAAGTTCTGATAGGAGCAAATTCTCTCTCAGCCTTTGTTCATCGGTTTTTTGCCAGTCTACAAAGAGAGTATTAATATCCATCAAGAATGAGTAAACTAAATACAATGAAAGCTCTATTTTAATCTGAATAATAATTATTGTCTATGTGATTATCATAGATGCTGACCCATAGATTCAGAGCAATATACAAATTAAGAAATTATGAATTAAATTAAATACTTGCTTCACTGATTTTTTCAGGTATCAGAGGCTTTACATTATACATCTATTTGTTTCTATGTACAATAAAAAATTCGGATTGCTTAGCTGGCCTTATACAGTATTAGAAGGAAAATGTGTTTGTTACAAGAACAATGTTAAAATGTATCAAATTCTACCAAGCCTGGCTTGAATATGTGATTGAGTTTGATAAAATGTGATTTGATTTGAATATTCCCATTCCCGTATGTAGTCAACCTTAATTAAATAAACTAATACAACGGAGGATCCAAGGACCCGACGAATTTACATGAAATAATAATTATCATTATCAGTTGTGATAATAGGCATACACACTATTCAAATTATTTTTTTCTATAACTATCATATGTTTCCCGATTCACAGACAAATTCACATCGGTATTCCTATAAAAAGAGTTTTGTTTCTTCTTCTTTTTGAACAGATCTCACAATATACAAATGTACATGCCTCAATATTTCCGCTTTTTCAATTTAACGATTTTAAATTATAATAGTAGTTTATGCAACGATTTTATTTTGACCCTTATTAATGCACGAGTTAGATGTAAGTTATAACACGAGCGAATGCGAGTGTTATAAATATCTCACGAGTGCTTTAATGGCCAAATAAAATCGTTGCATACACTATTTTATCTACGACCACTAGTATACATTTAATTAAAACAATTTCATTTTACCTGTGACTGTCAGAGATACCTAACCTCTCATCTCAAATACAAGATGTTACAGTAGATTGTTAGGTTAGCAGCTTAGTTAGCAGTTTGTTCAAATCAGCTGATAGTTTCACAATATTGAATTACGATATTGATTCCATCAAAAATGCTTCTGATTGGTCCAGAACCCGTGTTATAATGTAGAACCTGTACTATAATAAGCTCTTTATACAACGGGTTTCAAAAAGCATTTCGAAAAGACAGCTGCTTTGGCATCAATTGTGAAACTGTAATGTATACATTATGACATGGTCGTAGATAATATAAGATTTAAACACAAGCAAAAATAAAACTTCAACGCTGCAATGTAAAAATGAAGTAGATAATTGGGCTAATCAGCAGCCTTCGTAATATTCTTAAATTTTTTATTGTACTCTAAATAAACCAGCTGTGCAATGTTTTGATTTTTATTAGCTAAAACTAACCTAGAGCCTATAGTGGTGATCTGTTTCAAATCATAATTATTTTTATATTCGAACCGAAACTCAAACATCAACAGTGATCTCACTTGGAGTATGAGGAAGCTGTATACCAAGTTTCAAGAGACTAGAATCTGTTTCTAGAAACTAGTATGTGCAAGAGCACATACAGATGGACAACGGCACGATTCCAATAGACAATAAGGCCCGATTGGGTCTTTAATAATCTGAACATTAAAACAAATAATATTGTTGAACTTGGAGAGCACAGAGTGGAGTAGTTAACAAGAAGGTAGAGGCTACTAGCTTTGATGAAAGTAAAGAAACATGGTTAAGGAGAGTACAGAAGGGGAATAAGAGAAATCAAAGAATGTAAGAAATCAGATGAATGAGAAACTAGTAGAGAGCTTTGCTAGAACATTCGTATTGTACTGACCGAGGGAAGAACGAATATCAAACTAAGAATGGTGTAAAAAACAAATTCAATTAATTTTTTGCTTTGATACATTACCTTCCATTGCCAGAATACTTCTAAGCTCTCTGGTTAAGAGTTCAAATCTCCTCTCCAAATCATCTTCTTTTTCTCTGGAAAAAATGTAAATGAACGGATTACATTAGATTTCTACAATGTTTTTAGCATTTAAATAATGTTATTTTGTCAAGCATAAATCGATGTCACTTTGTGATTCAGTTATGTCAGTTCTCTGTAGTTATAGTTATGAAATAAAGCTTTACTTTTCTTATGATGTTGGAATTTTATTTATTTAGTACAAAGCAAAGATGGAAGCTTACAGGTCTACGCCCAAAAAAGCGTCCTTAACACAGTTTAAATAAAATAATTTAACTGTATAACCATTAAAGTTGAAGATACATTTATACATTTTTAAGACAGAATATGGAAAAATACTGTAAAAGTCATGTAAAGAATGTAGAATAATAAAAGAGAGAAAACTTATCATGAGAAATAAGTACCTTATTATGGTGTAAATTACAGATAAATGTTCAGGTTGCAAATATAACATACTGGAAAGTAATATAAAAAAGTAGATCAATAAAATAGAAGAAAAAGATTTTGAAGAGGATGAAAAGAAGAGGAAAAGGAAAAGAGTAGTTTGAGAAAACGACAGATAAACATGAGAAAATATCACATAATTTTTAACTGAGGAAGTTGAATGCTTTCACTTTGAGAGAGTTCCGTTTTTCTACAAACATATCAATATCAGAGCCAAGGCTATTTATCAATCTGGGAATTCTATTAAGAGGAGAGAACTGTTAATAGTCCGAGACCTCGGGATAAAAAAATAGAAGATGAATGATGATGTGCAAATACTTTTTTCTCGCAGTAGTTTCCGAAATATTGTCTCATGAGGTGTAGTCATGACTAACCATTTTAAAAAGATATCAACAAATAATCGCAAATTCTTTATCATGCTCATTAGTAATCAAATGTAATGACAGTGCTAGAAACCAATATCACTATTACCTTGTTTCAAGGTTAACGACTATTCTAATATAGAAAAATATTAGTCGAGCGCTTAAACTACGCGCTCAAGCTGTCTAACTACTAAGAAGATACTTCGTGAGATTTAAGAAAACTTACAAGATGTTGAGTTGCATTTGGCGTCTCAGTAGAGCGTTCTTCTTATTCACTAATGTAAACCACATGACCATAAGCTCTTCTTCACGTTCTCGTTCGCTACCTAAATGAAAAAATAGATGAATATGTTACATTAACCCCAACAAGAGCTTGAAAAGACAACATTTTTCAACCACATCAATGGATGATAATACAATGAATTACAAGTTTCATGAATTATCGGGGGTTTTGAGAATATTTTTCAATTATTACACATGGAAAAATTAATATTACTGTTTATCGTTTTAAAACATTTCTATTATTTGCCTTTACTGATAACGATAAGCTTGAAGTGAATTGCTTTTTCAAATTCCCGAATCAATTCACAGACCTTGAGGATGAAGCCCACATAGGTTTGAGACCGGAGCGAGGGTAATGAATTGGATGTGAGTTGGACCTACAGTTTTTTTTCCCACCTAGGTTCCGAACCACCGGGAAGTGATTTCACAGCGATTGAATCCAGATTGATAGATAATTTTTATTTAGACATTGAATATATTTTTGTTGAGATCATAAATCTGCTCATAAATCTTGTAAACAAGATCTGAATTATAGAACCGAGGCCTAACTGGTGTGTCCTTGAATGTTTTTATTGTGACCGATGTAAGTGTTGAAAGCTCTACTAACCAATATATCCTTAATTACCCTTATTTTTAATCTATTAAATAAGAATAGTTTCGTGATTCACAGTCCAAGTTCGAATAATTGAATTATTTTCTTATATGTTGTAGAAAAAAGGTTCGAATAATAGAGACTCACCAACTTCCATAACTTTTCGCAGTTCCTTTTCAAGTACTGCTGCTCGTTTATCAATTTGCTTCTGTTCTCTTTCCAAAGCTTCTAGCTCATTCTGTATGTAGTTGACATCCTTCAGCTCATTAACCTTCAACAAAATAGAAGTAAAGTACCATTGTTTCATCTTTGATAAATTACTCTGTAAAAATTGGTTGGGCTAATATTTTTTTGGGCGGGTATGTACAATACCTTCAAATAAACTGATAATCAAACAATAATACCAGTATAATATTTCATAAATTTTTGCGAGTCTGCCATATTTCTCAGCTACTGCTAAATTTCTTAAATTAATATCAAAAGCTATACCGGGCAGTGATACATAAGAAAGAACGCGAATTTCTCTACATGTCTATACTAGAAAAAACCAGGCTTTGTTCTGAAGTTGACAGAGGAAGTTTCTACTTACTTAAAATCTCCTTAACGCAATTATGAGTGTTATTATAATCTAGAACATTTTTCTTTGACTGCGAATTGTCTTTAATAGCTGGGTCAGACAACTTCATTAAAACTAATTCCTTGTATACTAAACACGATAGCTATTTATGATTCTTTCTCTCTTCCCACTTCTAACATTAGTATTGTTACAGGTTCTATCTCTACAATAATGCTAGCAACACCTCAACTTTATTTGCACAAATTACTTACAACACTAATTAATTAAATACTTAATAGAGAAATGGAACGCTTACAAAGCAGTCTTTCATGGTATTTGATATGCGTAATTACCACTCATAGAATTTGATGTTGCGCATGAAAATATTGTTCTTGAAAAAATTAATTATTGTCAACAAGTGTGCGATGCAAAACAAAAAGTAAATATATAAGATAAAAACTTATTGAAATCGAACACTTGTACATGTATAATTCACCCATGTCGTTTTCCCCAAGGTAAAACAATTTCTAAAAGTTTAATCTTCAAATGCAAAGATATGGAAATATTATTAATTAATAAAAAATGATTATCTACAAACGAATTATAGATTATTAAATTGCTATTTGTGGACATGAATATTTAATGTGGAACCACAGACCAGTTTTCCTTCTTTTTACAATTCCACCAAAATACACTTTATAAGCCTGATTTCATACAATAACTAACTTTATCCTGAAACCTTCAACCAAATTGGTTGTTGAATTTACTTTGAAATATTGTACTTACATCATTATCTGGTGAAATACGATCCATAAGTGGCTTGAAAGAGTGTAGAGGTGACGTAGCTTTTGTTTTGTGACGAGGACTGTTTTCTTCATTAGGCCAAGCAATATTTCCATTTTTCTCATTCTACAACAGATAATTTGGAAATGGGTTATTGTGGAAATATTGCTTATTGAAATGCCACTTTATCAAATAAACAGTGATTTTATGCATTTACACTTCAGTTACCGCGATTACCTATAGATTATCTGATTATAAATATGCCTAAGTCTACTATCTTCCACAAAAAAAAACTTCCATCCATGAATACTATAATTACTGTTAAAATTAGATAATAAGGATGGCTTCTATTGAGTAGTGTTATGTAGGTAAAATGCTCACTAGTAGTTTTGGTAAAATGTTCACTTGCCATGCATGCACATGAAGCCCATGCATGTGAAAAGGAAAGTCCAGGGAGTTTTCCCACACTCACAGCACAGGCCTGTTCTACTGCCAGCTGGGATCCAGATACCCATTGTTTTAGGTGGAATTTTAATAGGTATGATTGAAGACACCCTGCTAGGCTTGAGACTTTCATTAGATGTATAACTTCCAAAGTTGAAAGCAATGACCGATCTGTTGGATTGATTCTCTCCTCAGCAAAGAAGTCAATCCCAAGGGTACAGAAGAGAGTATGTGCCAGAATGGAGCCAAGATTACAAGAATCTCTACAGAGAGTTCAGTAATACTGGAGACCTTGAAACTGCTGACCAGCTACTTCAACATCTAGATAACGCTAGGAGAGAAAAATAGGTAAAACTGTTGGGTCTATGAACTAAGCAGCCACAAAGCTTAGTTAAAAAAGCTTTAACAGGGAAATAAGCTGTTTCACAACTGGATTCAGGAGCCATAGCCAAGCATATTGTGAGCCTTGTCAAATCGACTTAACACTCAGGCAAGCTCATTACACATTAACTTAAGATGAAGACAGTAAACAGGCATAATTAGAAACCTCGGAATTGAACTTGGAGGAGTAAGACAAGACTATTTCTGCTCTGTCTGCTGGAATGGATAGAGCTTTCCCACAAGTTTTGAAGAAAACTGCCCAAAATGAGATACTGGTTGCTCTTCTTTTTCAATGACATAGTGTCCAGTCAATCTTCAAGAAATCATGAATAGCAGTTTTAAAGCCAGGCAAAGATTAAAACTGTGTGAAAAGCTACCAGCCAATAACTCTACTGAGTGTTAGCTATAAGTTGTTAGAGCGTCTCCTGCATAATAGACTATCTCCAATATTGGATGAAAGTATTCCAATTGAGCAAGCTGGTTACAGACTTGGTCAAAACTGCTGAGAACAGGTTGTTGCCCTCACATCTTTCATTGAACATGGATTTGAGAATCACAAGAAAACCTCAGCTGCATTCATTGGTCTCTCATCAGCTTATGGTAGTCTTTGGGGCTTTTAGTTAAACTGCAAAGGCTACTTCCATGCAAGGTCCGATTCTCAGTACTGGATCGCTCTTTTGACATTCAAAAGCTACTTAAAAAAAACTGCAGCAAAAGTGAAAACCAGGATTAATTTAGTGCAGCATCTTGCTGGCCCATTCTGGGGGGGCAGATGCCAGAATTCTGCGCAATTGTGAATTATCCCTGGGAAATTCTGCAGCAGAGTATTGTGCCCCTGTGTAACCGAACAATGCGCATGTCAAAGGTATTGATGTAGAGCTCAACAAGGTTATGAGGACTATTAGTCATACTCTTATGGCTAAATCCACCCCCTGGCTCCCAGTGCTGTAACATTGCTCCTCCTAGTGTTATACGCAGGGAATCACTGAGAAGAGAATGTGACAAGATTATCAAAGAACAGAATCTTCCAATTTTGCAAGACTTTCTGCCTGATCAAATTCGCCTAAGTCTCGTCATCCACCATTGCCTTTCAGTTGATTGGCGAGAAATTTACTCACCAACTATTGACAAAGGCTGGACTGCATCACGGGAAAGTTTTACTGGGCATAACAGTTCTCTCGTGAAAGACCCAGTAGTAACAGTCAAGGGCATGAGCCTTTCTCAAGAAATGGGTGAGTTATCAATCGATTCTGCACCAGAATTCGAGGATGCAATTACTGGTGGACCAAATTTTTTTTTTGGAGGATGAAGACCACATAGGTCTGAGACCTGTGCGTGGGTAATGAGTTGGTAATAAGTTAGATGATGGTCATTGATAAGTTGGACCTACAGTTTTAGGTGGGTTCCGAACCACCGGGAAGTGATTTTACAGCAGAGAACAGTGTCTTTTTTGCTGGCCAATCTAATCGGCCACCATTACAAACAGGACCTACGAGAACGCAGCTTATCTCTATCTGATTGAACAGATACCTGCTACGGCTCGCGGCTATCACTTCCCTGAGATCAGACTACTGATCAGTCCTGTGATTATGGGGCTGCAACACAGCCAATGAGTCATATTGTTGAGTGACCCTTGCACACTTTTTCTGGGGGTTCATAGGGCGGGAGTTCATAGTGTTCAAGAGGGTTGGACCTGGCTCTATTAAAGAGAAATATCAATAATCTCACCTTTTCCTTGTCAACTGTTTTCAGTCTTTGACAACAATAGGATCTTCCACAAATTATTGCTATTTTTTCTAAGCATGTTTTAAGACATGAGTAAAGAATACTTAATTTTGTGTTTATAACATGAGGGCTGACTAAATAAACATAAAATTTATATATAAAATTCACTTCACCAACTGAGCAGTTACATTGAAAACATGGAAGACCAACAAGACAATCATTTAAAACACTCTATGCTTATTATAGATCACGTGACTTGTACTAGGTGGAGCAGATGTATTTCAACAATTATTACCTTGTGTTGTTTTAATGACAGAAAAATAATATTGACTTCAAATAATAGCAGTTTTGAGATAATTGCCGTCTTGTCAGATGCAGTTTTGCATTCTCTCTTCAAAGTCATGCAGACATATAATTTGACACAGCCCCAATTTCATGACAAATTACAATTTTCAGGGCAGGGATTTTTCTTATACACTTTTTATTTCAAATAGTCCAACAAAAAGAAGTTTATAGGCTCATAGGTTGCGCCAGGATGAAATTTTATAAAGCCCGGTGTAACTTCCAGAAGAGAATTAAAATTTGCATCCAGCAAGGCGGTAATTATCTTACGGGAATTATTTTACGAGAATAATTATTATTGAAGTATGAGAATTTTGAAAATGCATTTGAATTTTTATTATTTGAAGTAAATATTATTTTTTTGTCATTAAAACAATATCAACACATACGTTTCCTCTGCTCAACTATGAATGATTTCCTTTGACATTTTTTTTTGAAGGGTGAAGCCCACATAGTTCTGAGACCTGTGTGTGGGTAATGAGTTAGATGATGGTGATTGATGAGTTGGACCTACGGGTTTAGGTGGGTTCCGAACCACTGGAAAGTGATTTTAGAGCAAAGAACATTGTTCCTTTTGCTTTTATCCTTACAGAGAGGATGATGGAGAACGTTGCTTATCTAATCGGATTGAACAGATACCTGCTACGAATGGAGACCCCTTTTCATTAATAGTATGAAAATAGGAATTGAACAGTCATTAACGTTTCAAGAAAAAGAAAATATGATAAAGTGGACATACCTTTGGTGTTGTAGAGAGAGTACGAGAAGGTGAGTTGCGAATAAACGTATTATTTTGCTCATCAACACCATCTGGAGTTTGTCCATCAACCGGGGTATTGTCTCCATCTGAAAAATAGGCAATAGAAAAAATTTCAGCACCGTTAGACAAGTTTTTTTATTCACACAATGATGTATTAAACAATTTGATATTTCTAAGCATTGAAAATAATTTTGAAGCAATTCAAATTGCTTAAATATAACGAATAGTTGAATGATAAATTCATAAAATCATGACGAGTTATATACAGGACTCTACTGGCTAATAAAAACAAGAAATTCATAATTGGTTGTGAGAACGGTCAGTGCTATCTGATATGGTAAATGAGTTTAAAATATTCTTGTGTCTGGAAAATTAATTCATAACATATTATTTTTTTCAAGAATAGTTGAAAACTTATCTTGAGATTTCTGTATGTTTTGTTCGATTTCATCAATTTAGTTGCAGAGACTTCAATAGATCTTTCCTGCTGTATGGAGGAAAAATAGGTTATGAAAATGCTTTGTTATAACTTAGATTGTAACTTACAAGGAGAAATTTGAGTAGGAGAAGTGACAACTCCCATTCGAGCCTCTGCTATGAGCCTCCTTGCTCTTTCACGGAGTTGGGCTTGCCGTTCTTCTTCCACCTACAATTAGAAACAGTTCTCCGTATGAAGAATAGAACGATCAAAAAATATTTGTAAAACAAATCGTAAATGCAGAACAGACATGACGTACACAATGACAGGAAAATACTAGACTAATTTTAAAAAATCAACTTAATATTATGAATTCAGTTTGTGAGAAATTTTGATTTTGCTTAAAAAATGCATAAGCAGTAATCAATAAATAATCATATAATTCAATCAACATATTTATCAACACTGTACACATACATGAGAAGCACAGCATTTTTTAAATTTCAAAGAGGTAGAAACAATTTTCTGGAGAAGCAATTTTTCAAATACTGTACATAATTAAAGTGTTTGAAGGAAACAGTCCATGCTAAAATTTGGCTTGGGAGTACTTTTATTACTACTCGTAGCTGAGCGTATGACTTGTAGTCATACTGCATTCAATTTTTTCATTATTATTAATTCAATATAAAAAAGAAGCCTTCTAATTAATGCTTGTTATCTACAAAAAACATGAGACGGTATTTTTAGATTCAAATAACATATTAAGTTGAATAACGACAATAGGCATATTAAGTATAGGCTAACGAGTTTCATATTCTCTGGAAATGTGAACCCTTTTAAATCATAACGTAATTGCAACCACAAAATAATTTCAAACCAAAAAATATATTTAGATTTAAATAGTTGTGTTGGATGGATATGCAATTATTGGAAATAATCCACAAAATAAGTATTTAAGACTATTAAAAAGCTTCAAATTGTGTTTTACGTGAAAAAATTCTAACAAGAAATGTTATTGTGTTTTTGAAAAATCACGACGGACTATTAATTCATAATCATTGAAAAAGTGATCTTTAAAGATTGTAGCTATGATATAGAAGAGTTAATGGAGTGGAGAGAATAATAAAATATTCAAATAGAATAGTTTATGAAGGAATAATAGTTACTTGGAAGGTGGTAAATATTACGCAAGCTAGCGATTGAGAAAAAAAATCAATAACGATTGAATCGCTCAAATTTTAAAACATGCAATACCTATTCTAGAAAAACCGTGTACTGAATAAACATTTAAAATCATGAACATAAAGTAAGAAGTATATGATAATTTTCATACATGCTTTTCATAAATTTTATTCCAGAACTTACATTTTTTACTCACTACTTCCAAGTTTGAAAATATAATTGAATGGTACACTGCACTTACACTTCCAACATGGAAGAAAACAATTATTGCAGGGATAGAACTCCTGAATAGAAAATAATTCAAGTTTTAGAAGGGATAAAGTAGTTAATCTTTACAAAAAAAGCACAGTTACTGATATTTTGTTATTAAAGAAATTAAAACAAGCACTGTAGAAATGAAGAGAATTGATTTAAATTAGGAATAAATTTATTAAAATTAAAAATAAAACTAAAAATATTGTAGATTGCATTGAACGTAGCTACTTAACTGTAAATATCTAAATAGCAATGTCATGAAATTAAAATAAATATTTTGTTGCTGAAGAGGATAGTTTGTATTTTTACAAAATATTGCATAAAAAACTCCCTAGATTAACAAGGGAAATGATCTCTGACATGACTTCTGTTGAAAAGTTTTATTATTCCATAATATCTATTCCTATTATCTATTATGGATTGGTTACGAAAAAGCTCAGTGCATGTAGCCTACTTGTTTATAGAAAAATCTAAGAATGTGATATAATTAATTTTCAAGTGCTCTCAATATTTGGTAAGTGTTCTGACAAGACACTTACCAGTAGAGCCCAAGCACATTTAGTTTGGGTGAATGCTGAATATTTAGGGCAGATCTTCAGAGTACATCATTGAAACCCGACCTGATGGTGCTCCTCATGATCATTTTCAATGCTCTGAATGAGATTTATAAAAATGAGGTAAGAAGAACACCATAAAAAGCGGCTATAATATATTTTATAAAATGTATTGTGAAAATTAAGCACATTTCAAAGTGGCTACAAAAAATTGACGCATTAGCCATTAAAGCCTTTACTGTTACTGGGTTCTAAGTGAGGATAATAAACTTTTATATTTATATAATGCTAATGTTAAAATTATTTTATACATATTCAGGTAAAAATCGCATTCAATGCGATTTAGCTAGTAAGCTCAGCATTCAATTCATGAAGTAATATCTCAATTTAATGAAAACTAGTGCATTAACACCCATGGGAAAATTATTTGTTATTTATGATTGTTGTTGTACAAGACATTGTGAGGAAGTTTGGTTGTTATTAAAGCAAGATTATATATTGTCTATACTTTTCGCACTTGTATTGGATAAGAAATTCAAAAGAAGTTCCATATTTTTCGCAGAAGTTATGGAATACTAAAAGGGAATTAGAATGTAATTGGACTGTAACTTTGAATTCAAACTGACTTTCAAATACTTTACACACTCGTATTGGTTAAATAATTATTTAAAGGCATAATGCTAAAACTATTTCGAAAAAATTATAATCAAAAAAGAAAAATTAACAAAAGAAAGAATATTTCGAATAACTAATACGTCTATTTTGAAGAAAATATACAGTGAATTTATTTACTTGTCGTATAGCTTCACACGAGCATGTCTTTACAGCACATAAACTTAGAATATTCAAATAATGAGCACCAACACAGAATACAGCTGAAAAAGATGATTCTATACAAAGCAGGATTTTTTCGTACCAATAATGATTCATCTTTCAATCGGCTTTCATATCTGGCGTGAATTGAGAACTCGGCATTCTCCTCTTGACACTTTTAGGCTCCAAATCGACAAGAAATCAGTTAGTTGCATCACTTGTGTATCGCGGGCGCAAATACATGTGTAAAACAAAGTATTTGCACCCACGACACAAGAGTTTTTGAACTGATGCAAGTAAACGACTGCATCTGGGTTTGGGGCCTTAAAAAAGTCATCCTTTAATTGATGTGTAGAATGAGAATTCTCATGTTCGATATTAAGATAATTGAGGGTAGAGGGATACAAACCTTGGTGGGAGATTGTAGATTGGCTGTCTGCGAACTTTTCACTTCCCTGCGTGCCTGCTCCAGCAGCTGTCTGGCTCGCTCTTTCAGCTCATCATGACGGTTCAGCAAACGCTATCACACCATGCAATTAACACTACAGCAGTCAATCCAGAAACACTATAGTTCAACTAGCATAACTATACAACTCATAACCAATTATTGTGGTCTAGTTTTGCTAGCTTTCTATAATATTCATAGTACACAGCAAACATTTTATTTTTAGCAATTTTTACATCAATTGAAAATGAGGGAAAATGCATTTCCAGGCATGGAATAGAAAAATAAAAATGTATAGATCACTAATGGTATAAAAAATCGATTACTAATTTAGCGAAGGTAACACATTACTGCTAAACTATTGATATTTGAGCTATTCAAGAAAAAGGGAGAGATTTCCAAAAAGCAAAATTTATTTTAACAGAGACATTTTACTCATAATAGTAGGCACGTTTTCTCCCAAATTACCAACTCTTCTTGAGAAGAGGGGATTTAAAGTTCCATTAGAATTATCTTGTATCAAACTTTACATTATTATTATTATTCTGGACAGAAAGCTTTAAATTTTGAAACTATACTGGTATCATGATTCTGTAAAGGTATAAGATCAACGACCAAAATTTGCTGTTTTCGAATTTGAGACATGAATATTCTAAGCATGAACATACGAATAATATAAGAACTGGTTTCTCAACTAGCTTCTGTTGAAAAATAATCTATCTACAAAGAAAAAAGGAACTCAAGTAATAGTACGTAAAGAGGCAATCTCAAGACGTACATTCTCTTTTCACTCATTTTTTATAATAATAAAACAAATCACAGCTCAGTTTTATACATTTGAATCTCCATTAAGCTTTACTTAAGCGTTTAAAGCTTTGAATGTATTAAATAAGTATTTACATGCTTTAGAGGAAACGGCAAGCGAATTTGTCTATTTATAAGGGAATTGTCTGAAAAAAGTTCAACATGATTGCCATATAAACATAGCTCTATTATGTTCTTAAGCAAAAATATTATAATTACCACTCATCTTTCGCTCTTTATCATGCCTAAATGCAATCTCAAAATAGTTTTATTTTCATCATCAAATAATAATAATATAATTTATAAAGGGAGACACACTTCATTATCTCCCAAAGATTGGAAAAGGGAGGACTGGAAAAGTTTTATAAGAGCGAGCATGTTTCTTAATATTTATAATCAACCAGGAACCAGTAAATAAGCTGGATACTTCTTGTTTAACAGATGCATTACTTCCAGCTTGTTTGAAAAATGAGCATTCTTCTATAATGTAGGAAATAGTACTGTATTTCTAAACACAGACAATACGTTTCTGCAATACCATTGGACTCGAACAAAACGTATGGCTACAGATTGCATTGAAGTTGTTGAAAGTTCACTATTTTGTTTACAACGTTGCTTGTTCCAATTAAAAGCTCCTTCAATGCATTTCAAATAACGATTACCCTACTCTAATACAGTGGAAGCCTTAGAGATCTGAAATCTATATAAACTAAAATAATTATTGATATTTGGAAAAATTGATTGAAGGATATTGAAGTTTTTTTACACGAACTTACAAGATAGTTTCTAAATTTACCGTTTGAATAACCTAGTAATCTTTCTTAGTAATGGTGAAGGTGATATTGTGGAAGGTATCCATAATGAATGGTTTGATTGAGATTGATAATGGTGTAACAACCGAAACTAGTTTCTCGAAGTTTTAATAAATGTGGTTGTGACAATTTCGTCTTATTATTCATGAACCTAGTAATCGGAGATTTAACAATGATTGTTTGAAAATTGTATATGAACTCTATATATGTGAAATGCAGTTGATCTTTATTTAAAAAAAAACATATATCACAGTTGATCTGTATTGTTTTAAAACATATTGTAATCAGAGTTGATTTCTTGACAAATTAAAAAATCTTTTCAAGATCAACTTTTGAAAAATCAGTTTATATTTGCAAATATGTGAAATTTGTTTTCTACAGAATCGAGTTTCTATTCCAGTGTGCTGAGGAAGTTGGAAATGACAATAAAATGATCAATACATAATTCAATAAAATTTTAGCAATTAGATAAACTGATTAAGTGAGCATAAATAGTGATAATTTCATAAAAATAGTTCAGTACAAAAAACTGTGGACGAAAGCACAGAGTGTGAAGTGCAAGATAACTTGAATGAAAGTTAACAAAATATCTGTAATGAGATTTTACATAACCGATATCAAACACGGAATGGAACGAGGTACGATCAATCTAGTTTGTGCACAACGAACTTGAAATTCAGTATTAAATGCTGATCAAATGAAACGGGTCTTGACCAAACATAATCAAGATGCACAATCAATGTGGGTTTCGAGGGTTTCACTGTAAAGCATTCCGCTCATTCCTGATGTGAAAAATCAATAATAATGTGGAGAATATTTTTCAATGAACAAAACAGAAATCACATGGTGGAAAATAGATGAATTGAAAAATAAAGTTGTATATCTATCAGGCTTATAAAGCTTGATGTAGAGGAAAATGAAGAATTCAATCACAATCCACTCAAAAAATAAATATAATTCTTGGTAAAAACAAAAGATAAACCCAAGCTTTGAGTAAAAGAAATGAAATTGTTGTATTTTACCTGTTGTTGATTAGAGTTCAGAGAATTGGGGAGACCAGTGGACCATCGACTCTCGGAACTTTCTCTACTGGAGTTGATTATTCCCTTTGAAAAAAAAACGGGATACGTTAGCCACAATAACAACAAATAATAAATTCGTTAAATATTAATACATGCCCGTTGTTTCTTTATGGTTAACCTACATTGATAAATAAATGGTATTATATGTATATGGTTTCCAGTTTCAATGGAGTATGTGCATCAGTATATCTGTCATACAAATAGAATATTATTGAATTACGTTTCTATCAAAGTATGCATAGAGCTAAATAAAACCTCCATGCAGCCAAAGGGTCTGTACATTAGAAGGGTCTTTTTAAACGGCCATTTCAGTTTTTATCTCTGTCTCAGTCGAACTATCAGTTCAACCTGTGTGTAAAAAGCAAAAACTGATAGGAAAACTGAAACAGGTGAGCTTATGGGATGGCCAGACCTATTTGTTTCGTTTCCGTTTCACTTCAGGTTAGTAAGAATCCTGCATCTAAACACGTTGCGCATCAGTCGGGGGCCTCATTCAATGTTAACACTTGCATTATTTGAATTTCAAACAATGAAAGTATGAATTTCATCATTTGTGTATCTTACTTGGTTTAGACAAAATTAAAAAAAAACATAGCACCATTCTCTGATTGGGACCATGATGAATGATGCCTCATCCAATGTAAGACTTGCATTATTTGAACTTCAAATAATGACACTAAACACAAGTACAGCGATAGGCTTGGAGTATGTACATCAGTATATCTGTCTTGCAAATAGAATATTTTCGAATAACGTTTATACGAAAGTATGCATAGAGCTAAATAACAAATAATGCCACTCTTAAACACTAATGCCACTCTAAGTAGATGTCTTGAAATCTTAATTCAACTGACAAAACGCCGAGAAATGAAATGATTAAACTCTGTTCACGCAAACGAGAGACAAACCAAAATAAACGTTTGCGTTTGTGTGAGTGAAAAAGTGATGACTCATATCAGCTGTAGACCGATCGATTAATTTCTATCAGTTCATACTGAGTTCAGTATCACATTGGCTGTCACAGTTACCGGTTCACTTATATACTGCGCATTAATTTTATTTCTGTAGTTAATTGTAACTCGGCAACTGTGAATCGGTCTTGTTGTTCGAAGATACACTCTCGCACGCGCATCGTTGTTTACATCGTCTCCCCTTTCCGTGAACAGAGTATAGAACGGACAACTGAACGGATCTTGTAAAAAGAAACACGGAAAACGGATGAACTGACAGTTGACTGAGACGGAGACGGAGATGGATATGAAAACTGAAATGACCGTGTAAAAGGGCCTAGCAAAACCATGAATTACGTATTTAAGAAATTTTTCATGTTCATCACTCAACATCTTATCCCTTACTAGCTTTTGCACAGAGATCAAAGCTTAATGTGCGTGAACGAGTGCATGCAGTAAGTTCTTGGAACTTGTAAGTAGAATTCAACCAAAATTAAGTTTTGACCTAATTTTGAAGTTTTCAAGATTGATTAGTTTGACCCATTCAACACGTATAATGTAGATTTATAACATTAATTTATTTGTTCCAATCGCTTGATTTTTCACTTACACTTTCAGTTGAGGAGACAGATCTTGTTAGCTGACCATTCGACTTCTTTCTATTGTTTTCATCCTGCATACTGGAATCAAACAACACGTTGTCTAAATGTAAACTATCCAAAATTCAAAATAAATTAGAAGAATCAGAGATACCAACTAATAATAAAATAACAATAACATTTTGCAATATCTTCAAGTGTTCCACTAAGGAAAGCAGCTTTTATTGTTCGTAAAATAAATTGTGTTATCAAATTTGCAACAAATTAGCAACAGTCCCACATTTGTGATTAATGAATGAATTCATTTTTGTAGTAGGGGTTCGTGGGGCTTAGTAATTCCATAAAATTATTTATTTTTCACCATAGAACGAATTCTACTCAAAAATTTAGAATATAGTTGAAAATCCTGCACAGATCACATATTTATTATGGCTTGTATTCAATTACTGATTACTAAAAATATAAGGTCCTTATTAAAAAATATGTTGCTGAGCATCAATGCGTACGAAATGTTCTAAAATTATTATACTCAATAATTATGTAATACGGCATACGGCATAATTATGTATTGTACGGCATAGAAATTCAGAAATTCCTTTTCTATGGAAATTATTGGAATATAGGGCTTGTCACTATCCGAAATGTTTGAGGTTTCAGTAAATAAAATAATTTTGTATTCTTTATTTAGTTTTTATAAAGCATATATTTAATTTGTTTCTTCCAACTACTGTTAGTTGGAAGACATTGAAATTTTCTTTTGTTGTAAATTTAGGTAATTGTGCCGCAGATGTTAGCAAATAAAAAATCACTTGAAACTTCACCAAATTGTAGTATTATGTCTCCTGATCACAATTATCAAGTTTTTAAGTGTCGGTCTCAATTAAATAATTAATTATTCAATTTTGAAAACCTACCTTTCGAACAGAGCCCCAAAATGATACCTTCAGCAATTAACTTTAATTGAGTGTTTAGAATACATGAATCTTTGCAACACAATAATTTGCATTTTAATTTATTAATTATTTACTCATGCAATTTATCTACTTAATAATAAAGGCATTTTCAATTTGTTCCAAAATCTCATCACTTGATGCAATACATAACCTGTAGCCAGCTAGCCACAGATCCACAGCCTGGGTTTTAGCAGTGCCACCTAGTAACAGTGTTACTAGGTAGCACTGGTTTTAGGCTTTTGGATGTGCAAAGCCTGCAAACATTTCGCGCATGCGCAGAAGCGTAGTTTGCGTGAATGGAACGAAGTGGAATGGACCTGCTTAACCAAACCTTTCCTAACCTGGCTAGATGTGACTGAACCACCTTTGAAATACCTTTAAATATTTACCTTTAAACCTTTTAAATATTTACAGAGGTGGTTCAGTCACATCTAGCCAGGTTAGGAAAGGTTTGGTTATGCAGTTCTATTCCAGTTTCCACTGATGTTCTGATTTAGATGGCACTGATATAATCCATTGGCACTAATCCTTGATGGCACTCCATTGCTCTAACTATCTGTTCGTCTATGATGTTATGCTTAAGGCTTTTCAGAGCCGTATTTATGTTCAAAAGGTGAGTTTTCAATATTGAATAATTAATTATTTAATTGAGACCGACACTTAAAAACTTGATAATTGTGATCAGGAGACATAATACTACAATTTGGTGAAGGTTTCAAGTGATTTTTTATTTGCTAACATCTGCGGCACAATTACCTAAATTTATTTATTTGAGAATAAACTATCTATCTATTTATCTTTCTCAAGGTCATATAGTACAAATGTGAATTTGAAGCTGGTAGCCAAATAGTGAGCCTTGCTAAACAAAGCTGCTTTTAGCAATGATGAAAAAACAAACTTTATAAGAGGAAAATAGTGTTATCTCAAATGCAACAACATTGGCAAGAAAACCCCATGAAATAATTACTGCACAATAGCTCACAGAACATATTTACCTGTCATCTTCTTCATCGGATCCAAAAGGATCAGTCAACTGTCGTCTAGTCATGAGAATGGGACGCTGTTGTTGATTATTTTCTGGAGATTTACTCTGTAAAAATGCAGAATCAGCATAAAATTAATACAACAATGATCAATAAGATGGACTACTAATCTAATAACTCAAGATGAATGAAATATCTATATAACAGATTATATACTCGATGTACTCAATAATCACAAACGCAAAATTAAACACAATCATCAGACCTAACCCTTGATTCAATTCGCGTAGTCTATTTTATGTCTAGTTTAACAAAAATCACTCTATACCACATCAACAAGGCTGTGTTTTCAATAAGCGAGACAGCTGATTACACAAAACATTAGATTTCAGATGTGTGATGAATGAGTTTATAAAACAATATTAATTAAATTTGTATATAACTTACTTACAATAATAATAATAATATTATCGTGTGACCTGGCTGGCTCACTTGTTATTATACTCAGGTCTAATAAATTGAAATATTAGAAATGAAACAAGCGAATATGAATGATAAATTTCTCTATATGAATAAGGCTCAACCAAATAACCAGATGTTACGGCCCGAGGGCTATCCATAAATCACATTCCAATTATATTGCATAAAATGAGAAGCTCATTTTAAAAATCATATTTTTCTATAGGAGAAGGCTTGGTTGCCTTTACTATTTTTCTTTATAATTATCCTTTAAATGCAACGAAATTTCGAAAATCCTTACACATACATCGCTGCGCATTACTAAAAGGAACATTCATGCCAAATTTCAAAGAAATCGGTTTACGTGTTCAGCCGTATATGTGTTACAAACAGACGAACAGACAAATGCAAAACGGTCAACTCGATACAGAGACCTCTTTTCGTTCGGTCAATTATGATGCAGTAGAACCCTTCTCGACCGCCCTTGGATAGTTCGACGCTCAGTGACCCGACCACGCCAAGATCGAAAACTGTAGTTTTGATTTTCTTTTTTGACAAAGCTTTCTTGCATTTTATTGCAATATAATCAGTTTAAGTTATCATATCACTACAGACGTTTAATAACACAGTCGTTTTTTAAGTTCAAATTAGCATATTTTTACACCCCGACAGACTAGAGGGGCTTTACTGTGATATATTCTATATTATAGTCTGGCAGCAACACAACAATGGGTAATTTGAGGATTGAAGAGAATTATGAAAAATGTGATATTTCAAAACAATTGAAAATTGAAAAAACTTGGGATAGAAATTAAGAAATCGGTAAGTGGTCAGTCCAAGCAGTCAAAAGTCTGTTGGAAAACCTGATTTAATAGTCTTTGGGGCAGCAGTAGATATCAGACGCTCCTATTTTTTCGATAAAATCTAGGTTTTTAAATGAAAACCACAAAATAAATTGCAGAGTTATTAAATAACCTAGAGCTATTTTTTAAAGAAGGTGTTTTACCTTTTCTCGGTTGTTTTCACGATTATTATATTTCTCTTTTGTTGGGGAAAGAACTTTTCCTAATATAGTTTTTCCAGCTAGTATGACGTCTTTGACCGATGTTGGTGATCGCTCTTTCGTCGACTCTACCAGCTCATTTGAGTCATGAACCAACGGCAAACGAAGTTTCAAACGTCGTACACTATCACTCTCGCTTTCAGAATCAATACTCCTGTAAAATCGATAGGAAACTTGTGACATTAGGTATTACCTGAATCGGTGAAAAAGATTACATTGGAGCATTTTTCAACCCATTCTCTCTGATAATTTTACAAATTAGTGTATAAATTAGATAATTTATCAAAAAAGTGGTTTACAGAGAACATTCGCTTCTAATACTTAGGAATATTTTAAATATTCTTATCCTTTCTGATAATCAATACAGGTGATATATTCTATATTATAATCTGGAAGCAACACAACAGTGGGTATTTCGTGAATTGAAGAGAGAATTAAATATATTGGTTGAATGCTGTTCAATAGTTTTTTTTATGGTGGGGGGGGGGGGGTATAAGCAGTTCATGTTGTACCCAGAATAGCATGACTGTTTTAATTCTACTTAGTAAGTAAAATACTTATAGCTCATGTTTGATGAGTAACTATTTTAGTAGTTGTGACAACATCTGTATATACATGATACAATTTGTGAATTGATGCATTCTGCAATGAAACTATCGAATTCAACTTATCAAGTAACTAATGACCAAATAATATTATTTCTTGAACTTACTCAAGGAAAATTAGGACTTCAGACATTATATCTAGATTATATTAGAATTAGCATTTCTTTTGGGATTTTTTTACTTAAGTAAGAATTGGTTCCATAAATATTTTGCTTATGTAAACGCTGTGTACGCCTTAGAAACAAATAAAAATAAAAACAAATTTTAATATAACTTTACGATTTGATTCAAAGTGACATTAAGTGTACAAATTTTTGATGGTAACTCCCATATAGGTTAGCCTCGGGAGTACCTAATTTCTCACCAGATGAAAAACTGTATTTTCTATATGTTGCATATGTTGTATATAATATAGTGAGAAATAAATTTATTTTTCTTTCTTTTCTTTTCATTTAGTAGAATAAATTCCAAACTTAGCGGTAGATTATAGTATCCCAAAAAGAAACTAAATACAAATTAATTTATTTCCAATGTTGGTGAGTGAAGCCATCATAGATTTACGCTAGTTAGCAAAGAGGTCATTGTAAGAAAATATTGGTAATATATTTTGTCTCTATTGTAGGTTTGTTGGAAATTATTTATCTCTATAATCAAAAGTAAATAAAAATGTTATGGATTTTCATTAATGTAAATATATATTTATTCGTATTACCAAAATGGATAAGATATTTACGAGGTTATAAGCTTGCTAACCAAACCAAACCATCATAACAATACGAACCTTTTACTGTTGGTGCTGGACTTATTATCGGATTCCAAACGTTTTGAACGGAGATTCATAATCTCTTGACCGAATAGTTGAACAGTAACATCAGAATCAGGATCCGTGTTAAATCGACCAATCATGTAGGATGACTCATCTGCTGTTTTTCCAATTTGTTGCACTTCCAACTCATGTCCTAAATAACATAAAAAATGTTCAAAAAGTTGAGGTTTGAAGATTTAATATAATACTCTCAACCATGATTCAACTGGTGATTGGTTATTCAGAGACATCTCAATGTACTTTAACACTAAAATTTTTCTACTGTTCTCTATTTAATGGGGGATCGACTCATATTATTTATTATAGTAATTACTCATGCTTTACCACTTTTTGAATCATTAGCCTTATTTCCCACATTGCACTTATTCCTACTATTTAATCTACAATAATTCTTTCCTTTGTCTCATCTATTAGTCAAAGCCATCATATCCCTATTACTATACCCTATGCCGCTATCACTATTACTCCTACTTCTGTGAATACTTTGCTGTAAGAAATTGGAATTGATAGGTTGAAAATGATAATCGATAAAAAAGGAAAATATATTAGATTAGAACACTTTATCTATGTAAATTTAAAAAAATTGTTAAATGAGTTAAAAATAGCATTATTACCGTCGCATAGGTAGCAATATTACAGCAAATGATATTATTTAACTAAAGAAAATCCTAGTGACGTATTTACATAAAATGGCGAAGTCTGGACAAAATTCGTCCATTCTTAACTTAACCTTATAAAATAGGAGAGACAAGATAAGGAATGAGGTTATTAAACAGTAATTGGATAGAAGTCCTGATTGGAGGAATGCAGGAAAGGCAGTTGAAGTAGCTGTCGTGTAACCAGGATGACAAACGAGAGAAAGGGCAAACAAGTTGGGAGATGAGACTTATAACAGTGAGACAAAAAGAACGTCCTAACAACGTTTGAAAAATATGAAAAAGGATTGGGAGCTGCTAGAAGAAATAGAATGGCAGATGGGTTTCGAAAAATACGAAGAAAAAAGGAACAATAGTCACATCTAAGTGATTTGTCAACCAATTATTAATTTTCTACAAACTAAGCGTCGTTTCTGTTTATTCAACGTTTATAACGTTTATATTACAAGTGAAACGTCATTTCTGGACTTATTTTCAGCAGATATATTTGTCTCACTTCAATCTGAAACCTACCTGTGAAATGTGCTCGAAGTTGATAGAGGTAAGTCATCACAGCCAATTTGTCAGGAACTGCAAGAACATCCATGTCAGCGGGATCGATAACACGCGATATTCCCAGCGCTTCGCCAGCGTCGAAAGCAGTCTTACAATTTCCTCTAACATCGTGCGGTGAAAGCGAATCAAATTCACTGCAATTACAAGAGTACATGTCATTTATAAGTCAACAACCAAAAACAAAAAACTACACAACACGATGAAAATAAGCGAAAAATGGCTCTACCCAATCCAGTTGAATAAATGTTTACCGTTGCACTATTAGAAAGAGATTTAGAAACTGGCAACTAGCTACTAAGTCTAGGCTCTTTTGAGACTGTTGTGTATGCGTATTGAAACTGTTCATGTAGCTTGCAGCTTGCTTCTTAGCTTCGTTTCAAAGTTTATTCATGAAGAATGTAGGCATGATATTGGAGAGCTGTATTTTACAACAAATGAATCATCTTAAAGCTTTCATTAGTGCCATAAACTTCTCATTAGAGCTAATGTCTCAAATGGTACTTTATATTCAGGTACTTATATTCAGCATTTTTTTGTGTAATTGTATTCTGCCTTTATTAAGTTTAAAGTTTTTTGTGTTTACATGTGACTGACTATTGTGTACTATTCTATTCTGTTCATGCTGCATGAGGTGGCCTATAACATGTGAAATAACAAATAAATGAATAAAAATGGAATTCTTACAACCTATTACATCGAAAAAGATCAATTATTAGGTATTTTATCAACAAAACATTTACATTCATCTTGCAAAGGTAGATTTACTTCTAACTGGGAGCCGTAACACACATTACAGGTCATAATTTTTTCTTTCAAGTTTCTTGTATTGAATATTATTATGGCTTTGAAATGTTATCTATTGCTGAGAAATTTTTTAAAAATAATTTTGTGAAATATGGGGATTCAAAGTTGAAATTTTTCGGTTTTTGAGATCAATTCATTGATCTCACCTATGAGTGGTTCTAAACTTTTGATAAATTTTCCATAATTAAAAAAAAACATTGAGGAATAAAATGACATATTTTTATTTCAATCTAACAAAATGTTATTTCAAAATAATTTTATGGAAAATTAAATTTTTTTACAAATTTAAAAAGTGTGCTTCGAAAAAACGAATTGCTTGATTGGAGTAAAAAATATGTCATTTTATTCCTCAATGTGTCTTTTAATAATAGAAAATTTATCAAAAGTTTAGAACCACTCATAGGTGAGATCAACTGCCCCAAAAACCGAAAATTTCTATTTTGAACCGCCATATTTCACAAAATAATTCAAGAAAAATAACTTTTCTCACAGCACTAGATAAGATTTCAAAGCCCTAATAATATTCAATACAAGAAACTTCGAAAAAATTTATGACCAAAAACCCTGCGCACAGCCTTAAGCTGAGGCTTCCAACAACACGGAAACGGTACAACGTACATCAGACAAGGCCGAGATACACTACACTTCATCTTTAATAAAATTGTTTAAATGTTCCTTCAACTACTCAAAACATAAAACAATGCATAAAATGATGAGACAACATGAAATTGTTCTTGGAATAGCTCAACACTTATATCTAACCCTAACATATATCAAAAGCATAGTGCAGTGTACCCCAGCCTTGTTCGATGTCCCCTTTCCACGTTGTTAAAAGCCCTTAAAATCTCTAAAAATGAGGATTTAATAATGTATTCCCAACCTTTATGAGTTATTTTGGATGATATATTTCCACTCATATAATTAATTTGATATAATGCGATGAAGCATACTAACATAAGGTCGGGTCTAAAATTATGTACAACAGCACAGAACGCGAGTCCATTACGCCACGATGTTGTCAGGTTGGTAACTTTTACACCGGGATATTTTTTAGTGACATCTTTGCACCATTCCAAGAGATCCTGACCAGGAGTGCTCTCACGGTTCATGCGGAACGAAGCGCGAAGATTTCCATCAGGCTGCAAAACGGAAAATATTTCACATTGAACTCTTTTTCTTCTTTTGAGATTTAATGGTACATATTGAAACAATAATACATTTTATTCATAGAAAGCAATCTTATCCCACATTTCAAATTATTCAAGTTTGAAGTGCTAGAGTGCAAGCTTGAACTTCTCTCCGGTTTTTCAATTTTGTCAAATCGGAAGTATCAATCAAATTTTTTAAATTTATTAGAGTTCTAGCCAAATTTAGAATATTTTTCTTTTATCAGATCAGTTCTGCAGGCCATATAATTATGTGAGTCATATGTATTATATTCAAATCACAAATTACAAAAATATGTGTCATATTCAAATCACAAATTACAAAAATGTGTCATAGTCAAATCATAAAAATATTCTATGACATTATCCAATATCATATTATTCAAACCACCCAACTATTTATGACAATATAATATTTGAATAATTATTTTCACTTTCGAGCCTTGCAGACTTCTGCTTCTTCCTGAAGAATAAATAATTTTCAAGGTTGGAAGTTTGAAGAATTTTCTCACCTGTTTCAAGTTGAGAGGTTGTAAGTTCAGTCTATTTTTTGATTGATTCTCTTCACTTGTAGATCTGGAAGAAAATTCAAGACTATAATAAGAGATGAAGTTCTGGAACGATTATACAACATAAAAAATGTAGTCTGTGCATTGATAGTTTGATATAAGAATTAAAAACTTGAGAGGTAACAGACGTTAAAATCATGTCACTGTAAAAAATTTGTATATAATCTATTGAAGTATTGTAATAAGGAGATACTTGATACATCATTAATTCCGAGAATACGGCAGATTCCTTTCATACACTATTTTTTTATTCAGCTGTATAAATAAACAATAATTTCAGCATATATAAATTAAAAAAAGAAACTTAAGGCCTCTATTAGACGAAGTAGCCAGGCGGCGTCGCCAGCGACAGTAGCTGGCGACGCACTGGCTACCAAACCTAGTAGCCAGTTCAGTAGCCAGATTTTTTTCCGTAATTTTTCTCAGTTTGCTGTGAACTGCAATGAAATGCGTTGTATGAGCAGTAATTTTATCATCTCCTTTTCTTTACAGTCGCCAGCATGGGTAGCCGGTGGCGACGGGGCTCGGTAGCCATTCGCTCGCCAAAGTGTAGCTATGTCGCTGGCTACCCTCGAGTAATAACATCCATAAGAATCAATTACCCAAGACAACCTGGGCATTTTCGTCGCTGGCGACATCACCTGGCAACCTCGTCTTATAAGGGCATAATTGTTTCGAAATTACAGGATAGATTGGTAGTATTCTTGTTGATAGATTAAAGTCAATAGATTGGATAATAGATTTGATGATATTGGAGAAAATAATTGATGATAGATTAAAGTTAATAGATTGGAAAGTCATATTCTTAGTAACTTAGTGGGACCACTTCCGATGTACGGGTCGGATTGAATACTCACATACTATTTGATGGTGCAGATGATTTACTTTCTGTCAGGTCTTGCCTACTTATGTCAGGAGAAAATCCAGGAAAAGGCTTCGTATCACCAGCGATCGGGGTGATATCTTCTCGCAGACTAGCCACTGAAAAATAAGAAAAAGCAATCAAATTAAAAATTATATCTACTTTCTTTTGACTGTTCAAGTGATTCGTGTTCAAAGAGAACTTCTAAATCAATATTCGTGTTTGAAATGTACTTCAAAGTGAAATTTCAAGTTAAACTTGAACATAACGATTTCCAAATGAAAATTTATGAAGAAAGCAGTTGTGGGCAATAGCCTGTATCTTTGCTTGATTGTGATTTTGTAATGAATAAGTAAATAAAATAAACTAGTAGTTCTGTAAACAGTAGACCTCACGCCCAAGAAGAAGGGTGCATGCACATAGTAACATACTCGACGTACTCAATGATAATCACCATCGCAAAAAATTAAACACAATCATCACACCTAACCCTTAATTCAATTTGCGTAGTCCATTTCATGTCTGTTTTCCATAATGTCACTCAGTATCACATCTCCAAGGCTGTGTTTCTATTTTCCAGTCAGCTGATTGCTCAAAACAGATCATATTTTACACGTCTGATGAATAAATTTATTAAATAAAATTTATATAATTATCATTTAATCTATTAAATATCACTTAATGGAATAAATAATCATTATTATTTTCATTCAAATCATAAATTGTTTATGGAATATAATAATTAATTTATATGACCAATGAACAACACAAAAATCTCAATAGCGGAAAAATATAAAATGAAGATTCTAAAAACAATAAATAATTAAAACTTCAACAACCAGTGCAAGAATGGTAAGTGCATTGCGTACAAGCTGAATGGTGGTGACATGAGCCAATCATCTGTTTTATCCACTCAAAAGCTTGCCATTGAACTGATCTTCCAAAAAATAGCTTCTTGGAAATTGTTATAATAATAGAGCCCAATACACAATTATCAGCACACACACACACACACACACACACACACACACACAATTTTAGGACCTTAATAACATTTGAGACATTTCTTGAATTTTAATCTCACCAACTATGAATAAAAATCTCAACTAGCCTTTGCTTTGCTAAATTGTTTGATTCACAATACAGTGTTGGCTTGAAAATTATGATTTTAAAACTCACCACTACTAGCAATTTCTGATCCACTGAGGCTGTTGGTCAATTTTTCCAACTGACTTGTCATATCTAATACTTGATCCAAATTATTCTTCAATGAACAGTCTGGAACGGAAAAATAAAGTCAGGATAGGACTTTGATGCATTCATAAATAAATAATTGCTATGCATTATTGTAGAATCGCAACTAAACACCAACAAATAATAATATTTGCTGATTCATTATTAATTGATCTAACAAAATTCATAATAATATATATGTCCAAATGGAGTAACAGTCAGCTCATATTCATCTTGATCTCTTTCTTATCGTTCAAATATGATGTGATTACGAGTGGTAAGACATTTGAAATATAATCTAAAAAATAAATCCTTACCGGTATTTATATACAGCGATTATTGGTGACGAGAGAAATAAACCCATGGACTGTTTCAAGCCAAAATAATTCAATCAATGTGCCACTAATCTGCGGATTCTTTATGGGCTTGATTGATCCATAAATAATTGATAAAAAATTGAAGAACTATCAACAAATTACATTAATAGCCTATAACAGAAAATTTCCAATTATGACTTAGTTACCATCAACGTCTTCTTCTTCGTCAAAATCTTCCAAAGGAGCAATGTCACTGTTATTGTTTGTGCTCATCAAACTGGCCATAGACTGCATATCTTCATCGCTGAAAATTAAATTATGGTGATTAATAAAAAAATAACTGATTCTAAAACAGAAGCAATGGTAGCATAACAGAATTTCTCCCAAATACGAAAAACAAGATACATTAGATTTTTCATACATCTGACTATCGACTTCATTACCTTTAAAATTTTTAAGTGACAGAAAATCTCTTACGGAAAAAATAACTCATCACTGATGATTATAATTTCTATTGGCAATAACAGTGGTCTTTGCTGGCACGTGCAGCAACAAGCTGTCATGTTTAGTATGTACATGCACTTTCTGTCCTAGTTAGTTATATGAATGGCTAAGCCTGGTGAGACAATAATGATTTCTATCACAGAACATGATCAAAAAGGAATTAAATTGAAGCATGGCGGCGGCTATTATTTCTTGAATCTATGTTTAAAAAATATTTCTCAATACGGCAAAAATAGATGGTTACTATTAGTCAATATTCTCAGGTTGGACTCCAATTCCTCTATTTGATAGCTGAAATGGAAATAAAATTGAATGTTCCATCAGCTGTGTCCGGATAATAGACTCTAACATACAAACTCAAGCAAGGCTTGGCTTTATTGAAATTTCGCCTCTTGAAAATATCCCATAACTAATAAACGTCCACTACCTCTCGAATAAATGATAATTAGAAATTACCACTAATCAAAGAGATAGAGGGCGCTTTCGAGCGAGTACAGTCAAATATCTGAAAGCAAAAATAATATTACCACTAAGTGTTCTGTTGTGTGACTGGTGTAAGGAGGATTAGACTGTAGACGATCTCACTGAAGCAACTGAACCTTTTATGCTAAAGTCAGTCAAGGTATCCTTGAAACCACAAGTTGACTCTCTCATGAAGTACCACAGGCAAATGGACCCTAGGCTATGTGTGCGAGAACGTGTACTTAGTCTAATACCAAGCAAGAAACCCCAAGAGAAAAATACACAAAAGTCAATTAACAACAGAATAATTTATTAATGCCAATCAAATAAATAATGTGACTCAGCAATTGTATGACAAGGATAAAATAATCTCCAATTGATATTTAATTTCCAAAACGTTCTTTGAGTTCTTGAATGAATTTTGAGTTTTTAAATTAATTAGGAATAATTTTCCTGTGTGAGGAATTAGACATAAGGGTCACTATTATATGTTGAACGTCTTTAACAGATACCTCATGAATTCCATCTTGACATATTACACTGATTTATGCGGCGAGATTTGAACTATTGGCCATGAAATTCGCACTCAAAAAGCTTTTATAATAATAATTATACCTGATCAGGATTTAACTCACGCACTTTCCTTGTATTCATCCCCCTTTTTCGATGCACTTGGTTTTTTCAGCCTCGTGGACATCATCAGTATTTTTTGGAGTCGGTGATGGTAGTTTCAATGGCAAGGTTTATTTCAGTTTGACTTTTTACAATATAAAAAACGTGCGGTCAAAAACACTCAACATAAGAGACATTCAACATGAATTAGGAGCTTCAAACACTTGTGCTACATTTATAGAATTAAAGCAAATAATGGGACACGCGAATCCTGCGTCCGTCTCCTACAGTCTTGTAGCAGTAAGTTCTTCTAGAACTTTTTTCCGGAAAAAGCCCTAGAACAGCTGACAAATTTTCGGCAATTTGGCCAATAAATCAGTCAGCCAAAGCATGAGTTATATGAAGCCTAAAAGTAGTTCTAAAATTAATATTTGGAAAAGGAGACTCAAAAAGGGTCTCAGGGAATAGGTGAGCTTTCCTTTTAACATTTCAAATAATTTTTATAGAAATAAATTACGAAACAAATATCCAAACATTCATGCAGTACTTTGCTTGTGATAACAAGTTCAGCCTACATTGTCACGGCTAGAAGTGATGATTTATTATTTGACATAAATTTTGGATATTTGCCGGGTTTATATAGAGCTTGAAATTAGATAACAATTTGAAGAATAACAATATGTTTGGTATTGTTATTCAGAGTAGAGCTTTTTCACTATTTACATCTATATCATATCTGTCAGAACGGGTTTGAATTTTCGCTCCAACAGACGCCATCATCATAGATGAATGGCCGACTGGAGCGCGGTGTTTTCAAATCATAAGACGTAGATGATTCAAAATATTCCCTCAAATTACGTATGAAAAAACTCTACTTACGTTGCTTTTCCTTCCCTCAGAAGTACACACGACATTGTGCATTCTAGACTGCATGAAGTTATTTTCTTAGTGGTTGGTTTTAATTCCAGATTTATTTCAAACCGATTCGAATCCACGCTTGCATACTTCTTCATATTGATATTTGCTGCAGCCACCTGCCTTCGTTTTCCGGTATTGCTTACCTGTAAATTGTATTGATTGTTATAACATACTCTTTGACACTATATTGTTGAGACTACTTTCAAACCTACATTACAAATAAACTGAAACCAGTGTTTATTGCTATAAGCACATACGATCACAATTCTTTAGCATAATAAATTACATTCATAAATGTAATTAATTTATGAATTCTATAGTTTTATGAAACTCAAAGTGTTTAGACTTGTTTGTTCAAAATATACGGTAAATGGAAGTAATTGAACGTGCTTACATCTTCAATCAGGAATGTCCACTCTTTGTCCTCAAGTTGATGTGATCTGGGATCCTTGAATAGAGTGACAGAGACTTGTTTGTTCTCGGGCACAGGCCAGACAGTGGTGCCCTTCAATGGCTCGCTCATCAGAGGCTCCCAGGGCAGCGCTTCTGAAACCACGCGACGACTCCGTCTTGTCCACACAACGCTCAATTTTGTCGGCTTCCTATAAATTTCAAATAGAACAATATGAATATTATGTTAATAAGCTTTTTCGCACTTCACGTCATTTTCAATTCTTTAAACGCCTTTCATTATTTTGTTGTGTACAAGTCTACAAAATATTGGCATCTCTTTGCAAAACATACTACAAATAAAATGAACTACAGTACGTTTATATAGATTCTTCGTGACTTTATTGGATAAGATTCATTCTTTTGAGAACCGGATGCCCTCTGAACTATTTGAGTACAATCTATATAAATATATATTATAAAAGCCAAGTTCCACTGACTCACTCATTCATCACAACAGTTTCTCAAAAACCACTCGACTAAAAAATTTGAAATTTGATACAAATGTTCAGTCATGACCCTAGACGCGTGCTAAGAACCGGGTTTGAAAACTTCCCAAAAATACGCCCCTTATTGACGTTTTTGAGAAATTTTTGACAAAAAAGTTGAAATTTGTAGCTTATAAATATCAAGTTTTGGATTAAGAAGTGTACTTGGAATGGCTTCTGAAATTTTCCCAAAAATACGCTCGAGTTTAGTTTCTCCAGTGTACTTTTAGCGTTCTCAAGATCATTTTTGGCCCTAGAAGTGAACTAAGCAAATTTTCTTAAATTTTGTCCGAAAATAGTTTGACGTTTTCCTAGCATTTTATTATGTTCTTATGTATTATGTGGCCGAAAAAGTTGAACTTTAGTGAAAATTTTACACTTCCTGGCAGGCGAGCGAAGCAAGCATGCTGGCTTTGCATGAATTTCTCCCTTTGGGGATCCAAGGGGCGGAGCCCCTAGCTAGACGGCTGAGGCTAGCAGAACGAGACTGCTAGTATTTAATTATTCCCCCCCCCCACAATTTTCAAACAAATTCAAATTTCTCAAGTTATAAACCACTGACATTATTCGTGTGGTATTTTTATGACTGAATATTATTTATTGGTCGGCCAACGCTCAAATTTGTTGGGTCAATGGAAGTTAATCTAGTTTGTACTTATTTATTATGTTAACTTGTCAACTATTTTTTTGGATTTTTTGTATAATTTGTATTTTGGTGTCCATAAATTTATTAAAATTTTTATTCAATCAACTTGTCTTCTAATTGGTTGCTCTTTTTGTATAATTTTTATTTTTATGTCAATAAATTCATTTAAAATTGTATTCAAATTCTTCAATATCTTTTTTGTGGAGCATAGAATATCCTACTCATTGCAAGTTATTTATGATCATATAGCCTACAATACTGAAAGTTGATGGCTTGGTTTTTGATGTGAACAATCTTGTGTGAGACAAGTTAACATTGCCCACTTTCCATATTTGAGATATGTACGACGTTGATGGAAATTAGATTGATATGGATTTAAACGTTGTTATTTGTTGTTGATATAAATAGCTGACCAGACAACAAACTTCCTGCATTTTATCAAGTTCCCTTGAATTCAGTGAAGAAAAACAGAATAATACAAACATGAGCAACGAGATAGATAATGAGTATTATTGTCGAGTAATACAATATTATAATTTCTCTTTTGAAAATTTCAACTGAACTTCTAATCATTACGGCAGATTGTTACAATCTTATTACATTTTTTCAACAGTGGTCGCAAGTATTTCACAACTTACTATTTTAGAATACGTTGATACCATTCAGATGCAATAGCTTTGGAATAAATTCCAATATTTGGAATTAGTTTTAAATTGGTAGCTAAGCCAATAGAAGCTTACTTTAAAAAATAATTCCATTTATTCCAAGAGAGAATAATGAGATATGACAGTATCCCAAATTGATCATTAGTATGTTTGAATAAATGTCGTATATAACTAACTACAATCGTTGATTCGAACTGATATAATTATATTTATTAAAACTTCGAGAAACTAGTTTCGGTTGTTACACCATTATCAATCTCAATCAAACTCTTGAGGTTTGATTGAGATTGATATAATTATGATAATTTAATTTGAAAGGTTCAGTAAAATTATTGTACTATGGCATCTTTGGCTGAGTATAAATCGACTTAATGCCGATAGCACGATTGAGATACAGCTTGAACTTCTTGTTAATGTAAAATACTGTAGATGTGGAATATAGAAGCTATCAAATTCAGATGCATCTACTGCATGTATATATCCTCAATTAATTTATGAAACTATGATAATAAAAAACGTATGACTTTAATTGGTGAGGAGACACCCTTTCGAGCAAACCCAAATCGCTGTTGGAGCCATGCTACGGAAAAAATAGTGGTCTAAGGCGAGTTTCACACGATCAGCTGAGTGATAATAAAGCAATGTAAAAAGATAGCTAATCAGGCACCGACGTAACTAGTTATAAACCCAATATCACTTTATTGTATAATTTTATTGTTGATAATTCAATTCTCAACAAATCTAAGCCAAACATCATTTGGCATTAACATACAAAAAATAAATTAATATTTTTTTATATTAAATAATCAGATTGGATTTTCAATTATATTCTATAAATTATTACAATAATCGGGCATCAATTCTAAAGGAAACCTAAAAAGTCAACGATAAAGCTCTTATAATAAACACTTGAGCAGATGGCAGGGACCCAGTTGAGTCATAAGTAGGGGTCAGTAGCGCGGTATCAAGTAACATTCCAGATAATTTTGTCTTGTTAACTTTGGAAACTCTGCTTCAATTGCCTGTTATTAGCCATTAGTAGGAGTGAAGAAGAGATGAAGTTCATTGTCTTCACTTGTACATAATCGATTTTGACCTTTTTATAGCAAAGTTCAAGTTCATAATAAATTATACTGTATAGAGAATAATGATTAGTGTTACCTGAATACATAGTACACATCAAATTAGATTATTAATATAACATGCAATTTTAATTGAAATGATAAAACAGTGCTTTCTTCTTAAGTAACGATATCTTTTATGAAATTTTAGTTTGCGATTGAGTAACTAGTTTGCATGTTAGAATGGAATAATTGACAATTGAATTGATGAATAACATTTGGACACATGCAAAATATTATGTGAATATTAATCAACTTTGTTCACGTTACTTTGATGGAAATTTCATCGCATACATGTAGAATGAGTTGAAGAAACACATCCAGTATAGCAATGCATGGATTAGCATCCGAAATGGATAAAAGCATATAAGGAATTGATTCAGTCAGATAATAGTCTTTTGCACGCTGGTTGATCGTTATTGTATATAATAGTCATATTTAAGACTCAAGCATGTTATGAATTCAATAGGGACAAAAAGTGAAATGAAAAATGGGATGGAAAGAAGTAAAAGGACAACGTTGAAAAAAGAAGAAAAAATTAAAAAAGGGAAAAATTGCAAAATGTGTGATAGCTAAGTCATAAAATGGGAATTTTATGCATTGCATTCGTTGTATGTTTGAAAAAATAGGAAAATCTCCAAAAACTAGTCCGAAAAGAACTGACCTAATAATCAGATATAATGGAGGGATAGGAAAAGCTCATTATTGCTGATTACAAACTTTAGAAAGGATTGAAGAGAGGAATGTAAATGAGTAGTTTTTGTTTAATAATGTAAGATTGAGCACAGGAGACACAAGATTATTGAGAAACTTGTACTTGTAGAAAGATCAACAGGCCTAACGCTTAGCGATTTTTGAACTGTACTTTGTTCAAGAAATGGAGAGACAAACCAAAACAAACGTTTACGTTTGTGTGAGAGAAACAGTGATGACTTATATCAGCTGTAGACCGATCGATTAATTTCTAAAGCCGCGTCTCCACCAACCGAACATGCTCGGCCAACAGTGTTCACTGGAATTGTCTGATGTCGCCGAACATTGCTTGGTGTTGGTTTGGTGAGGACGCCTTCTCGAACATTATGATCGGTGTGGTGGGGGTAGAGGCGGGAACCTGTTGTTGGTCGTCACTGTTCGCTCACAGACCGAACATTTCAATTGAACTCACGAACATGTTGGCTGACCCATATGATTAATGTTTGTTTCATTTTTGTGTTCGCCAACAATGTTCGGCAGACATGTTCGGTTGGTGGAAACGCGGCTCAACAGTTCACACTCAGTTCAGTGTCACAGTCGAGGTGTCGCACATCGCCATTCAATCGAATTAAAAAAAATTTTTTATTAATAACTGATGGATTATCATTATTAACTTTTAGAGCCTGTTCAAACGGAGTTTTTTTTGTGGAGCGTCTGTGGCGCAGTTGGTGGCGAAGCATTGTCTTATATGGGATTTTCGTGTTCTGTTCACACGGCACTTCGCCACGAATTTAGCTGCTCATCGGCTGCTGGCTTCGCCGCAGAAACTTGCCACAAAAAGTGGAGCGTCTGATGCCGAAAGGCTCAGTGCCATTAGATCTAAATGGCAGCTGCCGGTTGCTGTTCACACGCTTGCTACTTTTTCAGCTGCAAAACGGACGCGCGTAGACGCGCGGCTACGCGCAACTGATGCTTATCTCAACCGAAATTTGGTGAAATTTCGGATATTTGAATTTTCTTTCCATCAGCAAAATTACCCTTTTTATCAAGAATAAAAATTTCCTTCTTTAAAGACATTCAGAAAACAACAATTCAGTTAAGAAATTATAGTTTTGGGTGGGTTTACAATGTGAACAACTTCACAAATTGTGAATGATATGGATAATGAATGAATAAGCAAATATTTATTTGTATTAACATACTTCAAATGTTATTACTATCTAAAAAGAGAATGTTCTTTTTTCAGTCCAACAGAATTATTTTTGTAAGTCTGGTACCTTTCAACTTTAATGAGCTCTACTAACTTATATTAATGGAGTCAAAGTATCAGACAATGAACAAATTTCACAAATTAATAATACAGTGCTTCCATTCTCGAGTGACCTTCATTCTAGTCTAGACTATCCTAGTTTTAGTTATTTTATTGTTTCTTGAGAGAATATGTATGTGTGTGGACTATATTGACAATAATTGACAATAATATTAGTCAATAATATTGACAATATTATTGACTATATTGTCAATAATAATCATATAAATAGTTATGATTCAAGAAGAGATATACAATAAACTGATAAAATATCAGTCTTGCCGACTGCCGAGTATATATATATATATTTTTTAAATATAACTTACGGTTATTCTCACTCCCCCATCTTTTTGACCTGATCTTCGCCACAGCCAAGAAAAATTCTCTTTATCGAGATACAAAACTGCTTTAACAAACAATTGAACAAAATAAAAACAGAAAAAAAGCAGAAATGGAAAAATAGTTATTAAATAATAGCTATTAATCAGTAAAAGAGTGCAATGAAAGGAAAATTGTCTCTTAATTTTGAGGGTAACCCAAGATTTATCACATTTTTAAACCACTATAGTTTTTTTTATTCATTTGCGTTACGATAGGCCTATTTGTTTTTTTTTAATGAAGTAATACTACTCATGGCAATACAATTTATTTTGTGACAATATACTTCTGATGCATTGTATTTTTATTTATAATTTGATGTTTGTGGGTGGACCCCTTTTGTACGACTGTCGTTTTGACCGACCTAGTAAACAAAGGTGGTTCAGTCACATCTAGCCAGGTTAGGTTAGGTTTGGTTATGCAGTTATGGCTGCGCTAGCAGTAGGTCAATCAAACTGTTACGTCGTCCTAAAGGATACCACCCGATGTTTGTGATGTATTTTTAATTTCAATTTGAGTTTGCTATGTTTGTAATTTAAAATTATTCCTGCTGTAGAACAGACTTGCATTAAACCTAAAAATGGAATGGGCAAAAAAAATCGATAATAAAAAATCCCTCTCTCTCTCTCTCTCTCTCTCTCTTATGATCCAGAGGGTGCAACCCCTGTCCAAACGGATGAGGCGAGCGAGGCGAGCTTGCCGGCTAGTAATCATAAAACACCATGAAAATGGTTTTGGTTGCAAGCTGCAGCGCCTTAGTCGCGCGTAGTGGAGCAACAGACATGCGGCTGCTGCGCTACCGTCGCGCTACAGCTGCTCCACTAACGCGCGTTAGTGGAGCAGCTGTAGCGCCGCAAAAAGTTGCTCGTGTGAACAGGGCCTTAGAAGGTTTTTATAAGTTTTTGCGCTGATTCTGAATGTGTAATTAGATTTCTGATATCTTGTTTCAATACAGAGATAGGAACTTGCAAGAATATAGCAACTAATAACAATAGACGTTTGGCGGCTACTGTGAATCGGTCTTGATGTTCGAAGATACACTCTCGCACGCGTATCATTGTTTACATCGTCTCTTCTTTCCGTGAACAGAGTGTAGATCTAAACCCTTCAATACGCTAGTTGAAAGTCTCTAGTAGAATTGCTATTGTAATGCTATTTAAGTGATACATGTATCTCATCTTCACACTCTTCATCATGTTCAGAACAGACTCCATAAGGACCAAATTTGGCATAAGCAATAGACAATTTTTTATGTGAGCTAAGAGAATAGTGATTTTTTTAAAGTGGGAATAATTTAATTTTGATACATATACTATACTATTTTCGGTACGGTACAATAATGTTTTTAATCAACTTATACATTTATTTTTCCAATTCTCTGTTTTTTATTGTATATAGGCTAATAGTTTTTTTCAGATGAATACGGTACATAATACATTATTGACTGGAAATAGGAAAACAGCAATTAATAACAGAATTTTCTTTGTAGTAGCGAAGGTGATATTGTGGAATGTATCTTGATTTTGAGTTTGATAATGGTATAACAACTGAAACTAGTTTCTCAATATTTTTTAATAAATGTGGTTGTGACAATTTCGTCTAACTATTCATAATAATAGAAATGTATATCTTACCATTTTGAAGTGGTTTCCAAAGTAATTTGGTGGTAAGAAGCTGTAAACTGGAATTTGGCCGCTCTTTTGTTAACTCTTTGAAGTCGTTTCCACACAGACGTCATCTTCTAAACCACCTTTCTCTGCCGAAAATAATATCAAAATATTATACATTATTGTAATATTATCCAACAATAATTGTATTAATGAAGTATAAAAAAAGGAAAGTCTATGTAACGTATCACAAATACAGATAAAATGTGTGAAATTGCTGGAAACAAAAACTTTTTTTTTCATTTATTGATGTGTAAGAAATCGTACTTTACATTTGTGCCTTGAGGTTTATATATACCTCCAAATACTCTAAAGAATGTATGTAATATTGCTTAGTTCTATAAGCTACAGATTCTGATAATGGGAGGCAATTTACTGGTTACAGTCTCAAAATGTTTTCGCTTAGCTATGATATAACACACAAAGTAAATAATAATAATTAAAGTAATAATTTGAAGTTTTTTGAACGTTATCTATTTGTTGACTTTGATTTTGTACAGTTATTCGTAAATATTATTTCGAAAATCATAATATAATTATTCATACAATAATAATATTAATTAATTCAATATTACTTAGTGTCTTACAATGAATTACTGAGTTTTCGTATTTAGTAATGAAAATAATTTCATCATGAATGTAGAGAAGTTGATAAAACTGAAGTCTGTTTGTCCTATGTCATAGAACCTGACAAAGTTCAGCTCCCTGCGTTGACAAGTTTTTTTTATGAGAGGACTAATAGATTCATCGATGTGAGCACCTATTGTCAAATTACAAACAGAGGTTTTCAGAAAAAACATACCTTTAACATGAAAGAAGATATTGAAGATAAAGAAAAATGTATGCTATTTGAAAACATCATACTTTACACGAAAATAGTGTCATCAATTAAGTATTATAGGACTATCTCATGGAAGGTCTCTTGGCACATTAGACATTGGGGATTTACTGGTTCACGAAGCTTATTACCACCTATCATCTGCGTCACGATGGCATGAGATACGACTTCACTTCCATACAAGATAATCATCGCGTAAGCACAATTAGTTCAGTTTTCCACTGTGTCTCTTATATAATAAAGCTCAATTAAAATTGCAATTTTGATTCTAAATTAAATGTATTGCTATAAAAGTACATTTTTATAACATTTTTTTTAATTCGTTACATTTATATTAAAAGATCTCTCTGGTCTAATAAGTACACTGATATCGTTAAACCCCATAACTTTGATTCAAGCTCTAACAATGAGCTAGACTATTACACATTCCACATTCGTATGAGAAAGACTAGACATGACGGCTTTATCTAAGATAGGATTTGGTAAATGCATACCAACATCATCTCATAATTTTCACCAAAACAATGTACTTTGGATGGTATTTTTATTTCTTTTATGCTGACGGAACATTATCGATGAATTATCTGAGAGAACAAGGGAAGATGCATTGAAGCACAGAATATTAAAATATGTTTTAGTGATAAGTTAAAAGATAGTTTACAGGAAATAGATATTCAAGTTATGATATTTTGAGCTCAATAATAGTTATTTAGGATAAGGCACATTGAAAAGAGTGTCATTTGTGCTATGTAAGGTCAATTGTACCATTGGCTTGTCTTACCGATGGTACTCGTCAACTCCGGCCTTGTCCGCTATTAATGTGCTATAATAGTTGCCCCGTTTTCGTGCTGTTGAAAACTCTGGCTTTAGTGCACCATAGGCAGGCTCAATGATAGAGAATTAAATCCATCTCAATTGACAACAAAGCACTGTATATGATTTCAATATAATTCCTTTTAGCTCATCCCTAAGGTTCATAATGGATCAGCATATATAAAGAATTTATTGTATAGAGAATATTAAAATAAATATTAAATGAATGAACATTAAAATAAAAAAGACCAGAACCTGCATCACAAGAGACAGACCAGAAAGACTCCGCAGGTACGGTAACATTTATTTCCATAAACTATCAAAACAAATACTTTGTTCATATCGTAAATCATAAACGAATTACGTAGTAAATTGACTGCACTCTCGATGAAACGATAAAGGTAAACTAAGTACACTAGAAATTTACTATTTTTTTTAGAAGTATTTTTTAACTAGATTTGTGATGAACATTCAACTGATTTAACGTGACTACATCTCTTCACAAAGTAAGCTTGGATTACTGACCATTTTACATTGAGTAGGTTTCTAAAGTGAACCTTTTATATCTTTACACCGGAGTTTCCTATGTAATAGAGAGAGCAGATCTTCGAGAATGTTCTCGAAGAACAGCCGCTACAGGTACGTCCAGACAGCGTACAAAACCCAGTCCAGTAGCATCACTCCACAACAAATTGTGCCGTCACGTATAACACCTTGTATAACACCTTATCATTGTCTTAATAGTGTGCTGTTGCAGACGATGTTACGATCAACTGACTCTATATAATGGAATGATGTTCGCGACGAGGTTTTTTCGCTGTCTCTCGTCTGAACGCACCTTAAGAATTAGCTGAGCTATGCTTTCCTGCTGACCATAGAATTCCTACAGATTTGTCGTCACACTTTGCTCTCCAAAACATCAATTAAATATCTGCTGCAGAGAATACTACTCATCAAATTAGCACGCCGTCCCCGATACTTTAACCACAGTTAAATTGGCAGCCGAGAAGGCGTATTCGGTTAGAGCGCTTGTCTCTGATGAGACTCTGGCTGGCTGCTACTCATGCGGCCACGAGTTCGAGTCTCGTTCAGCCTTGTTTATTTTGTTACTCAAGTTGAAAAAGCTGCGAGGGAAATTCGTAAAGAATCTCGAACTTGGATAACCATTCCAACAAGATTCCAATCAAATTCAACTTGGCAAGAATTTTTTGCACTTCTAATTGAACATGAAAAATAAGTCATACAGAACATTAATCCAATGAGTTTAACAACACTAAAATACGAACCCGCAACATGACATCCACACTCATACCTCTCTCACACGAAAATAACTCGCCTAATATTTATAGATGTAATTGACGCAGTACTTCAACATCACTCATTGTCCAATAACAAAATACTTGTTGTTCTCAAAATTAGACTAAGCTAGAGAGAAAAAACTAGACTTATTTACGTTTTTGGCAGAAGGTCAACTACAAAAAATCAGGATTCTCAGTCAGAACTCTAAAGGATAGTTTATAAATCAACAATATAAAATAATGAAACTATTCCAACACTTACATTGATTCCTTATAATGTTGAAGAACTGAAGAGCAAATCACTTCAAATTCAACTGATAGAAATCCAAAATTTTAACACAAACATTTTATGAGATAAATTTGACATTACGAACACCTAACACAACAGCTGAACTAAAAGCAGAAGTGACTATTGTGTCTGTTTCCGTACACAGGTAAGGTAATGTTGGTGTACTACGCATACCAATATACTTTCATTAAAAATATAGTTTCCGAAAATTGAATAAGGTATAACTGCCAGCGTTATAAAATATCAGCCAAATAGATTAAATTAAAAATAAAAACAATTAAGTATCATCATCAGCGATTGAAAAATACAAGAAGACATAGTTATACACTTTTTAAAACAAAGTGGTCAGCTGATTACTGGCGCTACTTTCAAATAACGTGTTCTTTGAGCTGGGTTTGGCAATTGATTCAAATGGCATTATTAATATCGGTTCAATACAAACTATAACAATTAGAATTTTATAGACTAGTAAAAAATAACTAGCATACTTAAATCAGCCCAATATTAAACAAAAAGAAGCATTCATCGACGTCATTTCAATTTTGTTCGAATAGGATAGTTTCACACTTAACTGTCAGTCAAATAAACGGCTTACCAGGCCGATCATTGCATCATATTATAGAGCAGTGCGACAAAACATTCACTCCTTACATAATATTACTCCCTTCAAAAAATTTCTCAGAATATAGATATAATATGTATTATGCAAAATTCATGTACGGTAGGGTAAAAGAACCAGACAACCCAGTAAATGACTCATCTTCATATATGTCTTGAAATTTGGTATCCATGACGAACTGCGCGTATCACTAATAATAATTAATTTATAAGTAATATTGCACGACTATGCAGTCAAATAAATAGTTTATTGCTGGAGACAACAGGTAGAAACCCTTTTTACCTCCTTTACAGAAATACAATTTACATTTAAAATGGTACGTAAGAAGAAAAGGAGATGATAATAATAAGTACTTAATACTATAGTATGAAAAAAATGACTGTAGTACCGGTAATTGAATTGCATAGTAGAATTAATTTCAATTAGAAAAGAAAGTTATGAACAAGAGAAAAGAAGTTACTGTATATAGAATTCTTATTTTAAAACTGTCATGAAAGAATGGAATGATAAAGAAGGAAGTTAGAAAGGAGAATATTCATATTATTGAAGCTTGAAATAACGACACAGGAAAAATAAACCACGAATCACTCAACCACTAAAAGATACATATCCTTGCTATAAACTAAAGCAAATCATACAGCACTTTACGGAACCTAGCCGGGGCGGGGAGAACCAAAATATATCCAGGCGCTCTGAATAAAGATTGATGAGCGTTCTTTGCATTCTATTTAGAGAAGAATTACAATAATGACTACCGTTCTAGAGAAAGGAACATTAAAAGAAAAACCAGAACGGCGAGCAATGGGATATAAATATGTATAATTATATATTTATTTATTTTAGAAAGCAAAATTAGATGAATCAATTTTATTATTTAACAAATTGTAGAGAAACATAAGTGACCTGACATCTCATCTGTCTTTCAGTGATCTAATGTTGAATAAGTTTCTTAATGAATTAGTTGGAAAATCAAACGGACAGTAAACATTGAACTTTTTGCAGTACATACATCTTAGAAATTAATTTTTTTCTGCAAACGCTCCAAAATATATTGTTACGGGTTCTATGTCTAAAATAACGCTGGCAACACTTAAATTTATCACTCGCACTTTATTAACACAAATAATTCACAACTCACACTGTTCAGTAATTTCTTACACAAAAATAAACAATCGAAAACAGATAACACGATATTGTTCAACTGATAATGAGTTTTCAATAAACTGTACAAAAATCAATCACTAAATGTCAAAAAGCCGATCTAATATTAAATAATAACTGTACAATAAACTGTCCAATAATATTCGAAAAGAATCGTCGAGGAAGAACAATTAACCTATGTAGCACAAGTAGTAGGTAAGAGAATTATCACTACAGACAATAAGAGTTTCTTAGATGGTTTGTAAAAGCGCCAACGGGATTGTATACTGTCTGTATTAACGGGAACTGTCACTACTGCCACTGAACTACTTAACTGTCACACTTGTTTATCATGACGAATTACAGACAAGACTGAACAGATTTACACAAATGCGTTTGCCTTAAATAGGTTTTTCAAATATTAAGCAATTTCTACATTTTTCCATCATCTTCTGAACAAATAAATCAAGGAAACTGGAACCTTCTACAATATTCGATAAGACTCCATTAATTTCTAATCAAACAAATAGAACATTCTACTAATTACCAAGTAAACACTATAAAAGTGTCAAAAACAGTGTAATTAATGGCTTAAAAGTAAACATTTACATAGCAGATAACACCGAGAACCAATGTTTCTTCTTTCTTTCAATTTCATATCCGCTACAATATATTCGATCTTGACAATAGGGACTCCAAATCTCACAGGCATACCGGGGTATTCTAATAGACTCCTGACGAGTATTTTATATATTAGTATCAGATGCATGATAAACATAAATAAAACGAAATTTAATACGCCTATTCATTTCAAGGCTCTCAATCAACTTTATCCAGTAGTTGACTATCAAATGATTGTATAAGAGCCTTATTATGCTGCAGTCGCAGGTCATATTATTATTTATTTTTATGGCGTTAAGTTGCATACCTGAGCGGAGCCCAAACAACATGCCACACGTCAAATACATCCATAGCAATTATTACAATATAAATAAAATTAGGTACAGAGTGGCTGAGAGCTAAGAACAGAAAATTTAAGAAAAGGAAGCTAAATGTATCGCTTACCCCTCCATTGGAAGAAAGGAGTCGTCTACGGTACCTTTGAAAAGAATGAACAGACAAAACCGAAAACCAAGAAGAATCTCCCATTACCGCCAATAATAGTGGATGGCATCAAATCGTATACGCAATTCCATGAAAAACTGGCAAAACTATTTCCCAATAGAAATTTTAGGCCCCTTTTATACAGAGCATCGTTGTGATGTGCGCCGGGCGCGCGTTGTAATCTACTAATTTGTGTGCTTTGTGCGTTGTGATCTAATTTGTGTGCATTGAATGCAAAAGCACGACGCATGTCGGACGCTCAATGCTTTAACATTCAATGCAACAAATTAGATTACAATGCGGGCCTGGCACGCATCACACGCCGCACTGTGTAAAAGGGGCCTTAATGTAAAATTACTTGGAGTAGATAATTTCTAAATCAACTTGATCAATGAGGACTATAGACTGCTTACCAAGGAGTTGAATAAAGAGAAATATACTTGGCACTCTTTATCAGAACAAGCAGTCAAGGCCAATTAGTTATGGCTAAAAATTTACATCGATCATGTGACACAGAAAATATAATAGAGGATCTTAAAGGGAAAGGATTCAAGATTCTTAATGCAAATATAAAGTTGAAATGGAAAGCTAAGGACCCATTAGACATGTTTATGCTTGAGTTTGTAGCAGGAATACTTTATTTTAAACTTGTTAGTACCTATTCAATTTTTAAGTATCTTTTCATTGAAGTAGGTTTATTTTTTTGTTTTGTAACTTTATTATTATAGGTGGATCACCACGAGAATGGCATTGGCCCCAATAAGAATACACATGTTAGCTGATGCCATTCTCGTGGCGATCCACCTATACCTACCAGATTTCAGATAGGAAAAAGTAAATTGATTTTTTAACATGAATTACACCATAACCGGAATAAGAAAATTATTATTATTGTTCCATAACGTTGCAATTGCAGAGCATGACATTTTAATTCAAGAGCAGTTCTCTGATTTAGGCCCTACAAGTCAAAATTCATTCAAGTTCATGAAGTTTAACCTTCAACTCATAAGATAATCCCATCACAAACGCACAGGTTTCAGATCTATAAATGGTTTCATCCTCTGAAAACCTCATCAAACAGATTTCACAGTACGATTTTACAGCATTTTGTCACATAAATACTAAAATTGATTTTTTTGCCAGACTTCTAAATTAATGCCACCATTAATTAATAAATGAAATTCGTTCTGAAAACTGACTAACTGCAAGTTTGACGTCATCCCAGTCAGTCTTCAGAACATACTCTCATTAGTGATTTCATTGATCCATAATATCACTAAAGTCCAAAATATCACTTATCAATTACCGGTAATGGCAAATAAATGTACATGGTTAGTAAGCATTGCAAACTCAGTAGGCAATAATAATGTTACATCAGAATCATATACAGAATGTCTCTGAACTCTCTACCGACCTTTTCAGGTATTATTCCTGGACCATAGACAAGCCAAAATATCATATTCAAAATTTCGAAAACTCAAAAGTTACTCATATAGCCGACATTTTGTTTTTTTCACATAGGAAATTTTAATTCGAGAACGGCTAGCTATAATCAAATGAAATTTGGTATTCAGCTTTATTACCTAAAGATCTAATTACAGGAAAAAAATAATTTTTTACAATCATTATTTACAAAATGGCGGCTGCCTAAAAATTTCAAATGTAAATATCTTAAAAACTGCTCATAATAAAAAAATTACATTTATTATGTTTTATTTTGAGAATTTAATTGCAAATCTAATGACACCAAATTGATGGAAATCGGTTCATAAATAACGGAAAAATCCATTTTTTTCAACCAGACATGGCTCACTAGCAGCGATATCACATGATAACAGTTGATATTGACAAGAATGCCATATCTTAAAAATGGATTTTCTATTAATAAAACGTAATCAATGTACGGTACTTTTTTATTATGAGCAGTTTTTAAGATATTTACGTTTGAAATTTTTAGGCAACTGCCATTTTGAAAATAATGATTGTAAAAAGTTTTTTTCCTGTAATTAGATCTTTAGGTAATAAAGCTAAATACCAAATTTCATTTAATTATGTCTAGCCATTCTTGAATTAAAATTTCCTATGTGAAAAAACAAAATGGCGGCTATACAAGTAACTTTTGAGTTTTCGAAATTTTGGCTTGTCTATGGTCCAGGAATAATACCTGAAAAGGTCGGTAGAGAGTTCAGAGACATCCTGTATATGAGCATTTATCACAATAAGGGTATTTGTACAGTACAGCATCCAATACTCGATGCAAATTGAGCACATAAAAGAGTTGAAGACATGCTTTAAAATAGTGTGACAGATTGGAGCAGCTTGGATACAACCATTCTACAGAATTTGCTCGATTTTGCGATGGTGATCATGTATTGGATACTCCACTGTGTAAGCACCTCAATTCCAAAGTTTTAGTAACATCTTGTGCAAGTGTGAAAGCTGTGTTGAGTCTTCATGTACAGTATGGTACTTAGAAATAAATCTTCGTAATGCCACTAACAAGCATTCATAATCTAATAACTTCCTATATAGTGGAAATTGAACACACACTTTTTTTAGTGTTCAGCCTAACCTAAATTTTTCAACCTGGTTTCAGTAGACCGTATGGAAAATGACCATCAAATAAAATTGAGTGTTTAATTTTCACAATAAAAGTTAGTTTCAAACTTCATATTTATAAATATATTGTGGGAAAGAAAATTAAAGTACATTAACAAAACAACAGAAATTAGTTATAGCGATTGCATTATTTTTAGAATCCTTCATTACTGTTGTAGTTCTAGTATTTTTCACATTATTTTTAAAGCTTCTTACTTTATTGGTGAACCGCATTAGCAAATTGTGATTTGTCCAAACGGAGACAATTATTGCACTAGAGCGCTCTCATAATATACAGTAACCGCGACACTTGCAACACGAGACTGTGCAGCTTTTTCTAGCCAAATATAAATAGAATACATACAGTGATGGCGGTAAGGATATGGATCCTCTGTACTCTAGATCTAGACTCCTAGACCATGGGTCTCCCAACTTTTCAGTCTCAGAACCAACATTATTATTCCAGTACGTTCCAAGGGCCAGAACCGGTATCATTTTTCTACTACTATTAGTGGTGAAGTTCATCAATGTTCAGTTTGTTGAGCAGTGATCATGTGTGTACACTGACAGAACAGGCTCTGAAGATTTTTTAAGAATTGAGTATTTATTAGAATGGTATTTTTTATTATTAGTAATAATACAGTAATATCTTAATAATTTCTAGTATAATTTAAGGTATCCTATTAAAGTCAAATTCTGTTTTCAAGGTTAGGTTGTACCAGTATTGTTAAATTGCCTTGACATTAAATAGTCTCAAGTTGACAATTATAATAAATTAAGTAATATTTCATTTTAAATTTTACTTTATTGAAAACAATTTTTAGCTAGGAAAATGAGTCCAAACAAGTCATCTATATCTAATTGTTCAACTAAAACTCACGTAACAACACTATCCCAATTAAACAAACAATCACCATCAGCTCTTAAAGCTACTGTAGATGTAGAAAAAAGGTTGCTGAATTATTGTGTGATCACACCAAACTAAAAACAAAATTAGAATCATCGCTAAAAAATTTCAAGAATGGATAGGACTGGTGAATCACATAAAATCTCTGAAGGTTATTGTGAAAATTCAGCAGGAATACCACAAAATCGAAATTCTAAATCTCAAGAGTCAATGTCAGAGGAAATAGAAACATTAAAATAAAAAATGCACCAAACTAATGTAAGATCTACATCTCTGATTAATAAAAAAAAGTATAACATAAAACAAATAGGGAAACATGGAAACTGGTCAAACTAAAAGTTATCTTCATCAAACTAATAGTTATCTGGTCAAACTTAAGTCAGGTTTTGCAAACAGCAGCCAAACGTAAAGTGAGGGGAAATAACGATAGGAAAGGAGTACTCCTCTTTATATTCAGTCATGGACGAGACTGCAGTGATCTACTAGTAAAATGATTGAAAATAAATATGATGTGCAGGGTTTTTTCAAATTAAGTGCCCCTATAAACATAGTCAGCTAAGGAGTAGACAAAAGATTTTTTAATAGTACTGGGTGGCTCAAACAATATAAATGAACCTAGTCTAAACTATCTTCCTGAAATAAATGTGGGATGTTATATGTAATAAAAAATAGGCATGTAGCGCATGAAGATTCTAATACTAGTGTCCCCAGAATAATTAACGAAAATAACAAATATATTGATGATAGTATAGACATTTGTAATTTCTTCAACAAATATTACAAACTGGTTGCTAAGAATCAGTGCTAATAATCGGGATACATCCCCCCCCCCCCCCAAATGCTGAAGTAATCTTAAGCCGCGTCTCCACCAACCGAACATGCTCGGCGAACAGTGTTTGCTGGAATCAGCTGATGTCGCCGAACATTTTTTGGAGTTGGTTTGGTGTAGACGCCTTCTTGAACAGTATGATCGGTGTGGTGGTGTTAGTGGCGGGAACATGTTGTTGGTCGTCACTGTTCGCTCATAGACCGAACATTTCAATTGAACTCACGAACATGTTCGGTGACACATATGTTTAATTTTTTCCCGTTTTTTGTATTCGCCAACAATGTTTGGCAGACATGTTTGGTTGGTGGAGACGCGGCTTAACACATACTAATAACTTACAGATTAAATTAACCTTAGTTTTATTTAGCACAAGAGTTTGTCATGGGTATCACAAAAAGTATACAATGTTATTATTGCACTCTTACTCTGCCGCGGCAAGTAAAGTTTAGTGAGCAATGTGGCAATGCAGTGCTTTCAAAAGGTGTCTTTCACTGACTCTTCCGGATCGGAGATATATTTCATTTAAATCAACTATTGCTTTAATTGAAATATCCAAGTAAAAATTCCTATATTTCATTTAAATCAACTATTGCTTTAATTGAAATATCCAAGTAAAAATTCCTTTGTTATGCTCAAAAAATCATTATAAAAAATGATAAATAATTTTTAAAAATTCCGGGGGAGGGCCCCCGGACCCCTAATAAACCTGGGAGGGGGGATTCCATTGGGGGAGTGTGGGGGGCACACTCAGATATCCCACCCAAAGTTCAATCCTGGCTACGCCACTGACTAGTGATATAAGATTGTATAATTGTTGATCTGACTTATCTTATACTCTGTAACTTGAGTCTCCAAGACATAATCTACAAAAAAAAAGTTCCATGTGATGGGGGGGGGGAAGTTATATAGTGTAGTGCGGAGAAATTGTAAATTAAAAATTAGGTGGGATGAGCCCTATAACGACCCATGAAGATAATGATGATATACGTCATGATTAATTACGGGGGGTTCGGGAGTACTCCCCCGGAAAGCTTTAAAAAATAATCCTTCTAAAACCACATTTCAAGTGATTCTAGTCATGAATTCTTTATTTCAGCAATTAAATCCATTCTTTGAGTCAAATCAAATTTAACTTAACTCTTGCATGTTTGTCAATCAATGGAAGATCTGGACTCTCATTGTTTTACAAAACACATTTGAAACAGGCCTACTTGAAACTATTATCACTATTTTAACAGGCTTTGAGACAATTTTTGACAAAGTCAAGAAAAATGTCTGGATTTGCTATTTTTGATTCCCCACTTCAACTGATTGAGTTAAAGTAAACTGTACTTGAAAAAAATATTTTGAATCGGGGGCTCAGGGGTACTTTCTCGGAACTTTTTTATGAAATAATCTCTCTAAAACCACGTTTTTAGCAAATCCAGACAATTTTCTTGACTTTTTGTCAAAAATTGCCTCGCAAAGCTTGTTAAAATTCCAAATTTACTTTATCTTGGGGGGGGGGGGTATCTGTCCCCGTGATACCCCATAGTCACACCACTGACTATCTACAATTTCTGAAACAATACCCGAGTATGCACCCTGAGCAATTTTGCTAAATTTGATAGTTGAATTATGCATTGATGCTACAGTGACACTTGATGACATCTACTGAACAATAGTAAACATATTAATTGGTAAAACACCATTAATATTAGTATTAGTAAGGAGACAAAGGCCAGATTGATCTCACTGGCGGCCAGATTGATCTCACTGGCGGCCGGATTTGGCCCGCGGGTCATAGTTTGGAGACCTCTGCTCTAGACGATCTGCACCATTACACCCAAGCAGTAATATCCCAGATTGCTTTACTGAGCTGCGAGATCACTTTCTACACATAAGTATCCGTTTGGACGGGTCTTCATTGTATATTGCTTGAAATTTATATTCCGAGTGGGCTACTTGAAAGAACTCACTGGGAAACATACTAATCACTTAAAATAAAAAATAATTACCTAGTAATTATAATTCGAATGTTTTTATTCACCAAAAATATTTAGCCCAAGTTCAGTAATCCGATATTCAAACTGAGTAGATTATTGAATCTAACATTACTGTAATTTTATAACATTATCAGTAATTCAGCTCAATATTGATACTAGCAAAATATGGTGTTAGTTTAGAAAAAAGTCAAAGCACCAACTATTAGAAAGTTTATTCAAATTTAGATTACAACTTAAAAATATTGATAATGTTCAAGATACATCAACCAACTTTATTTAAATTGAAAATGGAATAAATGAATAATAATGAAAATAAAACACAAAACAGGAGCTAGATTGGAGAAGGAAGATTTTCGAGCTATCAAACAATGTTGAAATATCAATATTCTACATCATTAACTTTACAAAATACAGGAATATGAAATAATCTCTGAGAATGTATATAAAGCGTTCAATTGTGAAGGGTAGTGGTAGCTTTAGACCCTTTTAGGATTGAACGGTTAGAGGCTTGACTGTTTGCAAGGAATGTCACAAGTTGTAAATAAATAACTGCAATCTAACGTAAAATAAAGAGTTAACCTAAAATAAATCTGACATTGATAATATAGTTACTGCATCCTGGTCGACAACTTCTTGTCTTGAAAAAAAGTAAACAAAAAACTGTCGAGAATACAAAGAAACAAAACCAATAGACACAGTCATCAGTCTATTAAGAAAGTCGTTGCAGCACAGATGGTTAGTTTCTTTCTGGTCAAAGTATCATTCAACACTATTTAGTCAAAGTTCTAAGTTGATATAGTTATAGCTGCTGATCAATTATGATAGGAACTTAAATAGTTTTCTATCTAATTCACCAAATAAACAGCTTTTTCACAAGTCAAGTAAATCTAGAGTGCATTTTATGATTTGAGAATAAATGTGAGTGAAATAATCAAGAAAATGAATTCGCTTCAAAAGGTCTTTGTTCAAGAATGATATTTGCAGTTGTCTTGATTTCTTGTCTGATTCTGATTTTACCTTTTTTGAAAATGTCACACTGTATAATTCGTTTATATGTTTCATATTTGCATCATTCGTTCTGTCACTGCGTTAGTCAACGTCACTGTGAACAAAATAATACTTTTCATTTTCATGAACAAATAAGTTATTTCAAAGTTTTGGTGGCTTATCTATTTTATGTGGATGAATGCGAGCTACAAAGCTGTGATAGGCGTTGGCTTAGGTTTGTAATATTATTTGATTTTCAAAGCAAACAAGTCAATTAAATACAAATATCATCGCATGCATGGATTCGCGGAAGAGTTGTATTTTTATGGTGATAAATAATAAGGATAATTTACCGTAGCATGAATAAATTAGCGATTAGACCTGGTTTACAAGGTTTCATTTCTATTTAACAATTTTCCAGGTTTCATGCGTCCGAGTTTCTTCATGTGATAGAAAGTTGAAAAATAATTCATAGATTTAAAAGCGGAAATTCGATACCAATAAATTGAAGATGATTCAGAAATATGAAAACAATAAAATAAAATGGAGACTGCATTCAATATCTATCAACGAATACCAAGAGTTTCTTTATACACATACTGTACAATAACAATGAAACAAGAGAAATATGATATTAAAGAAACCATTGATCCGCAATGTTCAAATGGCATGGTTTAATCGGCGAACAAACCGCATGGCTAATGAATCACTAGAAATAATACATGAATAGTAAGGAAATACGTGATAGGGATTTTCAATGGAATTTTGTAGTGAACAAAGAATTGCTGTAGAAGAAAAGTACTTAAAACACTGCACCTACAAGTCTAAGTAGAAATTTGAAATTGTACAAGCAAATACTCAAAAAAGCTTGAAACCTTCGATGAATAACCACCACCTCCTATTACAAGACCAAGCATCGAGACAATAAACAGTTGCCAAGTTGTGAGAGTGAGCTTCCAATTACTGCGCTGAGCAGCTCAAGAAAGTTATAGTAAAATAATGTAGGTGTTACAAAAAACAAATAAATAAGGAAATTTGCAAGATAAATAAAAAAAGTATTTTTATTTCTCAACAAACTTATTCACACAATAAGCACCAATTATTATTGAAAACACTACACAAAAGTAAACAAGAAAAAATGCATTAAAATAATTTATCCAAAATAAAGTTTAATTTAAACACTGAAAAATTTTACTTCATGCACCAATTTGAAAATACACGAGACCGTGATAAAGTTATGCATCAGCCGAACGAAGAGTATTGTGCTCTGAAAACCCATACCCATGTGCAAACAAAAAATAAATAATTGGTCTTGTCCCAATATATGAACTCCGGATATATAAGTAAATACTAAATCATATATTCGATATTAATTTGTGATGAGATTGATAAGAAAATTAAAGACTTTTTCAGAAGACAAAATTAAAATATTACTTTTTCTAATACATCTACCGCCATAAGGCCAAAATAAGAAAATAGTGCACCATTCCATGCAATAAAGATCATTTCTGATAAAAAGGTTACTTTTGATGATCACGCTAAAACTAACCCAATACAAGAAGGAAAAGTGGTCACATTTGAAATTTTTCAGAACTGTTTACATGAAATAATTATCATCATGTGAACAGTGAACTCAGGTATCCCAAAAGTTTCACTCAAAAACAAATCCAGTGGATTTGTCTGTTCTTTATAAATATCCTAACCAAATTATTTTTTCTATTAGATATTTTTTCAAAGTGGACACCCATGGGGCAAACTACAGCTTAACGGTAAGATTGGTGAGACCTTTAGTGACATATCGTGAAAATAGAACAGTTTGAGCTTGGACTGCAACTTTTTCCGATTTCCGAGTTCGATCTAGTTGTACTAGATTATCTTGATTTCCCCAGTTCTTGTTATAGATCAGGTGACGACAACATGATTGAACTATAAGAGATGATACCACAATACATCAATCATGATGACGAAATGAAAAAAAAAATTATGAGCTTTTTAGAGGGCTTGCAAAATGTTGCTCCATGTATCCAACATTGTTTCTATTTAATGAGCGTGCACTGGGGCTGATACTAAACGGGGTTTCCTCTAACCGAAAGATGAGATAAAATAAATGAGTCCTTAAATATGCTTGAGCTATACAGTTCAATAGTTGAGTTCATGGGAGCCTTACCGGTAACGTCTGTTTGGCCTATTTAAATTCATAGACGTTAAAAGATTTGTTAACATTTACCGGTTACCGATAAGGCTCTCATGAAGTCAACCATTGTTTAAGGAAGAACATAAAGTAATTGATAGACGTTATTTAATAGGTCACTGCCACAACTGAGGAAGATATTTAGTATATCAAACATCAGATCAAACCCTTTGGTAAACGCAATAAGAATTATCATGCCAATAAACAATAAATTATACTTACCGAAGTTCTCTAATTATCATCGACCCTCGCTCGCTTTCTGTTTTCACGATTGTAAGGCGGATCGGCCAACATTACTTTCAATCTTGCATTGCACAACACTTGTCCGTGAAGGGTCTGGAATAGAAAAATGATGGGACTCTACTGTAATTGTTAGTACACAACCATTAGTACCAGCAGAACTTACATTGAAATAGCTATTACAATATCCTAATGTTTTCATAAATGGTAAAAATCCCAACTAATGTTAAGTGATATTACTTTAAGGTACTTTAAAAGAATGGAATCTGAACAAATATTCCCAAGTATAAAAACAACATTTTACTGTGAACGATTTACTGTTGCAGTTATATTAATTTATAGAAAGATATACGATGAAAATTGTTTTAAGATTAGTAAAGCTTCAACTTTCATTAACCTAACGCCCACACTGGATAAACAAATATCGGCAAGCATAACAAGAAAATACTGAAATTAACATGCAGCGAAGAAGACACAAATTTGGGGTCTAACTGCTGTTGAATCTGTACTTGATAATTTCCTAGATTTGGTAAAGAGAAAAATCCTTTTTCTGAAAACTTCAATTTTCTTCAAAATGTCAAGTTTCTGAAATTCTCATTGAATGAAATATCAATAAGATCCAATGATACTCAGCAGAATGTGGGAATAACAAATGCCTTCAACAATAACGAAAATATTAGCACTTATAGCTAGCACACATAGATAAATACAATGAATGAAGAAAAGGTACTCATCATACTTCGACTGCATGCTGGGCAGAAGTTTTTGAAGCATAGGAGATGTAGCCGTAGTTCTTGCCATTCAGAACCATAACGTCTATGAGGTCACCAAACCGTCCAAATGCATCCCACATGGCCTGCATCGGTGGAACAGCTGGTTGGCAAACGACAAATAGCCTGAAAAAAATGTTTTAAAGGAAAGTAAATTATATCTATAATAGTTTCATGCCAGGCCTATACAATAGGGCAATACTACATACAGCAGTAAACCAGCTTGATATGGCTAGAATTTTGCGCGTTATTTAGAGAAATGCTTGTGAAAAATGATATTTTTTTATTTGAATAACTTCATGGTACAATTGGTAATCATATTACCCGTTATAGATCTATTTAATGGTAACTACCCTATAAAAGGTGAGATTGTTGTAAATATAGAATATGTGGGGACACAAAGTGCCTAAAATTGATGATAAAAAACCTAATCCATTTAAATATAATTCATGGTTTTATGTGCAATTGCTATTTCTACGTTGCTGTCCGAAATATAAAAAGCATTCGTTCACAATAAAGAAAGTGGCAAACAATAACAAGCTTTAACCTTTAACAATACTAACCTTTACATAATGAAACGTTACCTTTCTTCAGGTTTGGAGTCGTGTGGGGCAACAGGCTTCGGAGACGGCAATGCTGCAGAGCAGAAATTCGGCTCGATGCTCTCCGCTCTAGATTTATCAGAAACTGTAAAAAGAACAATAGATAGTAACAAGTTTTGCCAAATATTCAAATACAGTACTTGGAAAAATAGGAATAAATTATTGTTTTTTGAAAACAGAAATTTTCGTATTTCTATTAAACAGTTTTGCTAGGAGAGAGAAAAGAGGGAAAAGTGTATAAAAAGTGAAAAAAAAAACTGCGAACAGAAAGTGTAGCAGCCACAAAATTTATAAAGTAACAAGATAAAGAGTTCTCAATGGTTCACCTCTTTAATACGCCTTCTACCAAAAAAAGGATCACTGACCGTTTTTACTTGGTGCAAACTACAAGTGCAACAGTCATGGTTAATGGCAGGGCAGCGACCATGTGCCTGCTTAGACGCAAAGTTATATAAACTTCTCTGGACTAATTAGGAGGATCGTTTAAAGTGAATTTCAAAATTAACAATCTTCAATTGAAAAGAATCGGTAATTGTGCTTCAAAGTGAAACATGGACCTGACCCAAGTTGAAATTCCACGAAGAAAGCTGTTTTGAGTAATAGCCTGTTTTATCTTCATATTGATTGAATTTTATATAAAATAATAAAAAATGACTCCTTAGCAATGAACCCATGTATTTGTCTTTCACGGGAAATAATAGTACAGCAAACATGGACAAAAATATAACAACAGTGCGAAAAATGATTGAATTGCCAATTTTAATAGATAGTACAGTACTATCACAATTTAATCTAATTTTTAATCCTTAATGAGAACAGAATAAGACCAAGAAAAATATGTAATAATAATCATTAAGTTGTTATTACATTTTTAAAGGAACAAGTATTTCAGTTTTCCTTTAGAAATGAATAAAGGAACAAGAAAAAAATTAAAATAACCCATCAAACTAATAACTCTTGAAGAACCATTGAGAAATACATATCGAGAATGAGGAAATTGATCCTTAGACTTACCATTGTTCAATAAACCAGCCGATTTAATAATCTGTGTTGCTTCTGATAGAGCCTTCGTCAAAGTTGCTATTTCACTGGACATTGAATGAACTGGACCCATAGATGCATCTTCACCTTGGCCACTCCTTCCCAACCTACAAAACGGTAAAGCAAACGGTCGGTTTTTGCGAACTTTATAGTGAAGCAACAGAAAATCTTCCTAAAGCAAACTTTATGACTTCAATTCTATTGGTAGGACCAATTCTAACTTGTGTTTGGAATTAAGGTTTCTAAATCATTAATATGTTTTTATAATTTACCATCATATTTTCTTCCTCTAGTCTACAGTAGCCTGCTTTAAATTGGTATAGACTAGCTCTACTTTATAGACAGGGCGTCTCGCTTCTGATTGGATAATCGGTTAATCCGCCATTCGGTGACTGAGATCTATCTCTTTAAAGTCAATGAAGTTTGTATTATGGACCATATGATATTCTATTTTATCTAGGCTACGCTGACAAGAACTCAAAAGATTTCACGTGTACTGTGTAGTCGGAGTCCAGCAGTCACGTAGGAAACATGTTTATATTGTACTAGCGGTTCACCCGTGCGTTGCAACGGTAGTTTAGTTATAATAGTGCTACCTGGCGAATTCCCAAGAGCCTAGCACAAACCGCAACTTTCTAAAATGTTAATTTTTGTTTGGATAAATTGAAATAAAAAAAAAATTTTTTCACCAAAGAAATAAGCTGAGCTTTGATTCACCAGTCATATGTTTCCTACATGACTGCAATGCTCAGACTACACAAGTCTGCAGACAGCGTAAATAACGCCGCTAAGGGCCCACCATATGATTAAAAACAGTTGATTTCTATCAGCTGTTCCTTTAAGGATAAAATTCTCCTTTTCTCTTTTTTGAACTCCCAACCTTCACATGAACCATCTCGGGACTATTCTACATTATGCTTGAAAATTTTAATACTGTTAAATAACTTAAATCCCGATCGATGCTCTCGGTAATAAAACGTGATAATAAAACTTAGAAGAAATGTATCCAAAATCGCCATTATATTTGAGAAGTTTCTTCAAATTACGCACAAAATTGACGATTTGGTACACAAGCACAAGAACTTAGAAGCGTACTAGGAAATTTAAAATTTCTTGAAGAAAATATGGCCAAAATGAACGAATTTTGAGAATTCAGTTAATATTTGTAACTCAAGAACCACGGGGTTGAAAAATTGGAAATTTGGTAAACATGCTGAACGCGTGCTGGTGAAGGGTTTAAAAATAGTCGTTAAGATACAACCAAAACTGACAACTTTTGGTGTTTTAGCTAGCTTTTGGGCCCGAAATTGACGAATTTTGACAGCCAGGGTACCAGTACCCTGGCTAGTCGGCTAAGACGAGCGAAGCGAGCCTGCCGGCTAGTATATTATGTAGGTACCGCAATAACTAATAATTAAAATGTACTTCATGGTTAACGATGGAAAAAATTCATTTGTTTAAATTCAGTAAGAAATTCATGAAGGGTAAATGTGGAATTGACTTTATTCTTTTTAATATAAATATTTTATCAACTGTTCAGTACACAATATTCAAATACTCACATGCTTTGGAAAGAGCCATGAGATTCAGACTTGAAAAAAGGCGTAGAAACGTGATCAAGATCAGGCTTAACTACTAATCGATGACCTGGAGGATATTCAAAACCATGCAACTTTTCAACTGCATAAGCTGCGGATTGCGGTGAACTGTATTGAACAATTAACACTTTTTGCGAGTACTGTGAACAAAAAAGTTTCAGATTTTTTTAGTACAATCCCTTATCCTGCAATTCACCTCTTATATTAATGTATGAAGGCAGAGGAGCACAAGCTAAACTGTAATGATCACATTATAAATGAATGAAAATCAATGAATAAGAACGACGATAATTGAAGAAATGTAATAAATCTATGAAATAATTAAAATTGAAAAGGATTGACGTATTTGAATTTAAAATTGTTCAGCAGTTCGTACAGGATTGACGTCTTTGATTTGACATAGCTTATATACCGCTATAATTTTGCAAGAGCATTTTATATGTTCAATATTGCATAGTTACAAAATCGAATTTTAGAACATATCAATTGTGTACAATCTATTTAATGTCTAATCTATGTCTAATCTATTTAATTGTGTACAATCTATTTAATGTCTTAATCAGTAGTAGCAATTCAAAGCATTTGCGCATGTCTGAGAACCAACTTCACGCAGATTGTGAATTCGCTTGTGAGAATTACTTATACAATTGTTTAACAACAAACAAACATGAATGGAAAATAGAACAAGTAAATTAGTTTTATTAATGAACTTAGTAAAGTCTATCACTACAGCTGTAAGTATTGGACAAGGCATATATGCTTTTCAACTTTAAAACAAACCAGTAAATCAAACCATTCTATCAAATCAGATAGAATTCAAATTACTAAATTCTGCATTTATTCTATTTTAGAACCGCACATACATAAAGTTAGAAGGAAAAATTTATGTTTAATGTGCTTCTGCCAAACAGTAAATGACATAAACAGTACCTTTGCGTTGTAAAACCTTTCCATGCCTGGAATAATATTGAACAGCTGTGCATAAAGATTTTGTGAAATTTGCGTTGAAATTACAACTGATACTTTGGTAAATCCATCAGGGTTGGGAAAGTTGTTGATGACATCCCCTGTAAATGAAAGTAGATGAGCGAAGGAACGAAATTTCGATTCACATACTAGACAGAATAAGTTATACTGTCGTTGGATACTCATCATGACTTTTATTGTAAATTTTGATGGAGAAAAGAATCAAGAAAATCATTTATCGGCAGTATTATTCCAAAGCATTTCAATTAATGATTGAATAAGAAGCTCATGTAATAACGAGAATTGAAAGTTAACCCTTGCTGCAGAGACATACTTTCTCTGTATTAATATTTCTTTCTTTCTGGGCATGTTTTCTCAGTCTCTCTCTGAGGTTCATTAGAAATAACTAAATGCTCCAGCAGCCAATAATGTGACATTACTCACCACCCGCCAACTTCGATATTACTGACTGGCGTAATTTATTTTGAAACAAGAAAACACTGAGTTTGATTTTTTAAATTATTTTTTGATGATTCAAATAATAAAACGACCAAATTAATTGTTTTTAATAATTACCAAAAGATAGATAAAGAAAAATAGAGGAATGAATAGAAGTTGTTGAATAAATGAATAGTTGCTTCTATTTTGCAATATTCTGTTTAATTTTTGCTAATAATCCAGTTAAAAAAAATGTTTATCAAGTTGAAGGTTTATGGACTTTTCATTATTTATTTTGTAACACTTTTTCTCGTTTATTTTTTATTAATTTTGTTCCAAATTTTTTCTTTAAAAAGAATCCATTACTAATTTTGTATCAACCCGGCTGACGGCCTAAATAACATTTAATTTATACAGATAAAATTGTTGATTTTATAAAAAAGGTTCTAAATTCCTGGATTTCTTGTTCCATGACGAACTGCGTTGTTAATATTAACTTTTTATGTGAATTCAACGACTTGCAGTCAAATATTCATTAAGAATAAATAGGATTTACTTACTCTGTAGGCCGAGCGCTTTCGAATTTTTGAGATCCGTTTTCAGAGGCCTCAAAGATCTCAGAGATTTTCAGAGGCCTCAAAGATCTCAGAGATTTTCAGAGGCCTCTGAAAACGGATCTCAAAGATTCGAAAGCGCTCGGCCTACAGAGTAAGTAAATACTATTTATTCTTAATGAATATTTGACTGCAAGTCGTTGAATTCACATAAAAAGTTAAAAGGTTCTATTTCAAAATACAAAGATAAAGACTATCAAAACTAGGAGGCTCTCCAAACAAATCAGTTATGACTTCTTCAGAGTAGATACAGTTTAAATTTTCTATATAGTAGTGATGCATTAAATATTCAGAATTTTGAACATAAACGTTCATAACCAAGCTCTAATGTTGAAATAATCAATAATGTCCACATTTTATTCTGTAGAAATAGATGTAATAGACCCGCAAATGATTACTATTTTCACAAATATAAAAAAATAAAACTGAATTACAAAAAATACATAAAAAACCGTAACAATAACAAGCATTACCAGGTTTGTTCACGCTTTGGTAGTTTCCACTGAAACCGCTATGTCGTTCATGGTAACCAGACCCTCCAGGAGATTGACTGTATGAGTTATATCTTTCTTCAACAAGTGGCTTACTTTCTCTAGGTTTAGCAAATACTGCTCGGTAACTACGGTCGCTTTCTTCAAAGGCTCTTGCTGCATGGGACATTCTGTGAAATGTACAAAACTGCGTGATTATGTATCTTCAGAGTAATTAGTTTAGATATTTGGAGCAATTGAAGTTAATTGAGAAGAATGTGAAACAAATATTGTTGACAAGAAAAATAGTTATTCAATAAAATTATAAAAGAGGAATTAAAAGTGAAAGAACAGATTACTAATATACATACTTCTCATATGTCACAGAAAAATTATTGAAGTTGATACATTAGTGTCTTGTCTGAAGCTTTGCTTAATGCACAGTGCATATCTGCTGACTATGTTATGAGTCTAACAAGTTCTTTATTATTTATGTTTATTATTTCTTCATTATGTATAACATGATTGATTTATGATTGGCCGCTCGCTGAGCGCGGTGCCAAGACGATTGTGACTTTCAGCGCTCGCAGCCGTGCTTGAAAGTGTGATAACACGACGTTATGAGCTTTATATTATCACTTACCCGGTGGTTTGGAACCCACCTAAAACTGTATGTCCACCATTCATAATATCATTTACTTCATTACACACAAGTCACAGAAACATGTGGGCTTTATCAACAAGTAAAAACTTGATACCGTAATGTGTTATAAATGATTAAATTAGAATACTATACAAAATAATAAAATGGATAAATAAATTAGAAGATATTAATCTAAAACATTATTATATAAAGAAACCATAATGATGATTTGAAATTATAAATAATAATACTTCTTGCATCCAACTTCCAACCTCATAAACAATTAGAATCAATCTATTGAAATAAAGAATTAACCTTACTTATGATATTTGACATAAGCGAATCCTTTACTTTCTCTGGTTGAATTATCTTTGACGAGTTTAACGTGAGCGACGTCACCAAATTTACTAAAGTATTCTTTGATGTCCATTTCTGTGTCCTTTTTTGGAACAACAATAAATAACCTTAGTAATCTATCATCATTATCATCTCTCCTTGATCCTTGATCTCGGCTGAAATGCAATAATACGAACAATGTTATACAACAATTTTTTTCACAAATAATCACTGAACTAAAGGTTAAAGGTGCAAGTGCTTTCCATTAGTAATATTCCTCCTACTCAGGTTTTTCTTCAGAGGACATAATCCTGTAGCGCAGAGTTTCCATGTTCATTGATGCAATTCAAGTGTATTACCAAAGGTGATTTATCTGAGCTAGTCAATGTTTAAATGAAACTAACTTACATTTATTACCATCAACTTGCAGAGGATATTGCCCACTTAAATAAATGGATATTTATATATTAGAAGCTCAGGAAATACTCAATAGAAGGATTCCCAAATAGAATTACAAAACAATCTGGAGTTGCAAAACTTGCAGGGAATTATCAAGGGGACCAGGGAAACATCACCGAATTAATGCACACATTTTATACAAGCTACACACGCTAAAATAAATTCGTACATAAAAAATTTATGCCAAGAACAATTGCATGGATCTGAAGATCTGAATGAAGCCTGAAAAAGAAAAATATTATGGGGACTTGAGAGCCTAGTACAATAGAAGGGCATTCATTAAAAACTGGAAACCTTCAATGTTCAACTGTAACACACATCTATTACTTTGAATTATCACATGAATTTCCAATGTCATTTAGGTTTAAGAGCAAAAATTATGTGATAGTTGTGTGGATGTCATGTAGTGTCCATGCGCAAGAAGCGTGATGGTCCACCTAAACGAAGAATTGCTAGAGCATCACTTTCTAGCAAAGGAGTATGCAGTGTTGATCTCGTAACCTGTGTAACAAGTCTAAACTGCTCTACGCTCGCGCTCTTTGACAATACGTGTTTCCATTTAGAACGGCCTTAAACAGATAGCTGCGTTTGCAATTATTGTGCATTCGCTCCTTGCGATAAAACCCTACATTTAAAAGCAGTGGCTTGCAATAGGTTGCATGAGACCTATTTCTTCATAGCAGGAACCTGCCTGTTACCGGCTTGTTGCAGCGCTCAACTACTGTACAACTTCCCTCTGAACTCATCCATATACTGCCCTCTGAACTCATCCATAAACAATCGTTTTTGAAAAACTTCAGTTTTACAAGTACAGGTTCAAGCACAAAGCATGAATACTTCATATTTGAAACGGTTCGACACAAAATCACGTGTCACATTTGGTGTGGAGCTAGCCTAGCTTGATCGGTACTATATTAAATGATAACACATTTACCTGGATGCTATCATGACTTTCAATGGTCGAGTGTGATTATTTAGGACTTCACCATTCATAGATTCCATAGCCAAGGCAGCTTCAGAAGTTTTAGAGAACTTTATGTAGGTGACACCTGCAAAAGTCAAAAGTGGGAATGATAATTTAAAAACCAAGAGTAATGAGTTCAATTGAAGAAAAAAAAGACCTAGTTATTTCTTTAGATTATTAACATAAATGGAAATGATGTGTCCTTCCGATTCACGCAGGGAAGAGGGCTTGCTTGCCTTTCAACAAAACAGATTACCAAAAAGGAAAAAAATCAGCTTATTGGCGCATTATTTTGCAAAAAGGAGTAGTCCAGTCATTCTTGTGTTAAAATGAAATTGATGCCAACTCATGCGCATGTGTCCCATACCTTGTACCCCATAAGAACTGATTGAGAAGTTGCAATATTATGAAATAGTTGGAAATGAACTGTCACTTTTCAAAACTTATCTCTCTGAAAGACTTCAATTTGTTAAAATTGGTAATAAAAGGTCTGATTGTAGGCAGGTATTGAGAGGGGTACCTCAGGGTTCTGTCCTGGGCCCCTTTTTATTCATAGTTTTTATTAATGACCTTCCTAAGTTTGTTCCAAGTAAATCTGTCATATGCAGACGATACAACACTTCTGTGCTCCAATGAATCTTCTCTGATCAACACTATCATGAATTATATGCGAGAAAGAGCTAACATATGGTTTTCTAGTAATAAATTACTTCTGAATGAAGGCAAAACTGAATCTATTATATTTAGTTCTAGTACAAATTGTGAACAGAAGTCAGTAAAATTGCTAGGAATAAATCTCGATTCAATACTAACTTGGAACACTCACACAGATGCACTTTGTAGTCGCCTTTCTAGAGTGATATTTCTGCTGAAGAAGCTTAAATCTTGTACTAGCTCTAGTTTAGTTTTAACGGCATATTTTTCTCTTTTCCATTCACACCTGCAGTATGGCACTCTGTTATGGGGTAATTCAAGTGGCGCAGGGAAAGTTTTCCTTTGTCAGAAAAGGGCATTGCGCATAGTTTTTTATTTAGGTATGAGAGATTCCTGTAAGCCATATTTCATGGCAAACGGTATTTTGACTCTGCCTTGTATTTTTACCATGCAATGTTTAGTGTTTGTTGAGGAGAATCTGAGTTTGTTTAGCTTGAGAGGCAATATTCATGAGTATGGCAATAGATCCCGCAATCAGATTGATTTGAAACAAGTTAAGCTTTCCAAAACACAGGGAATGTATCTCTATACAGGAGCAAAATTATTTAATAAACTGCCAGTGAATGTGAGAGATAAAGACAACAAACAATTTAAAAATTTGTCTCAAAGTGGCTGAAAGAAAGTGCATTCTACTCAGTCAATGAAATGCTATCCTGTACCACGCCCTTAACTATGGGATTATGCTAGTATGATAAGGTGTTCACTCTATCAATTCTGTTTTTGATTTGTCCTGAAATGTTAATGTTAGCCTGTAAATTTTATTGTGTATCATGCCCATAACTTATTGGAACATGTTAGTATAACAACTTGTTTTGTTTTTTCAAATGTTGACTTATACTTTGTTGTATGTAATGCATTAGTTACAGTGACTTTTGTCAATGCTGAAATGTGTATGACAATAAAATATTCTTGATTCTTGATTCTACTGTAACACAAAAAGGAGCTATTTGACGTGTTCAAAGCTCAAGTCCAACTCTGAACACCCATGGGGTAGCTATGAACATCAATTAGGCAGCTTTAAAAAAATAAATGAATACCGTAGGTAAGAAATTAAGTTATCACATAATTGGAATTATCATTCAAAATCACTTTATGAGTGTAAACCTACCAATTATAGGCCACCTACACTTTTAACATAAAAAATTAGCGTCTGCTTCAAGTTTCAACTGTTGATTTACACAAAATGATTCATTGGTTTTTCGTCTTTAAAATGAACATATAACGTTTTGAAATTGATTAGACATTACGGAATAAGTAGGCTGTGATCTCCCGGCATGAGTTAAATTTTACTGTTTTCTCAAGGATTTTTTTTTTTGAGCGATTGCATAGTACATAGGATGGCCGATGGCCTATGTACTAGTACATAGGATGGCCGATATTAGGAATTTTCGCCATAATAGATACTTCTTCTTCTCACTTCCTTACTTCATATCTTCGTCATTGACCAGATTGCTGGATTGACGTGATGTTCTGATCTGAATTAGTCGTCACTTTATATAAACTAATAATTTAACGTTATATACTTTAAGCAGCAATCAGTTCAACCCTGATTTGTCAATTATAATTAAACTTGATAATATATTTCTGATCAAGATGGCTGGGATAACTTTTTTCCAAACTAGAATTTGCAATATTATTTTATTCTTATCAGTCTCATAGTATTCTCTAACTGAATAAAACGGCTCACCTCTCAGCCAGGCCTCAATTCTTGACCTAAAACTCCTTTCATTCAGGTTCCTCGCCCTGTCGGGCAGTGCAGTATAGAGTTTCTGGGCGAGTACAGGGAACAGTCCTTATTCTTGTTAAGTCTGCAGAATGGAATATTAATTTTCGCTTTTCCTCTGGTATTATGTCTGCTCTCTTAGAAAGTGTGTCATAGCTACACCTTGTGTGTGGCAGAGAGAGCAAGATATACTGGTTTATTACAGTACGGTATATAAACCCAGTCTGACGAAAATCGGCCAGTGATCCAGATATCCTGCTGAGTCCAGAATTCGCAGTACCTTCTTCTACTGGAGCAGCACATCCTTACATCCAGGCGCATGTCCCCACAGATAGCCCTTATAAAATATGGCTATGAGACAGTGCAAAATACACTTCTATCAGATACTTCTTAGAAATTAATGGCTTCAAACGTCGGAGTAAAAATATTACCTTGGCCAGTTTTAGGCAAACATTATTAGTGTGACTAAACCATGAGAGATTAGTATCAAGTGTGAAACCCAGTAGCTTAACCTCTGATTGCTCATTTCCCAGGATCCGACTAAGACTGCATGTGCGGTTTCCTGTGTCTTCTCTTCATTCAGACTATTATTAACGAGCCACTGTTTAACTTGTATGAATATATCTGCTGTCGACCTTTATGCCACGCCTGGCTCCCTTCCTTTGGCAAAGATTGTGGTGTCGTCAGCAAAGAGAACAATGTTGTCCAGCATACCAAGATCATTTATCATGATAAAAAACAGAATAGGTCCAATCACCGACCTGAGGTACACCATGTTCCACCAGTAGAGACCCCGAGTTCACCCCATCCAGAGTGAGAATCCATTTTCTATCTGTCAAGAAGGTTTTAAATGTAGCAAGTGACTCTATAAGCTGCGATTTTTCTGAGCAGTATATCATGTGGAACACACTCAAATGCCTTACTTAAATCTGCTATGCCAATGCCACTGAGTTCTCATCTTCAAATGAATTCAGGATTTCTGATACCAACTGTGAAAAAGCTGTAACTGTTGACTTTCCATGTCTGATATCATACCGAGCACTTGAGAATAGTTTTCTTTTCAGAGTAGTCCACCAGCTGTTTTTTCATGAAAGCTTCAAATACCTTGGTCAGTGCTGGAATAATTGTAATTGGCCCATAGCTTTTCAAGGCAGCAGGATCTCCCTTTTTAAAAATGGGTACTGTCCTAGCCAGTTTCAGTGCAGAGAAAATCCCCCCCCCCCCCCCCCACCCACAACAGACAAGCATTCAACACCACACTAAGAGGAAGGGCAATAACCACAATAATAGACTTCAAAAGGCTGACTGACATTCCAAAAGCATTTTGATTATATCCCCTCAGGCCACTGGGTCCCAGTTCTCAAATAATGTATTATCTCCTGGCTCCCGAAACATCCTACCAGCATCATCCAGTCTCTGGAGAGGAATAGACTATTCTTTCAACCTCCTGAATCAGGAAGTGATTGAATTCATCAGGATTTGCCTCGACTCTGAGCTTTACACTCTGCCTACTTGATCCTGAAACACTCTTAACCAGGTCCCAAGCTGCCTTGCATTTATTGTTCGCCTGGTTGATTATATTAGCATTTGCCTCCTGCTTTGCCAGGTCCACCTCCTGCCTATAGATCCGCTTTGCCTTCAGATATTAATCATATAATTTTTTCTATCTTCCTTATTATGACCAGACTTGATTAAACTATTGAAGGTCAAGACAAGATTCCTCAGATGTTGCAGTCCAGGAGTGTACCAGGAATTACCATTTATCCTGCCTCTGTTTGCATTTCTGTCCTGATGCCTCCTACTGATCCTTATAGTTTTTATAAGAAAAATATCATCAAACATTTCAGAGAATTTATTAAAAAATGTATTGAATAGTTCTTCAGGATCATCCATACAGTCGGAAAGAATTTCAGCCCAGTCTAAATCAGCCAAAGCTGCTTTGATTAGTGGAATCCTATCTGAGTCTACTCTTCTTATTGATTTGAAATAATCAGCATGCCAAGGCAAAGCATCTGATGTCTTACCGAATTCAGCCAAATATTCATTACTATCATGATCAGCCATCACTGGGTCCAGGACAGTGACGCTATAGCTCGAAGAATCAAGTGAAACTGCAATAGTGTCCAGACAATATTTCCCTCTTGTAGACAGTATTCCCCTCTTGTCCAGACAACATTCCCCTCTTGTAGGTGCATAATTGGTGATGTACATTCCTTGACCCTGAAGAAGACACCTGAATGTGTGATATGTACATTCCTCCTCATTCAAGGTGATTTTCACGTCCCCGCCAAGAACAATATTGACATATTAACCTTATTGAGTGTTGTTAAGCACTTGCCCAACAACATAAAAAAGTTTCGAAATTTCCATTAGGCGAGCGGTAGACTGAGAAAATTATCAGTAATATTTTTCAAGTTTCAGAGTAGCAAGTTCACTGCAAAATACACTCACATCTACAGGACTGAACACGAGATCATCTCTCAAATAAATTGCAATACCTTCACTTTTATGGGTTGAGCGAAAATACCCTGTATTGAATTTCAAGTGTACTATTAAATTAAAATATTTCATCTCCTTATCCAGTAGATGGTGCTCACTTATACACAAAACGTCTGGATATACGTTTCTGGCAAAAAGATAAACCAGGCTATTTTTTTATCTAAGACACTGTACATAACACAAAACCAATTTTTAGTTTTTCTAAAAGGCAGTTTTAATAATTTCCTAAATCAGTTGGGCAAGCCTTGGTTACATCACAACCATTCGTTTCTGTCCATTGGAGTTTAACTCTCTTGTACTGATCTGTTTCCTCACTCTGTTAGTTAAGAAAACTTTGACATTCACTTTAATAGCCTCATATGTCTTCGAATTTGTATCTAAAATATAAATAATGAGCATTAAGTCAAACTTGTCCTCAACAGGCCAGTTATTGATAGGTTTACCTTTTAGAAATAAAGTTTGAAAGTATTGTAATTAAAATTATTTCTACAAATGGGACACTTTTGAACACGAGCTCACAGCTCTGAACAAAGTTCAAAGGTGCCTCTGATTCATTTTTCAAGGAGGTAACTTTATCTGCTAACAATGCAACCAGACACCTCCAAAACAGTATAAAAAAAGTTCGAAGCTGTGTAGCAGCTTATGAAATGTTATGAATTAATTGATAAAGTGCATAGGAGAGGCGAATTTGAAAAAAGTTCAAATCTGCCCCTGATTAAAGACATCTCCCTCTCTCCTGCAACAATTAACGTTCCTTTTAAACAAAAAATTCTATTTTCGTATTCTATTATTTACTCTCATATTGGGATTTTTCGAATACAAGAAATTAATCATATAAACAGAAAAGAGGACAGTGTTGTACTTCGTCGCATTCTGCAATGTGCAAGCTAAAACTGTTTGTGAAGTTAACTTAGTAAACTACCGTAATGTTAGACCTGACAAACACATTACCCAACTTGAAGTGAAAGACTAGGTTGATACTGGTCTCTGAGTTTCATTTTAAATGTTTAATAAATTTTATTTTTAATAGCGGCTGCACCGCCATAGGTAGTGCCCACGAAATAATCATAATAGCGTATAGCAATCAGTTCACTCTCACATAACCTCAAAATTTACTTCAATCAGGATTTTTACCAACCCAGGCATAGGTTAGGTCTTGTAATTAAAAAAAAGAAGGAATATTAGTATAGCCTACTCACCTTTAGGTTCACCGGTATGTTTGTCCTTCACAATCCATGTTTCCTCGATAGTTCCAAACTTCTCAAATGCTTCCTCAAACTCTTCTTTACTTATATTTTTGCTACATACAATAAACAACCTAGAATGAGGAGGTTCGTCTGATTTATACCGATTTTCGCTGAAGTCGTTGGTTTTCATCTTCACTTGGTACCAATTCCAAATATGAATTATTTCAATCTGTGAATCAAATAAGTGAGAAAACCTGGATACTTCCAAACACACGACCACAACCAAGTTCTGTATAAAGAAAAATGAAAGAGTGAAAGTGAAACACCAACACAAAACTCAAACACAACACGCAACACCTGAATAATAATGTGTGATGCAGTGAGCAGTGTTGCAATAATGCAATCTTGAAATTATTGACGTTGGAAACCCGTGCATCCAGCAATGAGAAACGTGGCAACCTAGGCTTATTCGGAGTTCTACAATTTGGCGCGTACGCCATTTTAGTGAGCTAGACTTCAAAAATACAATTCAATCTACCCTGACGTTCTACTTGCTTTTAGTACTTGATATTGTCTGGTTCTTCCTGAAACTGTAATTAATATGACTTAAAAATATTTCCTAATACAGTATAAATTAAAAAAAATAATTTTTGTCACAGCACCGAGTCTTAGATTAGGCTATACAAATATGAGTTGAATATAGCATATCTATACATTATTGAAAAATATTTGGAAACTGCAACCAATTACGGTAACGAACAAATGCACTAATACCTATGGAATACGGCACTTCAAAGCACACAAACAACTATGATGCAATAAAGGTAATAAAGAAATAGATCCAGTATGCGGTACAAGAGCACAGAGTTGACTTATAAAAATGTAGAGATCAGCTTGTCTTTCTAGAATTTTATTATTTCTACTGTAATTATTATTTTAATAATTTATAATTATTTATTTTATGTTTTTACATAATTTAAAAAAGGTACATATAACCCTATCTTTGTAATATTATTAATATGATATTTTTAGTAGGCTACGCATGGGCGCAGGGTTCCTTCCAAGAGGTGGCAGGAGGCAAAAATTAGGTGACTTTTTTAGAAGAATTCTAAATAGGAGCCTCTTAAGCAATAAAAAGTGAGAATATTATTACTATTTCAAATACCGGTTTTGCCAAAATATTTACACTTTCTATAGTTTTAATTAATATTAATCTATTTTGGAAACAAATTTATGTTTATTAAATGTTTGTGATTTTTATGGGCATTATCCTTAGTTTATCCACTCAAAAAAGGGTATTTGGACTTATTGTTGGTAATAAAAAATACAGTATATGTACTGGAGTGTATTTTATAGTAATAATTTAAATATTCTTTATTAAGGATGCATTCCATCAGTGCATAAAATTTTTAACAAAGGCAAAATTGATTGTCTTCACTTATCACTATAAATGATGATCCACCTGATACAAAATTCGATTAGTTTCAAGGTAGAAGCAATTTCCTATGTGATTCATTCCAATATATTAGAACTAAAACTAAACCATCTGCTAAAGAAAAGCATTTCTTGCAATCATATGAGAGATAAGGGATCTAGACTACACACTGCAATTTCGATAATCCAAGTAAGGACTCTCACGAGCAAGATACACTAAATTCAAATCAAAATATGAAAAAATCTATTTCACTTTTTATCATGCAGCTTAAAATTTTCTAATTTTTTTTAAATAAAATAAAATCAATGAAAAATGATTATGTAGAAATAAAATCGAATCAATAAGCGATTAGAAACAAATTTTCCTCTTTGAATGGCTTTTCAGCCAAAGCTTCTTCCCCCTTTGGGGAGAGGGCTAAATCCCCATGGGTCAATGGAGCCGAGCATGATATGATTGTATGGTGAGCCTTTTTTGAGGAGAACATCTCAGATTTTGATATCATTTGTGTTATTTTTGAGTCAACTAAAGAATTTATTGAAGGACCGAGTGTCCAATCCAATAAATTGTTCCAAATAGAAAATGTATTAAGCAATTTTGAAATTGAAAGTTTAGTAGTAACAATTCAATTAATTTCATTTCCACAATAAATACAAAACTTAAAAAACCAAGGAAATACATTTCCCTGCTTAGACTATCAATCTGTGTGCAGGGAAAGAGCTCTGTATTTGAATATTTCTTTTGTTTTTTCTTTTAGTTGTTTTCTCTTGTACAATTCACATATTTTTAGTTGAACAGTAGGATACAAACTTGAAATATTATTTTAATAATATTTTTCTCAGTATTTATTGACTAACTATTAAAATATTTCTAAAACTAATCTAAATTGCCTATCTTTATGAACATACTTATTAGGTTATAAATAAGTGTTTGACTGTTTGGCAGGATCTCAGACTAACATTAAGAAAAGAAGCTTATGTACCTATTGCGAGGTGATATATTAGGTATCCTGAATCAACTCCTCCGCTGCTTGCCTGCCAATGGCGAGCAACCGTTTACCGACCCTTCTCTTGTCTTGTACACAGCGACACTGCATTCCCCTGCTTCAGTTACTGTTTGCGGAAGGTTGCGATACAATATTATTGTGTGCTATATAAAATTGATTATTATTCACTGAAGAGAAAGTTGAGCTGGGAATATTAAAGCCATGGATAAGCCTATGTCTTGTCGGATAGTTATGTTGTAATTCGGTAAAAATGAACGTTTTGTACGTTTCAATGAAAATTAATTTCCCGGATTTCTTGTTCCATGACGAACTACGTTGTTAATATCAACTTTTCAAGTGAATTCAACGACTTGCAGTCAATTTTTTATTAAGAATAAGTAGAATTTACTTACTCATGAAAATACTTTTATTTATTTACTTTTAATGAAAATGTATCTCCAAAGATTTGAAAACGTTCGGCCTACAGAGTAAATTCTACTTATTCTTAATGAATATTGATTGCAAGTCGTTGAATTCACTTAAAAAGTGAAAATTAATTGTTTCTTTATATAGATTTTTCGGATATTAAAAACGCGAAAGTCGGAAAAAAATGTTCTGTGGGTTATCTTATTGTTTTATGTAGAATAACATTTATCATTGTTTTCTGAGTGACAGCCAGAGGTTGGAGCACAGAGGCCGAGACACCACCCCACGCCAAAACACCATGCTGAATGATGGCGATTGACTTTCTGGAGTGGCAAGGTTGATTTGTTAGATAAAATGAGGGGGGAAAATTAAAAATCAAATGAGCTAATAAATGGAAAAATTGAATGGTTTTTGTTTATTTTCCCTAAAAGAGATATGGGGCGATTGCCTCCTGATCATTGCAACGGAATATTACTCACTTATTTTTTTAAATTATCGATCTCAAAAACATTTTTATTCCAACTCATGATTGAAACTGTATAAACTTATTCCTACGGCTCCATATCATGAACTATAGTCTGTTCAACGAGCCTACGGAGTGACCCAAACAAACTCTGCATATGTGTGAGTGAGGAATTCCGAGAATTGTATTGGCATCGGTCAGTCGGTTTATTCACATTCATTTCCACCGACAGTTCATTCTTAAAACAGCTATTGTCGCACGTCCAGTTTGTGAAATAAATGATTATTATTGCATTATTTCAAGAACATATTAGATTTTAAATTCAGTTATCAAGTCAGAAGTCAGTATTTTCATTTCAAACGTATAGGTAAAAATAATTCAATCGACAAATTTATGAACAATTCTACACAGACTAATAATAGTGATACCAGTGATTGCTGAATGTTTGGATACATTACCTAAGTATTGAAGGTGAGAAAATAGCCATCTTATTAATATAATTCATCAATCTTATTTCTAGCTGGCCCAACGCACGTTGCTGCGTTCTCTTAATATTCTCCTTGATTTTATTATTCGGGTCATCAACCTGGAATAATTATTACATTTCATCATAACCAGTCTTATGTATTGTTTCCTACATATTGCAAGGCTCCGGCTGAACGGTAGTCTACATGCAAAGTGCAAAGTCTTTTGTTGTTCAAAGACAGCGTAAATAACGCCGCTAAGGGACCTGCCATATGAAAAAAAAACTGTTGACTTCTATCAGCTGTTCCTTTAAGCTGTTTGGCCGGCAAGTTCAGTAGGTTAGGTTTGTAAAATGGATTAATTAATAATAATTATTATCCCCCCTATTAAAATTTATGGTCAGAAACCATCCCCAATATTCAGACAACATATTCCCAAAGTTTCATGCCGATCTTTCAAGTAGTTTTGAAGTCTATAGGGAACATACATATACATACATACAGACAGACATTCATTTTTATATATATAGATTAATCTCATTTATCCATTTCCATTCACAATAAATAATAAGTATATTATCCAAGTAGCTGTTAATAAAAATAATTATTGAAAGTCGTTTTCAATGGGTAGGCCTGTTCGATATTATATTCTTCGTATTCTCAATTCAAAGTTCACCTGATTGGTTCAAACGGGACATTATACAGGCTTGTTTCACACATAACCGGCTTTTGGAAAAAGATGTCGTTTACTTGGCATAATTACATTGCACCATATGATTTAAAAAATCGGGTTAGTGTGAAGTGCTCCATATGATACAATTAATTGTCGGCCTGGTAAACAACACCGATTGGTTACCCAACTGCCAGTTATGTGTGAACCTACCCTAACAAAATTGAAAAAAAAAATGAAGACATCCGTGAATGCTTCATTTTGTTTAGTATTGGGCCGATCCTTGCAAAACTTGGATGAGACAACCGATGAATGATGTTCTTTTTAAAAAAAAAATATTGACATCGGCTTAGGCTAATAGCGCTTGAGTAATTGATGTGTAAACATTAAAAAAAACAAGTCGAATTGAGAATCTCCTCCTCTTTGGAAGTCAGTCAAAAAGGAGAATCATCGATGTCTTCATTTCAATTTTTTCCGAATAGGATAGTTTTACACATAACCAACAGTCGGATAACCGGAGCGGTTTACCAGGCCGATCATTGTGTCATATGAAGCACTTCACACCTACCCAATTTTTTAAATCATGTGATGCAATGTAATTATGTCGGGTAATCAACATCGGATACCCAAAGCCGGTAATGTGTGAAACAAGCCTGTTATGTCCCGTTTCAGCCGATCAGGTATACAAATTGAAAGGTACCGTATCATATGTGATAAGACGTTCGAGCCATGGCTGATCAGAGAGGAATATTAACACATGCAAATCTAAATTGAGAATAAGAAAATTATAATATTTCTGTTCATATGAATATTGTAAATAATTTAGTTGATGTCGTAGAAATAGGGTTATATTATATAGTTTTAGTGAGTCCAACGGGCTGGAGAACTCGCTTGCAAACAACTAATTTTTCAAGGAGAAACTCATTTCTAGCTTATCCTTAGGGGAAGGTAGTAACAAAAAACGGATGTTTTGAGGATCTGATTTAGATAAAATTCACAAGACATCTATCACTTGAAGTTCAAGTTAATGGCTGCTCTGATACATAGATATATTATATTTTCCACAAAAAAAGGGCTAATCATTTATATACCTACATAATATCAGAGCAATTGAATTAGTGTATCTATGGAGTAACTTAGATATATTTACAAGTTACTACATATAAAACAGCTGTTTATACATCCATATATCGGGGCAATGAAATTAGTATATAAGATACAGATTCTATAAAAAGCCTGTATTCAAGGTGCTATTTTGAAAAGTTGCTTACCGCATTTATTCACCTACAGCTGATAACTCAATATTTTGAAATCTATTGCGAATTCCATATGGTGAAAACAACTATAAATATAGTAGTATATAGATATATACTTCCATATGGTGAAAACAACTATAAATATAGTAGTATATAGATATATATTGGCCGTTTCCACACTGGGCGACACGGCGCCGGCACGACACCGACACTGCTGTCAAGGACAAGTCAGCACCGGCAAGGGCCGTAACCCGTGGGTTACGCAAGGGCACAGCAATCGGTGTCGTGTCATCCAGTGTGAAATCGGTCATTAATGAAGAGAACCTATCCTTTTGATTCGCCTCAAAAAGGATGAAGGAGTAGGTCAATTTCACTGGCAAAATAACTTGATCTGTGTAAAGGTTCCAAGAATATGTGTTTAAAATTTAAAGTTGATTGGTCAAGCGTTCGAAAGTTATCGCCGAACATACAAACAAACATACAGCAAAAGCCTCAAGTCACAAGTCAAAACTGGGTGGTGATTGGTCATGCGGTGAGCGTGGTGTTCAAGTGATCGTGATGTTCAGTCACTACCGCTCAAGACTGCGCTTGAATGGGTGACCGTGCTTCAATGACTTGATGCTATAGACCAGGATAGCCTATAGTTATATAAATTTTATCTCTTTGATTTCTATATCTTGACATTTCCACTATGTGACTGTCAATACTTTATAATATTGTAGTGTTTTTAGAAAATTATCTTTTCAAATTATTGTATAGTGTATGACATTTATTGTATTGTGACGAAGGTAATGCTTTTGACGACCTCAGAAGCGGTTACAATAAAAATATTCTATTCTAAGCTTTATTATCACTTACCCGGTGGTTCGGAACCCACCTAAAATAGTAGGTCCACCATGTTCCCCGTAACATGGCTCAAACGGCGAGGTGGAACTACCCGTAAGGGTCTCCCCACCATTAAAAGCTTATTATTATTATTACAAGTCAAAACTAAGAACTCGCTATAAATAAAACAGAATTATTAGTTTTTCAGCGTGAAAGGGCTGAATTGAAATGACGAATCAAAAATCGTTTCACTTTTATGAAGCCTTTAGCTATTATAATTTTCCCAAGTACAATATTCCACGTTCAATAAAGAATTGTAGGATTTTACTTAGTTTAATAACTTTTCTTATAATTAGATTTTTAGTTACTTCACTCTATAATGTAATATTATTAATGCTAATTTGATTAAATACTTCATAAGATATAAGAAATTTTTCTTGTTTTCAAAGTTTGAATATTCAACTAAAAAGTTAAAAAAATAAATAAAACCATAAAGAAATCTACTTCAATGAAATGACAATCAAAAATTACAAACGAAGAGAAATTTAAAAATTATTTGCTTTAAACCAGGAAAATTCCAAATATAAATACAAGTAACCTTTTGAAGTCAGCGCCAAATATCTTGAGTTTATAAAAATCCTATGTGATATTTAGGAGTTTTTCTTTCTATTTATCAAGGACTTTCTATGAATTTTATGGTTATCGGGTAATGCATAGACAAGAAGCAACAGATACGTTACAGCTACCTTCAATATAAGCTTCTATCAGAAAGCAGTAGACAGTTAGTTTACACCATATACGGATTTGTGTTTATTTTACTGAATTTAAAAAAAAAAATCGGCTGGAACTGTTTTTTATTGAAAGGAAACCATGCAGGTTATTATTCTTCCATCCATAATGATTGAAATTCGTCTTATTTTTAACATTATTATTCTTTGTGAAATGTATCTTAAGGAAATCAAAATTGCTATCTATATTATCGAATATATCCTTAAATTTTACATTTATTTATTTCTATTTCATCACGAACGAACTTGGCTCGCTTCCAGAAATGAAGCTTTCTGAATTATTTGCAATCCTTGATATCTGAAGAAGAGGAGAGTAGCACAAAAATAAAAAAATAAAATTTTCTGTAAATTTATTGATAACTATTCGAATTTATCCAAATATTGTCAATTATTATAACAATAGAATAGTTTTCAAACCTACTTCAATTAAAATACCTTAGTATAACGCTATCTTAAGATAAATAATAATACATAACATTTTCTACACTACTTATCCACTACTACATTTCTGACCGAAAGTTTTTACCTCGGGCCACTCCCGTGTTTCGGAGGACACGTTAAGCTGTCGGTCCCGGCTGCCTAGAAAACAGTCGTTAAGTCACGTCAGAGGCCCTGAACTTATTCAGGTGCGACCTGATAACTCTGACACCAGACCTGAGCCAGCCAGGTCACACGATATTATTATTATTATTATCCATTTGTAGTCAATATTTTCTGTTTTTAGATACTATATTAAAATATTCAGATTAAAAATTCATGCATTTATTATATTTGTAACATAATGTATGTTTGAGATATTCACCTATTGATTCATTCGTCATCTTTGAGATTTCAACATTATTAAAATTTTTTCCGCACAAGTTAGAATGATAACTAGTCTTGACTCACACTGGTTATGGCATCGGGCATTTGAATGTAGTGTAAACAAACGTGATTCCCCATCCCCACACTCCACGCTTCATCCGCTAATCTCAGGCAATGCCACTCTCCTCTCAGCAATTTTCGGAAGCAACCCGATAGCAGTCCGGCGCCTGACAGCTTTGCAACATGCGTCACTACTTTGGTCAGTGGTCACTACTTCACACATTCTCTGCACACTTTGATGTCCTCCAATACAATCAAATTGTGTGATTGCGAAACCCTATTAAACTTAATCACAGAGTGAAAGTTTGCCTGACCCAGAATTTTTCGCCGGAACCAATGTGTGACTAGCCTTTTAAGACTGATTAATTATATTTATAACATAAAGCTATCAATATTGATACAGAACTTGCTAAATTGGGAATTCTCACAAACTTGCTAAATCACCGTAGATCTTGGTCAACCGCTGGAAAGCAAATAAGTTGAGTTAGGAGTGCGCGAGAGATTTAATAACCCAGTCAGCAAGATATACTTCATTCATTAACATTAAATTTAAGGGATGAGAGTGGCTACAATGTTTACAAACATTTTTTTAATTTACTTATTAGCATCCTCTGACCTCCAAAAAAGAGGTATATGGATTTGTCGTTGATTTAAGTTAAATGATAAAACTTAGGGTGTCAAGATTTTGAGTCAGTTGCTTTGTCTCTCATAATGCGCCCTCTCCGCTTGAATAAGCACATATTTCCAGTAGCTCCCTTTTCAATTGATTTCTTAATTTGTCACATGTGAGTTCCTTCAGACACATTAAATAAATTGATAAAGTGTACATCCGTTTACGCGAAATTTTCACCCCTCGCTCATACATGGATGTCTGGTGTTTATTGTAGGCATTGAAAGGCATGTAGATTCTGAAATTCTGCGTAGTTAACTGAAGCTGTCGAAACATTGTCCGACAGTTCTGTTTCTTTATACACTCATTCACTCAATACACACATTTAGGAGTGTAAGTCACATTTCATCACAATTTTCAGTCGTTATACTCATCGAAAATACCAATAACCAGTCATTCTTCGACAAAAAATGCAAAAACTGGATAAAAAATGTTCCTTGAAGGCAATAACATATTTGCCTCTTGTATTATTATCAATCCAGGAGTAGCCTAATAGAACTATTTGAAACATTATTATACTCATTACTTAAAAATCCAATATGGATTTCTCGGGGTGCATAAAATAAATCAAATTTATTCATCTGTTCTACATGTATATGTAATTTCAATTTGTTCAATATTTAGACCATTGATATTTTGTTACTTCAAATTGTATTTCTTTTATAGTAAACTACTGTTTTATTGTGATTTTCATTATAGATGTTTTAAACTTAATGTAAAGCGGGTGCGTATCCATTATCCCACAACACAATTCCTCGAATTTTATTCAGTTTAAACCAGTCTTAAGTCTAGAATTGTCGAAAACTCTGGAGTCGTGAGTCAATCCGTTGTTTAGCCCAAACACAACTTGCAAATTTTTGGGGAAAACCTTTGCGGTTTCTCAATAACCCTCTTTTCCCCCTTGATTTTAAATTGATATGTGACTGTAATATATGCCCCCAAAACACCAGGGAATGCAGTAATTTAGAAGAAATTCGTCTTTGTTTTGACGATATCAGTCAGTACCAGGAACTACATGTATCTTGGAAGCTAGAGGCGAGAGACTTTTTCAGCAGCTGACAAAACGATGGCTGGCTCATGGAATGGAACTCACCAGTAATATTAATAATATTGATTATTAAATCTGAGTTATATTCTATAGTTAATTATATACAGTTCAGAGCAGAAGACAAAATATTTGCATTATCAATTTACTCACCAACAGTAGAGAGTGTCGATAAACCGGATTAATTGGGACCAAACCTCATTCGGATTATCAAAAAGTTCCTGATTTTCGAAAATAGGCTGTTTATATGCTATAAAATTATAGAAATCAACTGAAACCTTGAGAATTCACTGAAGACCTGAATGAATTCCTCATTCGGATTATCAAAAAATTCCTGATTTTCGAAAATAGGCTGTTTATATGCTATAAAATTATAGAAACTCAATTGAAACCTTGAGAATTCACTTGTATGTATGCAAACAAGCACAGTAGGTGAATACAGCTAAAGCTGTTTTGTATTACTTATAGTACGGTACTTTAATGAAACTGAAACAATGCAGAATACAATACAGCACACAACGTGAAGTACAGCACAGTAAAAAGCACTGTACAGTACGAAGTTAAAGAATATTACACACTCTATACATTGACAGGGCTCTTAAAAAAGTATAATTGATTTTTTTGTAGTGCAGTAGTTGTACGCTTTTTTGCAGCCAAGTCTTTAATACGTTTCAACATAATGAACAGGGACGGTCCTTCTGTTTCTCGAGCCATGACAAAAGAGTTTCTGCTGCCGTAAATCCTTTGAGTGTGTAGGCCCTCCCTCTTCAATTTATTTCGTCTTCAACTTCTTCATCTGATTCAACTGGTTTTCCGTCTAATTCATACATCTGGCATTTTCATTTTTTCCCGGACGTGAATCCGGATTATCGACGGTCCGAATTTTTTATGTCCGGATTATTGACGTTCTACTGTAGCTGAATTTATGCTGCTTAGTAACGGAAAAAGTTATCTTCACACGTCTTATTCACAAAAATATTGATTATTGAATATTAATAGAATTCTGCAGTTCATTATATGGACGAAACATTATTTCTTCTTTGAGAAGAGTTGTTTATAGTCTATACCATCTTCATTTTTACCACCTTATAAATAAATATCACAGTTGTCTACTGAAATGTTGTATCTTGTGAAAAACATCCAGCCATGAAAATTCCATTTGATCCGAGTTGCACAGTGAGGCGATGAGGCATCACGAGAGATGAGTTCTGGAGAGGTGCTCTAACTCTAAGTATGAATTCTTTCTCTGAAGGCTTCGGAAAAATAGTTCCATGAAGGCCGGAAGATTTCGGCTTCGATTTTTCACTGTCTGATGAATCCGGATCAACTTCGTTTGTCATTAAAACCACCTGCGAAATAAAAAGACAAAGTGGAAGATAATACATGAAAAATTATGGCTTTAAATGTGGCTTAAAATATGGGTTGGATGAATAACATTTTTCCCAATGTTATGGGAATTTAGAATTCTTGTTTGAATTAAAGGATTTCATTTCCAATAAATGTTCATAGCTAATAGTTAGTTTGTTATTGAAATATGAAATAAAAACCGGGTGATTACAAAAAATGTCCCAATTTTGAAGGTTTTAATAATTACAAAACGCAGATACTTACAAAACTTCTTGACTTATATGAGAAAACGAAATTAACATTTTCATAAATTATCAAAAGTAAAGTATTTTTTTCCAAAAATTAGAAAATTTCATGAATGATAAAATTTTAAAACTGGAAACTTGAATTTTATTAGTATAGAATTTTGTTTTTCTCTCCAACAGCATTGAATAGCTGACGGAATTGATGTTTTCAGTTAAATTGATAACACTTTGAGGAATTCAAAATTAATAAATTATGTTCTATCTGTTTGTCAGTTTGCAAAATTGTCAGTTCCTTCAAATCCAACTTGTGATATACGAGCCAATATGGCCATGTCTAAAATGAACGTTGGTGTACAAAAGGGGGGGTTTGCATTCTAGTGGCTCGATTCCCGGCGATGACTAAATATTTTTGTACAGTAGCATTCAACGATTTTCATCAGCTATTCAATGCTCGATTCCCGGCGATGACTAAATATTTTTGTACAGTAGCATTCAACGATTTTCATCAGCTATTCAATGCTGTTGTCAATATCTGCCATTGTGAAAATCTTCAGTATAATTGATAGCACTTTGATGAATTCAAAATTAATTATCTTCTGTATATTTGGCAGTTTGCAAAATTGTCAGTTCACACAAATCCAGCCTTAAATCGATTCTCCTGAACGAGAGTTACGATTCATGGACTATTATATTTTTCATAATTCATAAACTAATTTTACTCATGAACACATGATTCACATCATATTCGAAACACTTCACAATTCATAAGATTCTGATTCGATATTTTATTTGCGATGTCCAATATCATTGACTACAATGCCTTTCTTGCCAGACTGGCCCTTTTGCTAGCGTTTGCCTTGCCACATTTATGTCATATTTTTATAAATCGATCAAAATTTTATAAATTCACCTTAAGTATTTGGATGGTAGTCAGAAGACTAGTTATATTATTAGTTCATGTTCGTTTCATTAGTTTATATTTTATTATTTAAGTATTTATACTAGTAGGCGAATGCGTAAACAAGTTAAAATTGAAGGCCTTCGTTTGTGATTTGTCAAGAAGAACTCTTGAGAGTCCAATACATTTTTAAAATTATAACTAGAATCACATGAATTATTGTAAAGTGTATGTGATAAATGATACCAAAAAATGTGACATGTAATAGCGTTTAATCTCTATATATAAAAATGAATGTCTGTCTGTATGTATGTATGTGTGTTCCCTATAGACTCCAAAACTACTTGACAGATCGGCATGAAACTTTGGGAATATGTTGTGTGAATATTGGGGATGGTTTCTGACCATAAATTTCAATAGGGGAGCTGATAATTATTATTAATTAAACCATTTTATAGACCTAACCTACTGAACTTGCCAGCCAAATAGCTTAAAGGAACAGCTGATATAAGTCAACAGTTTTTAATCATATGGCAGGCCCCTTAGTGGCGTTATTTACGCTGTCTTTGAACAGCAAAAGACTTTGCACTTTGCATGCAGGCTACCGTGCAGTTGGAGCCTTGCAATATGTAGGAAACATACGACTGGGTATGATGAAATGTAATTATGCCAGGTTGATGAAATCTGTTAACCAATGCAGCTAGAAATTTGAAATGTAGCTTCAGCGGGAGGTGGCGAATAATAAAATGAAAAACCTAGCTTCTACCATTATAGTCATAGGAGGTTTAAATTTGAAATGCTTCTTCATTCAGAGGTGGTGATTAAGAAAACAACGAAGCCTCTATGATCAGCTGGAAGAGCCCTAGGACTAAATTCTTTCCTAATTTTAAATGTAACCTCAGCGGGAGGTGGCGAATAATAAAATCAAGGAGAATTTTTATGAGAATGCAGCAACGCGCGTTGGGCCAGCTAGTGTTATATAAAATACATGTCGTAATTGACGTTCAGGAGACTCTATTTGAAATTTGATTGCTCCGAGCTCTGTTTCCAACTTGGATTAATGAAATCATCACGTTAAAGGTGGTACAGGTTCTTGTAATGGTATACACCAGATCGCAGTACTCTCGGTTTAACACCCAGGGGATTTACCCCAGTAGTTTACATTACCGGTACCAAAAATTATCACCTCATATTTGACCACTTGTTACAATTACATATTTCAAGATAAAAATATTCCGGGTACATGTGACATCGGTCCAAGAAAATATACAAATCGAATCCTTATGTAAAAATAGACATTTCTCAGCCTAAAACGAATTTTCATCAATAATAAAGCAGAAAATAAAGACTAAATTTTTTTGTCTTGAAATTGATAAAATCAAATTTGGGATATATTGGCTTGTTGGAATTTATAACATACCCTACGAGCTTCGGCGAACATGGACTTGATTCTCTTGCCAATATCTGAATGAGGTCCACCAGGAACAGCGACTTGCGGCTCAACAACTAGGTCAGACAGGAACTTCTTCAATTCCCAGGTTTGTCCGGTGCCTGGGCACAGCTTGTGCTCCAAAGATGCTACTTGGGCCACCATCGCTTCTGCATGTGCTACTTCTTTGCAGATTTCCTATAACAATCCCAAATATCCAATGAATTAATATAGAATACTTTTACAAATTATGAAACTATTGCGTTAATTTCCGTATATGTAGTCGAGGTAAAGTTTGATAATAACGCGATTTGAATGGGATCAATGAATACTACACCTTCACATTTTTAAGTTCAAGTAACTTTCATTTAAGCAATTTATATATGACATGTGTATGTAAACTATATTGTTAAAAATGAATACGTCTCTTACACTTCGAATACTTTTCACGATAACATTGAGTAAAGTTTAGTGATAGAAGTAGGAATGGAGACAAATCCAACCGAGAATTGTCTAGCTGTATTTGAGTAACTTTAATTAGATTTATGCGTGAGATTTAAGTCGAAATAAACTATGCTCGTGCATCTGATGGTGTCAAGAAAGTGCATAATCACCATTGTTTTCACTGATGAATGAAAACTTTTCAATATTATTGCTTAGTAGGAAAGTTGTTTTTTCACAACAAACCTTCATATCAATGGATTTAGTAAACAAGTAGTATCCACAAAAATAAACATTTTTAAATCAAATGAATACTAGTTCTTATTATCGACAATAATCTTAAGAAATTTGTTTCTACTGCAATGATTGGTTGTTTATCATTTCCAGTGCTGACACTAAGGAATGTTTTAAAGCACCAAGATGCACTAATGATGCAAATTGAAAGGATTAATATTTATTTTTAAAATGATTACCTTTCATGATACTATGCAAACGGACAACAATTTTTCTTCTTCTTTTCTTTTGGCTAAGAAAAGCTTTACAAGAATCTGTAAAAAATTGTTATATCTGATAGCTTGTGAAATCATTCATTAAAACACTAGTAGTTCCGTGAACAGTAGACCTCACGACCAAGAATAACGTTGCTTGCACAGAGAAATATATTAAGCACAATCATCCCATTCAAAAAAATATTTCAGATCTAAGACAATTTATTAGACACCATTGTCTTAGGCGAACTCCTCAGACAACTTGAAAAATATAAGGAAAAGGGCAAACATTAAAAAAAGCATTTCATCTCAATTGAAAGTGTCACAACAAAAATGGACGTCTTCAGCTTTAATTTCTAGTATTATTTGAAAAATATCATTTAACCTTCTACTTTCTGCAGCATGTGGGGGGGGGGGGGGCATGAATATATGAAATGCAAAATTGGCAAATATTTATAAAGATTGTTAGGAAACGCGAGAAAGAAAATAACATATTTCTGCACTGCCCATTGTGTCAACAGTACTTCCGCTTAAATTGATAACAGACACTTTTTGTTGATTCTCCTCCTTTTCTCTCTATCTTCCTCACTCTCAAATGATCATATAGAATGTTTAAGACAACATTATCTATGTAAATAGAAACATGGATATTTCGAGAATTCACCAGAATGTTACAGATTATGTTATCAGTTTCCAGAACTTCCTAGAATACTTTTAAACAGTATATAAAGGGCTTTATTTGTAAACAGCAGTTCAGTAGTGATTCGAACGTTAATGTGATAAAGTGACATAGTGGCAAACTTCCTTTGTAGTTTATAAAAGTGCTACATTTACTCAGTGCTATTAGTGTGATTATCAAATACTGTGACAGGCACTGGGCCTCTCAAGTGTTCCACTAATTTATTGAGTATTCAACTGCTTTTCAGACATTTTTTTACATCATTGAAACGTTTATTAGATAGTTATTTATTGATCAGCCTATTGATAGGTAGTAATTAGTTCTTGCACAGTGATGGTGTAAATTCATGCACCATCTTGTCATAACTCAATTTAACATAACCTTAAACACGCCTTACATTAATAGCCAATACTAGTCACTAATACATGTATTTTATAATTCTAAAAGCTAATTTACCTTCCAACCCATATAAAAATATGATTTATTCACATTATTCTATTCATAACGAATTATTCAACTAATTAATATACTGCAGTGATCGGCCAAAAGTGCCTTATCTGCATAGAGGTCATAAATCTGTCGCCGTGTCTCAGGCCTGCATTTAATGTCTTTCTTTGTCCTTCTTATCTGGAATGTTCCAATATTATGAATCTGCAATGCTCTAGCATTATGACAAATGCGTTTCTGGTATGTTTAGTGAATGGTGGAATGACCCAGATATTTGTGGAAACTTTTGAATAAACAAAAATCTTTTATAAAACAACTCTGCTTCTAAACAGCAGTTGAGTTGTGATTTGAACGTTAATGTGATAAAGTGACAGACTTCCTTTACAGTTTATACAAGAATGTATGTATGCATACGATTTATTGACCATTACATTCAAATATCTTATAACATTTCTAATTCAGGATAAATGAAAGTCTTTCATTCATTCACTAATTTATACAAGTGTACACATACGTAGTGCTATTTCTATATGTGGTGATTACACATATAAAATACAGTGACAGAATGTGCTTCGTAAGTGTTCCATTTATTTATTGAGTGTTCAACTGATTTTTAGACATTTCTTTAGAATTGTCTGTTGGATGGTTATTTATTAAATTATTGGTCAGCCTATTGATAGTTAGTAATTAGTTTTTGTAAAGTGATATAGTAAATTAATTATAAGCTGAACGTTATTGATCTGTTTGTTTCGTATTGGTTTGTGTGACATAACTGATTAGTGCGTGTTGTAAGTAATTTGTGTAAATAAAGTTCAAGTGTTGCCAGCATTATTTTAGTAATAGAACCCGTAAAAATATATATCTTGGCTAAAACTATGAATGAATATTCATTCCTTTTTGGGATACAAAATAGCACAACTCAATGTAACCCACAACCAACAGAATAACATTGAATTGATATCGATTATCGCATAAAATTTATTCTACAGTCGGGATATAAGATGATGTGATGCATGTTGAATTTGACAAGCTGTAATAATAAATTAAACACTTTGACGTGGAAATAAACACTCGCATTTCATGTGTGATAATTGTTTCGCTCTGTTGTTGAGCGTCATCAGACACTGCTGGTACCTTTTTTTATTCAATTCAATCTATTTAACACACTAAAACATTAGACCTGACCCTTGATTTTATGTCTGCAGGATATTTGTATACCTGAACCTTTATTTTTTTAAATAGAGGAGAAGTAAATAAATATATAATTGGATATAAAGGAAGACCCCTCATGAAAAAATATTAGTAAAAAGCAATGTTTTGCTTTAGTATATTAGTTTTGCAATATTAGTAAAAGCAATGATTTAAAAAACTATCTGATAAAACATATTTTACAGATTCTAGTGAAGCTTGTGTACATGTATTGTAAACATAAAAATAAACTTGATCTAGTTAAAGCATCTGCGAATTTCTACAAGTGCACTTTAATGAATTAATAAATGAAAATTTATTTCAGAAAAAGCAAATCTAGACTCTTACCACAAATCGACTGAGATCCTTCTCGCAGATACGAAAAAGAGTTTCCGCTTTTGATGAGATGTGTTTGATGGCAGAAATAAGGCCAGGCATCTCGATGGGCAGCGCCTGCTGCACAAGACGGAGGAGCGAGGCGTGCATCAGCGGGCAAAGAATGTACCGAGCCGCATCAGACGGCTGAGTCAGATCCAGTCGGTGCAGCACCTTTTCTGCTTCCCTTGTGTAGTCAAAAAGTCGATTCTGTCTCCTGGCTGGCACTGGCTTAGCTACGCTCCATATCTCCAACCAAGGGTTGCCAGGAATTTGCATTCTACTACTTAGTGTCCCTGAGAAATAAAATTTCAATTACTTAATCATGTTTCTTGAAGAGATTCAGGCGCCCCGCCAACTCCAATTTCAACAATATTAAAAGTGATTTGGAAAAAAATTGAATTTTGTTGAAATGGGAGGTCGAGCCGGCACGATGAAAAAACAATCATCACAAGTGGAAGACAGTTTTTTCCGAGGCTAGAGTGAATATGAAGTACAGATCAATTGTACAGTTAAATTGAATTTTTAGTAATAATTGCGAGAGTGTGATTGAAATTTTGAAGTGAAATAGTCAGTTAAAATGTGTTAAGTAATTATAGGTAGGCCTAAATTCCTTAAGTAATCAAACAAAATTAAGTAATACAGTCTATTATTCAATAAAAATGGGTCCACTGGTGGTGACAGTTTTCTCTACCAGCGAATTGTTTAATAAGCAGTACTTGAAACAAGCTCGGTCCGTTTTCTTATACGTCAGGGAAAAGAAGTTGTAATTTTTAACCATCACAGAAATTAGCCAATCTGTTCATTTTAGTTTTTGGTAGAAGCCGCAGTTTAAATCTGGATCAATTGAACTGACATTTTCAAAGAAAACTGTATCAATTCTGAATTTGCTTCTATTTTGAGCCACAAAATACTCATAAAAATGATGGTAGGTATGAGGAACAACTAAGTTACTAGATAGCGTAAACTCAAAAGTAGCTTATATTGCAAATTGTTCGAAAATGTATTGTTGAAATGTGATTTAATTTATCCATAAGAATATTAATGAAAATGTATGTATAGTAGCAATAAACTTGAAAATTTTTAAACGTAATATAGCATTTTGAAACTACTGTATGCAATAAAATATTTGCCATGGTGTCGTAATTTTATTTTAAATTTATCACTTTTGAATAAGTAAGTGAAAGATTGAAATGATAACAATGAATCGAACTTACCTTTTACAATACCATCGTCATACCATCGAAATTACCTTTTACAATACCATCGTCACCCGGTTCTTTATCTTCAATCCAATCACGTGGAGAATACCATCTGATGAAATCTTCTAACACTGCTCCAGGATTGGCAGCCTGAATTCAGAAAATGAGTAATATCTTAATAAAGAACGTCAATGAATGTAAAACAAAATTGAAAAATGTATATTTTTCAAAAAGCTGCCTTTAATTTGTTAAAGAAGAATGAACACATTTCACACAATGGAGAAGTATCTAGCTTTCAATATCAAACCTTATCATAATAATAAGTATTCCAATAAAATAACAAACAGAGAAAGTACGATTTTTCAACTAATTTCAATTCAATGAAATAGTTGTGATATCGACTGATTAGTTAAACAAAATATTCAACAATATTCAGAAGGAATGGGAAGATCGATTTTTCCATAAACTTCCTAGTTACCATGGAAACAATAGTTTCTATGATAATGGAAAGATGATAAACTCAATTATTTGGAGATAATAATGTACTTTTTATTTTCTCCCAAAATTAATTTCCTTGTGACCTAGTTTTATGATTGAATAGCATAGATTCTCAAAACTAAACCGATACAACGAGGTATCCAATGACCAGACGAATTTACATAAAATAATTATTATTATCAGTTGTGCTGATAGGCATATGCACCATTTAACTTCTTCAATTTCACTAAACATAATATTCCTCGCGATTCACAAAAAATGCACATCGGCAGTTCTTGAAAAATAGCGTTGTTTCTTCTATTTCTTGTTCAACAATAGAGACGGATTTTTAATTTTGGCGCCTAGGGGCTGGCAGAAATCTGTCACCCTTCCACTACAGTTGTTGAAGAGGGGGGAGGGGGTGTAGGAAAAGAAGCCCTCTAGCAATATCAAGATAATATAGCCTTTGAATAATTCTTTCTAAAAAGGGGGTTTATGGGTACTCCCCCGGAGAGTTTCTGAAAAATAATCCCTCTAAAATCACATTTTAAGCATGAATTCATCCATTTCAACATTTCAGCCCACGTTATGAGTCGAAGTAAATCTTATTTAGATCTTTCATCGTTGTTAGTGGGTGATCCAGACGTTTTTAGTAAAAAAATTAAAATATACGCTACTTTGAATTATTTTTACTCTGCTATTTTTGAGCCCCTATCTCACCTGATTGAGGTAACGTGCAGTACTGTTCTTGAAAATCTCATTTAAAAAGGAGGGGGGGGGGGTTCAGGGTACTCCTCCCGAAATTTTTTGAAAATATAATCTCTAAAACCACATTTTTAGTGATTCCAGATGTCTTATTCTGTATGCCAAAAATTGTCTTAAATATTTAAACTATTTTTTTTTTCAAATTTCAACAGAAACCATTATTTTGAAAACCACCGCCCTGCGCTGAAGCCCCCCCCCCCCCCATAAATCTGTCACTGTTCAACAGATCTCATAATAATAATAATCATGACTCATTTTCTCCATTTTTTTCTTAATTTAAAATAATTTATGAAAAGATTTCAGCACAGTAGAAAAGGAAAACGTCAACACTTTACTGTAAAAATAAAGTGGATAATTAAACTAAGCAGCAACCTTCGTGATAATCTTCAAATTTTTTCCTATTTGAAATGAACCAGTTGTCTAATGTTTTGATTTTAACTAGCCGAAACTAACCTAGAGCGATCTGTTTGACATCATATTTTTTAATATTCAAACTCTTAAGTCAATAGCGATTTCACTTGGATTATGAGGAGTTTCGAGAGTCTAGAATTTTCCTTTCAAGAGCTAGAGCACGGATGGACGGCGGCACGATTTTAATAAGGCCCTGTCGGGTCCTTAATAATCTATAAATGTTTTATCAACATTTTCCCCATTAGTCAATGTCAGTCTTTTAATTTCAAAAGTTCAGAAATATCTTGGAGAAAATGAAATAGATTCAATAAAATTAAAGTGCTTATTCATCCAAATTGAACTTGATAATTTATTGTGTTTTCCAAAAAATTCAAGATACAGTATTTATTTTGTCAAATGAAAAAGTAACCATAACCTATACTTATTAATGTTTGGACGTATGTTAAAATTTCATTAATGGATGCAGTTTTGTGATAAATGCCTATCGTTTCTTTATAAGATGCATTTCTACTATACCAATAAGTGCATAATAAGGATCATTCAAGTCCAAACATTATAGTGTACAGAGGGATATCGGCAACGTTCGTCGGAAACTAAATTAACATATAGAAAGCACAAGCAACAAAAAATCACATTAGAGTAGGCCACTATTCACATGATCTGATTCGGAATTATCTAAATGTAAGGACAAAGAATGGAATACTGGAAAATTTATGATGATAATAATAATTAACCTTGATTGAAAAAGTGATAATTGAACGATTACCTTGAATGATTCTATGTCAGATAGAAGAGATGCACTCATCAACTGAGTCCTCAATTCAGAGCCTTGCACGTCCGATCCCAAATTTAAGAGAACTTCCGCATCTTCATCTATCTGATCTTCTGTTTTTGGTGTAGCTTCCTGTAAGCAAAACAAATAGAACTCAACAATAAAATTTTTAAGTAGTCAATAGCCGAACTAACTCACTCTAAAAAACATTATTATAAAGCAGAGGACTTTCAGACTTATTTCTTGATGAATAAAACAAATAAAAATAAAAATGAAATTAGAATTAAATTTGATAAATCTAGATTTAGTACAAATAATCTAAATGAATCTATACCAGCACACGTTATGCAGGATAAAATGAAATATCTAATACATAAAAGTACAATCATCACCCTTCATCATCGACCAACAACAAAATCAAAGATAGAGTTCGAAATTGTGTTATGTTGAGATAAAATAGCAGTCTATTTGATAGATGAGTTTTCAATAAATGACCTGTGTAACTGGAATGTAGAGGAATTCATCAGAATTCAATAGTTTCAAGTTGCCATGTCGACAAAGTCTTCCCACAGGCCGATTCCAAAGGGAATGCTTCGGTTTTGATTTTTCTACTGGAGTCTGATTGGCTACATCTTCTTCACTCATAGCACAATCATAAAATTCATCATCTTCTTCCTCCTCTTCCTCGGATTCATCTGGAATAGGAAATAAAAATAATTGCAGCACACAAGTAAAATAACAACTGACAAGATAATGAAACTGTGATATTTGGTTGACAGTTTGTTAGCATTTTTCATCAATCTGGAATATTATTTGTCAACAAAAAACAAATGATACATTTGATTCAGTACTGATTAAAATTCTAGAAAACGCACTTGAAATAAAAAATTTTCAACAATCCAAGCAATACTAAGATGAATGAAATTGAGTTGAAATATTTAGAAATCGAAATGAAACAGAAGCCAAAGAAAATAAAGTAGAATTGGAAGGGAAAAGATACATATAATTTATAAGAACCACAAGCAACAAGAAATCACAGTACAGTAAGCTACTATTCACATGATCTGAATCGGAATCAGCTAAAAATCTGATCTGACTGCCCAACACCCACTCATAACAATTATTCTAACCTATTCTATAACAATAAATTCTCTAACAGATTCAATTTAAAAACTTAACAATTAATTTAAAAACTTGTAATTGTAAATATTAAAATATCTTATGAAAGTTTTCAATTGTATATTGTAGTTTGTAAATTTCTATGCAACAGGCTACCGATTTTCCTATTCAAAATTCAACAATGATCTGGAGGTTACAGGGTCTGGAGAAGGGTTTATTCAATCGCGTAATGTAGGCTATCATCTATATTACTATACTATTCAACATTCACATCAAAGTGAATAGATATATTTAAATCAACGTGAACATTGAATCATGAAGGATTTCCTGTCTCCTTTTTCAAGAGAATGTTAAAAACTATGAAAGTCACAAGCAATTAAAACAATCGGATTGCAGCCAAAATTCATACCAATAAGAATGAAGAGTTAGTTGTTTTGATATTCCGTTCTCTCTTACTAAACTAAATAGTTAAGTGTCCAAAGATTTGCAAAAATCACTGGAATCAATTAATTAAGAAAACAATTATCACATATTTTATAGAAAGATTAAAAAATTGTTTCATAATAAATGTATCACTCCAACGACGAAACAATGTTTAAATCATAAAAAACTAAGATGAGCTCACCAGAATCAGCAGAAGGTCTTGCATTGGCAAGAGCAGCATTGGTTACAGAATTTCGACGCTCTATGCAGCAGTTGAGCATCTGTAATATTTAAATAATTTTTGATTGGAAGAGATTACAACGAAGCTATTCATATCGCCAAAAGAGCTAAAAATAAAGTTGTTGAAATAACCTATTTATTTAAAAAATTCAGATGAATGACACATTTTTAAAGCTTTAATGCTGTTACTAAAGATAGAATTCTGTGTCAATTCAGTTTTCAGTAGAAGTAAATTCTATAATTATGTATCTTCCAGAGGTGAATTCGTACCTACTTCGGGGAGGTAAATTAGTTATTAAAAGGTCCTCACCCTCATAAAAGACACAAAAATAAAGCATTTATTCAGTGTCAGTTGAAAATGTCGTGGGAGCATACATCCCAAATTCTCTCCCCTCCCCCCCTAGGGTTCACCCATGGTATTTTCTATAAGCACATTGACTTGAATTAATAGAGTGGCCATTGCTTCCCGCCACCGCCATCTTGTTCCCAATCTATTTGATGGTACAGTATAATCTATATAGATATTAGGGAGACCCTATACGAGGCAGAAAAAGCTTGACTGAAAAAGTGCATTGAATGCGCGTGGCTTTCATTCCCCATTAACGGCGATCTATATGGACTGAATCTCAAGAACGGCTTCAAGATAGCCTTCTACCCTCTACCTAGCTTGGCTAAGAACGGATTTGAGATACCGATTTCAAGAAAGTCTTGACTTTTAAATGAAGAAGATCTTTAAATGAGCTTCTTAAATAATACAAATTCAGTCGAAGTATTGATTATACTGGGCGAGTTTACTAGCTGAATAGCCAGACTACAAGCCGATCCAACTGTCACTGTGTAGTTTCTTATAATAGTGTAAATTATTGTTGTTTAATTTGAATTATTAAATAATTCCTGGATTTCTTGTTCCATAAATTTGAAGATGAGTCTCCATGTCTCGAAAAAGTTTGGCCAGAAGTGAGTAAAAATATTATTTATTCTCAATTAAAATTGACTGCTAGTCGTTGAATCAACAATAACAAGTTAACAGAATTATTAGTGTTAAATTATTATCAGGAGTCAGGCCTTTGTTGAGTTGGCTTTTAGTGTTACAGCTACTCACTTGTAGCTTTAGTGTGGGCTTGTCACTTCGTGAACTTGTTTTTTTTTTTTTTTTGTAGATTACGTCTTGGAGACTCCAATTAAGGAGTATAAGACAAGTCAGATCAACAATATTATACACTAGATACCATAATTACTTCAATTAGTTGAGGTGAGGCTTAATTTTGATGTGAAAGGAACTCTTGTACACTATAAAAAGCTTTATCAACTAAATATTTCTTCAATTGTTTTTTAAATATTTCTATATTTTCAAGACTCTTCAAAAACTGCGGTAGTTTGTTGTAGAATTTCCTACCAATATAACTAGGTTTTTGTTTGAATAAGCTACTATTGTGACTCACCAAGTGATAATCTCCTCGGCTTCTTGTATTATAATCATGTACATCAAGATTTTGGTTAATATCATTCGTTTTTACATATAAAGTAGCTTCATACACATATAAGCAGGGTACAGTTAGGAGACCAAGTCTCTTGAACAACGGCCTACATGAATTTAATCTATTTACTCTTTCTATACACCTAACCGCTTTCTTTTGGATCTTAAACACCCTATCAAGATTTTGTTTTGATGAATTACCCCATACTAAGATAGCATACCTAATATGTGACAGTAAGAGCCCATGGTAAGCTGTAAAACGTAACTTTTTGTCATTCAATCTAGCGAGCTGTCGCAGGACAAATACCCCAGATGAAATTTTACTACATATTTTCTCAATGTATGGAGTCCAGGTCAATAGTCTATCCAACGTAACTCCTAGAAATGCAATTTTTTCTTCCTGGTCTAATTGATTATCGTTTACGAACACGTTTATAGCCCTATCTTCATTTAAATTATGTTTGTTTCTGAATTGAAGGTATTTGGTTTTTATTACTATTTATAGTTAATTTAAACTGATTTAAAAATTGGACAATGGACTGCACACCTATATGGGCACTTATTTCTAAATTATCTAGAATGGAATTGCTGAAAATGAGTGATGTATCATCAGCAAATAAGAGGGCTCTACCACTAATTAATTCTTTAGGTAAACGGTTGACATATAACAAAAAAAGCAATGGACCTAGTATTGACCCCTGAGGCACTCCAGCTTGCACCTCTAATTTATTAGATTTATTCTTTACTATACTATTACCAACTACTGTAGTTAGTTCTACACATTGTTTTCTCCCAATAAGATATGATTCAAACCATTTCAGTTCAACCCCATTTACACCTACATTTTGCAATATTTCCAATAAAGTTCTATGATTAACACAATCAAATGCCTTTGACAGATCTAAGAAGATTGCAGTAGCTTTATCACCTGAATCTATTATATCTATTAGTTTTTCAACTAGAGAAACTATGGCTGTTTTTGTTGATCTCCCTTTCTGGAAGCCATGCTGTTCATCACAGATAAAGTTAGCTTCTTGAAGGTGCAGAAGTAACCTATTTAGAACTACTCTTTCAAAAATTTTACTTATTACATTTAAAATACTAATGGGCCTATAGTTTTCTACCTTTTCTCTATCACCACTTTTGAAGATTGGCAAGATCTTCCCCTCTTTTAAGTTATCTGGAAAAACACCTTGTTCTAATGAATGATTGATCAGATGAATCAAAGGGTCTAACAATTGATCTTTACATTCTTTCAGAATTTTACTGGATACCTCATCCATTCCTACAGTTTTTTTTATTATTTAAACTATCAATGATATTTGACAACTCGTCTTGGCATACTGGGTGGAATTTTAATTCGTTCTGAATCCCCTCAGTATTCCTCATGTTTGCATCACTAATGCCTGTATTAAGAGATTTTTGAAGATCCTTAGCAACCAGTTGATAATATCTGTTAGAGAAATTACAAATGTCTACACTATCATCAATACATTTGTTATTTTCGTTAATTATTCTGGGGACTCTAGTATAAGCATCTACATGAGCTATTTGCCTATTTTTGTTTATTACATCTCACACTGCTGTGTTAAAGTACACACTATTATTCAAAATTTCAGCTGTTTTCTTACATTTCGCTCTTTTCACTTTTCTTGTATAATTTTTCTTTAGAGCTTTGTAATTATCTTCACTTAACATATTTCTAGATAGTTTGAATTCATCATATGCATCTTTAACCCTATTTCTTTCTGCAAGGATATCATCAGTTATCCACTCTTCAATCTTGTCTAATTTGTTCTTTACAGGGACTTTTCTAACTGGACAACTCATAGTAATATGAAACCTTAAAATATTAATGAAACTATCATATTTGTCATTTAAACTATTGCTATTGTAAACCTTACTCCAGTTTTCCTGTAGCAGATTCTGCTTCAAACAATCGATATTCCCCTGTTCACATTGTTGAATTTCTTTCATTACTCTACTCTTTTTAATTGATTTATGACCTTGCAACCCCACCTCTAAGAATTTATAGTCATGATCAGATAGTTCCGAGCCGCCTAATCTTGTTTTAGAGTAATCTATATTAGTAAGGATGTTATCAATTATTGTTTGTGATGTTCTTGTGACTCTGGTATATTCATGAACTTTTATTTCCAAGTTATTCATGCATATAATATCCTTTAAATCTTCTGTCATTTTATTCTGTGTTGCAAAGTCTGTATTGAAATCTCCCGCTACAATAACGTTTGTAAAACGAGTAGTAGTAATCTCTAAAAGCCTATTGAATAGTTCACAAAAATTGTTCCATTCCCCATTTGGTGACCTGTAAATACCTAACACCGCTACTTCGAAATTATTGTCGATTTTTACTCTCAAACCAGTAACTTCTAAATCCATTTCCACAGCAAATTTCTCTACATATTCTAAATTAAATGTTTGCATATTCTTAGCATTTTTAGTGAAGATAGCTACTCCCCTACTTCGATGAGATGTCCTGCAATACGACGTTTTCAATGAATAGTTTGGAATATTAAGTTGTGACAATTCATCTTCTTTTAAACCATGCTCTGTGAAAATAGCTATATCAGGAGCCTCTTCTTTAAAAAATACTTCGATTCTATCTATTTTGTTACGAATGTATTGAATATTCTGATGGAACACAGTGAGTACCGGTACTTCCCTATCATCCCTTATTACTTTATCGTTGCTTTTGCATATTGAAGTAGATTTACTTAATCTCTTAGAATCTTGAGAGCCTATCAGATTGCTACAAGAGTTCCTTCCACTAATGCTATCCTGATGTTTTGATCGATTAACGTCTTTTAATACAATTGAAGATATGAATTTATCATCTGAAACTAGTTTCCCTTCCCGGTTTTGAGCCACTTTACTAAAAAAGGTTCGTTAGATGATTGTTTAGGAGAATTATTGACAGTAGATTGCAAACGACTTTCAATCAGTTCTGCCAGCCTATTACAAAATATTACTTTGCCAGATTGATTTAGATGTAGACCATGATTAGTGAAGTTTTGTTTTTTCAGCCTTTCATTTAGAAAACAAATCCCCAACTGCTTAGAATTCTTATTTTTTAGGCTGTTGATTGTATTATGAATTGATTTATTTGTTGACTTAATGGCTTCATTTAGCTCTGGCTTATCAAACCTATACGGAATTGTACTTATTATTACATTAGTTTTTTGGCTGAGTGGCACAATCTCTTTAATTTTTTCATTTATTTCAGGAAGATGTTTTAGATTAGGTTCATTTATATTGTTTGAGCCACCCAGTACTATTAGAAAATCGTTTTTTCCAAAATCTTTAGTTTGTTCCTGTGCTGACTCTACGATAGCGTTTATAGGGGCACTTGGTTTGAAAAAGCTCTGAACTTCATACTTATTTTTCAATCTTTTATTTAGTAGGTCACTACAGTCTCGTCCGTGACTGGATGTCAAGAGCAGTACTCTACCTTTCCTATCGTTATTTGCCCTTACTTTAGTTTTGGTTGCTGTTTGCAAAACCTGACTATACGTTTTTGTTTGACCATTTCTATTTATTTTTTCCCCATTTGATTTAGGTTCTACTTTTTTTGTATTGATCAGAGGTTCAGATCTTACATTAGCCAAGTTTATTTTTGATTTTAATATTTCGATTTCCTCTGACATAGACCTACATTGACTCGTGAGATTTAGTATTTCAGTTTTATGGTCTTCCTGCTGCAATTTTACAGTTTGTAAGTGTTATCTGACTTATCGCCGCTTCTTTGTTTTATAATACGTTCATTATTCTATTGATACATTTATAAATACGGCCCTATATATGGACTGATAGACGTGCCGAATTCAGAGCCGATAAACGCGTTGTGAATCAGACATGCAGAATTTATGCCTACCGATAGAAGCGAGTCATTTTACATAAATATGATGGAAAATTTGAGAACATCTCAGAGCTAAAAAGTTCTGATCATATAGATAGACAAAATCGGTGCGCTTTTTCTGCTCGTATAGGGTCTCAGAAGCGAGACATCCAATGGTCATCAAGTCTACACTGATAGTAACTTTCTGTCTGCTTCAACAGAAAGTTGTTAATAAAATAGACTTCAAGATCAAAAATCGATTTCTAGATGTTGAAGATCTATCTTGTATCCACTAATATATAATAAAAACTTAAATAACACTTTTAAGTGGAAAATGCCTTGAGTCCGTGTACTGTGGGTCGTCTGACGATGCTCTTAACATCAGAGTGAAACGGCCGTCACGCCATAACGTGAGTCATAATTTCCACTTAGAAATGTTTTTCAAGTTTTTATTATCGATTTTATGTTACACAGAAGATTTTGTAGAACACTCTTTGCCTGAAGCTACCCAATCAACAAATCAACATAAAACTACAGTTGAATAGGTGAAATTATTGAAAATTTAGTCTAATTAAACCAGTGTAGCAACGAAAAAATAATAAAAACAGAGCAATTTGAATGAAAAATGGTAAACTGATTCATTTAGCCTACAGTTACCTGTAATTTCTGATTCAGCAGACACATCTTCAAATCTGGAAAGCCAGGAGCAACACTGTAAATAACAAAGTTAAATTTGCTTAATTTTTCATCTGATTTCTTTATTTGCATCATATGTGTCACATACGTTTTTTAAATAAAATTGTATTACTGGAAAACAATCTATGAAATAAATTTATCATCCATAATAGTGTAATAATTTCGTTTCAAATTACACATTTTCAAATTATAAAACAAATCTAAACAATCTAAAACACGCCTGAATATTATAGTAAATAAAGATACAGTGACATGAGAAACGGAAAAAATTGAATGTTGAATTTTTATGATGTATTTACGAGTTTCGTTTCACATGCTTGGGGAAGATATAGTGAAATTATTTAGAAGGTACAATGGGAAATGGGAAAGTATACTAATGTACTAATGGGAAAGTATAGAGAATATAGGCTAAATAAATTGTTACAGGTAAAATTTTAGTTAGTCTAGTTTATTTGCAGCAAAACTAAATGTATTGAATAATATTGTAGATTTAAAAGTTCTCTCTGAAACTTCACGAAAATGTGGCAGGGTTTTGAAACGAGCTAGAGTATTTTGCTTATTGAAGCGTAATCCTGTAGGCTCAATATCATGCTCACGCACGTTTCCTTCTGACCTGCAATAGATACGAGTGGTGATGGTGGTCAGTGACCACAACTATGGTAATGGTCGAGTAAATTCATGGCTGACTCCACCCACGAGCCTATCGTACAATATCAACAAACATTTGCAAGATTTTACTTTTACATTTCTTCATTTTGAAGGTTGCTTGAAGGTTCATTGCATGAGCATTCAAAGTATTTGACGGAACATTGCTTAGAACTGCATGAGCAATTCAATTATTTAATGAAGGCGAACGAAAAGGAAATTGAGAATATATATCTCTCAATGATAAAATTAATCATTACTAAAACATATTATATTATGACAAATATTATTGCAACAAATTATAGAATAAAAATTATAATCATGAAAATAGTGATTTTGCCAAGTGAGTTCAATAGCAAACTGTCCCGGAGCTGGGCTGTAGCCGCCTGCCTCTGGGCTCCTGTCCAAGAGGTTCTTCGAAAAGCTTACACTTGCAAAAAAGGCCATACAAGGGACCCCAGTGCCCCAAACAAACTTAAAAAAAGTCATAAACTAGCAAAAGGGGGCCCGAAATTATTTCCTTCCCCGAGGTACTCCAGAGATCTACAGGCTATGGCTACTGGCCTGATAGAACTCTGAACAAGAATCATGAATATAAATGAAAAATATGCATTAAAAAATAAGAAAAATGAACAAGTTAGTCATTAAAAATAATTTTTTATAGGTAATTCAACTATGCTACGTTGGGACAACATTACACTGACAAAAAATATTTTAAGTTCAAAATGAAAGAAACCTGCCAACAAATAAATTAAACATATTGCGAAACGTTAATGTTTAGAAAACTGGTAATCAATGTCATATACGTCTGAATAAATGAGAAAGTGACCATGATCAACTTCTACGGAAGTGATGGCCACTCGGTGACGATCATAGAAATTAAGGTATACTTTATTGTGAAAAAATAGCGAGTTTTCATTTCTGGGGGGCTTAGCCCGCAAAGCCCCCCCCCCCCCATTAGCCGCCACTGACCATAACGTTTGTGTCATCAATCATCTTATTACTCACGATCCAGAGACTCATATATCATCAGCAAAAAAATCCATTTGGCTGTTTAGGATATTGCGAATTGATTTTCAATGTTACTGAGAAGCAGAGAACATGTACATAAAAAAACAATGTATAGAATTAATATTTGAAAACAATAAAGTAATTGTGAACCTTGGAAACCCCTATTAGTGAAATCCAATGAATCGGCACAATATATACAGAACATGTAAACAACGAAATGTGCAAATGTTAGTAATTTACTAATAAATTGAGTATCGCAGAGATTGGTAGAAGGTCGCAAAAATGGTAATGACTGATTATTATGAATTGGAGTAAATGACAGTGCTGGGTTACGGAATCAGCAGCCAGGTTCAACCTGCAAAACAGGATCTGCTACTGGATCGGAATGTATCAGATGTCACATGAACAAACTGCATCGTCACAATGGTGTACAAACAAGAAAGAGAGGAGGCCGAAGAAAGAATAATTCAAGAAGGAGACGCCTGGAAGACATCTTCGGGCAGGAAACTCAACGCGTTCCTGCTGCTATGTTGGAGAATCTCCTGCATACTGTATCATATTGTATAAACCACGAAATAATTATTCTAGTGGATTTCCTTTATTGTAAAAACCCGATAACATATTACTGTATTAATAATGCAATAGGAAAGCCAAACAAGCCCATGCTCGTAGCAAGTGGGATGGTTTTGTTATTGGCCGCTCGGTGATGATTATAGAAATAAAGGTATACTTCTATTTCTATGATCATGATGCGCTGAGGACTGCATCACCCTTGGAAGGGTGAGCGCAACATTCACCAGATGGTTCGGAATCCACCTCAAACTGAAGGCGCCCCTCATCCACAACGTGTTTGTATTGAACTAGTACCGAGCCAAATTCCAGAATTATAAATTGTTATTTTTAGGTTGTTTTGGGTTATTGATTAAACGGGAATGTAGTCACAGAAGATTGACTACTTGAGATTCTGAATTAAATTCAGACTTTATGTATTATATCTATTTATATTTTCACAAACAATAACGTTTATGAATAAGAATTTTCATATTTTTAAGATTTCATCGAGGAATAAATCTCATAATTTTTTATTGAATTTTAAGTTTTACATCATATAAAATTATCATTTAACGCCCTCACAATTTAATTTATAAATATCTAAGTGTAAGACAGTTGCACCTGGACGTTCGATCCATGTTATGGAGAACATGGGTGACTTACAATTTTAGGTCGGTCCCGATTTACTTAAAACGTGCAGAAAGTGGTAGAATAAACAATTATGATAACTCCTGCTGTACATATTCTTGTTATAAAAAGGTTATTATACAATAACAACAGAAGTAGGCGCTTGAAAGTCTAACATGTTGGACTTACAATTTTTTGAGTCTGGAACTACCCAGAAAGTATATACAGCGATACAACAAACTATCACGATAAAACTGTTGTGCACATTCATGTCTTATTATCAACAGAAGAAAACACTAGGAAAGTATCGGTATACAAAAGACAATACAAATTCTGGTGAAAAATTGAAGAGTTAATGACAAACGAAGAAAAAAGATAAGACACTAGTGGGATAATGCAACAGAACGCCTTTCGTATCAGAGATGTTCCTATCGTTTTGTTGTTGTGGAAAGGGACAATGACCCGTGAAGTCAGCAATGGCCAGTTCGGCAGCAACTGAGGGTACCGTCAGCTGAGAAGGCTGAATAGGCAGGGAAGAGTGCGGTGGTTGCCACTGGAAGGCTTCAGACATCAGTCAACCGTTATTCCTGAAGACGACCAGACGGTTGAGCGCGTGCTCCGCTATCAAGTCAGCTGATAGTGTCTTCCACCTCACAGCGGGCGGTGTGCAATAAAAATAATTATCATTTACATAAAAACATTTCACAGCACGTGTTTTAAATAGTTTTTGATAAAATTGTGCCCGATTGACTGCTTCGATTTTCGAAAAACGTGAACTGGACTGGAGTAAAATAGTGTTTGACAGAGTTTTCGTGTTAAGGAGTACATCATTCATACGATTTATTTGAACTGTGAATAAACGTTCTACAAATAATGTTTAATAACCAGGAATGGAGATTGTCGGCTTTTGGATGTACACCTTTCTCCACTGATAACTGAGAGCTTCCGATAACGGTAAGCAGAGAAAACTTATTGCAAAGTATGTGGTATTGCTAACCATCTAGTGTAGGTCGTTTTGGAACTATTTAGCATATATACGTAATATGAAATATATTTTTTTGTACCTGACGAGATCATCAGCCATCAGTATGATTTAAAACGAATATAGATACATAATTATCAAATTTCATAAACTCTCTTAATTTAAAATATGACTTTTGTAAATGAATTTTTGAATTACTTGACACATTTTACTTGATTTATGCACATGAAGGTAAATTTAACATAAAGTGGCAGTGACACATCTCACACAACTATAGTTTCTTGGCACAAGTCCCCCTTGAATCTCTATTCAATTAAAATCTCTTAACTAATTAAAATGAATTGAACTGTCAATTGAATTCAATTGCTAATATTGAATTAATTGAACTATCTATTGAATTGAATAATTGTTACTATTGAATTGATTGAACTAACGATTAAAAATGGTTGAGAGAAAAAAGTTTTGGTAGTCTGAGACAAATTTCTGAGAAAATCAATGATGGTTAGCCTACAATGTTTCCCTTGTCTTGACTGTTTAAAAACAGAAAATGAACGCTTACAAGTTAATAAAGACCAAGAGGATACAGGGCTGTGCGTACACTAGTGTGCTTCGGACACATTTAGGATTTAGGAAACTCCAGAATTTTATGTTTTAGTATCACTTGTCTCTTATTAAGCCTTATGTTTGTACATCAATAACATGATAGATGTCAATGAAATGGATGTTAAATTGACACGCAATCAAGTATCAGAGGAAATTCAATTAAATCAATTACTATTGATTTACAAAGCTAGAACGCGAATGATATGAAATAATAAAGGCAAAGTATTTATGGGGCTGTAATACCTGAATGGGTAAATAACTGCTGATATTAGTAAAGTGCTCTAAAGTATAGTTCAGAAAATGCTACACTATTGAGGTATTGAGTGCATTGAGACTCAAATTAATTATCAAAAGAATATTGCGATGATTCGCAATCAACTATGAGCATTTACATAATTTTTTAATTTCCCAAAACTAAAAGTAAAGTACGATATATGAATCATTCTTCATGAAATTTGATACACTAGTGAATTGGTACCGGTGATCACCCGTAAGATGAGTCACTCATGCAAAAAATCATACTGTAAAACAGTACTGAATATTTTAAAAGAGAACATTTTCTTGACTTTAAAATTAAAAATAAACGTTTCCATGAATAGTTCATGAAGTTTGCTAATGAGACCACCAAGAACTAGCTTAAAATAATTCATCAAGAGCTGATCTAGAACACGTGGATGTAAGATTAAGTGGTCGTCTACAGCCGAAAAGCGAAGTAGGTGGCCTGTAGTTGAAAATTAATGAATTTTCGCTCAGGTGCTAGAAGATGGAAGCGAGAAAAATAGAGAAGACAGAGAGGCCACTATTGAGTGTTTGCAGAGGTGCGGGTCATGAATGGTGTGGTGTGGTGTAGTCACGGCACGGCACGGTAAGGTTGTTTGGCCTCAAAGCCTACATTGTATACAGTTAAGGATCCATCCGGTCTAAAGGCTTAAGTTATGCAGTTCATTACCGGCTCGACTATCCTCCTAATAAGTCGATCTTAAGCCAAAAACGGAGAATCACATTCCATTTGTAGTAGAACGTGAGCTTCATTCAAATTTAATTCATTCGCCAAAAAGTGTGTGATTCGATAATCCAGATTCGTATTTGTTGATGACTGTACCATGAGGTCGTCATTCAACTTGGTATAATTTGGAAGTCAATAGTTTTCAAACATTTGATTCCTTAGAGCAGGCTTTTATTGATGAAGATTGATGTATAACTCAAGTTCAATAACGTTTAGTTAGCATTCATGAAACTGTTTAACTATGCTCGTAATGTAAAAATTAGATGAATTATTTACAAAACTTTTCAATGATTGTATTATGGATAAACCTATCCAGCATAATTTCATTATCTACTGGCGAAAAAAGTCATTGTACTAAGATATCTGTAATAAATGAAAAAGAAGAGAATCAGACCAAGTAAGTATAAAGATACTCATTATACAAAAATAAGCACAAGAAAGGAAAAATACAGGAATTGGTTTCATTATGTGGAATTTATTTTAGATAAATGAATTGAATTAGTCTGCAACAATAACTTACTGCTGATTTTAACTGTAGTAACGATTTTAGATTATGTACAAATTCAAAAGAAAACAAGAATGCTATTCTTTTAAAACAGCCAGTCATTGAAAAATGCCCCTGCAACTTCTTCTATAGGCCTACCGCATGTCATCCTTTTTATCTTACATTATTGAATACACAAAAATACTGTACAAATATTTCTATGCATCATACTGTAATCACAATTAATTCATTTGCTTTTCTCGTTGAAAACGATAACGGTGCTTTGGTGTTTACCAAACAATCATTATAGATTCTCAATGAGAAAAGCAAAAATGAATTCATTGTTATTTTCATTAAGTAATTCATGTGTTCTTTTATACTACTGTATAAATTGGTTAACGATGGAGAATCAAATTCACTTTCAATTTTATCATTGGAGATGAGATTTCTTGGGTATGAGGAACATTATGGTGAATACCGGAAGACTCTTATACGACAATTATTAGAGAAAGTGAGGACGAATGTTTGCTTCAACAATTCGACATTGTTCACGTTGTCTTGAATGGACAATCAGTGTACAACCGGAATAATAACAATTATAAGGCGATTACGATAATTGCAGAATTGAGGCATTTACATTAAAGACACATAGAAACACCAGGTAAATTCACATTCCTACTCACAAAAATAGTAGTCCTTTAATGAGAAATCGAAGCGGATTAGTAAAATTATCAATGTAATTGTCACTAGAAACTCAATTAACTTCAAATAGGGGTTGTTTCCTGAAAATTTTCAATTACTAAGCAGAAATTGTTGACTAACTGGAAATAATAATAAAATACCAGTTGATAGCAGTACTTAAGACAAGTCAGCAATGTTTGGGAAAATTTGGAATGATTGACCTTTACTTTCAATAATGCTGTGCTGTAGCTCAACATATCAAATGTGTTGTTTGATATTGGTGCTTTTGAACAGTGGACTTCGCTTGCTTTTTCCTTCCTTCTGTTCTTTATTTACCTTTTTCTTCTTTAATTGACTTTTTCCCTTATTCATACGAATTTCTTTCTCCTTTTTTCAAACTCCCCTTCCTTTTTCATCTCCTATTTCACTTATCCTAATACATGGCTTTGCCATACTTGGATAAGTTTCGTTTTCCTGCATACCCCACAATGAAGCCACCTATTTGTAATTGTCTGTATGTTATTTTTATTTTTGATTTGTTTTTTATATTTTGTGTTTGTTTTTAGTGTGTTAAGAATTGAATATCATGTAACATAACACAGAGCTGGTTAACACAATACGGTTACACAAATTAAAAACGTTATTCATGGATTTCATCCCTGGGCTTTGAATAATATCAAATAGGAATATTTCACTATATCACCGTCATCAATGTAATAGATAATAATTAGAATTTTTTTAACTATTAAAATCCTCTTTGAAAACTAGCTCATTCACATTTTATAGTCTCTGTATAAATATTCGTAATATGAAATGAGAGTTGATAGTCAAGATTTACGCTAGTAATCCTGTAATAGAATTTATGGCATATTGACATTTGTAATTCGAACAATATCAAAATGGAAAAAGCCTTTTATTACGGATATTTCGAATATCAAGCAAGCATGAAATTATTTTTGGATGTGTAAGAATTTTATCACGACATTCTATTACATTTCTGATCTACAGAAGATAACTTAACAAAGCAGCTTCACTGCTGGAAGCTCTGAAGAAGCAGCATTAGCACTCTCTCTTTAGCCACTGTCGCGGCTCAACAGTCGGGAAAGTGGATCCGATTTCCATTGATTTCCATCTCGAACCGTACTTTGCTTCCTTTCGTTACCACTAGAATGACATGGAATGATGGAAATGAGTTGACTGAATTCAGATTGAGATCAGCAGACAGATGATACGCATCATCCTAGCCACAGTTCACCTACAGTAATGTTTATTTCTTCACTCATAACGTTAATAACGGTTTAGATCGTTCTTCGACTGCGGATTTTATATTGCATGCTTTGATACGACATACCAAACTCAGTAAAACGTTTGTTGATGAAACAGCACATACAGTACCATCTCTTTAGAACCAAAAGTGATTTGGATTTTTCCTGGAAAAATGAATTTGATTAACTGAGTGAAATAGCTGAGTGATGAGCTGAATTATGATAACTGAATTTTTGAGCCGGAGTTCATTCAAATCTATTTTAAAGAGATTAATGACGTTGTAAAATACCACTCTGTAGAGTAACTCTGACTTATTACAGCAAAATTCAAATCTACATTCGAGAAATTTTATGAGCTAATCGGACCAACTAGCAAAGTAATAGTACATGCCTAACGCGATCCTTTGATTCAGAGTACCATGGAAAAATATCTTCAAAAATAAATTAATGGAGTTCCATGAAAGTAGCTTTATGATGACGCGCGTTTTTAAATTAATATGGATTTATGGACTGCTGGAATAAACTAGATGTAGTGTTATAGTATTACTACTCGTATTTTAGGTTCATTCCATTTTATAGAAATCAATTATAAATAATAATAATTTCAGTTCAACTTTGACCCTTCTACCCTTCCCCTCAGAACCCACCTAAAACTGTACGTCCACCATTCACAACTTGCTGATTCGTAGCAACATTGTATCATCTATATAAATAAAATTAGAGTTTTGTCTGTACATTTATCAGTTATATATTTTTTGGTTATTTTCAAGTTTTAAACATTAAAGAAGCCGAAACAAGTCTTATCTCAATTTCTGTCTGTCTGTCACGGCCCTAAAGGCATTTTACGCGGCCTTCTCCTGAAAAACGAGAGCATCGATCGGGATTTAAGTTATTTATCAGATTGAAAACCTTTTTGACAATGTCTTTAGCTATAAAAAACAAAATTAACTTTTTTTTAACAGAATAATAAACGTTTAAAAACCAAGTCTTGTGCAATTTTGGATACATTTTACGCGGCGGCCTTCTCCTGAAAAACGAGAGCATCGATCGGGATTGAAGTTGTTTATTAGTATTGAAAACCTTTTTGACAATGTCTTTAGCTATAAAAAACAAAATTAACTTTTTTTTAACAGAATAATAACCGTTTAAAACCCAAGTATTGTGCGATTTTGGATACATTTCTTCCAAGTTTTATTAACACACTAGCTCTTGTACCCGTCCTTTGTACGGATTATGTTTAGAAATAAGACTAAATATGTTTCGGCTTTTTTGATAGCAACGATCATGAAGTTGTTGGCAGCTTAGTAAACAATTTAGAACGTAAAAAATTCAGTGACAGTTATCAGAGAGAATATTTGAGAACAGCTGATTGATATATCATGATAAATTACGTGATTTGTTCTTATGTGGTAATAAAACTCAGAAGAAATGTATCCAAAATCGCACAATACTTGGTTTTTAAAGGTTTATTATTCTGTTAAAAAAAGTTAATTTAGTTTTTTATAGCTGAAGACATTGTCAAAAAGGTCTTCAATACTGATAAATTACTTTAATCCCGATCGATGCTCTCGTTTTTCAGGAGAAGGCCGCGTAAAATGCCTTCGGGGCCGTGACAGACAGACTGAAAATGAGATAAGACTTATTTCGGCTTCTTTAATGTATAAAACGTAAAAATAACCAAAAAATATATAATTCTGATAAATGAACAGACAAAACCCTAATTTTATTTATATAGATAAGAACAAATCACGTAATTTATCATGATATATCAATCAGCTGTTCTCAAATATTCTCTCTGATAACTGTCACTGAATTGTTTACGTTCTAAGTTGTTTACTAAGCTGCTAACAACTTCATGATCGTTGCTATCAAAAAAGCCGAAACATATTTAGTCTTATTTCTAAACATAATCCGTACGAAGGACGGGCACAATAGCTAGTAATAAATAAAATTAACCTCGTTACCCAAGCACAAGTCTGAGACTCATGTGGGCTTCGTCGGCAAGAAAAGATTTTTCCTGTTCCAGCTGATCAATGAATAAGCAATCCATATTCATCGAGCTCAATTAATTATAGTATTGGTATAGTATTCTAACTCAGTGTCCATATTAATACATGCAAACCTGATACTGAACTACATACGTAATTCCATAAGGCACATTGATTTCCAATATATATTTGGGTTACATCAATTCAAAAAATTGAGCTAATATGCTTGGACAGTATTACTCAACTCTTTGGTGACATTAATGCTTCATTGCTGCGTGAAAAAGCTCTAAAATGACATAATTGCCGTAAAGACTTTCTTTTGTTAATAGGAAAACGACCGTTCAATTTAAGCTATTACAGACTGCGAATTGTGAGAATCAATCGACCTGGACCTACGCATTCTCCGTGTTTTTCAATTGGATAGTTCACTAGCAGAAGGTCTCCCACGATGATTATTTATTCTATTGTAGGCCACAGGGTTACTGAATTGTCTACCTACCCATTCTGCCGAAATCTACTACTGTAACTTATTCCAGTATACAATCTATGCTAAACAAAACGCATTGTCGAAAGATTATTAGAATAAGGGATGCGAGATGATGTAGGTTTAAAACAACCGTACATAACTTGCAAACAAAAATGAGAATTTCATCATTTTCAACATTTGAATTCCTACAAGTGGTCCAAATTGTACAGTAACTATAGTAACAATGGGTGATTAAAATTTAATTCGATTTAAGAAAAAATAATATTACTGGAGCACGTAGAATAATTTCAAATATCGATGTTATGAGTTCATTAGACCTCTCAATACTTTATGCATTACCATAATTATTTGGGTGATATAAACTATAAAGTATATAGTGAGCATTGTATTTTTCGGCTCTCAAGTTTCTAAAAAAATTCTCCTCTTTCTGGAAACTGTTTTTCCGGTGGACTTCAATCGGTTTATGCTATTGATTTTCCACAAATAGGATTCATAGCCCTATGAGTTTCTTTTTCAAGTGAAATCATTGTGAGAGACGGAACGAAGCCTTCAAAGATTTCGATGAATTACTGAAATTTCGTGAAAAGAGCATGAACACGTATTGAACTTGTAGAGCAATTTGTAGGGAGATGAATGTATACATGAATAAAATAATATATAACGGAGATACGTCACCCAATGCGGATATATAAATACTAGCAGGTTGCCCGATTCAATAGAATCCGGATTTCTAGAACGTGACATCTCATTTATAATTTGTCTATTTCTTATCCCTCTTCTTCTTATTCTCGTTCTTCTTTCTTATCACCTTCTCCTTCTGTTTCTCATTCTTCGTCTATTAAAGTACGGATACATGAACCATTGAGGATAGATAGATAGATAGTTTAATCTCAAATAAGTAAATTACAACAAAAGAATACATGTTATACGAGGGCTAACAACGCGACGCATTTAGCGTCGGGATAGCGTCGGCACATTGGGGCAATGGGACATCAATGGTGCAAGTTATACGAACGACATTGTCGTCGGAGAGTCCGCGTTAGCCGGGCGTTGAGCGTTGCTAGCGAACCTGCCGTGTTAGCAACGCCGCGTTGGCAACGCTGAACCAAGTTATACACAGCGTTGTCGACGCGCATCTGACGCCCAAGCATAGTCTGTGGTTATCTCTTCTTCTTATTAGTTCGCGATGTTTGACACGGAGAAGTTCATCTATTGCATTGAGAAGCTGACACCTCTCTATGATGTCAAGTCAAATGATTATTCTAATAGACAACTGAAGGCTAAATGCTGGAATGAAGTTGGAGAGGCGATGTATGACACCTGGTATGAAATGACTCCCACAGAAAAGGACAACAGAAGTAAGATGTTATGTGTTTACAATAAATGAACAAATTAAACAAGTATGTGCGCACGGGAAAAAATGGAATATTAATGATATTATCACTTTGACTGCCATGTGCATCATATGCGATCACAGGTCGAGCTCTAGTGTTTGCCTTCATGCGTCATATACATGCACAAAAAAGTAGAAATGATAGGGATGACAAAGTAGTGGCCTGATATGAAAGTTTTCTGTACTGGCAATTTTTCTGACTCGACAATGCACGCGTCGACAACGCGCTGTCAACGCTGTGTATAACTGGGGCACGCGCTAGCGAAGCGTGTTCAACGCTGCGTTAGTAGCGTCACGTATAACTTGGAATTTTAGCGCCCTGTTTCCCGCGTTATCAGCGCCGCGTTATTAGCGCTCGTATAAGGTATAACATGGCCCTAATAGTAGTCGGAAGAAACAAATTAAATATAAGCTATATAGAAACTAAATAAAGAATACAAAATTATATTATTTACTAAAAGAACGTTTGAGAACATACATATACCAGCACACAAGGCACATTTGTGGACCGCTGGAGGGAGTCGAAATACTATTTTATATACTAATACAATTTTGCTATTGCAAAATACAAAGAAAGATGAGTAAAAAAAAGGAAAAGGATGGATTAAATTTTATATTATATATTGAAAAATTAAGGGGTAGATTGTAATTTTATGGAACAAGCAATAAAGAAGGAAAACATATGGGAAACCTGAGTGATTGTGTGAACTGCAACAAAAATCAAAGAAAAGAAATAAACAAAACATCAATAAATCTGCTTATAATGTAATCCCTGAGCATAAGCTTCAAACAATGACTCGGAACAACAATGAGCGAACAAAGATATATGAATAGAATAAATAATTACAAAATATATATATAATGGGTGAGTCTACAACTATGAATTATAGTAGAATCGACATATTTATTATGTGTATGACGGTTCTAGATTTCCCATAGGCCTACATCACCATAAGATTGAATGGTCCTTCCAGACAGCTTTTCCTACCTACGCCAAAGAATCCAGCTGAGATAAGTTAATGATGACCTTTGAAACTCCCATTAGTTGAAATGCGAGAAGTGAGGATACTGAAATCATTCAAAGGTATCACATGTGTGTCTTAGAGGAGAGGCGTTTGGGCTGAAATAAGAAAGTTCTGTTTCAGTACTTTCTATGCGATAAACAAATTCTATGAGAAATAAGTTGGAACACAGTTGGCTAGAGTATACTGGTTCAGCAAGTGTCAAGGTCATCGGGTTAATGGTCGGGATAGCACAGTTGCAGAATGCAGGATGAAGAAGAGATAGAGAGCCGACAAGAATTAACGGAACACCGGCCAGTTCAGATACAGATAGAACGGATTTTCTTCCATATTCCTTTCTCTGTATTCGAAGCTCAAACTATGGTGCTCTTCAATATTATTCCCATCGCCATCGATTCTATTTTTGACTTGGGATCTTGGAGTTCACTACAGGTATACAAGGACAACATTAGTGCAAAATTTTAGGAACTATTTCAGTTCTTTAGAAAGTTTCAGATTTTCATTTTGGTCCATATTCAGAAATGAGCTGGGTGCTGGAGTGAAAAATAAAAAAGATTTATTTAGAGTTACTGATAGATGATTTCTATATTGCAAAATGTTATACAGTATAATACGTTATATAGAGACTATAAAAATAAACCATTTGAGGTTTTAGGAAAATGAATGAGTGATAACTGATAATCATAGTTGGCTAATCTAAATAATATTCAAAAGAGCTCTTGATTGTTCAAGCCGACAATAACTGGATAAAAAATTATATGCTATCACTAGAGTTTTAATATTGTTCAATACTATTAAGCAGCCTATTACTTCAAAATTTTATTTCAAGTATATTTATTATTAATTTTTAATATATTTTTGAATAAAGCAAATCATAAAAATAACTATTAGGTTCTATTTCCATTGGAAAATAGTTCCATAGTGTGCATTTTAAGAATGAAGCAAGTCATTGGTCAATTGAATAACTACTTTTCCAAATATGCATGTACCATTTTCATGCTAATTTGTTGGGATTTAAAAATTCCCATCATCAAAATTCAGCGAGTCTCATGTTCTGGAATACTATCACATAAATATTAACTTCAAATTCCCATCATGATACTTCATTGTCAAACTGTTGGAGAACAAGATGTGTAGACATCTAATCTTGATATGGGACTTTCTCATTGTCTCTTAATTTCTATCAATAAGACCTCATGAGCCTTAGGTAACAATTATTACGGCAAGGAAGCGCGAGGAGGCGTCGACATAAATAAATGACAAATAATAATGATGATGGAACAAAGCGCAGTTGAGGATCAAAGTCGGTGGGGAGTTTCCTTGGCGTTTTCCCGGGAGTTGCGGCACAGAAACGCAGGGATCCACAGTCATTGCGTCAGCTGATCATCAGCCTGTTACTGAAACACAATGGGAGACCAAACAGTGGCGTGATCTACACGTCTACACGCACACTAACAATCCTCTAGGTCGGTTTGGACCAAGATACTGGTGGAACCTCAACTTCTGGTAAATGTGATACCACCAACCACCTCATCTATCAACATGTCTCAAGAAGCTTCATTCAAGGTTCACTTGCACCGGTAACCGAGCCGTGGCCCAGTTGGGCGATTCTACTGTTGACGAGGGCCAATGAGAACGTTCACACGGAATCATTTTTTATGATCTTTTCATTGCATTATTCCTAAATTTCTTGCGTGACGTAAGTATATTTAAATAAATGCTCGTGAGTACAAAGCTGAATTAAAACTGTTCATGAAGAGTGTAAACAAATGGTTGAAATGATGTTTTGTTCCTTTGTAATAATTATAGATTCAAAAGTTAGAAGTGGGAATTTGATGAAACATAGCAATTGTTAACGAAACTTCCTCTACATGATAACAAAAACAATATATGCTTATACTAGCCATTGTTTTCAATATTGTCGTCTAAATAGAATTTTTTTCCAATTTACAGGTAAAAAATTATTCTTAATGGAAATGAAAAATTATTCTATTATTATGGTTAGAGTTACGATTTCTCAAAAAAAGATCATAATGTTCACCAAAATATAATTATATTGGTGATTTATAAAGTAAATAATATAATTGCCGCGCATAGGTCTTTTAAACTATGTTTGACCCAATTTTCAATTAATGTTATTCATGCATTTTTATAATATTCTCGATAAAGATTTCAGATAAAATTCATAATACAGTAAATTGTAAACAGAGAAACAAAATATGAAATTATCAAAGCATAACGCTGTAAGTATATCAACAAGCTTGTATTTTTTGTAAATATAGGATAAATGCATTAAATCTACAGAAAATTTATAGTTTTTATATAGCTTTAGACTTTACTAACAGAATTCCATGATTACACGTTCATTTCGAATATTGTTGAGAACTGGGTACATTTAGGATTTCCAATCTGGAAAGTAAATAAATTCATAAGTATATTCCAAAATCATATAATGCATAGCTAATCCCATTAGTGTACTGACTGGGTGACCTAATTGATGTCAACTGAACTAGATGTAACATTCAGTCAGCCTGCTGAAGTTATGTGAGAAAATTCCATAGAAATTGAGACGCTTTTCAAGCAAAACTGATGGTGAAGGGTGATCGATACAAGGCGGAACAAAACGGTAATTTATAATACTCGTAAAACATAGTTGTTTCGGCGCTGTATCGTTTAACTGGCACTCCTGCAGCATTATTGTTCGTTTATTCCTTCTGTCATCTTGACACCACAATAACTTCGCTTGTACCGAAATTCGACTAACGGCTTTTACCTTTTACCCAGTTTCTGCAACGCAGTCTAGAGCGGCGCGTTCTTATATAAAACGACCAACAATAGAGGTTATGTTTGCTCACCTCTTTCAAGAAAATTAATGACGGCAAATTTAGCAAGTTTTTCAAACGACATCGGATAAAAAATATTATGTCATTGCTGGTATTCCTTTCAAGCTTCAATCATAAGTGCTTTGTAAAGAAATGTAAACAACATAATCCATGAAAATAAGCGTTACGACTTATCTGAACATTGAGGAAGGATTCGAATGGTTTTTATTGATGATGATTGACCACTCAGTCAAACAGCTCGAGAAGGAGCGTGCTAAAGTCGTACAATGGATGCAGAATGCATTTTCAAAGTCTCATAAAAGTAAATGTCTGAGGTGAATTATTGAGGTTCAGTCAATAGAAGTAAAAGCCAACTTTAATTTGTGAGATAAATTTTAAAAGTACAGATTGTTTGATATTGTGTAGACTAGATTTATTAGTTTTTTGTAGGAATGAATGCTCAATGCTGGAAATTGACGCTAAATAACATATTTGACTGCAATTATTTGATTATTTTGAAAGTAAATTTTTTGTTGGAAATTCGAGAAAAGATCATTTTATTAAGAAAATAATTTTAGAATAAGAATTTTGATAATTGAGGACTCCATCGAGTATTATCATGACTCGACATTACTGAAATGACACGAGTGTAAAATTTAATTTTGAGGACATTAAATAAAAGGAAAAAAAACAGCGTTTTCAATCAAACAAAAACGATGGGTATGTGGAAGACTCAAGCACTCTAGATTACAATTTGGGTTTCACAATGACATTTTTGGTGACATACATGAAAAAGATTCAAGATTTCACAAGGATACCCTATAATAATAAAATCATTCTAGCTTCAATTATGCAGTTAAAGATGATAATAAATTCGTAGGAAATAAATTTCCAAGAAATACTGTGGAATTTCTGATTTTAATTTTGAATTTATTCCAAAAATTTTGAATTTTTTTTATTCTACTTTTAATCTAGTACGAGTTTTGAAAACAATCTGATTAGAAATTGAAGTTACCAGCTATTTTATAATACAGAATGAACTAATTCGAGTTTTTGAACAACAAATAACTTCGAAGCTTCCTATTCCTAGTTGCTCCGGAAAACACTAAGGCCGAAAAATCTATCATTATTACGTCTACAGAGCTCTCGTAATTCAATTATTTCTCTTTGAACCTTATCGCCTTCCAAGCGCGGTGTTGAATCCGAGTGCTGTTGTAGATTCTAAATTGGACTATCTTCCTTTATTTTTTTGCGCTCTCATTGATAGCGCAAACTACATCCTTGAAAATTGGCAAAATTAGAATAACTGTCAGAGAAAAAACAAACAAGAAATGAACCTTTGAAACAGTAGTTTCTCATTTCAGGACCAATACTTTTTAGGACCAATAGTACATTCATTTTATTTAAATGTGAATAGTCTAACGCTAACCAACAATAACAATGATATATTTCCAAGCGGAGCATGTCTTTTCGATTTACTTGGCAAATCTGAATAATTGAAACATAAGTTACTCCTTACAAGTAAAGCCGTATTTCACAATTGGATTAATATACAAGGAAAATTAAGTCCTTGAATGCAAATTAGTCAAATGGGTGTGTCAAAAAGGAACAATTTTCAGCTTCCTACACCTCAACATTTCAAACCGGACTAGAACAGTACCACTGATGAAAGCGAGATACAGCTCTCTCTCACTGAAAAATAAGTTTGATCTTCAGCTATCGAATAGCATGAAGGTCGTTTAGTTTCCATAATACCATAACAAACAATAAGAACGGTCAATTTCTCATACGTTCAAATGTCAAGGACGAACAATTGAATCATATTGGATCAAAGGCTACTTTGCATGGCATCTAACAATTTGGATGGAAACACAATATAATTTAGATGGCGAATATGTTTTAAAAGAAACTTACAGCCTAAAAATTTATTATATTTGTGGTTAGCCGGTTTAGGTAATAAAGTACTCATAGGCCTAGTGGAATAAAGAAAGTTCCGTAAAGATCTCATCCTTTCCAAATTGTTCGCGCACAGTAAATACGGTTCCTCAATGGAAGAATTATAGAAAAAAAAAACATTTATTGAAATGACATTTAAATGAATTTCTATTCAAATAATCTTACACATCCCATTGATAATTAAACGTAATTATTCATTTTTGAATTCCCTTCCAAAGATACTAGGCGCATACAAAAAGTAAGAATACAACAAAAATCTAAAAATAAATATAACTTTTTAAATAACTCACAGGATACCTAGAAAAATATGTTGTTATCTCCTCTACATTTCATCCGTTCAGTTTAATACAGATAGAAATCAAAGACATTCATCTACTGTCCTCATCGCTTCATCTCATGAAGTCACTTTTTTACAGTCTACACAGTCCACAGACTCATCATCGTCCAAAAAGCGCTGTCCATTCGAGAACTTCATTAATTTCTTGAGAAAAAAAAATGGTAATCTGAGGGTACCAGGTCAAGAGAATACGGTGGATGAGCCATAATGATCATCTTATGACATGAGTAGGTCCTGAGTGAGCCGGGCAGTATTGTCGTGAGAGTGACAAATAACGAGTCAAAATTCCCTTCCTTTTGCATTTGATTTTTTAAACTTCTTTAGTGTCATAACCTGCGGCATTGAATCAACAGTTCTTTTTGGTTCCAAAACAGGAAACCATGATTTTCTCCTTTGAGTACTGAACTTTACATTTTTGGCCGGCCTTGGAGAATGGGTATGCGCCGCTGCAGAGACAGTAGTAATTCCTTCTAACACATTCACGTTTCTTAATTATTTTGTAAAGAAAGGATTCACCCTTGCTTTGAATGACTGCAAATCTTACACACGGTACGCGGGACAAACGGCCGGTGTTTCATGCTGCCGTTACGTCATATTTTAGCCGACTGATGATAGCAATGACTTATTTTGACTGTTTTGAACCCCTTTCTACAACCCGAGTTTTAACCGGAAAAACAGAAAATAACTATGGTATACACAGCTCTTCACTTTCTGGATGTACTACTAAATTAATAGACTTTTCTGATTGATGATTAAATTTCAAATTTTTAAGCCAGATTATTTCATTTTCCAAATTAGGCCTATTATATGTTCAGAATTAGGACTAGTTTCCCTTAGCACTTCATTGGTAATTTCAGACTCTACTCTACGTTAATAAAAGGATATTCCTTGCAATGTCTTACATTTTCTTCTAGAAATATTTATAGAAAAAAATAGCTATTACTCAAGCAGAAATGATGTAACACCAAGTTTTCAGGTAGGTGCACCTGGTATTTTAATTACAGTATATTTTCAATAATTTAGATTTTTAATCATCGTAGAAGATTCAGTGAATTGAGTCGAGGAATTAAGTTGTTCTTTATCCGATTAAAATAATTATGAATGCTCACAATTAAAACAGTGTAATTGACGTGATATTTACTTACATAATATTATATCGATGCTTCTTTCTATCTTGATACAAGAAGTAGTGATGGAATGATCCCAATCTCTGTGAAAGGTGAGATCTGCTATCAGGATGCGAGAACATCTTCCATGTTTGAAAGGTCAATGATGAAGGAGATGTATTTTTTGTTCCAAATTAAAATCTAATTATTCTAAATAATCTATATTAAGCTTCATCTTTCGCAGCTTTCACAGCTTTCAAGCAATATCGGTCTAGGCATTCGTTTATTAAAATTTGGCGTAGGCCTATAAAGAACAACAATAAAACGCTCCTCGAGAACTTCCAATATATATTTTCTATAAAACGCTCCTCGAGAACTTTCAATATAATTTCTCAAAGAGATTTACAGAAAGTTTTTATAATTACTATGAAGGATCAATTGAGAAAAACATAATTAAAAATAATATTCATTGGGAATGAAATAATAATTTAAATTAGGAAATCTTGATCATCATTTTAAGATTTGGCCCCACACAGTTTGAAAGATGTTGCGGACTTCAAAAGTACCTCGATTCAGAAAATCAAATAGAAATTAGCATAATGAGGATAGTGAATATGATATATTTTTTTTAGGAAAAACAAATTTAATTCACCAATGCTAAAATACAATGCTAGAAAATGACCATCCTGAGAGCATGGGCATCGCCAAGATTGCCAAACTATGAATTTCAACAATTTAATCGCCTTTGAAACTAGCTGAACTAAACAAAAGAAGTCTATTATTTTGTGAGTAAAATGAGATAGAAAAAGATCAACAAATGATGCAACCAGATAGGAGAGAAAGGTTTCCAGACTTATTTCAACTACGTATTGCTGGCATCAAGGCCCTCCCGGCTATCTATCATGGACAGAATGAACTGGGCTAGATCGCAAGAGCGATTAAAATAATATTGCACAATTTTCCATTTTCTAACGAATTTATAATGACTGTTCGTAATTATATAATTTTAAGGTTGATGTTTTATGTGAAAAATCGTAATCAAGATTTGCAAAATACTGTTTACTGATCTATTGGCAATGTAAAGATTGTTTTGATTTAAATAAACAAAAACAGAAATTGTATCTCATGCTTTCAAACTATACATATTGAATTGGTGGTACGGTACTATTGAATTAGTGAAATTAGGAAATCTTGATCATCATTTCAAGATTATTAACTAGTAGACATATTGTAATACTGGTTGAATATATATATATATATCAGGAAGCCGCTAATTTGAAAATGTAGGTAACTGAAATGTGAAATGGAATTAATGCCAGATCTAGCCAGCACCACAGGATTAAGATTCATAATTCTTGGATTTCAATTGAAGTTTTATAGTAATCAAAATACTTTTTACAGAATGTAGGCTACAGGTTGAAAAATATGTATGGGTTCTCAAAGTTGAAGCGAGTAGAACCACCTTTCAACTAGTTATTTTGATTGTTGAAGAGAAAAGCTTGAATTTACATTTCAATCATTTTGTATTGTCAGTACAATTTGTGCAATTCGACAATTATGGCCTTTCATTTCGATAGTATGATGTCATAGTCAATCAATAATATAACTATAAAATATGGATAAAATGCTTTTAAAATATTCATGAATATTAAATCAATATGGTTTGAGATGATCTTCGAACAGCCATAAATACTAGACAAAGTATGTTATTTCATCTGTATCTCGTACTGTAATGAATGCTTTTCTTCAACTGAATTTTCAACATAATTTATTAATTTAGAATTCCTCAACTTGTGAATTTTCTACTTGAAACAGTAGGTCTACGTGAGAAGATTACTAAAAACTTCGTACAATAAGCAGTAAAAGAAAGGTTGAAACAATTTGGAAAAATAGCAGTTAAGATTACAATTTCGAAAATGTCCATAAAAAACTCAACGTTTAAAGAAATTTCTATAAGTTTCATCAATATTTTTTATTGGCAAAAATGTGATAGATTCTTCTCAATTTTTTCAGGTGAGTATTCCCAGTCACAACTTACACACTTGTGAAGCTTGGAAATGCAGATTAAACATGGAGTATTGTGAGTAATACTAAACTATAAACATACTAGTAACCTAGTTCAAATATTTAAAGGAATACAAGTTTACCCACCTGAAGTTATCATCATTTTTTTTTTTTTGAGGATGAAGCCCACATAGGTCTGAGACCTGTGCGTGGGTAATGAGTTGGATGATGGTGATTTATGAGTTTATATGAGTAATTATTGCTAAAGAGTATCTTTGAACTTGAAGTATTATTAAAACATTTATATGAGTCCCTGGATCTTGTTGCATAACAATTTACTAGTTACAATTGCAATCTACATACAAAAACTTCCATAAGATTATAACACTAATACTCATATGTCTAATAAAATTAGTTTGTATTTGTAAATTGTTATGCAACAGGCCCAAGAAAAACAGAAGTACGGTAGGCCTACACCGGTACAGTCCTACAGTATAGGATACAGTAAGATTAAGAAACAATTAAAAATGCATGTAAAAATATAGCAGAAAAAATAGGTTGGAGAAATTTATCTCTTTTCTATGACAGAATAAGACTATATTCGCTTTCGCTCTATTGATTTCCTTTCTATAGAGTTTCATTCAAAACTCTTGTGCCCTTATTTTCCAACTGGTTATTATTTATTTTTGAACGTACTTTAATTTCTTCTTCTTTTTCTCCTCCTCCTGCTCCTTCTTGTTTTTTCTTCTTCTTTTCTTTCTCACCCCTAACTTCTTCTCCTTCACCTTCTTTTTCTTCTTATCATTCTCCTTCTCCTTTTCTTTCTCTCCTCCTCCTCCTCCTCGTTTGGGAAGTGATAGCCGCGAGCCGTAGCAGGTATCTGTTCAATCAGATAGAGATAAGCTGCGTTCTCATAGGACCTGTTTGTAACGGTGACCGATTGGATTGACCAGAAAAAAAGACACTGTTCCCGGTGGTTTGGAACCCACCTAAAACTGTGGGTCCAACTCATCAATCACCATCATCCAACTCATTACCCACGCACAGGTCTCAGACCTATGTGGGCTTCATCCTCAAAAAAAAAAAAAAAAAACACTGGTGCACTTGGAACATTGAAATGTGAACTACAAACCAAACAAACCCACTACTGTAATTATTGATAGGATGAAAGCCAAGTATCAATGCTATATGAAGTGGTTCTCTTTATTCTTCAGAACAAAAAGTAGAATTGCAAATTGAGCTTTTTTATTTTGTCAATGAGAGAATCAGATTCCCAGATTGATACATTTTCAGAACTAAATATTCTCGAATATTACTGATCACCTAATCATACACGCATTATTCATGCATACACAAAGCTGAAATAGATCCACAAACAACTAAATAAAAAACTGAAATAATTGAATATAAAGAAATGTTTCAATAACACAGTAGAAACTCCGTACCAAATCACCTACTTGTAGAAGTGACTAGGTCGAAATGCATAAGTTACCTGTTCTATTAATTCACGAGCAACATTGGACTCTGGACTGAACCGTTTACAGTATGGCATCCAATGTGAGAGACCGTTATGCGCTTATCGAGTGTGAGTGCTTGTGTGCCAATTCCCACAAGCTTCTTCTTCTTCTTTTACTTCTTCACCATAGAGTTGCAAACAATAAGGTTACGACAAATGAATTCTCATGCGTATGATTATGTAGTGTTATACTACAGGAGAGCTTGAACACATTGCTGCTAGTACAGACATGAATGTAGATACGAAAGATGACTTAGAAACGATAAACGCGCGCAGAAGTTTGTTTGATAACAGAGCTCACTGCCGGGTTACTGGGTAACATGAACGTAACTGAACTCTATGGGAAAATTAAAGAAAATATCTAACTAAACTGAATTTCTAGGATTCTAAGGGACACAGAGGCTATTTCATGAATTAGACGGGTTTTTAACAAGGAATCCATTCTTGATTATAATGAGCACTTTCTTATTGTTAACAAAATTAGAAAATACTCACTTTTTATAATAATAATAATAATAAGAGGGTGAAAAAGTTGAAACTGCATGTGTGGGTGCAAAATTTAATGCAGAAAGCTGTCATATTGTGCACAACATCAATAGTAAGAGGCTTCCTAAATATTCCAAAATAGAAAGGGTGTCATTTTGATAAATTAGCCAATGCCACCTTCTTACCCAGTAAAATGGAGATATATGTCATTCAAAAAATAATAATAATAAAAATAATCATTATTATTATTTCAGTTTGAAGGGACTATACTAAACATCAAGATAACATTTTATAAAAAAAAAAAAAAAAATGTTTTTTCCACAAGTTCTACTGGCCTGAAAATTTCAAGATAACCTAACTGAAGAGTCTAGTCTGTAGGCACAGTGGTAAATAGAGAAATATGGACTGTTCCTCTCAAATTGTTATAATAATTTCCAAGAAAAATCAACTAATAAACATTATTAATACTTAGTGTAATCCAACGTTCAGATTTAAACACAGAAGATGAATCCATATCTCACAAAAACCTATGAATTACCATCAGACAAGATATGCATTAGTTATTTGAACTCGCAGAAGAAAACTAAAAGAAGCGACCAACTACTATCGCACCATCATATTTACGAGAAAGTTATAGACGTTCTACTGACTCTCTGATTCAAAACACTTCTTCTATTGCTACTTCAACTGTTAGCATTGAATTCAAAACAATTTGATCTTTGAACATAAAACTGAATTGGAAAATGCCACGTAACAAGCTTTCCGCATTCAATTGCAGTGATTCATATCGACATCGATTACGTCCAAGAAAATTGGAACACTTTTCAATCAGCTACATGGAATTTGTCATAAAACTATGTTACGTCCATCCTAACGAAAGATTCATCAACAGTACGACAAATGTCAACTTTCTTCTTCCGTTTTTGAACGTAATCCGTTTAGTGTTGACTGGCCCAGTCACGTCCCTTGGTGTTCTCACAGAAGACGTCGTGAATTTCTCTACCATTGAATCTGTACAGAACCCCGCAATTGTCCGACTCCTTTATTTCATTTCGTCTCTAAAGAATGAATGAATTCGTGGATTTTCTTAGCTCTATCTTCTGTGTAGTGAATCGCGTAATAATGGTTTGGACACATGTAGCAGGCTCTTAAAAAAAAGGGAGTAGTCGTACTAGGTACAAACTGAATGCTGCGTATCAATCATAACAACAAAGATTCCTTTCATTTCCTTGTTGGGACTTTCTTCTTTTTCTTTTCGCTATGTAATCCCATCACCACAAGTTCACCGCCAATATAATGATTTTATCTAGTCTAGGATTGATTGTTGGTAAATCGTTTACGAGTCGTGAGATCATGTCGATACCAACCCATAATTCTATCAAATTTGGTCAATCTTCTACCTTTTTACCATAATGCATGGATTTCTAACCTATGATTTTCATGGTAAGACTGCTTATTTAGTTTGTGAGCTTAAAGCTAGTGGACTAGTGATTTTTGAATATTTCAAAATGGCTAATGATACAGAAATCAGTTCTAAAGAATAGTTATTGAAGGCTCACATACAGTAACACAATGTGAACTTTCAAGAAGAATGAATGGGACTATAAGAATGGTTTCTTGTGTTTCAAGTTACAGTATTATCACATCATAATATTTATCCAGAGTTTAATTTCATATCTAGAGATGGCAGTAATTATTTCATTTTAATACGTACTTCAAACCTTCAACGCTGAGGAAAACACAAAAAATGGTTTAATGGAAACACGAAAATGAACATGGAAAACACGAAAAATAAACATTTAGACCTATTATTGATGAAACAAGTAGGATTTCCAGTTTAGTATTTGCGAGACGTCTTTTCATAGCATTGATTTATGGATACCAGCCAAATAAGCTTAGGCATTTAAATCAAACTTCCAGTCAATTCATCATTCCTGGTGCAACTATGGAACAAAACTTGATTTAGTAGTAGAACACAACTCAATTAATCGAGGTATAAGATTGAAAACCAGAAGCGGTAAAAGATTTACGGAGGCAACACTCGAGTTGCTCTAATGTGCAAAGAAGAAAGATAAAGTTAAGAAGGAGAAGGAACGCGAACTTGTTAATTGGCTTGGTACAAGTTATGTCTCCAACATGCGAGAGTAAGATGGTGAGAGGAGTTGGAGATTTATATAATTCTGAGATGGTTGGGGTGAGAACTGTTTTTATATACAACCGAAAATGTATAAAATAACGGTCCCTTGCACGAAGGAGGCAGACAAAATCTCAAGATTCGCGTTTCAAGACAGCACATTCTACCAGACCGGTTCGATTTTTCAGCTTACAAGAATCAAGAGACTCAACCAGGTTGAGGTGAATCCAACCAGGAAATGCCACCTGATAAAACTGGAACCGTGGGTGGAATGACACTTGTTATATGAAGCACTGAACTCGATAATATGAATCTATTGACAATAGATCAATCATTAGACTTATTATAATTATAATTATTAAAAGGGTATCGGCTGAATTCCCTTTAAGGTACCACTATAAAATTTTAATTGAAGTTCTTACTGGAGAAAAATGAAGACAAAATGTTTGTTTGTTCACATTTCAAGCAGTATTATTTATAATCTATTCATTGCTTACAAGAAATACATTGAAGGAGCCGAACAAGGACTAGCTGGCGTAAATTTGTACCGTAAATCTCAAAAATATTTCTACCTGGTGCTGAACGTTCTCTGGAATCACAACTTACTACCACAAATTAAGATCGAGAGAATACAAAAACTGGGGCTTCCCCATGAGTGCTGAGAAATTTTAGTATCAGGAAACCTTCTGTTTGCATGTTTTAACAAAAAAATATGTTTTACGATTATTTTAATTATTATATTAATTTAAATAATATATTATATAAATATTATTAATATTAATATAATATAATTATTATATTAATATTGCTTACAGTATTTATAAGGTGTAACAGTAATATTTTTAGGTGAATACTTGAGTTGAAAGCATTCATAGTTTTATACTTTCCTTAATAGACTGTGTTGCGACAATATCACCTTTGATTGATACAGTGTTTAATTGATACTGATCCTGTGTTTCGGAGGACACGTTGAACCTGTCGGTTCCGGCTGCCTGAAAACAGTTGCAAACTCACGTCACAGAGATTGATCAGGAGCGACCTGATTTTTTAAATTTATATTGATTGATATTGGTCCAAGGCTACACAGTATAAAAAAAGAAAATTTTCATGGAAAGTTGAATTTTGAAAATATTATGGTCAAACAATCAAGACACGACTACTCTGAGAAAAATTAGATTAGAAATCTATACTTTCTCAGCTTCATAAGAAATCGCTGTCGCGCAAAATCATTGTCTGAAGATTAAACAGAGTGTTTGCAATATAATAATAAAACATAATCTTCTGAAAGGTAATGAAGCCGACTATAGAATGCGGTGCAGCCACATAAAAAGTAAGCCGTCGTCCCGTTCTGGCTGTGGCTACAGCGTTCAAAAGATGCTCCACTAATCCGGCGTGTCGATGGCGCCGGTGGCAGGAGGAGGCGATGTCAATGCCTGATGTCTGATGTCGGACGGGTGATGTTAAAGTCGGGTCACCACCCGGAGGTTGTGTTCGCTACGTGGGAAGACACCTCGAGCGACAAAGCCGCCCAGAAAAACAACAATTGAAAAGTAGGGCCGTGTCGATAAGCGCCACTCATCGATTGTCGTCCTGGCCAACAAAGCCACCAAAAGGGGCCATCGACGTTTTATTTCGCTCGCCAAGTCGATCATTCACTCTACTACTTGTCTGAAGGCAGCCAACGCTTGGTGACAACCTCTGTGATCTTTTTTGGCAGAATGGGACGTTAGATGAATTTTATTTTATAGAACGACGGATTTTTTTGTAAAATGTTACTTTAGTGCTTAGGTTTTTATCGGACCACAGTGATGAAGAGATGAAATTCTGTTTTAAAAATACATTTTTTTTGTAAAATGTTACTTGTGTGCTTAGGTTCTTGTTGAACCACAGTGATGGATAGATGAAATTCCGTTTTAGAAATAAATAATTGCGTAGGTTTATGAGAGGCTCTCAGTGGAATTTATGGTACATGGAGACAAAAAGTACAATGGTGGCCTTGGAAATTGATTGCCGAAAGTTGACTGCAGTGTTTAGGTTCAGATACAAGCAATTGTTGTTTGGATTTCAGTTGTATTCCAAGTTTGGATTTAGGTGAAGATTAAAGCAAGAGAATCAAGGGGAAGGTCAAGAAGCTGAGGGTCCACGTAGTGAGTTGACGTATCTTGTACAAGCATTTTTCAAAGAAGCAGTAGTATCTTTTTCATGTTGGAATATTAAATTTGCATCAATATTTGAATTTGAGCATCTCTTGAAACTATTTCTTAATTTATACGAGAGGAAAGTTTATTCTATTTGGCAACTTTTTGAAATCATACAAAACAAATAGCCTATTAACAAAAATTATCACTTCCAACTTGAAACAGTACTGGTAGACTATAACCTAATAATCTACAAAGCCGTATTATTGCTATTCTTGTGAATGTAAATTTTAAGCACAAAGAGAGCCAAGGAAAATAATTTCCTCACTGACAAGCTTTTTTGCATAGAAATATTTCCTGTTTTCATAACTTTCAGTATTATATTATTATTATTGATTATGTCATATATTTCGATATTACTAAATACTATTTACCATTTAATAAAGCAATAACATTTTGGAGTAGCCCAACTTATTACATAAGTAAATTGAGAGACGAGGAGGAAAGTTGAGAGTAATAGTTCAAAGCGAACTGAAGTCGTTCTGCTTTGGAATAGCCTGCAAAACAGTAACAGGTTTCATCTGCATTGTGCTCAAACATGATCGAGTAATGAATTTGTTATTTATAGATGCATTCAATTCTACAGAAAATTATGAACAAAACTTCACAAATCGTTATTGAGGTTACCGATGAGCTTGCATTAGAACATGAATGATTATAATAGATTGAAAACAATGTGAAATCTACAGTTGACAGCGGTAAGCCGTATAACAGAAGATAAGGAAAAAGAATACACTTTGCATATTAAAATCGAGGATGGCGCATGAAGATTGCAACCTTTTAACCCACTCGCTTGGAGTTTGAACCACAACATTCGTTTTCTGGGATTCCAGTCGCTTGCAAACTTTCTTTTTTTTGGCCACGGGCATAGACAGCCACCGCAGTTCTAATGAATCTGGAATTAGTTAACCGCAAGACGCAACGATTAGCAAATTAGTCATACGTCAGCATCAACACTATGGAAATCAATCCTTCCCTACTTCTTGAGCAAGTCTCACACTTCCTGCCAATACTTCCGGCTGGATGCCTCGGGTAAAACAGAGCTTGACCGGGGATAATCAATGTTATGCAATATGGTGACCCAGTCAGTTAACAGATGTTTCCGATCAGCTCGAATAAATAAAACGTCGATGAGGGAATGAAAGAAGTTACTTGACTTGATACCAACAGTGTGCACATTGTCACATGGATATAAATTGCAACATGGCAATAAAACTATTTAACTAATAAACTATAGTTCTGTTAACAGTAGATATTGCCTCCAAGATAAAATCCAAACTATAATGTTAAAACTGTAAATAATAATGCTTCTTTTCAAAACCGTTCCCTAGGAAAAAAATCATCCCATTTGAAGGAATTACTCATATCTCCTACAATTTTTTTTTAGAGATTCTTACCAGGGGCGAATCCAATCCTGAATTATTTTTGGTTAAATATCTTCTAATTCTAACAGATTGTATTAATTGATGAAATATGCATCTATTATGAAACAGAAAAGTTGCAATGGTGTTTCGTATGAAGTATTTGAAAGTGAAATAATTGTTACATAAATTTATTTTCAATTGCAAACAGCAGTTCACACTGAATTATAGTGATTGATTAATTGAAGAGCTTTCTTCAGTGAAAGGCGTCAGCAAATGAGATTGATCGCATTATAGAAAAGGAAGACGAGCAAGACAATTACTGTTTGAGGCTGAGTTGCCAAAACAAAATTGTCATGACCTTTTGACGAATGTGCAACTTGACAATGGGGTGCTAACTAGGAAGAAGCGACTACCGGCACTTTCGCTGTCACCCGTCTCTAGAGGACTCCAAAGACAAAACCATCCCGAACGTGGACAGGAAAAAATTAATAAATGAAGAGAGAGGCCCGTTTTAGGCGTTTCGACTCGACATTTATTTATTCATCCGCTTCTTGTTTTGCAACGCACCGAGGATTGAACGGCAGAGGCAAGTGGGCCTCCAACAAAGAGAGGCCGGCATATTTAAAAGGGAAATAATCACCAACCACAACAGGAAAAAAACTTTTACTTGCGGGAGTGAAGTCTGCAATGAATTATTGATTTACAGGGTACTTTCGAATTATGTAGTTATGTAGTCTTTCATAATGAAAGAAGTTTTAAAATTGTATGAGTGTTTTGACAACCGAAGAGGAACGGATTATGAAAAACTGTACAGGATAATAAATTCGAAGTTCAAACTACTGGTAAAAGATTTATGTACTTGCATAATTATTTGACTGTCGAGTTTATATGAGTTTCTGGAGTGTCTTCCAAGCTTTCTTGAGAGTTACTTTTGAGCATAATACATTTGATGTTGAGATTCTTTTAACTCACTTTCAAACTTATTTGCAGATTCGAGCAACTGAGCCCTCTTTCAAGTTCCAGTTAAAAAATATAGTCCGTACATGAAAATTTAAACTATTTATGGGAATTTGGTATTAAAATAATGATGTGCCATAAGCCTACTTATTGGTTCAACATCTCACAGGTCATTTTTCAACGTATTTTATTGACTAATTCCACTAGAGGGTCTCCCCACTAATAAAAGGCATACAATTATTTTTCAATGTATGTATACAAAAACAATGGTGTGTACAAAAACACATCGATGAAGAACAATCATTAAGGAAATGGAAAGAAATGAATAATTGTAATCATCTGTTGACTCACTTTTATTGCAATTTTATCGCGGAAAATTTTTGAATGAAGAGATTCTAATATAGGAAAGTCTAGGATTAAATTGCAGGTAACTGCTAGAATTTTCTTCTGCTTAAAAATGTTGTCATTCCTTTTAACAAACATAAGAAGATTTGTCTTCTTATAGAAGTACTTAGTTGCTAGTTTTCGTACAAACTGAAGCTTTGCTTAGTCAGGCTGCACCATCTGATTTTCTTTGCCATAGGCGTTTCCAACCAAAATCGATACGATCTCTCAAAACTTTCTTCGTTCTTTTCCAAAGGCTGCTCTACCTAAACAGCTCTCAGCTCAACTGCTGTGGTTAATTATGCTTTTTTCCTATCCAACCTGCAACTTTACTTTCCATTTTTTTAACCTGCAAAGAAATTCACTCACTTCTCACTTCAATTCTATAACCATCAGAGAATTGGAATACTGAATAGTTGTTTCAAGTGTCACGATCGATGGTTGGTTATATTCTAAACCAGTGAGGCATTTCCTTTCACCTTCCAGATTAATGAAGCTGAAAATCGTTTCTGGAGCAGGGTTGTTGTATTTTATGAGGTTTGATAGATCAAGATAACATTCACTACAGTCAAAAGACCCAAATTTCAGTAACACATTTGGATCCTCAAAAATATTGTTCATTTAATAATGGCATATTGAAATGATCGAAATAAAAAAGAACTTTACACTTGTAATAACATCGTGATACGATAAAACATCACAAACTCGACTTCTTGTGAAACTGTCGAGTTTGGGGATGTTGAATGCCTCATATAATTAGAATTTCTCAAAAGGTTTGGTGAATGAATCCACTTTAAATTTGAGTTATAGATATTAGTTTTAATATACCAATAAAATATAGATAAAGGCTATTCAAAAAAGGAACAGTTATCAAACATTAATTTCTTTTAAACTTCAAAAGATAACGTTGTTAAAAAGAGGAATGCTTAAAAAGTTTAACAGCCTAGCTAGAAGTTCCAAACATTAGTGCGGTCGTTTATCTGCAGTAAGATTGCAACAATCAAAGAACAATCAGTTTGTGTGCTACAATCAGCAAATTAGCGATTACAAAGTTTATATGGCTCATATGCAGAAGATGCTTCAGAACCATAAAACTATAAACTATTTAGAACATAGAACTATAACCTATATAGGTTATAGTTCTATGTTCAGAACCCGCGATTCGGTTTTGATTGAGAATTGTTAACTTTCTTTCTTGCTCATAACGTTATTTCAGTGGACTCAAAATCACAAAATTAAAAAAAGCGTTACTGCGGCCGTGATTGGAAATTCAACCCGGTCTGATTCAAAGTTTAATACTTTCCTCTTTCCATGATCGTTTGAATTATGCTTCTAACTTCGTAGTTTGGAAGAACGAAATGATTGAAATCGGTTCCTTTAAAAAAATAAAACCTGTACTGTACTTCAATACTAGGTGCTTCAGAACCGGCGATACAGTTTTGATTGAGGATTGTTAAGTTCCTTTCTTGCTTATAACGTAATTTCAATGGATTCGAAATCACAAAATGAAAAAAAAGAAAGCGTTAATGCTGCCGTGATTGGAACTTATACCTGTAGCTTATTGTATTTACAATTATATTATAAGAAATCGTATTACCTATAAAAACGACTCACTTTATAGTTTTTTGGCATTGTATTTGAAACCTGTCAAGTTAACGATTTTTCAGTGTCAGAATATACACGTTAAATGCCTTGTCTAATTCCTCTCTCAGCTCACAGCTTATTATGAGAGCATACTACATTATTGAAAGCATAAATATTTTTCTTGTGCTGGAAAACCACACGGCTCTCACTTGCTTACTCTGAGCAGCGTGAAATGCAGTGTTGCTCTAAAATATTATAGTGGATAGAATTTGCAAGGATATAGCTTTTTTAAAAGACAGGAAATTCGAAGTGACTGGCCCAATTTTTGATGGAAACAAAGCTGCGTTGACAGTCGTAGCTAACCAATGCAATACCATACATCCAACGAAGATTGGTTGAGCTGTCTTTCAATTCTGGGACCTTTCAGCTGTCCGTCAGTCTGTTTTGTAAACTGCGGCGGCCCGGCTTGTAACGGACACAGCCTAGTTACGAAAAGAGACGCACTACACTGCAAAGTGCACAGTGCTGAAGCTGAAGAAGTCACGCTGGAATTGTTATACGGGCAAACAAGAGCAAGTTCATAGAACACTCTCTATTCTTGCAATGCCAAGGCCTCCTCCCACCATCGATGTCGGATTTCGGATCAAAGTATCTGTTTCAATATTCATCTTATTACTCACTAACTATCTCTATTGCTTTCTTTTTTTCTCGCTATTTTTTCTTTCTAGAAATCCAGGAAAATTTCACATATGTACCAAACTTTTTATTCCCCCTACTACTTTTTCACGAAAAAGTAAATATAAAAACTCCAATTGATTGCAAAATTTTAATATTTCAATCAACTGGAATTTATCTATTAATTTTTTCACTAGTTGAATGCCATGGTAATGAATAATGTGAGCTGAGGTTTTTCTCAGTAATAACTAGTAGTTCTGTGAACAGTATATACGGTACCTCCCTCGCCCAGCATTTCTCACTCAGAAGGGATGATATTTTTTTAAATAATTCGAGAGCACTTTCGACTCATTGCTGAAACTTGCATTCATATTAACTGTGAAAATCAATATTTGAAAAGTCCAAAATGTTTGATGTCCTTTAGAATTTATTCCTTATAACTAATAAAGGATTACTATGTATCCCTTATTGTATACTATGTATAGTATATGATACTATGTATTCCAACTCTTAATATTAACCTCCAATCATAGAAAACAAAAATGATCCATTAACAATACAGTTCAGAATTTGTTCACCTGCTCCGTTTCCGATGAAATTTAGATTTATGCTCGTAGCTTCAAGGGGAATTATTTTTACACATTTTTCGAATGGAAGTCTCCAGACTTTTTATGCTTTACCTAATGCAAAAAAAAGAATTTCCAGAATATCTTAATATTTCAGTTTTTTTTAATTTTCATACCCTGATATTTAACTATTCTGATATTTAAAAAGTCGTTTAGAGTCAACTTATAGAGTCATCTTCCACTTCCAATCGAGAAATTGTTCACAAAATGCGTTTTTTGAAGTACCCAAATGCTCAATTAATAAAAAATTTAGTATATATTATTCCACTCAGCACAAAAACCCTACCGAAACAAAAGAAGAAATTTGAAAAATCTCAATATTAAAGATTTTGAACCCACCTCTCTAACGTTCCTCTCCCGTTGGATTTATCGATTTTACGGATTAAACAAAGCCCTTCTCAAATAATCTATAAATAAGTCAATTATATTGTATGAAGAATTGTTGTTTCAAGCGGAAATTTATTTTTGAAATTACAATGGATAGGGTATTGCTATTAAAAATTGGAGTGTACGACATAAATAGATGTTTATAAGGAAATAGGTGTTAGCTACTCCTACACATTGTTTAACAAAATTTGAGTTTGAAATTTTGTCAGGCCTAGAGTTTTATAACAAGGTATGGAACAATATTTTAAGACTTGGCAAGATAAACTCACAAAACTCAAGGAAATTCTAGTGAGGCAGGAGCCCTTAACAGTAAAATACAATAGAAATGAGAAATGTCAAAGTCATTATTTGTAGTTTTTGAATGTTCAAACATGATTGCTTAGTAAAATGTAGATAAAAGTAAGTTATTAGTTATATTATATGCTATTTACTTTTAAAGTCCAAATAAAAAATCACGAACAAGAACAATGAAGCAGTAAATAAGAGTCTCGAGTAAAACAGAATCACAAAATAAACAAGAAACAATTTAATTATTTTTCTCTGAATATTGGAGATTTGTTATTGAAATTGTAATCAGCAAACAACAACAACAACACCAAAATAAGCTTGGAATAAATTAGGACCTGTCAAAATAAATCGGAATGATTTTCCTAGTAAAACCGACACAAAAACAATCTAACAATCGACAGTGAAAGGTTGCGTTTCCGCAAAATAATCGTTTTTTTCAGTGCCCACTCTCATTTCCAATTACTTACCTCCATGACCTAGAAAATATTCAACATCCTATGTGTCAACAATCATTTTACCTAACTAGTAGAAAGAAAAGAGAATCTGTAGAATGTGAAATCCTCTTGGAAACATAAGAAAGTTTCAATACCAGTCTACTTAACATATCGAAGTAAGGTGGACTGTAGTGAAGCAATGTAGGCTAGTTTTGTAGTAATAGGCCTAGACAAAGTTAAATTGAATGGTGTAATGACTGATTCACCAACAAGAAACCAGCTTTGATCAGCTTAGGACAAAAGTAGGCCTAACAACATTTATTTTAGAAAATACATTCGTTTTAGCGCAAAAGATTTTTTAAAAAAAAAAAAGCAAGTTGTACAAATAGCTTGAGTTTCTTTTCTGGGAATTAATACATCTTGGATCTTGTCAACTGGGTACGGTCTACAACAATCAAAGTTCAAGTGGTGCATTTTGATAATGTCGACAAGACTGGAACATTCTGAATTCAAGAATTGTTTCCTTGTACCTTGTTTCCTATAGCCTAAATCTTCATTGAAAGTTGAATGAATAATCATCTAAAATAACATAGTATTAAGAAAGTAAATTAAAAGTAAAGTAAATTCTTGAAAGTGTCAACTTCACGATTATTTACGGAGAAACTTTTGCATCTATCTCCTATACATTTAATTTTGTATAATTACTCAAATAATTTGAAATTTTTTTATTACGACAATAAATTTGGAAAAATTTCTCTATTGTCTATCCATTTAATTTTAGAAGGTTTCGCTACACATATCATTCAGGGGATGAACCAGTTATTCAGGACTAAATTTAAAGTATAATACTGCTCTAGAGTTATCAGCATGAAGGAAAGGTAGCAAAATAGAAAAGAGTGAAAGAAAGTTAAAAGTATCCCACTTATAAAACAAGGACTCGTTGGAAATTCTCAAATGGACAATCATCTTTTTTTAATTGACTATGCATCGAAGACTTATTAACACATTACACATCCTCACTTATGCACGGTCTAATAACGTTACAACGTTTCTAGCAGGAAAATTAACTGGGTGATGAATAACCAACAAACCTAGGAGATTTTCACTTGAGAATGTGAGTTACTTGGTATGAGCAGAAGTGCTTCTAATTAAGTTGATTACATTCACTATAAGTTGACTATTTCCAACAAAATTCAATGCATAAAATCAAGGATACTCAAATCGCTTTTTATAAAATTTATTTGCAGAACCTCCCATTTATTATCTGTAGTCTTAGGGTATTATTAATATCTAATATCCCATCGATGTACTGCAGCCACTTCTCAAGGAATGTAAGATTTTTTTTTGAGGATGAAGCCCACATAGGTCTGAGACCTGTGCGTGGGTAATGAGTTGGATGATGGTGATTGATGAGCTGGACCTACAGTTTAAGGTGGGTTCCGAACCATCAGAAAGTGATTTTACAGCAGAGAACAATGTATTTTTTGCTGGCCAATCTAATCGGTCACCCTTACAAAGAGTGCCCAGGAGAACACAGCTTATCTCTATCTGATTGAACAGATACCGGCTACGGCTCACGGCTATCACTTCCCGTAGTCTATTTGTACATAAGAAAATAGATTTTAGCTGGGCCCTATTATAGAGTGAAGGCTAGGATAAATTCAAAGCTGGAACCACCAAATTGATGATACAATGTAGCTTCTAGTATTTATTCATAAATATAATTATTTCCACTCCAATATAAATATAAAAACAGAATCTGAAAATTGTTAGTGGATCGAGTATAGCCTAAATCTATCACAAAGCACACCTAATTTTTCTCCTCTTCCATCACTAATCTAATCTAATCATGCACGGTTCCAAAACAAAGCAATCAGCAATAATTGAGTGAGATCATCATAAATATCCTGTAACCAAAATTTTACCAATGTCCAACTTTCATGCAGATTGTGTGTCGCAATTCGGCGCGCACACACACCTTCATCCGTTTTAATGCAATAAGTTCATTAACGAATAAGCTTCCTATCGGTCACGGACGCGTTGGTCCTGTTGACTCTTGAAGAGTGCAAAACGAAAACATCTTCGGCAGGAACTAACAAAAGGATGCGTGACATCGCATGAACCTTGGCTCAGATTTTCATCTCCTCTCCATAGTATATCTAACATTTTGTCATGAACTTTGGGCTTGTCGTTTTCAAAGAACAAAAACAGAATGAGTGAATCGATCACGCGAACATATCCCGTTATCAGAACACGGATCAACTGAGATTTCATGATAAAGGGCTTCGTTTTCTGAATTGTTCGTGAGTAATTAGAGGGGTGTCTATCATGATAGTGGACCACAAACCTATCATTATAAGATTGCAATTCAGCATCAATCAAGAAACTATTTCTGAGATGGATGCCTCCAGGCATCAAACTACAAATTCAATTAAATAAAAATCATAATTATTTGTGCAATGTTCGTACTAAACTTAAAGAATTCATTTTCCCCAAACATCACCGGTCAACCTCCTTACCTAGAAAACATAGTAATCCATGAATCTGATTGTGAAGGTGTACTCCCCTGCTCATGTCCTATACTGAAAAGAGTCCAGCAGGCTAAATATCTTGGAGTATTCATAGATCCACATCTAAGGTGGGACATTCATATAAATAACTTATGTAAGAGCTTCAAGTACCTAATTTATAAATTCTATCAAATCAGTAGACTGAAGATCAAAAGCATATCTAGACTTATGTATTTCGCATATGCGCAATCCATCCTTCAGTATGGGATCAGAGTATGGGGAGGAGCTGTTAATATTCATTTCAATAAGATTTTTGTAATCCAAAAGCACTTATTAAGAGCCGTTCTTGGTAGGCCAAGACTGTACATTAGCCGTAATCTATTTTCTGAGTTGAATGTTTTGACTGTGCGACAGCTGTACATCAAACAAGTAATATATTATTTGAATGTGAATAAATATCTTCTTGAATATCGTGAAATAATGCATAATTTACGACCTTCTCATTCAAGATTTGCAATGAGAAGAACTATTTTAAATGTATGTAGAAGACAGTTCACTTATATCACTGGAAAAGTGGCAAATCTCATCCCTGTCCATTTCTTAAATAACAATAAGAAAAATAAATCATTTGGAAAAATGGTTGATGAATGGATCATTTCTGATAATATAATTGAAAAAATCTTCTAATTCTTAAAAAATCTTCTTCTGTGTTACTTCTATATTTTCTTCTTTACTTTTCATTCTGTTTCTTTAAATCTTAAAAAAAATCTTATCTTCATCTTTGTTTCATTTGATTAAATCTATGTTATTCTTACGGACTCATACCTGCGCTCAGGGAAACCTTTGCAGGTATTATAATTTTCCTCTGAAGTACTTTTTCCTTGTTTTCCCTATATAAATATTGCTATTGAAATTGTAATTGTGATTTTGTTCAATGTGAATTTGTATTATTTTGAGGATAATAAATTGAATTGAATTCATTGGCTTGATTATTTATAATTTAATACCAAAACTGACTGCATTTCTTTTTAAATTTTGATTTTTACTCACTTATACTTGAGGTAAAATTAAAATAGAAATACACAATACACTGTCAGTTTTGTTATTAGATTGTTAATCAAGTATTTCGTTATAGAAAACATCACACATTTCTAATTTAGTGCGGAAAAGTGGAGTACGGTAATCGGTAATGAACACGAATCAATCATGACTAGGGTTGAAAATCATGGAAAAACTTTGTTTGAATTAGATTTAGCGATTAGTCACATTATAGAAACTTGATAAATAGGCATTTAATGCGATTGTTTTCTACACGTTGCAAGACGTGGATCTAGAAGTAGATCGGACTAGCCTTTATATAAATTATCGTTATCTTTAAAAGGCTACTATGAATTACCCTACAAATTATTATGAATAATTAACATTACAAGCACTATTGAAAGAAAGATTTTTTTAAACTGTGAATTCAGGATTCAGTTTAATTACTGCACTTTACATCTCAAATATAAAATGGAGTGTAAAACGTGATGCTTATTTTTTCAATTTATTCGAGTGCATACCTCACAATACAATATAGATACAACTTCATCCATTACACATTTTTTATGAAAGCTTCAGGCTACTGCTTATTAATATCACGTGAAAAATATACAGGTTACAGAGATTTATGTAGAAAATTTACGTTGGAAAATGTTCCATTTAAATTTGTCATGATAACAAAACCATCATAAGCAGCAAAAGCGAGTAAGGATTAAAGTGAAACGAATGTTGTGCTTCGCAGTTATTTTGAACAATGAACAGAGAGCCCCGAATTAAGATTTTTTACGTTTCAATGAAACAATTACTCAAATGAATTCATTAATGCTGACGAACGAAGATTGCTTTTGAAATGAAAACCTAGTCTGTTCCATGACTACTGCCTGCATGAAAAAGGTGCGAATTACAAACGAAAATAGCTTTAATTAATATCCATGGATCCACCGCATGAATCATGCCGATACGATTTAGAGCCCGATGCAATGGTGACACGACAGCAGACGTTTGAAGAATATTCACAGCCTGCCGGTAGAACCAGTAGTAGGTCAGCGTGGTACTGTCCGTTAGCCGGGAGCGAGCACAATCTATTGGGACTATTTCGCCGTCAATGTCTCTATGTGAGCCACCAACGTTGCTGACCAGTTTCCCTGTCATCGATCATCAATTGCGGGCTACATTTTAATTTATAGATTTCTTTAGGTAGTCGTGGCCTTTGTCATTTGGAGGTTTTTGTGTCTGGCTAGGAGGAATCGAGAGCTGGAAAAAGAGCGCATTGGAACAAAGGTGAATCTTCCTGGATGGTGGATTTGTGTGCTAGAGGACCTGCGGCCAAGTCGTGCGTGTAAATGGTCGCCCGCCGTTCTCAGCGCGTGTTGCATTCTTCGGTGCCATCCTGGCGACAATGCCTTGATCCCAAATTGTTTTTACGGTTCACAACCGTTCATTGATAATAATTGTGTCAGACTGATTTTGCGGTTAAAACGCTCACAACACCTTCTGTCAATCCTACGTGTCCACACATTGCTGATGCAGACCTACCAACCCAAAACATCTGTTAGATCAAACTATTTCGACAATTCAGTTCACGATCCGCAGATTATCTACCACACGTTCGGTTCCAACTAGCTGAATTACAATACAAATTCGGTCAACTCCACTACCCAAAACAATTCTGCGTCTACTTACACATTTTAGTAGTGGTTAGTTGCATAATACGCATGTTTCTTTCTTGCTTACGAAGAAGACAATTATTATATCATAAGCTGATGTGGGTCTCTAAAGAAAGAACCATTAAAAAAGAGTAACCTACTTGATACTCATGCGAATACCTAACCTGTATCGTCAATTTACATGAATAAAGACTTATGTCATCTAATCTTGAATCAGTCTTGCAAATGCCTTTACATAAAATATGATTTTTTACACATATTTTACAAATTTGAATTTGAAGCGGGTGACACAACACGTTTCGCCTTAACATAGATCACTCATAGAAAACTCATGATCTAGTTTTGACCAACATCCAGTTAGTTATAACGTACTTAGTAATGTCATTGAAGTTTGATTGATTGCAGTTTGGAGTTGAACGCAGAAGAATAATGTAGTTTAATAGTACTGATTTAAAAGTATAAGAAATTGAAAAGAAAAGATAAAATGGAGACTGTAAACTAGAGAATACCAAATAATATTTGAATTTGTTATAGTGCTCCTTCCCATGGGGCCACTTTAGTGATTCATTAAATAATAAAATTGGTGCTTTTTTATTGTAACGGGACGAAAAAATGGAAATACATCCAATCACAATGCTTAGGTTGATAAAAATTTGAACAAATTCAAATCTTCTGCGGAAGCACGCTTGGCCAATGAGACGATAGCATTCAAAACGAAGATTATTTCTGCAGCTTCCCATGATTAATTTGAATTTTGAACTTTTTCAACACTGAGTCCCAGTTTTATAATGTTAAATTGGCTTCCAAATTAGTTTTAATGGCATTGCAACACTTGTGTTTCACATTTTGTAACTTACTTAGCTGGAACTAAAAAAAATGAAAAATTAGGCTAATTTAAAAATCTGAAGACAAATTTTCGTCGAGATTTGTAGAAAACTATCAAGTGAACTCCGTTAAGAGTTTGATGATTTTTTGCGATTGGACTTTTATCAGAGAACAATATATTTGAAGCGTAAGAAACATCTCTCCTAGCAATTTAGGAAAACATTTCTAACATACTTGTCTTCTATACAATGCACAGTAATTTCATTGGACGGCGTGAAGCGTAGCCTAATAATAGTCACATCAGCCGCTTTTCACCACGAGATGAAGAGATTGGACAATCTCAGCTATTTTAAATCTCTATCTGAAAAACGATTTAGGTTGAATATAAACAAACACTTCTTGGGAGTTCATTTTTATTAGAACTTTCACTTTATTGCTTAGTTCTATATGAATAGTCCAAGACTCTCAAATATTTTTGAACTATTAATAGAGTAATATTCTATTTTTTCAAATAAAGAGACTATTGAGATAGGTAGACTACAACCTGAATAAAAAAAGCTCTATTAACATTATTTTTCATAACTTGTGCTGCTCTCAATTGCAATGACAGGAAATACGCCAAATCTCAAAAAATACAATAAAAAATACTGGAAGAGGTTACAGAATGTGGTGTAAAAGTCTTTTAATAATAAAAATCTTCAGCATTATTTTTCAAAACGAAATTTGTACACCTTCCTACATTTTTTGTGGGTTTCTACAAAGTCCAGGAGCTCCACTAGGAAATGAAAAGATTGGTGAAGGCCTAAGTCAGTTTTATAACATCATTTCGTTGGTTGATAGACATAATGTAGGCTTCTAAGTTTCAAATTAATATAATTCATCAGACTATTAATATCATCATTCACCTCATTACCCACTTACAAGTCTCAGAGCTCATGTGGGCATCATTCGCAATAAAACAATTCTAAATATTTATTCAAAGGAAGTTTTTTTGGTTGACAAAAGAGACATGCACTAAAGCACAGCTTTAGAATGAGCCTTGCGAGGCGATTAGTAATACCTGATTATTTACCAGATAATAAAAAATAGACAAAAATGTTATATACTGTGGGGTTCTCACAGTTAAAAGGTAGAAGGCAATGCGCCTTGAAATGTGCCTAGAAATTACGTTTATAAAGGCAACAGCAAGGGTCATTCCACAGCTGTGGCACAGCGCATGACTCTTCTGTCAACCGTAAGTACTTCCTTCTAATATTGATATTAAAAATTGTTAGCCAAGTGAATTAATCTAATGTGGTATTACGATGCCTACATAAATAAAAACCAACGAAATGATGTTATAAAACTGACTTGCACTCTTATTAGAACAAAACAGTCAAATTATTGGAAAGGAAAATTAACAATGAGCTACGTTAGTGTGTCGTGAGAAACCCCAGATCCTTGTAAATTACAGGTGCAATGAGTAGGTGGAAAAATGTAGGTCACCGTTACTCGATATTGTTTGTGCAGTTCTTTGTAATTGAACATCGAAAATGCATTTCACTCAAATCAGTTCGCTGTAATAGACATTCTAATTGTCTTGTTCAATTTCAAATCAAAGTAAGACAATTGAAATAAAAGAAGAGTGAGCAAAAATCGATTGTTATAAGTTACCAAAACCATATTTGGAGTGTGTGTCACCTGTTGTTCCGATTATCGTAATAATAAATCCTCGAATTTCAAAAGCCCGATAATAGAACTTTATTACAAACGTGATTCAATTTGATAGAAATGAAAACGTTAATAGAGCTTGTTCAGTGGACGATTGAGAAACAGTAAAGCACATTTTGTATTTGGTTTGAGGATGATACAATGATGCAATACAGTAATTTGTAAAGGCGGTGTCGAAGTTGCGGTATTTACCTATAATGAAGCACGGTATCATAACATACACTTTGTGGTTCAGAAATCGCTAATTTATCGATGACATTAACCCAGTTTGAATTAGTAGCACTGGGGCTTCAATTTGTTTACAGAATGGATAATAGCAATGCAAAATTGCAAAAAAATACAATCCAGTTTTGCGAAGAATGTAGTACATTCGATACAACCTTATTACACGGAAATTCTAATTCAATTCCTTCAGCAAATACGTTTCAAATTAGTAATCCGTTTAAATTATTGTAACATTTCGGATCATCAGAGGAAGACATGAATGAATGCATGAATGTCTTCTCTATTTTTACTTCAATTTTAACGGTTTCTTTGTACTATACGCCTGACTTGATGTAATGGTTGGTATTTTTTTACAGAAAAATAAGAAAGCGTTGATTGTTTTATCATCTATATAAATAAAATTAGAGTTTTGTCTGTACATTTATCAGAATTGTATATTTTTTGGTTATTTTTACGTTTTATACATTAAATAAGCCGAAAATAGTCTTATCTCACTTTCTGTCTGTCTGTCTGTCTGTCTGTCACGGCCCCAAAGGCATTTTACGCGGCCTTCTCCTCAAAAACGAGAGCATCGATCGGGATTTTAGTTATTGAACAGTATTGAACACTTTATTGACAATGTCTTTAGCTATAAAAAACTAAATTACCTTTTTTTTTAACAGAGTAATAAACGTTTAAAAACCAAGTACTGTGCGATTTTGGATACATTTTACGCGGCCTTCTTCTCAAAAACGAGAGCATCGATCGGGATTTTAGTTATTGAATAGTATTGAAAACATTATTGACAATGTCTTTAGCTATAAAAAACTAAATTAACTTTTTTTTTAACAGAATAATAAACGTTTAAAAACCAAGTATTGTGCGATTTTGGATACATTTCTTCCAAGTTTTATCTATATAAATAAAATTAGAGTTTTGTCTGTACATTTATCAGAATTGTATATTTTTTGGTTATTTTTACGTTTTATACATTAAATAAGCCGAAAGTAGTCTTATCTCACTTTCTGTCTGTCTGTCTGTCTGTCTATCTGTCTGTCTGTCTGTCTGTCTGTCTGTCTGTCACGGCCCCAAAGGCATTTTACGCGGCCTTCTCCTCAAAAACGAGAGCATCGATCGGGATTTTAGTTATTGAACAGTATTGAACACTTTATTGACAATGTCTTTAGCTATAAAAAACTAAATTAACTTTTTTTTTTAACAGAGTAATAAACGTTTAAAAACCAAGTACTGTGCGATTTTGGATACATTTTACATTAGGCCTTCTCCTCAAAAACGAGAGCATCGATCGGGATTTTAGTTATTGAATAGTATTGAAAACATTATTGACAATGTCTTTAGCTATAAAAAACTAAATTAACTTTTTTTTAACAGAATAATAAACGTTTAAAAACCAAGTATTGTGCGATTTTGGATACATTTCTTCCAAGTTTTATTACCACATAAGAACAAGAACAAATCACGTAATTTATCATGATATATCAATCAGCTGTTCTCAAATATAAATGGTGGGCCCTTCGCGGCGTTATTTACGCTGTCTGCAGACTTGTGTAGTCGGAGCATTGCAGTATTTTAGGAAACATATGTCTGGTGAATCAAAGCCCATCTTATGTTTTATCAATTATTTCTTTGTTGAAAAAAAACAAAATTTTCTAATTTCAATAATTTATCAAAACAAAAATTAACATTTTAGGAAGGTGCGGTTTGTGCTAGGCTCTTGGGAATTCGCCAGGTAGCACTATTATTACAACATAAGAACAACAACAAATCACGTAATTTATGATGATATATCAATCAGCTGTTCTCAAATATTCTCTCTGATAACTGTCACTGAATTGTTTACGTCCTAAGTTGTTAACTAAGCTGCTAACAACTTCATGATCGTTGCTATCAAAAAAGCCGAAACATATTTAGTCGTATTTCTAAACATAATCCGTACGAAGGACGGGTAGCTGCTAGTGTAGTTCTAAAATAACTTTATCTAGAATAACTTAATAATTTAATATTCAAAAGTTAGTCATAATAAATTGAGGTAATGGAAACGAGGATACTCATGATGTTGCGATCTCGTAGAGTAACCTTGATTCTTGATACACGCATGTAGACAAGAACGAAACGAATCAATATTTGCGTAGACTAGAGCTAACGAGCACTAGGAATTAGCACACATTGTGTTTTAGAAATTGCCAATTTATGGATGAAATTATTCCCGTTTGAATAAGTGGAATTAGGAACTCTTGTAGACTTATGACAAAGGAGAGAATAACATGAAAAAATAGCAAGATTTTCGATTTTATTCCGATAAAATTAAATGATTCACCGATTTAAATATAGACTAATTTTTTCTTCTTTTTTCTCTTATTTTGGAGGATGATGTTTGAGACCTGTGCGTGGGTCCGTAGGTAATGAGTTGGATGATAGTGATTGATGAAATGGACCTACAGTTTTAGGTGGGTTCCGAACCAACGGAAAGTAGTTTTACAGCAGTCTTTTTTGCTGGTCAATCCAATCGGTCAGCCTTACAAAGAGAGCCTAGGATTTCATAGTTAATTTTTATCACACTGAACAGATACCTGTACAGATACAGATACAGAACAGATACAGATACCTGCTACGACTGACAGCTATCACTTCCACTTGATCTTAGAAAATTGAATTTTAGATTATTCACTTATATGAAAGACATGCGACTCACTCACTCATTTATCAACGTTTTTCGAAAACCACTCGGTCAAAAATATTGAAATTTAGTACACATATTCAGACGACGACCTAGACGCGTGCTGAGAACAAATTTTGAGAAATTCCCAAAAATACGCCAAGAAAATTGTCTTTTTTTGCGTTTTTTCAATGTTTACAAGAACTACTCGGCCAAAAAAGTTGAAATTTGGTATATTATTCAAGTTTTTGATTAAGAATGCCTTTGACAATTTACCAAAAATACGCCTGAGTTTAATGATATCCGTTTTCCTAACGTTTTCGTGTTCTCAAGAACTATGAAGCCGAAAAAGTTAAAATTTTGTATACATGTTCAGTTTAAGACACTAGACGCGTGCACTTCCTAAAAATACGACCAACATTGACTTTTTTCCAGCAGGGTTTCAGCGTTCTCGGGAACTAATCGTTGAAATTTGAATTTAGAAGCTAAGAAAGGTTTTTGAAATTTTCCCAAAGACCGGGATTTAACAATTTTCCAGCTTTTTTTAAGCGTTCTCAAGAACTGCGTGACCGAAATTTGAAATATGGTAAACATGATCACTTATGGAACTAGACGCATACTAATAAAAGTTTGTGAAATTCGAGGTTTTTCTAGCTTCATTTAGCGCTCTCTTGTATTCCGTGGACGGAAACTTTTGTTGTGCTTTTTGTGAAATAAGGCTACTGTCAAAAGGTTCTATAAGTAAAGATTTGATCTTTTCCTCATCACATCATGGTTTACTTTGGCAAATCATTCAGGCACTGTTTTATTATTCTTTGTTGTAATCATTAATATTTAAAAACAAATTGGAAAAATCTTTGGACAACAATTAAAAGCAATACAATTAACGTTAAGTTGCCTTTATGATTCTATAAAATAGACGATAAATTGAGATTGGATGAAATAATGTTTCTTGACATCAATTTATGATCACATTATTGAGTAAGCTGGTGTAACCCGGTTGGGCGTTATCTCTGATAAGATTACGACTGACAGCTAATCTAGCGGTCATGGGTTCAATTCCCGCTTATCCTAGAATTTTTATTAAGGAATTCACCTCATTACCCACGCACAAGTCTCAACACACGTGGGCATCATCAGCGAAAAATAATTGTTTACTTCAGATTTTTGAAGAGTACATTCGTGCACCAATTGTCTAGATTGCTCTACGAAAGCACTCTATCTTAGTAAGGTGTCTTAGTTTGCCTTAAAAGGGAAAGCCGGGACGCAATACGTAAGTCAAGTTTTTAATCGAGGTAAAAGAAGGCGGCGGCGGGCATTTGCCTAATTGTCATATCAAGTGGATAGAGATCGAGTTCATCTAGGATCAGCAGCAACAGGAGACAACTCTGCGGAACAGTAGGCCCAAGTACTGGCGTCATCATTTGGCGTTCGTTTTCATAAAAGGAGAGGCGTTTCTCTCTAGTTGCCTTTTATTTTCTCTTTCTTTTAAGTAATGGCCTAATGACCAATTAGGCGTCCACACCGCAGAAAGTGTTCCAGGGTTTCCGGTGGTTGCAGCCGCCGCCGCCGTCACCACCTCCACCACTAACAAAAGTTGCCCACTGCACCGATTGATGATGATGATAAGCTCATCTGCAATCACCTTACAAGATACAGATCGAGATCCAGATGGGGAGAAAGTGTTACAGAACAATAAAAAAGTGCAGGCTTAATCTAAAAGCTCAAGATCACTCCAGTTAAGGCAATTCAATTATTATAGGGTGAATCTATTTTCTAGGGAATACTATTCTCATTAAATAAGGTGAATCTTTCTTCGCCTTTTTTTCTTGTGATAAATTTACATGATAAATACTATTATTTTTTAAATTTAGGAGATATAGGCCTATTCAAGAAGTATGCTATGATTGAAGAAACGAAAGATTCAAACCAACGGATGTTTGGAGAAAATCATTTTGTCCCATATTTTCTAGCACCACAATCATCAAACATAATGCACCCCCTCTTTTTTCTCTTGGACATTCACACATTGTTATTTTGTGAGATTGAGGAAATATAATATATTCCTATGTATAATATTATTCAACTAATTTTATAGATATGGCCTATTATTGGAACAAACGGTGATTCAAATTCTAGAGAGAATATCATGTCCCTTGTCCCTATCCACTCTGCACTTTTTCCTTTCCCAAATTTATACAACAGGAAATAGTCTGGACTCTAAAAAATAATTCCGTAGCTTACTCGTTGGATTATTGAGTAAGCTGAAGCGGGTTGTAGGTGAAATATTTTGGTTATTAGTTTAAAAATGAGCTCAATTTTGTGTACTTGCCTTTGTCATAAAAAACGAACTTTATGACGCTATTTCCAACTGGAGAAAATTGGGGGACAGATATTAAATGGAATTTTGCTGGCAACTTTTTTACGAGATCGCCCTCTTTTTTACCCTTTCCCAGTGAAGTAACGATTGTTTAAGGGGGGGGGGGGGGGGGGAGTTCTAGACCCCATCTTGATTCAAACGAGAACGTTCTAAATTTACTAATATTTGGTGAGGAAAAATCAAATCTAAAGGATTTCTACCTGTGTCAATTTCGTGATTCACTTCTCAATCTAGTACTTTTTTACAGAGAACTATGTTACATAGAAGAGAGCAATCTTTCAAAATTAGCTGATGGACAAGACCTATACAATTTCTTAAATAATGTCATTCAATTAATGATACTGGAGGACTAAAAAGTGAGAGGTGAGATCCTAAATCACCTCAATTGGAATGTGAAGACACGCGCATCTAATAGGCTTGGCAAGAAAACGTGTAATGGCCCTCGTCAAAACAGAAAACATAATGTCCGAACCCGCCTATTACTACTAACTGGCCTGATATTTTCAATTACAACGCCTTGTTTGGCCTGCTATTTCCATACACCCTGTTCAGTCATGCCTGCCACCATTGAGTGTTACGCACTTATGATCACACTTTCACGGACGATACCAACGAATAATAGGAGTAAAAACTGCTGTAAAGACCAACTAACTGAATGACCCTAATTTACTTTCGCCAATTGCTATATTCAGCTCCTTACCTGCCGGCCACAACACTTTCATTCAAAAACTAATCTTCGGAATGATTAGATCGCTAGATTAGGTAGCCATAGTGCATTAGGAAATCAAAAGATCCCTTGGGATGGCTCACCAATCCAAGTCCATGAGGTATTGACTGGGTGGTTGGAGAGTTATGCATCATGCAATTAGATAGCTTTAAGAGGATAATGAATAACTTACTTGAGGCATTAGAGATTTGCTCAGAAATTATTAGTGCTGATTTCTATGAAACTGCTAAAATTTGTGATAGTGTAGATTATATGGATGGACTATTGTACTATGCCAATAAAAAAGAGACCACAACATTTTAAATAGAAAGTTTATGAGATTAGGAAGAGGTGTAGTTTATTGGGATTCACATTCTACCATTCTACCATGTTTACGAAACATAAAACATACCTCCAGTACACCAAACAATTTTTACTGCTTCTTAAAATATTCTTATAGATTAGATTAGCTTTAAAAATATTAGTTATTTTTTACAAGTTTCCTACAATGTTCGTAGGATATAAACATTTAATTTATTTTTTAATGTTAATAAATATTGGATTAGCCTTCATTGTATGTAATTTCAATGTTTAAACTATTTTGTGTTATGAAAATAGTGATTTCTTATTGTGTGGTTGAAAACAAGTACTGCAATTGGTTATTCAAAAGTTGCCTCAAATTTTAGGATACCCCACAAAGTCTTTCAAACGAGGTGATTAACAGGAATCAATTCAGTACTTTCAATTCTGGAAAGAACAGTTATCAATCATTTAAAAGCCATAATTAAAACAAAACCCGTCGAATTTTATAATGTAGTTGAATTGAATGGAGGAAAAGAACGTGAATTCTAATCGTAACTCACCCCTCATACCCTCAATCACCAATCTCTGGCAATAATCGATCAATTAATCAATGTTTCCTCTCTCCATCAATAATACCCTCAATAATGATGATAATAATAATAATAATTCAATATGCTGACGAGCCATATATATTTTGACATATAATGCTTCCCTCTCAGCACAGACACTGGTGTGGCTTGTCATCATCTATTCAACTGTCAATCTATCATTTGTTCATCTGTGGTCTCAGTGAAGCAAACAATGATTATGAGCATAATGTTCATAGTGATTAGGCCTAATAAAAGTTGATTCAAATTTTAGGTTATCTCACAAAGACGTTATAACGAGTTACGATAATCCAGAAGTTCTTCAGCCGCGTAAAGGTAGCACAGGTAACAAAAAACCACTATCGGTTCTGGATAACGGACTACAGGTTATAGGCGGCAAGCAGCATACTGTTGTGGTCAGTCTGCAAAATCGAGTAGAAGCTGTTAAAGCGAAGAAAACGTGACAATAATACCCTGCTACACTATTATGTTCGAAGCATTACCGATCATCATTTACTTGCTCGAGCGCCAAAAAATATTCTAGATTCGTTATGCACGTCTTACAGCTGAAATTGATTCATTTCAGAGTATAATTTAATTTATCAAACATATGCATACGCTGGATGAATAAGGTGTTTTGTTCGAAATATACTTTATAGTTTTTTTATTTGTTGACAAAAATTGTTCCACATGATTTTTTATGTAATGACGGAAGTGCTATTGAGCTAAATATTACTGCTACAGAGATCGTATGTAACAGTTACAATGTAAACTTATGAGCACACACACTCAAATTTATCACCATCAATAATTTTATATATACAGTAAATGGAAGTAATATACCAGAATGGAAAATGATGAACCAAACTGACTTAATCAAATGGAGAAAAAGAGTTTTTAGAAGAATGCGAAAAGGGGTTCAAAGTTGAAAGGGGCATCATTCATAATTTTTCTTGCTGTTAAAGCCTAATATTTTATGAGTCTTTCCCATTCAGTTCAGTTTCAGATTGGTTCCATAGTATTTATTTATTTCTCAAATTAACATGTACAGTATTCCTGTACATATACTCATAATTGAGTTTGGAGTCTTTCTCAGAGGGGCCAATCAGTGTGGACTTATCTATTAACAAACAGCGTACTGACGTCTCTTCTTCGCAATATTTTTGATTTTTTCTACTTCTTGCTTTGCAATACAGTATGTGTCTTGCTTTTATTTTATGATAGCTCCATAATGCGGAATAACTATTCCAGGAAAAACCAAGTTTAACCAGAATTTCACGAGAAGTTTTCAGTGCCACTTTTCTGACTCCGTCCTGAATAAATACGCGGTTCCCTACTAGAAAATCCACAAATACGAGGATATCGTAATTTTGAATTAGTAGGGAAGTTTCAATCAATACTCACTAACTTCGTGAAGAAACTGTTTTTTAAATAATTTAGATGTTATTTTTATACTTATAGCCTATATTATATCATTCCAATTCACTGTTTCTCCAACGCAGATGATGTAAATTCTTCCGTGATTTGCATGATATGATTATGATTTTTATTCATCAAGATTTGAATGTGCAACAAGACCGATGGCCTTGATGGGTCTTCATTCAATTCCGGAATAACACTCAGGTTTTAATCACTATTTAAAATCACACACCGTACAAACATTATTTCAATATGAACACAATGCTACGTGATTCAACCGTCAAGTATGTGAAAATAATTAATGCTCAACATGTGGGTCAATGTTTTAATGCAGTTTTACTAACGTAGAAAGGTAAGTGAACGGCTTTATAAGACAAGCTATGAAAGACATTGTTTTTAAACTATTGAGCATCTAGTGGAGAGCAATTAAAAATCAACAAACCGTTTCATTTGACCTGTTTCAAAGATAGCTAAGAGGAACTAGACGCAGCTCTTCTATATTTGAGGCTAGGAATCTCACACATTAATTAATAAACAATACGCGCGTATTTGATGAAGATAAAGTATAGGTTTAATGTATTTCCAATTCGCGTAATGTAAACAAGCACTAATTCATCTCCAACTTGAATAATTTAAAAAAACCGAATGGAGACTAAAAATGTTTCTGGATCCTTGAAAATAAAATTTAAATTAATTCTGTAAATAATTTTTTGGATTTGGAAGAATATTAAATTATTTTTTCAATATTGGAATCAAAATCAAATGAATATTTTTTGAATGAATAAAAATTGCCAAAATTACAGAAGCGTTTTTGAATAAATATAAATAAATTATATTCAACGCAGAAATAATAACAGTTGAAAATATAATAATAAATCCAAACATCTCATAGATGAGAGTTATTATTCTAGTGAAACTAATTATATGAAAGTTCATATTCAGCATCTTTTCTATCATTCTAATCAAGAGTTTAAATGTTTACACTTTTCTATAAGAATTGTATTAGTAAGAATTCCATGTTTCAAAAAAGTAATCTCAAAGTTATTAAAAAAAAAGATAAGCAGCCAATCTTCATTCATAGAAAGGTATTTTGATGAACCATTCATCTTCACTTTCAACATAACAACATAACTGAAACTTAAATTGGAGAAAGAAATGAACTGAATCATTTACTTTCACATGTAGTAATCGCTTATCCTTTGTGAAGGCCAAGGAAGTGATGGATGAAATTGCTGTAACTTTTACGTGAGGAAAAGTGACAGTATTCATCACTAGGAATCTTTTCAATCAAGAGATAAAGTCTCAACTGTAATCAATGTTTAACCAACACGTAAAAAAATTCAACCTCAAACATTCAGTTAAGTTTTTGTTCTTGCTTGTTGAGACACGCGTACATTTGAGTTGTGAGCTTGACAACTCATTTAAAAATAAGAATAGGAATTGACAAAATAGATGGTTCAATTTCTTTATGTAAAGTACAATACCAATATTATTAACTACCACAATAGCTGAATAGATTGATGATAATGAATTTTATAACAGGCAATCTATTTTTCGACAAGCGTAACCATGTTTGTATAGGTTCATAGGCTACAGCATATCAATACAGTGTTATTGAGCCATGGAACTAAAAAATGAACAAATTTCATCTTTTATTCCGTGATAATGAGAAGAAACCTCGCGAAAAAAAGGAAAAATAGATATTAAATGAAGATATGTAATTTCAGAGCCAGGTGGACATCTTCTCAGACTAATTCTATACAAATCCTAATCCCAACATAAACCTGAAGTGATTTTAAAACCTATAGTTCCTAAACCTAAACATAAACCTAAAATATACAGGTATATACATACATCAATGACTACATAATATACTTATAGCTCTTACAGCTACTCTAGAACTCTGGGGTAAAACTCAATATAAATACTGCTAAACAAAGTGAAGGCAATTCCATACTAATCAAAATGTAGTCAATGAATAATACAAGTAAAATTTTGTGCACTGTATTAGGAATACTGAACGATTAAGTTACACTTTTTATACTTGACAATATTCGTTTTCAAAATACTTCCAGCCTCTATTTGGAACTGTGATAGAGTAAGCCTCTCATAGCTCATATTATTTCATTCACTCGTAATTGTGTAGCTTATACAACTCAAAAATCAAAACAATAAGCGATTGAACAGAGTGGTAAAACTCTGACGTTAAAAGCACTACAGCACATCAATTTTTGGGGATGTGATGCAATAACAGGGTAATTTGATGCGAAAAATAGAAGGACCGTTTGAAACTTATTTGACGAATAAGAAAGCTGACAGCTGATGATGAACGTGAAAAAGTGAAGGGATTTGGCGGAAAAATGTGTTTCCTTTTCAGGAAAGGAATTGAAGAAGTAAAGACAATCGGGATTTAACAGATAAATGACTCACCTAAATGGTCAATGAACGTAACGAAGAGCCGCCTACAATCTGTGTTTAACTTTTCAGTGATCGGCACTTTTCCTTTTTCATCGGTGTTTTACTGGAAATGCAAGTTATTGTTCCCAAAAAGGATAGCCAAAGCCTCTCTTAAATAGTTGACAATAGGGTAATGTTCTAGTTCAAAAAGGGAGCTACAATAATAAATTATAAACATATTAATGTTGATGCAACACAAAATTTGGAACTATTTCTTATTGAATAATAAATTAATGAATTTAATAATGAATTATGAATAATTCATAGAATATTAATGTTGAACAGTTGATTCTAGGAACAACAATAAAGCAAGGCATTATATTTATTTGTTATAAACTAAGCCAAATTTTCATCGAATTCAGTTTATTCCTTTGGATTTCTCGACAACAATGCAATAACATTTTGCATCTGATCGGGAATCTATTAAAATCATATTATAACCAGACTAACGGGTATCCTTAAAATTATAAAAAATTCCTATTTTTAAGAGATGATGAACACTAATACTTACAATCTTGCATTTCGGTATTATGCACATAAATTGCTTTATCATTGTAACCGTAAGCGCCATGCATGTAATTGGCTGTTGAATGAAATGATTGTTTACTCGCTCAAAATAGAATTCTATCTATATTTAAACATAATAATTTGACATCTCACCTGTAACTGTTCTCTCAAAACAAAATATAAATTCTTTTTTAACTGACTCTTATACAAGCTTACAAGTAATTTATTAGAAATAAGGGGGTTGGCAACTCGCTTGGCATGTCCGAATATTTCAACTTTAGAGCAAGATACATATTGTGATTGGGTATGGAGTCGGCCCAAAGACATTGTAAAATCAACTAAGGTCTTACCTTTTGTGATGGGATGCCGTGCAAGATGGAAGCTCCTGTTCCATCCTGCATCCACCAACACAAGACACCAACTCCCCCATCTACTGACCATTTTCAAGTCAATGACAATTCATTTATTATATTAGAAACAAAAATGTTATGAGCATCTCAATGTCAAAGAAAAATGAATTCATCTATGGCATTGAAATACTTCTGACCTAATCAACATAATATTGCTTCATCAATGTCACAACTTGTTTTAAAAGAAAACATTCTAATAAAAATGTTCCTTGAATCATATTTGAGAAATAAAGTTAAATCTTTTAAACTTTAACATTAAAACCAATGGTGACATCTTCTTATTTACATGCATTTTTTTGCATGTCAACCAGGACTCAACATCTGCTATCTCTCACTGTGTCATGCATCTTACTTCCTCTCATCGTTTAGTTCTTCAATTTGATATAAATTTATTACATTGATAATATTATTTATTTATTTCTTTATAATTTATTTTCTTTCGAATCCAAACTTTACTTTTTAATCAGGATATCAACGCAGTGTTCTAACAAAATAAAAAAACTACTACTTATAATCTGCATCTTCAAATATGTGATTACTTTGTTACTCGTATTTACAGCTAGAAAGACTGTACTAGAGAATCTATACAATCTGTAGGTTTTAATCTTCCTTACTTGTACAGCGCTTACAGAAAAATATCAATAATTAGATCAAACTTACAATTTTTAAAGCGGTTGCAGAAGGCAATCGTTTAAAATTGAGATCTAATTTTATGGTGTAGATTCGTTAGACGAAGACTTTGAAGCGAAAAATTACTAACAGACTGATTATGGAAATTCAAAAGCATCGTCGATGGCAATGAATGCAACGGTATCGGCAATGAAGGAACGGTATCGTATCATATATGAAGATAGGCCACAGAAAACTGCAAACAGGCACAGCTATTTGTTCTGGCAAGATCAGACCACATCCAACAGCAGCAGCAGCAGGAACACAGGTTCAGTGGCAATTACCGTGTCAAACAGAGCGTTTGCGGTTTTTGAACCTCTGCGTGTTTGCTCTCATTGGCTGCAGCAACTTCTTACAATAATTCACTTTTCCTAGTTGATGACAATTTTCACCCGATGAAAAATCTAAGCTGCCAAAATTAGTATAAAATACTAGAAGTGAAAGGTCGAACTCAATTTGAATGGAAAATAAAACTTTGAGGAATAGGCTGCTAGAATATTATATTTCTGAAAATCTCTGGAAATGCTTGTATAGCTGAATAGCTGATTCAATACCATAAGTGATTAATAGTGTTTAACAGTGTGAAATATTCAACTCGTTTTCAAAATCTTGAAACATCAAACTCAATTCTGGTTAAATTCGATTTTGAAAAACGCTTTTGATAAATAGGTATAGTTTGCAAGAAAAATCATATTTAAGGAAATCATTCAAATCTTTAAAATCTGTTACAGTGTTTGTATAGTTGAATTGCTGGTTGAATGGCGGCTCAATGATAAAAAATGCAAAAGAACAATATTCAATAGAATATTCTATTGAAGATAGGATACTTCTGAGAAATGTGAATGTCAGAGGAGAAAATGGAATTAAGAGAAAATGCAGTATCTTTAAAGGCTAAAGATACTGGACTTATAACTGCATGATTAAAAGCTCTTGCAAATTCGTTTAGAAGGGTTGAGTAACACCGGAGTACCGACTAGGAAACATCTTGAGCAATTTTCTTACGTCGATTTCTCTCTCCTTATTTGCATATGTGAGACGTTGACAACTTTCTATTGAAAAAAGTGCCTTCAATAACTTGGAAAAAATTTTTCTACAAAGAACAACTTCATCTAGTTAGCCTAGTACGGTCAACCAAACATTCAGTTTCCTGCGAAGTAGGAAACTATTAATTCAAGTAGTAGTTCTAATTTGAGCAGTTCTATTAATTCAAACTTTTGGATTCGCCAGCAAAAAGAAACTCTGTTCTCTGCTCTAAAATCACTTCCCGGTGGTTCGGAACCCACCTAAAACTGTAGGTCCAATCACCATCATCCAATTCATTACCCGCACACAGGTCTCAGACCTTCTCTGAAAAAAACCTAAGAATTGCTTCTGATTGAAGTTTTTACCTGAATAATTTATTGAAGTGTCAAAGTATTGATAAATAAAGTCGTATGGAACTAATGATAGCAAAACTGATCGGTATGAATAACAGCGTAGTATGAAAAACTCACAGATGCTGGGAGTTTATTGAAGTGGATACGTACCTGCAAAAAATGAAAAAAAGTAATAAGTAAAAGTGACTGGAGTAGTATAGGAAACCTGCATTTTAAAACTTCAGAGTTTAATTGATAGAGGAAATCAGGAAATAAACAATAAATTAGTGGATTGATTCTTCAAATTATACTGTAGATATATATAAAAATTATCAAAAATACATGAAAATTGAAAATAACGAATCTAAGTTGACGATAGAGAATAGTTGCCTATTGAGGGAGCTCTAGTTCACAGAAAAAGAAGTCTGGGAAGGATTAAAGCTTGAAAAAAGTCCATCTGCAGGCTGAAAGAACGTTGGCTAGTAGAACTGATAATACACTCGTCGATCTATACCCTATTTACTGTTTACAGACGTTTTATGGGCTGCACTTGTTCAAGTTTATAGACGCATATATTATGTGAGGTAAGGGCTTCATGCAACTTGTTAAAAACATAGAACTAGAAGAGCATAGAAAGGAATACCCGAGGAACAGTTAAGTAACGTGGCTGTTATCTGGCTAGGCGAGAAGGCTAGCTGTGAAAAGTCGGCCCGGTTGTACGACTGGTGCTCTAGTGCTATATTATGCCGTTCGAGTGACTTGGACAACGCCGCTTCCTCTTTCCTTTCAACACACAGATATTTTGTGAGCTCTGAATAAATTAACGGTTCAGGCATTTAGTCCGTTATCGCGAGGACGTGTGCACGATCACAGGCTGCTCTTGTACTGCAGATGTAAGCGCGCATCTAGCCAGGTAATGAGGTCTTCGCGATGACGCAACGCTATAAACTCATAACAAGTTCAAGTTCACTTTTTTGCAGCGGGGTAGCGGAGACTCACGGAATCACCAACTTGTAGATTCCTCGTGGGCTTCTTGTCGTATGCTTGTTCTTACTTGATTTTAGTTCAAGTAGGGAAGTGATAGCCGTGAGCCGTAGCAGGTATCTGTTCAATCAGATAGAGATAAGCTGCGTTCTCCTGGGCACTCTTTGTAAGGGTGACCGATTAGATTGGCCTGCAAAAAGACACTGTTCTCTGCTGTAAAATCACTTCCCGGTGGTTCAGAACCCACCTAAAACTGTAGGTCCAGCTCATCAATCACCATCATCCAACTCATTAACGATACGTCTTATCACCTACGTGGGCTTCATCCTCAAAAAGAAAAATTGTACACAAAAATGAAGATGTTCCACTACACCGTACTTCAAAAATTTCTTGAATAACCATTTTTCAAATCATGGTAATTCCGATGCCGATTTTGGATGATATTTCCATTTGCTATATCGTCAGAACATTTCACGTTCACACAATAATAGAACTGAAAACTTGAAACATTAAAACTTCAATGATCAGTGTAGAACTGAAAACTCTTCATATTATACTTACTCTTCATCTGGTGTAAAGTGAAACTCACTTTGGGTCAGATCTGACATTACTAGTAGGAAAAAGTAGGCTCATAACTATTAATACCATAAAGAGTAGGTATTATAGACATTGTAACGCTAGGGCTAGATAAACCAGAAATTCGAGGACGGAAATCTTTAGCTTAGATACTTCAGATCTTTTTCTAGGTCTTCTCTTGATTTCAAGAGACAGTAAAAAACTGCAAGTGTAAATTTTTAAAAACCTTTCGAAATGGGCTAAAACTTTCAACTTCAATTTGACTCTGCGAAAACATTCATGATATATAATCTGGTGTTTTGTGAAGCTCAACATGTTTAGTAGAATTAGCAGTAAATTTACTACTGCATAAAAATCGAATTTTTGGTATGGAGTCACACTCGCAAAGTGTTATGAACAGAATGTTTACGTAAATACACCCATTTTTCATAAAAGGTGAAAACACTTGACCGTAGGATTTTCCGGTTGAGAACCTTCAATGATCCCAATTCGTGAGTTAAATCTTTGATATGATCAATTTCCATCTAAAGTTCATAATTAAAATTGATTGACAAATTAGTCGTTAAGTTGAGAAACTGGTTAATTTTTTGATATGGTCAATTTAATTTAATAGGGGAAAACCAAAACCTACCTCTACCATTTTATATACTTCGTAGCCGCGATGTTCAGAGGCTCAATAATTAAACGCTAAGACAAGTAAAAACTGGTTCAAAAGTGGATAAGCAAGGATCAGCTTGTTTGTACATTGCTTTGGATGCACAGCTACCAATCTACTGGTTCTACTAGACGCGTCTGTAGATTATCAGATTATCATAAATGTTTCCGCAGAGTCCATTAAAGTGGCAGGCAAGTTGCATTTAGAACTTTTACTTTTAACACATTACATCCATCCACTCTCAACAAATACATAGGGATTAATAAATCTCTAACAACGTTAATAAAACTCTCATCAAAAACCTTTACAAGAAACTAACACGAATGCTGATGAAATGTATGCCTAATGACATAAACTTTAATATTTATTAAATGAGTTTGAGTCAGCAGGATTAGAGGCTTGAGAAAAATTTATCTTGGGTAAAGATCAATTGGAGACATTGAGAAGATTTTGGATAACTGGGCAGCTCTGTTTTGCCTAATCAAGCAGAAATTCGGAACAAGGTAGTTGAAGGGAGAACTGGTCTTAAGGCTGAATAAATAAAGCTTTACTTGAACTGATGAAATACTTAGAGAAGCAATTTCAGTTATCAAATGTAGGACAATGATCGGAATATATTATTATTTTAAACGCACTTTTTTAGGATTAAATTTGAGCATTCATTAAGCACATTTGAGCACACATTGAATTTGACTGTAATATTCGATATAGTTCTCCCAGCTCGATAAGATTTCATATCATCTCTTACAACTTACAACGCTAACTAACATCACCTACCTTCTACCCACTAGGCTTTATAATAGTGAAGTTCAGGAGTGGCTTCATATTACATACAAGTACAGTTTCGAAACCATTATACAAAATCCATATTCTGATGCTGAAACAACTAACCTTTCAAAACAGCTAGCATGGCCACTGATTATATCGAATTAATCATTTTGAAACAATAGGCGTCCGACCATATTTATCAAGAGGCTTGGACACCTACAGCATGTTTGAATATCATCTATCATTTGCATTTCAGGTGAATTAATGTCTTGTTGGAAAATCAAGAACGTTATTCATGAATAATCTATAAATAGAAGTTATGTTCCTCCTAGTTTTGGGTGAAGATAGAGATGAGATAGAATTTGTGGATAATAATTAACTAATATTTTGTAAATTTTATTAATTTTGTATATTTTTTATTTGGGAATTTTCCCACTCTATTGACTTTGTAGTCTTCCTACAGCTTCGCCTAGGTATTAACATTCCCCCCCCCCCTCATTTTGATATATTTGTCATCTGTCCTAAAGTATCACGTACGAATACTATCATTACCCCTACAGATATCATTCTTATTTTCAATTAAATATTTGTCCTGTTCATGCTAACCCACGACCCAAAACATAAATGGTTGACAAACTTGATTTTTTGTTAGCTTTATTCAAAGCATTAAAATGATACAATTTGTAAGATCGTGTAATACATGGAAGAAAACACTCAAGAGTGAAATGATTCCGTAATTGCACAAACCGAGAACTTTAATTCCAAGCTAGAAGATATTTTTGCCAGGTACTTTGTTGTTGCTCGACAATTGCGTCAGCAGCTGGAGAAAAAATACTTCTTACTATGATGCTGTCTTAAGTAGTATAATTTGTTGTGTACCTTGGTCCGAGTTTGTATATATGAGTGCAAGGCAAGAGCGACTCTTGTCTCTATTCATTTCCTAGATTCATAGTCAAACAAGTTCAGTACAATAGTATCACAGGAGCATTACAGTCGTCCACTACTCCCACAGACTTAGTTTCGCAACATAGGCCTGTCTTGTATTGCAAGACTGTTCACTGCTTGTGGGAACAAAAAATAGTGCCACGTGGCCTAGTGGTGCTGGACGCCCATCGCCACTACCGCGCCTCAAAACAGTTAGAGCAATACTGCCCAATAGAACGCCCTATTTTCAAGAAATTAGCGATCAAATCTCTAAAAAAAATCGGACAGGATCTGGAGGAAGTGGGAAATTACTCTCATATAATCAAAAGCTATTGAATTATTACTATGGAATTCTCGCTTTGAAGGACGAAGCTACAACTACTATAATTGAAAATTTATTATTATTATTATTATTTAGACAATTAGGTCTATCATAATAATCAAACGCAGTGCGATTCACAAAAAGTGTGAAGCTAGGAAGACTCGGTTTTAAACGGCGAGGTGTGGAACTACCCGTGAGGGTCTCCCCACCAAAAAAAGCCATAATAATAATAATAATAATGTGATGAATTCACAATGTTTTGAACTTCACGCTCAGGTACACTCTTTTGTTGGCAGTTGCTAGGTACACTATTTTAAATTTTATGGAAACCATTTGAAATTTTGTATATAAATTTCTGTGAATTAGAATTAATTATTAACATTAATATTCGACTTGCTCTTAGTGTATTAAAATAAATAAATATAAACTAATGTAAATCAATATTATAAGTATATCCTGCACTTAATGAGAGATGTTTGATTTAGAAGGCTGGCTAGCTGTAGAATCACAAGAGGTGGCGTGATCTCCAGTTCTCGTTTTTTATTGGTTAAGTCAAGAAAAAATGTGAGTGTTTTGTTAAAACTTGCATCTCATCAGGTAGCGTCTTTTTTAGGAGGCTTGGCTCGGTTTTGGACTTCTTGATGACTTGAGCTTACAAAAGGGAAGACAAGCAATGAAGTGGAAATTAATTTTTTTTGATTGACGATGAGTTGAAGATATTAATTTTTTCATTTTGAAATGTAGAGTAATAATTACAGTTTGAACTTCCAGTTTTTTTATTTATCTTTTCAAGGGATTGAGTTTGGTTAGTCCTCTTAAATGTAATTGAACTAAATATCACCACCAATTTTTGGGTAAGTTTTTCAAGTTTCTAATGTCAGTAAATTATCAATTCCTATTGTGTCTTAGAATTGAATTCTGAGATAAATATGTCAGTAATGCAAAGATTTAACCTATAATTACTCTTTAGTTTAATTTCAAAGATTCTTATTTCTAAGAACACTTCAGGTTTCGTTTGAGAAATTCATTTGTCTAAGTTTCTCTGTGAAGGATCTAAAGGTTACCGTAGATGGACCATAAAATTTGTTTTTCTGTTAGTAATTACGAATGTAATGTTTTTACTTTTGAGAAAGCCTTTACTAGTTTGTTGTGGTTAAGTATTCTTGGCATAATACTAAAATTTCAGTAATAGGTGAACTCGATTTAAATAATTATAGAAGTTTGGACTTTTCTTTGGATAGGAATTAAATATGTAATATAAAAGATTAGATAGATGAGATAAACTATGAGTGTATTATTTCTGAAACGTTTTACAAGAAATAACTTGGGAAACAACTTGAACTTTTTGAAAGTAGCAGAGGTATCTCTACTTTTTATTGAATGATTTTGTAATCAAGAACTTTATGTCTCTTTAAAATCTGAGTTTTATGTCTTTAAAATCTGAGATAGAAAATCAAAATTTAATGAGAACGAATATTTGACCCATAGAGTATATTGCTGTATTCTTTTATTTTTGGTAAATTGTGAAATTGATTTTAGTTTGTAGTCAAGAGAGTAAAGAGCAAATTGTAGGACAAATTGATTAATTTCAGTGGTCCCAGTTGGAGGTACGAGTTCTGGATCAATTTGGCATCACTAATTACCAGTTAGAAATTTCAACCTGATTTGGGATTACCAGATGAATCCTTAAGTCTGCTAATGGAGGGCAGAGACAGGAATGTAGGTAACTGTAGGATGAGTGTTCTATGGACCAAATCAAGGTAACATAACAATAATTTCTAGAATTAGTGGGCCCACTCGTCGATAGTGCGATTGATTATATGGACTGACTTGAGGACACATTTGGGGGGGAAAATTTAATAGTCGAAAATACATCAAGAGAAAAGGTTTAGTAGTTAAAAGTTTAAAGTATGCAAGTGATGTTTGCCTCAGGAAGAATATTTATTAGTAACAAATTGTGACCTTTAATTATTTGATTGATATTATTTTATTGTGATCAATTTCTGTGATATTGTGTTGTATGGTTTTTTAATATGTTTGGTTTAGACAACGAACTAGCTTTATTTTGTTAAAAAAGAGTAATAAATCTGGAAGGTCATTACTGAAGCTGTGTTTAATTGTCTCTTCCGTTTCTTGTTGATTAGAGTGTTTGGTCAGTCAAGCAAACAGTAAAAATGCTGTTTGGGTGATTTGTTTTATGTTGTCCGTTCAAAATCCAAAATTTACAATTAAAATCAATAAAGGACGGCATAATAATAATAATAATATATTATAATATAATATAATAATGATAACAAATCAAAGCAACAATCGATTTTTGAGTCACAGAAACGACATCCTGAACTCTTTTTGAATTGAAGATTATGTTAAACATTTGAGCTAAATGGAACAGAAATTTCGAAGTAACATGAAATCAAATTTCAATTGAATATATAATGTCTACTAAGAGCAAAATAGATATGTAAGAAAATATTGAATGCCACATAAACCTAGTATGGCTAGGTAATTCTTAGAACAAATTCAAATAGATCCCTCTACATCTTGCATCCTCTCTACATTCTTCTCCACTATTTCTAATGCTGTCAAAAACTATACTTCTACACTGCGTCAGCGCTTTCATTTTAGATCTCCGAGTATTGGATAACAGAGTATTCTGGATAGCTGGAGAAGTTGATAATGGTCGTTGATTGGATTTCAACAATTGAAAAAACCTTGAAAATGATTAGTGTAGTGAAGTGATTAGTGATTGGTGCAGCATACAGTGATGTTTATGGAAACATACATCAAAACTTTCAAAAAACTAGTGAATTATATTGTCAATTTCGAGAGCTTTTCGAAAATTTGGGTTACGATGTAGAACAATAAGACTATTTAGGCCACTTAGTTGATAGTCGATAGTATGGGTGAAGTGGTTGAGCCCGCAGACAGAAGAACGATGTCAAAGCATACGAGTATTGTGGCAGAGCAGAGCACATTATGCGGGAGGTAATTGATAGGAAAGCGACACAAAGTTTGCAACAGCAAATGTATTAATGTTCTAGCGTGACCTCTCCTCATCCAACATGAGCGCGAGAAAGAAAATCCAGGTTTATTTTCCCACTTCAACCAATTGTGACGCTATTGACAACGACTGCTCCACTTCCTCATTGGATTGTACTCGACTGTTGAGTGGTGACAGTGACATTCTCAGGCCTTTGGAAAACACCATTACCACTTTGAGGCTACCAGCGATTTCTAAACTGAGACAATTTGCATTATCTTTATACGAATAAATTATATGGTGCGACCAGCGTGGAACAATAACTGGTTGGTCGATGAATGAACGTAATAATTCTAGTAGGCTGGTGTTACAACATTTCTAGCTGTGGATCAACCAGCTTAATCACAGTTTTTCTTGAAAACGAAAGACAAAATTGTGAATACATGAGTTTATGTAAGCTATGATCTATTCATGATGCAGATTAGATATAGTTCTGAACTCTAATGTCTGATGAAATTTACCTTCATCTTCAACACAACTTCTCAAGCACAGAACTTGTAGACTGTCGTCTCATAAGCTGTATCAGTGGAAGCATGTATTTGATAGCCTAATTTTGTTGTATGGTAAACCTTATAAATGGGAGAAAGGGCTCAAAAGAAGATCTAGAGTTATTCATAGTAATTTTGGTACGGTAAGGTTATCAAATACATTTTGTGATAAATACACAGATTGATTCAACATTTCTGTGTTGGAAATAATAGTTTAACAATAGGCTTGATACTTAACAAACCTGAGTCATCCCCCCACAGTGAAATTTAATTTATTCATTCATTCATTAGAGCTTAGCCTACGTCCGATTCCAAAATTAATGATATCAATCATCTGCCAGCAGGATATTTCTTTTTGTCGATTCAACATTGAGCGTTCGATTGATAATTATTATTGTTTTATTTCAGACAGAAGACTCGGAACCCATTCGCACATTCGCATAATTGATTCATCCGCATATGTGGTCTCATAAAGAAAAACTCGAGCCCTGACCTTCACGCTCGAATAAGTGAGTAAACTTTCTATTACTCCTAAACAAAACAGAAATTGGTTAGAGAAACAGAAATTACTTTTTCATTATCAAAATGTTCAAAAGTTTTAATTTAGAATCTATTCTGTAACCTATGGATCAATGCAATATATATAAGCCTAAGTTCAAAATGCGTAACTTATGTGGTTTTTCGATATAATTTTTTCCTCTTGTTCTGTAATGCAAGAAAAAATGGTTGTATTATTACTAGTTGAAAAGTTCATTATCTGTGGCTGTGATTTATAAGTTTTTACTATGAAGTGTTTATTGGATCTCTCATTTATTAACCTACATTCGATATTGCTCATCCATACAGAGTTACAGACATCTCCTCCACTAACTGCTGTACTAAGTAATAAGTTATATCTATTTTACTGCTTACAGATTAGGCATTGCACCTGCTCCAGCTTCATTTCACTTTTTTCTTGGTCCCACCAGACTTATTTTTCCGACTAGACGACACTGCAGGGATTGGATTGTCAACCTATCACCATCCATTCTTTGAACGTTATTTTACCATTTTCCTTTACACTGCATCATTCTTTTTAGGCCAGTTTCAATCCTACTCAATTCTTACCCAGTGTCACCCCGTGGTACCAAGAACGTATGATTTAAACGTATCTTACAATAATGGATGTTGGATATTGAAACTACAAAACAATAGAGTCATCATTAGTGAATTTGTGTCATAGTGGGGCCTACTCATGGCAACGTTCATAAGACTAGCAAGGCGGTCTAAAGCTTTCAGTAAATAATCACAAATTGCGAAAAATGCAAAAAGAACGAGTACTTCCACTGACCATTGGCGAACTCAGGGAAACTGACAAAGACCTATATCATGAATTAAAAAATGGCCAGCATACAATGTGAAACTCAAAAATCAATTTCCGAGTGACAAGAAAAGTCTGAAGGAAGAGATTTTCATGCTAGTATGAGACAATATCTGAACTGTAGGCCTATGTGGAGCCTGGAAACAGATGCCAATGAAGGAATGCAGCCGGTTCGATGACATTGTCGAATTGTGAGACAAGTGCCAAGATCCAGAGTTCGAAGTCCGCATTCAAAGTACGCTTACGCCTTCAGGGTAAAAATGTAATCACATGAATTGAATGAAGTCACACGGTGGCCGGTGAAGCCGATGACCGGACTAGCCGGTAGCAGCCGTAGCTACAACAAAGAGGCCTGCACATTGCGCAGATTGATTTTTCACGCGTTGCATACCGTGCTTTAGTGGCCAAAAGTCATGCATGAAAGACGGGGCTGGCCGATACTTGGCGTTTATTGCAAAGGCCACATCATTGCCTTCCGGGGGCCAGATCAACCAACGAACCAACCAACTCTTTTCTAACTTTGTAACGGCAGCAGCGTGCCTAATTGTTTGTCAGTTCTCACTCAGTTCAATCTTAGAACCTCAAAATCCTGTATCATCAAATTCGTTCTCAATATTCAATCGGCAAGGTTCACAGTCAAGCAGCAGATATTTCAACGAAGCCGATTTCTTATTTGATTAACAGTACTAGACAAACAGAACAATTCTACAAATCAAACAAGATAGTAAATGGAGAAACATTAAGGTATGTACAGAAAAAAAAACAAATATTTGAAAATAAATATGCAACAATAACTGCCAGTAGTCCTGAAGGTCGGAAATAATATTGAAGGGACTTTACGGATAGATTTTTCCCTTTTTTTGGCTGATGAAGCTCACATTAGAGTGAACTTGTGCGTGATTAATGAAGTGGTTGATTATACAAAATATGCCAGGCTGAACGGGAATCGAAACCTGACGGCAGTAGTAAAGACTATTCAAAGCTCCCACAAAAAAAAAAATATATATATATATTACATGATCATAATGATTATGGTTATTTGAGCAAATTTCAAAATTGTCCAGATGATTTGTATGTTAATGAATACTCCTAATCGGAGACAAACTTTTCATTTTCAACAGAAGATGGTTTTAAATGAATAGGAATATTATTATTCAGCACAGCACAATTATCATTAACATACGGTGTTCTTGTTTTGGTATTACTTTGAAAAGTTTGAGATTATTATCCTTTCCTATTTTGGAGTGGGAAGACTTTTTCCATTTATAAGAAAGCTACGATATTTATTGTTAGAAGGCTTTCAAGGCTACGATATTTTCTAGGTGAATGCTAATCAAGTTTCCAGTTGCCTTCCTTCATGGGAAAAAGACTAAACGAAGGATCATAGAATCATTGTAATGATAAATTGAAGAGATAAAAACAATCATTAATCTGCAGCATACTTCCAACTCAAATCATTTGTTGTCAATGTCAAAAAAACAAAAAATGTATGGGACATAGTATCAAGAATTGATCCTACTGCTAATAGAATTAAATTCTACAGTCTTCTAGTGGATTGCATGTAGATTGTTTGTGTGGTCCCAGAGAGCATATTTTTCTCCACACTACGCACACGAGAAGTGAGGTAGGTTGCGATCGCTTTCCTCACTGAGCTAACAGAGTTATATCAGTATACCAAGCCACCGAAAAAAATTCTGAAGCTCTATGCTCAACAGTCCACTCCCATCACTCCACTATACAGGGTCTACTACAGAGCATATTATAGTCGACTACAAATAGTTTATTATGAACATCTAATTAGGCATGTATGAATTTATAAGTCATCTTCTTAGCAATGAACAAAATTTTCAAAAATTGAAAATAAATCTGAATAATCTTGATTAAAAATATATTCTTCAGGGAGAGATCAATAGATCTGAGATTGAATAAGATCAATAGTAAGTGATCGAAACCTTTGAGAACAGAGAACAGACCTTTATGAGGAAGGAAACACGGTGTAACAAAATACCCAGGATACAGCACAATTAACTGAGCAGAGAACCTAATGCTCTCTTCCTGCTCTTGAAAGTAACGGTCATGCGTAAAACTAAAGAAGACTAACTAGAGGAATAAATGTTAATTGGGAGAAACAAATTTGAAGTATAGAAGTAAAGAATGGGTGAACCAGAATTAAGTGTATTGTTGTACAACCTCGACCGTTACTTTGTTTGATCGTGAATTTTTACGAAACAAACAAACTTAGATGAAATCTATTGTACAAGAAAATTACATTCATTACAATTTAAGATAGTCTCTACAAGTAGTGCATCCTTTCAGATAGAGTAACTGTGAAATAACGGGGCACTGGGCTAGCAATGAGCTGACAATCTAAGGTGAAGGATACGCTCTTCAGAAAAAAGTATCGGAACAATACCACTGGTGTCACGACTTTTAAATACATACATACATTCACTTTGTTCGTACACTTGATGCAGTTGTCAGGAGTAGTAAGTTTTATGAACAGCTACATAGTAGATATCTAGCATATATACATTTAATTTCAAATTCTCAATTGAAATGGGTTGATATTAGTAGTTGTAATAGAACAGTTTTCCTTTTCGAAGACTAAGTTACAGAGTTATAAGAATTGAAACTTACAGAATGGTAGTCTATTATGTCTATTTTGATTACTATATTCCAAACGATTTTGGAATTTATAAATTTTGCATATAAGTACCGTATTTAAAAACAAAATTATCAACATCACATAGATACTATAGTAAATGCTATTTTTATAGTGCAAGATCTCATTTGTATGATCTTGATGATATTAACTTTGGTGAGGACAATCTACGTGATACAATTACTTAGATAGATAGATAGAGAGAGAGAGAGAGAGAGAGAGGTTTTTTCAAGTATCCTTTGAAATAAGGAAATCCTTTGAATTATAAGGAAAACGAGCATTATACTTTGCAAACAATTATGCTAGAGAACTGTAAGAACTTTGAGTCCACTCAATAAATGAATCACTAGCAATATTTAATTTTCTTAATGTTCAGCTTTTAATCATTGTCGTATATTTTTAGAAAGATGGTCATTCAAGTGAGAATTATATTCAGTTCTGTTTCTGTTATGCCGACAATAGAAAACCTGCGTCACGCACGCTAAATTTTAATTTTCAATGAATAAAAAAAATATATAAAACTACAAAAATACAAGGAGTTTGAAAATCCTGTTGAAGTATTCTGCTTATTGAGTGAAGGAAATTTTGATCCTGTTCTGATTGAACGCACCATGAAATTTTGTTGATTTTGTTCCAACATGACGATTGCACAGATCTGTTGACAAATCCAACATTGAACTATGATACTAAGTGAGTCTGTCAGGTCATGGGTTACGGCTAACAGCATCCGTGAACGAGCTAGATGACTATGAATTTCACTGAGGAGTGAGCAGTTTTACCACACCCATATCGCGAAAGAAGCATTGCACAACTGATCTCTGACCTATCGACAGTCGAGCAACCTAAAAATATCAGCTTTCCAACTGGAGTAGACACTTTTTATATTATAGCTACCCTATTTGGTTAATTACTAACTAATCATGGCCAGAGCAAGAAAAGTGATTCTAGGTTAAAATACCTAAATTTTGGAACCCAAATCTGGACAAGATATCTGAAATCTTACAGGGAATAGTAAACTCTTCTCGCGCTAAAAATACAGTGCGAGTGGAACTGAATATTTTGCATTTACACATGAGTAATGAAATCCCCTTCAAACGAATGCATACATTGGAATAGAGCGCTCCCGTAGACTCGCTCTAGCTACAATAGAACAGACTCGCTATAGATCTAGATTGCTCTACGAGAGCGCTTTATGCTCACTAAAAGAGCTATGGGGCTACAAGTAGAGCTTAAGTCTAAACTGTTGTAGCAAAGAGTGTAGCTTGCACGTTGCCTACAAGAGCGCTCTATGGCAATAAGTTGAGACCAGCAATAGGCTTGAATACAATTTTTCTGAGCCCATACCAGACAACAAGGCTACAAATCTACAATTTTTAATGAACCTTTCTCAAACATTGACTATTATTCACAATTATTTTTTTTAATTGACAAGGTGAGGCTCAAAATCTTTAGATAATATTACATTACTTTACTTATGTAAATTTACAACTTTCTGGTTAGATTGATTAAAAACAATATTACAGTATAATTACAGAGATTGTAGAAGGTGATTGCTGAATTTGTTACGGAAGTATGAATTACGGCCTTGCTGGTAAAGAAAATGCATTTAGATGAAACGGCCAAGTTTGGGAAAATTCGTTCAGTCTTGAAAAACATTACCTTGTTTCAAGAGAGAACAAGAGCTCTTTGATATAAAATACACTTTATCTACGACCATGTCATAATGTATACATTACAGTTTCACAATTGATGCCAAAACAGCTGTCTTTTCGAAATGCTTTTTGAAACCCGTTGCATAATGAGCTCATTATAGTACAGGTTCTACATTATAACACGGGTTCTGGACCAATCAGAAGCATTTTTGATGGAATCAATATCGTAGTTCAATATTGTGAAACTATCAGCTGATTTGATCAAACTGCTACACCAGCTGCTTTAACCTAACAATCTACTATAACTTCTCGTATTTGAGATGAGAGGTTAGGTATCTCTGACAGTCACAGGTAAAATGAAATTGTTTTAATTAAATGTATACTAGTGGTCGTAGATAAAATAGTGTATGCAACGATTTTATTTGGCCATTAAAGCACTCGTGAGATATTTATAATACTCGCATTCGCTCGTGTTATAACTTACATCTAAATCGTTGCATAAGCTACTATTATGACCGCAAGGAATATTTCAAGAGAAAAGTTAATAACTTTTTATGAAACCCAGATCCCTGGCTCACTTTCCTGAAGTTCTGTCACGTGCCCATGTCCCATGTCATGAACCTGTGACCAGCGACAGTGGAGTTTAAACAAAGTCGACTACTCTTTACAAATGGTAATGAACTGAATTCATTTCATCCCGAACCTGAAAGGCTCAACGAGCTGGAACCTTGCAGTCACCCGTGTTTACACAGAAGTTCGCAAGTAGAAAAAAGACTTTTCAGATTGATGATCGGCCACCGGAAAAAAGCGATAACAACGACCTCTGTGTATACTTTTCTTGACAGTAGAAGAAAAAAGCGCGTCTCATGGCAAAGAAGAGAAACGATGAACGAACGTGATGCCAGTGGAATTCCATTACAGAATAAACAAAGTGGTATAAAAAGAAGTGGAAATAAGACGAAAAAAGGGAGTGACCGAGCGTGTCATTGGGAGGAAGGAACCAAGGCGCAAAGGTGCTCGACGAAGGAAAAGGGAGGAGGCAGGAGTGCTGAAGGTGATGAGGTGCATCTTCAATAGACATCGAAATTTCAGCCAACGCAGGAATTCACCGATCATGTGACATAATGAACTTACCTCGCCAAACTCCTACTACACAACTTGGCACATATTGTTCACGCCTCGGTTAATAACACTATTATGATGCCACAGAAATTTTTCTTCTATTTTAGAGCTGATACCCGTAACATCAAAATAAAATTAAGCAATAAAACCAATGACTTATCTAAAAAGAGTCTGAGCCAACCTTATTGATAAAAATATAGGCTTAATCAAAATAGACCGTACTGCCAAAAAATTAAAACAAATTTTATTTCCTCTAAGATTTGGTGGTTGATAAGTTTTGAAATAATATTAGTATGTTGATAAAATCGCAATTGCCAAATAAGCAAAAAATAACAAAATTCAAAATTAGCTTCAATAACAAGGACGTATTGCTGCAAAACTTCGAAGCCAAACCAAAGAAATATAAACAGAAATAAATATAGATGTAGAGTAGAACCCCAATTATTAACTTAAGCGATTTCAAAACTATAACAATCTAATATCAAAACTGACACTGTATTTCCATTAAAATATTATTTTCACTCACTTATACTGGAGATGCTGGAGGGATGCATTTCACTTCTGAAGAGAAGCTCCATCAGTCTCAGCCTTCAGAAGTGAAATGCATTCCTCCAGCATAAGTGAGTGAAAATAATATTTTAATAGAAATAAAGTGTCAGTTTTGATATTAGATTGTTCATAAAGTATTTCGTGATGGAAAACATCACTGACAAAAGTATAAGTTGCCTATTGTGTTAATTTCATCAAATTAAGGTGCAGAATGTAGTAAAATTCTGTTTACTGTTTTAATTCTATCAATAAAATTCAGTTTTGTTCTATGTACTCCAAAGGACAAAATACACATAGTTTTTGCTGCATACTCAAACTGCATCCAATTTTTGTAATATCTGAATAGACCTGATCCCCAATTGATTTGGAAAATCACAAAAGAAGACAAACTAGCAGAATTTAAAAATTCTTCAGTACAAGACTATCGGTCGGTTGCACGAAAGCCAATTAAATAAGGAGTTAACTGTCAGTTAACTAACTGTCGTAAGTGTAACAGCTTTATTTCTGTTACACAAAGATCCATTAGTTATTTTTCGTTAACCAAATGGGCACAATCTGGCAACACTGTAATTTGATCAACAACTGATTTTGAAGTTGAGAAAAAGGCGAATTAGAATCATTTCATTATAAATTATTTGAATCATTATTCAACTATCTCAATGTTATTATATTCTTGATAATTTTATTAATTTTGAAAGGTCTTTAACACCTACAACCTAATTTGCAGTTCCGTGTTCTGGTACAATGAACATAACCTATAAAATGTAACTTAACGGGAGTTCGTGAAATTTAATTCTCAGTGAACGGGCGGTTAAGTATCCTTCTCTTTTCTCTTTTTTCGGAGGATGAAGTCCACATAGGTCTAAGACCTGTGCGTGGGTTAATGAATTGGACCTTTTAGGTGGGTTCCGAGCCACCGGGAAGTGATTTTACAGCAGAGAACAAAGTCTTTTTTGCTTGTCAATGCAATCGGTCACCCTTACAGAGAGCACTCAGGAGTTTCGTAGCTTATCTCTGATTGAACAGATACCTACTACGGCACTCGGCTATCACTTCCTATACGCCGGTTAGCCTAATCTGCGTTATCGCTTGTAATTGCGATTTGTGCAACTAAATTTTCTCAATTAAGTTTATTCTCCGTAGAATGACGTCATTCTACGGGGATTAAATAATTGGCTTTTGTGCATCCGGCCGTATGGATATTAAAACCAAGAGATAGCGGGTTTTTATTTTTGTAATAGATAGGTGAATTGAAATGACCGCATAGCTAATTGCCAACAATTTTATTCCTCAAATAGCAAAATTGAACGATGATACGAGATAAAATGATGAACAGTTTTCCATAATTTACTTGGGAAGACAGGAAGTTCTTGGAGGAGCAGTGGAAACGTAACCTCCCAAATCAATTTGCAAGTGATTCTTTTGTAATGTGAAATAAAATCTAATAAGACTTGAGAAACAGTATTAGGATTAGCTACGTATTCTTTCCTAGTCAATCCGGATAGAAGTGATTGTATGAGACGGCCTAGGTCTACAGGATATCCAATTTGGTTTTTTTTTCAACTCGTAGCGAACACAAAATCAATTTCTGGAAGCTGAAAGAGAATCAATCCAATTGTGCGAGGTTTTTCACCAGACAAAGTTGGTTAGTGCGCTAAAAGAAAAAAAGCAGCTTTCCAGACAACTACATCGTTGAAAGAACTGAACTAAATCAAGGCGACGAGAACGTAATCAGTAGAAAGGTTGATTAGGACATTGACCCGGTTGATAAACGGTCAATGTCACTACCCGTCCTAATCGTTTTGCATTTCACAGGAAACATTATTTGTGAATTTCATTCAACAAAAGAGAAGTAACGCGTCAACTCCTGCTCATGGGTGGGTTCAAAAAATGTCCAGGAAAATACTTTTCTAGAAACTTTCTCACAAGTCACATTATTATTATTTTAATGAAATTGATGATAAATGTTGGTCAACTCAAAAAGCACGGCTGATTTGGAATGTGTTTTCTTTTGTACTTAATTACAGAATACGTAGCTTGTGCCCATTAAGGGTACGATGCTTGATATATTCTGCTATTGTACATTCTAGGTTGCAATAAGGGATAGAATGCTGGGGAAGAACTTATATTACATCATTAAAACCAGCAATAGTTAGTCAAAAATACGTTATCCGTTCAATTACATTTAGAGCACAACGTGAACCGTCAATTTAGGCAGCTGAGAATCTTGCCCTTGATATATTTGTATGTTTACGAGGTGCTTAAAATATTTTTTATTCGAAGTGGCGATTTAAACGTCAATAATGATAAGAGAATCCTGAAAAATATACCTGATAGATTAATTCCAAGGCCAAGGGAAACATCTTTTAAGAATTTCTATTCATTTTTAGGCCCTAAATTTTAGGGCCTTGCCGATTCAGATTAGAGTACTGAAAAGAATGTCTCTGTTCATGAAAAGTGTAAGAGATTTTTTATCCAATTGTAATGATGTTGAATCACTCTTCAAAACCTCAAGTTGAATGAAATTGTATTTTCTTTAATGTGAGATAGTTTTTTGATTTAGAAGGATATAGTGTATTTTTTGCTTATATAGATATTTAACCTAAATGTATTATTTTTACGGTAGGCTAATCGCGGCGCAAATCGGCCGAATGGTCATCTCTGTTATTGTTCAAATTTTACTTGATGGTTAACCCAAAACAGGTACTAAACCTTAGGGTAACCTAATTTTTCGTTTTTTGTCTATTTTGAATGTAAATGTCATATATTATAGCCTATATGTGTAATTTTGAAAATGGTGTGTTTGTTTATTTTTATGTATAGCCTATGATTATATGATAGTGTAAATGCGAAAAATAAAGTATTTTGATTTGATTTTCTAAATGTTGAATATCTTTTGACTCAGAAGTGTGGGCCTGTTTCTGTGTTCATCCTATATCAAAATACAAACTTAGATATCCATATCAAACTACAAATAAGAAATTATTAATGACACTATAAGGTTATTATGGAAAAGCCATCAGGATGACCCGTTATATTGATGCTAGTACAGTATTTAGGAACAAGTTACTGACTGAGAAATGATATTTTTTGGAAATTTATGGCAAACTGTATTCACATCAAAGCATTTGCACATATAGTTCATTAATAGTAGAACCAAAAAGTAACAATCTCTTATATTTAATTCAATTTGAAGGGTAGCTGTAGTAAATTTAAAAGCCAAAGTTTTACCCATTACTCACAATTCAAGTTTAGCACTTCTAAACTTACTAAATCCATGTTCTACATACATTTCCTCCTAAAACGTTTATTATAGAGTTCTGATTCTAGAAACGATTGATCATAGTTCAGAATTTTCCCAGTTCCTTCATGATAAGTTCACAATATTCTTCTATAAAATATTATCTCTTTACATTCAGATATACAAATAAAAAATTAAAATAATGTAAGGTAGAAGTAAATAAAAATAAAAAATGAAAATAAAAATAACAAGTTTTAAAAATAAAAATTGTATCATAAAATAACAGTTGTACTCCACACTTTCAAGGAGTTTCAGTTCCAATAGACTTTGGTAACACTTTATGGAATTATAAGATAAAAAATATGCAGGGATAATGTTTCTCTAGGCAAAAGGTCATTTATGATTCTCCTTATGAATCTTTAGCAATTCTATCAGCTCTTTCAATCCAACATTAAAGATTTTATCGGTTCTATGATAAAGAGCAATTCAGTTTTCCGTTCAAGTGATGAGATTCAACAAGCAATTACAGTATACAATTTTCTCAGCTGAGCTTATAATATTATTTCTTTATGTACACTGAAATATTCATTTTTCAGGTAACTGAAGATTTTGACTGTTAGATTAGCGCTATTATCGATCATCCAACAATATTAATTAATTTTTAGTCTGTTCAAGAATAGTATTTACTTGTATTAAATCAATATATGGCACGTCCTGAAAAACCTTCTGGTTTCGGAGGACCTTTGTTGTAATGATGCTGTAAATAAATTGATTGATTGATTGACATAAAATGACTGTGAAGTTTGACGACTTGGAATTTAATGGGTGTGATGCATAACGTTAAGCAGGTATAGGACTGTTTATTTGTTATAAAGACAATTTAGGCCTACATAAATAGGTTAATCGAAACAGCCAAGCTCTGCTGGAAATAACAGAAAATGAGAAAGGTCGATAATATAGCACGGGAATTTCAAATGGTTGTCCACATACAAAGCTGGGAGGTATAATAAAGTGTACTAAGCACATGTCGGCGAAGATGATGGTGGATAGATGGTAATCAGGTGGTTGGCGGCGGCACGAGCAGCCTGTTGGCCTGGCCACAAGAGTTGAGTGACCCACTGATAGATAGGAAGAGGGAATGAAGAGAGGAAGCATCTCGTACGGTGGGTGACTGGGACAACGGTTCTCCTCGCAAAGCAACCAAGACAGGAACATGAGAATGTATGGCTGGAGAAAGAATTGTGCTATGAAATGGAAAGATTAGACAAAGATGGAGAAGACCTGTTTAAACCGGGATTCAAATATTGACGGTGCCCTGGCTTCTAATATAAAACGTATTAAAACTAACTTATGGCAAAAGGAGATTCCTGTCCACCTTGAATTTTGGACTGCTTTAAATTCCATGTTGTTCGCCGCCCCGAAAGTAATCATTCCAAAGTGAAAGGTTACCCCACTTAGATGCATGGGAGCATATATGCATAGTTATCTGGACCCAAAAATGATTAGGAGTTGAATTCTAGCTTGGAGGCTTAAAATGCCTTTGACTTTGAGATATTATATAGAAATCCTGATGCTATTTTGAGAAGAACTAATGAATGCATAAGGAAATGGATCGACATAACTCTTGAGTTTATAACTTTATAACAAAACATATAAAACTCATACAAAACTCGAGGTAAGGATTCAGCTTTGTTCCAGTACCCAGTTCACAGGCTGACTCTTCTTGAAAGGGGACCATATTATTCGGGGCTTAAGTGTTTCAATTGTCTTCCAGAGGGGATCAGATTGTGTAGTAGTTATAGGCTATTTTTATCAGTGATTACCAAGACGCTGGTAGAGGTATGTCCTTATACCATTGAGGAGTGTTACAATGCATTTACAGGACGCCAGTTTTGAACATAATAATTGACATGTTACATGCCACTTGAGCTCTGCTCAAATTGTGTGGCTCTACGTAACTAATAATAATAATAATAATAATAAATAATAATAACTCGACTCATTTATGATTAATGGGAATAGAATCATCAAATCCATTCCAGACTTGTTATAAAAAGAATTAAGTAGCTTTTCAAGGTTGAAGTTACAATTATCAAAATATATGCGGGGAAAAGTGCGCATCTCATTGAATTTTGCATCCTAAAATGCTGTACAAATCAAAATCAAAAAGATTCATGCAATTTTTTAAAGAGGCTGCTGTAATACTGGGATTGATTCTTTATAATAATCCTTATTTCTAATACTATGGTTGATTCCACACCACTCATCCATGAGCTTTCCATACTGATATCAGTACACCAGATTGAATTAAAAGGAGTAGTGGTAGCAGTAATTCTAAGATCTGGAATAAAGTTATACAAATAATGCATCTGATTCAGACTGAAACTTTCAGCAGTATTTTTTATACAAATTTGATAGCAATAAATTATTTACAGTATCACAAAGTACCAAGTGGGTCTACCTTGTCAATACTAGGAACCTTGAAATTGAGTTATTCTAAATAGATATTTCACAAATTACTCAATGTCAGCCGGAGCTAAACGTAGTCAGATACAATCTTGCAAAACTAAGTGGAACCAAGTGAGCAGAAAACCTTGCATTTTGAAGCTGGAACCCTATTTCCCAATGTTTTGCTGGCCAGAGAAATAATTATGTATTTATTACTATTCATTGGACTAGAAAACACAATAGTCATGGAAAGATTTTTTAGTTCCACTAAACGTTCCAATTACATTATATTGAATCATATCCATAACAAATACTATGTCACAATCACTCAAATTCTCTTTACAAATCAGAGTAAATATATTTTGATAAAAACGGTTTATATTAATGTTAATGGCTAATTCTTGTTAATGTTGAAACGCAGTTTATTGATGAGAGGATTTCTTAAATACTTGATCCTAATAAAATGTATTTTTATTGATTTCCCTATAACTTCACTATTAATATTAATAGAAATAACGAAATCATACCTTGCTATAGTTGATAAATTATTTTTAACTCACTCAGCCGACATTCTAATATTGTTGAATGAAGTGTGCGATTAACTTCGACAATATTAGAAACTCTAAATTATCACATTTTAGATCTTAAACTGTTCATATTGACAAATATAACTAATATTGTTAGCATTAGGAAGAAATTATACATTATTATGTTGAAGATTTGCATTTAATGATAAAACAGAAATATTAAAAGTCACGACCATTGTCAGTTGATAAAACACTTTTTCATTATCGATAAAACATACTATTAAAGGAGGTAGCATAGACAAAATTGTTCAATAAAGAGCAACCGAAATTGTCCAACACTATATTGATGTAAGCTAGATAGAAGTGAGAACCTCACAATAATATAATTATGTTACGGGTTCTATCACTAAAATAATGCTGGCAACACTTGAAAGTAACACTCGAACTTTATTTACACATCACGTACTAATCAGTAGTCTTTATAATAATTTAGCTTCAAACAAGAAAAAGATTGTGATTCATACATTCGTTTATACTCCATACACAATACTTAATGACGTGATTCATGTATTTGTGACACTAATATTATTTGTTCATGTAAATTAATATTCTTTAAAAACATAAATTACCCGTACTATCATTGATAAATAGGTTGAACATTTCATTCCATTTACTAACGAATCATCGAGAATTTGACATTTAGCAAACTGACTTTTCAGATGAAAACAGTTCATTATTCACCTACAACGTGCAGCATCCCTGATCTCCTTCCCCATTGTCCGTTAGACTCATAAGCCGTCACTGGGCAAACGAACCATCCAGCCAGGATAAATACACCTCATCATTATTATTTGATGACTGCACTGACCAGTTCCAAGACGAAGCCAAGCGTCTGAAATGCCTAACTGTACGCGCATATGGTTGAGATAAACATCTGATAATCAAGTTCCACGCACGAGTTTACGCAATGTGATTCACTCCAGAGAAATTAGGAAATTCGGAGAACGGTGATGAAAGTTGAAATTTCATTCTCACGATATGATTTCTTACAATTCTGAAATGTATCCTATTAAATATTCAGATAAAACGATCAAACTTACACAACAAAGAATGAAATGGATAGGACGTAATAAGAAAATGCAATGATAATTCTATTAAATAAGTATTTTATACTTCGTAATCAGCAATTCGAACCTGATGAAACTTTTCTACACAGGAAGAACAATTCAGTAGAATAATGATTAAAATTAAAAATTGTTTCGTTAAGAAATAAATAGGTGGACAGTAATGTACGGTAAGAAAGATCTTTAGAAAGAAATGAATTTTCTTCAAAGATCTTTCTTTAACCGTACCTTACTGTGCACTTATTTATTTATCAACAAATTTGTGGGGAAAACAAATAAACAACTTTTTCAAAATATTATCTGACGTTTGTTTCACCTTTAATCGTGTAGTTATTTTATAATATTATTTTTAATGTAGCTAGAACTACTGAGGGGATATAGCCTATTTATAGGCCAAAGCTGAATTGAATCCTACATTATAATCGATATTTACATTGATGATAGGTTTTAAACCAAGGTAAACAGTAAGGGATCTAGCCACCAAGATATATTTAGATGTAAAAATTATTAAAACGATCTTAGAAAAATGGAACGAGATGCAGAATCAAATAACATCACATTATTCGATAATACGTCAAAAAAATAATCAAAATTGCAAGACATCGATAATGTGATGCAAAATATCTTATACTCATATTTTAGAGTGGCTGTAGCCTAGTGGGTTAGCGCTGGCTTGCTGGAAGGTTTCGGGTTCGATCCCCGTCTAACCGAAAGATTTTTCCGGAGGCCACTCCCGCTTTTTGGAAGATACGTTAAGCCTGTCGGTCCCGGCTGCCTAAAAAGCAGTCGTTAAGTCACGTCAGAGGCCCTGAGCTTGTTCAGGTGCGACCTGATAACTCTGACTCCAGACCTGCGCCAGCCAGGTCACAAGATATTATTATTGCATATTTCTCATTTGAATATAAATATGCTTAATATAGTTTATTTTTCTTTTCAGAATAATGGGAGCGGAGCTGTTGGGCAGGGCAAGGCTGCTGTTGTGGTGGTGTTTGGCGGCACTATGGCTGGGCAGGATGGGCGGCGGCGCGAGCGCGCAGTGCCCCTGGGGACGGGAAATAGCTGAGCTGCAGTCATCCTGCATCTGTGCCTACAACCTCGGCCAAATGCTTTCCGTGCAGTGTGACATGGTCGACTTTCCAGAACTGATGAAGGCATTGGATGAGTATGCTAGCACCCTCCACATAGACCTCCTCTACATCAACAACAGTTCAATCAAGGCATTAAATGACGCCATGTTCGCCAATCTGAAGCTCAACAATCTGCAGATGTCTGGTTGTAAAATAAAGACTGTAGCGAAGAAAGCATTCCAAGGCTTGGAAGCCACACTAAGAAACTTGAACCTCCAAGACAACGAATTAGACCAAATTCCAATTGAAAGCATACAAACACTCACCAATTTAAGCCTTCTGGACTTGTCAAGGAACCGAATAACCAAAGTACCAGATGGCGCTTTTGCCTCGCTCAACAATCTTTCAACACTCAAATTATCAGACAACAATATAACAATATCAACAGATGCGTTCCGCGGTTTGGAAGGCTCATTAAAGAACCTGAACCTCAAGGGAACGAAACAAATAGTAATTCCAGAAGCAGTGCGCAATCTCCGCACCCTCGCCTTTTTGGATTTAGCTCAGAATGGACTGCGGGAGTTGCCCGGACCCGGTGGTGTTAATATATTCGAGGGCCTCCACTCCCTCACTGCGCTCAATTTGGAGAGGAATGTCATACAAACCGTCACAGATGACACTTTCCATGGAATTCGGAATACACTAAGCTCACTCAGTCTTCTAAACAACTTGTTGACTGATTTTCCAGTGGCGGCAGTCAGTGAGCTGTCTGAGTTGAGGGTGAGTATCACATTATTTTGAATTGCATTTGCATCTAAATTTAATAAATCAAAGTTCAGCATTATTTTATGAAATATGCAGCGTTGTACATAGAAATGATGAATACAGAATAATATTGTCATTATGGATGATAAAAGTAATGTTGAACAACATATTTTCTAATTTCAAGACTTGAGAGATAGGTAGTATATTATATTTCCAACATTGAAATTCAATAAAACTATGATGCACGATGTAAAGACAGTATTCTCACAATATGAAATTTTCACATTACTTTCAATGCTTAAAAGCTTAAATTACTGTACTGCATCTCAAAATAGCGTATGTTGGGTTACCCATACCCCTTCGAGCGGAGGTCGGTGGCCAATCATATATCTATCTATTTATCTACTTTCAATGAATACGGTTTTAGAAATTAGGATATTCAGATTTAAAATGAGAATAAAGAATAGAACAACCAGAAATTTTGATTTCAGTAGTGAATCTGGTATTTGTGATTAAAATATTTCTAAATAGACATTATTAGAATAACCATGGACATTTTACTCAGTAGACTACTTAACAAGAACAAGAGAGTTTTATTAGTACTAGAGAGCAGAGAAGTCAAATAGGTTTGATTAAATCCTAAATGGATTAAGTATTTAATGATTTCTCATGAAATGAATTATTATTGAACTAGACAATTAAAACTTTTCAAGTTTCACACCAAACACCCAAACTTACAACTTTCGAGCTCAACCAAATTACCACATTAATAGAACTGACTTAACCGTATGCCGTAGACAATTAACGTACATCAGCAATAAATTGATTAACCTAGTACCCGAACACATAATTTCAAGTAGGCCTAAAATTTCCTAAACTTCAAATTAGGTTAATTCAACTCATAAGGAGCTTGTCTTGGTTTTTATGGCTCTGATCTCGCGGTTCCTTTTTCAGAGTAATTGTGACTGACAATACATATCAAAATACTGGCAATGATACTGTTTCGTAATTTATTATTTTTTTAAATTTTAATTTACATCATTTACTTCCAATTATTAATGTATCTATTCGGTTTCATAGTTAAGAATATCAATTTATCTATATTATATATTTTTTTATTTAGATATATTTTATTTTCTATATTAGGCCTACATCTTATTTCAATTATTTATATTAATTAGTTTGTTTTTTATATCAAATGTTGTACGATTTTGAACTTACTGCAAGCGAACAAGTTCGCTTATGCCAGTAGTGCCACAATATGTGAATGTAACATCTATGAAATGTATATATTGTATTGTTTTTTATGGCAAATAAATCATTCATTCAATTACCAAATCATCCATTAGAAAAATAGTTGAATGGATGAAATCAATAAATGTCTTTCACCTCATGCACAATTAATTAATCTGCTTATCAAATACATCATCAAATAGCTATAGACATACTTTTTACTTTGGTTTAACTTTAAGATACTTTCTACTGCCAGCACATTCCATAATGACAGTAAAACACTTTCCTTGCCTAAAATTCTTACTACTAAGTTTTCGATAAATTGATTGCATGTAAATTTTTAATTGTACTTAGTTGTATATTGATGCTCGTTGCCAGCACACAAACCTTTGGTTTTACGGGCAACACCGTTACGGTTATTTAAGAAGAAGATATTTTATTTCATGTATTTATCAACATTAAGTATATTTTTTCTACTGTTTTTGTTTGAAAATTATTATGTATTATGGCAAATAAATTTGATTTGATTTGAAGTGTGTCCAAAATTATGTTAAAAAGCATTTGAAATTTGAAGTGCAGTGAAAACAATTTTTAGGAGTGGTCTACCAACGATAAAAATAGTCTTTTAATTTCATCTGTTTCTTCCGTTATTAAAATTTACTGTATTTATAAATGAACAGACAAAATATAGTATATAGACAGCCGTAGTCGGTTGGAGCGTTATCTCTGATTGTGGCTGAACGCTACTCCTGCGGTCACGGGCTCGTTTTCTGTTTATACTGGCATATTTGTGTCATCATTCACTTCACTAACCAAGCATAAGTCTCAGACTGGTAAGGGCATTATCAGCAAAAAATGTAAATTTGGCAAATCTGGTCATAAGATGAGAAGTACTGAATCAATTAAAAATATAATAAATTCTATTGATTTTGCAGGTACTTGATATAGGATTTAATCTTCTAACTGAGTTACCAATAGATGCGTTCCATGGAACACCCTCATTGACACTTTTGGCTTTGGATGGCAATCCCCTGGCCAGTATTCCTGCTGCAGCACTTGCCCATCTGAATACAACACTTAGAGGTCTGAGCCTTGGAGGCCGCTTTCTGCACTGCGACTGTCGCCTGCGTTGGGTTACTGAGTGGATAAGAAATGGTGATCTCCAGGTTACGAGCAGAGAGCGCAATCCACAGTTCTGTGGATCTCCTCCCAAATTCAAGGATAAGAGTTTCTACAATATGTTACCAGAAGGTGAATTATTTCAATAACTAAGACGACAAGTTGATTCCAATGTTGCTAATCATTTCCCTTACATTAGAAGAAAATATCCGGCAAAGATTTTGGAATAATTTCATTTAATAATAATGATAATAATAATAATAATAATAATAATAATAATAATAAATACCAGGGCTTACAAAAGATATGTTTTGGGGCAAGTAGTGGACAGCAGCTGTCGCCTCTGCAAAAAGGCTGTAGAGTCTATTCAGCATATCTGTGGTGGCTGCTCTATGCTGTCCCAAAGTGAGTACTTGCAACGCCACAATAATGTAGCCAAAGTCATTCATCAGGCTTTGGCAAGGAGGTTGGAACTGGTATCAAATGAAACGCCTTATTACAAATGTAGGCCAGAACAGGTTCTGAGTGGTGAAAAAGGAAGATTACTGTGGGACTGCAGCATTAGAACAGACCGAGCAGTGGAGGCAAACAGGCCCGATATTGTCCTGTTTGATAAAAAGAAAAAAGAAGCTTTTATCATTGACGTGGCAGTGCCCCTGGATGAAAATCTTGTGGGTACAATTGCTGAAAAGAAAAGAAAATACCAGCCTCTATCTGTTGAATTAAAGGATATGTATATGCTAAAGAAAGTTGAAGTTATTCCGGTTGTTGTATCTGCAAATGGACTGATATCAAAAGAATGGATGTATGCAAAAGAAAGGCTAGCTCTGGAAAACTGGCACCTTAGAACTATGCAAAAAGCTGCAGTGCTTAGTACAGCAAATATTGTACGAAAATTTCTCTCACTGTAATATAGCAGGGTAAGAGGGACCCTCATAGACCTGTCTCTACTTTGCGATGCAGCTTTGTAGCCTTGGGATCAATATCCCCGGCTGCAAAGTGAAAAATTCAAAAAACAAAAGTGGATAATAATAATAATATTAATATTAATAATAATGATAATAATAATAATAATAATAATAATAAATAATAATACTTTATTGCCACTTTAATTTAACTCTATTTAATAAATAGTTAATCTTTCACCTAACCTAGACAAACTTTATCGAGTTATAAAAAAGCAAGTGTACATTCTTCATCCATTACAAACCATGTAATAAAACAAAGAAGATTATAAAATTTATAAAGTATTATGGAAATTCGCATCCACCATCGCAGTTTATGCCCGATTCCCTTTTATTTAGACTAGACTCATGAATATCAACTTAGGTTCTACCAATATCCGTCCAGCAAACCCTCTTTCATCAACTCAAATTATTATTCATCAAGAAATGATATGTATTTATGAATTCATTCAATGGAAATTGAGTCTAAAGCAAAAATGTTGCATTAAAAATTGCAAAATTTGTAAAAAAACAACTAAATTTTGGAATAAATGCATTAATAACACAGTTTACATTTATATTTATACACATTCATTATCAAAATTCATATTCATATTGATTTATTCACTGGAAAATAAAGAACTTTGAACATCTATATTATCTAATCTATATTTTATGTAACAGTATTTTTTATAATTGATTTGTGTATTATTACTAATTCTATTTCTATTGTTTGAATGTTCTACCATCACAATGCCATGAAAGCAAAAGCGATAGAAAAATGTTCATTCTTTTGAACACAACTGGAGTTTAAACGAACTAAAATTAGCAAGAAACTATTTCTGATAGATTTATACTTGAAAGAAGATTGGAAAACCAATTTTAGTTGGGCCATAGGTCAAACTGGTGTTAGACTTACACCCTCAAAATATTAACAGTGAATACTTAATGAATTTCAGAGCTTGTTTGTGAGAATGAAAACATGGGAATAGCTTCAGTGGTGAGTACTGACCAAGAAGACTTGTTGCAAACCCAAGAGATCGGAGTCGCTGTCGGCTATGTAGATCCACACGCATCTACATCAGAGAAAACGTTGCCTTCAACTAGTAGCACAACAGAACTGACAACAACAACTTCGACAACCACTACAACAACGACAACACCTAGAACAACAGTGACAACCCAGTCTTCGACGTTACCGCAAAGAACAATGATGACATACAGGACAACTCCATCAACAACAACTACTACTAGCACAACGACTACTCCACCACCTCCACCAAGTACTTCGACAATGTCAAGGTTCGTTCCAACGACACGTCGCAGCAACATAATATTGCCGCGCACCACTTCCAACCCCTGGCCACAGCAGCGTCCTCACATGGCAATGGGCTTCCCTAGTGCCAGACCAGTGCAGGAAGTTCTGGTGAGATCAGCGCATCGACAAGACAACTCGGTGATCATCCAATGGGATTCGGAGACAGCTAACATTCTAGGTTTCAGAGTTGTCTACAGGCTGTTTGGTGACAAAAGTTTCAAGCAAGGTCCACCGCTGGAAGCTAGCGAAAGAGAGTTCAAAATAAAGAACGTTCCGTCGCAGGTGAGTAAATCAAAACTATAACACTCATGATAAGTTATCACAATAAATAGTCACAAAACATTCAAGTGAGTAAATCAAAATCATTCAATTATAAAATTTATAATGAATATTATATTTATATATTTTATTTATAAAACTTATATTTAATATTAAGTTAGTTTTCAAGATAACAGAATAAATTAATGGTTAGTCCAGGCGACTCATTAGATAAAAAAAAAACAAATACTGTAATTTTTCTCCTATTTGAATAGAATTTCCACCTATGCCAATATCTCGTTGGTTCAACCTTTAAAAGGTATTTCCAACAAGATGGACAGCAGTGAGAATATTTATTGGATAAGATGGAAATTTCTTAATATTGAAAATTGTTCAGGACAGTTTTTTATTACAACTTAGTGGGTTGATGCTAGATGAAATCAACGATCTAATAGTAACAACTGTGGAAAATAATCATTATGAATCTGTTTTTGATTAATTTTAGTATGAGCCAATAGGAGTTGAGAAAAACCTATAGGAATACAATTTGAGTAGGGGTTTAATCAAACCAGTTTATAGCCATACCAAAAGATCGGGTATTTCAATTACATCACCACAGCATATATCAAGTTTTGGTCATACATAGAATACGATGGACTAATATGCAGAATATAATACATACTAAATACCAAGCAACTAAGAAAATCAGTCTGCAATACAGGAAAAAATGAAAATACAAGAATAAAAATAGAAATATTGGAAAAATGAATATGAAATTTTAGTTTTCTTCCATTGTGCAGATGAAATGGACTTTATTTGTCCTTTTCAATTCTTCTTTTATTATTGTCTTTTCATAGTAGCAATGAAATATCAGAAGTATATTATTATGTGTGGAGTATAGGGAGGCAGCAGTTTTAGGATTGATCCTCAAGCCTTTAAAAGAAAATAACACATGGGTTAGAGTGATATAAAATACTTTGCTCAAATTTAAAGCAAAATTATTATTTAAAAAACTCAAATTTAAAGAAATTATTAAACATAGCATTATTATAGATAAAATTAACATGACTTACTGTTTTTGGAAAGTTTTATTCATTACGATTTATGCAGTATGCTGGTTCAGAAATTGAAATTTTAGTGTTACACCTTACTAACAAGCGAGTAACTTGCAGTTTTAGGAGTAGCCGTATACTGGTATGTTTTTGCAGCCGTTGTAAATTAAGAATCAACTTTCAATGATGTTATGATCACATAATAACGATGATATAATATCAGCAATATTTTAATGATATGATGTGAAATTGATGGCTGTCTTATTTCAGAAGTGCATTGTCGTCTGTGTCATTTCAACTTCTAGTAGATTGTGACATTGGCAACTTTCTAGTAGAAGTGTTTGCAAAATTTTGAGAATCAAGATTTAACATTTGCAGCAGTTGTTGATCAAGAACCAACCTTCCATGATGTTACGAAATTTTATGATCATTTAATGAAGATTTAATGTGATCTATTTTTAAGGATTTGATGTGAAATCGATGATTGTGTTATTACAGGAGTGCATTGTCGTCTGTGTCATATCTTTGGAGGAGATAAACGTGACACCAGAGTCGGTGCCCTACAGTCAGTGTCGCGAGGTGCGAACGGTGACATCACCAACCAGTAACATGGACAAAATAACAATAGCGGCCAGTGCTGCCATCTGTGGCACAGTGGTGATAGCAGTGATTGTGTTTGTGGCAGCCAGTCGGCGACGCTCAAGGAAACTTCACACGCTGGCAGGACATGGGCTTGGAGGTGGCGGGGGAAAGATGATTGGAGGCATGCCTGTTGCATGCTGTCCTGCCTCGTCGCCTGGTCCTCTCTCATCGCTGGCCACCCTCTCGGCGTTCACAACGCACAAGGACTGGGACCAGGTGTCCGTTTACAGCAACCGCAGCCTCGGCCGTCCTCGCATGTACCACATGGAGCGACAAGGTCCTTCTTCTGACTTCTATTAACCTCTCCTAAAGTAACGTACCTCATTCATATATATGCTGCACATGTCTATTCTCACCGCACTCTTATAAAATACTGTAGTCGAGCTTGTTGTGTCAAATTGGAATTGAAGATTACCATTGAAGATAGTTGAAGCAGTTGGAGGAAAGTGATTTCAGTTGTGTACATCAATTATGTCCAGTTTCAAGTCAGAAATAATTTTGTTTTTGTTGAAAATCCATTCATTAAAGGGAAAAATATCTCTATTCTATACAAAAATGAAATCAAGATTTGAATAGGGACACTTGGGTAATCGAGAGCTTGAAAAAAACTCGTTTATGATAACGCGAATTCTATACTGACCATTATCTGGATCTGTCTGCTCTATAGTATCTTGCATTTAGTAGGCAGATGAATAGAGAGTTCAGGTTAGCATTATTGTAATCGTTAACTTGGTTTTCCCATCTCTTCAATATATTGGAATAGTATAAGTACATCAAATAATTGTAACACTAATTCAATCTGGACGAAAATATCATGATAAACAAACTTAATATACGCGATAGTCAATTTTATGATAGACCGTGAAGGAACAACGATATAAATATTAAGTTCACTTTCAGTATTTAAATTTCTTAATTTTCAACGATAATTATACATGATGTCAATTATTTCATTTGAGATTTGAAGAATGAGAATTAGGTCTATTCTTCTTCACAGATCGATTCAATTTACTTTTGCAATCAACATGAAAATTATGTTATTCCATTTACAAATTGTGCTGTAACACAAATACGGTTTTAGCCTGAGTTATCAGAATGAAAATTTACCTTCTAGCGCTCTCATAGACCATGTAAATAGTATAGAATTATTCACTATCAAGTTACAATTAGTTTTAAGTCATGAGATAGCCCTCTCATAGACCATGCCGACTACGTGCGATGTAATTTGTAATAAATATCCTCCGGAAGGGATATAATAAAATAGAAATACGATAGTTCAGCAGTATTGAGAGTTATCTCAATTGTATGAGAAAGAGAACTCATACTTCGAACTTGTGAATTAGACTTCTAGTAATAATGCATTCTAAGATGTAAACTAATATCTCAACCAAACAGATGACAGAATAAATGAAAACGGGAAATTATGGAGAATTACGGAATATTAGTTGAAGGAATGATTGAAACTGTGACAGTAGTTATCATAACTGAAATCCTGGTTGAAATCAATAGCAAAATGTAAATTGAGGCTTTGTGTTGTGAGTATTTGCATGCATGTGTCCAGTGTATATATGATTGATTGTACAAGCTTTGAAGACATGCATTTGAAATGGTTGTACAGGTATTATATTAATTTATGGTAAATGGTTTAAAAGAATGTCGATAGATTTTAATAGGCTTTTTGACAGTCATTTCAAATGCTTGTTAAATGCTTATTGTAATAATTTAGTACCTTATCTGATTTTCTGGTTTAATGTTTATTCAATTTTTGGGTATATTGTTTGAAATTTCACCTTATTTTTAGTAGCTGAAGCTGAACTAGATATTAATTTTATTCTGAGGTTGTGTAATGGTGTGAAATTTGCCTCAATAGTGTGAATAGATTGTACATGTGATACTCGTAGATCTGATCGGTTGCTTATCTGGTTGCAAACGATACATTTTTCTATCGAAAAGCTAGTCAATAAATAACATAACATAATAAGTCAGATAATATAGTTTCGGTTACCGAAAATACAAAAATTAACAAGTTTGTCATTATTGAAATGGAATTGAAGACAATAAATTTCATTTCAAAATCGAATTATAGTTGAAAGATTATTTTTGAAACCATGAATGTAAATTCTTTATAGTAAGGGGTAATACTCTATTAGCATATTAAAGTATAGTAAACAGTCGTTAAGTCACATCAGACACCCTGAACTTGTATGCGACCTGAGAACTCTGACACCAGACCTGAGTCGGTCAGTCATACGAATTTATTATTACTATAATAATTATTATTATTGCTTAATTAAATATTCAATTACATTTAATGTGACTGGACGGTTTGAAGTTGTAAATTCAAGCTCAAATTATTTTGGAAAGTGTTACAATTTCTTTGTAAATTTCAAGAGCGATTTGATTTGCAAATGTGGGTGTAATATTTAAGTTTAATTGGAAGAAATTTTTTGGACCAGAAAATAATATACTAACAACAGTAGATTGGTTTCATGGAAGGGGTAATAAATTATATTTCATCTAGAAACGCATAAACCGTATTAAACGTGGCTTAACTAGAAGCGCGGGCTTGGTGATACGGCACAGGGTGACTTTTACTGTAAATCACATGAAAGAATTAGATTTCACCAACAATTTTTTTTGGGTAGTTTAATAACATTTAATTCTTTTCTGTGTTTCAAGAAGTCACCCTACGTCAAGTCACAGAGCCTGCGGTTCTTTTGCGCTGGGGAGTGCAATTCTCTTGGAATCAGCGAAAATATAATTTGATTTTTATTTCTAATGTCCAACAGGTTCACTGAGAGCTGCAGGCTGCATGGGAGACGAGCCACGCACTCATGTTCCACATTTTACTAGCAAACCAGTGAAAGCACGATCAATCGCAGACGGCCAATCACAGCACAGCTTTTCAAATAATTCTGGTCGCTACATGACCAACAACGCGTTTTCATCCGGCTTAGTGAATTCGAGGCCAGGTGAATACTCTAATCACCAATAAATAATTATTTCATTTGATAATTATTATTATCATCTTCTCAGATTACTAACTAAGTAAACTCGATCTACCTTGAACCAAATCCGGACAATGAATGATTTAGGATTAATAGTAATAATTCTGGAATGAAAACTATGCAACCATCTTATTTTTATTAATGAACGTGATAGTGAACACAACAATGCGTACCCATTACTAATATTATGATTATGATGGATTATTAATCGCAAATGTTTACCAGTAATACAGTGTATCAGAGCTCTATTCGAATTAAATATGAGATAATTTATAAAAAAGTCACTTGCCTAACCAAGTTTACTTTCTTTTAAGGACAATGGGCTCAAAATCTCAAATTTATTGATAACTAGTAAAAGGGTTTGTAATAATTGTTCATTATTCAACTGAAAACTAAATCGAATCGTGAAGTGAATAGTGAAGCCATTGCAGATTTTCATGTATTATAAAAGGATTTATTAGAGAATTATTTTTATGGCAAGAGCATCAAAGGTCCAAAGCCTGTACGCTGGCTCTGAATTCCTTAAACAACCAAAATGACCAATCACCAAAATCAGCGATTGAAAATACAACTTCAATGTAATATACAGAAAACCAACAATGACCAACGCCCAAGTTCATAATACATCCATCACAACACAAGTACTCTGTCTTCAGATCAATGTAAAATCGAAATATCTGGTACAAATAAACTGATACCATTACAAAATGACGGACAACCTTCCACATCACGTTCCTAGAACGAAAAATGAAAAGGAAATTCAAAACAGTCACTAACTACAAACATCAACTGCAATTGCAATGAAACATGCCTACACATTCAAGAACGTGAATTAGAATTAAAAAAAAAAACAAGATCTCACATTCTAACATCAATAGGATGACAATAAAAAACTTACTCTCGGGAATAAACTAAATAAATTTTATTAAAATAAATGTGATTTATTACACAGTGTAATAAGTCATAAGACGAAAAGAAGATACTTTTTACGATACAATGAGCAGGTAAAGCACATCTGAACATTGAGAACAATAAAATACTCAACATGTGTAAATACCTCACAATATGGAGATTATATGAATACACAAACATAGACCAGATCTGACCTGAAAATCATTGACATCTAAAACACAGCTTTACACTCTGGCACAATAAGAAATTTACAAACACAAGGAACCAACAAAGAAACATCCTAAATGAAAATCAAACAAACTTCAAACTACAAGTTTAGCCAATAGGGCCAATGAATTTTCTTTTTTACGTCTTGGAGACTCCAGTTAAGGAGTATAAGACAAGTCAGATCAACAATTATACACTAGATACCATAATTATATACTATATCAATTAGTTGAGATGAGGCTTAATTTTGATGTGAAAGCCCAACATCAGCGTGGATTTCGCTTAAAACGTAGGGGCGATTCACTCAAACTCTCCAATAAATACATATCTCTCTGAAGGTGTAATTTCTACGCAGCGGCCATTACGACACGACTACGCTGGCGGAGCCGCTGGTCAGAGCGCACCAACGTATTGTTGTATCCGCGTATCGCTAACTGAAGTTCAGGCTAGTCGTTGGTGCACAATGATGCTCCGTTAGTGAAGCTCACTTTATAGAGTCGCGTCGTAACGGCCGCTGTACAGGAATTACACCTTGACAAAGAATAAAAGCACAACCAGAAACGCTAACTACTTTTAATTTGCATACCACAAATGTGAAGACAGCAGGACAGCCGAAGGATCTTATCAAATTAATAATTTATCTATATTTACTTGAGAACCAGTGACTGCAAAATCGTTTCAACAGACAATCGTTTCGATTTATAATTGACAAATAATGAATATGTTTTCCATAATATTGACTTTGATCGCTCTTTGTTTCAGAGCTTCGCCAATCTCGTCAATCGCTGGCCGTGTCTGAAAGACTGTCGCGCATCAGTTACCCGACAGCCACAGCCAATCACACACACCAGAGGCCTCGTCAGAGACCGAGGTCTCGTAACCACGACACCGCTGGCAGTACGGTGGGAGGCGCAGGATTGCTGGGCAGACCAGCTAGTCGCTACAGCACGCACGGGTCGACACACACGCTCAACAACTACTGTGGCGACACCTCCGACAACTGGACTGATCATGACATGGACATTTACATGACCAGAAACCCTACAACGCGAAGCGGACTAGTGCCTTTGTGATCGTGCCACTGACTAAAACAAATGCAACTGCAAGAAATCGTCTAGTACACTAAATCGTAAACGAGTGACGGTGTGTTTGATACGCCTCTAATAGATTATAGTTGAACTAATTGAACGAATAATTAGTGAATAATGAATTTATAAACTTTCATGAGTGAACGTAATGAAAACACGTGGACTTCTACCATAATTAATAATCTAAGCAATGATTTATTTAGGAAAGTGCAATAGGTTCTCAATGCATTGATGCTCAAATTTGTTTATTCTGGAATATGAGTTTAAAAATATGTCTAGGCATTGTTCGAAATGCTATTGAAGTTTGTCGACCTGCAACTTAATCTTCGCAGTTATGTAAATATGAGTGTGCATGTCGGCACTCAAGTTGTGATTCTGCGCACTGCCAAAAATAAGATGACAGACTCAGAATTTGTTACAATGTTAACTTATTCTAAGAAATAAAAAAAAATACATCACCCATACATTAATATCACTGATATAATGGGTGGGACAGCCAAGCAATGGAGGTCCAGTAAAAAGTACATTGTATTTTAATTTCCTATTTTAGTAAAAACTGATTATATTATACAAACTAGAAAAGTTCATGGAAAAATGTTTCCAGTCAAATGCCTACATCTGTTGTCACTTCTAAGTCTGGCAGTGAAGCTCCACATACAGTTGATAAAAGTTGCTAAGGAGTAGTTGATTTCGTGATGGATTTGTACTTTAAAATCAGAAAGTCATTGCTGGGTTGATTAAAAAATGTTTGCTTTGAAGTATTCCAACAAGAAAAAATCAAATGGAAATCTTACCTTACATGAATGTTCTTTAAGAAACTCACATCATAATACTTCATTATCAGGCTCAGAAATACATCTGAAGTGAAACTTCACCTCAAATATATCTACAAGAAAGCCAACCTATGTGAAAGGCACTATATTTACGAAATATACTTTTCTTGTGCATAACAATAATTTCCACTTCAATAACAGGAGAAAATACTAAATTTTGTTTTTTATTAGACTTCTCATATTGTGCCGTTGACGTTGAAATCTTCACCCTGCACATCGACTTTCCAATGCCTTCTTCGTATTGATGATGGTGAATTTTATGGTAGACATGGACATCCATGCACAAGATAATATCATCTCTTATTAATCACTTTTCAGCACATCATTATAAGGCTTTACATTGCCAAACATTAGAATGGATAACATTGGTTTTTAAAATAATTACTAACTCTGAAGTTTGATTCAAGTCATCTTCGGTAACAAAATATTATTTAAAGCAAAATTTAGAATCCTATGTTTTTGGGTCAACACGTTTGCAATCACTACTTATTATTTTTTATCTTATTATACGTGTCCACTTGAGACAGAATCGATAGAAAAAACATCAGAGGCAAAAACGATACATTGTTGATCACTCTCATGAGTCTCATTGTTGATCAAATTATTCCTGATCTTGAAACTGCAGACAATGTCTATGACAAGTTTGAGGATGCTGTCAAGTATGTGAAAGTCACCAACTTTGGCAACACCCTGACTCATATCAATCACTAGATTTCCTTTCAAGTGGACTACGTTCTTGACAAGAAACATCGAATTATTGAAATTTTTCACAGATAATTGAAATAGTTGATAGAGTATCTATGGATTTCTCATTGCCATTTACAAAGTTTTCTAAGCCATTTCTACTTGGAATTTTCTCGCATTGATAAAATAGGGAATTATACAAGCCAAACATTAGCATTCCAGATTTAAGTGAAATGGAATAATTTATAAAAACAGTGGTCTATAATCAATATTTCTTGATAATTTTTATTGAAATAAGGATGTACAGACATATGGAACCTGAGTGAAACCATTTCCAAATAAGTGCAGTCAATTGGTGAATAAGTTTACTGAAAATTTATCATTCTGGAATTTGTACATAATGTTATTTATATACAAGATAAATAAAGTCATTGCACTATAGGAATCATACCTGCATGTATATATAGAGTAATATTGAAATGATATTGTCAACAAATCGTTAAAAAATGGACCTGCAAAGTATTTTGGAGCACAGAAATTATTTTATTTTCTGGAAATTGATATAAATGGGGAATATTTTTGTTTGTGTATCCTCTCATTAAAAACAATGATGCATTGTAACAATGAAATTCAAATTTGAAAGACACGGAAAATAAACTTAGACGAATTGTGTAGAAGCTGCTATGATTTCACCCAGCATGAACCAGTACAACGAAATGGAATATTGCCATATAAAGGTCCATGCAACATCGCATCGTAATGTCACTCCGGCCTGTAATATCACTCCATAACACAGCATCGTATCATCATTCCTCAATAGCACACCATGAATACGATATTACACGTTGGTGTCTTGCACAATTTGGTACGGAGTGTTGTTAGGGGACGGAGTTACGTTACGGTGCAATGTTAAGTCTAACAATATTCTCCCACGCTTGTCTTGTGGAGAATTCAGTAGAACAAATTTAATATTGGAATTAGATAGATGATAATGATCAATAAATTGTTGACTCTTACTTACCCAGGTATCTTTATTCCGTTGTTCCAACGAAAACGTAGTTCCTGGCAGAATTCATACCACAGATGAGCAGCAGCCTTTGTTCCACCTAATGTGTGCACAGAATGAGCCATAACAACGGCTAACCTCCAAACAAGGCCATCTATTGGTGCACTTTTGAAACCATTGCCAATCAGATTTTCAGCCTAAAGAAAAATATACTGGAATTAATTGACATTATGAGAAATCTCTACATGATCATTGCAATTGTACAAGAATAACGTATTTCCAAGTTGAAAATATGAAGAGTTCAGTTATGCTATCTCACGAGAACATACTCCTACAAGAAACAGGTGAACCTAAAAAGGTGAATTTTAAAAGGTTGAATATGAGCTTCGTATATGTATTTTGTGTCGTTATTTTGTTCTATGAAGCTGCTCGCTAAATCAGTAATCGAACTAACTCGCAATGATTAAACAAATCTGAGATGTTTCCATGACGAAATACTTAATGAACAATATAATATTAAAATTGACACTGTATTTCACTTTTACATATTGTTTTACTCACTTATATTGGAGATGCTTGAGAGATGTATTTCACTTCTGAAAAAAAGCAGGCTGACGAAGCTTCTTTTCAGAAGTGAAATGCATCCCTCAAGCATCTCCAATATAAGTGAGTAAAACAATATATAAAAGTGAAATACAGTGTCAGTTTTAATATTAGATTAAACAAATCTGAAAATTGAAAATATTGGCGACCCATGTCATAATTTGTATTTTTGAAGATCAATAAGCACCAATGAAAGAGTAATACAACTAACTCACAATGAAAGATGCAGCTTTGAAAGATGAAAACAATGGCAACCCAAGCCATAATTTGTTTTCTTGAGAATCAGAAAGCACCATTGATTATTACATTGAATAGAACAATAGATATATATTTTAAATACACAATATTCAATCACCATCGTCCAACTCATTACCCACGCACAGGTCTTAGACCTATGTGGGCTTCATCCTCCAAAAAAATATACATGTCACGTTTATGCAACGATTGTATTATGACTGCGTTTAAGCGACGACTGAGATGTAAGTTAGGACACAAGCGAAGCGAGCGCTCTAAACACCGTATGAATGGCTTAAAGACAAAGTACAATCGTTGCGTACAATACCAATAACTTAAGTTCAATTTCATTCACCAATCACTTAAGTTCAATTTCATTCACCAATCACTTGGATAACTTACCCAGACTGATATAACCTAAAACTGGTGATTGTAGACAATCGGATCGGATTTGAAATTTAATTTGATTTCAAAATGTTTAAATCAACTGTTTAATAAGTACTGTTTAATAATTAAGAGCCTGCACCCAAAGCTGATATCACAATATAGCTTCATTATACAACGCGTTTGATGAGATGTGAATAAAGTGAGATGTTATGGCATCATTTTCTAATCTCTAATAACTACTCTATAAAATAGTCGTAGCTATTAAACATTCATCATTAAATTTTCCTATTATTTTCCACTTTCGAAATGTTCGAAATTCATTTTAATCACAAGGAAGCAACTGGAAATCAGATGAACTTATTTTGTAAGTTTCTTAAAAGAGAGAGTTATAAGAACTCTAGCAATAAGAATTGCGTGAATTGTAGGGGCTAGTATTTCTATATAAATACCCAAATCTAATTTCTATGCCTACTTTTTTAAATACTACAGAATTTAGATAAATAACATAATATTTACATAATCTTAAAGCTTTAGGGGTACGTCATAGCAACTGCTTTAACAGAATACATTAACTTACTACTGTTATGTATTAATATTAGAAATAAATTGTATTGAGTTGATCATTGAACCTTTATTTCCTAAGATTAATAATAAACTGAAAAATCATAAACAAGATAGTAACTAGGTAGTAACTCTAGGAAGTCATCTGTATTTTATCAGCTGAGACATATCAATCCTCCCCTCTAAATTAGGTTAGCTTAATAGTAGGGGCCCTGATTAAGCTGTCTTATTTGATCACAATGTCTTTTTAAAATACCTTCTTCTGTTCTTATAAGATATATTACTTTCCCAAGGTGCTTCTCAATTGTTCCTGGTAACCATTTTTTTCTGAACAGCTGGAATAATTTCTTATTAATACTCTTTGACCTTTTTGAAATGATCTCTTGGGTGACTTACTTTCTTCTTGGACTGTGACTTTCTGTTCCACTAATAAATCTATCTCTGTCCTTATATTCCTCCCAAACATCAGTAAATATGGGGATTCTCCTGTAGTTGAACTGCACGTCTTCCTTAGCTGTTTTAAAATTATATTTATATTGTCTTCAATGTGTCCTTCCCCTCCAGCATGTAGGAGGGACTTAACAGTTTGAACCATTCTCTCAGCCTGGCCATTAGATTTTGGGCAAAAAGGAGCAATAGTTTTGTGTATTATTTCATACTTCTTCAGATATTTTTCGAAAATGTTGGATGTAAACTGTGTCCCATTATCTGAAACTAGGATATGAGGAAGCCCAAATGTTGTAAATAGTTGATCTAGTTGATTGATACACCAGGCAGTTGTTGTTGATTTAGTTGGTATCACTTCTACCCACTTGCTATAAGCATCAACAACAATGAAGTATTTCCATCCTTTAAGTGATCCTGCAAAATCTATATGGATGCGTTCCCAAGGTTCACTTGGAGGTTGCCATGGGTGAATTGTTTCCTTTGGTGGACTGTTCAACTTTTGCTGACAAGAAGTGCAATATTTAACCAAATTTTCAGTTTGTTGATCAATATTTTTCCAATAGCAGTAACTTCTGGCCAGTAGTTTCATCTTGGTCATGCCCACATGACCAGCATGAAGCTCGTTCAAAACTTGTTTTCGTAAAGATAAAGGAATACAGATTCTGTTTCCTCTGAATACACAGCCATTCAGTAGGCAAAATTCGTTATCATTCAGACCAAGCGGTTTTAGACCTTTTCCTGTGTTTAAATATTGATATGTAACTTTCAAGTTTCCATCTTTCCTTGTTTCCTCTTCAATTGCTTTTCTAGTTACAGGAATTGTTTCCACCTGATTTATCAAGTACTGTTCATGATCATCAACAAAATTTTCAGGTCCCTCAGTAACAGAAAAACGAGATAAGAAGTCTGCATTAGCATGCTCTACTGTATTACGGTACTCAATTGTGTAATCAAATCCAGATAGAAAATGGGCATAGTTGAACATTCTTGATGCCGTCATTGTAGGTAAAGTTTTTTAAGGGTCAAAAATGGAAACTAGTGGTTTATGATCACTGATAATTAGTGATCATAGTGATGACCATTAGTGATCACTAGTGGTTTATGATTAAGATAAATTTTCTCCCATAACAATATGCAAAGAATATTTTTAATCCCCAGTAAATTCCTACAGCTTCCTTATCAATTTGACTGTAATTTCGTTCTGCTTTTGTAAGGGTTCTAGAAGCAAATGCTATTGGTTTCTCCAATCCATTCTTGTATCTGTGTGATAAACAGGCTCCCAAGCCAGTTGGACTAGCATCTGTGGCTAATACCAGTGTTTCAATTGCGTCATAATGTGCTAATGTTCGATCACTAATTATTTCAGTTTTGACCTTCAAAAATGCGTCTTCACACTCTCTATTCCATGTGAATTTCTTTCCATGCCTTAATAATCTGTTCAATGGTTCTAGTAAAGTAGACATGTTAGGGACAAATCTAGTATAGTAGTTCGCAAGGCCTAGGAAACTTCTTAATTGAGTCACATCTTCTGGTCTTTTTTGCTTTACTTATTGCCTCAATATTGTCAGAAGATTTGTGTAATCCATTTTTATGTATGGCCCAAGTGCTTGACACTTTTCTGGAAAAATTTACACTTGTCACGATTCAGTCTCAGATTGAATTGTTTAATCCTTTCAGTCGATCCAAGGTTTCTTGAAAAGTACTTCCTTGAATAAGTATGTCATCAAAGAAACATACAGTTCCTTCTAATCCATGTATAACCTTGTCCATAAAACGCTGCCAAATACTCGGTGCAACTTTTATTCCAAGCATTAGACGATTTACTTTATAGAGACCCAAATGAGTACTTATAGTTTGTATGTCTCTTGATTCCTCATCCATGGGAAGGTGCAAGTAAGCATTACTAATGTCTAGTGTGCAGAAAATTTTACCTTTGTTCATGTGTGTGAAAATATCTTCTATACGTGGAATAGGATATTTTTCATCATGAATTACCCTGTTTGCTGTTACCTTATAATCTGCACAAAGCCTCACACTTCCATTTGGTTTTTTAACAGGAACAATGGGTGTTCCCCACTGAGAGTTCTCAACTTTGGAAATTATACCATTGTTTTCTAGTCTATGAAACTCATCTTCAACAGATTTTCTTAGCGCATAAGGAACTTGCCGTGGTTTAATAAAGATAGGTTTCACTCCATCCTTCAACTGTATATGTCTTTTTTCTGAATGTATTTCACCAATCTCAGGTTTGAAAATGCCTTGAAATGATGTTACGAGTTTATCTAGTTCGGTCGATGTGTTGCATTCAGCAAATCTTATATCAGCCCAATCCATTTTGACTTCTCAGAGCCATTCACGACCAAAAATTGGGTCTACATTTTGTTTTAAAATATAGAGCTTTCCATGGAAACTGAAATCTCTGTATTTACATTCAACAAAACAGATGCCTGCTGGTTTAATAATTTCCCCAGTGTAGGTTTTCATTTCAACTGCTGTCTTGAAGAGGCGTTTATTGGTGCCCAGTTTCAGAAAATCACTGTGTGACAATGAACTCAATGCTGCACCTGTATCAAGTTCCATATTTAACGTCTTCCCCTCAACTTCAACTTGTATCATAAATTTATCACTAACTTTAGGTGATGATCCCACAATGTAAATTTTATGGTTATTAACATCCTCAACTTCTACTTCAATTCTGTTTGATTTCAAAGAGTTAGACTTCTCTCTTGAGTCACTAATTTTGTTGTTAGAGAGACAAACACTTGCAATGTACCCAACCTCATCATATTTTCTACTACAGAATTAATTTATAAACTTGCAATTATTAGCTTTGTGTCGAGTACTGCCACATCTGTAACATTTGTTTTTCAAATCTTGAAAGGTGATTGGTTGTTTTCTTCTATTCCTAGGTTGATCATTCGTTCTTGTTAAACCCAAATGTTTACTTACATGGTTAATATCTCCTTTTAATAATTCTTCGGCAGAGTTGGTTTGTTTTATTGTATAACTTTCTAATTTGGATTGTTCAATTGCTAAAGCCGTTTCTACCATCTCTTTAAACGATTGTTTATTTTCCTTCTCTTGTAGCAGCCTAAATCTGATCTCGTTATCTTTCAATCCACGAATGAATTGCATTTTCAAAAGCATGTCATTCACTGAATGTTTGCAATTGCAGCACTTGAAGTCACAGTCAATTGCTAAACGTTTCAATTCCCGCGCATATGCAGCAATATCCTCACCAGCATTCTGTAATTTGCAAATAAACTTATGTTGGTCAGCAAGTGTACTTGGAGTAGGATCTAAACAATATTTTAAAATCTCTGAAAGCTCTTCAAAAGATTTATCACCTGGTGATTCGGGAGCAATTGAGTCACACAATTTTTTATGTATTTCTGGCGAAAGGGTACTAATAAATAAGTTAATTGTATATTGATTTTTGAGTCTGTAACGTTCTTAAGTTCTAAAATTTTTTTAAATTTCATGAAATTACGGAATGTCTCATTCTCTGTGTAGGGTGTAAAACTTACGCTTGGTGTGGTCATCTTTATGTCAATCTCGTTACTGGAAACATTTCTTTCATTTTCTATTAGTTGAGTAGGTAAGATAGGTGCAAGGTAAGATTGTAGGTTAGCTCTTATTTCGAGGTATGCTTCTTCTACATCTGTCCTGTAATCTTCCTCTTTCTGAATAATTTCTTCATCCTCAGAGGAATTCAAAATTTCTTCATGTATTGATGTAAATTTGTTCCATGTTTCCTCGATTAGAACTTCATCTTCCAAGAGCATCATAGACGGAAGAACACTTGGTTATGTATTAATATTAGAAATAAATTGTATTGAGTTGATCATTGAACCTTTATTTCCTAAGATTAATAATAAACTGAAAAATCATAAACAAGATAGTAACTAGGTAGTAACTCTAGGAAGTCATCTGCATTTTATCAGCTGAGACATATCAACTACTGCTTCATGTTGTCCAGTTCTTACATGCCATGAAGTTGAGTCCTACCATTGAAACAAGTAAAGCGACAGGAATATATTCACGAAAATACAGCAACCTTAACCTACCTGTGTACGGTATACATTGTACAAAGTTCTTGAGGAATTCGGCTATCATCTTGATACTGCTAGTGTTGGAGGTATAAAGAATTAGTAATGAGAGACTAAAACTTCAAGATCCCAAGAGTAAGTTAATTATCAATTCATCCAAAGCTTGTAGGAGGTTTGCACTAATAAAAAATATGCAACCAAACTAGGTCAGACTGAAACTTTTTTCAAAATAATACGTGCAATGAAATCTTACCATATTAGGTTCCCTATTTATTGCATTCCCAATCGTTTCCGGATATGGGCTTCTCTGTAAAATATATTATGAGAATAAATTAAACAAAACTATAAAATACATAGATTAGTTACGCCTAATTAATTTATTGAATTAATAAGTAAAAATGTTTTTAATTTCATAAATTTTTTTTTATCAAACATATTAGAATATTCAGTACTTTCTGCATATTCATTTATAATTGAGTAATTCGAGATGAATTGAACATTTATAAAATTAATGACTACACTTATCAAATAATGATGAATGTTTTAATGTGTAAACAAAGCAAAAAAAATAATAAAATAAACACCTGCAAAAAGGCACATGCTTCCATTTTTTTTCTTTTAATACATGCACTTAGAAAAGTGCAGTGCGTGCGGTAAAATAAATTCTACAATAAACACATTGGTGAATAAATGTAAATAAGTAGGGAAGTGATAGCCGCGAGCCGTAGCAGGTATCTGTTCAATCAGATAGATAAGCTGCGTTCTCGTAGGTCCTGTTTGTAACGGTGACTGATTAGATTGGCCAGCAAAAACGACACTGTTCTCTGCTGAAAATCACTTCCCAGTGGTTCGGAACCCACTTAAAACTGTAGGTCCAACTCATAAATCACCATCATCCAAATCATTACCCACGCACAGGTCTCAGACCTATGTGGGCTTCATCCTCAAAAAAAAGTAACTATATTAAATTGTTGTTTTTCAAGTAGGCTAAATGCTGGACAGTTGTAGGTGAATAAAACTTTAGTCTTTGATATTTCTATGACTTGTTCAGTATTTGCTTAACTTGGCCAGTATTTACTGATAAACGAATAGATTTATCTTATACTAAATACTAGGCGAATAAACTGTACTATTTACTGAATTTTATAAGTAAATACTGATCTCCTTCAAACTGATTAAACTGTTGACAGAGTAAAATTACCATGCTCGATCTCTAAGATCAAGTCGAATATGCTAGCAATTCTAATTCATTAAAATGATAACAACACACTATCTTACCACACTTTCTTGAGAGTTGTCGGCATCAGGAAATAGAAAATAAAGAATTGGCATCAACATGTCGTTCGAGATAGGACCCCTAGATGATTTGTATCTCCTTGAATGTCCAAAGCTCTGACCAATCACCTTCCTAATACTGGGCACTTTTGATTCAGTCAACGCGTCTAATGATGATGTGAGAGTTTGACCTGGAAATTCAAATAGTGAATTACAAATAAATTTTATTTTTCAGATTAAATTAAGTTCATCGACTGATAGTTCTTGGCAGTCTTCAAAAAGCAACAAAAAACCTTTGCTTAATAAAATCATACGGTATCCTGAAGGTTTATTTTTTTTAATTAAAATGTCTTACCTAGAACCAATAACTTTCATCAAAATTTATTCTGAAACAATTTTATTCAATTACAATTACAATTTCGTTCTTTACCTATTATACCAAATGCATTACTGTATAGTGTGGTGTAATCGGTTAGTGTGCGTATCTCTGATTGCAGCTCCTGCAGCTCACGGGTTCGATTCTCGTTCAGCCAGGCATATTTTAAGTAACCATTCACCTCGTTACTCACGCACAAGCATGAATCATGTGGGCATCATCAGCAATGTATTTGGAATAACAGAACTATTTCCAAATTTCAAAATTGATTCATTTTTCACCCATTAAAGCTATCTCTTTCTTCCTTTTCCTGATAAGTATTATGTCATACCTATTTGGATGTAGCCTATTGGAAATATGAACAATTTTCAAACTTCAAATTTGATTTATCATCCATGACATTACTTCATTTCTTCTTGTTAAGGAGTAGTATGATGATAATGACAGAATAAATTATATATCTTCCAAATACATAGATGAAACGCAAATTTTATATATTTAACATTATTTTAAAGATTCACTTCTAAGATTTGATTATACCTGAGTCATGTTGCATGAAATCTCCAAGAAATTCATGCATCGAGTGTTGACTTTGACACAATTCCAGAATCTCAAACATATATTCTGAAAGTAGACATGCAGGCTCATCGACCATTTTCGCAGACACAAACCAATTTGGTGCTCTGAGTGGTTCAAGGTCTGAGTAGGCCTGACTATCAACTAGAGCAGTTTCTAAGAACTCTGGCCAAACTGCATGAAGTGTGAGTTCACTGGAAGCAGAGTAATGTTGGAGGATAATTTACTAGATTAAAGTAGCGCACAATGTAAATAGGCTAATCAATGGCATGATAATAGAATTCAATTTATTGTCAGTTGTAACCAACAATGTACCGCGTTCATAACCATGGAGTAGATTTAACCGACATATTTCACTTTGGTTTACTGGTGCGTAATACCCAATGGCCTACAAAGCATGTAAACTCTAGAGTATTTAAAATGTACTAGAGAACTAGCTGTATAAAAAGCCTGTGAATCGCTCCACTTTGACCTCAATCAAAATATCTCCCAATATTGCTTCTTTGTATGTGATAAATATAAATGCTTATTACGTGTCAGAATAAGGGACTGTGCTATGAATCATCATTATAAATGTACTATATTATAATCGTTAAAACAGTTGAGACTTTCAAGTAAAAAATTGACATAGATTATTTGAGAACATTCTTTTTCGGCAGGATACTCTCCACCACATTGCTGTGTGCCACAGCATTCATTACGGATTCTCAATGACCTCGTGCAATGATATTGTAAGGAAAAAATAAGAATTTGAGGAATTGAGAAAATTCATGGCAGCAAGAGCTCCTCCAGAATAAATCGTTGGTACCGAGTGGTAATTTCTCAATAAAAAGAGACATCTACGAAGGCAAATGTTTATTGTCATACACCAACTTGAGCAATAAATTTAATAATACATGACTAATTTGCATTCACTTATACCGTAACTCTATTCAATTTTTCCAAGAAAATAGATAACTATCAACATTAGAAAAAATTAGATTAGAAAATTAGTATTTTATAACACATACAAATGAAATGAATAAAATTAACATTAATCACTAATTACCCAAATGCAATGCATTATTTTTTAAAAGGTTAATGACTCTGACTTTTGATTGAACTGGCTTGCAGGAACACCTCCCATCGTCAAGGAAAAATACTCATTTCTTAATAAAAAGATTACGGTGGTAATCAAAGATAGTGTTTGTGAGATACTAAATAGAGTGTTTTCTGTTTCAACGTTTGCTTTGAATAATTCTATAAAATTATTATTCTTATTATAGTTATTATTCATGACTGCTGCAAATGAATTATCTTGTTGTCCATAAAACATTGAAATCAGAGCTAGAATATTGGGTGGAATTCCTTAAAAGAAGAATAAACTTAAAAGTTATACTCTAAGTTTAAATTTTATTTAAACTATAAACTAATAGTTAACATAACATAACTATAAACTAATAGTTATCCACAATCACACAGACTAGCAAAAATCTTCAAAAAAGCCGGCCACACCATCTCATTCAGAACAAAAAACAAAATAAAAAATGCACTTACACTCAAAACCACACTGAACACAAACAAATACGATCTCCCAGGGATCTACAAACTAAACTGCTCTGATTGTAACAAATTCTACATAGGACAAACAGGCCGCACATTCAATCAACGTTACAAGGAACACTTTCAAGCCCTGACATCCAAAGCTGAATCGAATTTTGCCGACCATATCATTCAAACTGGACACACTTTCACTGACATCAATACCAACCTACACATTCTACACATAAAATCTAAAGGACACGAACTCAACACCTTGGAACAATTTGAAATATACAAACACACCACACACAATAAACAAAACATTCTCAATGAACAACTAAATTTTAAATCTCACAAACTTTTTGATCATATTTTACAAAAACCACAACACTTCTAACCAAAAAACTGACATGATGATCTAGGAACCCGCGCCTCTGAAGATGGATCTCATAGATTCGAAAGTACTCGGCCAGATTAAAAGAGTTATTATACTTATTCTTAACAAATATTTGACTGTACGTCGTTAAATTTCACATGAAAAGTTAATATTAAAAGTTATACTTTGGAAATCAAGCAATACCTGACAGGTTCCATACTTGCACCAAAGGGTAGAGTTCCAAGTTCTTCAACACCGATTTCGCCTTGAAGAAGTTCAAAATTGGGAGGCTCTTGAGACCAAGCATAGCTGGTCCAATCTGTGAGACTGTAAGTGAATTTCGCTGATACTCTCACTGGCTCTGCTTCAGAACCACTAATCACACCAAGCCGACTTTTGAATACATTTAATAAACCTGTAACCATCCCAAAAACGTCATATGTTATTTTTGAAAAAGGCTCAAGATAACTATCCTTTTACGTGATATGGACAATAGCATTAAGACGAGGCGATTGGTAATATTCAATGTTTGGACACAGCATTATTAATAAATCAAGATAATATACAACCTTATCCGTATTGCATTTCATCGCTGAATGTATCGTATCGTATGAATTAATTATGTGGAGCATGTATTGTTTTTATGAGAAACAGACTGAACTCCTCATTTTTCTTACGGTACTGTACGGTGCTTTTCTCCCAAAAAACCACAATGTACATAAAAATAATTCAGTTGTTATTAAACGAGATATATAAAAATAAGGAATAGTAATTGAGTTTCTGAGGCCCCAAGTATTTCTTTCAGAATATTTCTTCAAACTTTGATAAAGCAAGCTTTGATCAATTTGATTGGGACTGTAAGTAAGAAGTTATCAATTTGAATTCTGTGTTTATTCTATAGCACATGCTAAACGGCACAAAATCAATATTTTCTGCAAATTTGGAGCTAAATAGCTTGTTTTCTTGCACCAGACTCATTCTGTATATAATTTCAAATAACCAGAGTTCTTTTTCAACTTTTTTGAGAATCAGATTTCAAGTCCTTAACCTATCAGTTGAATAATCTCGGATAACCATAGTCTAAATATTACCGTAAACGTTTTATTCCTATGCGATAAATCCTTTCAAAACATCAAACAGACATGAGTTGTTATGATTCATTCAACTATAAAATATGACGAAATAGATATATTGATAAAATAAATAATATTATTGATAAAATATTGTGCGGGTACAATAAAAACTGTTGATTTGACTCGTACCTGTCAGATGTTTGCAATCCTGGGGAACTTTCTTCAAGTGTACCATTTCAAACTCCGCTCTAATACCCCTTCCTTCACACAAACCTAGGTGGAAATTCCTCCAAGGCTCTAAAGCTTGAATGAATATCGGCACCTCACTGTGGAAGGCATTAAAAAAGGAATTATTCACTGAGTATGTGTGTGAAATTAAAAGACTATGGTTTTGGAAAAATTGAGCAGATAACGTCGTCATAGCATCCGGTCCCCTTTCTAAGCATAGTCACGAGCGCTTGTGACTAAATATCATGATTATCCTGACACTGCGCTTAGAGAGCGACCAATCACTCTTTAATGCTGAATAAGGAAAATACTTCCACTTTCTATTTATGAACATTATATTCTCAAGCTACAGGCAGGTTTGTTCATGTAGTGGATGTCTAAACAGTTATATTAATAATCTTGAAATTATTGTTTGGTAAGACATGAAATTGGACATGATATAAATACTAGCTAGTATAAATAATAGGCTACAGTATTTTCAACTCACCAAGAGCTGTTATTGACTGCGATGCAAATGGAACTTAGGAGTATTTTAATTTTACTTTCTTCGGATATATATTTGGCCAATGCAGAAGAGCTAGGATTAATAACTATGAATTCTCTCAAACTGTACAGTCTAGCAAGAACATGGGGATGCGAGATGTTATCATGGTGAATAACTGGAATAAAGTCATTGACGTTGTTCATCATATCCTCCAAAGCTTGCAATTTGACATTTTCATCGTCATTATCGCGTAAATTCTCATTATCCTGAGTATCTTCATTATTTTCAGAGATCACAGAATATCTAGTTATTGAAAATTGGAAATCTGAAAATAAAAAAATTAATGAAATCACAAAATGGATCAGTAAAAAGCATAATTCAGTAGGCCTACGTGTAGAAGTTCAAGTATTAAGGATAGAAAACAATGTATTTTTTATAAAAAAATTTGTAACTGGTGACGGAAGATGGCTTCCATAAATTGAAGCATAGACGAAGCTTTCAATTTGCATGTTTTCGTCTTTGATTGTAGGTACAATAAATTACCAAGCATTATAACGAAAGCAGTACTTCATTTATGAAGACACTGCACTGAACTTCTCAACCAAAATCTCAACCACAAGTATAGATGAATGTTATCATAACTTAAAAAATATAAAAGATAAAATAAAAAAGATAAAAACTATGGTTCTACAAAATCAAATTTCAGACCACCATGCACTTCTCTGTGAAATTAACTTCAGTCTAAAACAAGAGGTGACCAGGAATAGATATTCCAGAAATTTCTCCACAAATAACTTAAAAGAACTGAAATTGCTACTAAAACAAGAAAACTGGGACACAGTAATAAAACTACACAGAACTGAAGAAAAATACAATAACTTCTTGAAAATAATGCGGTAAAATATTGATAGAGCTATGCCAAGAGTGCAAAAAAAATGGGACTCGCTAAAACGAACATGTTCTGGGATAAAGACACCTTAACTAAGAGAGAAAAACTTTTAAATGCAGGCAAAAAATATAATTTGACAGGTAATTCAATGGATAAAGAAGAATTTGCAAAATTAAAAAATCCTGATATTAAAAAATAATGTACAATTTACAAACAATTTAAAAACAAAATACAACTTTCAGACAATAAAACTAAGGAACTCTGGAGGATAATAAATAATGAAAGGAATAGAAACAGTCATGGACGATGGGACAACTTCCAGTTCAACATAAAAAACAGGACAATAACTGATCCCTACCATATTAGTAACATCCTAAATGCAAATTTCACACAACCAAAAAGTGACAACTATGGACACTCCCATACTTTTTGAAGAAAAAAACAATGCACCAGCCCTCACTGAATTTAAGTCCATCACTAAAAATGAATTGAATAATCTAGTTGGGAGATTAAAATTAAACAACTCGGCTGGACATGATGACATTACAGCAAAGATGTTCAAACTGTGTGAAACTGAAATAGCGGGGCCACTCCTCAACATTGTAAAATCATCAATTTCACAAGCAGTAGTGCCAAAAAGCCTAAAAATATCAAAGATTTACCCAAAATATAAAGGAGGGCATAGGACTGACCCAAAGAACTTTAGGCCTATTGCTAACTTACCTACAACATCTAAGATCATTGAACGTGCTGTCTATGACCAGCTGGTACTTCACCTGGAAAGCAATAACCTGTTAACTGGGCGGCAATACGGCTTCAGACGAGGACTTGGTACATCGACTGATATTGCGGAACTCTGCAATGACATATGTAAGCTGTGGGATGACCATAAGACAGCCTCTGGACTTTTCATAGACATCCAAAAAGCATTCGACACACTTGACTGGGGTATTCTAATAACTAGATTAAAAAAACTCAAAGTTGAGGGGCAGGCACTACAATGGATCCAAGCATAGGAAACAATATGTTGAAATAGACCATTTTGCCCAAACAAACATAATCTCATATAAATCTTCACTCCGACAAATGAATAGAGGTATTGGTATACCGCAAGGATCAATCCTGGGGCCTCTACTCTTCTTGGTATATGTTAATAACCTGCCAAAACAGCTTGATGACAAAAAAAGTTGTATACTTTTTGCAAATGACACCACCATATTGACTCCATCCAAAAAAAATACAGAAACTCAACACTTGAAGAAATAACCACAATCTGCAATAGACTCAAATTAACTATTAATAAAAAGAAAACCGTTCATGTAAAATTTACACCAAAAAACAATAATTTGGAGGAGCAACAAACAGGTGAAATTGTGACTACAGTAGACAGCACAAAGTTCCTTGGAATTCATATCGACCGACATCTATCCTGGCAAATTCATATAGACTATCTATTAAAAAAGCTGCCATCAGCTGTATATGTTATACGGAGAATACGAAACATTTCTGATGAAAAAACTTCAATGACTGCCTACCACTCACTTTTTTCGTCACATTTGAGATACGGAATTGTCGCCTGGGGCTCAACTTCACAAGCTAACCTAGAGAAGATACTGAGGATTCAAAAGAGAGCAATTCGAACTATACTCCGTATGAATATAAATGATCATTGCAAGGAACTGTTCATAAACATCCTCACAGTAATATCACAGTACCTGCATGAGTCAATAATCCTGGCAACAACAAACAGCCCAGTTTTGAGAAATACACAACATGCACATAACATCAGATATGGAAACAACATAGACCTTCCTCAGCACAATCTAAAAAAATTTAGTAACTCGCCAAAATATTCAGGATCGTATTACTACAATCTGCTGCCGGTCTTCCTAAAGACTATTACCGACAGAGGCAAATTTATTAAAGAGCTAAAGCAATACTTCCTTGCTCGGCCTTCCTATTCTATCTCGGAATACAAAGACGACCACGCATTTAGAAAGCTGAAATAAAACTCCTGACATGTACCTGACTCAGGAAACAGGATATACCGTATATAACAAATAAACTAATCTGGGCTCACCAGGGCATGTCCCAAAGAAAAACGGACGATTCCCCTGTCTACTGACCGTCTGGAGAAGACTTCAAAAGTAAAGTAAGTAAGTAAAGTTCTTTATGAATATTTAGCCTACCTACTGTGCTACCGAAATTGCATCATTTCTCAATGGATTAACAATTTCAAGTGGTTTAGCCTGATATGCCACTAGGTCACTGGATTCATAATCTTCAATCAGAGAGGAGTAATGCATATAGTTTAGCTAGACAAACATTACTGAGCATTAAAATCAGTACAATTACGTAAGTTACTCACAAGATGGGAGCAAGCCATTGACCCAAATTTAATAGAATAAAAACCTATCCAGTGCCACAATAAGCTAACAAACCGAAACATCAAGTCCAAAGAGTCTGATATACAGAGGTTGGGGCAATGGCCTTCAAATAAGAATCATGGTAGGTAGCCCAGCTAAATTAAGGTATTCAGGGAATAAACAGAAAAGTAAAATTTAGAAAAATATCTTTGTTGGAGAGTGAAATCATGAATTATAGATTTAAAAATGCAGAAAATAAAATAAACATTTCTAGTATAGGCCTACACCCAAGTCAAGAACTAGAAAACTAAACGCACCTGCAAACATTATATTTTCACATTTTGAAACCCAATTTCTACTTGACAACTGGCCTGGCTTCAAAGGTTTCAACAAATTGGCACCGTTGGAGCTGAGTTTCCATTCATGGATTATTTCTTCCAATCTGGCAATAAATATTTCCCATTCTGAAGCTGTAGTGAAATCGCAGTGATAGACATCTTCGTCAAGATCTTCATGTATTACAGATGAAGACATACCGAATCAATGAGAAGAAATAGAATTAAAAATGTAAAAAAACTACAGAAATACAGCTTTGAAATCAGTTAACAGTTTTTACGAAACATGTTATTTTCTCCTTAGTTTCTGTTTACTTGACCAATGAAGTTTAAAGGTTATGGTACGTTTCGTTTGTGGATGCAACTGAAATCAGCTGACTCTCGGACTGAGACGTGTATTGACGAGACAACGGTCGATATAGTTGAAATCGACGTGTATCTGTCGATATTGCTCAAATCGATATCATGTAGTACGATATCGATAGATCGAAAGTACAGAACAGAGTAGTTTTCTTGATAGAAAATGACTTCAAATTTAAATATAAGAATAATAATTTATGCACCAAAAAATTTCTCAAAAATATATATTCACTCATATTTGACTGCAGTTCGATATCCTATCCTGCAGTAGCAGCGCGTCAAGTTTATCACTGGTGGGGCTAATTTTTAAATACACCTGTGGGTCGGTCGTTACACTGTTGTCTAGCGGACTCTCACCTCTCGGTGCGGAGGAGCCTTTTTCGACGATGGTGGGGGAAGCCTGTTTTTGGACATTGGTAGCTGGTAGGGGAGCTGTTCACTCGGCATGTTCATTCTAATCCACCATTCAGATACTCTATAGTAACATGAATGTATCATAGATGTCGTGGCTGAGTGGATGAATCCTCGTTTACCAAGTCTAAGGTTGGTGGATCGAATCCTCATTGGGGAAAAGTTTTTTGACAAGTGATTTTCAATAAAATACTTCATGATTACTTTTTTTACAGAATTGATTGCCTTGTCAGTTGCCAATATGTGTAAAGATTTTTTAAGAATGCCAAAATGAAATCACTTCAGCACTATTTTAATAGTTATGTCAAACAAAAACAACCTCATTGGAAAACATACAGTAGAACATAGTTAGGGATATGTATCAAGTGTAAGTAATTTTATTTTCTGGGATAGTTTCTTGTCAAGCTCATGCTTAAAATTTCAAAGACAAGATGAGACTTGGGGAGTTAGTTTCCTCACAATTATTGATATCAAAATCAATATTAGGTAATGTATATCCACGTGTTAAGTTTAAAATTAGAAAAACTGCAGCATAACTTCACGCTCCACGTCCAAGCACAGCTCCCTACAACGGGACCCCGTCAAAGTTGCACACCGTCAAGCAGGGCTGGTTTTCCAGCCCACGGTGACGTTGCATGCACCGCCAACCTGGAACACTCAAGAATGGTTGTGTCTACCATCAATTATTGGAAATACCTTGATACAGTCAGATACTGACTCATATAATATTACACTATCAAATCGATAAATTATTTGATATTATATTGTATTGGCATTTTTCAAGTGTATTATTTTTATTGATAACTGCAGCCAATAATTTATCAATAATAACTTCCCAGGTTGCCCTGGGGGGTTTTTATTGATGACATTTGTCATATACTTATGGTTAGCACGGCGTTTTGACCGACCTAGTAAACAAAGGTGATTCAGTCACATCTAGCCAGGTTAGGTTAGGTTTGGTTATAGGCTACAGGCTGCGCTAGCAGTAGGTTGATCAAACTGTTAGGTCGTCCTAAAGGATACCACCCAAATTGCAAATGAGTCGACTCGTGTGCGAAGGGCCTACAAGTAGCCCATCGTGACGGCGTGCAGCTTTGGCGCCAGCTGACAAAATTGGATGAGTGCCAGTTTGTCGTTGCATGCACCGCCAACCTGGCACACTTAGGAATTCAGCCCATGGTGACGGCGTGCACCTTTGACGTTAGCCGAGCTTGTCGTTAGCCAGGCTTGACGGCGTGCAAGTTTGACATCGTCCCCCTACAACTTCCCCTCTTGGCTCACAGCTCCCCCACTACCGTCGAAAAAGGCTCCTCCGCACCGAGAGATGAGAGTCCGCTAGACGACAGTCGGTCGTTACAGGCAGAATATTGTCAAGACCAACCAGTAAAGTAAATTCGTAAGGCTTTTCGTGGTGGGGAGACCCACCAGAGAGACCCACCAGGAGACCTACGGGGAACAACCAGTATTCAAGACGATTCCTTGGATTTTCAAATCATCTGTTGAAATGGTACCGTACTGTACTGTCTATTCCCAACAGACAAGTTATAAAACTTATGTTGGGATGGCCAATTTGTAAAAAATTAGGATTTACAGTATAGTATTGTCTTTCTTTGTAAGAAAAAAGAAATGGATAAAAATACTGGAAATAATTTAATAGTTTAATAATTAATAGTTTTTGAGTATTCTTGTGTCAGTGATTATATTGACACAGTCAAGTGGGGTGTTTTAGTAGAGGATAGGTCAATGAACTGAAATTCAAGTATTAAAGTAATAACAATCTTACCATTGTAGATGCAATCTTTGACTGGATATTTAATTGCATTGGTTAAATTAGTGTTACTTTCTTTGTGTTTTTTAATTTTCTCACTCAAGTGTTTGAGAGATCCTCACAGCCAATTTTCGTCTAAATATCATCATTTCCCTTATGATTATTATTATCAAAACATAAACAATTAAAACATAATAATCAGCTTGTTTTTCAATGCTTGGGGTTAACCATGGCTTTTTATTGAGGTACAAAAGTTTCTGTTTTGCTTTGTGTATGTTACAACAAGCATAGAATCTTTGGGCTGATGTGTGCCTAACTCTTTAATTTGTTTCTTAACTCCAATGGCAACGTTGAAAACTTTGTGCAAAGTAAACTGTCAACATGATTTAAGTTCATTGTTTACATTAACTTACTAACAAAAAGTAAGTAATAAATAATAAGAGTTAATTAATAAATAATGCTGTAAATAGTTCACTTTCTGTATGGGTGTTGTCCAGACAACATATTACACACTCTTCCGGCGGAGCACGAACTGTGGAATGTTGTCACTGGTGAACGTAATTACAAACTGTTCAGCATGGGCTAAGCCCAAAACTCAATTGCCTTGAGAATATGGAGCTGGAAAGTGGCAGCACTGTCAGTCTGACATCACCCATCTATAGAGCCAATGTATATAAACTCTGTACGTATTACCAGAGGGCTATTTGGAAATCAGCCCAACACCGGTCCACATCATGGCTACTCCCAATTGGTGTGCAAGTTAATCTACTTGCCTTACAAATTCGTGCACTGTTTTCTTAATGATTCAGTGTTTATTTTAATGAAATAATATTTTATTCTTTTACGAAATTATTGGTGGGGCCCAGCCCCACCTGCTTTAATGGATGCGCCACCTGTGTCATCCTGCATCCAGGAGTTTCGATATTTAATAATATCGATACTAGAAACCATTGATACCACGTTGTCAGCTGTTCTGTATAATTTGTTTACTGTTTTTGCTTTTTCCTTCTTGTTCACTCATTTAGTTAGCTGTCAGTCTATGATAGGAAATGTAGATGTCAATGAAATACGTGACAATGACCCTGACCGTGAAAATGAACAAGCTGAACGTGATTCTGACAATGATCAAACTATGCACTCTAACTACGATGGAAATGAAATGTTTGGAATTCAAACTCTTGACGAACCAGTGAATTATGGCAAGAATCAAATTTTTCTAAATTTAGTGAAATACAAACCACGAAAAGTAAAAATACAAAAATTATTTGAAAATAAACAACGATTCCATGTAGAAATTTCTGAGAACAATTTTGAGAAAGAATATTTAGTTCCGAATGTTAAATATTGTCTATTTTTTGAGAGTGATTTCTATGAGAGATTTACTGTAGTAATTGCAACTTACTTAAAAAATATGCAACTCAACTTAGTTCGTTGTACGAAAAGATTAATTGATATTACAGATGAAGAAGAAATAAAAGAGATAATCGATAACTATCATGTAGGAAAAAATAATCACCGTGGAATTCAAGAAACGTATGAGCAAATTAGAAGAAAATACTATTGGCCAAATATTCGAAATCGTATTCAGAATTTTATCAATAGACTAGCTATTGTGCCCGTCCTTCGTACGGATTATGTTTAGAAATAAGACTAAATATGTTTCGGCTTTTTTTATAGCAACAATCATGAAGTTGTTAGCAGCTTAGGCCCCGTTCAGACAATACAGTTTTTTTGCGGTACGGTTTTTTTACTGTACGGCGTCAACTGTACTGTGATGTTCACACGGTCCGGCTTTGCTGCTTATTGCTGTGCTCTCCTCCTTCTTCCATTGCGCTTCCAGTTCAGATTAATTTATTCCAGTCCAGGATTTTTTTTATTTGTGTAAGATTTTTTCAAATAAGTTTCTTACTGAAGGTTTCTCTTAAATTTTGATCAAAGTACGCAAATTCTGGTTTCAATATTCTACACATTTTTCTCTCTTTATTTTTATATTAATCTCATGTCTTGTCCCACAAGGCGGGTCTCTCATATATTAAAGAAATTAAATTTTCACAATTAATATCTTCCACTTCTGGACACTAGAATTCACTAATAAGAAGATCAATGCTGAAGAATATCAATGAAGGAGATCAATGCTGACGATCTGAAGACTGCTTCCAGCATAATAAGCGTATCGTTTGAACATATCCATTACCGGTACAATACATGTGCCACCGGATACGGATAGTTATTTTGCGGTACAGCTGATTTTAGCGATACAGTTTTCGAAGACAAAACCGAATGTAGAAATCGGCTAGCACAGCTTTTTTACTGGATCCAGTCGAAACAGTATTGTGTGAACATACAATATGAAATGTACATGCAAACGAAAGCACTGCAAAATAACTGATACAGCAAATTTACTGTACCGCACAAAAACTGTATCGTGTGAACGGGCCCTTAGTAAACAACTTGGAACGTAATCAGTTCAGTGACAGGTATCGGAGAGAATATTTTTTGAGAACAGCTGATTGATATATCATGATAAATTACGTGATTTGTTCTTATGTGGTCATAATAGTGCTACCTGGCGAGTTCCCAAGAGCCTAGCACAAACCGCACCTTACTAAAATGTTAATTTTTGTTTTGATAAATTGAAATTGGAAAATTTTGTTTTTTTTCAACAAAGAAATAATTGATAAAACATAAGATAGACATATGTTTCCTAAAAGACTGCAATGCTCCGACTACACAAGTCTGCAGACAGCTTAAATAACGCCGTGAAGGGCCCACCATTTATAAATTACGTGATTTTTTCTTATTCTTATGTGGTAATAAAACTTGGAAGAAATGTATCCAAAATCGCACAAAACTTGGTTTTTAAACGTTTATTATTCTGTTAAAAAAAAAGTTAATTTAGTTTTTTATAGCTAAAGACATTGTCAAAAAGGTTTTCAATACTGATAAATAACTTAAATCCCGATCGATGCTCTCGTTTTTCAGGAGAAGGCCGCGTAAAATGTATCCAAAATCGCAAAACACTTGGTTTTTAAACGTTTATTACTCTGTTAAAAAAGAAGTTAATTTAATTTTTTATAGCTAAAGACATTGTCAATAAACTGTTCAATACTGTTCAATAACTAAAATCCCGATCGATGCTCTCGTTTTTGAGGAGAAGGCCGCGTAAAATGCCTTTGGGGCCGTGACAGATAGACAGACAGACAGACAGACAGACAGACAGACAGACAGACAGAAAGTGAGATAAGACTATTTTCGGCTTATTTAATGTATAAAACGTAAAAATAACCAAAAAATATATAATTCTGATAAATGTACAGACAAAACTCTAATTTTATTTATATAGATGTGACATATGCTTAAAAACAAAATATGAAAGAGTTCCATTGAACTTGGAAATGAATCTCACACCCACTGCTTCAAAACCACTTCAAACTATTCATATTGATAGCATTACTTTCGACAGACGAAAATTCTTGACAATAATAGACAGTTTTTCACGTTATGCACAAGCATATACTCACTTGCTGGCGCACAAGGGGTTGAAATAGTAGATAAACTATTGGATTTCTTCAGTCATCACGGCGTTCCGGAAACTATAGTTTCGGATAACGGCACTGAATTCAATAATAATGTTGTGAAAGAATTGATGGCATTACACAAGATCAAAATTCATTTTATTAGCACACAACACCCTCCTTCCAACGGTATGTGTGAAAGACTCCACTCAACCCTGATCGAACACATCAGACTTCTCAATAATCAAGATCAATTCAAAGAAGACTCCATCGATAAAAAAGTAAAACATTCAATTTTATGCGTATAACAATAGTATTCACTCTGTTACTAAATTGACATCATTTGAGATTTTAAACGGACACATAAACGCAAACGCTCTACTTGACATTGACATTAGTAAACAGATGATGAGTGATTATATCAATCAACACAAGGAAAAAACCAAAAAACTCTACAAACACATTCGAGAAATGAATCAAACAACCAAAGAAAAGGTAATTGATAAAGTGAATGAGAATAGAGAAACGTTGCCTGAAGTTCCTCCAGAAATCTACATAAAAACATGCAGAAACAGAGTAAAACCAAGAATAAATATAATAAAGAAAAAGTTGAATCTGTAAACAGACAATTGAAAACAGCGAAAATTGTACCCAGACACCATAATACCAAAACCAAAATACACCTATCAAAAATGAAAAGACCTAGAAAAATTGCTAAAACTAATGAGATTAAAAAACCTCCAACAGTGACTCAACCGACTCTTGACAATGACAATCCTGTTCCAGGTCCTTCCTCATCCTGTATGGAGCAACCCCAGGAGCAACAGTAGAAATCAAAAATGTAACTGTAAATTTAGGAATTGTTCCAACACAACTTGGAAAAGCTAAGTTAGAATATAGTTCTCCTGTTTTTGTGCATAATTATGATTTAAAATTGATGTATTTGCAACTTGAAAATTTGAACAACTATTATGAAAATGTTACCCATTATTTTTGGAAGAATATTAGTTTAAGTGCAAAAACTGACTTTGTAACAGACAATACTGTAGTAGTAAGCTAAGATAAGCAATTAATTATCTGAAATTTATCAACCACACAAAAACTGTTATTGAAGAGAAACTCGTAATAATTCTTGTTAACAATGAAAATGTCAAACGTAATAAAAGAGGTCTAATCAATGGCCTTGGATCTGTTCTAAAATTTGTCACTGGTAATTTAGATGCTTGATGGACAAAAATATGATAAGTTGATTTTTGAATTATATAAAAACCAAGATAATTTAGCTGATCAAGTTGCTAATCATTATTCAGTTAGTCAAAATATTATTGTAGAATTTAATAGAACTATCAAACTAGTATATGAGAACTTTGAAGAAATGAAACAAAAATTTATGTTAGTTATGAATGATTTTAATGATTTTGCAGAATTAGAAAAAATTAAGGATATTTTGAATCAATTATTCATTGCTTATTATATGATGTTAAATGTAGTTCAAGAAATTGAAAATTCGATTGCATTTTGTAAAGTAGGCGTTCTTCATCCTAGTATCATGTCTACTAAAGAACTGTTCAATGAACTTTTGAAAGTGTCGAAATTTTATCATAATAAGCTTCCATTAGATATTAAGTATGATAAGATGTTAGAAATAGAAAAATTAATCAACGTAGATTGTAAGCTAATTAATAATGAAATCATTTATTTTCTCGAATTTCCAATTGTGGAAGAAGTAATTTTCGATCTTTATGAACTGTTATCAGTACCAAGTAATTTAGAATCTGGTTTTGTAACCATATTCCCACGTAATAAGTACATATTGAAATCTTTTGACAGTTTGTCAAATTCAAAATTTGAAGGATTAGATAGAAAATGTAAATTGATAGGAGATAACGAATATCTATGCTTATCCGAAGACATCTCCCATCAACAACTCTCATGCGAAGCGGCGATCATCTCAACCGGCACAACGGACAACTGTAAATACACCGCTGTCCAAATTGCAGAGAACCTCCTAAAATGGATTCCCGAAATGCAGCAATATCTGGCAGTTCTACCAAAGAAGGAGACTTTCAACATCGAAAGAAAAACCGAAACCGCTGTTAAAATACTTCAAGGAATCTTTTTTATCAACACAGCTGAAGGAAGAGTTTACTATCAAGGAAAATCTCTTTTCCATTCATCTCAACTTAGAGGACACCCGAAATTTCTAGAAGACATCGAATTGGAACTTCAAGACCACCAACTTCCAGACTTCCAAATTAATATTAAAAATTTCGACTTTGGAAAATTCAACTACAATCAAGTGTTACCAGTGATTCGAAATTCATACTTCACCACGACTGACGTCAACATCTTCACATCAATATTGTACATTGTGATTGTATTGGGTGTTATCCTTGCTGCGTACAAAAGACTTTCCAAAAGAGATCCTTCTTCCAGAACTTCGCAGCCAACCCCCGAAGTTCTCTTTAGGGATGGAGGAGTTATATCATGAGTTCCTGTAGGAGTCAGCACCAGGCCCGCTCAGAGGGGGGGCAAGGGGGGCAATTGCCCAGGGGCCCGGGCTCCAAAGGGGCCCGGAATCTGGAGGGGCCTGGGCTCTGTATCGAACAACAGTCTATTTCAACAACACTAAACATACACCGATCAGATTTGTTCTAGGCCTAGTTAGTTCTAAAGATGAAAGGATTAATAAAGATAAAGATTTAAAGAAAGATGTTATTTAAATTATTGAAGACTTAGCAAGCAAAAAAGCTAGAGAAGTAATTACAGTATTAAAAACGAGAATTTTCCATTATTCCAAGCTCATTATCCCTATTTATACGATAATCTCTATTTCTATTGTTTCATAAGCATCAATATATTTATGATTGTTTACTTCTTTCAACAAATTAATTTTGAAAAATGAGTGTTTAGAATCCAAAGCATGTTTGGCTATTGCCTGATTTTCTGGTTGGTTATACTTAAGATTTGAAATTTAAAAAAAAGTGTTTTTTTTTTTTTAACTGATATTTAATGTTTGGTTTGGACGTAATATAATTTGATGCAACATTCACATTTTATTTCATAGATTCCAGATTTTTCTTTGATTTTAATTTTGTTTAGGATTGCCAACAAAAAAAAACAATATATTCAAGTGTGGATTTTGAATAAAACTTATGTCGATATTAGCATGTTTTTTAAAATCTGTTTTAGCAACTTTTGCATGGGATCCATAATTCATAGATTTCCAGATTTCATCTTTCTTCCCGTTTTGGATGAAAAATGTTGTTCTTATTAATAATTTAGAGATACGTTTCCTCTTTTTTAAAATCATTTGGTTAATCAAATTTGGTTGAAACTCATTAAATTTTGCTATTTGTTTCATTTTCTGAGCTTCCAATAAGGACAAATCCAGGGCCGGGCGAGTCGGGCAACGGCCCAGGGCCCCGTGGCGCGGCCCGGACCTAACATAACGCAGTTCGGGTCGGTCGGTTAGAACCGCAAGGCCCTTTTAAGCTCAACCAGCCTACAAGCAAAGAGTGAAAGATACATAGAAATCTGTTATATGGACATTTCTCACTCCGAAATTATTGCGTCTTCAAGTATTTCTTCTTTAAGTATTGGCCAGGTGAGTCAGTGGGGCCCTGCGGTTCGGACCTAACCGAAAAAAGCAGGTCGCTTAGAAGCGCGACCCCTTAAACCAGCCCAATAAGCAAGCAAAGAGTGAACCCCTTAAACCAGGTTTGTTATGCATAGCTTAAAATGCAAGGCTAAATAAAATTAGAAGGTTGTATTGAAAAAAAATAAACCTAACGTAATGTATTGACTTTTGAGTATTGGCTATACTTTACTGTTTTGACCTGGTATATTTTATGACAAACCATGTCAACCATTTTCAGCACGTTAAACATGAGAATATACACAGAAAACGCATTATTTTGTATAAACAATTCAGCCAATGCGTACTACCTATTGTACCAACTGATCAAATTTTTTAGGCTATTAATTTAGTACATTGGAAAGTACTATAATACACAAATGAGGTCGGTTTTATAAGTTGATCTAACACAGCTAACTAGTTGAAAAAACGCTTCAAAAACGCATTTTAAGGGCTAATTTTTTTCAAAAAATCATGGGGAGGTGCCCCAGACCACCGGTAAGTGTGGCCCCACCAAAGTAAATTGCCCAGGGCCTTGCAAAGCCTGGATCCGCCACTCTTCCAATGAATGAAAGGCAAAATAATCTGCTTTCAATTTTAAATCAGAACATAGTTACCCAATAAGAAGAGCTTATCAAGATGACCACTCTTATTTATTTAACAATGTTATCATTTTATCAGTTGTGAAATGACAAAATTTTCTACCTTAATGAACAAATGTGGTTTGATTTTGATTCCATAATAATGTAACAATAATTTATTCATAATCTCATACAAAATACAGGGTTGCATAGGCCCATATTGGAAGTGGTGAAGGGGGCCCGTACTCAAGTTTGCCCAAGGGCCCGGAATTTCTCTGGGCGGGCCTGGTCAGCACCTTTATAGGCAGCTTTCCTAGAACTCTTGGATCATCGATTCAACGCAGGTTTCCCACGACCTCTAGTCAGTCCAGCTAACACCATCGTAGCGTAAGGTACTCACCTACGGTACTCAAATTTTTGAGTTTAATTATTCAAATGGATATTGAATTCTTTTATTAATTTCAAGTTTGTGAAAATAAAGATTGCTTTTTAAAAAAGCAATCTCGCGGACTTGAAATATAACTTACATAAAATACAAACATCGCCTTTTATATTGTACTAGCTGGCCCGACGCGCGTTGCTGCGTTCTTATAAAAAATTCTTGATTTTATTATTTGCCACCTGCCAAATAGGTTACATTTCAAATTTCAACCTTCTAGGACTATTAGGGAAGAAGTTAGTCCTATGGCTCTCCCAGCTGATCAGAGAGGCCTCCTTCGTTGTTTTCTTACACAGTAAGACCTTACTCACCACCTCTCAATGAACATTTCAAATTTAAACCTACGACTATTAAGGTAGAAGCTAGGTTTTTGATTTTATTATTCACCACCTCCTACTGAGACTACGTTTCAGTTTCTAGTTGCATTGGTTAACAGATGTCATCAACCCGGCATAATTTCATTTCCTAGTATATGGGTATGATCTCAGTCATATGTTTCCTACAGCGAGCGTGTACAGCAGATCGAAAAATTTCAAATTATTTTCCATATGATTAAAAGATCCCAGTAAGCTAGCTAGCCATGTACCCGTGCTTTCATAGGCAAAACTTCAACCCCCTAAAAACACCCCTAAAATTTCGAATTTTGAAAAATCCTTTCTTATTGCACGGTGAAATCCTATAAGGATTGTTCTTACGAAATTTCAAGTTCATAGGCCTAGTAGTTTTGGCTCTGTGTTGATGAGTGAGTCAGGGTATCATCCTTTTATAGATAGAGATGTAAGAGATAACAGGCAGCATCTTTGATGAGAACACCTTCCCCTTATTCTGCCATCTCCGAATACTGCCTATCAGATTTTTGTTTATTATAGCCTATTCAAAGTTTGTGTTCTTTGAAACTAGTGGAAATAAGAGGCTTAATAATTTATTATTGTAAGCCGGTAACCACAGATTGTCGAACTAGGCAGGCTGCAAGCTCTCATATCAGAGGTCCAAAACCTAATTGCACTCTCTTCCAGAAAACGTTCATGTTCTTGGATTTCATTTAGATTTTTTAATGCTTTGCCCCTTAGTGTAACGTCAGCAATCATGGTATCATATAATAGTAAAAGTGTGGCTATTGTCTCTTACATCCGACTATGTAGAAAGCTTGTTCCAGATCCTTCTTTGAGCTTGTAGACTGAAAAATTCCATTTGAAATTTATACAAGTGCATACTTTTATTTATATTTATAATGTCTAATACAGATCTTTCTGATGTTTTCATAGTACGATTTTATCTCTGTTTTTTTTCAGGATGTTCAATCTACTCTCTCAATTTCTGCATAATAATCCTCACGATAAAATCATGGCATTCTTTATATCATCTACCTTCTGTATTTACTCATCATCAATAATATTTCTTGTGTATTCTTGTTTTTCCTGTCTTCGCTCCACTATATTTATAATAAAGAATAATATTTATTTATACTTAATGATTGTCTTTATTTTGATTATTGCACGTTCCTTCTAATCTGCCATTTCCTGCTCTATTTCTACATATTTCATACCAAAAGGCAATAATTGAAGTTTTTCTGCAGTCAGGTAAATTCGATCTGTGTGGGATAGTAATCTTTTTACAGCTTACACCCTTTGAATTTGTTTATAATTCACAGAATTCCACCTTCATAGCAAATGGCATACAGAAAATATGGAGAAAGAAAGTGCTGGACAAGTTCAATACTTTTCTCTGTAATCCACTTGCAGGCTACGATATTGTGAGAAAAGAATTTTCCAGAGATCTCTACTTGTCATTCCTCACCTATCCAACTTGTCATGCTTTCAACGTCGTATTAACCTAACCTGACGTCAACATGAACGTGGGTTAAACGGAGAAGCAGTGTGGGAGTCTGACAGAAGAGAGTGAGGTGTTAAAACATTTTCTATAGGAAAACATTGAAGATGATTACGTTATTTAGAAAATGTGGGGAATTTGCAGACAGTAGTCAACGCGAATAGAGAGAACTCATGTGTTAGTTGAAATTTGGCTTTTTTCAATGCAGAATTTTGATTTTTTGAACCACTCATTGATGTGAGTGGGTGCCTGGGTGATAGCTCTTTTTTTGTAGATTACGTCTTGGAGACTCCAGTTAAGGAGTATAAGACAAGTCAGATCAACAATTATACACTAGATACCATAATTACTATATCAATTATTTGAGGTGAGGCTTAATTTTGATGTGAAAGGAACTCTTGTACACTATAAAAAGCTTTATCAACTGAATATGCGGATGTAATCAAGGGGAATTTTAATATAATTAGTTTAAAATCAATTAAGCTCAGTTTTCAAGTAGTTAGTTATAATTTTGAAGGTTCATTGCTGTGTAACTATTCATAATTTAAAAAATATTCGTAGACGCCATATGGAGTGCGAGTTGATTATGTGAAGGGAGGTTGGACTCTGATAAAGTGTTACTCTTTACATTTGTTAATAATTATTTATTTTTCTATGTTTGTGTCACGAATACGGGAAAATGTGGCCAAAAGAATTCCTGTATTCCATTTTAAAAATTATTGAAATTGTTTCCTCCGGAAAAAAAACCACACATCCAAAACTTTATTACAGAGAGCAGATGAACAGATTCACCATCGTGAACTAGATGGGCAAGAGGGTGATAGCAAGATAGAAATATGGGAGGAATGATAGCAAGAATAGCAAGATAGCATCCGATTTTTTGTGAAATTCTTATACTGTACTGGCCTCAAATGAGTTATAGTATTGGAACTTGTAGAACAATCAAAGATTGTCAAAATCAACTGAAATTATAAATTTTCAGTGAGGTTTTCGAGATTGCAACAAAAATTAAAGAGTGTGTAGAATGAAAAATATCAAAGATAAAGTATTTATAGTTTTAATGTAAAAGTATAGTACACTAATAAGGCAATGAGAATTTATTATAGAATTGTTTTCATGTTTTGTTTTGTTTAACGACTCTCCAACCCAACACATAAATTTTTATAGGTTTTTTTGGTTTTTGCAAAATTGTTTCAGAGAATTTTCTTCCATTTCACTTATTGTATTTTTCTTGTATTTAATCTGAATAAACTCCTCTGAATATTGGACAAATGTTCAGAGAAAAATTGAATTGAATTGAAAGAAGATGATGTTGAAATGAATTACCTATTAACTTTTATCCATTCCAAATAGAATAAAATATATTTCCATATACCAATCAAGATTTAAATCAAATTGAATTGCGGAACGTAAAAGCATGACAATGGATTCGATTATAATCATGAGGAACATGGAGTCATGAAGTGAGAACTGAGTAGTACCTATAATAAATTAAACAGAATTTATTAATTTCGAATTCCTTTAATTGCTATTACTTTATACTGAAGACTTCCGCAATATTCTGTTTATGTATATTTGTCAGTTTATTCAATTGTCAGTCACTTCAAACTAACTTATAATAAATTACTTAGCAATGGATATTACATTGTCTTCAAGACTCAAATTACAGATTATAATAAAAATTCAACTTATCACAGACAACAATGTAGTATTAGATCTATCCATACTTCATTAATTTAAATTATTGAATTATTGGTTCCATGTTTTGATAATAATTTGTAATAAACTCTCCATTTTCAATGATTATTTTTACAATTGGTATTTTTTGCAGATTTGCCAACAAGCCTCATCAGAATATTATTTCTAACTTAGTTTCCACTGAATTTTGACTTCAAGTCTTGGAAAAGTGAAGAAGTTCCACTCTTTAGAACTTCGGAAACTGACTATATCTGTTGTTATTTCACTGTAGCATGAAGTGTAGATAGATATAACAATGATGGAGACATTGTAGGTTGTTTGAAAATTTTGGAAACTTCCGCTGAAAATCGAGACTTTGTTCTGCGCGAGCCTTCATAATGATTTCATGATTTCGAGGTGAGCACTCACCCCATGTGAATCTACTCGCTTTCATTCTGCCAATAAAGGGCTGCTTGACTGCCCTGCGCGCTATCTACCGACGCTTTTCCGAAGTTGAAGCTCTAGTGTCGTTTCAGTCTCCAGGCTGCGACCATCCAACCTGCTTTGTCCGGTCAGACCCTTATTTTAGTAGTGAAATAATAATCAGGATCACACAAAAATAACGCAGATCACGTTACATAGTAATAAAGCAATAGAAGGTATATCCGAGTGAACAGGGATAAGAGTAGAGTAGTTGCAACCCTTACTAAAATCGAGAAAATTGTCTCTTTAGGAGCGATGCGACGCGTGCTTTCTAGCTTTCTGTCGGAACTGGATTGATGAATTCTATGCGATCCGAATAGTTAGTTCAACATTTCGAGATAGTGTATTCACATTTTATCGATTCCAGACTCCAAAACTACCAGGTAAGGCTTCTGGATTCCTCTAAAATTTAACTTTTACATTGCTAAACAGTATCAATATTACTAGGTTACAAGTCACACTTGAATTCATGTCGTTATTTTTATTGGTCTATCATTATTTTCAAAACATTGAAGAAAGAAAAAGTTCGAATTTGGGTGTCAATGGAGTCGAATGCTCTTTTATTGTATATTAAAGAATGAAATCAGTATATAATTACGTAGAAAATGGAAGTTTAAGGAATTGGTCTCATTGCAAAGAAAAAATCGATTGGAGAGAGCTTCTAAGATAAATACATTCTAGTTGCACGTTTAAAATAATATCTATAATTAGTATTCTATAATCCAAATTTTTAACAAAAATCTTGGAGTGATTGGAAGTAGTTCTTTGTTCAATTTAATTAAACAAATCTTTTCAAATCTTTTTTAAATGCTGAAGTATTATTTTCATCAAAACCACCCTTTCCTTATGACTTTTTGTTATATTCGGGTGTACCCTTTTCATCTGATGCAAGATAAATGAATAATTTGTGACTTCTATTCCCATCATCTCCATCTTAATTAATATCTGGATGTTAATGCTTCTTTGGCACCTATATTATTTCAATTTTATTGATTCTGTGATTACTGTTTCATCAATTACCAGTTTGCCAATGAGTAGTTTCTGTACTCGCACGAATTTTCAGTTGCAATTAAAAATGATCACATTAAATCCCATTCCTATTGTTTTTAAATTATTATTGTTTCACCTATATTAATTTCCATTCCGAACACTGTTAAGATCAATTAGAATTTACTCGGTGGTATTCCTTTTTTATCTAATAGGCTATTTACTTTAATTAATTCTCTGCTAAACAATATCAGTTTTTCAGCCAAAGTTGGGAATTGAGCCACTTATAGGAGATTCACCAGTTCCTTGTTCAAATTTGATTTGAATAAATAACTATATACTATTTTCAATCACTTAGTATATTTTTGCATCATTTTCAATTATTTAAAGCGATACCTGCTATGTGAAAACTAAATACTTTGTTTTGAAAATGTAGTCAATTTTCCTTTGCTTCCTGCTGCATTTTGAGATGAGACTGGCATAATTTCTTCGTACTGAGTACCGTAATACCTTTTTCGCGAAATTTTAAACTTTATACGTGTTTCCCTTATTAGAAGCTAGACATTTGAACTAATCGTTAATTTCATTCTAGATTCTTAATAAACTATTGTTACATTAAAAACGCTATATTAATGAATTATGCTGCGTAATTAATGTTATATTAATTACATTATAATCAATATTAATTAATTGATATTTTAAAAAAATCTTGCTAAATTAATGCTTGAGTTTTTCAATGACAATATTTTTTTAATTATCCAATGCGATGAATATTCTTTCCAATATCATGTAAGACAGTGCGGAATGAAATTGATTACTGAATAAGATATCTATGATTTGTTGCTGAGTCTGTGGCTTTTACCGTTTACCTGTTGATTTGGGTTTTGCTATGCGAGCAAGTTGTAATTCTGAGTCTTGGAGCAGAATAAATTTAGATAGGACAACTGACAAAAACAGTGAATCTGCTATACGCTATAGGAATAGGAGGTCCATCCCAGCGGCAACAAGAAGTTCGCTAGGATTCATCCGCTAATAATCATCCATTCTGTTATCTGATATTCCTAAACATTCTCTTCAAATACTGATTTGTTGATTGTGCTCAATTGTAATTAATTGCAATCAATTGTTAATAAATTATGCTATGGTTTCATAAAGGAAATGGATGAATCAATAAAAAAATGACAATTTATTTCTACAAACAATACGTTTCTATAATGTTTTTATCTTTTTCCCCTATTCTATTCAATTAAAACGTTGGACATAAAAAGCAACTGATCAATAATAGTTGCTTAATATTCTGGGTAACTATTCCACAAGGAGCTTTAAGCTGTCATGGAAAATGATGGAAATTTAATCGACTTATCCATTTTGATATTCATCAGTTGATGTGTTACGTCGTTCTTAAGATAGATGGACAAATGAATGAATAATGGATGAACAAGCCAAGTAACATCAGAAAATAAACAATTACAGAAATTTTCATGTTTCTAATACGAATAAAAATAATCTTAGTCCAAAATATTGGTATTTTCAATTCCAACAAAATTAGCAAATATTATTGAAAAAAAAAAACAAGAAGAGCAGAGAAGCAATGAAAAATCTGCAGCTAGAAATGAGAAAGCCACACACAAAGTGTGAATTCATTGAGAAATGGGGAAAATTGTTGTGGCGCAGGGAAAATACAACATTGGAGACTCAAAAGGTCGTATTGATCACAGCAGATCACATGAGCCATTTTTGGGCGTACAAGGGTATGCTGTGTCAGCTAAGAGTCAGTTATGTCTTTTGGAGTTCAAACTATAAAAGTTTAGCTAAAAATCCTAGTAAGCTGTACTAGGCTGTATTAGCTAAAAACCTATTCTCAAGAGTCATGGCCATCCGGATTTCTCAGACGTATCTTTCTAAACAAAACTCACTTAAATCAGGACCAATACTTGCACATTTTACCTCTCTCCAGAGATTCTTGTCTAGTTCATGGGCTCTGTTATGACATTTTGAAAAATATAAACCAGCCAATGTGAACAGGTTGAAAGCGAACCCAGAAGTTTTCCAAGGGGAATATTATATTACCTAAAAGAGGTTCAATGATTCACTAGGGTATTTTTGTGTTGTTTAAGACTTTCGGGAGAAGGAGATACATCCTTTTTCCCTCATGGGTTCTACTGAGTCAGGTTGTCCGGACTCAATCATTTGTTCATTAAAATTAAATCCTTCGATATTTAAAATCGATGTACAGGATGCTTGCGTTTCTATTTGGCTGAATAATTCTTCCATTTTTACGCAGAATCAATCCTTAAAATTCACCGATATAATAACAAACATGTTGAATAACGCTCATAGGTCAGTGTCAAATGTCCAGGTAGTAGCTTTTCGCAGAATTTATAACCCAACTCGTTTCCTGGAAGCTGATTCAGGTTGATAAATCACAATGAATGAACGAGATCTAATAAAAAATTTGTTGGTTTCGAGCTGATAGTATAGTGTCAGGCGAGAGGCGAGTGAGGTGACCACACTCGGTCTCGGAAGCCGATGTCCGGAAATAGCCAAGAATAAATGCTGTGAATAGCTGTGGATAAATAATGCAGGAGAGTCGAGCCCTATTCACTACCGATAGATGGTTTACTTCGGCACCGACATTCAGGCAGTCATTCATCGTGCTATTAAAAATGAATCTGCGCTGCCCCGAGCCGATCGTAAGACTGACCTTAACGATCCCATTGCTACGTTTTTGTAGGTGGATGAAGACAGTGGTTGATGTAGTAGAAATTATTAGTAGTAGTGGCTATCAGCTTTGACGACAATATGAAATACGACCTGTTGCGATATCTTTTTGTTGTAAATGTTTGACAGATTTCCAACTTTTAATAACACCTGTAAATAGATTGTTATTGTTAATTCATATAATTGTTACTGAAGAGAGGATAGCTTTCTGATTCACAACATGTCGAAACTACTACACATACACAATTCAAGGTATACAATAAATGAAAAAGAGTGTTATTACCAAGATATGAGTTGTTATCACTGAGTGTGTATTTTTTATGGCTTAGTATCATTAAAGTGTTTGAACATTTTTTTAAATGCTGATTCATGAATCTAGAACTTGATAATCACATTTTATTATGAGATATCATATTTCAGACGATAATATTCTAAATCTCAATCAAACTCGGTCATGGAAGGCATGGGAAAGTGACTAGTAATTTCCGAATAAAGGGTGTCAAGAATGGAAACTTTGAACTTTCAAATATAAAACCGTGTTGGATGTAAAAATGGGCCCTCATCATCATAATAAATTAATTTTCCAGTTATTTTTTCCCATTTAAAATGATTTATACAGCTTGAAACTTGTACTTGTAATTAGTAAGAAGGTGAAAGGTCATGGAGCCAGCGGGACCAGTAGTGAATGATTATAAAAGTACAAAAGCTCTCATTCTCTATTCCTGCTTTCAATTATTTATTGATATTCTGAAAAAAAATCTGTCAAAACTAGTCTACCAGGGTATGGAAAGATTACTAATAAAAAAAGTTCAAGGAAATATCAGTACATAGCAGAGAATATCATCGTGTATCCTATTATGATTTATGATTCAAAAGACCAGAATGAATGTTCGCCAACTTTTCAAATCACAACATGAAGGAAACGTGGACTTTAACTCCAATGGTCAATCGATTAGGATTAAAAGCTCCCACTAATTACTCAACCGGACCTGCCTATCAAATTTTACGGGTCTTTTATTTTCCATCGATTGAGCAACGGTTTCCACCGTTTAATAGAATTAATAGAATGGACAACTCCAGGTATAAGTTTTCAGGAAACGTTTTCATTATTGAAATGGAAGCGACGGCGAAAGTCCAATACAGAACTAAAGAATAATAGAGGCAGAGCTTGTTTGATATTCACACTGCTATTCAATAGCCTACAATCTACAAAATTCATTCAAGATTTAGATAATTCAGACCCTTTGCGCCCAATATTCAATATGGATCGTCTCTAGAGGACTCTCATAGTTTTTCGTGAATTTTACCTTTCTTTCAAAGGAAGCCATAATCGTTTCCTAGTATACACAGTTTTTTTAAGTATCTTTTTACCTGATTATATTGAGAGATTGTGAATTATTAATGCATAATGAAATCGTAGGGAGGATAGCTGGAGTCTATGTTTTTAAATGTGAGAGAATAAAAACTAATAATATGTAGGACAAACTTTTATGAAGGTTTTTCTTTCCCATTTTCTCGTGTGAGTCTCGTGGTGATTGCCACTCTCCAGTAATCTCACTCCAGAGATGAGTCTCTCAATCATTTTTCCAATCAACCGCATGAGCTGCTCGCTTGATGAATTCGCTTCTAACCGTGGGCATTTCATGAGAAACCTACAGAGGACGTTTTTTTTGAAGATTACATCTTGAAGACTCTGGTTAAGAAGTATAAGACAAGTCAGAACTACAATTATATACAGACAATATTACCAATCTTGTATACTAGTTACCATAATAACAATATCAATTAGTTGAGTTGAGGCCTAATTTTGACCTGAAATGGGCTCTTGTACACTATAAAAACTTCTATCAAATTAAATATTTTTTCAATTATATTTATATATTTCTATATTTTCAAAACTTTGAAAATATAAATAAAATAAACTATATTTTAAAACTGCGGTAGCTTATTGTAGAATTTCCTACTAATATAAATGATTTTTTGTTCAAATAAGCTAATATTGTGTCTCACCAAGTGATAATCTCCTCGGCTTCATGTATTATGATCAAATCGAAGATGAATGCTGCACAAAATGTTTGAATTTATTCCTTGGGCATCTATCATTCTCAATAGATATAGAAAAATGTATCAACAATACTGAAAATGGCGCTTCATCATTTCCATGGGAGAAAACTGAAATTCCTTTCAACGAGGCTGGCTGGCCATTGCATTGGCAATTGTTTACTTCCAGAGCATTGACATTATCATTGATCACGTGGCTCCATAATCGTTAATAGAAAAAAACTTGAGCGATCAATCATTTTTTGAACGAGCACAATAGGAGAATGAGCTCTTCGAAGAAAGACGAAAGAAGGATCAGGTGAATGAAAGAGGTGAATTGTTATGAATGAAGGGCTGTCGTTTTTGGATGAAAAGGAGTAGGTGGTAGGAGGGTGGGGTTGAGGTATTACTGGAAAGGGGTGAATAATCGATTGGCGAACGAATGGAATATATCTATAGTAGTGGAATTTATAGTAATGGTAGCACTGACAGTGGGAGCAGTTTATCGACTTGATGGCAAACAATCGGACGAGCGAGTTTTGGACAAGCGCGCTCGCTCGCTTGCTCGCTCTGTCAGGCGACGGTCGACGTTTCATCTCTACCCAACTCTGTGCTCTTTGTGCTGCTCTGACTGGCTGTGGCCATGCAGATTACTCACTATTTGTCTGACTACCTCTGACGTCATTCTATGTTCGTCTGTTACTCAAATGCAATGTTGACTAGCTATGAATTAGGACGAACGCCTTTGTGGACTTAGCAGTCGTTTAATAATGTAGCGTCCTCATTCACAAACTCTTTTATTTGAGTGGAAATTGAATTCTTTTGAATTTTTAAAAATGTTTGATTAACAAAATATACATTGTTGAGAATTATGATAATTGAGTTTATCTTAAACAATTTTTTTCTATCTGTTTCTTTTTCAAAGTGCAAAAAAATCTGCACTTCTATTCTAATTTGAATTCAATTTAGATTGCTTGGATACGATTGTCTGACTTATGCAGAATTTTGGAGGATGATATAGCATACTGAAAGATATACTGCATTCTTAAAGAAAGGACAATAAGAATAGAAATTGCATGCGAAATGCATGGGAGGAATTATAAGGAGTACAGTATTGTTGACTTTACTTGAACGACGCAGAAACAGAAATGAAACGACGTATCTGCTGCTTCATTATCACTTATCCGGTGGGTAAGAACCTACCTAGAACTTTAGATTCACATTCATAACATCATTGAGCCATCATTACACTTGCATAAGTTTTAGACTCATGTGGGCTTCCTGATAACCTGTAGCAGGTTTCGTATTTTGTTTTGTTCCCTCTTCGCTTTTTGTCGCGTTGCTCCAGGTCAAATACTCAAATAATAACATGAGACAAGGTAGGCCTACTCTCAGAACAAAACATACAGTAATTATTTCTTAAAATGTACAAATTTCCAAGAAATATTTTTTTGTGCGTGAATGGAACTTATTGTTTTGGAAAAAAATCAGAAAATATTTGAGCCGCATGAAATTTATTTTATAAAATAGTAGGTCTTCACATGCTCAGTTATGATAACTAAGTAAGTAGTCTAGGAATCGAATTTCAAGACATAACTTGAAAACCACCCCCACTTCATTTATTTGAAAACGTTTTGTTTATTTATTGGAAAAATACTATTTGATCCGTATTTTGTTTAAAATGAAAAAAAAAAACATAATAAAATATATAAGGAAAAGCAACAAAATAATTCATTATTTTCCTTACCGACTAAATTTATGAGAGTGATAGCCTATTGTTTTCCAATCTTTTCTATTCGCTTTAGGTTCTTAAAATAAATTTGTTACTGTAATTATTATTTTTTCCTTTGTGCCGTGCGTTCCTTTTCGCCTTGCGCTCTGGAGCGACTTCTCTACTTGCTCGATCGTACTTACACCATTGCATCCTCCTCCTCATCAAGAAAAAATCATTCCAGTGTGAGCCATCCCTTATCTTTTGCCCAGCCTCTCAAGACGAAGCCACATTGTGTCTGTTATTGAGTTCTTGCAAGCTGTGGCGTAGCCAGGATTAGATTTCGGGGGGGGGGGGGGGCTCACCAAGGGGGGCGGTGGGCAGTGGCTAGCCAGGATCAAATTTCGGGGGGGGGGGGGGGCTCACCAAGGGGGGGTCTGGGGTGAAGGAGGGTCCGGAATTTTTTTAAATTTAGTGGTGTGAAAAGCTAATCTAGACAACTTGTTAGGCTCTAAAGTTCAAAAGAAAGTTTTGAAAAATTACTACCCAAGAACCTAGGTGGCCAGGTTTGAAATGATAAAGTTTGATATACCGATATCTGTGACTATTTTGAGTCAAAACCCTTGAATTGGAACTAATCATATGTAACTTATGTACTGAATCTCAAAATTAATACTAATTATTATAAGTTTCATATAATTTATGTCATTAGCCTAAAACGCACCCAACCCAAAGTTCATGAAATCGGAATTTTTTTTATCATAGCACACTGATTTTACACGCTTGCATAGAACTTGCATTTATTTGTGTGTTTTCATTTATAAAATCCCGATTTTATGAACTTTGGGTGCGTTCAGGCTAGTGGGTTATACTGAATTTTAACTTCAAAACTAAATTTTCTACAAAATGAGTTTATTCAAAAAGGTGATTTATCAATAATTAACAAAGGTAATCCACTTCAAACTCGAAAATTGCATTTTATTTAATGTAATAAATAAATAATTATGGTAGTCACAGTTTTCTAACATGTTTTATTCGATTTCGTAGCTCATTTTAAATCAAAATTATCCATTTGAGCACCTAACAAGTTTCTATATGAGTCACTATTGTGGAAAAATTTGAAAAATGCATTAATCTGACTATAACTGTAGCTATATTCTATTACACAAACAGTGTTTCTGTAATCTGTTCGTTATAATACAACAAAACAGATAGAACCCTTCGGCTCTAATAAGTTCTTATCTATTAGTTATTTGAGAATTTTTAATTTCTGAAATTTCGGGGGGGGCCCGGGCCCCATGGCCCCCCCCCTGGCTACGCCACTGCTTGCAAGCCACTCATGAGATCTGCGTCTTTCCAGTCAACGTCATGACAACTTTACATTCAAACATGCACAAGCGACCAGGCTCAATATTTTATTGTTCCTTAACTTTGGTCCTAATGAGCTGTGGTCATTAACTTTTCGTCAGTGAAAGTGAAGGTTAAGTAAATAATTCTTCAGGAAACATAAGTTATACAGCCAATGAACATCCCTGCGTATTATGCATGTTCTTAAATCTTATGCATGTTCTACATTAAATCTTAGAAATAAAGAGTCAGTGAGCAGAAATTTTATTCTAATACAGAGCTATTCAGATAGAAGAAAGAGATTTTAAACCGTTATCTCTTCCAAACGACAAAAAACTTGGTTCTAACGTTAAAAAAAAAGAGGGAAGTATAAAATAATTATAAAAAGCTCAAGAGAAAGAGAAATTCCAATTGTGGTCGCATTGGCGCTCTTGCTTGTTTGTAGTAAAATGACAACAACACCACAGGAGCGATTAAGTCCTGTGTTGCAATTAATGAAATTAGAAATTAAAAAGTTTGTGTAGTTTCATGTGAAAACGATGCTTTTGAGCTCGTCATACCATTGACTGAGTAATACTGAATACTGTACAACAGTAAAGAATTTTAAGAAAATTGTATTTATTCTTCAATTTTCATAAGATATAACTGGTAAGTTATTCACTGGAATTCAACAACCTTCTATGCTTCAACACGCACTTGAGCCTGGATCGAATATTATTCCCTTTCTGACTTCATGCAATTATTGCTTGCAATGAGTTAGTTATACCAGCGTGTAGTTTAATAGCGGAATAATGCATGTGAATATGTTATGCACTGAAGAATTTTCAGACAATGAACAATATCACTCATCCATTATTCAAGAGATGCAAACAGCTTCCCACACTACATTGGCTGCACAATGCATTGTGCAGGAGCAGAGCCTGCATCTACAGTATAGAGCTGATACCGTAAAATATCCCTGAATCGATTGAATTAATCGTGGTCATCCACATCAATCATTTTATAAGGTCTCTCTTTTACATGACATTAGGAGCGAAATTTTATATCGTTCTCTATGAGTAGGAATTTTAGAGTTTCTACTAGTAGAATGGAACACCCCGCTCGTTCATAGGGCATTGAATTTGGAATAGTAGAATAAAATATGAAACTCTTATAAGTTGAAATACACACTTAAATAAACATGATGAATCGTTTTAAAAGCAAAACATTTTTTAAAAATGAAGCAAGTATAAAGCATTGAATTTGAAAAATAGAATGTTATGTGTAACTTTTTAGGCGTGTGACATGCTTTATGCGTTATGTTATCTTTGATAATTTCTTGCACTGATTAGAATCATTAATTATTTATGAAAGGAAGGATCTGTTGACTTTACCAAAAAAATAGCATAGACCTGTAGCATGTCTGCCCAACTTATATCAAAGTTGGTGTTAGGTAGGTGGTGTCATAGGGGTCATGGAACTTTACAGGTCAAGGGTAGGGAGGGGTAGCTCGCAAAGAGCTACAGAAGCAATTCAGAAGTGGAAAGTAGAAATGCAAAAATATAGAGCTTCTACCCAGTACAAAAGAGCTTTTAGCAGTACAAAAGCTTAAAAAACGTCTGCGACCCATTGGTCGGGCTGAAGTCCCCCCAAAACCTCAAAAAAGTGTTTTGTAAGAATGTAAATTATTCACCAATATCAGTTTGAAGTACAATATTCAATAGCAAGAATTACCTAATTCCACTACTAAGTCTTCAATTATTGTATGATATCCGTTAACGTTTTAATAGTGATGCTGAAGATCCATATTGTTTCCACTAATACAGTATAATAAAATCTAGAAAAATACTTTCAAGTGGAAATTATGACTCACGTTATAGCGTGACGGCCGTTTCACTCTGTTGTCAAGAGATGCTCTTGACGACCCACAGTACACTGATTTAAGCTCAAACTCATACCTTAAATCAGTCTACTGTGGGTCGTCTGATGATGCTCTTGACAACAGAGTGAAACGGCCGTCACGCCATAACGTGAGACATAATTTCCACTTGAGAGTGTTTTTTAAGATTTTAATAGTGTATATTGTCTTAGTTGCATTTACATTGCCTGCAATCAACACTCAATCAAGTGTTTAGATTTTTGTGCCGGGCACAGTACTTGATGAATTAGAAAAAGTAGTGCAACATAAAATTGCAGTAATTGAATCACGACAGTTCCAACTTTATTTTGGAACTTTTTTAAAAGTAATGAGGAACTACCCCCAAATTTCTTTTCTGGATCCGCCACTGGTGATCTGAATAAAAATAAGTCGATAACATTCGGCAATGGAGATAATCAATGTTACTTGTAACAATAGAGCTTAGTTATCATTTTTAACATGATTTTTAACAACTTTCAAGCAATTAATCCCACTCTCAAGAATTCTCAGACTACTCCAGAAAACAATAGAAAAAGAACTCCATTAAAGCAGGTATAATTAGAGGATGAGGTTCAGGGTTCGAGAAGACTTTCTGAGCAGATTGACTCTAATTGAGGGCTTTCAAAACTCCTCAGATTATGTGAGAAAAGTGGAAGGAGAATGAGTTATTAATGAGTGGCTGAAAAAGGGAGAAAGGCGTTGTTACAAAGACTTGACAGGCAGAATGTGACCTCTGCCGTTTGCCGATGGAATTCTCGCTTTTGCAATTCTGAGTTCCACAGCGAACGTTTTGCGATCGTAAATTAATTTATCAGAGAATGTTTCGTCTTCCTCCTCAACTATCACCCTCTGCCATTAATTGATATACATTTTGAATAACTGATGTGTAATTGAGATCAAGACCACTAGCTCAGTTAAATTATACAAATCGAGAGAAATAGTTTTTGCGTCAATCGCTTCCTATAACCTTGGGTAATAATACACCAAAAGTCCTCATAAGTGGTGAGGGGGGGGGGGGGTGAGCTCGATGAAGAAGAAAAATAGATAGATAAAATGTATTTATTTGGGCGAAGTTAGGAATCGCTCAATCGCAGGTCCTCTCTTACACTTAACCCCCCTAGGAAGGAGGGTGGAGAGGACAATTTTTTTCAGTTTTTTTGCATATAAATCTGTAAATTGATTTTTTTCCTCTTATCAAAGTCAAAGCTGACAAAATTTTCTAAAAATTATTTTTTGCATTTTCTGTATAAATTTTATTTTGAACGTCTAAACTATTGGATGATGCATCGCACCGTATCGAGTGATTCTACTCAGCGCATGAAGGCAGAATAGTTTCATGTATTACATCATTCGTGGAATACGACCGCTGAATACTACCTATTATTTGAAATTTCACTTGGAAGGACACATTTGTCATGTTAGGTTACTTGTCATGTTAGTTAACGATACTTGGAAGAACACGATTTTTGAACATCTAAGCTACTCTAATTCGAACAATTCAGAATACAAATTTGTAAAATTTATGTCTAATGACAGTGCATGACTTCTTCCTCAAGTCTCATTATAAATTAATATATAATACTTTTTCTCTTAGAATATATACATTAGAAGAAGCCAGAAACCAATATTTTCCATTTTTCCCTAATTCTTAAATTTTAAAAAGCTCTATTCAAGAATAAAGAATTAGAAAGGAGAAATATTTATCAGATTCTACATAATTTAATTTGGTCGTTATTTCGTAATAATGTAACAATTGACAGAATTTTGGGAATTTAAAAAAAAGTTGGGTTGCTTTTCAAATGAACTGATTTTATGCGTAGTGAAAATTTTATGCTGGAAATTTGGAAAAAGTCATTATTTTCTATGATTCGAGAACAAATTTTGAAAATTTATTTCAAAATTGTTTGAGTTAGAGCGATTTAAATATTTAAAAATCGTCTTTTTCAAGTATAGAGGTCAACATGATAAAAGCTCTTGCTGGTGAATTCCAAATAGTGAATTCCAAATTGAGATAGAATTATTCGAGTTAGATGTTCAAAAATCGTGTAGGTCCAAGTATACGGGTTAAAATGACAAAAAGTCCTTCCATGTGAAATTCCAAATAATAGATCGTACTCCACATGCAATACATGAAACTAGTCTGCCTTGATGAGCTGAGTAGAATGTGCCAACACTCGATAGGGTGCAATGCAAATAACTTTGGCGGGGGTCAGAATAACCGGCTCCTTCTACTCAGACAGAATGTTAAAATCATATAAATTTTCCGTCCATTTGATCCTCTGAAACTTAATACTGGAACATTATTTACCGGTAATTCAATTTCAACCTGTATTGAGGAAATATAAAATGATCTAATAGAGAAATCTGTTAACTTTGCATTGACACTACTAATATTGATGGGTTGTCAAGGATGGCCACTGTATGGAAGAGAAAGTGTTAAAATGTGAATTTAGTATATTTATTGAAATAAAACTTCTATTGTCTGTCGTACACAAGCTTATAGTGGGCATCCCCCCAACCGCACCTCACTCACTAATTAATCATCATTTAGATTTCACGTTAAAAAAAGGTAAGATATAATTGATTAATTTCCTAAACTTTGAATTAAACTATAATAAATAACTTCCAAGGCGGAATAGCTTTGAAATAACATTCTTCCTGTGATATACTATGCAACTTCTTAATTTGGGAAGCCCGTAACGCGCTTGCGGTTGGTTCTAAAAAAAATGCAAAGAATAATTTTTTGTAAACAAATTTTACCTTTCCAACAAGCTCCCTCGTCGAGCTCGCCTCCCACCCATGGGGACTTTTAGTACCTATGTTATTACTCAACACTGTAGAAAGCGATTGGCGCAAAAGTAATTTCTCTATCAATTGTATCCCTCGATGGCCATATTTTTGTCAAATTTGACTGGGCTACAGTCTTTGACGAGATTGACTCTTTGTAGGCCTAGTAGGTGGAATAGTAGTAGGCAGACTTCATGCCTGATTCGTATCACATATAAGATGTAAATTTCCAAATGCAATTTCCATTCCATTTCAATGTATATTAATTGTAACCCATTAGTGCTCTCGGGACTCTAGTTGTCAAGCCATTTCAAATTTTGTGGTGATTCAGTGAAACAATTATTGCGGTAAATGAGTGAAGACTTATGCGGGATGAACCGGATGATGAGGTTAATAATTGAACAAAATATGCTAGGCTGAACAGAAATCAAACCCATGACCACAAGAGTTTGATTTTGTAATCAAAAAGGATTTTCTAGAAAGTTTTGACCACCCACTGTGTCACTGGGTGATTGTTGAACAGAAATAATTCTTGATAATTTCCACTTGTTCAGCTGTATAGCTACAAACTGAACCTTTTTACCAAATCAACTCATCGATCTGTGTCACCGAATGCGTACTACTCTATAAAGAGGCAGCACTTTAAGAGAGGCAGCACTTCAAATATATTGCCAGTCTATTTCATCGGATTGAAAGGCCAGTCTATTTGAAGCTGGTTGCGATTGAGCTTGAATGATTGTGATTGGAGCATTGAGTTGAGTATGTATATTTTATTGTGCAATGTTCAATTGAACTTGTACTATTCTTCAAAACCAGTAATTTACAGAGAAACCCCTCATCTATTAATAAATAACTAGTTAAATAGGGATAACCAAGCAAATGACAAATGTTTACTTTGAGACTTTTCTACTAAGACTGTTCAAACTGTAAAAAAAAACAATCTGGATGATAAAGTCAAGAGAGGATATTACTTCCTATAGAGCAGTGTACCACTTTGAAGATTAGACTAAGTTGTCTATCAGGCCACTGTGAAATTATGAAATTATAAAGGCATTTGAGGGTTTGACTTCGCAATGAAAGCTAACTTCCTGAAATTTCCTTAGAGCATTCTAAAAATAGGCAAAAGTTAACGACCTCATCGTTTGCCATGGACATGTGACCTTAGCATGATGTGACGCGCGCCGTCTCTTCAGCTTGCTACGTCTCGAGAACAGTTTAATACGATACGATAAAAGTACAAATTACCGAAACAATTATTGTAGAGAAATCATTTATCTTTCAATTATATCACAGGTTCTATCATAGGGCACTATGCGATGCACGAGAATAAAGTTATTTGAAAAAACGGATTTTCGTTCGTGGCCTTTGACCTTGAATATATTGAGTAGCGCACACAATAAGGCCGTTGACTTTTCACTCCTTTTTTAGAATGCTATGAGGAAGGTCTTCGCCGTATTTCAGGAAGTTAGCTCTCATTCCAAGGTTGGGCCTTTTATACGCCTTTTAAATAAATGCCTGGGCTATTAGCAGCACAATAGTTCAACAGTTCCTGACAGTTTATATCAATAGGAAAAAAGCAAGTTTGAGAGACGTCTAATCAATTACATGAAAAAGTGGGATATAATCTGACAAATCTATTAGAAGAGGTGAAGATAAACTTCACGGAAGCTCTTTAAAAAGTTGGAGTTCGAAAGATGTTCAATTTGCTATATAATATTTCTGATGTTCAAAATAAGAATTACTGATTTGCAATGTTTGGATATTTTACAAAACAACCGTTTATTGAAAAAAACACGGTTAAGGCTGATAAAATATATTGACATTGTGTCAATTACAGCTAAAAACCTCATGGACGACGGGGAAACTCTGCTCTTGCTCACAGGGAAAGGAAAAGCAAGTTACTGATAGGGCTGAATCATGGCCGACATGGCTAAAAGCGTTATGATAATTTTCCGTCAAGTTTAACTTAATGTTTAATCACAATAAAAACGTATTCTTTATTTTTTAGCTATTGGCAAAGCATAAATTTTTATCAGCGCATGACATGAAGTCTCATTGTAAATGAGTCTCATTATTAATAATATCGTTGAATGGTCAGTATATCATTGGGCTTGTCTGAAAGTTTTGTATCTGAAATATCATTTTCTATAGCTTGATAATGTGTATTATAGTTTATCAACGAGCAGTCTGGAAACCTTTATATCTTCAATGAATAATCTATGGAGTATTTGAGCTTCTTCTAGCGATGATACAAGAAAGACTGGGGCATTCTTGTACTTCAGGCTCTAACGGCTCATTTCTTATTGATAAAATTGCCAAGACTGGAGGCGAAAACAAATTTGAAACTCTATGCAATCTTCAGGACAAATCTTTTATGCTCTACAGTAAGTGACCTGGAAATGAAATATGCTCGAGAAAAGATCTCCAAATTTTTATGAAGCGATTATAGCCGATTGTTGCCAAGTGACAACACATGGTGAAACAAATTAAATGCTTGAATGATATATTCTGATAAATTTCTCAAGTATTCAAGTTATATGTTGTTCACAAAGTGATCCCAAACTCTCGGGAAAAATATGAATGAACTTTTTGGTAGTGGTCACGAGAGAATACCAACGAACACATCGTTACAATGGTCTATTAGTAGCGCTCAGTCTAACAGCGGGACATCAGCTCCACAAAACACTTGTGTTCTCTTTAGAACATGCGCTATTAAGGGCGCTGTCATTATATCCCACGACCAATAGCTGTGATAATTAATTAGTCCTCGCTGTTACAAATAATCTAGTTTCATTTAAATGCGATTACAAAGTGCCATATTTCATGTATCATCATAATTTCTGTTTTGGATGATATTCATTGAATTTCGTAGACCGTTATGCCTCTATATTCACTCATTATTTCCACTGGAAATTTTGAAGTTGAATATGATGTGACTTAGTTACAAACTGCGATGGAAAGCACACTGATAAATTCAATAATTTCAAGGGAATTCATTCATAAAGCAGCAGACGCGGTCTCCTGAAATTTCCCTCTTCAGTTTTAATAAATTATTATTACACTATATCATCAGCTGAGAATCAGTATTCCATTAATCATGAATGACATTATCATACTTTGTTTGAATCATGCACTAATGTATTATCATAGATAGGGGAAGGTTACTAACCTCTATAATGTACATCTATCTTATCTGACGTACTGAATAAATTATTATTCTGGTCTGAAAACGTGGGGTGGACATGTACAGTACAGGAGGTATAGAATGAACTGTGAGTTGCGCGAAAGCAGAAGCAACTGCCTACGGAGAGACAGAGAGAAACAGAGAGACTGCTGGCAAGTGAGTGAGCCCAGAGCTTCCCCCTCCGCTGTCACAAGCGATTTTGCCACTGCGCATCTCAAGGTCATAGCTCAACTTATTCCTCGAGTACTGTAAGTATCACATCAACTAGCAACTAAATGGTTCTATACCATAGTGCTTCAATATTATTCATGGTCGAATGTGTGATGTTTCTCTGATGAAAAAAGGAATTGGAAATCTAAGAAATTTAGTCACCAATTTTGAAGATTATAAAAAAGTTGGTGGGGCTCTCCAATTGAATATATTGTTTTGAACTTACCAGATGGTTATCTCAACTGCTGTGGTTGATGAGGTTAGACTTTGAGGTAAAGAAGCTTCATCACAATGTTTCATCACATTTGGCACCTTCATATTTTCATGGAAGGACATAATGGTTAATAGAAGGTGGTAGAACAAGAAAGAAGATACAGTAAATTGTAGAATGTGGTAGAATGGCGTGGAAGTTTCTAAGTTTTTACAGTTTTTAATACCGCTTGTGGGCGGGATGAGTTCAGTTTAAACTCTAAAGCTTAAGTTTGGAGCGGAGTTGTGACAGCAAGCACCTCAGAGTACCAGTTTGTGAATGAACACCGAGCATCATAGAGTGAATGCAGCAGCTCTGTGACAATAGATTCTAGTAACAGTTAATTTCGCTTGATATGAGAAGACTGTGTATTCGTATTTTAATTCGTCTTTGTGAGTGTGATTGCATTATTTAACAAGTGTGATTTCATAAGTCTACAACTTTTGAGTTTCTGGACTGTGTAAATAGTTAGTGCTGAGAATTCTTAAAATTAAGTGAACTGTTATTATTCAATTATTCCATTTATAGCCTATATACATCGGAATATTTGACATTCATTATCATTATTGATAAATTGTTAGAGATCAGACTGTAACTGATATTAGACTTTTATTTTGGAATTATTAATTATTATTTTTAAAGTACCGTAATTGAACGTTTTCATTGACTACATCTGCGTATATTTTGAGTTTTTTCTCATGAGATAAATCTGTTTTTTATTGCGTAAATAAAGTTCAAGTTTTATTCTCACATTTAGCTAGTATTATTTTTAGTGATAGAACCAGTACCAATACCATGATGCCACCGTTTCGAGCTTTTAAGCCTACCTGTGTATCACGATAACTTTTCTGTAAACCGGAGTTACTTATTACTTACATATTCTCTTACTTGAAAGTTACGCCGCCCCTTTAATCTTGTTCTCAAAAGAGGCTGACTCTTTTTTCTATGATATCGAGCATTCTATTTTGAGCCAGAAAGAACAGAGTGGTTTTAAGATTATATTGAGCACAAATTCCAGCGTGGGCAGAGCCCATTAAGTTGATGACTCAGCCTGAAATTGCTGCTCACGGGCTTAGTAAGGTAAAAGGCGTGAGAGTACAGTACACAAAACACAAGGCAATGAGTGGAGGGTGGAAACTCTTATCTCGGCGGCTCAGTGCCCACCTGTAAGCAGTGCCATGAGGGTGATTGGTGAGGGTGGTGGTGGGGGTGGGGGGGTTGTAAAGCCGATGGGTGAAATAAAATTGTTAAGCCGATAAAACCATACAAGCTTTTCATTTGCTCAAACCGTTCTCATTGGCCTGTAAACAAATATTGCTTTGCTCATGACGCTCATCAAACTCTTCGAGTTGATGGAATGTCTGAACGGAACTCTTATTGTATATCTATTGTTTCCTCCCTTGTTACAGCTCTCTCTCGCTCAATTTTTCTCAGCTATCCGTCCCATTCTCCCCATCTGTCCACCACAATCACTTTTCCCAGACTAAGCTCCGCGCTCTAATGATAAGAATGTCCGACCCAGAACGTCCAAGTTTTTCAAGAAGAGCTTTGGAGCTTTCTTTAGTTGATGCACACTCTTTCTCTCAATATCTATTTTCTTTACATCTTAGTTTTTCATTCGCCCAAGTCTCTTTTTCCTATGTTCTCACGCAATAGATTTTCCACTATGTCAAGCTTTCAAAGAACCAGACCTAGAACTGAGAATACAACTCAACCTTGAATATGATTAGAAAACTCCAAAATTAAGTAGAACTATTCTTGATATTCATGAGTGGGTGTTAGTACTAATTCTCAGTAGAATTTACTGTACTATTTCTGCGAGAACTAAAATCACCTGAAAATCGCAGGATTGATGGAAATAAGAAGTCAGATATGACTTTAAAAAAAATTTAATAACGTTCAGTACCTACTTTACAAAAATAGTAAGTTTTGTTTTGCTCTCTTTTGCTTTGAGAATTTGACATACAACTGAACCACTTCCTTTTTTGAGACAGAAAGATTAGAAAGAGGACACATTGAAGAAATTAGAAAAATAAACATGCATAGTTATTTATTACTCATCATTCATTTTTAAAATTTTATAGCTATATGTTTGGATATTTATCGTTTGATAATCTGAGTACTCTTTTTCCACTTTCCTGCTTAAAGTTTTCCTACTCTTTGTTCTCTAGGTCCGTCTTATGTCTCGGCCATTTATCTATTTCCCGGCCCCTATTTTAATTCTTATTCCTCGTTATTCTTAGGGGTTATCTTGATATTAAGTAGATTAGGCATTGATAAGTGATATTGGAAGGAATAACGTCTATCTAACTAATTAGACATTTTATCTATGAAGTTAATATTTCCTCACTTCCTTCTTCTCCTTTTCTTCTCCCTTTCTTCTCACCTATCTCATCAACCTACTCCTTCTTCACCACCCGTACCTCTTTGTGCAACTCTTCATCTTCCTCCCTATTCTTGTCTAACATCACCTAGTCTAGTTCTCATCATTTGTTCTCTTATGATAATTAAAATATTTTCCTGAGGTCCTACTTCCTCGCCTCTATTTTTCTGCTACACCTCTCTTCTTGTTCTTCCCCTCCTTCTCATCATTCTTCGTCATCTCCTCCTCCAAAGAATATTATTTTAAAATGTGCTCATTTTTGTATGCTGTACTCTAACAAGAAGTCACAAAAAGTTACTGTAACTGGGCTAGCAGCTATATCAGCTATTTGATACAAACGATGGACTTGCGTCCGTTGGCAACTGTCAGATCGAGTGAGCGGCCGTCCTTCCTAGTTGTCTGTCAGTGGCGGGCTGATTTATCACTCCTGGATTGGTTGAATGCGTTTTTGCCTGTCGTTGCTTTCCTGGTGACTTTAGTGGACCAATGAGGATTTGGGGTCGCATCTGGGACAACACGGTTTTGCTTTTGTAGGAGATTGGCAGCATTGTCGGTGTTGGGGGATCGTTTTGTAGTGTAGTAGGCCGTTCGTAAAGTTTGAGGCGTGACGTCATTAGTGTGGATAAGGCTAGAAGCGTCGCGGCGACCTGCTGGAAGCAGGCAGGCTGTTGAATCAATGGGACGCTGTGACGTCATCAAGGAGAGCCAGGCAAGGAGAGGAACACATTGATCCGTTTTGTACATGGGGTTTGAGAAGGGGAAAACTTTGTTTGGTGGGGATGGGAGGCCGACTAGCTTTTCGCGTGTTGTAGCATGCACCCTCCTATAGTACACGTATAGACAATTCACACAAAGATATCCGCCCCAGTTTTTCTTTCATTAATGAAATATGTTCAGTTTCTCACTTTTCAAAACTGCTAATGAAGAACTAGGGAAAAAATGTATTTATTTTCCCACACTATAATTACGCCCCTATTGTGTGTTTGACTGCCGCAAAATAAGACTTCAACATTTTATAAGGACGCTTAAACGGACCTGTTGCCATTATCGTCTCATCTATTACCCTCATTAGCACAATGAACATTGAATCAATATCAATGCTTGCACACTGGGTTTACTTAACAGTGGTGTGCTGGGATTGCATTTCAAAACAAGATTTGCGACTGATATGTATTGAGAAATTACGATTCAACTGTTCTGTAGGTGTATTATTAGTATAAGGAGTATTATTAGTACCAAAACTACTTAAAATTAGTAGTTATGATATGTTGTAGTAGAGAATCAGTATACAACTGGATGATTTGCAAAACCTAAATATTCTTTATGTTTAAGTTTATGACAAATATATACTTTGATTTTCTCAAACATTTAAAATTTTGACTACTTTTTGAAAAAGTTAATTTAGACTAATATAGAAACGAATAAGTTGAGATATGATAATCTGTCTGGAATGTGACTCAAACAGAGACCAGAAAACTAACTGAATCTATTGTTATTTAATAATCAATAATTATGTTACGGGTTCTATCTCTAAAGTAATGCTGGCAACACTTGAAATTAAAACTAGAACTTTATTTACAGAAATTACTTACAACACGCTCAAATCAGTTATGTTACACAAGAAAAACGTATTACTAACTGTCAATGGGCAGACCAATAAAGCACAGTGTCTACCACGGTATTTGAAAATCACAATAATAACACTGACTATTCTGCCACAAAGAAGGATTCGTCACAATTTTTATACTGTCACAAACTGTCACTGGATACGAACGTTGTCAAGAGCAAATATAACAACTGAACTATTGTTCACAAGAAGTGCTCTTTTTATACTGTTTTTATTTATAACTTACTATTAATTTCCAGAGGTTTCTCAATGTTTCTATTTATACACAGAAAACATAATCTAGAAGATTCTCTATTATGCGCGAATGTCCTAGAGACGCATTTGACAAATAGGAGTGAGAAAGACATTTATTGAGGAAAAAGAGGAACAACATCAGTTAATTTATAACCTCTTTGCATTATCAATGAAACCGTAAGCGCTAATATGACACAATAAATAATTTTTCCTTCTTTCTTGCTTTCCTAACAATAATGTGATTTAATAAACTCTCCAATAATAAAAAATGTATTTTATTTCTGAAAATAAAAACTAGATACGATACAAAGCCCAAACAACAGAGCAAACTTTTAGGTTGGAGCCCACATATTATATTATGTCAGAGCTGTGTTTGGGTAGTGAATTGGATGATGTTGATAAAAATATCACAATTATTTATTCTTTTTCACATTGATCAACTGGAGCTGTAGTTGATCACTTCAATCCTTCAATGATCTTCACTTTGCATGTCAGGTTATATCATTTCATGTTAGGATAATGCAGGAAAACTGTTCCAGACAAGAAATTCTTCCCCTTAATTGCTTTCCGAACTATCTCATTCAGCTAGCGTACCGAACTTGATGGACTTGCTTGATTATTCAGTTAATGCAACAAATAGCCTTCTATAGTTGTAATAACGATAACATCCCTATTCGTGAAAGCTTGTTCATTAATTACTCGATTTGCTAAATTGCTATTGTCTTCACGAATATTATCTCTAACTTCATTAGACAGGGAACCTCTTTCTTTAGAAACTGTTGGGGAGTGCGCAGTTGTGTTGGAGAGTGCTGCAAGAAAAGGATAGGTTGAAGAAGGATAGTACTTCCGCATCCATTTCTGGATCCGATTTACCTAATGGAAAAGGAATCTCTAGGGATGAAGAAGAAACTGTCAGAAGATGAAATCGAACCGACCGAGGATACTGAATTTATCTCTGAATTTCAAAGCTTGGTTATAAACTATCTGGCTATCTATTGCATAGTAGCGATCCTTCCTACATCATTCTCAACTGAGAATAATTCTCAGTTGAGAATGATGTAGGAAGGATCGCTACTATGTAATAGATAGTAATAAATATTATTTGAAATAATTATTATTCTATTCATGTTTTATTGCAACCATTATTTGTTTTCTACAAAATATTCTATTAATCTGCATTTATAGATCTTCTTACTCAGACATGATGCAAAAAATTGGCTTGGCAACTCCTGTTGTCAGACCCTATTATGGATATACCACTCTCACTCTATGAAAATATTTATATAATACAAGAGCAGAAATAAGTCGGATCTCACAAGATGTCACATCACCTACCAATAAGCTGCAAAACTTCAATTGATAGAAACGAAATAGACAAGAATAAGGATAATAATTCAGAATGTGAATAAAATTTTCCTGATAAGTTACAAGTTTCACCTATTGAGTTTTCCATCACTTGTGAATAAAAATGAGTTTTTGTGATGAATTGATATTGAATACCACAACTCTAGTAATGAATGACATGATTGTCTTGCCAACCTGACATTGCAAATCAAATTTTAAATAAAAAGAAAATATAGGGTAAAAAAAGGAAAACATTTTTCTTGATACAGATAAGGGCAGCTACCAAGAAAATGCTGTAAAAATGATCAAGATTTTCAAAATTACTTGTATTCTTGAAAATCTTCTATCAAGAATACAAGTAATTTCGAAAATCTCCTCAAGTCGAGCCGTCAAGTCATCTCTTTAAACCAGCGGTTCCCAACCTGGGGTACGCGTACCCATTAGGGGTACACAGTGTCCTAGTTGGGGGTACGCAAAAAATAATCCATAATGGTGGATGTTCGATGCCTAGTGGCAAAGACTAAGGAATGGTTGTTCTATGCTAGTGGTGAGCAGTTTCTGTTGTGCGACTATTCTATCTATCAAGTATTCTATTCTGACACTTTTATGTAGGCTATATTTTAGTAACATTTTGAAATTTGAATTATAATATTCATCTCTAAACATATTACGTTCGATGCCCTCGATAAAAGAAATAGGTGTTCTGCAGGAATTATTGTGTTACCTACTATTTTATTTCTTTAGCTGAATTCCCATTCATAGGCTTCGATATGTTGTTCAAATATTGCAACCCTCAATAATATTGTTATAGTAAAGTAAAAAAGTAGTTAGGACTTTGGGGGTACTATGTCTGTAAAATATGGTCTAAGGGGTAGGCAGAAGAAAAAAGGTTGGGAACCGCTGCTTTAGACTATAGTGATATTCAGCTCGATGTTCAAAACTTCAGCGTCAGTTGAATTTATAAGCTACTGTTAGTAGATTTTTCTGCTTTTCAAGTTATGTGAATGTGAAGCTGGTTCAAGTTGGTAGACTGAGGATTACTTATGAATTTTAAATAATTAAACAAATAAATTTTTTTTTATTCTAAGTAGGTACCAAGAGTTCTATAAAAATTGTCATATCAATAGTTATTGTTATTATAGTAATCATTCATAAATTTTTCTTTTTGAAGGATGAAGCCCACATGGGTTTGAGTCCTGTGCATGGGTAATGAGTTGGATGATGGTGATTGTTGAGTTGGACCGAGAGTTCTAGGTGGGCTCCGAACCACCGGGAAGTAATTTTACAGCTGAGAACAGAGTCGTTTTTGCTGGCCAACCCAATCGGTTACCCTTACAAGGAGAGCCCAGAAGAACGTTGCTTATCTGATCTGCTATGGCACATGGCATAGAACAGTACTTCATTCCTGAGTAAAAAAACTTCCATATTTCTACGTCCATAAGAAGCATTAGTTCTGTTGAGAGCTTATTATAAAAAAAATAATATTCTTAAATTTCTTGTTCCATAACGATCTGTATTGTTAATATAATACTTTTTAGTCGTCCAAGACTGCAATTGTTTGAAAAAGGAATCCTCTTCTGAGCAGTTTCAAAAGTCAGATAAATCCTTGACAGCCATTCAATCATTTTACATGAGAAGTTAACTCATCCTACCATGTATCAATCTTTCCAAGCTGCTGTTATCTTGACGATGAATAACAATAATAATAATAATTTCTCTGGTTGTGAGTACAGCACTACCAGAGGAGTTTATTGAGTGATGTAAATTTTTGACTGAGACCTTGGTTATCAATAGCCCACTGCTCCATTGGCATCATGTCCTGTTTGAAATTGATCAAGCTGAATTTATCAGTTTCTCTTTTCCTGAAACCGAGTCTTTGAAATTTAAATTCTTTGAGAACCGTAGTAACATCACAAATGGTGAAGTACATTTTCCTTCTTCACTCAAAGGAATAAACTGCTCTGATGCGTAACTGTTTGACGAACTAGAGTCTAACAAATTCCAAATTGGACCTTTGATCCCATACCAGGTCCGCTATGAGGAATGTTAAATGAAAAGCTTCTCTTCCATCAGAAAAGTGCATCCACTAGGTTGTATTAGATCCAACATCATTGTAAATTATGAATTTCTAGAGTAATTTTGTAGATTTTATTTGAGTTGTTTGATGGAAACCAGAATGGGGTAGTTTCTTTTAAATTTGACAGACCAGTGGGCTATGCTTTTTAACCTGGTACTTGTCAATAATTAGTAAGAACTACTCAATATCAAAGCAGGATCAGGAAGGCTACACTGCACAGAATTGCAATGTCTATTTTGAACAAACAGAAACTGTATCAGGCACATGAAAATGATCTTATCTAATGGGCCAGGAACCATTAAACTACTACTGCACTACTGACTGTAAAGTGCTTTATACTGTCAATGATTGATGTTCTTAAAAACAACAAAGCTGCAGGATGGGATCATAGCAGAATTTCTGAATAACCTAGACCCAAAATCCAACCAAGAACTAGTGCAAATAATACAATCAATATGGCAAACAGAAAGCATACCAGAAGACTTACACTGATACACCCTCTGCACAAAAAAGGAGACAAATCCGACATCAAGAATTACAGAGGAATTTTGCTACTCCTGGTGACATACAAAATCTTGTCAGCATGTCTTTTGGAATGAACGCAAAAACAACTGGAACCAAGAGTATCAGAATTTAAAATAGGTTTCAGACCGAATAGATCATGACCAGAACAAATACTTAATTTGAAAATAATTAGACCTACCAGAATCCGAAAAGTGCATGTATAGCTCACAGTTTACATTTTTGTGGACTTCAAAAAGTCATATTACTCGATCCACAGACCAAAGTTATTCAAAATCCTGGAAGAAAAAGGCTTGAACAGGAAAACAAGAGCAATAATATAACAATTACTATCAAACATGAAATTTAATCTGAGGTAAAATTCCAAGGTAAACTGTCACAACCATTTGAGATCATAACTGGAGTCAGGCTGTTCTCCATTGCTGTACTTGATTGAGTAATGGAAGAGTGGAAGAACAAACTGCAGAACGAAAGATACTGGAAACCAATCAAACTAGGAAGACACAAAAAAGATAAAATAGAAATTCCATACCTTGCTTTCGCAGATGACCTGGTTCTGATGGCAGATTCTGCAGAAAATGCCACACATCAAGTAGAATCCTTGAGAAATACGCTGAAAGTAGGTATGTGAATATCTTTTGAAAAAAAAATGTAATCACAACAGCAGACATGGAAATCAACATAATATGAACAAAATCCTTAGAAATCATTCAACTGTTAGTAATATTCTATTATTCACCAATTGCATTTCTAATCAACTTGATAGAGTCTTATGCACTGATGCAATTTACCTCGATTTTTCCAAAGCCTTTGATTAGGTAGATCACAAGATACTTCTACAGAAAATGTTTTCCCCAGGTTTTAGACCTGAAACAGTTGCCTTCTTTCATTCCTACCTTAGTCAGCATTTATTCTTTGTAATTTTCAATAACATTCGATCAGGGATTTTTACTGGTGGTTCAGGAGTGCCTCAAGTAGGTAATCTTGGGCCTCTATTTTTCCTGTTACTCATAAATGACATTCCACAGTGTATAAAAAATAGTAATTGCTTAATATATGCAGATGATGTCAAGATACGAACTATATCGAACTATATGTGATTGTGACGACTCTCAGCTATTGCAAGAAGACTTGGATAGGGTACATGATTGAAATCTGAGGAATAAACTGGCACTTAATGTAAAGAAATGTAAATACATTGTTTTCAGTAGGCAGCAACAGGTTTTTGCCAATTTCAAATTGATAGGTGAGCATCTTGAGAAAGTCAATGTAATAGAGGATTTGGGTATCTACATAGACTCCACCCTCACCTATAGGGAACATGTGAATTACATAATAAATAATTCCAATAAGATAATAATGGGCTTCTTGATAAGGAGTGTTCGACGTTTCACAGATATTGATATGATCAAGTTACTGTATCTGGCTTTGGTGAGGAGTAGGGTAGAATATTGTGCAGTGATTTGGAGTCCATATCAGGGTGCATATATTAATAGTATCGAGCACATACAAAATAAATTCCTCAGATTTTTATTTTATAAAAAATTTGGATATTCATGCCCATATGACTATTCTATGAGGAGATTAAGATTTCGATTTCAGATCATGTCATTAAAAAATAGAAGAGATTACATTTCACTAATTGTTTTGTATAAGCTCTTGAATAATCGTTTGGATATTCCAAACATAATTCAATATTTCAGTTTTTTGTTCCATCTAATGGGCCAAGATTGAATATGCTTTTCGCCCTGGATAAAGTAAACACAGTTCACCATGCGAATTGCTTCTTTCAAAGAACTGTGCGGTTGTACAATAGATTTAACCCAGTTCTAAACCCCTTCTCAGATAGTTTGTGCAGTTTTAGTAGAAAATGTTTCCAAGCTCTGGAATTTTAGATGCAGACCATAAATTATATGTTTTCTTCTTTCCTCTACTTTCCTTTGATTTTGCTTCTAGCTTTACTATTATTTCTTTGTTTAGAGTTAACAAATGTTTAAAGTTATTTTTCTTTATACTGTTTTCGTGTGATTTTCTAACTAATTTGGTATTTCATTGTTCAAAGTTAATTAATATTTAGGATTATTTTTCTTTATGCTTTTATTTCATGCCGTTCTCTTATATTGACTTATTTATTCCCACTTATTTCTTTGTTAGCTTAGCGTTTAAATTTTTTGTGATTTCCTTGTTTGATTTTAGTTAATTTAGTATATTTAATGAGGTTTGTTTTGACATTTGCTGTAAGCCTCTATTGTTTTTAATTTTTAAGTATGTATTATAAATAAATAAATCTCTGAGAAAAAAAATATGAAACCATAAAAAAGTCAGGAACTTCAAATACCTGGGCGAAATCATTTCTGAAAAAGAAGTGCAACAAGACAAAATTCAAAAATTATCGAAAGGATTGTGTAAAATTTATATAACAAGGAATGCATTTCCGAAAATTTCAAAATCAGACACTACAATACCGTAATCAAAACAGCAATTCTGTATGCAAAACTCCAGCATTAAACAGAAAAACAGAAAAATGAAAAAAGAAGAACGAAGAACGAAGAACGAAAAATTAAAAGGAAAATACAGGGACCCAGAATGACGAGCGACAGATACAGACTCCAAAAGACATCCGAAGTCAAAAAATATTTAAATATTGAGTCTGATATCAAAAAGAGACGCTTGAAGTTCTTTGGACATATAATAAGACTCCCGGAATCTAGAATAACTCTAAAATTAACTAAATACGACGTATTCATTCAAGAAACAGCTAACAAATTAAATGAATATTATGTTGGAGTTGGTGCTAGCCTTGCCGGTGCTGTTCCTCCAGTTTCTGTGGATGTGGTAAATGACGCAGACCATAAAATAGATGCTGTATTCCGTCTCTTACCGATTGATGAGGCCAGATTAGCCCTTATAGTTTGTGATCTCAAGGGAGGATCAGCGCCTGGCATTGATAGGATTCCAGCTTCAATCATCAAGAGAAATTTTGACTTCTTAAGAAAACCTTTGTTACACATCATCAATAGTAGCTTCAAACAAGGGATTTTCCCAAACTCTTTAAAGGTAAGCAAAGTAATTCCTATTTATAAATCCGGTCCCAAAAATCAGTGTATCAGTTATAGACCAATTAATCTAGTAAGCATTATATCTAAAATAATAGAAAAAGCAGTTAGGCAACAACTTGAACATTATTTAATAGCTAATAATATTCTCTATGAAAACCAATTTGGTTTCAGAAGGAATAAAAATCTTAATGATGACCTTTTCCTCCTAACAAAGCAAATTCATGAATCAATCAGCCATAACAAAAAGGCATTGTTGGTATTTATAGATCTAGCAAAAGCTTTCAACTCGATTGACAGAAAATTACTCATAAAAAAGTTAAAATTTGTTGGTGTCCAAGGATTGGCTCTCAAGTGGTTTGAGAACTATTTGAGTAATAGATCTCAGGTAGTGTCAATCCTGAACCAGGTAAGTGAGATTATGTTTTGTGATTATGGTGTGATACAGGGAAGCACCCTTGGACCTCTGCTCTTCCTGGTTTACATAAACAACCTTGGTAAGATTAATGTTGAAAATGGACATATATTTTTATATGCAGATGATACTGCTCTACTTTTTGAAGGTGATAGCTGGGAAAATGTGTATAATTCTGCGGAGCAAGGTTTGACTACTGCAAAGGATTGGTTTGATCAGAATCGTCTTACCATGAATCTGAACAAAACTAAAGTTATGCCTATATCAATAAGAGCTGATGGCGGTCCGGTGGCTAGAAGTTTGAGACTGCACAACTGTGGCGCTCCAGAAGGATGTGTGTTGTGTGAATGTATTGAAAGGGTGTCAGAATACAAATATCTTGGTGTCATTTTTGATGATAGATTAAGATGGTCCTCTCATATTCGGTATATCAGAAGTAAATTGAGAAAATTTATATATGTATTTTCAACTCTTGGTAGTATCCTCACTCATAAACTGCTTAAACAGGTTTACTATGCCTATATACAATCGATTCTCCAATATGGAATAATTGCTTGGGGAGGTGCATACCAGTCAATTCTTACACCCTTATCAATCATACAGAGAATTGTTATGAAAAGTGCACTTAATCTTCCTCGTAGGTATCCGACAGAACACCTTCTCAACATATTCCAAGTTTTTAATGTAACTCAACTATATGTCAAAACCTTAATTTTGTATATTTTCAAACATAAAACATCTTTATTTTCAAAAATTCGCCATAATTATCAAACCAGATCTGCCACAAATACCGGAATCACCGCCCCCAGGCTACTTAAATCTTTTACTACCACTTCCTCACATTATATAGTCAATATACTATTTTCAAAATTACCAGAACACATTAAGAATCCCCAAAACAACAGAATAGGCCATTATAAAAATTTAGTAAATAGCTGGATTTTAGGAACAAACAGGCAAGAGATTGAGAATTATATAGTCTCAATATACTCAGATTAAAGAGCACTGAAATTACCGCAGGAAATGCATCACTGGGTCCCTTCTAAGTTGCGTGTATGTGTGTGTGTGTGTGTGTGTGTGTGTGTGTGTGTGTGTGTGTGTGTGTGTGTGTGTGTGTGTGTGTGTGTGTGTGTGTGTGTGTGTGTGTGTGTGTGTGTGTGTGTGTGTGTGTGTGTGTGTGTGTGTGTGTGTGTGTGTGTGTGTGTGTGTGTGTGTGTGTGTGTGTGTGTGTGTGTGTGTGTGTGTGTGTGTGTGTGTGTGTGTGTGTGTGTGTGTGTGTGTGTGTGTGTGTGTGTGTGTGTGTGTGTGTGTGTGTGTGTGTGTGTGTGTGTGTGTGTGTGTGTGTGTGTGTGTGTGTGTGTGTGTGTGTGTGTGTGTGTGTGTGTGTGTGTGTGTGTGTGTGTGTGTGTGTGTGTGTGTGTGTGCTAAAACTATTTGACAAAACTATTATTATATAGACTATCAGTCTTCTCATAAAATTTCAAAACAATCAGGTTCTGCCATTGCTTGTATATTTTTCTATTTGTTGTAACCTGCTATACTCTAATGTACATATTATATAGTTCTTTTTCATATGGTTTCTAATATTGTATTTTGTTATGAAACCGCTTTGGAAAATGTTATTTCAATGAAGTGATGTATCGATTTTAAGTTTTAATCATTTTGTATTGTTTACTTTGTATCTGATAGGAACTCTTTCCTCTTCCACAGGCTTCGGCCCATAAGAGGAAATTCTTCATACAAATTTTTATGTATATTATTGCTGTAATGTATTTTAATGAAGAAATAAAAAATTTCAATTTCAATTTCAATATTTCGACGTAGATACGTCGTATCTTCCTTAGCACATGGGGTGAATGGATCCAAAACGTCAAAAAAGACTTAGAACTAGCAAAAATCACACAGGACGAAATCCAGGATTGAAACACTTTTAGACAGAAAATCGAACAATGGAAGTTCAATCCGGAGAAGAAAACCACCCGAAGAGTAGAGGCACCGAGATGGAGCGAAGAAAGAAAAACTAAATTCTCACAACGAATGAAGGAATGGTGGGCTGACAAAAAGAACAAAAGAAAAAACAACAGCAAACATGAATGAACCATCAGTACGTCTTCCGTTTCTTGGGAGTTTCACGTGCATGATAACAATAATAATAATAATAATAATAATAATAATAATAATAATAATAATAATAATAATAATAATAATAATAATAATAATAATAATAATAATAATAATAATAATAATAATAATAATAATAATAATAATAATAATAATAATAATAATAATAATAATAATAATAATAATAATAATTATAATAACCAAGATAATAATAATAATAATAATAACAATAAAACTAAACCCACTGAGATTGGTAATGTAAGAAAGGTAATGGGACTCATAGCATGAGCCAAATATTACAGTATTGACACTGTACAAGGTAAGCCCTCTTCTTGTTGATTTCTTGTCACATGTCATGGCTCAATGGAAGACCACATTGCAGGTGGGGTGGGGGAGTCAGATGTACAGAACACAGGAGATCCCCATCAGGAGAGGAATATTTCAGGGGGATAGTCTTAGTCCACTGTGGTTCTGCTTGGCCTTGACTCCTCTCAGTGGAATGCTTAGAGCCTCAGGTTATGGGTATGTTCTAAAGAGGAACCCAGACACTAAAGTTTCCCACTCATTCTACATGGATGATCTCAAGGTATATGCAGCAAATCCAGATCAGTTGAAGAGCATGTTTGAGTTGATAGAAAGCTTCAGCAATTCAATATGTATGGACTTTGGCCTGGACAAGTGTGCTGTGCTGCAAGTTAGGAGAGGTCAAATTGAAAATGAGGTTGACAGACCAACACAGATGAGTGAAGAGATGTTAATACAGAGTCTGGGGAAGACAAGTGACTATAAGTATTTGGGTCGGGTGCAGCTCCTCTGCAGGGCTGATACTGTAATCAGAAAAGAAATACTGAGAAAAACTGTGTTGAGAGTTGAAAAGGTATGTAAAACAGAGCTCAGCTCAAGGAATAAGATATCAGCAGTAAACTCTTGGGCTGTACCAGTAGCAATGTATACCTTTGGTGTGGTGGAGTGGCCAAACACTGCCCTTCAGGAATTTGATAGAAAGGTCAGAACAACTCTCACACAGTATAGATTGCATCACCCCCGGAGCTCCAGCCAGCGGCTCTATCTCCCAAGGAATATGGGTGGCAGAGGTCTACTCAGTTTTGAAAATATGTGCAGACAACAGGAAAGGAAATTGCGCCAGTACTTCCAGAGTAGTGATAGTCAACTGCTGAAAGTCATCTGTGCAGTGGATAAGGAGTACAGCCCATTAAACCTGGCTCAGCAGGCCCAGCAGTTGGAGGTTACCTCATTGGAGGAGAGAGTAGAGAATTGGAGACAAAAAGAGCTTCATGGAAGATTTGCTGCTGCAATTAGTACAGAGGTTATTGATAAGAGGAGTTCCACAGAATGGCTACAGACTGGGAATCTGTTTGGTGAAACTGAGGGGTTTCTGTTTGCTATTCAGGACCAGGTGATTGCAACGCGGTCTTACAGGAGGTTCATCATGAGTCAGGCAGTCGACAGCCGTTGTCGCCTGTGCAGAGGGACAACGGAGTCAATTCAGCACATCTGTGGTGGCTGCTCTGCACTGGCTGGAACTGAATATCTTCAGCGGCATAACAATGTTGCCAAAGTAGTCCATCAGGCTCTGGCAAAAAGATATGGACTCATAAATAACGAGGCTCCTTATTACAAGTGTAGGCCTGACCAGGTTCTGCGAAGTGATACAGCAAGGCTTCTGTGGGACAGTGACATCATAACTGACAGGGCAGTAGAAGCTAATCATCCAGATATTGTGCTGTTTGATAGAGTGTGTAAGAAGGCCTACATTATAGATGTTGCAGTGCCCCTAGATGACAATCTAGTAAGTACCATAGCTGAGAAGAAAAGAAAATATCAGCCACTCTCTGTTGAATTAAAAGATATATACAGATTGGAAAATGTTGAAGTGGTACCAATTGATATATCCACAAATGGGCTTGTAACAAAGGAGTGGACAGAAGCAAAAGAAAAGCTGGGCTTGAACAACTGGCACTTGAGAATTATGCAGAAAGCAGCTCTGCTAGGTACAGCAAACATTGTACGCAAATTTCTGAGTCTGTAGGTGAGGAATAAATTATAAGCCTGTGTCTCTGCTCCTGGTGCTGGCTCTGTAGCCTTGGGTCTCAAGTTACCCCGGCTGCTAGAGTTTATAACTCAGATGAAAAAGAAGAAAAAAAAAATAATTATAATAACCAAGATAATAATAATAACAATAAAACTAAACCCACTGAGATTGGTAATGTAAGAAAGGTAATGGGACTCATAGCATGAGCCAAATATTCAGTTGGGTTTTTAGTTTTTTTGAAAGAGACAGCATTTTTTTTTAAAATTGTACATCCTCAAAAACTCTGCTAAACTTTCATTTATTTTTTCCTTCTTCTTGTTTCTCATCGCAAATTTTCTTATTTTGGATATGATAATACTCTCTATGTTCCTTTTAATGATATTCAAATAAAATATAGCAGTATAAGACAAAATGCATTGAGAAATACGGATTAGAAATGAAACATGAAACAGTCTGATTGTTTTTAATTTTTTTTCTTGGAGTCAGTTCCCAAATACTATTTGAAAAGGTTGATCACACTTCCTTTTTTCTGTCAAGCAAATCATGATCATGCGTCATAATTTTATGAATTCACTTTAAAAAGTTCTCACTTATGACTTTTTAACAAGAATTCTTCGATCAAAGTAAAAAATAACATTGAGAAAAATTAACATCATTCGACTTTCGTGTTTCATATAGCTGAAAGAATTTTTCAGTGCTAGAGGTTTAGTTTGAGAATTATTGGAGGCTAAAAGATATTTCTTAGTGAATCCAAGTACAAAACATTGAGAAAGCACATTATTTTTTCAACTCATGTTAAAAACATTCACAAGGGTCAAGAAAAATGAATTGTTAATAAAAAAAACGGACTGCAGTAGAATTTAGATACAGGAATTCTTTCCAATTCAACCGATGAGGTCGCTCCGATTACTTTGTCAACTGTCACTTTCAATGATTGGATAAGGCGTAAGTGAAATATCGCAGTGCACTCGGATGGATTGAGTGGGTCTGAAGGAGGGATTGGTTTTGAGCCAAAATTATTACATTCAAGCTGGGCATAACGAACGCCATTCCCATGGGTTGGTTGACCGCAAGAACGTATCTAATTTGAAGTATGGTCTTGACATCGCATGGGCCCATCGTCCATTCACACGCTTGCTCCGTTGACAATCCGTTAATCACTAGAAATTTGGGTAATATTCTATTCCTCAGTCAATTGGCAAGACGCAAGAGGAGTCATACATGTCTGCTGGAGATGTCATTATCTTGAAGTAGAACATGATGTACATAATAATGCACTCAAACTTATCCAATTTGACAAATCCAGTTTCACTCAGCAATATATTTGCATTTGAACAAACTTTGACTCCTCTATATTTGCAAAATAATTCTACATGAGGGCTTGAGAGTTTTTGTCAGAGACAATTTGAACCAATCTTGCAAAGTATTTTTTCACCAATAAAATGTCATTCGAACCCCCGGTTGCATAAACGTCCTACCATGATGGTTCATTATCCGTTCCACTTTTATACCTAGCTAGAGTCGGCGTAGCCGAGTTGGCTTATCGCTGGTCTGATAAGCCAAAGGTCCTGGGTTCGATCCCAGTTGACTACAAGATATTTTTCTCGAGCCACTCCCGTGTTTCGGAGGACACGTTAAGCCGTCGGTCCCGGTTGCATATATAAAAAAAAGCAGTCGTTAAAAAAACGGCGAGGTGGAACTACCCGTAAGGGTCTCCCCACCACGAAAACCCATACGAATTTACTTCTTTTCTAGCTGCTACCATACTTCTATACCACCACACCATTCAGTATAAAAGTGTATTTTTAACCGACTTCCAAAAACAACAAGGTTACTATATTCGACCTGTTTTTTTTTTTTTTTTATGTTTGTACATCAATCATTTGAACAATATTGAACCGATTTCGATGAATTTTTTTTTAAATGAAAGAGCATCGCTCAGCGGTGGTCCCATCCAAGTTTCGCAAGGATCGGCCCAATACTTAGCCCAATATTAAACAAAAAGGAGCATTCTTCGATGTCTTCATTTCAATCAAGTTTGAATAGGATAGTTCAACACATAACCGCCAATCGGATAACCGGTGTCGTTTACCAGGCTGATCATTGTATCATATGGAGCACTTTACATCTAGACGGTTTTCGAAATCATATGATGCAATGCAATTATGCCGGGTAAACGACATCGGTTACCCAAAGCTGGTTCAGTGTGAAAGAAGTCTTTAATGTCCCGTTTTGACCAATCACGTGAACTTAATTTGAATCGAGAATAAGAAGAATATAATATTTCTGTCCATATGTTCATATGAAAATTGTAAATAATTTAGTTGTTATTAAGTCATAGGAATAAGGTTATTTAGTTTCAATCATAAGTTGGAGAATTTGGAAAAACATCTGATCTCAGAAGTATTTTTAGTTTCCCTGCTGTGATTGATTAAGAATATTTATTCGCCATTATACATGTGCGTACAATAGGCTATTTTGAGGTTATGTTTAATGATCCTTTTGTACTAGCTCAAAGTTTATGTTTTTTATATTTTTTATATTTTATATAGCACAATATTTTCCACACTTGTAACGTAATATAGGCCTACTATTTCAGTGTAGGTATATTCTGAAAGGGACCACATCAAGATGAATCAAAAGCCATTTCACTTTTAAGAAGCCTTTCGCTATTATAATTTTCCTAAATGCAATATTCCACATTAAATAAAACGTTGTAGAATTTTCCTTAGTTTATCTTTTCTTATAAGTGGATTTTTAGTTACTTAACTTTCGATGTTATAAATTAATTATTGGCTTCCTAATTCAATAAATATTTCATAATGTAGGCTTTAAGAAATTTCTCATGTTTTCAGTTTGAAAATTCAACTAAAAAGCTTAAAATAAAACATATTTTAAAACAAAAAAAGAAACCGACTTCAGTGAAATGATAAAATACTCACGTACTAAAAAGTTTAAAATAAAGTATTTACTTTAAATTGAGAAAATTTTAAATTTCATACAAGTAATCTTTTGAAGTCGGCGCCAAATTTCCCATAAACTTCTAAAATATAACAGAATTACTCTGTGATGTTTTCCCTGACGAAATAATTGAACAATCTAATATCAAAACTGACACTGTATTTCAGTAAAAGTGAGTGTAAATCACATTTAATTGAAATAGAGTGTTAGTTTTGATATTAGATAGAATTTCTGATCAATCACTTCCTGGTGGTTCGGAACCCACCTAAAACTGTAGGTCCAACTCATCAATCTCCATCATCCAATTCATTACCCACGCAAAGGTCTCAGACGTATGTGGGCTTCATCTTCCAAAAAATACAGTGTTAGTTTTGACTAGCTGTTGTGCCCGTCCTTCGTACGGATTATGTTTAGAAATAAGACTAAATATGTTTCGGCTTTTTTGATAGCAACGATCATGAAGTTGTTAGCAGCTTAGGCCCCCCCGTTCAGACGATACAGTTTTTTTGCGGTACGGTTTTTTTACTGTACGGCGTCAACTGTACTGTGATGTTCACACTGTCCGGCTTTGCTGCTTATTGCTGTGCTCTCCTCCTTCTTCCATTGAGCTTCCAGTTCAGATTTATTTATTCCAGTCCAGGATTTTTTTATTTGTGTAAGATTTTTTCAAATAAGTTTCTTACTGAAGGTTTCTCTTAAATTTTGATCAAAGTACGCAAATTCTGGTTTCAATATTCCATACATTTTTCTCTCTTTATTTTTATATTATACTTAAGTCTTGTCCCACAAGGCGGGTCTCTCATATATTAGAGAAATTAAATTTTCACAATTAATATCTTCCACTTCTGGACACTGGAATTCACTAATAAGAAGATCAATGCTGAAGAATATCAATGAAGGAGATCAATGCTGACGATCTGAAGACTGCTTCCAGCGTAATAAGCGTATCGTTTGAACATATCCATTACCGGTACAATACATGTGCCACCGGATACGGATAGTTATTTTGCGGTACAGCTGATTTTAGTGATACAGTTTTCGAAGACAAAACCGAATGTAGAAATCGGCTAGAACAGCTTTTTTACTGGATCCAGTCGAAACAGTATTGTGTGAACATACAATATGAAATGTACATGCAAACGAAAGCACTGCAAAATAACTGATACAGCAAATTTACTGTACCGCACAAAAACTGTATCGTGTGAACGGGCCCTTAGTAAACAACTTAGAACATCAGCAATTCAGAGACAGGTATCGGAGAGAATATTTTCTGAGAACAGCTGATTAATATATCATGATAAATTACGTGATTTTTTCTTATGTGGTAATAATAATAGTGCTACCTGGCGAATTCCCAAGAGCCTAGCACAAACCGCACCTTCCTAAAATGTTAATTTTTGTTTTGATAAATTGAAATTAGAAAATTTTGTTTTTTTTTCAACAAAGAAATAATTGATAAAACATAAGATGAGCTTTAATTCACCAGACATATGTTTCCTAAAAGACTGCAATGCTCCGACTACACAAGTCTGCAGACAGCGTAAATAACGCCGCGAAGGGCCCACCATTTATATTTGAGAACAGCTGATTGATATATCATGATAAATTACGTGATTTGTTCTTATTCTTATGTGGTAATAAAACTTGGAAGAACTTTATCCAAAATCGCCCAATACTTGGTTTTTAAACGTTCATTATTCTGTTGAAAAAAAAGTTAATTTAGTTTTTTATAGCTAAAGACATTGTCAATAATGTTTTCAATACTGTTCAATAACTAAAATCCCGATCGATGCTCTCGTTTTTGAGGAGAAGGCCGCGTAAAATGTATCCAAAATCGCGCAGTACTTGGTTTTTAAACGTTTATTCTTCTATCTGGACTTTGGAGACGGCTGCTCTGAAAAGTTCACTTGTTCTCTTTCCATACCATTCACGGAGGTTCTTGAGCCATGACGTCCTTCTTCGGCCTGCATGTCTTCTTCCTTCTATTTTCCCCTGCATCACAAGTTGGAGGATTCTATATTTCTCGTTTCGCATCACATGAGCAAAGTACTGTAGCTTGCGGGTCTTTATCTTCAGTAAGATCTCTGTTTGTTTATCAAGTCTTTCTAACACGACGGTATTTCTTACTTTTTCTCTCCAAGATATTCTTAATATCCGTCTGTATACCCACATTTCAAAAGCCTCCAACTTGCTACTTAGCTTCTTTGTCAATGTCCAACCCTCCAAACCATACAGAAGAACAGAGAATACATAACACTGCGCCATTCGAACTCTAAGTTTAAGGTTTATATTGCGGTTGCTCAGCACTGGTCTCATTCTGCAAAATGCACTGCGAGCGGTCTCTATTCTGACTCGGATCTCTTGTGTCAAATCCCATTTATCGTTCAACCAGCACCCAAGGTATTTGTATTGCTGCACTCTCTCTACAGTAGCATTCTCAAGCTGAATTTGAACATTGTTAATGGCTGGTGCTTTAGAAACGATCATGTATTTGGTCTTTGAAATATTCATGTTGAGACCCATGTCCTTACTGGCATTGTATACTTTGGACAAGAGGATTTGTAAACGTTTATTACTCTGTTAAAAAAAAAGTTAATTTAGTTTTTTATAGCTAAAGACATTGTCAATAATGTTTTCAATACTGTTCAATAACTAAAATCCCGATCGATGCTCTCGTTTTTGAGGAGAAGGCCGCGAAAAATACCTTTGCGGCCGTGACAGACAGACAGACAGACAGACAGACAGACAGACAGACAGACAGACAGACAGACAGACAGACAGACAGACAGACAGACAGACAGAAAGTGAGATAAGACTATTTTCGGCTTCTTTAATGTATAAAACGTAAAAATAACCAAAAAATATACAATTCTGATAAATGTACAGACAAAACTCTAATTTTATTTATATAGATATTAGATAGAATTTCCTATCAACTTCATAAAATATTTGGCGCCGACTTCAAAAGATTACTTGTATGAAATTTAAAATTTTCTCAATTTAAAGTGAATACTTTATTTTAAACTTTTTAGTACGTGAGTATTTTATCATTTCACTGAAGTCGGTTTCTTTTTTTGTTTTAAAATATGTTTTATTTATTCGAGCAATCATAGCTAGATTACAATGTAACCAACAGAGTCAACTAAAAATTTCAAATACCGAGATCAGCTGAGTTTGAAGTATCAGCTGAGTTTGAAGTATATAGTATATAAATTAGTTAAATAATGCGCTTTGAATTGATAATGTATATACAACATATTTTTATATGAGCTTGAATTTAATATTAACAATGATAAGACAAATTCATTGGTTAATTGTTTGCCTAATAAAAAGGCTCTAATTTGTCACAAGAGAGTGGCACTTTCGAATTTAAGAGTGTAGGTGAAGGTTTTGAGAAAAACCAATACTGTATTGGTGCAATACTACAGCTGGTGAATTCACAGCGTTATTTTCTGATTTGAATAGAGAGGGTAATTTGAGGAGAGGGCTGAATTACGCTCTATAAAGCATCCCATTATCTGAGATTTCATTATCTGACATTCCATTATCAAGGACTAATAGAGCAGAGGGATGTAAATGATCGCGTAAAAACTGTTTCTGCCTGATAACATTCAATGGGTTTTCTACTATGCATTTGTAATGGATGCTGCTTCTCAAATTGATTTCTTCTCATTTTGGCTAATTGGATTCCTTAAATGTAATAAAAACTCAAGTTAACTTATTTCTGTATGTATTTCGACGCATTTATAAAATTGAAGTCTGTAGAAGATCATGACTACATGACTCGAAAACCTTTGGCCTGAATGAGTAGAAATATTATTTATTCACGATTAAAATTGACTTAAAGTCGTTAAATGTACAATAAAAAGTCAATATTAACAACGCTCATTATGGAACAAGAAATCCAAGGTTACAAAATTGACATCCAGATATTATGATGCTTAGGCTATTATAACTGATACTGAAAAAGCATCGGCTTTGAGAAGCCCCGTAAATCATCAGTTGAGCTTTGCTTGGGTAAGCTAATTCTTATTCAAATAAATTTTCCAACTTGTCGAATAAATCTCATCTTGATATGGTCTGCATCCCGGAACAGGTTTCCGTACATTTTAATTTATGTTACAAAACTAAATATACAGTATCTCAAACGGAATTCGTAAATAGATCAAGACTGATAGTGCTTGATCTGATTCGAAAAATCTCTTTCCCATTCATGTTTTTCTTATAATGAATAGAGAATCAACAGACTATCAGCACGGGGTATGGATTCTAGAATGCATCTTAGGATCAAGAAAAATCTACTATTAAAAGAGAGGTACTAGTCATCAACCCTGAGATTTCACTTCACAATACGAGTAATCTCTTCTTCTTCTTCCCTTTTTATATGAAATTTAAAAATCACGATATTTTGTTAAAAACGGCTAAAAACTAATTCATCTTTCTTTATAAAACGAGGCTCCTTGAATTATCTTGGCTGGAGAGCGATTCCGGAGAATTAGAGTACAAAATAAAAAACAGATTTCAATTAAACTGAGTCCCTATGCGTTCTGAATGGTCTTGCCTCGAGCGTGATCTGAAAGAACTGAAAACTCAATGAAAATCATAGAAAAAGTCCTGAGTTCAATTAGAATATTCTCCGTCTTTTCTCATTGCTCTAAGATAGTAAGTTGTCGTTTATTAACAAAAATGATCATATTTTGTCCGTTAGACTTGACTACTCTAATCTAGACGGCTCTCGGCTCAAGCTGTGACAGTGTTGGGAAAATAAATTTTCAGAAGATGAGAAAAGACGAGGTATAATTAGGAGTGTGCCACGGCACTCACCCTCGAGCCAGAGTCAGCCTGAAAAAAGTGTAGTTTATTTTTGTCGCACAATGGAAAATGCTCACACACTCTCTCTAAACAAAAACACAATGGCGTTACATTATTACTGGCATCAACTTGCAAATGTTAGGTTATACACCATTCTCATCAAAAATTAACACGTCCACTTCCCGGCTGTGCCATCTACTTTCACCTCCACACATTGCAAGTCGAGACACACACGCACACACACACCCACTCATCTGTTGCTCTCATAGCAGTACATTATTGGGAAAAATGATTAATTAATTAAAGCACACCCATCCCAGCCTTCTTTTTCATTTATTTATAACACAAAACACAATCAAGTAAAGATACAACAGTTATAAAACACTACTGATTTTTAAATTTTACAAATTTTTAAATAATGAAAAATCAAAATTTTTGGTTATGTCCAAGTTAAACTAGGAATTTCATGAAAATAGTGTAATGCTACTCCACTTCTAGATAGAATTAGAATGTTGAATTGTATTGTACGATTATAGAAATGAAGAGAATTTTTAATTTTCATCATTCATTAAATTATCATTACTGTAATTTCATATCATAGAACATAGAATCACACAGAACTACTTATTACTCATAATTACTACTTACTTTATTCATAGGGCAACCTTTAGAACGTTGCGGACCAATCTCAAGAATGTAAATTAAGTCGCGGGCCAGACATGTAATAATAATAATAATAATAGGTATCAATGTTATTAAGTAGATATTCACTTACATATATTAACAAAACACATGATATTATTATTGACATATTGAAATACATAATTAATGTCCACACAAAAAAACCAATATTTTTGAAAGAAGCTTTATTCTGATGCTCCATTGCTATTCACGTTACTGTTTAATATTATAAATCACTGTGTGATGGATTGAATCCATTGTGACTAATACTATTCAATATCCTTTACAGTTGAAGCAAAAGTATTGTGAGAGTGTTTGATAGGCAATGCTCAACTGTTCTGTGAACTTATGCTAGAAACTAAGGAGAAAATATTTGGGCAGAGATTAGTTTACATCGGAGATTAGTTTAAATAATGCACATTTACCCATTTCCAGGTGTAGTTCTGACTCACATGAAGAAGGTGAACGGCATTGGGTATAAAGGAGTGTTTTGGTTTCTCCAGAATATTCTATTACCATTGAAATAAATTAAAGTTGGAATAATTCAGAAACATATGCTTCATTTCTAACAATCTGAGTCTGATAGGAAATTTTATGATAATGCATCTTCGAAACTTCTGAAGGGAAAACTGGGTAAGTTGAATAAATTGACATTAAAAAAGAATTTAATTATATATTTATACGACACCTCGTGTTTCAATACTTCAAAGAAGAGGAAAACTGATATGAAAAGAACAAGAGATAGGAATAGGATACGGTGTGTGCTGAAGAATGGAGAAGTTTTGCGCATTCGAACAAATTGTGATCGTTTCGGATAAGCTTTTAGTAAAACTTGGGAGTCTCTTGTCACTCTTTTATTTTCCTATGTTTGATTAGAATGCAGAATACTTAAAGCTTATTAATAGTTAGAGAGCCTTTTCTAGATCTATAGCATTTCGTTCTCACCATTTTCATCCCGATAACTCATTTCTTAGCGCGGGGCTTCCACTGAATTAAGCAGCAGCCTTGAAATGTAGACGCTCTTCAAGGGAGCTGAAGATTAGAAATTCCTCCCTTTCGATTTCTCCCTTTCCTTGTTCCATTCCCTTGAAAGACGACGTAATTTTGTGTTGAGAGAGTCCAGATAGCTTTTACGAAAAGGATTCCACTAAGAGCTTGAATGGAGAATTGTAAATATCCAGGACAATGAAAGTAATTGATAATATCAATGAGGAGTCTCTACAATGATACCTATTTCAATTTACTTAATACCAAGACACTTATTTCGATTCACTTTAAACTTCCGTTCCCAAGTCAATAGCAAGCAACTACGAGTACTACGAACTCCTAGAAAAGAGAAGTTAGACTGCTACTACACAGAGTCACGGAGTACTACTCATCCCATACAAACTCATACAAAAAAACATACTCAAACACATACAAAATCATCGTGCAAATTCAACTGAGAAATTGAGACCTGCATTGTATGATTTCCCAGTTCAATTCCAGCTTCAAGGTAGAATTCTAATTATTAGCTTAATGAAATGGTAACAAATATATCCGATTGATGGGATTGAAGCTACTCGTTCCAGAATTTTTAAATCCAAACGTTCCGACACTCAGATACCTTCACTCAAATGCTTCAAATACTCAGACAGCTATATAAATGTCTAAATTTAACATAAAATATTTGAATCCATCAAGATGATCCTCCTTTTCCCTGATTAAGATTCGTAACTTCAAATACAACTATTTCGTTTTGTTGACAATAAATGATCTGATTTTAAAATCAAATTTCTGTATAGATGGCATATGAAGTCACTTTTTATGACGATGAAACTTCAAATGACAAAAAGGTAGTAATGCTAATAAAAAAACAAAATAATAATAAAAAAACAAAAATAAAACTGGCAAATAGTTTATCCAATGTGAATAAGTGATTTGATGTGTCAAATTTGTGTAGTCCTACAACGATTTGCACACTCAGTTGACTAAACTGAGTGTATTGTTGGAGAATGCATAAATTCACTAAGATGTAATTGGAAGTCTAGGCATAATGTTAGTTAATTCATTACAGCCTGTAGTCATATTTCAGCAACATAAACTTGTACCCCGACTTTTCCAAATTTGAAAATGAACCATGTCATAATTTTGTACTAATTTTGTACCATTTTGTACCACCAAGAACTAATTTTGTACCCCTTCCCATTTTTAGGTAAGAGCGATTCAAAAGTCGGGGTACAGGTTTATGGCTGACCCCGACTTGCTCAAATTTCAAGAAAAGTAACACCATCAATATCTTATAATTTTGTACCATTTTGTACCACCAAAAGAAAATTTTGTACCCTCCCCCATTTCGGGATACAAGCGATTCAAAAGTCGGGGTCTGGACCCCGACTTGCACAAATAGCAATAAAACCTATACCAAAATATTGCAATAATTTTGTACCATTTTGTACCACCAAAAAAAAATTTTGTACCCCTTCCCATTTTTAAGTAAGAGCGATTCAAAAGTCGGGGTACAGGTTTATGGCTGACCCCGACTTGCTCAAATTTCAAGAAAAGTAACACCATCAATATCTTATAATTTTGTACCATTTTGTACCACCAAAAGAAAATTTTGTACCCTCCCCCATTTCGGGATACAAGCGATTCAAAAGTCGGGGTCTGGACCCCGACTAGCACAAATAGCGATAAAACCTATACCAAAATATTGCAATAATTTTGTACCATTTTGTACCACCAAAAAAAAATTTTGTACCCCTTCCCATTTTTAAGTAAGAGCGATTCAAAAGTTAAATAAATTCAAAATTTAATAATTAGTGAATATGGTAATAAGTCTTCACAGACTCTTTTCAAATGATGTTTTCTCATTTTCAAGTCCATGAGCTTCGCTGACTCCCGTTCCAGAGTTTTAAAGCTAGAGGAGGTATTGTGACAAGCAAGACCTCATTCATAATTATTTTAATTAGCGAATACAGTGCAATCTAGTAGTTTGATAGCCAGCTGCCCAGTGTTGCATTATCGATAATTATTTTAATATAGCACAATTAGAAATGTGCACAATTTTAGCCTATAAAATGGTCATGCCATTGTTACACGTGTTATCAATAGTTGACCAGCTGAGCCATTATTATTTATAACAGAAGTATTAATTTCAAAATTATATTAAGAAATGAAGAATTCAGCAAATTGTTCAGGAGCAAATGTACAAATTTTAATGGACAATTTCCTGCAGCTGGGATTGTGGTGTGAGAACTGAAGCTGCAAAACGCATCACTCGACAAAAATGATTGATATTGTATTGGAGATAATTTGAATTAGGCCTATAATGTCCCACACACGTGGTTAGTATGCACGTGCAAAGTAAAACGCAATATTGATCGCTGTTGGAATAATTACAATATTACAACTAAGATTGATATTTCTTCGTGTTGGCCAAGAACAAATCTTCTTCATCTGCTTCAATAATCGCTGCTGCAGTTTCAACCACCAAGCTACCAAGACTATAAAAGGGATGCTGCTGAATGCTTTTATCATTCCATCACTTGAAACTGGACTGATAGGTAAGTTAAGTTAATACATTTTATTGTCATTTCATATAAGATCTGTACACCATATTGATAAAAATTTATAATTATTGGTCTTCTGCTTTTGGTCGAATAGTATGGGTAGATTTTTTACCATTTAGTTCACTCTGCTACATGATATTTACTATTAACATTTTTGTATATCTGCGTGTTTTTAAAGTCTTCTATGTCAATAAAATTATATATTGCAATATCAATTTGCATAATTCAATATACAGAAAAAAATTTGATTTTTTTTTTAATTCATCTTGCCAAAAAATTTGAGGATTCCTTATCCGTGAATCTATAAAGTCAGGTTAGGTTAACATTTTTTTTTTAAAATAAAAATCGATATGGATTACCATGTTCTTTAACTAGAGGAAATTTTTTACCATAATAATTTTGGTATTATAACAAATATATCAGCGGGTAGCCTAATTTAATAGAATCAGAATTTCAATCGATCAACATCTACTTCATCTCTTTTATTATTATTATTAAAATTCATGGCGTTAAGCTGCATCTTTGGGCCGGGCCATATGTCAATACAGAAAATGTCATTAGTTGCTGAAAATTGTATTATACCTATTATTAATATTATTATTACTCTTATTACTCTCATTATTCTTATAATTCTCATTTTCTCTTTCTATTTTCTCTTTCTCTTATTCTCTCTTTCATTCTATTTCGTTGTCTCACTCTTTCTCTCTTCCCCTTCTCTTTTTCCCTCTTCCTCTCTTCTCCTTCTTCCTCTTTTTTGTTTCTCTTTTCTCTCTTATTCTTTCTTATTCATATACTCATTTTATCGTTTAAATAATGAGTGCAAGTTGGTATTTTCAGTGAAGTCGATAGTGTTAACATTTCAGTTCGTAATAGATCAACAAATTCACAATTTTAACGTTTTGCTATTTTCAGAAATGCAATCGGGAAATGTAGGACGGCCAAAATCATTTCCATCAGCTGCTCTCAAACTCTTACTTCTTGAGTACAAAGAAGAAATCATTCAGGATGGGAAAATAGTTGGAAAGAATAGTCAAATATGGAACCACATCGCTGTAAATCTCAATACCATTGTGAAAGCAGCAAATCAACTTTCTGGAATTCATATTTACGTCACAGTCAAGCAGAACAGGTTGGTCTTAAAAAATTCCTAATTGCGTGTTTGATAATGATCTATCGATGATGTGGAAGTTAGGGTTTAACTAATTTTCTGCCCGAACCCCATTATATTGACTGGGCTACTATTTGATTACAGTAGCTTCAATAATAAGAGGACAACATTTTCTCACCCCATATATACTCTCAAAAACAATAGGCATAGCAAACTCAAATCAGTACAGAAATCGCAGATTTCACTTATCAAGATCAACGAAATAATTTCTTTAAATCACGATTTCTATCTCTTGTTTAGTTTTTTATTAATTTTTCAATAAAAGAGAATGTGATTAGGAGTAAGGTCTATGATTTTCATTCGTATGTATACCAAGTGTGCCTCTTAATACATGCTTGGGCGGATTTAGATCATAATCTTTGGGCGTGCGAGCTCTTCTATGGTATGAGCATGAGGTAGTTACACATTCTAAAATTTTATCACCCTACTAAAATATTTGAATAGTCCGTTCTTAGGATTTTTATAGTACAGTAGTAGGCCTATAATTATTTTCTTTAAAAAAATCCCCTCAATTAATATTCTATTCCGTTCACATTATGGACGGAATTATGGAATGAATTAACAATTCATTCGTAATGTTACTATAGAAACGGCTAGATCATAGCTAGAGGAGCATTGTGAGAATTTGAAATTCCTGTTTTAATTTTCGCTTTTAAAGATGACTTTTTGAACTCCTAATTGAATTTTAGTTCTTTTGCATTGATTATCAATAAATAACTGAGGAGTCCAAAAATTGACATGATAAACGTGACAAACATGACAAAGTGAATTTATTTATAATACAGAACTCGTTCAATCGTTTTTCTCCAAAATATTTTTTTGATCACATGGCTTACGCATTATCTTAGGCTATTATGTTATTGAATCTTCTTATGTGATTATAAATGAAGTTGATTCTAGATTATTGAAGAAATTAGGATGAATTGTCAGGAAAAATGTTTACAAAGTAATGACAGAAAGTCTTTGAGAAATATCAGAAAAATCTGTGGGTGCGATGCACCTCCCCCCCCCCCCCACCATAAATCCGCCCATGTTCAATCAATGTTAGTAGTAGATATGTCACTCATACATCTATTAGCGGTGTCTCATAAATTGTAATTATCAACCAAAAAGTGTTTGCAGTGTAATGAAATTGAGATCTATATCTATGATGTAATCGGTTACATCACGTAATCTCGTTACTTCTATTGTTGTATTGTCGTGATAAGCTGCGTTCTCGTAGGACCTGTTTGTAACGACACTGTTCTCTGCTGTAAAATCACTTCCCGGTGGTTCGGAACCCACCTAAAACTGTAGGTCCAACTCATCAATCATCATCATCCACTCATTACCCACGCACAGGTCTAAGATCTATGTAGGCTTCACCCTCAAAAAAAAAGTAATAAGAGAAGTTATTAATCACACAGGTCCGAACACGCTTTGTTACTGATTAAAATATTGTTAAAAAATCTGGTCTTTAATAAATCAAAACACTGATTTTTCAAATTTGCTCAGCATCTATCAGAAAATTTTTCATTAGAGTTAACCATCATCATACTTGAATGAAGCCTCAAAAAAATTATAAAATTGTAAATTTGTAGACATTTTCCACCATTATTCTTGTCTAGTTAACCAAGCATTTCCGAATATCTGCATCATCCTTATCTTGTTTACAAAGTATTTTCTAGACTATAGAGGTCTAGAAAATTTATTTAAATGATTCAATTCCTGAATAACATTATTTATTTGTCCCACCTCCTTAACAAAATGCTCACGCATCGAGGCTATTTTATAGACTAAACCACGAAACATTTAACAGTTTGTTATTTTTCCATATTCTAATTCAACAAAATGATAATATCGATATCTGTTCTTTAATGACGTGAAAGAACTTTTCTAGTTTTTTATGAGTACAACTCCACCTAGAAATATTCCCGAAGGGTCAATGTATGTTAATTAAGAATGAATATAAAAATAATTTTTTCATATATTATTAATTATGATTACCGGTACTATTGAAACAGCTTTCTTGAATTATGTCACACATATTGATTTTACTAACGACAATCACAAATATTAGAGTTTGAATCTCACCTCCAGTGAAGCTGTGGAGTGTGACTTTTAGTAGGTCACTCTGATCTATTTCTGAAAACGTTATTCACTTATTATTACTCAAACATAAAGTATATCCATCTAACCAATTCTTAATATTTAGTTTTTTAGTTAATTCTTAATAAATTATAGTGTTTTCTTCAGCAATCAAAATATAAAATGCTCTCAGAAATAAACGTTTTATTGCATAGTTATTCCTCAATATTGCTACTTCATGTCCCCTTAGTCACAATATAATCCTAATTAACGAAGTTTGGGTGCATTTCAAGTTATATGGTCAATTTAAATTATCTCTCAATAATTAATAAATTTACTACATTTATAAAATTTACTTGTTTATTAGCACTAGTTTCTGAACGAGTGTATGAATACGAAAATAAAAAATATTCAGTTATCTTCATCTCTGTAACAAAGGGGTATTTATTTTTTTTAATTTTTCTATCAAATTACTTTCTAGTTTGGTCTGTATTATTGATTCCTAAAATTTGTCAGTCCAATTTGCGGACACTTTGTATACTCCAAAGTGTTCAATTTCTGTTTACATATGGATCAGTAATTGACAAAGACATATTAATGTTTTTTTAGATATCAACTTCAAGATTGTCTGATTGAGCACACGTCCAATAGAAATTCATCTGATGTGATTGATGACCACACACCCTGTACATCTTCACCTGCTTCTTCAGAAGAAGATTCACTCTCCACCAAATCTAGTAGTGGAAAGAGCAGTGGAAACGAAGATAAATTGAACTTTGTCATCACATTTGGCAGTAAGGAGTGGGACGAAATCAGACCTGAAGCTGTCACCTACCCAGACAAAAAAGGACATGGTAAGATAAGAAATTATTTAACATTAAGGCGAGGAACGTGGACCAATGTTATAAATAAAAATTTCTGGAAGGAAACAAAACTTCCTTGTAGGGTATCATATCGTGGTGGAAGAATTTATTCATCAAATGCGTTACACAAAGTTACAATCACAGGACAATGTTCATTTTGTAAAGCAAAATTTTTCGCATCTGCTGATAAATTGCCAGATGAAGATGGTGATAGTTTGGAATTCACTTGCAGATATTCAGGTAATTTTTCCATTGAACATCCAGGAAATATTAAAAGGCACCTCAAGGGTAAAGAGCGAGAAAGAGTGGTTGACCTCATGCTAAATGCAAATGTTGCACCCCTTGCCTTCCAGAGAAGAGAAGGTGACAAATTAATGGATCTAGGAGACGTGGAGCCAGCTCATCTGCCTAGTTTGCCCCAACTACGAAACGCAAAATGTCAGGCTGCTAAAGCACTCACAATAGATCAAGATCCAATTATATCAATAGCAAGGGCTATGCACCAGTCACGCTTTAGAAATGTAATAAGAGATGTTAGTTATGATAAATTTCAAGTAAGATATCACAGTACAACTCAATTGCATGTTTACAGGGAATTTTGTAAACGAAATAAAGTGGTGTCAGTGGCAATTGATGCTACAGGAGGAGTAGTTGAAAGATTTAAAAGGGTTCTTGGAGTCAGATCTGGGCATATATTTTTGTATAGTTTTGTAATACGAGATGTAAATTTGAAACAGATATATCCAATATGCTCTCTACTCTCTGAGAGGCATGATACAGAAACCCTCAGGCATTGGCTTGCCCTATTCTTGAGAAGCGGTGTACCTACACCTCATGAGATTGTCACAGACATGTCTGTAGCTCTCATGTCTGCATCAGTTCAGGCCTTTACATCACTGCCATCATTAGATTCATATCTACAACGATGTGCAGATGTGTTAGATATCTCTGACAGTAGTAACTCAAAAATTCTACCAGAATGTTTCATAAGAAATGATGTGGCACACCTCATAAAAATGATGGCCTCATGGAGATGTTTCCAAGGATGTTTGAAAATAACAAAACATTTTTACATGAGAAGTCTTGCTCAAGTTTTACAAATATCAAGTCTAGAAGAGGTGAAAATGACCATCATGCACATTCTCACAGTAGCAGTGTCTGAAACTGAAGGAGTAGATAAGTATGGGAAAAATACTCCTTGTGAAATCAGCAAGAAGTGCTTAGTGAATAGGATTGGAGGCCTAATCCATGATCCAGAGCAGGAGATTTTTGATGTCAGGGAAGGAGCAGTAGAGGGGGAGAATCCAGGAATCTTCCACAAGAAACGATGTGAAAATGCCTTTGGGAAGATGTTCTCATGCATAAAGAATTATGTTAAGAGTAGAGCTGTTATTGGTGATAGGGGCAACCAACAGTATCTACCAGGCCTTGCAGATCATTTGAAAGATATTGCTCCTCTGTTGCCAACTTGGAGTGGCATCATGATACCCAAATTTGGGTATGGGGAAATAACAGCCACGTCTGCCTCTGTTGAGACCAATTTCAAAATATTGAAATCAGTCATTTTCAAACACAGAACTCTTCCAATGAGAGCTGATGATTTCATATTTCAACACATAATTTCAACAGAAGGAGCAATGAAAATGGCAGCTGCTAGTGGGATGAAACTAGATGAGAAAGATCAGAGCTGTAGGCCTATTTACAAAGGAAAAATAGAGGAAGAACAAAACTCTGTGGACTTGAGCAATGTTGATCAGAAAATTTTCGAATCAAAACAACATGAAGACTGGGGTGGTTTGATATCAAAAGAAGGAAAAACTTCTTCATATTTGAGAAAGGAGCCAGGACTGACTCTGTCAGATCTGACTAAAGCAAGACCAGCAATGCCAATTGGAGTCTTAAAGAATGGGAATAGTGAGAAATTGAATCCTGTAAGCATCGATGGGGTTGGCTACATACTGTCAAATACATGTGCATTTGACAGTCTCCTCCAACTTTTTGCGGTTGCATACTGTGATAGCTTATGCTTTAGAGACTGCATCCACTCTACTGAGAGTGATTTCTTGATTTTGGTGCAACGGATTGTTGTTGAAGGTGTAAGTAGAAAAACATACCAAGCAAGAACAAATATACTTGCACCTTTATACAGAAATCACACATACGCTCTGCCAGGAGCTCTTCAATTAGTTAAGTGTGAAACACCGGTCAGTGCTCTAGCTCCCAAGCTTCTACAGAACCTATCATCGTTGGTGGAGAGAAGTGTCTGTTCCAGGAAGGAATGCCCCAAACAACAAACTGTTTTTGAAAAAGTAATATTATCAATTTCCATGAATAGATCTGAAATAATACAAAATTTAAATACTCTCATAAATGAGGAAGTAAAGAAAAAAATTAATAATTGCTTTCAAGTTTGTGATGATGGTAGCTACTGCCAAGGAGAAAAGTTTATTGAAATGAAGGTTAAAAATTATATTCTTGTGGAGCCTATAGATGTGGGAAATGAAACTCGTCTTATGCAATGCATTCTTAAGCTAAGAGAGGTACCTAGACGGATTGTTGTTGGTGACCAGGAAATGTTTTTGAGAGGGTGTGTAGGGTTCCTTGGAACAGATAATGTGAGTGATATAGGCCACTATGTGGCATACACATTCAGAATCAATGAATGTTGGCAAACGTTTGATGATCTTCAAAGTAATAAAAATGTCAGTGCTCCTAAAACAGATATAAAAGCTCATCTTATTCTTTACACAGTGTAATCATTAAGAAGCAAGGAGCATTAAGGAGCACAGTAAGGAGCAACTACTACCTTTCAACATTAAAAAAATTCAGCCATGCACCTGCCAAAATTTTATTGTAAAATTTATCATCATTTCAATTCTTCATAAAAAATAAATCATTGAAATAGTTGAACAAGTAACAACAGGTTTTCTGCACAGAACTATTTTCCTTAAATTATTAAAAAAAAAATTGGAAATGAGATTCTTGTTTGAAATAGAACATTCTCATTCCACAAAATGCTTTTCAGTCCAAAACACTAAAAATAGTCAATGTTGAATTCAGAAGATCAGAATTGGAGGGGAAATTAGACAAATCACAAAACGAACAATTCAAATATTGAATGTACACATTCATCAACGAAATCCTCCCAAAATATAGAGTTATCTAGAGAAGCCTAGTCTGAAACTTCTGCACTTTCAAAGTCGATTTACTCGATTCTGAAAGTTATGGGTTTAGATAAACTTTCTTAGAAAAACTGCAAAATGGTTTGAAAACGTGTATTGTTTCACAAGCTTTTTCCTGATGAACGACATGGACGATTGGGCAAGAGCTGACTGATTTACAAAGCAAATAGAAATATCATACTTCTAAAATGTATTATGTGATTTTTTTAATTCTTATTTTGAGCTGTAGGCCTATATAGGTACTTACAGGTACTTTCTGACAATCTCAATATGATCTATTCCTCTTCAACGTTAATATTCATTCAATTTTTTTAATTAATGCATTGTCTTCACAAAATGTATTAATGTTATTTATAATGGATTGATCACTGTAAGAATGTAAAGGCAATAATTGACAATTTATTATAGCTCTTGTGTATTGAAAAATTTGATTCATAGCTCTTAGTAACCCAATGCCCCGAAATGAGAAATGGTACAAAATTATTTTTGAGTTATAATGAAAAGAAGAGGACTATTTCCAACTAATTTTGATGTAATTTTTTTCAAATTCAAGTATGTTAAGGCAATAATTGACAATTCATCAGCATTCTTTTGTATCAAGCAATTTGATAAATAACTATTAGTACCCTTCTACCACGAAATGAGAGGATGTACAAAGTTATTTCTGAGTGGTAGTGGAATAAAGAAGACTGTTACTGAATACAGGTTGCTATATTTTATTGCTTGGTACAGAATTTTCTACTTCTGAAGAAATACATATTTTAATATTCAGATTTTCACAAATTAGTTTGAAATAACTGACAATTTAACAAACTGACAAATATACAAAAACAGAATTAATTGAGGAATTCCAAATTAATAAATTCTGTTTCAGTTTTTCCTTCTGAATTAATTTGACTAGTTTTGTTATTTATTGATAGTTTTTTAAAAATTAAATTGACTTCATTATGATGTTGAAGATCCATCTTGTTTCCACTAATATGTATTATAAACTTTAAAAACACTTTTGAATGGAAATTGACTCACGTTATGGCGTGACGGCCGTTTCGCTCTGTTGTCTAGAGCATCATCAGACGACCCACAGGGCATCGCCTTGAATCAGTGTACTGTGGGTCGTCTGATGATGCTCTAGACAACAGAGCGAAACGGCCGTCACGCCATAACGTGAGTCAATTTCCATTCAAAAGTGTTTTTTAAGTTTATAATAAATTGACTTCATTTATGTCAAAAAAGGTATTTTCATAGTCAGTGCTTTGTTCTTACTCAAATATTATGATATTGAGTGTACATAAGGTTTTTTATTAATCATTATTCACTGGTGTGTAATCAAGAATATAAGGCTGCTCAAATAATATCTGATGTTATTATAATCTGTCACTAAGCATAGATTTAGGTATTTGTGTAATCCATGTTGACTAAAGAAACAATTTGTGTAAAAACCTTTTGGCTAGTTTGTTTGTATTAGACTACATAATGTTAGTTGGAAGAATTATCAATTTGTTTTACTAATCAACTTGAATATTATACTAGTGCGGCTGAGTTAAATAAATTTGTTACAAGTATCACGTTTCATTCAATTCCTGGACATTCAATTCCTAGGGTAATAAAATTGATTTGAAATATAATCATTTCTTATAACTAGACCAGAAATCTCCTATATTAATGCATTAAACCTAATCTAACCTTAAGAGTTAGGTTAGGTTCCTCTTACTCCTCCTCCTTCTTCTTTCCCACCTCATCATCCTCCTCCTCCACCTCATCCACCACTTCCACCACCTCCACCTCCTTCTCCTCCTTCCCCTCCTCCTCATCACCCTCCTTATCATCATCCTCCACCTCCTACTTCTTTTCATACCATCTTTAATTTAACAAAATTTAATTCATAACTGTTCGTACCATACCTCAATAACCCAAAAGAGAAGAAGTACACAATTATTTTTGTGTATTAATGGAAGAAAGAGGACTAGTTCTTTACATTTTTGAAATTATTTCATCTGAATTCAAGTGAAGACACTGTTCTCTGCTGTAAAATCACTTCCTGGTGGTTCGGAAACCACCTAAAACTGTAGATCCAGCTCATCAATCACCATCATCCAACTCATTACCCGCGCACAGGTCTCAGACCTATGTGGGCTTCATCCTCCCAAAAAAGGTTGTAAGGGCAATAAAATTTATAATATTTACAAACGTTCTTCTGTATCAAGCCATTTGATACATAACTATTTATACCCTAATAAGCCAAAATTAGAGGAGTACAAAATTATTTTTGTGTGGTAATCAAAGAAAGAGGACTATAGTTGAATTAAAAGCAGAGGTGTATTGGAAAGGTATAGTCTTTGGGGACGGTCTCAGAGTCTCAGTAGAGATCAGCAATAGTGTTGCCATGTCGTGTGGAATGCAGAACACATGCCACAGTGTAGTAGCAACAGGCAAGGTTTGGGAGTAGGAGACATGACAACAAGAGAATCAGTTGGTGTGGGAACTGCCAAATTGGTATTGGCTAAGCCCCCTCCTCCATCACTCCAACCACCGTTTTGGCAATACGCTTCTGGTTTTAATTATACTTTAGTTCTTCACAATTTTGATATTATTTCATCCAAATTCAAGAATGTAGAGGCTATAATTGACAATTTATTATCGTTCTTCATCTGTATCAAGTAATTTGATACGTAACTATTTGTACCCTAATAAGCCGAAATGAGAAGGGGTATAACATTATTTTTGAGTAGTAATGGAAGAATGAGGTCTAGTTTCAACCAATTTTGCTATTAGATTCTTTGATTTCGAGTATGTAAATGCAATAATAATTGACAATTCATAATCTTTCTTGTACATTGAGCAAATATATGTATATTGTGACAGCTAAGTGCTGTAGCTGGTATCTGTTCAATCAGAGATAAGCTACGAAACTCCTGTGCGCTTTTTGTAAAGCTGACTGATTAGATTGGTCAGCAAAAAGACTCTGTTCTCTGCTGTAAAATCACTTCCTGGTAATTCGGAACCTACCTAAAACTGTAGGTCCAACTCATCAATAATCATCATTCAATTCATTGCCCATGCCCAGGTCACAGACCTATGTGGGCTTCATCCTCCAAAAAAAAAATTAATTTGTAGCTAAAGGCGGCGTTCACACCGGCATGATATGGGATATATCTTAGTGAAAATATTGTTAAGATATATCACAAGGAAGGTTCATACTGCAGGCGATAAATCGGTGCCATCTCTGCGATAAGAATGTGAAGGGGGACAATTATTTCCCCCCATGCAGCACTGGTCACATCTTCTGTCTTGCTGTATTCGCTATTCGGCAAGGGTATAGTTCCAGATGCACTGACGAGATTTGAGTAAATTAATAAAATGAAATAAATCCTTGTCTTCTCTTCCCGACATGTTGACTAAGTTACTTGAAGTCAATATGCAACTAATCGTAAAGACAGCACGCAGTACTTGGTGTGATTCATCGCTCACGATATATTGCGCAATCGCCTTGGTGTGAACCATTTTTATCGCCTCCCTCTACATGTAAAGTATCTGTCTGTGTGTGTCGCATATCACATATCGCTTAAGATATATCGCATATCGCATATTATGCCGGTGTGAACGCCACCTTAGTATCACAGTATCCCAAAAATGAGTCGGGTAAAAAATTATTTTTCCTACAGTGACCCAAAAAAGTCCCAACTCTTGCACTAACTATAGCACGAAAAATTGTCTATTCCTGCAATAGTGTGGGAAAGTAAATTCCAGTGCACAAAAGTACTTTTCCTACAGTGACCCAAAAAAGTGTCTATTTTTGCACTAACTGAAGCACGCAAAATAGTCTATTCCTGCACCAGTGCGGGAAAGTAAATTGCAGTGCGGCAATGTACTTTTCCGCACTCCAAATTTGCAACCTAACAACACAAAATAGTGAGCATGTAATACGCAGGTTCCCTATTCTGAAATTCAAAAATAGGTTGGCTACTCTGCTTCAGCTGTGAATAGTTGTTGTAGTTGTTGATGATGAAATCGATTTGATTCGAAGATAGGTTATGTGAGGAATTTTCAGGTTATGTATGCCCTGTTTTGTTCTGTTTGAATTACTTTATACATTACTGTAGGAAAAATTTAATGTGTAATACGAGTGCAAAGTATTGTTTCTGCACTCGAGAAACTTTTTTCACTCGCCTTTGGCTCGTGAAACAAACTGTTTCTCTCGATGCAGAAAAACGCTATTTTGCACTCTAGTTACACAAATAGCTATTTCCACACTCCAGATTTGCAACCAGCAACACAAAATAGTGAGCATGAAATACACAGGTTCCCTATTCTGCATTCCAAAATAGGTTGGTTCCTCTACATCAGCTACAAAATAGTCAGCTGTAGTTGTTGAAATCGATTTGATTCAAAGATAGGTTATGTGAGGAATTGCCAGGTTATGTATGTCCTATTTTGTTCTGTTTTAATTACATTAGAAACAATTAGTCTGGGTGCACGGCCGTTTGGTAGTCAGACATGACAAGGGGAGTGTTTATCGCTCATTTCTAAAAACATATGGCCCGTGCGATGCTGCAGATGTCTTCAAGATCAACTAGTCAGCTTTTACTGGACGGCTAGTAGTGAAACCAGAGCCACGCGCCCAAACTAATTGTTTCTACTGTACTTTATACGTTATTGTACAAAAAATTTAATGTGTAATTCGAGCTCAAAGTATTGTTTCTGCACTCAAGAAACTTTTTTCACTCGCCTTCGGCTTGTGACAAAAACCGTTTTTCTTGGTGCAAACCCCACTTTGCACTCTTGTTACACAAATAGCTATTTCAGTGATAATGAAACTATGAAGACTTGTTTTCAACAATTCTTATATATTTTTTTTCGATTTAGAGTATTTTGAGGTAATGATTGACCATTTATCATTGTTCTTGTGTATTGAGCAATTCAATTCATAGCTCTTAGTTCCCGGGTACAAAATTTTTCTTCAGATATAATGGAAGGAAGAGGACTTTATCTTACTAATTTTGATATCAATTTTTTCGATTTCAAGTATGATCCTCAAGGCATAATATATCATTGTTCTTTAGTATCATGCAATTTCATACATATCTATTATAGTATCTCAAATAGCCAAGATGAGAGAGGCAATTTATTATTGTTCTTATGTATCAAGCAATTTGATAAGTAACTTTTAGTACCCTGCTACCAAAAAATGAGAGGGTGTACCAAATTATTTCTTAGTGGTAATGTAATAAAGAAAACTGTTACTGAACAAAAGTTACAAAATGTTATTGTTTAAAACAAATTTTCAGCAATAATTTGGTTTAGTTTTTATTTCTATTTGGGCAAGTCGGGGTCTAGCCCCCGACTTTTGTACCGCTTGTACCCCAATATGGGAGAGGGTACAAAAATTTATTTTGGTGGTACAAAATGGTACAAAATTATTGCAATATTTTGGTATAGGTTTTATCGCTATTTGTGCAAGTCGGGGTCCAGACCCCGACTTTTGAATCGCTTGTATCCCAAAATGGGGGAGGGTACAAAATTTTCTTTTGGTGGTACAAAATGGTACAAAATTATAAGATATTGATGGTGTTACTTTTCTTGAAATTTGAGCAAGTCGGGGTCAGCCATAAACCTGTACCCCGACTTTTGAATCGATCTTACTTAAAAATGGGAAGGGGTACAAAATTTTTTTTTGGTGGTACAAAATGGTACAAAATTATTGCAATATTTTGGTATAGGTTTTATTGCTATTTGTGCAAGTCGGGGTCCAGACCCCGACTTTTGAATCGCTTGTATCCCGAAATGGGGGAGGGTACAAAATTTTCTTTTGGTGGTACAAAATGGTACAAAATTATAAGATATTGATGGTGTTACTTTTCTTGAAATTTGAGCAAGTCGGGGTCAGCCATAAACCTGTACCCCGACTTTTGAATCGCTCTTACCTAAAAATGGGAAGGGGTACAAAATTAGTTCTTGGTGGTACAAAATGGTACAAAATTAGTACAAAATTATGACATGGTTCATTTTCAAATTTGGTAAAGTCGGGGTACAAGTTTATGTTGCTTCACATTTCCAAGAGACTCGCTCTATTTAATAATGTAAGTCGCCGCAATATAATATGATGACATTGAAACTCAGTTCTCGCCACTCCGTTTATTCTCATTATTTAATAATGGACTGGTGACAGGTGCGACTGAAATGTTATATTATGGTCACAGTTCAGTGAGCTCAATTCGAGATATCTATTACGCTTTTCCATACCCTACCTGGAATACTAATGATAATTGTTTTGATTTTATTTCAGCTAAGTGTATTTCACACAAGTTTATTTAAATTCGTTTCTCGAGTTCCACTTACTTTGGATCGAATTCCAAGTCCTTACTGGAAACGGAAAATATCAATATTTAATCATTAAATTTAATTATTAAATTATTTCTTCAAGTTGAATCATTCGAATTTATTTATATTAAACAAACCATTGGAACCAATAAATGCAATAGGTTTGCGATGGGTTTTGCCGTTTTCTTAGAAATAGTGATTGCCGCTTTGCCGGGGGGCATTAAGGAACTTTTTTTATTGCGGATGATGCCCACATGAGTCCGGAGACTTGTGCGTGGGTAATGAGGTGACAAGCACTCCAACCAAACACGCTGCCAGAGTCGCCGAACTTGAAAAGAAGCAAGCTCATCCTTCTCATTGATTTTTGTAATGCGTTTCAAATATATTTTTTCATGTAAAAAGCATTTTCAATTCAACAGCCGCCTACACCAACCCCCTCCCCCGATAACAAGGGGTACGCGAAATTTTTTAATTTTTCATTAGGGGGTGCAGTCTTTGAAGATGATCCCCATATCCTTTTTTTATGTAGTCCAGGCTTAGACCATTGACCAGTAGACCGTTGTTTGCTTCTCTCAGTTCTCAATTCGTAAGTGTGTCTGAAATATGGAATAATGGCTTTCTCCTTACTCTTTGAATTTAGGCTGAAGGAGATCTGAATTATCCCATACTCAGAATCCTACTCTGACCATTTCAAGATAAGATTCCTGGAATTCTAATGTGAGAACAGGGAATTACCTAATATTGCAAGGCTCCCAAAATTCAGATGCCCCACTATCTAATAATTAATAATACATTTGTGATTTCAATCACCAGGAAAAACAGAACTATCTTTATTGTATGAAAGCTCCTTCAAGCTTTGGCAGTTACTTCCATCATTGATTACGGGCGAGTGCTCGTTGTTTCTCTTTCTTTGTCTCAATGCTCTCTTTTACTCTTATGTGTCAAATAGTTTCTAGTATTTTTCGGATGACAGCTTATCTGTTTTAACAATAATGTGTCAATAGAAAGATCTGAAATAAAAACTCTTTGGAACAATACAAATCTGTAAAAAGGCTGTGCTTTTTTGACCAAATGGAGTGAACTCTATCCTTTAAGATGCTCGGAATTTTCTGTCTGTCTGTCTGTCTATCTCATGATTACAGACGAACCCCAAAACCAATTGTTATGATTTTTCATATGAATGTTCCTTATCCCTAGACACAGCGATTTATATATTTTATTTTTCAAATTCAATATGGCGGCCATTTTTTTTTTAAATAAAGCGAAATTGTATCAATATGTGCTTCCTTCTTATATTCAGTTATTGAAGTAGGTACTGAATTTGTATCAATATAAGCTTCCTTCTTATATACAATACTGTGCTGTATTCAAGAGATATAATGTGACCGACTTTTAATTGCATTGTAAGTTATTCTATCACAAATTTCTTAATCAATCTATTTTAATTTATAGATCATAGGTTATTCAACTTATTCTTTCAATTAGACTTGAATAGCCTTATTCAATTTTTAGTATTTAGATGTTCCAAAATATTTTCCAGGTCAGACAATATTATGATTAAAAAATATACAGCTGATAAGAAGAACCAGATAGTGTATGATGATCATCACAGACATGTGAAAAAACAATTGTAATTCTAGTTGGTAAAAATCGGGAATGAAAGATGGATGAGAAGAAAAAGATTCATCATTTTTTAAGAATAAGTTTTGTTTTTCATGATTGGATATTTATTGATATTAAAAGCTGCTAAAAGTGCATGAAGACCCTTTGTTAGGAAGCGGGGTGATTTCTAGGGGCTAGGGGCGTCAAAGACTTTGATCTTTTCAAATATTGATTTTTACAGTTTCTGTCATTAATAAAAGATTAAAGAATTAAAATCGAGACGAAAACGCTCTTTGAAAGACTCTCGGTCTTAAATATTTGACCCTCAAAGTCCAACATTAATAGGGGCTTACTTGAGCTACCAGGAAGCTATATTCCAAATTTCAAGAGTCCAGAATGTTTCTTTCAAGAGCTAGAGCACAGACGAACAACATCAATATGGCCATGTCGGGTCCTAGTAATTAATCAATTGCTTGATTTGAAATTGAATTGAATTTCAAGAAACTTTTAATTTTTCACAGAATGAAGATTCCGACGCCCGGCCTATTTCCTACAGGAGACTATAGGAAAGATGGACTGGCACTTTTCACGAAGCTCATAAGGACAAAGAACGTGGAAGGCATGCAGGGAGAGATGCCACAGCGACTCCATTCCAAGTCAGACAAGAAACTCAAATTGAAGGTGAGCTCATAATAGAAATGTTCGTTCCTAAAGCACTCATACTAGTTATGAATTATTTCATCTGCCTCAAAAGATTTACATAACAACAAATTAATATTGCCATATAGCAGGACTAACACTAAACAAATAAAGCAAAGCAACGGAGCAAGGGCGTAGCCAGGGTTCTCTCGCGGGCAAGAGGGAAAAATAAGGTGACCTTTTTTTTAGAAGAATTATAAATAATTTTACAAAATCAAACAAGCAGTTAATCACGCACTTGTTCCATTTATATCATTCAATTGTTTTCATGGACAGACGCAGCTGCAATTTGATTCTTTTCGTTCTCACTCGTTAGATGTCTTTCTCACTCCTATTCTCCAAGTCTGCAACTCTCTCACTCAATTGATCTTCTCGTCAATTCTACATTCTTCTTGAAGAATCGAGGTCTATTCCAAGCTTTTTTGTAGATTCTCGAAGTGTCTGGTGAGCTCCAATTCTTGAAATTATACAACTACAACAGCTATATGAAGGAGTCCACGTGAACCAGTGAGTTAGTTTTACAAACCCGTGTGACAGATTGTATTACAGATCTCGTGAGAAAGACAATCCAGTGCCAGTGGAGTAAACAGTACTTTATTCAGTCTTTAGACAGTGTCAAATGCAGAGACAAGTGTTTACTGTTTATGCAGCTCACTGATAGTTTAAAGACGTTGTGTTAAGTGATATTATTTGGGACTGTCAAATAACGAATTGGACTGTGTTTTTGTAAGTGATTAGTTGCTCTTTTTATAATTTCTTTCTGCATTATTGTACAGTTTATTGGACTCTTGATCCTTTTATTATTGATAAGCCTGTAATTAATTATTCATTTGTACAGTTTATTGGACTCTTGTTTCTTTTATTATTGATCAGCCTGAAATTTCTTATTCATTGATTCTTGTAAATAATTACTGAAAATAAGTATTAGCTTGTCATTAATTAATTGAACTTACAATTAATTTGTGTAAATAGACTAATTTGTGTAAATAAAGTGCAAGTGTAAACTTTAGTGTTGCCAGCCTTATTTTTGACATTAGAACCCGTAACAATAAGAAGCCCATTTATGTGGGCTTGCCAAAATACAAAATACTTCCACTTTCTATAGTTGTTTAGTTGTTGTAATTGATATTCATCTATTTTGGAAACATAGAATTTTATATCATCTGTTTTTTAAATGTTTGGAATTAGTATGGACATTATTTCATTCTAGCTTTTCAAAAATAAGTTTTTGGACTGATTTTTGGTGATGAAAAAATATAATATACTTTATTGTGTTATTATTTATAATAGTTATTATTTGAATATTCTCAATTAAGAATGCATTCCACCATTCCAGGACTGATGGGGTGCATAATATTTTAAACAAAGGCAACAATTTTCGCATATCCAACGACTCTCTTCAGCAAGATGCACTTAAATCTAAATCAAAATGCAAAAATATCGACCTCACATGTTGCTTAACATTTTTCACATTTTTCAAATAGAATAAAATCTATGAAAAATTAATTTGGAGACATGAAATCAAATCGATAAGCTATTAGAAACAGATTTCCCTCTTTGTATGGCGTATGAGCTAAAGGCTCTTGATATTAAATGTTCTAGGCAATTTCGAAATTGAACTTTTAGCAGTATCAATGATGACGATTGACAGTCAGGAGAGGTGAGGTTGACATGTTGGCAAAATTAAAAATCAAATGACCTACTGGATAAAAGTTGATTGTTTTTGTTAGTTAGTATACTTTTCCAGAGTTGGAGATTTATTAATTATGAACCGCAAAATCTACGAAAGAATCACAATCGACGAGAAGCATGTTTCATGAGTAACAAACAATTCAACGGATTGTTCTGTGGTCAAAGTCTGTAGAACTGTGAGGAAACGTGTTCAAGGGGAATAAGGATCTGACTGAATTTCATCGATAATTGTGGAGAATGGTGTTTGAAATGTAGTTTACATGTAGCCCAATCACAATAAGAGATTATTTAAATTGCGTTCAGTGCTCAGTCCATTTTCGAGAAAGTAAAGTAGGGTTATGTAACTTATTGTTGGAAATTCATTCGTGGGTGAGGTAGAAGTAAGCTTACAGGAACAAATATGTCCACAATGGCATAGAAGATGAAGTTTTATGTTCAATGAATGCAATAGAGAAGGTTTGTAATTCTGTATCAAGGGTTGTGATCCTGCTCATTTTCTCATGATGAAGGGTTGACAGGTCGTTTACAATGATGAGAAAAATTCTGCTTGATCAGCTGGTATTTATACAGCTTCTAATCTTTACAAGGGAGCTCAGAATGAAGCGGCTTGGTTGCTGTAATAATAAGGACTATTATTTGAGAAGCCATAGCTTACTAGAGCGGAAATGATGTGATGGGATGGGAAGGAGTTCAATATTCGCATTCAATTCATCAAAATTATACTCTGAATTTTTCTGATTGCAGATGATTTAGAGATCAGCCTGAAACTTTAGCGTAGCTAAGCGGCCATCAGTGTTCGTAAAACCAATAAAAATTAAAGCCACCCTTATGTCAGTAAACATCGTACATCGTACATCGTTGAGCTCTGGTTTGATTTTCAGCTACAAGTGACATCCATTTTCTATAATAACATCGTATCACTACTTCTTTACTCACAGATGATCTTTAAGATTTTATGAAATTCATCAAATAATGTAAATTTGATATACTAACTTCTGTCAATACTATGTTATCTGTTCTGGCTCATGTTCGACGCCATATTCCATAATATATCCGCTTATTAGGACTATTACCGCTTTATGTTTAGTATCATTATGTTGAGTATACACATATGTACTCAAAGTCTACCTGCTCCTCAATAGGAAGCTTCTCAAAATGAATTGATTATAACATTCAAATTATCAAGCTCAAAGTTATTACAATCCTATTCTCAATTTATTAGTTATTACTGAGTAGGATATTGGACATTGAGTATTGAATAGTAGGATGTTGAATATTGAATAGTATGATGTTGAATATCGGGTATTTGCATGAAATTCAGGTCTACAAAGGGTAACCTTTTACAATAAATTAATACTTATTCTTAAAATGTTGCCAACAGGGCCCCTCAAAAACTTTTTCTGGTCCGAACAGACTATTGACTGAATTTGTAAGCCCTGTCCCAATCATCAAGAAATACCAATTTTCAATCATCTTCCAACTACAGACTATACTAAAAAATATTCGTAATCTTGAATTGATTACAACTCCAATGACTATACTGGAACTCACTATATTGAAAGTGATGAACAACCAAAGGGGGTGAATTAGTTGTGGGGGGTCCAGAGTCCACCCCGGAGATAAAAGTATTTTCAAGTGCAGCTTTGAGCAATTTTTCTGTGATATCAGCACTCTCCACAAGCATTACCATGATAGGAACACACAAAGGCATTCAATAAATTGTAGCTATACTGGGAAATATGAGGTTTAAAAAACGTAGGTTTTTGCAAGAGAGGAAATCGATACACTTTTTCACGAGAGTGAGTTGCAATTTCCGCCCCAGTGCCGTTCGTCAACAAGCTTTCAGATTTTCAACGTAGGGAGAATAGAAATGAAGTACCACAAGAGGTCGGCAACATTTCCATCCGTTGCGTGAGCTTTCCAGCCGTCTTACCCCACATATATAATATGAGTGAGTGAGAATTTCCACTCACTGTTGTGGTTCTGGCGAGAGTATTCTCTGATTCTCTCTGCTGTACGCACTTCTTCAGTGAAGTAGACAGGCGTGTACTTGAGCCACTGCTCTGTTTGCACAAAATGCTACTGTAGCTCTTTTAAGACTGCACCTGTAAAAGTGGGTTTCCATAACATTCTGAATGAGATAAAGGGTGATATTTTTGATTCGATTACTAATCGTTAAAATTTATGGGAATTCATTGAAAAGTCTATGAAGACTCAACTCGACTGTAATGCTACAGTGTAAAATAAAAATAAAAAAGAATTTTGAACTGTAGACATTAACTAGAAAAAATGTGTGCTATAATAAAGCGAGATATCAAACGTTGAGAAATGAGTTCGTTTATTGCTAAACGTTCTACAAGAAATAAAAAAACTCTTCTCAAATATAATAACATCGACCACGATATTGAGTATCCAAGATAGGTTTCTCACTCGTTATTCAGAACGGCGCATAAGTATAATAAAAACGAAATACACTTTACAAAACACAATTAAAAAAAAAAGATCAAAGGTAACTCAAATTCTCAATATTGGGCGGGTCGAGTCTTTCAGGAATATATTATTAAATAACGCAGTCTTAAACAACTAACTCATTGGCCAATGATGCACACACTCACATTTCACTATTCCCATGATTCATTCGACGAAATTATCGATCCAAGTCTCATACCTTGAACGTGGTTTCTCACTCAATCAGGTTAACATGATGCAGGATAATCCATCCATGGATAACACTCCATGATCAGTAAAGGCCAATATCAATAATTAGTCATGTGGAATCCTCTACTCAGCCAGCTACATTTAACTGGATCTCCAGAAGTGGAAAAGAAGTGAGAGCCCCAAAATTGAAATGAAGGCCCCAAAATTTGAAAATGCAGTCCCAAAAGTTGAAGCTTGGTCCCTAAGTTGAACCACTATAAAGAACGGTACCGCGATACAATAATAACTGGGCTCCTGAAAGAATAATTTATTACAGAACAATAGGTTCAAAGAGATATAAAAAAATAAAATAATTGAATAAAAATAAATATTTAATTCAGTAAGGCTCGTAATGGGATTCAGTAAAGAATTACTGTTACAAATGCAAAACAAGCAGTTGTTTACGCACTTATTCTATGTACATCGTTTCCATTTATAGACGAATGTGACTTAGACCTTGGATTGAACAGTTGTAATCTGAATCTTCATTCTCTTGACTTTTCACATGTCTTCCTCACTTCTATTTGTCATATTTGCCCCGCAAATTTATCTATTTATCTCCCGCACTCAATTGAGAGCTTTGAAGCTTCTCCATGGTTCTACAGACTTCCTAATTGTTCTACCATATTCCATGGGTTTCTCAAGGAAACTAGAGGCTTCCTGTACCTGGTATGATGACTATATGAGAAGTCCACGTGAACCAGTTAGCTTAGTTTTACAGGCTCGTGTGACAGAGACAATCCAGTGCCTTTGAGTAAACAGCACTCGCTTTCAGTACACTGATGCAGAGACAAGTGTTGACTATTTGTGCAGCTTACTCAACAGTTCAAAGACGTTGTGTCAAGTGATATTATTCGGGATTGCTGAATAACGTATTGGACTGTGTTTTGTAAGTGTTTAGCTGTTTTTTTTTTACAATTTCTTTCTTCATTATTGTACAGTTTATTGGACTCTTGTTTCTTCTATTATTGATCAGCCTGTAATTAATTATTCATTAATTCTTGTAAATAATTACTGAAAATAAGTATTAGCTTGCCATTTGTTGATCTGTTTTTCATTATTAATTGAACTTGCAATTAGTGTGTGTAAATAGACTAATTTGTGTAAATAAACTGCAAGTGTGAACTTTAGTGTTGCCAGCCTTATTCTAGCTTTTGAACCCGAAACATTACTTTCAATTAAGCAAAAATATTTACATAACCTGAATTTCGACTGAGTACTCTCAATTACTAGGAGAACGAACAAGTTAAATAGCAAGAAAATACTGACTAGGAGCATTCTATTCTAGGCCTAAGTTAAATAGTGAAAAAATAATTATCAGAAATAGACTAATCATGTTTTAAAAAAATAACCCTATGTTAATCCAAACAATAATCTCTCTCAAGAATAATGGTTACAAAATGTTACTAAGTCAAGTTCCAAGCAAAGATTATCAGAAAAATTAGTTTCCCAGCATTATTAGAGCAGACTATGCTATTTCTGAAATTAAATAATAATACGCTGTTTCACATAGAAAAAAATAATATACACACTTCTGAATGCACAAACTTGTTTTCTAGATGACAATACATAGTTAAATTATTGCACTAATAACTTTTTGTGGATGCGTAATTACACAAAAGAGAAATCGCCTGCGTCACAAATCACTTCTAGTAGTAGAGGCCAAGAGCATGAGAATGTGCAATCATCGTGAATGTGGAATAAGTTACAAGAGGAGAAATATCATTTAAGTTATAGCACAAAAATAAGAAACAATACAACGGTTATAGCGATTTGAAATTTGCTGAATGAAAAAAGCTGTCGCAAGAAGAAGAGTAGTTATCACTGATCGTTTATGACAAAAGTTGGAAAAGTTGTTTACGGCGCATTTTTCTTACATCCAATGATCGGAAAAAGTCGACCAGGGTCAAAAGAGAGTAGTCATAAGAAGTGAAAAGGAAGAAGAAGGTCAAAGTAAGATGAATAGAGAGGTGTAAACGGCTGTGACAAAAACAGAGTTGTTCCGAGGATGGGTGTCATGATTCAATTTCGCTTCACATGATATCACCTAGAAAGGTGACACAGAAAAACACTCTGATGGAACGGATTTGTTGTAGCTTCAGGAGGTAACAGGTTAAGAAGTTGGTGGAAAGAGGACTCCATTCATGGCTTCGTAATTAGTTGTGGCACAATCACGAAGCTCTCACGCACATTTAACTTGTTGGATGAAGGTTAGAACTTAACAAGAACTTTGAGTAGAGTCAGCAACATTTGTGATGTAACATACGTCAGCACTCCATTTCAGGGAGTTCAATTTCAGAAAGTAATTCAATGTCTTTATCAGTGTTGGTTGATCCCATTGCTATCATGAAAGAAGGAGCCGTATTATGTCTCATGTAATCTAGGCTCTAACATGAAATTCCAAGTTAATAGTCAAAATTGGGAAGAAGACAATGGAGTGGTAAACGAGAGAAGACTTAGAGAAACTGTCTCGCTTTAACAATTTTGTCTGAAAGTTATTAAACTTGTTTCTTTGTTAATAGCTTCTTGAAGCGTCGGCTGGCGGGCCGTTTACAGTTGAATACAAATTAATCAAAGTCAGAGTCAAGAAAGAGCCAAGAGTGCTCAGGCTCAGTCACGCTCGCTGCATGAGAATTTCAACAATCCATTCTCATTCCAATTCCCGCCTTGGGCTTTCATTAACAATTCTATTTTCTCTGGTAACATTTTTGTCGTTAATCATCTCGGGTCCGACGTGCCAGATATTTACTACACCTCTGTTCTGATACGTTGACTTCTTAGGTGGAGATTTCTCATTTCTATTTCATCCATTCGTCAACATTCAACATGAATTATAATAGGCTAAATAAACTCAACTATACTCTATTGGCCGTTTTCACACACACCGACACGGCGCCGGCACGACACCGGCAAGATGTCGTCCCGGTGTCGTGGGGGTTGAGATACAATGCTGCCAAATGGAACAGCTTTCACATTCACCGACACGGCACCGGCAGCCGGCTGCCGGCGCCGGCATGTCGTTGGCAGCATTGCTCCCGCCGGTGCCGGCGCCGACACTTGTGTGTCGTCCATAGTTTTGAACAGAATTTGGTCATTTTGTCAACAGTTTGAGGTTAGGTACTGAAAAAAAAACATCTGGTACAGTACGATGGCTGATAGGTATGATGTTGTCACCCTAATTGAATTAGTCGAATCCGAGCCCTGTTTATGGGACAAAACTATAGAAGAAAATAAGAACAAAATCTTTAGAGACAGAAGCCAATCTCGTCCGAGTGTCTTGTTTTTTTATTTCATCACTTAAATTCACTAATATATAGGCAAAAGTTTCCTAACAGTACTCATACGAAAAAAATTAAAAATTTTTGTTAGATTTGTCACTAGCTTATCAAATAAGGTGTAATACAAGCCATCCAAATAGCGAACTTTTATTATTTGGTCAATCCAAAGTTGTCTATTACGACCGCCTTTTACGTAGATATAATAAATATAACAAATACAACCTCCTGTTGTAATCAGCCATCGTACCGTTTTGAACTGTGCCGCCCACTGCAAAATAAGGTTAGTTCTTCACCGACAGCCAGATGCCGTGTCGGTAAGTGTGAAATGCTTCAACGATGTCGTGACGATATCGGCGCCCGGTGCCGGTGTCGTGCCGGCGCCGTGTCGGTGTGTGTGAAAACGCCCATTCACGGAAAGGAGAGACAACGATAAACAACGATAGGCGTGCGAGAATGTATCTTCGAGCAACAAGACCGATTCACAATATCACAGAAATACAATTAACGTGCAGTAGGCCTATATGTGTAAACCGGTAACTGTGACAGCGACTGTGACACTGAACTCAGTGTGAACTGGTAGAAATTAACGAATCGGTCTACAGCTGATATGAGTCATCACTTTTTCACTCACACAAATGCAAACGTTTGCTTTGGTTTGTCTCCCGTTTCCGTGAACGGAGTATAGAGATGATTGTATTATTTGAGGTGAATTCTATCTTTGATAATATTATCAATTCTCAGTTTTTTTGTTTTTTATATCTCATTTACTTGGTGGCTCGTAGGAATAATGCAACCGAGACCATAGGATGGCTCAAGGTGTAGCTATCCATAGTCAGACCACCAATAAATCTCATGAGCTTATTATTATCCAGTTTTAATTCTGTCATCAGGCAGGTATGAGGCAGATGTGGCAGGAATCTATGAAGTGGTTCCAAACTAACTGATCCCTCGAGCAGGGGGGGGGGGTAAAGGTTAGTAGGATGGGAGAAGAATTCTATCAAACTGCTTTTTTAAAACAAGTTTTCAATAATAGATCCTATGTTATTTATAACATAGCATAATGAATTCGATTCAAATTTATAATTAGGTCTTTATAACTATATTTATATAAATTTTTCCATTAAAAAAAGAAATAGTTGAAAAGTTTTTCAACGTCTTTTGAGTTGTTGCAGCAGCAGTTGTGTATTCAGGCTAATATTCCAATAAATGTAATATTTTGGAAGATTTTTAACTCATCAAATGCTACCAAGCATTGCTGGATTATGTAGTGCTTATTGTATGTAAATAATTTAGCATAATCAGCATTCCTAATATATTATTGATGACAATAAAAGATCAAAATTTCCTGGATTATTTTGAATGATGTAACATTTGCTTGAGACAGGTACCAGAATACTGTCGATAGTCTTGCCTTACTTCAAAATCATTTGTTCTAATAGTTATGTTAATTTTAAAATTCACTAATATTCCAATACATTTATTGTCTATCAATACCTTGATAGAGTTCATCCTTTCTTCCTGTCTTCCTTTGCACTGTAATCATATATTCACTACCTAGTGCACCCGAATCTTTTTGCAGAAAACCCCAGATACGTAGGACTGGATTTCAAACTTCAATATTAGTTTCAACCCTATGAGGCTACTATTCTGGAAAATCCACTGACAAATCAATACAGAAGTTAGTCTTGTTTAGACAAACAAACGCACCTTACGTTCACACCTATTTGTTCACAAGAAATGATTTAAGTTTCTGCTGAAAATCTAATTTTTTCACTCATAAAGAAGGAGGTCCAGGGGTATTCCCCGGGAAATTTTATGAAGCTGCTTTTAACATAGCATTTTTAGCAGTTTCAGACACTTATCCTGATTTGAAATTTGGTAACTCCCTGAATTTTATCTAGTGCTTAATATGTCATTAACAAGAGGAGGTGAATTGAATGAATTGAATTTATTTCCACAAAACATATTACAACCATAATATAAATACAATTAAAATAGGAAGGAATATATTTCCCCACATGAACTACAGATCCGTGAGGAAAGAATTCTTATCTATTAATGTAAGAGATAACTTTAATATATTACACAATGAGTTATCAATAAAATTTCGAAAATATACAACTTGTTTTTTCAATTACAAATAAAAAAATATGTAGTAATTTTGAATAATTAAAAATTCCATACCAGAAGAACTGAAAGTGACTCGTCCAGCAATGATCAATCTACTATAAGTAAATACAGTAATTGGCAGATTCTCAAAACACCCAGGCAGTGACAGCCTTTGAATAATGCTCAGGAATTAAGTGTAGGGTGAGTGAATCAGTCCCTCAGCAGCCTCCCGGCCTACATCAAACAGCCAATCGACTACTCTTCTTTTATATACATAGACACTGCACCTCCCCGTATCCATGATTGACTTCAGAAGGTTGCGATGTAATATGTGCACAAAACTTTTTTTTTTTTTTTGTAGATTACGTCTCTTGGAGATTCCAGTTAAGGAGTATAAGACAAGTCAGATCAACAATATTATACACTAGATACCATAATTACTTCAATTAGTTGAGGTGAGGCTTAATTTTGATGTGAAAGGAACTCTTGTACACTATAAAATGAAATGGGTTATTATTTAATGAACTTAAGGTTGATCTAGGTGTGTCAAAGCCAAGATTGAGTCTGTGTCTAGTCGGATAATTGTGCTGTACTTCAGTGAAAATTTCTGTTTTGTAGTTTTTGGCAAAAGTAAGGAGTGTTTTCACGTAAATTTGCCTAACATCAAGAACGCGAAAAACCGAGAAAAGCTGTTCTGTAGGAAATATCATAGGTTTGTTCAAAATGATCTTAATAAGTGTTCTCTGAGTAACAGCTAGAGGCTGTAGAACCGCGGCCGAGGCACCGCCCCACGCCAGCACTCCATACTGCAACAGTGAATGTATGTAGGCAAAGTAAACAGTCCTACTTTGACTCATGGTCAGCACCCTTCCGAGCTGTGAAAAGGCGTACATAAATTTTCTCAACTTCTGTTTCACTTCTTGAATATGTGGAGCCCAGCATAACCTGCGTTTTGTAAGGTCCGGGCCGCGCCGCGGGGCCCCGGGCGGTTGCCCGGCTCGCCCGGCCCTTGATCCGCCCCTGAGTATGTCTCTCTTACTGCATAACACGTAACAATTTCGCTTCATCAGAGGTCTGCAAGCCTCCTCTATTGAAAAATGTATTTGTAAATACATGAATGTAATGAATGTTTCAGGGTTTCAAGCATTTCAGCACATCATAATTTTTTTCTCCAAAAACACATGATTTGAAGAAGGGAACTGGACAGCTTTGTCCAATAAACAGTTAAACAATATTGTTGAACCAATGATTTTTAATGAATGATCGGCCATTAAAAGTGGCCCTGTACTGTACTGTGCTGTGCCAGTAGCCGGATTTTCATTTAAAATCATTAGTTTGGTTTAAACAGCTGTCTCAGCACCGTTAAGCACAGCTTTTTGTTGCCGGGTGCTTATTTATAGTGACTTTTGTGGAGAGAGTTTACAGCACAGCAAAGGAATTGAAATGTTGACAGAATAAATCAAAGAAAGGTACGAATAGATTAAAAGTTGACTACAAGCTTAGGATTATTTATTTCACAGATATTCTCGCGGAATATTTTGTTATCGTATCTTATGCGAGTTTTCCCTTCAATTTGATGAGAAAATCACTTTCTGAAATTTTCTCTCTTTTATCCTGTGATCTACCACTCAATTATTCCAGTCGAGTCCATCATCACTCGAATAGAAAATCTGAATGGAAGGAAAGTGCTCAAGTAAATTTTTCCTCAAGAAAGAAAAGTCAAGAAAACTGTTGAACTTTGTAGGTGTAGTTGGTTGCAGCAATATGTTCAGCCTGTCAGTCACAGCTTTTGGTGGCATCGATTGGAGGGTAACAGGTGATGGCGGGGCAAGTACTGCTCTCAACATCACTGATACCTCTCTCCTCTCCGCCGAAGAAATGCTGTAGCTACTCTTGCTTCCCCTAGCTCTGAATTTTATCTAAGTTGAACTCTTTAATGACCTGAGTCCTCTTCTATCAATCTCTCTTATCTTTCGATGAGCAGTAAAGCATTCACACCTGTTCAAACACAACATCGATTCCTTTTTCGCTCGATAAACAAAGTCCACGTGCATATCACTAATTTCCAATAATTAATATGGTTATAATGAGCCAAAAATGATTAGAATGAATCTCTAGTTTTCTAATAGAATAAATAATATAGAATTTCAGTAAAACTTAAGCTATGTTTTCCACATGTTACTCGCTTGATTAGATCAAATCTGTGCATTACAGGCCATATCTGTCGAGTGAGCGGAGAATAACAGGTAAATGTCAATTTTTCTTATCTTTGGATACTGTGAAGCAGTGAAGCGTAAAGAGTGAAGCAGTAGTCACTCTTGTTCAAGCCCAACATTGATTTCTTAAGCCGCGTCTCCACCAACCGAACATGCTCGGCGAACAGTGTTCGCTGGAATCATCTGATGTCACCGAACATTGTTTGGAGTTAGTTTGGTGTGGACGCCTTCTCGAACATTATGATCGGTGTGGTGGGGTTAGTGGCGGGAACCTGTGTTGGTCGTCACTGTTCGCTCACAGACCGAACATTTCAATTTAACTTACGAACATGTTCGGTGACCCGTATATTGAATGTTTGTCCGTTTTTTGTATTCGCCAACAATGTTCGGCAGACATGTTCGGTTGGTGGAGACGCGGCTTTAGGCGCTTGATAAACCATGTCCAAATTAATAATTTCTCATTTTTGGCAATGGTTAATAATTAATCATTATGTTAGGTCTACAGTGAAATATTGATTGGAACGAATTCTCTTGTTTTCTCTCGTATAAGATGGAGAATTTCTGCAAAACCTACACTTTTTGACCGCTCTTTATTCTCTTGATTATGTCAGTTTAGTGCATACGCAGGTCGGGTATGTGGAACAAGCGAGCTTATGGAGAAGTCGATACTGTCGATGGTGTCTAGGATAACGAGCTTAAAATATAGTGGAGCGCTATGCAAACACTCCAGAAATCAAAATTATCCATCGCTGTTCGGTATTGATACACACACTTCCAACAGGAAATAAAAACGAATTACCACCTGATAACTCTGACACCAGACCTGAGCCAGCCAGGTCACACGATATTATTATTATTATTTTACCAATGAAAAACATGGCAGATACAGTTTGAAGATAGTAAGAGTTTTTGACAAAAGAAACTAGATTCTTTTCAACAAACCAATTTTAGTACTGATGAGTTGTTCTCTTTCACCTTCCTAGAAATCTTGAATTCTCCCAATTGTTTCATTTAAGAAATAAGAAATTAAATAATTCCAAAAAGGGCAGTTAACAAAAAAGATTATTATTATAATAATAATATAATTAATTATGATATTGAAAAAGCAATTTTTGAAACTGATCGACAAAAATCCTATGAATGAGTAGATTATGAAAAGTTAAACGTTAACCCGAGATAATTTATTTACAAAGAATATTTTGATCGTTTATCGAGAAAAATTACAGAATTATTAGGATCCGAACACCGACTGAATCCAAAATAATATGTCTCAATTTTAGAGGGCTTGAATTACAAAATAAAGATATTTTCAAGACTTTTCAAACATTTTTGTGGAAAAGTTCTTCCAGAGTTTTCATTAATGATCGAAAGTTTCCATTTTTTAACCGACTTCCAAAAAGAACAAGGTTACTATATTCGACCTGTTTTTTTTTTTTATGTTTGTACATCAATCATTTGAACAATATCGAACCGATTTCGATGAATTTTTTTTTAAATGAAAGAGCATCGCTCAGCGGTGGTCCCATCCAAGTTTCCCAAGGATCGGCCCAATACTTAGCCCAATATTAAACAAAAAGGAGCATTCTTCGATGTCTTCATTTCAATCAGGTTTGAATAGGATAGTTCCACACATAACCGCCAATCGGATAACCGGTGTCGTTTACCAGGCAAATCATTGTATCATATGGAGCGCTTTACATCTAGACGATTTTCGAAATCATATGATGCAATGCAATTATGCCGGGTAAACGACATCAGTTACCCAAAGCTGGTTTAGTGTGAAACAAGCCTGTAATGTCCCGTTTTGACCAATCACGTGAACTTAATTTGAATCGAGAATAAGAAGAATATAATATTTCTGTCCATATGTTCATATGAAAATTGTAAATAATTTAGTTGATTCATAGGAATAGTTGATTCATATTGAGTCATAGGAATAAGGTTATTTAGTTTCAATCATAAGTTGGAGAATTTGGAAAAACAGCTGATCTCAGAAGTATTTTTAGTTTCCCTGCTGTGATATATTAAGAATATTTATTCGCCATTATCGTACATGTGCGTACAATAGGCTATTTTGAGGTTATGTTTAATGATCCTTTTGTACTAGCTCAAAGTTTATGTTTTTTATATTAAAAAAATATATATGACTAATATCACAAAAAATATTGTACATAACTCATCCGGGAAGATGTTTACCATACTCGTATGATATACCGCAGGGGTGCCCACAGGGGGGGGGGGGGCTATGACGCAGACTGCGTCATTGAAATTCTTGGGGGGGGGTTCCAAAAAACGTTTTGGGGGGGGGCGTAAAGTTGATTGAAACCGTGTTTAACGTGACAACATTCAAAAATATACTACGAAGTCACCAGATAGAATGTCAATTAATGAAAATATATTTATAATTATTATTAAACAATTGAATATGAATTAGCTAAAATAGTTATGTTTAGGATTTGTGCAGGAAGTTATTATTCAAACTTAGCAAGACGCTAAGCGAGTGCTCTGAAAGTGGTTTATACAACTTTACTCTCCTTAACAGTTACTAGTTAATCAGCAGAAAGAGCAATAAGTCGATTTAAAATTATCAAAAACAGACTCAGATCAGCTATGGGAGACTCATGGTTGTCCACTCTAATGGTTCTAGCTGCAGAAAAAGATGTACTTGAGTCTATTTCTAACGAAGAAATAATTGAAAGGTTTTCTGTTTCCTCATCCCAAAGACAAAAACTTCTATGTGGGGTTTAGAGAGATAGATTTAACAAGCTTAGAAGGTGCCTAGCTAACTTGTAGATGGTCACAGCCTTCAAATTTAAAATGTTTGACTTCAAACTGTTGATGTTTTTCATGTATTTTACGATAACTACTTACTAATAAGTAAGAACTACTATCGCAAAACTTACTAAATCCTAAAAATTCAGTAATTTTTCATAACTATGTCTTTATGTTGTTTTTGAAAGACACTTCTTTCGGTTGTGTGTTGTAAATAACTATACATGAAATGTGTGCCTTTTATGTACTTCATCCATACATAAATTCTCCCAAGATTATGGGAGATATCACTAAGTAAATAACCTGTTGTTTAACTACTGTCCAATAAATGTGTTAGTATTTTGAATTTTTGTCTTTTACAAATGAAGTTATTAACTCATTGTTTTCACTTCCTTTAAATGAACAACTTTTTAGAATTATTTAACCTTAATGTAATTGGGACACCGAACATAAACTTATAGGTATTTCATTTTTATTGAACATTGTGTATTTGTAATAATATTTTATTGTTTAAAAACCATTTAGGTTCAAATTCTTATTTAGCTATTTTGCAATTAAGTCCATTGAGCAGAAGTTCATAAATTCATTTCATTGATATTTCTTTTTTACCTTTACAAAAAAATGTTAGCTATGTAAAGAATCTCAAGAAATATACGGTACATACATTTTGTATATTATCGATTTTTTTTAAATTTTTTCAATAGTTTTATAAATCTTCTTTTAGTTTTAGAAAGAATACGGGGGGCTCTTTTCGCATTTTGGGGGGGGCCTAATTTATGGGGGGAGGGGGGATTGGTGCTAACTTTAGGGGGGGGGGGGGTGCGTCATGAGGCTTAGGGGGGGTGGGCACACCTGTATACCGCACTCAACTTCATCTCCTGCGTTTACTTATCATATTTTCAGTAAGCACAATATTTTCCATACTTGTAACGTAATATAGGCCTACTATTTCAGTGTAGGTATATTCTGAAAGGGACCACATCAAAATGAATCAAAAGCCATTTCACTTTTAAGAAGACTTTCGCTATTATAATTTTCCGAAATACAATATTCCACATTAAATAAAACGTTGTAGAATTTTCCTTAGTTTATCTTTTCTTATAAGTGGATTTTTAGTTACTTAACTTTCCATGTTATAAATTAATTATTGGCTTCCTAATTCGATAAATATTTCATAATGTAGGCTTTAAGAAATTTCTCATGTTTTCAAAGTTTGAAAATTCAACTAAAAAGCTTAAAATAAAACATATTTTAAAACAAAAAAAGAAACCGACTTCAGTGAAATCATTAAATACTCACGTACTAAAAAGTTTAAAATAAAGTATTTACTTTAAACTGAGAAAATTTTAAATTTCATACAAGTAATCTTTTGAAGTCGGCGCCAAATTTCCCATAAACTTCTAAAATATAACAGAATTCCTCTGTGATGTTTTCCATGACGAAATGATTGAACAATCTAATATCAAAACCAGGGGTGCCCAAAGGGGGGGGCTATGACGCAGACTGCGTCATTGAAATTCTTGGGTGGGGGGGGGTTCCAAAAAACGTTTTGGGGGGGGGGGTCGTAAAGTTGATTGAAACCGTGTTTAACGTGACAACATTAAAAAATATACTAAGAAGTCACCAGATAGAATGTCAATTAATGAAAATATATTTATAATTATTATTATTATTATTATTATTATACAATTGAATATGAATTAGCTAAAATAATAATGTTTAGGATTTGTGCAGGAACTTGTGCAAATGTACTTGAGTCTATTTCTAACGAAGAAATAATTGAAAGGCTTTCTGTTTCCTCATCCCAAAAACTTCTATGTGGGGTTAAGAGAGATAGATTTAACAATAGATTTTAGAGGGAAGTGATAGCCGCGAGCCGTAGCAGGTATCTGTTCAATCAGATAGATAAGCTGCGTTCTCGTAGGTCCTGTTTGTAACGGTGACCGATTAGATTGGCCAGCAAAAAAGACAATGTTCTCTGTTGAAAATCACTTCCCGGTGGTTCGGAACCCACCTAAAACTGTAGGTCCAACTCATTACCCACGCACAGGTCTCAGACCCATGTGGGCTTCATCCTCAAAAAAAAAAAAAAAAAAAAACTTAGAAGGTGCCTAGAGCTAACTTGTAGATGGTCACAGTCTACAAATTTAAAATGCTTGTCTTCAAACTGTTGATGTTTTTCATGTATTTTACGATAACTACTTAATAATAAGTAAGAACTGCTTTTGAAAAACTTACTAAATACTAAAAATTCAGTAATTTTTCATAACTATGTCTTTATTTTGTTTTTGAAAGACACTTCTTTCGATTGTGTGTTGTAAATAACTATACATGAAATGTGTGCCTTTTATGTACTTCATCCATACATAAATTCTCCCAAGATACTACACTAAGTAAATAACCTGTTGTTCAACTACTGTCCAATAAATGACTTAGTATTTTGAATTTTTGTGTTTTACAAATGAAGTTATTAACTCATTGTTTTCACTTCCTTTAAAGGAACAACTTTGTAGAATTATTTAACCTTAATCTAATTGGTACACCGAACATAAACTTTAGGTATTTCATTTTTATTGAACATTGTGTATTTGTAATAATATTTTATTGTTTAAAAACCATTTAGGTTCAAATTCTTATTTAGCTATTTTGCAATTAAGTTTATTGAGCAGAAGTTCATATATTCATTTCATTGATATTTCTTTTTTACCTTTACAAAAAATGTTACCTATGTAAAGAATCTCAAGAAATATTCATACATTTTGTATATTATCGACTGGGTTTGAATTTTTTCAATAGTTATAAAAATCTTCTTTTTGTTTTAGAAAGAATACGGGGGGCTTTTTTCACATTTTTGGGGGGGGGGGGGCCTAATTTATCGGGGGGGGGGGTGCTAAATTTAGGGGGGGGGGTGCGTCATGAGGCTTAGGGGGGGGGTGGGCACCCCTGTCAAAACTGACACTGTATTTCAGTAAAAGTGAGTGTAAATCACATTTAATTGAAATACAGTGTTAGTTTTGATATTAGATCGAATTTCTTATCAATTACTATGTATTTCAGTAAAAGTGAGTGTAAATCACATATTTAATTGGAATACAGTGTTAGTTTTGATATTAGATAGAATCTCTTATCAATCACTTCCCGGTGGTTCGGAACCCACCTAAAACTGTAGGTCCAACTCAACAATCTCCATCATCCAATTCATTACCCATGCAAAGGTCTCAGACCTATGTGGGCTTCATCCTCCAAAAAAATACATTGTTAGTTTTGATATTAGATAGAATTTCTTATCAACTACATAAAATATTTGGCACCGACTTCAAAAGATTACTTGTATGAAATTTAAAATTTTCTCAGTTTAAAGTAAATACTTTATTTTAAACTTTTTAGTACGTGAGTATTTAATCATTTCACTGAAGTCGGTTTCTTTTTTTGTTTTAAAATATGTTTTATTGTTCAATGTGACCGGTACCAGTAGCCCAATTGACAGCTGTGCGGTATTCGATTACACACTCGTAACAACATTAATGGACCTGAAAATCACATAATTTTAAAGCTTGAGGATGAATTTAAAACATATGCATTTCCATTCTCGAGTATCTTTTATACAAGAAAGTTATTGAAAAAATTAGATCCCAAAAAACTGAAATTTTTTGTTTTTGTAATTTTATAACTCATGATGGTGCTCTGGTCACGCATTGTTTGGATCCCTTGGATGAGTTTGCAGAACCCTCTGGCTGGCTTTGTTTTCTACAAATTCTTGAGTTTCCTGAGTTTTAATCTCATCCAGACGTAGATGTTAGATGTTTCCCATTATCCACCCATTCATCTTATTAACCACAAACAAGTCTGAAAACTCATACACTAAAAAAAATGATTTCTGCGTTTTGGAAAAATAGTTCAATAAAAGTTGTAGAGAATTTTATAAGGAGAGTTTTAGTGGGAAAATCAATCCGATATTTTGAACCAATACCGGATTGCAATCAATCGAATGATACTTTATTAGAGTGAAACTGGACCTAAAGTTTTAGGTGGGTTTCGAACCACCGGAAAGTGATTTTACACCAGAGAACAGTGTCTTTTTTGCTGGCCAATCTAATCGGTCACCTTTACAAAGAGTGCCCAGGAGAACGCAGCTTATCTCTATCTGATTGAAAATAAAACTCTGCAAATTAAGGCCGCCAACTAATCACTATCGATAGTCTTATTCTGCCATTCATATCAAAAGTATATCAATAGCAGAATAAGCACACTTGCATACTGAAAGGGGCAACGAGAGCCCTATTTTGCAGCATTCGCTCCCGGACTAGTGGGAAATTCGATTATCGCATAGTTTTTGTTTGGGATTCTGGCGGCAGTCAAATTAAACATCAATTTAAGAAAACTTTTGATAATAATTTATAAAAATGCTATATCACCTTCTCATGTGAGTGATCAAGAAGTATTACATTTTCGTTCTATAAAATTAAAGCCCTTCAAAGTTAGAACAGTATTTTGTACTCAAGCCCTAGTAATGTGGTAGTTTGAATAGAGTGATTGAGTAGTTGAAATGGATAAATAAAACAATAAAAAACGTCCACTTTTGAACAATGTTGTGTAAACATTTCACGAGCTGTGACTGCTGCAACTCCTGTTATGTGATGTAAAAATATTCACGCTTAATTTGAATACGTTAATATGACCTCCAATTGGCACATAGAGATAAAAGTTGCGAGTGACTGCGTTGTATATACGAAGTTGCTTTGACTCACAAACATGTTCCTGCCTCTTCATAATAAATAACATAAGAATGTGGGGATACGCTTGCTGAAGAAAGATGGGGTGCATTCACCCTCTCATGATAAGAAAACTTTCTTTCACAATTTTGTGCTAATGGTAGATGTATGAGATGTTCTGCTGTAAAGTTTTTCAGCACTGGAGGTCAAAACCAACGAGATATGTTACATACGACGTTAGACATGATTTGTTGGGGAAAGTTTGTTGATGAAGCATTGTCTCTAGATGAAATGTCTCAAGTGAGTTTCAATGGGTTCAAATGATCCGGGATGACACTTGGAAAATAGCTCTGCTATCAACTATCGTATTTTCAAAGAGGCATCACTTCAGAAAACTGATGAGATTGCACCAAACCTGACTTTGAACTGTTATTATGTCTCAAAAAAATGAGTTATGATGCTGAAATGACACTGAAGTAAAGTATTGGCTTAACAAAAATGTCATCTCTTTCTTTACTGATGTGATTCACGAAATCTCATGGCGGCAACAGTTTTGTGAGATCTATGCAATAATTTCAGGATAGGATATAGACAGTACCTCAATAAAGACTTCAAAGAGATTTCCAAACCTTTCTTTCTATTAGAAGAAACTTAACAACACGTGCTGGCACATTGCCTGATTTTCAGCTACTAATTTATTTATAAGATAGATTACCACGTCCTTGACTAATAAGCTTTATCAGGGAAAGGAATCAATCTCATGTCATTCCTTGTCAACCTTTTATCTCGCGTTTCAATCTTACTTTACTTTAATATTTTTCTTCTCTTTATTACAGGGAGTAGGAATTGATTTGTTGCAGTGAAGTATAATCACCAACATCAATTTGAAGCTAAAATATAATTCAATAAGGCTATGCTTTCAGCTTTGACTGATATCTTGTTAGTGCATCGAACCTAATCACCTTATTACCTTTATTTATTGTTAGCGTATCGTTTCGTAGACTATTACCAAATTTGTGAGCGTATCTCATTATCGTTCATGATTCATCATCTGATCATCTGATCATCTGACTCAACCTTTTTTCATAATATGGTATCAAGAAATAAATAACAATAAATCTATTACAAATTTTGTAAAATTATGGCCTCAATTTTTCATTCAAGATCCTATTTGAATCCACATCATCCTATAGTCCTATATATCCTATATTTCCACATTCATCTCATCCGCAGCTTTCTCTTAAGTATATTCGACAGCTAGCCTATGTCAATAATTAAACTTCTGAAATTTTCTGTAATAGATCAATTATTTTCAAATTTCAAATTCTGGTTTCAAACGAAAATATACAGTTTTCTCAGATCACACCCACTGACATTTTAATTGAAGATTGGAAAATTCAAACTCTTCAAACCAAAATAATTTTATTGGAATTTGATATTTTTTCTCCCTTTCTTTAAGGGAGAAACTAATTTGTTGTATACTTTGCCATGTATAGCCGCTAGATATGCACCACTATTATTATGTGTGCCTTAATAAAACCGCCAGCTATCTACCTATGTTTGTGCTTCCTTGTTGCTATATTTATTGATTATTGAAATGAAAAAAAATCAGACTTAGTCTTATCTACTATTCCGCCTTAAACATTAATCATACAGTTGATAGATATGATATAGATTTGTAGATAACTGTAACAGCTGAGTTGTACTGAATTTGTCATGTATTGCCGCTAACTATGCAAAAATATTATTTTTGTGCTGTTTGTGCTCCCTTTTTGATTTCTACATTCATTGATTTTGCTATAGTTGATTGCTGTGATATAGAGTGTCCTATAAGTAGAGTGCAAAACTCCGAAAAATGGGTCTATGCAAAGCCCCATACCAGGCCAGAGATAAGGAATAGTGACCTGACGCTGCCCGCCCAAATCGATCGGTAGAAATGCATACCGTTAGGAGATTTAGTGACGCGCTATTATAAAACTCTCCCCACCACCATTCTAAGCAGCTAGTATTGTCGATATCTGCAAAAATTGTTGGTCAATTTGATATAACTTTGTTTAAGAATATATTGTTTAATAATGCAGTTTTGGTGTCCTAAACAATTAAATGTACTATACCACAAGGTTTCAAAGTTCATCCACTTACTAAAGCCTATTCTCAGATCAAAATAGATTGCCACCGATAGCATATAGTTATTCTACGAAACACAGGTGCATTGGCATGACCATACCTTAGTTATTAAGAAACAAAAGATTAATAAGTTCTGACAGGCTATATACGCAATTAATAAATCCTTAGAAGAGACAGTTGGCTCAAAACATTTTTGAGTTTCTACAAAACTCTTTATAGAAACTTATTTTTTTTAGAACATTTTTAAACTAAAGCATCCGTCGTTATTCACAATCATTTCTGTGATGAAAGCAGCTTTAAAATTCCCACAGAGAAATTTTAGGAGGATTGGCTACCTGCCAATCTGAATAGATAGACCATATTTTTTCTTCTTATTTCTGTAGCCCATGTTTTCGCTTTTGTTATTGATGAGTATCTAATTGTAAAGAGGATTAGTCTCTTGCTACCTGGCAACTATTCTCAATAAAAAATCGATTTATTCATGAACAATTTATAATCATTTAATTTACATAATTTCTGAGGCTGAACCAGCATTAATCATTACCATATTTTTCAATACGTTATACTTAATTGATTCGCAGATTATGCAGATCGGAGCAATATGTTAAATAATTTCATGAAATACTTTCTAATTTGAAATTATGATGGAAATGTGGTGGGAACTATCAAATTCACAAGGCCAAAAGTATCATTTATTTTAATTATGCACCACAAATCTATACCAAATTAATCGTCAGTTCATGTATAAAATGGAAATACGAGCCACTAACACATTTTTTGTGTGGTTTATGACAGAAAACGTTCTTCAGTAGCGTGTCATAAACAACTATCATTTTCAAAAGCAAGAGTTTGCAAGGTCAAGAATGTATAACTTATCATGATTTTCAACTAAGAAGTTACATAAAATAGTCAGTTTATGTAGAATACGACAATATAGGTCATTCGCACATTATTTGTTTAGCAGCTTGTGGATGAGGGGACTTCTTTTAGTAGCGCGTCCCGAAAAGCTCATTCAAAACTTTGCATTTTGTTCGTTTCTGTTGTGCGGGTTTCTAGGCGTACAACCCTGAAGTGGAGGGGTTGACACCGGCCTGGTATGCAGTGGGTCTATGGGTCAAAATAAGGAGAAAGTCATGAATAAATTTATTTCCAAAACGCGTTGTTTTCCAGACATCCGCCACTTTGTATTCTTTGCAAAACAATTTTTATCTTCAAATTTTTTCGATGGGTCTGCATGAAACTCGATATGTATAATAAGGTAGAAGAGATTTATTCTAGGAAAAAAATCAACTTGATCTAATTTAAAATTTTACAGTTGCGTCTATTTTGAACTTTTTTATCTGAAATGGGAAAACGTTCAAGAACGCAAAATATTACTTGGATTAAATAAATTGTTTTTAGTTATTTTTCATATTATTGACCATTTTCTCGAAATTTTCATTTAAAAATTTAAATTGTCACAATTTTGAAAATTTAAATTGAAATTTTTTCTTTTTTTAGATTTTTATTTTGAATTTTGATATTCTTTTTGAATTTTTAGATTTCTTTTCTTTTCAACCTGAATGTACCGTTGAAACAATTCGAAGATGAAAATTGATACAAAAAAGATACAAAATGATGGATACCTGGTAAACGAAGCATTTGAAAAATTATTTCTGCCTTCCTCTTTATTTTGAACTATAAACCTATTTTCCGGAGTTTAGGACTTTACTTATGGGACACTGAATAGATGATAGATTAAGTCTGAAGATTGAATCTAAAATTTTAAAGATATTTATTTAGTTGATTGATATTGAGCAAAGATATGGAATGAATGGTTAATATTTATTTATTAAAAGATTATAATCAATGAGGACACGGGGATGATCCCATTATTGTCCAAATAACACAGACAGTACAAATTTCAAAAATTACAATTAATATAATTATGAATACGTGAAAATATAAAGAAGATAATGTAAAAATAATAGAAGAACATAATCATAATTATATTAGATAATAGATAGATTAATTATAGATATAACAAATGGCTAAAGAATAATTGAATGTGTGAAATAGAGATATTTGGATGAAGCTATTACAGAATTTGAAAAATATTAATGATATAAAAATGTTTAAAAAATTTAAAATATTAAATATATTCCAAGAACATTTAGATGGTATCATTCTTATAGATATATGAATATAGATTATCATCCACTCATTTTCATTTCATATCTTTCCCATGCCGCAACTGATCTCTCCCTTCACTCCAAATTCACCCAAAACTACCCAGAATACAGTTTGAAAATTATGTATCAAGTAACAAAAAAAAAAAAGAAAAAAAAACTATAAATTTGTTAAACGTTTAACAAGGATGATGGAGCAACAGTTAGGTAGAGTCTGCCTTGAAAATTTGAATGTTATGTTGTTTGCCTGAGGCAAGCGACTGCTGGTAGGGTGTCCGGTTTGCAGCTGGCTTGATGCGGTTGTTGGTGAATTTGGTCGGGCTGGGGTGGGGGTGGGGTCGATAACCAACCATCCTCCATCCCTCATCAACCACTTCCACCACTTGCGAAAGCCCCTTTCATTCCGACCACGCTCTCGACTGAAAACACCAATTAAAAGTTGGGGAAATTCAATGCCAGCCTCGAAAATTGTATTTTAAACGGTACCCGCACTTTAGCAGCCGTCGGTCACATCGCATCCCATCTCACCCACTCATTTTCTTTTCATATCTTTCCCATGCCGCAACTGATCTCTGCCATCGGAGTGATGTATTCCAGACTCCAACACCAGTCCTCCAGCTCTGTGCCAATATTGAATATCGATCGCAGACCAACTCAATTCTCATCTTTATGCGGCAGGCTCTTACAAATCTCTGTTGACAACTCTGCTAAATTTATTGTCAAGATTCAATAATAAATTGGTATGAAAAATGAATAAGGAAATTTTCAAACAATTATAGAAAATGGGACAATCAGTATGAATCAAACAGCAAATAGATTAATATTGCTAATTTTAGACCGACGTGTAAAAAAATGGAGAATATACATTTTTAGATTCATGATAATCTAAAAGTTCAAAAAATAGAAAAAAAGGGATATTTATATTAAAATAGATATAAAAGGGATGAAATGAATAAACGATGAATTCCTCATGAAAATTTTTCTTTTGTATCGTTTGATGTGAAAAACGTTATGAATGTCAAGAATAAAAATTTGAAAATGTACCAACCGGAGATGTCCTAATAGTTGAACTTTGTTCACAGTTTACTCAAATAATTACGATTTAAAAGAAGGGATAAGAGAATGAAATGACTGAACGATTTAAAATGTGGCCGACTGAAGATGATGTTCAGTGTTGGTGACTAGTTTATGTCTACTGTAGATTTAGTTTCTGGCTAGACATTGATAGATAAAATTAATACGTACATTGGTTACCAAAATGTATGAAAAGTAAACTAGGTTATGTATAACTAGTGGACTTCTGGCTCCAGATTTTCAATATTTCAGAAAAAGTTGGGATGAATGAAAAAAGTTCAATTTTGAATAAAGGGCAGGGCAATCTATTAAATTGATGAAAGTGAGTTCTATGAATGGAAATGGTATAAAAACTGATATATAATTGACCGAACTTAGTAATGTCTCAGTTTTAATTCAACCGCTCGGCATTTCATCAGTCCGTCCGTCTATATGTTACACGATTACGGCCGGAAACGTATAAGGCTTTTAGGAGTAAATTCAGAGACTCAAATATTGAGTTAATTGGGAAATTCTTTCATCAGGTGAAGCATAAAAACTCTGGAGACTTCCATTCGAAGAATTTGTGGAAATAATCCCTTTTGAATCTACGGGCGCGGAAATCCACATTTCACTAGGAATCAGTGTTTAGTGGCCATGGGGAGTGAACAAATTTTGAAATTTTTTGATAATGGATAATTCTTGGCTTTTATGATTGAAAGAGCTGCTTAAAATGCTTATTAACCTTTATTAGGTAAATGGGGTAGGTAATTTTTAGTGGGTGTCAAAATTTTTGGACTTTTTAATATTAATTTTGTAGTTTCCATCATCAATGAAAGCAATAACAATTGAGTCGATAGTGCTCTTGAAATTTTTTCGAAACTATCATCCCCTTTTAAGTGAGGAGTGTTATGCAAATAATAAAAGATAATCTATAAAAATAGATTTGCGTCCCACTGTATTGCTCCATTTGTATTGCATTATTTAATGGATACGTATTGTTAAAAATTAGCATTTTCAGGATTTCATCTTGAAAAGTTTAAAAAACCAGAGTGAAAATTTATTATATTTCGCTACTAGGTAGGGTGCGCTTGGAAAAACGTTTCCTGGAGAATGTGCTGACTTGTGACAGAAACGTGATTGAGCAGTGAGCTGGTTTCACCAATATTGGTGAATGTCACCGAGCGATCTCATTCAGGAAAAGCAGCGAATGTTTACAACGATCTGATTTGTGGTAGAGATGCGCTCCAGATAAGGCAGTCTATATTCAACCGCAGACTGAAAATCATGAATGATACAATCAGTGAAGGCTTTGCTCAGCTTGTGATGCTAATGATCAATTAGGAGTCCTTGATAGCCTTATTCAGTTGGTTGGTCAACGATTTAATCACTTGATTAGATTTCATTGACTTGTTATCGTTGTTACTGCATGAGGAGTAGTATAGGTACGAGCTACTAATCAAACTTTAATTGTAATAGAATTCACCATGCTGTTTTTTTTTCAATTTTCCAAAAGAAAAATACTACAATACTCGTATATGCTATTATTGTGATAGAATTAAATATTTGAAAAAACGTACTCTATTCAAGGAAATTGTAAAAAATCAAGAATTTGTATGTGAAAAATCTGATGAGCATTTATATATGAAGACTATACATTAAATTTCAATCCAGACTGAGATAACCGCTTATCATCAAACAAAGAAAATTAATTTAAGAAACGCTAGAAAACTTTCTTTTTCTCCTAGAAGTCTAAATATCGTGAGAATAACTCGGACAGAATTTTTCCCCATGCGTGAAGCCTAGACTATGCTTTCGAGAGTATTCGTTTGTTTCGAAAAAACAAAGCGATAGACCCCACTATCTTTGCCATATTGTTTAAAAATTCGTTTGTACAGAAATATTTTGAACCTGAGAATTTGATAGTAAAATGGTGGTTAATAAGTGAGCAGAATTTCTAAGAAGATTAATCCTACTTCCTATCGTATCAGTCTCATTTATGAGATTGAGGAACTGGAAAATCTTAAGACAAATTAAAATAAAGGAATGATGTCTTCGTGTAACTATAGTAATTATATACTATAATTTTCATATTCAAAATTAAAAAAAATTCTCCATGGGCAGATCTTTTGGACCCTGATTGCTTGGCTCATATCATCGGGTTCACCTGTTTCACATTCATCCAAATGAAATAAATTCAATTAAATTGAACACCTACTAATAGCGGTGACATAGGCCTATGAATAATTGATACTGATACCATTGAAAATAAAAATCGCAACAAACTTTTTATTATGATTTTACCATGTCGAAGTCTATAATAATATCTTGGACCAAGTCACATTATTTAATATTGAGAAAATAAGTTCGTAAGAACTCTTTCTTATAAGTGTAGAGTTCTTCAGTGAAACAGACATATCAGTTTTTTGAAGTTAGTTAAGAAAAAACTTCGGAATTAAAAACTCTTTTCTTTTGCAGAGCTAGAAATGTAATACATTACTTTTACTAAATCACCATAATATCTCTCTTCTGGAGAAATAGACCGGTTGAGCACCGATAATTTTGTAATGGGCTTTGAGGAAATTTGACTCTGGCAACGAAGACTGATGAATCGCAAGAGAAAATTTATAGATCTCTGAAGATTGGTGACTGAAGCTTTTATTTTTATTATCCACAAAAAAAAACTCTTTTTACAAGATCGTTCCAAGCTTGTTCTCGTGGCGGAATAGATTCAGTTCCGCCATTAGCATGGTTTCAGAGTAGTATAAAAGTGTTGATTCTGGTCCAAGCCCAGATCCAAGTTGCTGGTCCAGATCCAAGATGGCGGACCTGATCCAATATGGCGGACCTGATCCATGATGGTGGACTTGATCCAAGATGGTGGACCTGATCCAATATGGCGGACCTGATCCATGATTGTGGACCTGATCCAAGATGGTGGACCTGATCCAATATGGCGGACCTGACCCGGCGGATCTGACCCGGTGTCCTAGCATACTGACCCAATATGGCATACTGATCCAATATTGCATACTGACCCAATATTACATACTGATCCGGCAGTCTGATCCGGCATACTGATCCGGTGTACTGACCCAGCATACTAATCCAATATGGCGTACTGACTCAGCTGGCATACTGATCCAGTGACCCAGCATACTTATCCAATATGGTGACCCTCCGGCTGGCGCATGCGCCCTCCCGATTCAGCTAATTAATTTACCAAGATGCATGCCTAATCAGTTGGCGGGAAATTTGCTATGATTCAATATTGTGAATATTCGAAGGGAAATTTGCTATGATTCAATATTGTGAATATTCGAAATGTTCTGATGAATCTACAATTGACTGACTAAGAATAATAGACACAGGTGTCCACATACACTTGTATTCGGCTGCTGAACAGCATTGTAATTGTAATAGATTTGACAACTGTTGGAATGCCAATATACAAGTAATTCAGTTGGAGGTTGCAAGTTGCCTATGGGATCGAAATAGAAAACCTGATTCCCCCTTTTGTTATAACAAACCCAATGTGTCCCTCTACCATTATTTGTTTTGTCCAAGTTGACAATGCACATTTCATTTTTTAAAACTCTTCTAGGTAGCACATCCAACATATATATCCCTCTCAATGGAATACCTAGCAGAATAGCCCAATTCTCCAAATCAATATTAGAAAGTGCCTTATTCATTATGAATCTTTAACTTTTTTTTTTCCTGCTTTGTAGTCTTCCTCCTCCTCCTTCTCCTCTTCTGCTTTCTCCCTTCTGTTGCAGGTGAAGGTAACAATCGACCTCGACTTCCCCCTCTCATACATGGAGTGTAAGGTCTTAGATAATAGCCCCTACCACCAATCTGTTTAGCCAAATGATGGATTGCCAACTGTCGAATATTGTTTGGTCTATTCTTTTTCCTCTTTGCCTGCTGCACCATCATATGCTTCCCACCAAAAAATTTCGATTTAGCTTTCATCAAATTTGTGGTAAGATAAGCCAATGCCTTCTCACTGAGAGAAGAATTTGGATCCTTGAATGCTTGCCAAGCTGAATCTGCAAGCTTTCTGTCTGCAACAGCTCTATTCTTATTGTCTGTGTATTTTGAATATGCAATATCGTGTTCTCTGCACGCCTGATCAAGTCTATTTATCCCCTTATCCCCCCTCTTGAGTCGTTTCTCTAATTTTGTGCCTGGTCCACAGAATTGATAATGTAAATAATGAAGTTCAACAGGATTTAAATCTATAGCTTTATTTACAACACGTCCAACAAAATTTCCAACAGATGACAATAAACCTTTTCCATATTTTCTTTTGTTGAGAACAATTACCATCCTTTCACAATGACATCCAAATGTAAACTGAACACTGTTTCAACGTGTCAACAGTATATCTATTCATTTGTTCTACACAGCAGAAGAGATCTATTTATCACATCATTAATTGTGTCTATAGATGAGTGTGTAAGACATGAAGCTAATGACTTGTGCTTTTCATGGAATGAGCATATAACTTTATAACGCAAAAACAACATGTCAAACCACTCCTTCAACTGTTCATCAAATTCAGCTGAAACATTATAACCTCTTTCTGACTTTAAACATCCACCAATATAAGCTAGTGTATCTGTTCGCACACTTGCCAATTGTGTTATTCTATTAGAAAAAAGGTGAGAATCTACATCATCATCAATAACCTCTTCTTTACTTTGATTCAAGTGTGATGTACAATTCTCAACTCCAGATTCATCCTTGAGCTCAGTTGTGTTCCCCCCTGCCAGTTTAGCATATAGCTTAATCTCATAACATGATATAAGCATAAAAGCTAAAATGATTATAATAGCAAATAAAATTGCAAAACTTAGTGCTAAATTGAGTGTTTCATTGAGACCAAATTTTGAATAGTCAACTATTTGATATCTACACACACTTGGTGATATATTAGTTGACCTTGATGACCTGCGAACCATGTCTTGACACGTCTAACCTGTTCAAGCATAAAAAGGAAACTGGAACAAGCTCACTAGCAGCAACCTCCCACCCAGGAGTTGCCACCCTCCCCACACAGACATGTTTGAACAAGTCTCACATCTGCAACAGACTCCTCCTCCTCCTCCTCCTTCTCAACCACCTAGGTCACAGACATGTTTGAACAGGAGTCCCACAGCTGAGAAGCCGGTGTAACAGACAGGATGAAAATCACTAGTCCTAGCACAGTCAAGGTGGAATACAGTTGGATCACATGCATCAATTCATTTGCAGATAACAGGTTAGTAAATCTTCCTATTAGAGATATTCAGTTTCCATACCCACGAGAAGATTTATCTGAAATCTATGTGTCGCTCAGGTCGTTTTATTTTTACATGGTGTCGCCAGGAGCCCTAATCCATGATTGTGGGAATTTATTCTTTCACTTCTACCAACTCCACATCAACAAAGCGGGTGGAAACATTTGTAAATTTCACAAGAAACTGCTTACTGTTGTTAAAAGATTCAATATTCTCCTCTGTAATTACAGAGGAGAATCTTGCTGGGAGAAATATATCTCGCAACTCACCCATACTGCCTGCTGCTGAAGATTCAGCACCACCAACCCCACCTCCTTCAATTCTCAGTCGCAGCACTACACGTTTCCCATATTGTGTCTTCACTATCCTTGCCAGTAAAACTGTATACAAATAGCCTTCCACTAATGTCCTAATTGGTGCCACTGCTACATGTTTAGTCTTGGTAGAGTTGAACTGTTTCACACTGAACTCCATGCTGCTGTTGACTTCAGCTGCTGACTGATGCTAGCTGCTTATTTCACTCCCCTTTTTATACAAAAAAATACTGGTGGGAAAGGTAGCCATCAACTTTCCATAGCAGCAGTAGGTCAATGTATCCACTTTCAAATAACCTACTTTCACCTCTCACCTTCATTCACCTCCATTCACTTCAATTCCCACCCAAACCACACCATATTGAGTACATTTGACAATTGTATAAATAGCCAAGCATCAGCCACAGTAAGTCACATTCAACAGTTGAGTGTGGAAGGACTATCCACTTCAACCAAGTGATACCAAGCTCTAGTACTGAAACTACTTCTTTTCCAAACAGAACTCTAATCATCATCATCATCATTGTCAACATCATCATTCGGATTCAAAGTGTCTACAGCATCAGTCTTCAAACTAGCAACTCATCAACAACATCTTTGACTGCTATCACTCCACCAGGTGAGCTCACTATATATTATTATTGAGAAACACACACACCAGTCTCAGCTATAACCCAGCTAACTTGAACCATCATCTTAATTAGTAAAAAAAAAAAAAAAAAATGGAAATTCAAACAAATTTTACAAGGGCTATAAATAACAATGTTGTCAGAGCACGATGGCTTTTCATGTCTACACAAGTGGATGTTAATGCTGTTTTAAATTTATTGAAATCTCAGATAATTGACTTCCTTGATCAGGAAAGTGTACGATTCAATGGAAATATTAGATGGTATATTGCTATTGCAGTCAAATTGGAGAAGACCATAATTCTAGCTAATCAAGAGCAAGAGAATATTTCAACAACTGTAACATTTCACAGCACCTCGAAAAACATTGTTAACCTTCCAAACAATATAGATGAACTTGAGCACCAATACATGTCTGCTAAAGAAAAAATTTTGAATTCTCTTGACAAATATGTTAAACATGGAAGTGGCTGGTTTGTGCATAACATTAAACATTTAGATACAAACATAGTGCGATACAGACCAATTCATGGTGCAAATTCATCCTTCATTCCAACACCCTATGAACTTGCACTGAAGAAAGCAATAATTAATATAGGTAATTTTGATGATGAAATGTGTTTTTTATGGTGTGTACTAGCTTATTTTAATCCAAAAAAACATAATCGTATTAGTGATTTACGTCCACTAATTAATTCAGTCAATATCAATGGTATAGAATTCCCTGTTGGGAATAAAGATATAAAATTGTTTGAAAAATTAAATCAATCAATTGCAATCAATGTACTGGCTTATGACAATGATGAGAACAGGGTGTATCCATATCGTGTTAGTGAATACAAGAATCGCGAACATTTAATAACACTACTTTTGTTGACTGCAAATAATGAAAAGGGGAAATTTCATTATACACTTGTGAACACAAAAGCTGGCAAAAATGGACTGTCACGATTGTTGTCTGGCACAACAAAGCATAAAAATCAAACACATATCTGTCCCTATTGTTTTCATAGGTTCACAACAAACAAAGCTGTAACTAGAGATGGCAAAACAAATTTAGAAAAACATTTAGACTTGTGTAGCAGTCATGGTGCACAACGTACTAAACTCCCACATGCAGGTGTTGAGAGAGAGGAAATATTGAAATTTAGAAATTTCTCATCAACCATTAAAATACCCTATATAGTGTATGCCGATTTTGAATCTTTTATTACACCATATGACAGAGATGAAGAGATGCAAGAAGAAGACATACAGCTGGAGGAAGAAGATGGAGGAGAATTGACAAAGAGTTTTACAAAAAAAGTATTAAAACATCAGCCATCTGGCTATAGTTATGTAATTTTGAATGAGTTGGGTGGAATTCATTATGGCCCCATAACATATCATGCACAAAATATGCATGAAAAGATTATTGAAAAGTTTCTAGATGAACTTGTTCATCATTGTACAATTTTAAAGACAGAAATAACTACAGAAATCCCCATGGAAGAGCTTTCAGCAGAACAACAGCATGAATTTAGAAACTCATCAAATTGTGTACTGTGCAATGATTTATTCACACCAAATGAGCCACGTGTACATCATCATTTACATAGTAGTGGGAAATTTGTTGGTGCAGCACATAACAAATGTAATCTGAATGCTAAGCGAGCAGATTTCATTCCTGTTTTATTCCATAATTTCAAAGGATATGATTCTCACCATATAGTTCAAGCAATAGGAAAATATCAAGATTTAAAGTGTATTGCAAATTCAAGTGAGAAAATTCTCAGTTTAACTGTAGGTCCACTTCATTTCCTTGATTCCCTTCAATTTTTAAATTCTTCTCTTGACAAATTAGTTACAAACTTATCAGCAGATTGTGCAACACATCAAGATATTGAAAGTAAATTTAAAATAATGTGTGCTCACTTTAATGATGAACAACAGAGAAAACTACTCATTAGGAAAGGTGTATTTCCCTATGATTATATGAGTGGTGTTGAAAGATTCAGTGAAACTAAACTTCCTCTGATTGATGCATTCTACAATAGACTGACAAAGTCATCAATCACTGAACAAGATTATAGTCATGCATGTCAAGTGTGGAATACATTTGGAATTGAGAATATGGGACAATATCACGATTTATATCTAACCAGTGATGTTCTTCTTCTTGCTGACACTTTTGAAAGCTTTCGAAATACATTCATTCAAAAATACCAACTTGATCCATGTCATTTTTACTCCCTTCCACACTTTAGTTGGAATGCTATGCTATATATGACAAAAGTAAAGCTTCAACTCCTAACAGATCCAGACCAACATCTTTTCATTGAGAAAGGTTTACGAGGTGGTATCTCTATGATTTCAAATCGTTATGCACAAGCAAACAACCCCTACATGGGTGAATACTTCAATGATGATGTAGAAAAATCATATTTATTTTATATTGATTGCAACAATCTGTATGGTACATCAATGTCAGAGTCATTACCATATGCTAATTTTAAATGGCTAACTAGTGAAGAAATAGATAATTTGGATATATTCAATGTTGCCGATGACTGTGACACTGGATATTTTCTAGAAGTGGATTTGGAATATCCTGAAACATTACACGATATGCACAATGACTTTCCATTAGCCCCCATCAAGGAATATCCATCAAAGCATTTATTTTCCCCCTATCAATCAAATCCAAAACAAAATATAAATCAAAAACTTCTAACAACCCTTTCAAATCGAAAAAATTATATTATCCATTACAGAAATTTGAAACTGTATGTTAGGTTAGGGATGAAACTGGAAAAAATTCATCGTGTTATCAGCTTCAAACAGTCAGCATGGTTGAAACCGTACATTGACTTCAACACAGAGCTACGCAAGCAAGCACAGAACGATTTTGAAAAGGATCTATACAAGTTAGCAAACAATGCAATATATGGGAAAACTCTAGAAAATGTAAGAAAACATATTGATTTTCACATTGTGACAAATGAAAGCAAGTTGGATAGACTGACAAGCAAATTGAATTTGAAATCCTGGTATATTTACAATCCTGAAGTTATTGGTGTTTCATTGAGAAAAACAGAGATATATTTGAATAAGCCCACTTATGTTGGAATGTCAGTTTTGGAAATTAGTAAGCATATCATGTACAGTTTTCACTATAATACCATTCTTCAAATGTACAACTACAAAAATGTCAAACTCATGATGACAGACACAGATTCATTTCTCTACAATATTTATACTGATGACATTTTCACTGATATCAAACCAATCCTTCATCTTTTTGACACATCCAACTATCCCAAAACTCATCCATGCTATAGTTCACTGAATGCACGACGACTGGGCTGCTTCAAGGATGAACTAAATTCATCTCAAATCCACTCTTTTGTTGGTTTGAGACCTAAAATGTATTCATTTCAGTACATTACAAAGGGTTCAGATGATGTGTGTACTAAAAATGTAGCGAAAGGAGTACCACGTTCAATAATAAAAAACAACCTAACATTTGATCTATATAAGAAGTGTCTCTTTGATCGCACTCTATCCTTCATGTCAGCCTATTCCATACGCAGCTATTTGCATACAATATACACAATGAGCATAGGTAAATTAGCATTAACACCATTCGATGACAAACGTTTCATTCTACCTGGTGGGATATCAACACTAGCATGGGGACATTATCGTATAAAACATGAGTTGGAATTAATTGAAAATAAAATTCAAACAAATAATAAACGTATCAAGTTAGATCATGACTATGCTGCTCCCACTGCTAGCACATCTTCAGGTCATAGCTATGCTGCTGGTGCTGCTGCTAGCACCTCCTCCTCATCAATGCAACTTTAATCAGATAACAGAATTTTGAAGGAACCTAAGCACATTGCACTGATAGAAACCAGTCACTTGCAATCCAATGTTTGTATGAGACATAGCAAAATTGCACTTGATTAGCTAGAATGAATTCAATTAAATCAAAAATTGCATATGAACTCCATCAGCCTGCTAGGAGAAATTTTCCAACTCGTAAAACTGTTTTGAAAGGGCTCTATGACCTATATCAAGCTGATTTGATTGAAATGCTTCCATATTCACGTGTGAATAATGGTTATAAATATATTTTAACTATAATAAATTGTTTTAGTAAATTTGCATATGCAATACCATTGAAATCAAAACATGGAGAAGACCTAGCAAAAGCTTTACAACCAATATTTGAAATGAATCCAATGAAAAATTTTCAAACTGATCAGGGAAGTGAATTTTTCAACAAACATGTGCAAACATTGATGAAAAAATTCAATATTAATCATTATTATGTTTATACTAGTAAAAAGGCTGCTATTGTTGAAAGATTCAATAGAACATTGAAGGAACGTCTGTGGAGAGTTTTCACTGCTCAGGGTTCATACAAATGGCTCAAACTACTACCACACATTATTTATCAGTATAATAATTCTATGCATAGATCAATAGGAATGCAACCTAGCAAAGTGAACAAGTTGAATGAAATGTATGTACTTGAAAAATTAAACACTAGTGTGGGAAGAAAGGGGGGAGTTAAAACAAAGATTAAAGCAAAATTTAAAATTGGTGATGTTGTTCGTGTAAGCAAATATAAACATATCTTTGACAAGGGCTATCAAATGAATTGGTCACCTGAACTATTCATTGTTCATAGTGTTCTAGCTACAATTCCAACTGTATATAAAATACAAGATTTCAATGGTGAAGTAATTTTAGGTTCATTCTATGAACAAGAATTAAACAAGACAAGACTAAATAAAAAAGAGCAAAATGTGTTTTTAGTTGAGAAAGTTCTCAAACACACCAAGTCAAAAGTATTTGTTAAATGGTTGGGCTTTGATAAAAAATATAACAGTTGGATTGACAAGCATGATCTTCTTAATTAGTAGCTACTGATTTGAATCCCAATGATGATGTTGACAATGATGATTGTTAGATGGTTATAGTTGTGTAACTAGTGTGTGTTTCTAAAACAGTAATAATAAAATTTTGTGAGCTCCAGAGCTCCACTCCACACCCACCATCAACTTTGCATCAGAGCATCAGCTTCACACAGCAACGTGAGCTCCCAGGTTTCACTCCACCAACAACAAGCAGAACAACAAGCAGGACAACAATAGCAACACTAATTTATCAACTTCATCATAGATACACTAATTGTACATCATATTAATGTGTTGAAAAAATACAGTGGAGTGTTGTCATTGGACGAATATCTGAGTGGAAACCTTGGTGAGAGTCATTTGTCCATATGTCCTTCAAAAATCAGCATGGACGCTCCTAATAGTTGTGTATGCAGCACAATTGCATATGGCAAACATAAAATTCGCCAAGAACTGTACAACAATGGGGATTTTCATCAACCAATCCAATTTGCATTTGGTCAAGCAGAACTGGTAAAGCCCATACATTTACAACAAATACTCTATAAGTGTGGAGTGGTAGCAAAATTGAAGTAAATAAATGTAATTTGATAAACTACCATGTTATTTTTATTCCCTCTTCATTTACATTCAAGATGTCTGTGAAGAAACATCATGCTGATGATAGCTTACCTATTATAAATTATGATAAAATCATTGTCAGCACAAGTTTAGCTGATAAACACACAAGCAATAAGCATGGAAAACTATTTTCAGACAATGTAAGATGCCTACTGTGTGGACCATCTGCTTGCGGTAAAACAAATGCACTTTTTAATCTTATTCTGTCTGAAAATGGTTTAAAGTTCAACAATCTATATATTTTCAGCAAATCACTCTATCAGAGCAAATATAAGTTTCTCAAAAAAGTTTTCAGTAAAATACCATCTATTGATTTTCAAATGTTTGATCAAACTGACTGTATTCCACATCCAAATGAGATTGCATGCAATTCACTGGTAGTGTTTGATGATCTCACGTGTGATGGACAAAGTCAGATACGTAATTATTTCACAATGGGACGACATCGGAGGATTGATTCATGCTATTTATTGCAAACTTATGCCACAGCTCCTAAACATCATGTGAGAGATAATTGTAATCTTATTGTATTGTTTAGACAAGATGATTGTAATTTGAAACTTATTCATCGTGATTTTGTCAACAGTGATATGCAGTTTAATAAATTCAAGAGTATGTGTGCCAATGTATGGAATCAGAGTAATCATAGTTTTGTAACAATTTTCACTGAATTTCCAATCAATTGTGGGAAATATCGAAGTGGTTTGATACATTTATCCAACACAATAATTGAGCATTGATATTCTTTTAACAAAGTGTATCCAACACGACTAGCAAGCTGATGTTCTTAGAGTAGGCTAATGTCAGTTCTTATCATGAATCACTTGTTAGTAAGACTTCAATGGGTAAGGTATTGAAAAACGTAGGTCTTGAGAGGAGGAGGAGTAGGAGGAGGAGGAGGAGGAGGAGAAAGGATGTGAGGATAGAAGGCAAGAATGCTAGATCACAGCAGGAGAACACTATAAATGCAATCAATAAACTACGCAAATCTATATTGAGAAAACACAATCAATTAACTGGATATGATATTGAGAATCAGAAGGATGTTGAACGTGCATTTAGACCACTGATACAACCATTACAACAACTTAAAGCATCATCACTTCAACACGTTGATGTTTTGAAATCGTTTAAAAATGAAATAAAAAAAGAACCAATTGACGAAGGTGAAAGTGATGCAAAGAGTGAACAGGATGAAGATGCTGATATGAAGAGTAGATTGATGGTGGAGGAGGGGGAGGAGGAGGAGGAAGAAGAGGATGACTTTGATACAAATAAAAGCTTATCTCAATCGTTGACAGCACCGCCGTCCAAGCTTGAGAAAACAATACAGAAATATATAACTAGTTATCATAAGAGAAAAAATCTAAAAATTCCATATGGAGTAAATTTTGATGAAAAATTAGGAGTCTACACACTAGGATCTTCTGCGTTTGTAATTGATAGTGGTTATATTAACATTGATTCACACAGCTACAGACTTTCAGAAGGATTGTTGGAGTTGCTTTTTACAGAAAAACCTGATTTCAATATTTATAAGTTGAGGGATCTACGAACTTATAAAAAAATATTGGAACAGACTGGAGCACATTTGAATAAATTTGGGTATGTCAAGCGGAATAATGGTTTTAAATATGCAGTTATAATTAAATATTTATTCCCATCTGAGAAAAAGAAGAAGAAAAAGATAGGTTTAAAATCACATATTGGTCATGGACTAATTGATATGATTCAAAGTAACACGCAAGCTAGAAACTATGTGTATTGGAATAATGCAGATGAACTGTGTGAACGCTTAGCATTATTATATGCTTCAAAACAGAGTGGACACACTTCACATGATCTCGAAATTTCATCAATTATTGAAGAATTGACAGAAGCTGGTATTATTATAGGTAGAAGAAGAGGATAAAGATAGTGTTAAGCCAATGTAGGTGATAGATTTCATAATTTCAAAAAAGTATGAATCTTACCAGAGAGAGAGAGCTGTAGGTAGTAGTCACAAGATGCAGTGCAGTGCACCAGCTGGTGAATGATAATTTGTCTCCAGCGTGGTGCACTTTTTATAGTGCTAAATTTGCTAGTCATGTGGTGAAAGGAGTATGAAATTTGGGTTTACATTTATGCAATATTGCTGGTTGAATGTAGTTCATACCCATTGCAAGTTTAAATTAGTTGCTGTTAACACATTTATCAATGTAACAAAATCGCAATCAGAATCGTTGATCAGAACGAATGATGAAGGGGGCATCAATGCAACAAAATCATGATCAGAATGAATGATGAAGGGGGCAGACTGCTAGCAAGATGTAAGCGTGTGTGTGTGTGTGTGTCCACCTTGACTGCACGATTCTTTCATTCTAGTGAGGACAAGGGTGTTGCTTCATTAGTATGCTACGATCAAAATGCTGGTTCTCTTCTTCTCTACCTTCCTTCTATTCATACACGGCTCGTTCCTTTCGTATAGATATTCGTCGTCGGTTCAAGATGTAAGGTTTTAGCTCCTTCAGTCTTTACGCTTCTTTATTCTTCCTTCACTCAACCTTCTTTCACTAGTGTGACTGTCTATATGTGTGTGAGAGAGAGAGAGAGCTGATCGAGTGTGCTCTATTACTACATTCAAACAATTGCTCTATTAGTCAGTTGTTAAGTGGTGATTGAAGGTGACGGATTAACAAAAATACATAATGTGTACAATCAGCTTGTTTTCATATGAGAGTGATTTGTATGAAACTCTACCGAGCGTGTTAGATTTGGATAGTAATGATGAATGGGAGATTGGACTTACTAGTCTATGGACATTCAATTCAATTCCAAATATAGAGTCAGGTGTTAATAATACATTTAAATATGGTGACACACAAGTAGAAATTGACACAGGGTGTTATGAAATAGATTCAATCATTTCAACACTGAAAGGGAAGTTGTCAATTGGAAAGGACAATTTGCTAATTATTCAGGGCAACAATAGTACAATGAAATGTGAGATTTTTTCAGATAAAACAATAGATTTACAAGCTCAAGACAGTATTGCTCCAGTATTGGGTTTTGATAGGGTAGTTTTGGAAGCAAATAAGTGGCACTATTCTCATCATCCCGTTTCAATAGCACATCAAAGCACTATTTTTGTAGTTTGTAATTTAGCAAGAGGATCTTATACTGATGGAGTTGAAGCACATATTTTATATGAGTTTCTACCACAAGTACCGCCTGGGTATCTTATACTTGAGAGACCAAATCCAATAATTTATGTACCTATGAATACACATAAAGTTCAGCTCATTAATGTGAAATTAGTTGATAGAGCAGGTAGGTTGATCAACTTTAGAGGTGATAGCATAACAGTTTGCTTACACATACGTCAACGGAAACGCTAAGAGCAGCAGCAGCAGTGGTAAAATCAATTGATGAAATGGGAATAGTTTTTTTCAACAAGTCCAAACCATTGTTGAATGGTAAATTATTCAAAAAGTATGCAGGCAGAGTGAGACATAAAAAAACATTCAGTATTCAGCGTGAGTTTGCAGTGATAACACCAAACAGTGCAAGGATTTTAAAAAGACTAGGATTTTTGGTTAATAGGAAACATGTCGTTGAATAATATTTTAAATGTGGAAAGCAAAATTGATTTTGATGAATCTATTGTGGGTATGGAATTCCATACTCATGGACCTTATGCATCACAGACTTTGAATCATTCAGATGAGATTAGAATACCATTAAATCAACAGGATGTCTACACACTACCTTCTCGATCATTTATCTATATAGAGGGTAATGCGGAATGTAAAAAAGAAGGTGATACTGATGCTGCTTACACAATGATAAGTAATGCAGTAGCATTCCTATTCGATCAAATACGGTTTGAAATTGCAGGACAGGAAATTGATAAATCATTAAATGTGGGTTTAACATCAACAATAAAAAACCTACTGTGTAGAAGATCGCAAGATTCAAACCTCTATCATCTTGGTGGAATAAACAGAAATGGATGGACTATTTCAAATACCTCACCAAAATTCTCATTCTGTATACCTTTAAAGTTTCTAATGGGTTTTTTTGAGGATTACCCCCATATTTTACTCAATGTGAGGCAGGAACTTGTGTTTTTGAGATCAGCAACGGATGATAATGCAATTTTATCAAATGATGGTAAAAAAGCTAAAATTACTTTGACAAAGTTGCAATGGAAGGTTCCATATGTACAGGTGGCAGATCATGTGCGTATGAAATTATTGAAAATAATTGATGCAGATAGACCATTGAAATTAGCATTTCGTTCATGGCAATTACATGAGTATCCACTGCTTCCTAAATCAAAGCAGCACAGTTGGACAGTTAAAACATCATCACAATTGGATAAGCCAAGATATGTTATACTTGCATTTCAAACAGATAGGAAAAATCAACTAAATAAAACAATGGAAAAGTTTGATTGGTGTGATTTGTATAATGTAAAATTATATCTGAATTCACATTATTACCCCTATGACAATCTGCAAGGAAGTATAAAATTAATGTATAAAATGTTTTTGGATTTTGGACAAAGCTATTACAATTTAGCATATGATGAAGACTATGCTATAGAAATGAGTTCACATGATTTTACACAATCTGCACCATTGATTGTCATCGATTGTAGTAGACAGAATGATTTGATAAAATCAGGAAGTGTTGACATACGACTAGAATGGGAAAGTACAAAGGATATGCCTGACAAAACATCAGCTTATTGTTTGATAATTAATGAAAATGTGATGGAATATAAACCATTGTCGGGTGAGGTGAGACGAACAGTGTAATAGCTTTCTGCTAGATGTCGCTGCAAGCAGTGGTGGAGGGGATAGTTGGTGAGTTTGAAGCATCAGTCTGTGCAAGATGCTTGGACAGAGTGCATCAATTCAGCAGTATGCAGCAGGTTGTGTGTGTAGTTCAGACACATCTACTACTTGTTCTTCTTCTTCTGTTTGTTCTTCTTGTACTACTGATAGCATTGCTTATAGTGAACGAGATAGAACATCGAAAATGGATGAGAATGCAGCAGACAAAGTGGCAAATGTCAGAGGAAGCAACAACGTTGACAGTGGGGGAGACAAATCAACAGCCAGTGGTGAGTCTTCTACATCATATGCAGTGATTGAGTTTCATGCTTTTCGTGACAATGACAATAAGTTTATAATAAAGGAATTGGCTATTGTACAACCAGGAAAGGCATACACTCTGCTACACTTTAAATCACCATACAAAGTGGATCAATTGAATAATAATAGGATTCGAGAAGTAGCTTGGTTGGAAAAGCATTATCATAATATTGGTTGGGAGGATGGAACAGTGGAATATAAAGATGAAATTTTGCAAAATTTATGTAGTCGTTATGACACCATTTTTACAAAAGGTATTGAAAAGGCAAAATTTTTGTCAAAATTTCACAATGGAGTTGAAGTGATACCAAGTGATTACATTAGACCTGACTATAATAAGATTGTTGGTCATTTTTGTCCAATACATTCAAATTATGGGAGGTGTGCTCTAACAAGTGCATTCCATTATTTGAACTTGATTGAGAAAGAAATGAGAACAGCAGCAGATGGGGGACAGATGACAATCAAATTACAGCAAAAGATTGATTTTACACAGGAGAGTGAACGGATGAGATCTTTTAAACAGAATCAATCGATTACACATGAACAGAAAAAATTCTATGCAAGAAAAGGTTTTTATTACATTAATGGGAATATTGTTTGTGTGTGGTGTGGGTATGATTATTCATGTCATAGAGCCCATGTTTGCTGTTTGTCTACCAATAGCAAACCAGTGAATTTTGATGTTCTTATTCCACTAATCTAGATCATCAGTCAATGCATGCACAGCAGGTGTGAAGCATTGATTACAATAATTTATCTTTCAGCAATGGAAACAACTATGAATCCCCAAAAATGGTTGAGTGCAACATCAGAAATGGAGGAAAAATTGAAGGACTACTTGGATTGGTTTGATGTGTGTAATATTGCAATTTCCAATGCCAAGCAAAGTGGTAATGAGCAATCAATTATGATGGCTATGCAACTGAAATCGATATTTCTACAAACAGTGAATATTTCAGATATTAATGAATATTTGTCATTTTATCGTCCAATAAATCTACCAATTGCAAAATTATTACAAATTGAAGAGGAGGTAATCCAATCATATTGATTTTTTTAAGGTGGTGGATGTCAATTAACACCAATGGAAATTGACTATGACCTTTCATACTCTGAGAAATATAATGATTGTAATTCGCAAAAGAGACACAGTCTTATGTATCATAGGCTTGTATGTTTTGGAAAAGACTTTGGTCACTGGCTATTGTGTAAAAATCCATATATATGGGAGGAAACCCATCAGTTTGTTGGAAATTGTGGAGGAAACAAGTGCTTTTTTCAACAAATTGATATTCATAAAAAACAATTTCACATTGAAAAGTGTAATGGTTGTATTCACCAATACAACATTTGCATGTGTAAAGATGAGATGCACAAAGATTCTATTATTTGCAACTCAATAAAGAAATTCAAATGCAATCGTGAGTGTTCTGTATTTAGAAGAGGATGATAGACAGAGAGAGAGAGATTTGAACCTGTTGAAACATGTCTGTGGAAGCTGACTAGTGCAGGTGTTTGAAGTGGTGGTGGTGGGGACAGCAGAAGTAGGAACCTGTTTGACGGTCAGAAGAACTTCAGCTTTTGAGTGAGCAGGTTGCACAATGTCGCAGTTTTCTGTTGATGATTTCAACTGTGCATCTAAATATCATGTTGTACCAATAAAAAACATGGTTGAAAATCATTTCTATCCTATAGAAAGTGCACAACTGGTGAATACACAGTATGGTGAACGTGTTCTACTAACATTAGCTGAGCAAAATGGAAGTGAACATACACTTATTGATGTTTTTCTACCACAACGTTACCTGTCAGTGCTAAACTCATCGAACTTGGACTATTTCAATAAACAGAAATATGCTATTCAATTTAAAAACATTAAGGAAAAATATGTTGATATTTTGATGAAAAAAGTGAACTAATGATTTGATTTTACTGATGTGGATTATGGCTACTGGCGACACCACAATAAAAAAAGCGCTCACAGTCTTGTACAGCCTAGATATTTGTTGCGCATATAGTAGATATCTTACTGTTGAGTGGAAAGCAAGACAATAGTAATTTGAGAGAGATGACAACAGGTTTTGTGCTATTTAAAAACATTAAGGAAAAAAAGTTGATATTTTGATGAAAAAAGTGAACTAATGATTTGATTTTACTGATGTGGATTATGGCTACTGGCGACACCACAATAAAAAAAGCACTCACAGTCTTGTACAGCCTAGATATTTGTTGCGCATATGGTAGATATCTTACTGTTGAGTGGAAAGCAAGACAATAGTAATTTGAGAGAGATGACAACAGGTATTGAGCTATGTAAAAACATTAAAATATGTTGATATAAAACAACCTGAGTTCACACATAGATTTCAGAGAAATCTTCTCATGGAAACTGAATATCAGGAAGATTTGCTAACCTGTTATCTGCATAATTTTTTTGAGAGAGATGACAACAGGTATTTTCTTGAGAGAGAGAGAGAGAGTTGTCTTTCCTGCAGGGTAGGAGGATCTTTCCTGTTTTAACATGTCTGTGGGTTGTCTTTCCTGTGGGTGGGAGGGCTTGCCGGTTTACTGCACATCAAAGTAGTGATGGTAGTCTGTTGAAGCACTATGGATCAATCACACGTATTCGACTATGAGCTACAACGACAAAGGACATTTATAGATGGAAAATGGAAGGTTTGCTCTCCTCTTCTATCTGCAGAGCGGATGGCTGCAGCTGGTTTCTTTTATACACAGCAAAGTGATACTGTGTGTTGTGCTTTCTGTCATATCTATATTGAAGATTGGCAAGTGTTTGACGACCCAATGACTGAACATAAACGTGCTAGTCCTGATTGCAGGTTTGTGAGAAATCTACCTACATGCAATGTATCTCTTGATGATGAGAAACTGGATGTAATGTATTCTGAGGAGGAACGTTATAAATCATTTTTAAATTCAAACACTAACAGCGCTTGTAAACAGTTGGCTGAATGTGGTTTTTTTCTCAATAAGACTATCAATTGTCTAGAATGTGTTTTCTGCAGAGTACTTATTCCTCATTGTCACAATGAAATAGAGAAGCATTCAGAATATTGTACTAAAACTGATATCTTCTGTATACAATAAAACGTTTGCAACTATTCTTTGAAAGCTCATTGTGTTGGTGGGTGTGGGTGAGTGAGGTTCTTTCCACTATGAATCGATGCTACAACTCATCTCATTTCAATAAAATATCTAGGTTATTATTGAATGTGAAGTATTCCGATTTTGTAGAACTGATTAGGTGTTTAAAATGCTCTAAAGAGTTTCATCATGCGGATGATAGTTTAATGCAACAAATTATACAAGAAATATATAATTTTGGTAAAATAATTGTAGAGGACAAGGGACATATTCATTACGGTTGTAATGTGGTAAAGATTTCAAATTTGATGTGTGTTGATGATTGTAGTAAATTGTTTGAGGTTATAGATGATATTGCTAGGAAGAAATGTATCAAACATAACTGACTGATTGTAACCCCTAGAAGGTTGAGTGTATTCAACATTTTAGATTCAGTATAGAAATGTCAGTCGACAAGTTTGGTCGTTATTATCAGCATAGTTTAGTTGGTAAACTTTCTTCAACTGCAATATGGCGTGGAGAGAGAGAACAAACCAATGCAGAGGATACAATATTAACAACTGAACATCTCTCACCATCAACATCTGAGGAGTGGGTGACTGCAAAGAAAATAATTGACATGAACAAGAATCGTATTGTTAATTTAGGTGATCCAATTGATAAAGGTGATGGTGTAAATCTTAACACACTGAATATATACATTGCAGATTGTGATAAGAAAGTACAGAATTTTGAAGATTTTATCTATAATCAATTTGCCACCTTCCCTGATTATTTAGTATTGCATCCTGCTCGTCGGATATGTAACATTCTACCTGGTGAGAGTGATAAAGATGCTGTATGTTTATCACAATTGAATGATGTGCAAAACAAACTTAAATTGCTCATTAAAGAGGCAATTAATGAATTGGAACAGAAAATCAAAAAGAATTATTCAAGGTAAGTAGTATAGGTGGACACCTGTGTCTATTATTCTTAGTCAGTCAATTGTGGATTCATCAGAACATTTCGAATATTCCCGCCAACTGATTAGGCATGCATCTTGGTAAATTAATTAGCTGAATCGGGAGGGCGCATGCGCCAGCCGGAGGGTCACCATATTGGATAAGTATGCTGGGTCACTGGATCAGTATGCCAGCTGAGTCAGTACGCCATATTGGATTAGTATGCTGGGTCAGTACACCGGATCAGTATGCCGGATCAGACTGCCGGATCAGTATGTAATATTGGGTCAGTATGCAATATTGGATCAGTATGCCATATTGGGTCAGTATGCTAGGACACCGGGTCAGATCCGCCATATTGGGTCAGGTCCGCCATATTGGATCAGGTCCACCATCTTGGATCAGGTCCACAATCTTGGATCAGGTCCGCCATATTGGATCAAGTCCACCATCTTGGATCAGGTCCACAATCTTGGATCAGGTCCGCCATATTGGATCAAGTCCGCCATCTTGGATCTGGACCAGCAACTTGGATCTGGGCTTGGACCAGAATCAACACTTTTATACTACTTTTCAGCAATTCATGATTACAAATTCTAACAGTATTTTATTAGTTGTTTGTAGTAGCTGTTACTAAAGTAGTTAAATTGCTACAAAAACGATAATTACTTGTAATCCTTAAAAATATTATTGCACTTTGTCTACCGTACTGTAGGTCCAAAAATACTCGAGCTAATGCTTCAGTATTAGATGTTATTGAAGTTGTGAAGCATACCAAATTATTGGAAAAACATATAATATTTGAAGCTCTGAAGTATAGAAAGTATATTGTGTTCAGAGGTCTTTATAACCATTCACTCCTGTAATGATCTGCGGTCGGCCGCCTGCAGCTGTGACGAGATCGAGCGCGTGGAACAGTACTGTTAATAGTACTGAGAGTTCTTCTCTCATGGTGGATTACAATTTTAATACAATATCGGTAGATTTCATTTCATTTCATTTCATTTCTATACATGTCATTGGTTACTGTTAAGCAACATTGACAATTGTCATATAAGAAATCAAATACATATAGTATACTATATAGATGAATGTGAAAATTCTAATGATAATGCAGGGGTGCCCACAGGGGGGGGGCTATGACGCAGACTGCGTCATTGAAATACCTGGGGGGGGGGGGGTTCCAAAAACGTTTTGGGGGGGGGGGGGGGGCGTAAAGTTGATTGAAACCGTGTTTAACATGACAACATTCAAAAATATACTACGAAGTCACCAGATAGAATGTCATTTAATGAAAATATATTTATAATTATTATTATACAATTGAATAGTTATGTTTAGGATTTGTGCAGGAAGTTATTATTCAAACTTAGCAAGACTCGCTTAGCAGTGCTCTGAAAGTGGTTTATACAACTTTACTCTCCTTAACAGTTACTAGTTAATCAGCAGAAAGAGCAATAAGCCGATTTAAAATGATCAAAAACAGACTCAGATCAGCTATGAGAGACTCATGGTTGTCCAATCTAATGGTTCTAGCTGCAGAAAAACATGTACTTGAGTCTATTTCTAACGAAGAAATAATTGAAAGTTTTTTGTTTCCTCATCCCAGAGACAAAAACTTCTATGTGGGTTTAGAGAGATAGATTTAACAAGCATAGAAGGTGCCTAGCTAACTTGTAGATGGTCACAGCCTACAAATTTAAAATGTTTGACTTCAAACTGTTGATGTTTTTCATGCATTTTACGATAACTACTTACTAATAAGTAAGAACTGCCATAGCAAAACTTACTAAATACTAAAAATTCAGTAATTGTTCATAACTATGTCTTTATTTTGTTTTTGAAAGACACTTCTTTCGATTGTGTGTTGTAAATAACTATATATGAAATGTGTGCCTTTTATGTACTTCTTCCATACATAAGTTCTCCCAAGATACTACACTAAGTAAATAACCTGTTGTTCAACAACTGTCCAATAAATGACTTGGTATTTTGAATTTTTGTGTTTTACAAATGAAGTTATTAACTCATTGTTTTCACTTCCTTTGAAGGAACAACTTTGAAGAATTATTTAACCTTAATGTAATTGGTACACCGAACATAAACTTATAGGTATTTCATTTTTATTGAACATTTTGTCTGTAATAATATTTTATTGTTTAAAAACCATTTAGGTTCAAATTATTATTTAGCTATTTTGCAATTAGGTTTATTGAGCAGAAGCTCATATATTCATTTCATTGATATTTCTTTTTTACCTTTACAAAAAAATGTTACCTATGTAAAGAATCTCAAGAAATATACATGCATCTATATATATATAATCGAAAAACCACTGACTGGCTCACTCATTCATCACAGTTTCTCAGGAACCACTTGACCAAAAACGATAAAATTTGGTACACGTATTCAGTAGGGGGACTAGACGCGTGCTAAGAAAGGATTTTTCAAAATTCGCAATTTTAGGGGTGTTTTTAGGGGGTTAAAGTTTTGCCTATGCAAAGCACGGGTACATGGCTAGCTAGCTTACTGGGATCTTTTAATCATATGGAAAATATTTTGAAATTTGCACTTAACAGATGTCATCAACCTGGCATAATAACATTTCATCATACCCAGTCATATGTTTCCCACATATTGCAAGGCTCCAACTGTATGGTAGCCTACATGCAAAGTGCAAAGTCTTTTGCTGTTCAAAAATTAAGATAACGGAACACGCCAATGTGTTTTTAAAAAGCATTTATTAGAACAAAATCGGTCTACTGACCAGCATAGTAACAGTACGTGAACAAGAATGACGACTGAACTAATTTTACAAGATGTTTTATAATCTAAGGAATGCTTACTATGCTATTGTACTAATCTATTGTTCCATATCTATATAACTCCTCCCTCCTCAAGATGAAGGTGTCCTCACCTTCATGTAGGTATAGGTAGTTGAGGGGTGAGATGAATTCCTGCTGTATCCCATCTTACTTGTAATTTATCCAAAACATGTTTATTATTTTCTTTTTGCTCTAAGTAAAAATTAAGTTTTGTTTTTATATAATGAAATACAATAATACAAATAATAATTATCAAACTTATGACTAATACAAACATAATATAATCTGAAAATGATCTATTAATTGGATAGTCTTCAATTAATCTTAACGGTTCTAATTCAGTGTTTGCTCTATGAATCTCATCAAAAGTTAGATTAGTAATAATTTTATTAACATGTGTTGGTATTTCTGTTGGAAATATAACATTACTTTCCCAAAATGAATATGGTTTGCTATAATTGAAAATTTTTTCAGTTTTGTCAAGAGTAATCAATTGTGTTGATTTTGGATAAATGGTAATATTCCTGATTTCTTTAACTACAATGATTTCACTTACATTAAACATTAAATATTGATTAATAATTGGAATATATTTAACAAAAGGCTTATAATCATTTATAACTAAAGTTCTACACTTACTCAGTTTCTTATCAGCTATAACTTCTCTTATACATTTATCTAAAATTTTTGTCGCATTCTTACAATAATATTTATTATTTAATAGTGTGCAATCACCTGTTAATAATTCTTTTCCTCGAATTACGAGAGAAGGATGCACGTGGATAGTTACAATTTCGTCATTTGTATTAACTGGGTACGACAGCATAAAAATTGTTTCATACATAGGAGATTCAATAGGCAATTGTATGAAATAAGAGATGAATTCATTATGAATAGAACAATGTACATTTCCTAATTCCCATAGTATTTCTGGCTCATCAGAAATTAAGCTAACTCTAATAGATTTCATTACACGAGACAATTCTTCAAAAGTTAGTATGCTAGAGTGAATTATGTTTAATTTACAAAATTCCAAACTTGTTTCAATATCATCTATCTTATTATGAATGAGCGTAATTGTGTTGAATAAAATATGGTGCTGTTCATTTAGCTCAACTGAATCAAATTTATTGCTTACTGAGTTGAAATAGTTATTGAGTTTCTCATTGTTTGAATGGATTACATCAATGCCTTTGTTAAATCGACTGATCAAATTTTTATTAATTGACAATTGGTTCTTGATATCATGTTCTAAATGCAATTTAAGTAACCTAGTTTTGTTTTTGTCCTTTTCTTTCGTATTCAATAGATTCACTGAGTGTTCAAGTTTCATCAACTCACTATGTAAGGATGTTGTGTTGATGTGGTGTACATACGTGTAGGTTCCATTGATAATGAAGGCATCTTGAATCCTAATCGGGATTATTCCTGGTGTTTTACTCAAGTCGGTCGTTCTGAAGGCCTTTGCTGGTGCTAGGTTGTGGATTATCGTTAGAATGATGAGTAGCATCTTGTCCTGAAACAGATTCCTTATTTTTAACTACTTTTCGTGGTCTTTTGACGCGATTTGGATGAACTTTAAAGGGGCGTTTTTGAATTGCTTTCAGATTCATTGCTCGATTTGTATTTTGATTGTAGTTTACTTTGAAGAATTTCGGTTTATTTTTCTTGTTAAATGTCGTCTTTATGTAGGCGTTTTCAGGGATTTCAATATCTTTTTCGCGATTTTTATTTAGTCGTTCAGTTCTGCTCTCTTTTTCAGCTTCTAATTTACTTTTTATAAATTTGTGGACTGTTTTGAGTCGATCTAAGTACTCGTTCGCTCTTTCTTCAGTTACTAATGTATTTGTCAAATCGTTCATGTATGGATTTTTCGATACACCATATGTGATTTCCATTGGAGTTAATTTAAGATTAGAGTTGAGTGTGTTGTTGAAGGCGATTAAAGCTAATTTCATGTTTTCTTCTGTTTTTCGGTTTTTGTTCTCCAGTTGAAGGGCGTTAAGGATTTCTATGAGTGTGGAGTGCGCTCGTTCGAGTAAGCCTTGTGAGTCAGGGTGACCAGGTGTTACATAGTAAGGTTCGATTCCATATAGTTTGAAAAATTCTCGCAAACTAACATTGTCAAATTCTCTGCCATTGTCCATTTGAATTATTTGTGGCGTAGGAAAAGATGAGAGATAGTCAAAAATGTGATTCTGAATTTCCAATTGATTTAAACTTCCTAGTGGATAAGCCAACAGTCTTTTCGAGAAGCAATCAATAACTGTTAAAAATTTTATTTTATTGAATTGAAAAGTATCAATTTGTAGTTTTTCGAAAGGTTTTTGTGGCGTAGGGGCGATCCTATATTCCACTTGAATTGGGTTCCTATCATATTTCACTTTCAAACATATCTGACATTTATTGATGTAGTCTGTAATATCTCGAAGCATTGATGGCCAATAGTAGGTTTTCCGAATGTGATTATAACTTTCATTTATTCCTCGGTGACAAGTTTTACCACAATGGTAGTTAGCAACAATTTCTTTCTGTTCATCTTGGTCTGTAACGTCAAGGTTGATTTTCTTATAGCACTTTAGTTTTATTGATTTGAAGGAATCCTTGATTACATTCAAAAAGCTATGGAGTATCATTTCATAATCTAATTCTAATGATCCTCTCTTAGAACAAAATATTCCATAGGTCGTATTTGGAATTAGAAATTCGAGACATTTATTGTTTATTTCTTCTATATCGAACGGATCCAATATATAAAAGGTCAATCTGGTTTTTCCGAAAAATTTCTGTATTTTGGGCGGTTGGTTACCACGTTCTAAAATTAATTGATTGTGTTCTATATTCATGATTTTATCTTCTTCCATTATTGCAACTTGGCTGTTTGAACTATCTTGTGAATGAATTGTTACATTGATACTAGCTACTTCATCATTATTTTCATGATTTTCATTATTCTCATTATTTCCTGTTCCATATTCTTGAAGAAATTCGTCTAGAACGTCTTGAGCAAGATCTGGTGGTGAGTCTACCATGTTGATTGGCTGCTGTGGAATCCTGGAAAGCGCATCTGCTACATAGTTTGTTTTTCCTTGCACATATTTTATTTCAAAATCAAATTCTTCTAAGTAGAGTTTCCAACGTATTAGCTTTGAATTCGGTTCTTTAATATTATGTAGCCACTGTAAGGGTTTGTGATCAGTCTGTATTAAGAATTTTCTTCCATAAAGGTACGGGCGGAAATGTTTACATGACCAAACTATTGCTAGTAATTCTTTCTCAATAGTTGATAAGTTGACTTCATGTTTGTTAAGTGTTCGGGAGGCATACGCTATGGGTAAATCCTTTCCATCAAACACTTGTGAGAGTACTGCTCCCATCGCAAAATTACTGGCATCAGATGTTAGTATAAACTGGCGTGAGAAATCTGGTAATTGTAAGATTGGTCCGTTTTGCAACATAAGTTTAAGTTTTTCAAAAGCTTCTTTAAATTCACGATTATTTGGGTTGAATGTTTTATCTTTGCTGAGGGCTACTGTAAGAGGTTTTGCGATTTTAGCATAATCTCGAATCATTTTTCTGTAGTATCCAGTGAGTCCTAAAAATTGTTTAACTTCTTTTACTGTTTGTGGTAGTGGAAAATTTTTGACTGCTTCTATTTTTGCAGGGTTTGGTTGTATGCCTTTTTCTGAAATAATGTGTCCTAAGTATAGTAGTTCTCTTTTGAAAAATTCTGTTTTATTAAGTTGGATTTTTAAGTTATGTTCTCTCAATTTTTCAAAAACAGATTTTAGATGCTTGAGGTGCTCTGTCAGGTTATCCGAAAATACAATTATGTCATCCATATACACTAAAACATTTGGCATCTTAGCAAAAATCATATCCATACATTTTTGAAAATGATTTGGGCTGTTTTTCAATCCAAAAGGTAAAGGAAGAAATTCATAATGACCATTTTCAGTGGAGAATGCTGTTTTTGGAACAGAGTCTGGGTGTAGTTCAATCTGGTGAAATCCGGATTCTAAGTCTATTGCTGAGAAATAAGTTGCACGTCCTATCTTTCCAAATAAGTCTTCAATGTTTGGTAAGGGATATTTTTCATCAATCGTCTTCGAATTTAATTTCCTGTAATCCAGTACCATTCGTATCTTTCGCTGGCCTGAGGCATCTGGTTTTTTTGGCACTACCCAGATTGGGGAGTTGTAAGGAGAATTCGAATTTTGAATAATTTTGTTCTTCAATAATTTTTCTATTTCTAATTGAATATCTTCCCGAAATGCTTGAGGATATCTATAGTTCTTAGTATATACTGGAGTGTCATCTTTTGTGACTATTCTATGCTTCAGCAGGTTAGTGCTACAGGATGTATCATTTTCTTGTTTTATGAGTTCTGGAAACTGTTTCACTAAATTTATGATATTCGACCGTTCTTCTTCATTCATATGATCAGTGCGTATAAGACTTGGAATTTCATCTAAAAGTTTTGAACGTTTTGACTGACAGGTTTTATTAATATTTTTACAATCACTAATGGTATCTACTTGTTCTATTTCCATAGGTTCAGGACTAATGGTCATGAGTTCCTCGGCGAAAACTAAGCATAAACATTCGTTTTTTTCAATAGTTACTAGTCCTTCTTCAATTCTATATTTATCGTTATTTACTGCTTTGACTAATCCTTCCTTCAATTTTGAAGATGACTTCACTGGGACCGAGATCACATTGAAGCCTGGTTGAAGAGTAATGCTCTTATTATCTAAGGAGAATAGCAATTCTTTAAATCCATTCTCGTATTTTAAAACGTTTTCACTAAAATCTACATTTGCTTTTATTGCACTTAGTGTTTCATGGCCGAGAAGTATGTCATATTTTGGTGAGAATTCAAATAGATACATTTTTATTTTGTATGGCTTCGAAAAGATGTCTTCTGATTCGAAAAAAATATACTCCTGTCCTTTGCTTTCTCCATTTGGAGTTTTGACAATAAAATCTTCTCTGTATCTAGTAATATCTGGTGAGACTAAGGACGGATTAACGTAGTTTTTGAGTGAGCCTGTGTCTACTAGCCATTTGCGATATTTCTTATCACAAAAATACGGGAGAGATTTGTTTAGAATTTTCAAATCGAATTGTTTGGGGGGTCCTCCGCATAGCTGGGGCCTGACTCTAAAAAATGATCGGTTAGCTTATTGATTGAGTCAGTCAGAGAGTTGATTTGAGATTGCATATTAAGTATTTGCTCTTGTGTGGAATCATTTTGTTGTGTTTCTTCCAGATAATTTACTTCATATGGTGATCTGTAATTCCTCATTTTCTGTACAGGGTCTGTCCTTTGTGTACGCATTGATACAGTATTGGATGAGTTCCATTGTGCTTTGTTATTATTTAGTGGTTGTTGTTGAAAGTTTTGTTGTGGAAAATTTTGTCGTGAAAAATTTTGTTGTGAAAAATTCTGTTGTGGAAAATTTTGTTGTTGAAAATTCTGTTGCGGAAAGCTTTGTTGAAAATTTTGACGTTGAAAGTTTGGTTGATAAAAGTGTTGATTTTGTTGAGATCTAGGTTGTGAAAATTGTTGTCTACCATGAAAATTTCTTGAAAAATTCTGGAAAGGTTTTCCTTGGGTCCATTGTTTCTGATTGTTTCGTTCGAAATTTGGAATTCTAAAAGAATTGGTTGCCTGTGTAAATCCACTATCGTGTCTGTTCATTGTATCAATAGTGGTGTTGAAGCGCAATTGTTGTAATATAATACTACAGTCATTAATCAATTTACTTCTAGCATCATCCAAGTTTTGTACTTGCAATACTTGTAGATGAGATCCTAGAGTTGGGTGTACACCATGAACAAAAGTATTAACTAGAGTTGCGTTAAGCTGTTGAGTTAAATTTTCTAATAAAGTTCCGGATACACCATCCAACTTATATCTGGTTAATACATGCGTGCGTTTTTCATCTAATCTATTCAAAAATTCAATTGGATGTTCTTTATAGTATGATTTCATTACAGCTAATTCTGCTATCAATTCTGGTACAGATCTATTATCAGCAAAATTTTGTTTCAAGGCATTAACTAATTCAGCGATATTAGAGCAAGAATTATTATAGGCTACTGCTTCAGCTGGTCCATCAAGGTGGTTCATGGCCGCCTTGAAAAGAATCCAATGATTTCCATCTCTTTCTACTATATTTTCAGCACAATATGTTCCAAATAAATCTTCACAAGTGGAGATAAATTGTGGAAGTTTGTATGAAGTTCCATCATATCGAGGGATGTACTTTAAAAGTTCATGAGGAAGAGGCTTATTTATCTCCGCCATTCTAGAATTTGAAAAATTTGTTTCTAACCTTGATGACTGGATGACGGAATAACTCGCACCTGGGGTGGCGTGGTGATGAGCTTCCGGGTCTTCTTCGTTGTCCGTTGATGCTGGGCTGCTTATTAACGGCCGGTTGACGTTATATTTGTCTGCCAGGATGACCACTTGGCTGCTTCCGTTTAGGGTTGTTGATGTGGATGAGGAGTTAACACTCGCGTTTTCACTACTCGAGACTATTGGTCGCGAAATAATAAGTTAAAAGAACTTAATGAAAACGTCCACAGTTCCTGTGCCGGGCGCCAATTAAGATAACGGAACACGCCAATGTGTTTTTAAAAAGCATTTATTAGAACAAAATCGGTCTACTGACCAGCATAGTAACAGTACGTGAACAAGAATGACGACTGAACTAATTTTACAAGATGTTTTATAATCTAAGGAATGCTTACTATGCTATTGTACTAATCTATTGTTCCATATCTATATAACTAAAGACAGTGTAAATAACGCTGCTAAGGGGTCTGCCATATGATTAAAAATGGTTGACTTCTATCAGCTGTTCCTTTAAGCTGTTTGGCTGGCAAGTTCAGTAGGTTAGGTCTATTAATGAATAATAATTTGTTTCAAACAAAGCTAAAAGCCAACGTTTATGAAAAGTATATGTTTGATTAAGACCCTAGATGCATACTAAGTAATGGTATCAGAATTCTCCCCAAAATCACCTATTTCTGTAAATTTATCTAATCACAATGGAAATTAGTTGGACCCTCCCCGGGGGTCCAGGGGGCGGAGCCCCCTGGCTAGACGGTTAAGGCGAGCGGAGCGAGTCTGCCGGCTAGTTTTGTATATTATCGACTGGGTTTGAATTTTTTCAATCGTTTTAAAAATCTTCTTTTAGTTTTAGAAAGAATACGGGGGGCTTTTTTCGCATTAATTTATGGGGGGGGGGGGTTGGTGCTAAATTTAGGTGGGGGGTGCGTCATGAGTGTTAGGGGGGTGGGCACCCCTGGATAATGTGATTAATGTTAATTTAAACCAATAACAACTGACAAGGAATTCTACTCTGCTGATAAACTTGTACATACTAATGACTATGATAAATGAAATGAAAATAAAACAATTTGAAATAATATTACTATTAATAATGGAGGGAGTTATCAGTCTACTAAATTGAATTTTTTGTCATGGAATGTTCAGGGATTGAGAAATAAATAGATTATTTTGAGACTATTGTATTTGAGAATGACACACATATAATGATGATAAGTGAGCACTGGTTGAAAAACGATGAAATGAATTATGTAAATATTAATAATTTTAAGAGGGGTTCATATTTTGGTAGATCCAATAAAATTCATGGAGGTGCTACTATTTTTTTAAGAAATGCATTTGAATTCAAAGAAATGCACAGGGTTAAAGATTCGTCCATTGAAATGATATGCGAGGCTTATGCCATTAGAATACCTTCATTATGTGTAATAGTTGTTTCCATATAGCCTTTTAGTGCTTTGCTAAGTAGTTCTAGTGAATTTCTGCACATATTGGATAGAATATTTAATCATTTATTTGCTTCTAATTGTTATGTTATTTTGGGTGCAGATTTCAATGTAGTAAGTAAGTACAGGGATAATCTATATAATTTATTGACCAGTTTCAATCTAAGCATTACAACAAGAGAGTCGACAAGACCAAATTTTAATTCAGGTGGCTCTTGTATAGATAATATTGTCACTGATATCCATCATACTAGATGGGAAAGTAAAATTTTATATGCTGCTTTCTCGGATCATTTAGCATTAACTCTAAAAGTAAGAATTGAAAAAAGTCATATGTCAGCAAGAAGCAAAATATAATTCTAGTCAGGCAAATTAGTGAAAGTAGGACTAGTATTTTTCTAGCTTGTATGAAATTCATAAACTGGATAGCTGTATACGAACTTGAAGACATTGTTGAGGAAGTTAATAAGTCATGGTCTTTTTTTTGTGGGCAGTCAACATGGCTTACCCACTGGTACTTAAAAAAACGAGTTTAAAGGGAGCTGAAAATAAGTGGTATACACCAGAATTGCAAGAGTTGAAATTTAAATGTGAACAATTATTTCATAAATATAGAGATTTTGCAACCAATGCAATTAAGGAAGATTACAACAAGCATAGAAAACATTATAGGTCTGCTATCAGGATGACTAAACTTAATTACAATAGTAAAGTTATTCAAGAAAGTAAAAATAAAAATAAAGCAGCTTGGGAAGTAGTTAATAGGCACTGTTGTAGAAATAGTTCATCACTGGATAATGCTTGTAAGTTGCCTGTGGACCATATAAACTTATTTTTCTTAAATAAAATAAACTCACAGAGTGAAGGCATTCCCAAGAGTAGTTTTGATTCCATTTACTATGTACAAAAGATGTCAAAGCCAGATACAAAGTTTAGTTTTGAGCACTTCACAGTTGAGAAGGTATTTGACACCATACATAAAATGAATAACAGTAATTGTTTAGATGTGAATGAAATAAACTCAGCAATAATGAAAATATCAGCTTCAGATATCTCAGCAGTTCTGACTCACATATTCAACAAATGTCAAGACTTGGGAATAGTTCCAGATGAATTAAAAATGGTAAAAATGATACCAGTGTTTAAGAAGGGTGACAAGGCGAATATAGAAGACTATAGACCTATTTGCATCATATAAATACTGTCTAGATTATTTGAAATGCTCTTTAATACACACTTAGCCAGATACTTTGAAAATAACAGAATATTGTCAGAGGATCAGTATGGATTGAGAAAGAGTTTAAGTACTTGTGACAATGTTTTGAATCTTATAGAGGGAGTTATCAGAAATTTGGAGCAAAAAAGATATGTTAACCTTAGAGTGTTTGATTTATCCAAGGCATTTGACTCAGTAAAACATGAAATTTTATGTGATAAGCTCTCTTTCTATGGTCTTGAAAAATAAGCAGTAGATCTTATTTGCTCATACCTTAGTAACAGACTGCAGTTTGTGTTTAGAAATGGTGAATTCTCAAGTGGTTAGGTTGTTAGGTACGGTGTGCCACAAGGATCCATACTTGGTCCACTTTTGTTTATTATATATATTAATGACCTGCCACATATTATCAGGAGTAGATGTAATGAAAGTCATCCTTACCTTTTTGCTGACGATCTAGGTTTGAGAGTAAGTGGTGACAAAGAACAAATTGAAACAATACTCGAAGGAAGCACATCTACTATTAAAGATTGGTGTGTGTAAAATAATTTAAGTCCAAACTTGCTGAAACCCATTGACCTGAAGTTCAGTGCTATCACTAGGTTCCCTAGTATAAGCTCTTAAAAATTCCTAGGTCTTATATTGGACACAAATTTGAATTTGAAAAGTCACATATCTTATATAAATCTGGTAAGCTCAGTAAAAGTCTATTTGTCTTACGTAGGCTCAGAGATATTGTGAAACATGATGTGTTAATGAGTGTTCATTATGCTTATGTTTATAGTCACATAGTCACCTGGCTTATGGTATACAATTATGGGGCAATAGTTCCATGGCTGTTACACTTTTTAGATTACAGAAAAAAGCTATACGAATCATTGGCCATGCTCCACCACGTGCAACTTGTAAACCTCTCTTCCAAGAACTGGGATTATTAACTCTTCCATCTCTGTATGTATAAGTGTGTCTTAATATGACAAAAAATTCAGATAGATTTATTCTAAATAGTGACTTTCATACTTATTCAACAAGAGGCAGGCAGAATATCAGAGTGGATTCATATCATTTGGCGGGTGCACAGAGGAATTGGAAGTACATGTCTGTGAAATTATTAAATAAACTCCCTCTGCAGATCAAAAATATGAATATGAAAGGGTTCAAATCGCATGTGAGGGATCTACTCTTGAGAAGCTGCCTGTACTCAGTTGAAGAATATTTTATTTTGAACTTGACTAATATGTGATTTTAAATAGTATACTTAAATGATATTGGTGACTGCCTCATCTGATAGCTTATTTCTTTTTTGTTTTTGCAATGTATGTAGAATACCAACTCTTCTTTTTGTGACTGACTCTTGTCAAAATTTGTGTAATTATTTATGTTCCTGTACTATGTGTACTTCCTGTACTATGTCTACTGTACCTCATGATGTACTTACTGACAATAAACTGATTCATGATTCAATAATTGGGAGTCACAATTGACAGCAAACTGAGTTGGTACTCGCACGTTGTCAACGTAAAGCGGAGGCTAAGGAAGATATTATACGCCTTCTCGCAGCTTGGATAGGTGTTGACTGTGGATCAGTGCAGGACTGTTTATTTCGCCTAAATGCAGTCGCAGCTTCAATATTATGATATAGTGGCGTAGGGTGGTGCCTCGGCGGCTGTGCTTGAGCCTCTGGCTGTCACTCAGAGAACGCTAATTAAAGTAATTTTGAAGAAACCAATAAGATACTTGTCAGATCAGCTGTATTCCGACTTCCAGGTTTTAGATATTAGCCAAATCTACTTGAAAACACTCCTAACATTCATAAATACAAATCAATCAATCAAACAATTTTATTACATAAAAAGACATTACAAAATGGTCCCGCTAAACCTGAAAAAGGTTAAAAAAAAAATATCTTCACAAATTCACAGTACAACTACACCCTACCAGACACCGAATTATTTACGGCTATAATTTGCATAGATCAACCTTAAAGCGTCATTAAACAGCAATACTTTTCTTGCGCACATAATATACCGTAACCTCCCGCAAACAGTCATGGAAGCGGAGGAATTTAGGGTTAGGCCTACAAGAGAAGTGTGGTTTAATGTAATGATTCTAATCAAAATTTGGCTCCGCTCAATTGGCCGGTCGGCCGCTGCAGCGTTGTTGCAATCGCCCTACAGATGAAAGACCGACTGTACGGGATGGTGAGCTCGTGATTTGAATTTAACTTGCCAGTTTTTTTTAGTCGTTTCACGTATATGATAAATTACTATATAAGAGTTTTCTAAATTGCAAATTATTGCGCCACATATAGGAGAACCTTATTTCATTCGACTACGAACGTATGATATTTGAACTATAGTGAGTACTCTATGATTTTTTTCAATTTCAGAAATGCTTGACGACATTGGATTTAACGTCGCTGGGTGTGGGATCCTGCGTTGGAACCGGAATGTACCTTGTAGCAGGAATGGTGGCCAAAAATGTAGCTGGGCCAGGAGTTGTCATATCGTTTATTATAGCAGCTATTGCCTCTATTTTCTCTGGTGAGTACAACCCGAATAATATTATTTACATTGATAACAACATTGTCAACTGCATTCATATAAGTATTTCAAGTATTGATTTAATCTGATAAATTTCTCAACAATTTCCACAAAAGCAGTACAGTACAGAAAAGCACAGACATCTTTTACAATAAAATTTCCACAAGATTTGTACAGATGTAGCATAGGTACAGCATCATCACAGAACATTTATTTCTTGATCAGATTTCTTGATAGTATTACAGTGAGTCTAATTTCTACATTTTTACACTCAATATTACTTTCACAATTTTATTGTGTATCGCTATTTCCTCGAAGTAGGTTCTGTACTTATTACAATACTATTAATACACCATGTATACAATTATGTAGGCTGCATGTTATGTGATAAATATTTCACCACAACCTTCCTCAATCAGATACATCATGTCATAGCTGGAATTCATGAGTGTAATTCATCCATGAGTATGATACGAAAAGGATTGATTTGAAATTCATGGATAATGGTCGCAGTGGAGCTTTAGCCAAAATTTGAATTTAATATTCATTGAAGATTTAGCTTGTCATCAGTTATGAATTTATAATACTAGTGGCGGAATGTTCTGGATTCGATATGCGGTTTGCATTACAGTTGAATACGACCATATTCCATGTAGGCTGGTTAATAATACACATTAATTTATTTCTCAACCCATCCTCGGCTATTTCTAATGAAAAAATGTGTTGAAATGTTCTTGTACTTATTAATAGACTTTTCAGTAATATCTTTCTGATAACAATTTGTGAAACAGTATCCACCATAATTAAAGTAGCCTACTATATAGCATGTGATTCACACTTATTTTCTTGTAGCCTACTCTGTTTTTTAACTTAGGCCCTCTAACAGAGACTTAGCCAAGGGAGAGATTTCAGAGATCCGGACTCCCTGGCTCATTGACCAGGGTATCAATCTGGACCCAACACTTCACAACCTCCTGGCTACGTCCCTGCCTGTAACTTTTGTGGCACTACAATTTGTCAACCTAATGTGCCCTATAATTCGTATTTCCAACTATCTTGTCAACCTATCCATGCTATCTCTTCAACTACCATGTATTTTGATGAATAATCCTACATGAAAAATTTCCAAAGTTGTGTTCTCTCACCTCTCTCTGTAATTGCTGGAAAATTTGATTTTTTAGTTAGTAAACTAGCATCCTGTATTAAGCTATCAAAGTTATCGCTGTCTCAACCCATGCTGAGATCTGTGATGCCAATTACAAGGTCTCTCCATTCGTTTATGTGGTACGACATGCAAATAGGGAAGTGATAGCCGAGTGCAGTAGCAGGTATCTGTTCAATCAGAGATAAGCTACGAAACTCCTGGGCGCTCTTTGTAAGGGTGGCCGATTGGATTGGTTCGGAACTCACCTAAAACTTTAGGTCCAACTCATCAATCACAATCATTCAATTCATTACCCACGCTTAGGTCTCAGACCTATTTGGGCTTCATCGTCCGGAAAAAATCTGACTTGCTTCTCTCGAAATACAATTGTACTATACTATTTTGTATTTAATTGCATCTACTTTTTGCATGAACTGCGTTTTTTGAATGCCAAATCATATATATTTTTGTGTTTTTGAACAGGTGCCTGTTATGCCGAGTTCGGTGTTCGCGTTCCGCACACGACGGGCTCGGCCTATATGTACAGTTATGTGACAGTAGGTGAATTTGTAGCATTTGTAATTGGGTGGAATATGGTGCTCGAATACCTGATAGGCACTTCGGCCTGCGCATGCGCGTTGTCCGCCTGCTTTGATGCCTTGACCGACGGCGCCATCAGCAGCTTAGTCACTGAGTCCGTTGGAACCTTTTTTGGTAAGCCAATCACGTACTCTTATTGCGCAAACTTTGTCTAGTTCGGTCCTAACCAATATAAGTGCTCCCTCACACAGCCAGACATGTAATGTTAAACAAATAGTGTGGGCTATATATGCTAGCAAAAATCGATAGAGACCAGCTCCTGATTTGGAGGGGATGTTGTGCAAACGAATTGGATGTTTGCAATTTAGAAGGGTCACTACGACGGTTGACAGCACTTGCCATCTACAATTTTGCAAAAGCTGTTGGTCTTCATTTTTACAGACTCAAATAGAAATCTACTACTCTTTTGATAAGAAATATATTTGTGACAACAAGCTGACTGGGTGCTTTGGATCACTGACCTCAGCATCATATGCCAACAGCATATCCGTCTGTTTTGGAACTAATCTTCCTGTTTTTCCAACTAATAACAAATTATTAATTTTAAAGCTTCTTTTTCTTCAGTTTTCTTCTATTTTTCTGTATGCTTTCCTTTGTATCATTGATTCAGATTCAACCAAAATCGCCCAGGAAAATAGACTAATATGTCTATTAATTCTGGTTTTAGTATCTGATCTTTGGGTAATAGGTCGAAGGTCAGACCAACGTTGAGTTGAGATTTTAGACACCTATAGGACTATCTTTAAAACTTGTACAGCTGTTTCCGAATCGAATAAGAGTTTCAGAGTCCTTCAGTCCACTCAAAGACGTTTTGCTTTCCAACCTCAGCTCTAATCAATATTCTGAACACTTCCCATATCACAGTAATGTAAGGTATAATGCTAGTGACTCAGCTTCATATAGTCTAATGAAAGTGCAACCAGGATCTATTATTAATTGACTCCTCTCTAGGACGTACACGCTGCGTACAAGAGAACCGAGAGTGAGATTATACTGTTCCGATGAGCAGCAGGTAGCCAGGCATATACCATAGCAGTGACATGGCTCTCACTGAGCCATGCATAATCAACTGCCTTCTCACGCGTAGGCTATCTGGCGATCGAATTAACTGCACTCAACTGTTGGGATTGAATGACCCGCTCTTCATATTGATCCTAAAGTGCAGTATTCATATGAACAATTGATCGCAAGTTCGGCATTCAGCTCAAAGGAATGATAATGGATAGGCCTATTTCCCATCCTGACAATAATGTTGCATTGAGTTTGACAGAATAACTCAAGAGAGTTCAAGTGATCGTAGAGTGGCGTGGATAGTTCACCTGCTTTTGTCAACTTCAAATTTAACCACCGGCCATATTGGAATAGTTGAGATCTCAGTTTACATTTTAAACCTCGAATGCCAACTAGAAGCGAAAATTAATGCTTCATCAAACATCACCACTTCTTACGCATTTGGGAACTCTAGTACTCTTGGTTTAAACAAATTAAATTATATCAACAGTTGGCAGGGATATTATCTACTGCTGAAGCCCATCTGCTATTATTAATACATTCTAATATAAATAAATACACTGAGAACAAGTGAACGGATTACGTCTTGAGTTTTTCTAACCGTAAAAATTATAATTTCCAATAAACTGTCGAGGTTTCATTATAAACAAAAGTGTTGTGCTTTCTATAAAACTATTTCCGGCTTGGAAAGACTGCAAAAACCTCTGTAAGAACATGATTGAAAGTCACTCCACAGATAACAAGAGTATAATCAATTCAACTCAGTTCAATTGATATTCAATATATAATATGATTGCATACATACCTTTACATATTCTTATATATTTTTAATGTATTGAATCCATTTTTTAACATATTAATTTATTCGAGTAAAATTATTAATTGTACTAGATGGTAATCAGGTACACTACTTTTAATAACTATCATTAATAATCCTCACCAGGACATTTATGTTTTGGCACTAAGCCTATCGCAATTGATAAAGTTAATTGCTTTTCATATACCTATTAAAGGGAGATGGCATTTATAATTTTTTTATTGCTGATGACGCCCACATGAGTCCGAGACTTGTGCGTGGGTAATGAGGTGAATGATTACACATAAATGCCTGACGATGGTGCGGGATTCGAACCCACGACCACCTATAAACGACAGCAAGCTGAAATTGCGACGCCCCAACCAACTGCGCTAAGCGGCCCGCCATTTACAGTACAGTCTCACGATTTGTTCCAAACGTTATAGATACTTGCGATAGTTAAAGGAGCTTAATATTTTCGAATCATCAGAAGTATCTTTGGGCCTGGAGAAATTTATCATATTGGGGAACTACAATATTTTGATCATTTGAATTTGATTGTATAATGCCGCACAAAAATCATTCCAAAGCTTTCTTGAGGTGCAACCTCAATAATAAAGTACTTTTGTAGTGAATTTACTGCTGTTAAGGTGTGTGGTGGACATTTCGCATCGTTTTAATGCTTCTTCAGGCACTGCTGGAGGCCTACTGAATCATTCATGGCGAAATGCTCATCCAGACACATATATGCAGTACACAGTAATAAGTGTTCGCAATCACTACAAAAGTATTTCATTAATAATAATTTATGTTATATACCTGTGGAAAAGTGGAAATTCGATATCAGCACTGTTTTGATTGGCTCTAGTGATGTGATATCCGACAATTGGTATGATTATGGCAATGTGGTTTTGCAGGACGGCCGCCGGACTTTTTAGCGTTCGTGATAACGCTGCTGATGATGGTGTTGATGGCGGCCGGCGTGAAAAAGTCGCTCGTCTTCAACAACATTCTAAACGCCATCAACCTGTCAGCCTGGGTGTTTGTCATGACAGCGGGCATGTTCTACGTCAACACGGCCAACTGGTCCGAGCACAAGGGCTTCCTACCTTACGGCTGGTCCGGGGTGAGTTCTCTCACTAATTATTTTATTTCACATCAACTTCAGATTGAGATTTATAGATTAAAAAATTAGTGCATAGTGTAGGTTCGGTAAGAACATACTCAAAAACATTGCCAATGATATTAGCTAGGATTTTATTTGAGCTCTTGGCTCAACTATAGAGTACGGCGTGAGGAACGGACATTTTACAATAATCATAGAGCTTCGGTCAGACATCAGATGAGTTCAAAAATGAAATTCGTCAGATCTCTGTAATCCAATTTAGGCCAATGTTAGTCCAATGTAGCAGAGAGAACACCTATACTTCAAGCCACGAAATCAGGTGTCTTGAAGGAATAGCGGTATAGAAAAAAAATAAACTGACTGCGGTGACCTACAGTGACTACTAGCATAGACGAACCATCAAGACTCCCTGACTCCCTAACTTACTGACTCCCTAATCTATGCTACTAGCGTCAGACTTGTAGACTATAGGCATTACGGTACGAGAAGTGCTGCCAATTTTTTCATTGAGGTTGTTGATTCTCTACCATCAGCTGCTGGCATGGTTCAATATCTGGCAGCCGCCTAGTTTGGTCGAGTGAACTACAGTTTTTTCGTACATGAACTCATGTTTTAGCTTCCTACATTCCTTTTCGATATCTGTATAAATATTATACCTGTTGAATGAGAAATAGAATATTTAGCCCAGTCAAATGGGACTAAAATATAGCAATCGAGAGAAACAATTAATGTAGAAATGTTTTTTCGCCAATCGCTTCCTCTTGCCTTGGGTAATAAAATACCAAAAGTCCCCAAGCTTGGGGGGTGAGCTCAATGAGGAAAATTACAATTTTTCAGTCTTTTTCTTATAAGTTAGTTACGATAACTCAAATCGGTTTTTTTTTTTGTTCTTATCAAAGAACCAATCGCAAGCGCGTTACGGGCTTCTCAAATTAAGGGGTTGCATAGTATATCACATCATGGAAAAGGAAGAATGTTATTTCAGAGCTATTCCACCTTGAATGTTATTTATTATAGCTTTATTTGAGTTTAAGGAAGTGAAAAAACCATAACATACAGTTTTTTGAAGGTAAACTCGCAATGATGATTGAACAGCTGGTGAGTTGTGGTTGGGAGGAACCTACTATAAGCTTGTTGAATGACAGATAAAAGAAGATTTATTGGAATAAATGGAATAAATTCAAATTTTGAATTCATAATTTTACACTTCTTTTTCCATACAGAACCCTCCCTTGTCAACCCATTCATTTGTCAATATTAGTAGGAGAGGGAAGAAGAGGAAGTTATTCTGATTCGCCACCCCCTCACCTCCTCGAACTTTTGGATTATGCATTGCACCCTATCAAGTATTGCTCATTTTACTCAGCTCATCAAGGTAGACCAGTTTCATGTATTGCATGTGGAATACGACCTATTATTTCACATGGAAGGACATTTTTGTCATGTTAAAACATACCCCTATAATTGCAAAAACATGATTTTTGAACATCTAAAACCTACATAAACTTAAACAATTCAGAAGATGAATTTGGAAAAAAACCTTTGATCAGATTCTCAACATGAAATTGTTCCATATTCGCTTGGTTCAGTCAATGAATACAGAAACTGTAGTATCTAAAGAAAACAAAAATATTACTTTATCAATTTATAAATATTACTATAGTATCTGTATTCTTTGCTTCAGTTCAGAAAAAAAAACTGTTATGGGTTCTATCTAAAATAATGCTGATAACACTTCAAATTAACACTCGCACTTTATTAACACAAATTATCCACAATACGCTCTAATCAGTTATATCTTTCACAAAATAAGCAATCCAAAACAGATAAATCTATCATTTTCAGCTGATGAAGTTTTCCTATATTACTGTAAAAAAATCAATCACTAACTATTAAAAGGCCGATCAAATATTGAATAATAACTGTTCAATAAACTGTCCAATAATTCAAGAAGAAACGCCTGAAAAGAACAATTAAACTTACGTAGCACAAGTCCATATTACAATAATAGCTAAGAGTATGAGTCCACTTGTATAAAATGTAAAAGAATTCTCACTAATACAGTCACAATTTACTGCGATTATCACTTTAACAACAAACGTTTCTACTATGAATGAAACTGATGTTTATCTGAGCGTTCGCTTTAATTACATTTCTATCATAACCCAGAAAGATGGAGAGGGTTCTATAATGTTCTATCAAATTCTAAAATAAACAGATAAGACATTCTTCAATTTTCCATAAAGTTCTAAGTAAACATTCTAAAGGTGTCAGAGATAAACTGCAAGGCGAGGAGGATACGGGATGTAGTAAACAATCATGCCAATTATAGCTTCGACCGGAATACTTATTGACACAGGCAGATAATCACTTCTTTCTTCCTCCTACCTTCCATAACAATAAAAACCACAAATAGTCCAGTGAATGAATGCTTAAAAGAAGGGTACAGAATTCATGAAAGATGCGCTAATTTTTCTACTTTAGGATTTTGTTAAGAGTAGTTAGGAGGTGAACATAGCCTACTGAAAGTCCTCTACCCTGGAAGGTGAGCATGTGGTTTGAGGGGGAGGGGGAGTAGAAAGAAAAGTACCCTTTTCAGGAGTTTTGATTATATCTCTAGAACGGTGAGCTTTAGAAACAAATGTTTGAAATAAAAAATAGAGCTGAATATATTTATTTGAAAAATAATTATACGAATATTTTTAACGGTTTTCGAGATATACGCTATCGAGAACCGATTTATCACCACCTCAATTTTTGTTATACATTTGCTTAAAAGCGCCCCACTCATAATCGTTTTACACAAAAATGTCTATACCAAAGCTGTAGAACGTCAGATCGCCTACAATTTTATTACGTAACTCTTCCTCATTTATTCCTAACCAATCAAAAGTTATAGGGGTTGTAGGGGTACACTCAATTTATCCATCAATGAGTATGTTGTTACAACTATAATGTAATTTTATAATTACGAGATGTGCGATGATTTTTGATTATGAGTTAGTGTAAGAAGTAGCAAGAAGGTAAAATTTGAATATCCTCACTCTTGTGGTGAGAGAGGTGATAGGTAATTTGTTTGTTTTTCAATCATATCTCGAAAAGATGATCACTAGGAAAATATGTCTTGGATGGAAATGGGAGATATTTAAATTCACTTTGAGATAAATCTTCGACATATATGTAAAGCGGTTTCCGAGATATACGCTATTGAAGATAGATAATTCCTGAAGAAATCCTTTTCACCTCTCCTTTTTTGTCAATTATTTATCTCTAGTGACTTGAAATATGAAATATGTAAAATGCCAATAAAGAGAATTGCAGAGAATTGCATTGAGAGAATGAACATTGAATTGCTTCAATATCATGCATTTGCTACTTCATTTTTAACCAGTGGCCAACTAGTAGAGGGTCAGTTGTGGGGGGGGGGGGTTGGAAGATGTCTAATGATGTTTTGTTGTGTGGGCGTAAGCTTTAGGTACTGTGTAGTAAGTAGGATGAGAAGAAGGGGTTCTTCAACAGCACAACAGTTAACGCTAAATTTTCCATTCTAAAGGGTGGTACAGGGGTAGTACCCTAGACAAGTTTTGTAAAATAATCCCTCTAAAACCACATTTTAAACAATTCTAGAATTCATCCATTTTAAGATTACTTCAACCCACATTGTACGTCAAAGAGATTTTCATCTAGTTTTTGCATCATTGTCAACGAGAGATCCGGACTTCCATGCTAAACATTTATTTTTCAAATAACCAAACTGCAAAGTACTTCTACTTAATACTATTTTCACTCTGCTATGTTTTGATTCCCCACTTCCATTGAGGTACCATATAGTAGCGTACTTAAAATGTCTTTTAAAAGGAGAAGGTGGGGTTTTCTAACAGTAATTCATGACTATTTATATAGTTTTTTAATTCAAAAAGGGGGTCCGGGGTTCTCTTCCAGAATTTCTTTGAAAATAATCCTTTTAAAACCACGCGATTCAAGACATCTTTTTGAATCTTTTGTCAAAAATTATTGTCTTTTAGTTCTTGTTGAGAATTAAAAAAAAATTGTCACCAAGTCTCATGAGGGTGAACTACCCCCTGATCCCCCCATATATTTTCGCTACTGTTTCCAACCAATTAGAAGTTTTACAATTTTGTAGAAAAGTTGGGCAACGCAAGATCTTGTATCCACCGGCGCACATTCCAAACTGTATAGACTTCTTGAAAATTGATAACGAACACAAAAATGACACGAAAATAAGTCTTCATCTGCAATTCACAAGCCTTTATTAAAAGCGACTGATGATACACCTCTTATTATTCTTTATACAACACATTCTACTTCTATCACTTTCGCTTGAAATGAATCAATGAATAGATTGACTGGACTATAATGCAAAATAGAAAGACTACAGATAATATTGTTATTTTAATGTCGTTCAGCGCTGAGGCTTAGCTTTGCTGCGTCGATGTTTGTTAATCCAGTTTTTTTAAATTAAATATAATGAGCCTGAACCCCTTTCAAAGTACTCAGTGAAAAATAACTAGTGCAATCCAAAGAATCTCTGTTCAACTCCGCAGTGCTCTCATTCGGGAATAATTAAGGCAAAAATCAACTTCCCAACTTGGGTCTCATTTCCTATGAAAGATGGGCGTAGTCGATGATGAATGTTGACTAAGGTCAAAGTTGAGCTGGAAAGAGTAGAGGTTGAAATATCAAGGGAAATGGTTGTGAGTACTCAGGTGGAACCGTACAGAGCGGCAATAATCCTTTGAGCTTCGCCATTAAAAATATATGGCTTCTTACTGAAGGAGTCTCCAGAGGATTGCAATAAGATTCATAGAGTGAATTGCACTGGAGTGAAGGATTTCTGTAGCGAGTCAATAGATCAGTATAAGCTTAGATATGTTACATCAGCAACATGATTGCTACTTTACTTAATTCTAAGTGAATTGAATTCTAACTTTTGATAGAGATTTAGATAGAAGGTTAGAATAACAAAGTAAAAGATGTGAGAGTGAAACGTGAAAAAACTGTGTGAAAAATATCATGGTGTACTATGCAAAAATGAGATGTATGATCTACAGTAAGTGATACTAGTGACATTTTTAATATCTGCTGACCTCTTTTTCAAGTTCAATCAGTTGTTTTCCGTTGAGGTGTAGCCTATCGAATGATTAATGAAAACACATTAGTGTTGATAATTGGACGCATGTATTGTTACGTCTCTATTTTGAAATATGACTGGTGATACGAAGCTTATAAATCCTTCAATCAAATTGTGCAATCACTCATCGAGCTCGCGTGCTTTCCGTTAAGCCTCAATAGTTGAGCATGAGCTCTGATCCATTTTAAGCTCACATAATGATCAACTCTGTACAGTACAGTTGGATAACTTTACTCGACGGACCTTTTATCATGCAACTCAATATTTTGAATTTTTATACTTAGTAAGTATACTTATACTTTTTTATGCAACTCAATTATGAAATTTCCCAATAATAAACTCGATATTTCCTAAATCATGCATTATTCCTGTTCTTCTCAATCTGATTGAATCCTGATCTTGATGTGATGTTTTCTAAACAATATACTTAGATATTGTGAATAATTGTGATTTAGAAAACTGCAAAAATATCACAGCAATCCAATCAGATTGAGAATAACAGGAATAATGCGTGATTTAGGAAATATCGGGTTTATTATTGAAAAAATTCATAATTGATTTTCATAATAAAAAATATAAGTATACTCAATATAACCTCACAAATATTGGCTTTTCAATTACAAAGTAAGATAAATGGCCAAGATAAAAAAGTAATGTAGCATTCTCTATTGCAGTTCCAAATGGAATAAGATTACATGAAATGCAATTATCCAAATGCTCCATTTAGTCGAATCACTGAAACGTGACTCGATGTAATGTGAGGGGATTCGAGAACATGCCACACTGGAGCTACCCTAGTTATGCTCCTTCCAATCAACAGTTTGAGAAAACCGCTAAAATGGAAATGTGGGGAAAAATGAAAGTTGTGACAAGAGCGTAACTTGAACTTTACAATCAATAAAGATTCCAACATGGAAATAAATCTTAAGAAAGCCCTGCTCCTTTTGCTCCTTTCTAATATGATGCTGGATAAGAAAAATAACGTTAGAACAGAGGATGTGTGAGAGGATTGAGGAGATCGATCAGTAGAATCACATAATAGGAGGAAATAACACTATTGATCATATAGAGCTTCAAAAGCTTCAGTGGGAAAATATTGCTTAGTTTCTGATAAAGAAATAGCCTGCATGCTTCTAAATGCTCACGAAATCACTAAAATGTTGTTCTGGTCGCCTACTGATGGAATGTCAATTATGAAAGGTTGGAAAATTTCAATAATGTGATGGTGATGAGGCAAATGCTGATTGTCGTCGTCGTCTTCTTTTAAGACCCTGTTCCGACTTTAAACATTTTCCTACCTTTTTCTTGGCCTGCCGATACTTCGTTATATTTCGGCTTGTAAGAGATGACAGCTCTGGGAATTCTACCGATCTCCATTCTCTCAAGATGTTCTCTCCAGTGTTGACGATTTTTTTCAACTCTCTGAAGTATGGAGAATATATTGAGCTCTCTTCGTATTTCTACATTAGAAAGTCTGTCCTCCCTGGAGCACCCCTTCACTGATCTAAGAATCTCATCTCTGCTGCTTGTAACCGGCTCCATTCCTTCGTTTTTGGTACCCAGGTTTCTGAGCTATACAAGAGTATAGGGACAGTCATAACTTAATAAAATATGAGCTTTGTTTCTTTTCGAGTTTTATTTCTTGAAGTTCCATTGATGGTTCCACATATAGCCTGGAATTTATTTATCTTCGTATTCAAGTCTTGATCTTCTTCGTATGTGATATCGCATCCCAAATACTTGAAATGAGATACCTGCTCCAGGATTCTATCATTAAAAACTATTTTTGACCTTACTGGAGACTTTCCCAGAAAAGCCACCACTTTTGTTTTGTTGAAGGAGATTTTCATATTGTTTTCGGCACTAAAGAGATTGAGTTCATGTAATGCTCTTTGCAAATCGTCTTCATTGTCTTGCAATATTACTTGATCATCTGCAAACCGTAATGAACTGACAGCAATATCATGTGTTAATTGTATACCTGGCCGTATTCTCTGCTTCCACTTTCTACATAGATCATCAGCGTGTAAACGTTGAATAACGTTGGTGAGAGCAATTGCTGATAATAAGTCCAAATCATACACATCAACAAGCGAGAAAGTGCTATTTATTTACTGCGTAATAATTGAGTCTTCAACACGATCCCTCTGATACTTTTGTTCAATGAAAAGTTGCTCGACCAATATAATATCATTGAGCTTTATAACGTTTTCAACTGTTCTCGTCTTTACAGAGTCTCGATGAGTTGAAAGAGATTGTGGTATAGAATATAGAAAGCTTTTATCTATCCGGTTTTCGCTCTTTATTATTCTCAGTACGCTTCCAAAACGATCTCATATATAATAAGTTGATATATAGCCTAACATAATAATAATTATTATGAAGAGCATGAACAGCATACAAGCAGTAAGTGAGGTAAATTGTTTTTATACTATCTGGGTATATCCCGTTCGCTTTTCAGTTTTCTTGATATTCCCTTCCGGGATCAGAAGTTTTGGGCATTTTTACACAAGTGCCACAATTGCTATGGATTTGGCAAGCTATATTAATTTGGCATGTAACGCTTGAAACAGCTCCATCTCTTTCCTTCGTCAAATGAAGTTGCGAGTTCTTGCTTTCTGTTCATTGCCAAAGTTCAGGGTCACATTCGATTTTCATGAGAAGAATAATACTGTCATTTAATTCCTGAGAAGGATAGATAGATCAATAACAAAATTTTATTGTGTTAAGAGTTTTAAGTTGTTTTCCAACAATGCCAATAGGCGAAAGATTAAATCTCATGGTCCTTTTAAAAATTGTTTTATCCAGAAAATTAGAAAAATGTTTGCAAGCCAATGGATTAATATCAATTGATATAATCTACAGAGGAAACTATTTGTAGCTAACTTGTTTCATTGGAATTTGAGTTGATTTAAAAAAAAGGAAAAGCATTTGGAACTGTATAATATCCATGCTCAAACTGTTTGGTTGATATTTGTCCATCAAACTTGAGGTGAATTTATTAAGAGTTTTCATCTCAGCTACAAAAAAAGGCTACAACAATTTCATTTCCTCTGCTTTCACTTTGAATGAGAAAGTAGCCTATAGGTGTGCTAGATTCACATTCACCAATGCTGCCAAACTCTGTGTCACAAACACCATTATTTTGTTTTAATATATTTGGAAAACTTTTATAACAATCTGTTTGCGTTGTGAGGAAAGTAATCGCAAACTACCTCACTCCTTGTTTGCGTAGTCGAAAACATACAGTAGAGGTCTTAAGAGTCGCCCTCAGCCAGAATCGGCTGAAGGGACTGTGTAATTAAACAGGCTAGAATAAAACGTTGTAGCTGTCCATAAATAAACATTGGTATTCTCCACGCCCATAGCCTAAGTATTGTTTTCAAATCCACAATCTGGATAGAAGATAGATGAATGTAGCACAGCTTTGCAGATGTCAGTATCTGTTGAAATAAATAATAATGAATTTAATCAGTTATGCAAAACATACAAGAAGGAATGCATATAATGTAGATCGAGTTTCACAAGATATTTTTCTAGGATTCTCTGACGTTGGCAAAGACCATAATATGTGTCCGATGGCTGAAAACAATCTATCATTAAGTAGTTTCAAGTCTAGTATTCAATCACTCAAATTTTTATGCAGGTTAAAGAGTTCAGATCAAGAAATCTATCATCTCTAAGCTTGCTTTGCTATACCAATAAATATAATAAAGCTTTTAGAATTGTGGAAGATGGTGCGATATTCGATTGATTCCCTATATTGTTTCATTGTTTGGTTTTACTACACTTATCAACCGAATAGTGCAATATCGATCAATCGTGCTCGATGGGTGCATACTTATATTCAGTAACAAAAGAAAATAAGCCAATAACTCCTGGAATCTTCGTTGATGAAGTCCATTCGTCATAATTATCATGCGCACTTATTAGAAAAGTATTCTTGGAACTGACCAACCGCATTCAAGGGCCTCACTAACAATAACACAAACTCGGTTGGACTGATCGTGTTGTATTACATACAGCCTTCAAAAATATCGCGGAAAAGGGTTTAATGATCGATGTAGACTAGAGGCTTGTAGTCAATTTCCAATCTAGGGTCAGATTTATAGCCGCTATTCCACGTTATTTATTATTCCTTTGCTAGCCATTCTTGACTGAATTATGGGATATTGATCTTAAAATATGGAAAGCTTCAATTCCAATTCCACCAATGGTGTGCTTTCAGTCCTTTCCATTCAGATCTGTTGGCTGTTGGTAAAAAATCACGTCATACCTTGAATTAAAAAATTCCCATGAATAACCTAATAAATTCAAATGGCCGTTCACATAATTATGTTCCGCGTATAAGGTTGGGTTCTATGCATAAGGTGACTAGATTTTTATTTTTTGGGTGGGTGGGGGGGGGGGGGGTTGTTTGAAAATTGATCAGAAGATAGAGGGAAAACAGTTATTTCTTCTCCATACAAAGATATTTTTGTAGTCATTCTCACACATTATTATCAATTACATATACTCTACAACTGCAAACACCACTGATTGAAATTAAATATTTCCATGATACAGATTGATTTACGGGTGGTTCTCTATTAGATGGTCTTTGGCCTCAACCACAGGGAAAACTCCAACATTGTTGAAAAGTGCCCCCCATTTTTTTAGAGGGGGTTGAATTTACACTTGATTTTGGGGGTGTTTTATTTCGATTTTGTAATTTTATATGAAAGTTAACGCAATTTCAAAGGGGGCTTGACCCTAGAAAAAATGGGGGGCGTTTTGGAGGGAGGTCAAAAAAGTGAAAATTTTGAATATCGAGATATTTAAAAAAAAATTAATTTGTAGTGCTTGTTAAGCTGTACACAATGGTATGTGGGAAATGTTTTTTAGTCAAGCCGTTTAGGGTAAGAGGGTTGGGGGAAAAAATCTTTTTCAAAAGTTATTTTGAAGAAAAATTTTGGTTTTTATAGTTGATAATGGGAGGTAACTATATTTTGTGAAGGATGAAATTGAATGGTGCTCCAAATCTTAATTCAGGGGGTTGCCAGGAGGGAAAGAATAAGGAGGGTAAATCTAAATATCGAGATATTCAAAAAATTCTTCTTCCCTCTTGGAGTAGGGGGCGAACAACGCCATTTCACTGATTTTAGGGGGGCAAATGGAGGAAATAGGATTTTTAACCTTTTTGTTGATTGATATTATTGTCATTTTATTATTGGAGGTTGATAGTGGAAGTGGTTTCATGCTAAAAATTCATGATAACGGTTTTGTTATTACAAGAGGTAGTTTTTAAGGGGGTTGAAAAAATTTGAAATTTCCAAATATTAGTTTCTTGTAAATTTCAGTGATGGGGATTGATAAAGCAATAAGAACTACGTGAAAAGTGTTCATGAATATTTTACGAAAACATAATCACCTTTAGAGTAAATAATGCAATTTTTAAAATTTTCGACATTTTTGTTTATGAAAAATTTTAACTTGTTCTGATTGGAGGCTGATATCAAAACCAGGCATAAAAAATTCCTAGTTTCAAGATAGGGGTGAATTTAGGGATGTTAAAAGATTAGATCTTTTAGAATGTAGACTCTGAGGATTCCATCCACAAGAATTGATTAAGAAAGAATAAGAAAGTAATTTAAAAGTGTTGTTGATAATTTTCTGATAAAATCAATCCCTTCAGAGTGAGAGGTGTCCAAAGTGAGACATCTTGAAATTATGCAATTTCGAAAAATTTCAACGTTTTGTTTATGAGAAATTTGATTTTTTCTGAATGGATGTTAATATTTAACCCATGGCTGAAAGAGAAAAGATAATAAATTCCAAGTTTCTTGATAGGGGTAGTTTTTGGAGGATGTTTAAAAATTAGATCTTTTCAAAGGTTGATTTTTTGAGAATTTTATCCATGAGAATTGATTAAGAATAAAAATATAACTGGAAAATGTCCTTAGAGGTTTTTCGAAAAATCCATCCCCTTCTAAGTAAAGAGTGCCTGAAGTGCAAAATCATTAAAAAAGTGTAATTTTGAAAATGTTACACTCTCTTGTCAATGGAAAATTTAGACTTTCAATAATTGCCAGCTGATATTAAGAGCAGATTTGGCCTCGAAAAGCTTGACCCTTCTAAGTGGCCTTTTTTTTTAAATAAAACCACCCCTTTCAAAACTGGAGATATGCAGAAATTCTAACAAATGTGTTTGAAAATTGCACAAAGAAATCTGCAGAGGAGTTCAGCGTTTCATTACCGGCATGTATATTAGAGACCCTGTGGCGGGGTGCAGGGGATGCAACCCCTTGCCGAATCCGGAGCGCGAGTCTTATAATTAAAACGAGATCGGAGTTTTCAATGCCATCGATGTTCACCATCCGAAGACGACCGAAGAATAAAAGTCCACTCATAATAACGAGGGATTTTGGAGCTAAGGTTCGACGTAATTAGCACTTAAGTTTAGTTTTTAGTTCATTTAGAGCAATAATAATTATCAATAAATGAAAAAACCCTATTCATGGAGTAGAATATTAGTAACTAATATTGCCAAAACGTGACAAATGAGTGTCCCGACAAGGATAGTGGGGACAGCGGGACATACCACTCAAAAACGGGTCTAGTCACCTTATCTGTGTACCATCTTGCTTATTGCTTACCACCTTGACGGTTTTCTGAACTGATAGTTTTCCATTTTCCAATGATAGTATTTTTTGGTAATGGTAAGAAAGACTTATTAGTTAGTTTGAAGTAACTAACAATTTAACTAACTGACAAAAATATATTGCATTTAATAGCACTTTGAGGAATACGAAATTAATGATACGAAATTAAAGTTGCATCTCAATATTCCTGCTTGGTCACTTTTTGTTTGTAAATCATCCCAATTGATGTCCAAACCTCCGCAATGCTATGACTAATCGTATCCAAGTACCCAGATTATTACTTATCACTATCATAAGGTTTACATGGAATTTAAAAAATTAATATGCAAATGCTTCTCCTCTTGTCTTGAAACTGCGCAACGTTTCATTCATATTATCATCTTACACAAGGAGATAAGCGAAATTGATAAAACTTTGTACGAGTGGAAAAACTATGAAAATCATATAGGCTATACTATTCTGATTACGAATCACATTTAAAATATCGTATTTGACATCGAACGTATTTTTTTCGTGGCCTTGAACTTGAATAGGCAACGTGGAACCTTATTATTTATATTACAATCTCCTCCAAAAGGATATTGGATGAGATCTGAAGGAAAGCCCTATTGATCCATCTGATGGAAGTTCTGTAATATTTTGGAAGGATTTATTTATAAATGAGTCAGAATACGGCCTTTGGAGAGAGGCTGAACTCCAGTCATAAAAGTGAGCTATTGTGCATTTCATAGGAAGAAGTTTTTTGTTTGCCAAGAATAAGGCTCTGTTACGAGAATCCCCAGTTGATTGGAAGAAGTAAATTGCTGAAAAAGTATCGAAAGGAATATCTAATACCAAGAACAACATGCTTGTTCACTCGAACGAATCCTAGAGGCTACATAAATGTCGAAAGGTATCTTCCATTCATGAGAAAAAATAACACTCTTCTATCATCTCCAATTTTCAAATGAAATTCATTGGACGTTTATTAAAAACGTAGTTGAAGATACGGAGAAGAAAATAGCGCATTAAAGAGATAAGCTAAGGCTCAAGGATAATAATTACTCAATTATTGAAGAGTATTCATCTTATAACATGGATGAATGTGATTGAACAGGAACATCACTTTCTTAACTACTGCTTTGAAAACGGAGATTTACCCCTATCTGGTTTGGGAAGGACGCAGCGTCTCATTAATATTCTCATCTTACACAAATAGATAAACAAAATTGATAAAACTTCGTACGGGTAGAGAAAGCATCTCGAAAAGTGATGGCAGAATTGCAAAACAAGTATTACAAGAAAGATACTCACCATGAATGAATCATGCAAGGAAATTAGGATATTGCCCTCTGTCAGCTTACAAGCCCTTCAATTGGTGCACACATCGAGCCAAAAAATCACCAGATGGAAATGAGAGTTGTGGAATTCTGATGATAAGATAATGCATATCCCATGCTTGAATAAAGTAGATAAAAATAGATTTTTATACATTGTAATGTGATATAGATTTGATTAGATTACTTTATTCTTGATCAATTTACATATTTTTCAAATGTGTGCTTACATACAATATTCTTAACATAACATAGAAAGTAGACCTGGTTGATACTATTTACATTGAGATAGGGTTAGCCCTACCAATAAAATATGGAATAAGATTCTAAATGATGCATTCACATGAAACTGTCCCCACCAATAAACGTCAAAGCCTTCTATTATTATTATTATTATTATTATATATTATTATTATTATTGGCAATTAGATTAGATTTGGCAGTAAGGCATTGATTAGATTAAGATATTTATTTAAACACCTAGGCTACATTGCGTGGAAATAGAACAGCTATATGGCCACTGTCAGAGAATTGATGGTTTCCAATGTTTGTTTATTTGCAAATAAACTAGTCTATATTTTAACATGAGTTGTTTATACTTTCAGGTGTTCACGGGAGCAGCGACCTGCTTCTACGCCTTTATCGGCTTCGACATAATCGCAACCACAGGCGAAGAAGCAAACAATCCGAAGAAATCGATTCCACTAGCCATAGTCACTAGCCTTATTATCATTCTAATCGCCTATGTCACCTCTTCCATGATGCTGACTCTCATAGGTAACCGACATTTTGATTTTTATGGAAATGTTGATGTTTGATACTAATTGAATGATAGATTTTTCCGTGTTGGATGTTCTCTGACTATCTCAGCATGACAGGTGTTGCTCACTTTGAAATCACTTGCACTTAATTTCGAAAGCATGATGCTTGAAACAAGTATTTTTTCATATAATTTTTCAGCAGAAATAGATTGCCCCATAATTTTTCTGAAGAATCTAACGGAAGGATTTTTAATATTCACTCAACACTTAGTATGTGGCATACTCCCAAGCAAAGGGTTTTCAACAAGAATTTATATAATTTCAGGACCTTTACTACGGGAATTGAACTAAACTTCTGCCTTTATTTCCCAGGAGGGCGAAGTAAGGGCGCAGGTTTAAGTTGATTAAGTTCTTGGCTTATTTAATGAGTTCAGACTAATTTTCTTGTGTGAGGGATTAGACCTAAGGGCCACTATTTTAATGTCGAACGTCTTTACGAAGTTACGTGAATTCAACTTGGCATAGTAATCTGATTTATGCCGCGAGATTTGAACTGTTGACCATAAATTTTGCAATGAAAAATCTTTTATAATAATAATAATTATTATTATTTATATTACTGTTACCCCTGATCGGGATTTAACTCACGCACTTTCTGTTATTCAGCCCCCTTTTTCGATGCATTGGTTTCTTTCAGTCTCGTGGTCTTCAAGTTAGTAATTTTGGAGCTGGTGGTGGTGGTTTTAAATCGCCAGGTCTATCACAAAATATACTTTTTCACTATAAAAACGTGCGGTCAAAAACATTCAACATAAGAAGAGGGACAAACAATTATCATAAATTAGGAACTAGATTAGGTAATTAGAGGAAAAAGAACACACACACACACCACCCCTTCCTACTGAATATTGAAACCTCCAAATCATGCCGCGACCAAGGGAGAAAATCATGAAAAATGCATTTTGAATTTATAAAGATGGCGAGTATCTAACACACTAAAACTATCACAAGAAGTTAGGGTAGGCTACTATCGTATTAAAACTCATGCAATCTCTTGCTGGACTTTCATAAGATTCATGACAAAGAGAAAAAAATGGAAGTTAAAAGTTAAACAAGTCTTGTAATATCTTAAAATGAATTTTAAAATTCTGTTGCAACGTCTCTCTGAAACTTAAAATATAAACTTCAAAGTTTTCCTTTATCCTTTATACATCGACACCAGCGATTACGAGAGTATTTTGAACTTTTTCACTCCTTTTTTTTATCTTGCTTGTTTTGCGCTTGAAAAGAATTTTAGGGCTGTAGTACAAGTTGAGTAGGATAATCCCATAATCGTGAATAAGTTATTATCGTTCATTTTTGTACCATCTACCACAACTGGTGTTTTGCCACCATTATTAATTTATTGATTCCAATAAATTGAATGAGGAAAGTCGAAATCGTGATAAATCACAGAACTGAGTTGAAAGTGGCTCCGAGGGCCAGTAGATCAATGATGAGAACAGAAACAAGAAAAATAAAATAATTGTGGAATATGAAATAAAACTACTTAGTTGGATTGATAATTAGATTCCGTATATTACAAATATTCAGACATTACTCACAGTATTGAATTTGTGCGCAGAGGTTGACAAGAAATTAATATTAAATATTATGTTCAAAGGCTAATAAACATTACTCCTAGATTATCATAGTTTCGTGAAAATTTGGGAATTTAATGTCTGGTTGCGTTTTAGGAGCAGTCTTGTTACCTCAGACTGTGGTGATTTACATGATCGGAAAGTCCTTCCAAAGGTGGTTTAGTATTTAATTTATGTCTTTTTCAGTTGTAGATGAATAATTGATCTCATGGTACCAAATGAACAAAGTCTATCAAGTGACACATCCTTCAATATGAATTGACAAACAAACATACAGATAGACAGACACCCCAAAATGGAGTCACGGAAATCTAATACAAATCCAATATATCAACTTTACATCATTGTGTGAATATGTATAACAAAAATTCATTGAAGTGAGAAAAAAGCAAATCATCCTCATGATGAGAACCATAAAGGTTATAGAAAGTCTAGTCAAGAAACTTGTATATATTTATACTCTATACTGTCTGTAAAAGCTGGAAATGCACTCGTTCAATTCTTATAATAAATTTGATAAGGCTCTGGAATAAGAAAATTTAATTATTGAGTTGAGATATTTAAGTAATTTATGTACAGAAAGATCCTTCACTATAGTTTTCAACCTGAAAAATCCAGAAAATGAATAACACTTAATGAAAAGCTGGTTTGCACTCAAATATTGTTAATAAATCTTCTCTTCCATTCTTTCTAATCAGAAACACTTGTTCCAGCCAGTATCATTCATGAAAAAAATATAATCGTCATAATTTTAATTTCCTACACAGATGGAACTAATCTTGTAGATGTATAGATTAAAGAGCATTGGAGAATGGCGATCTCTGACGACTGGCCTGAAGGTAGTGCAATTAATTGACCTCTATTATTATTAGTACCCTATAAGCTATTATTTGTTCTCTTATTATTAACAATAATTCCATTGATAGTATTATCGGTATTGGTACTATTATTATTAGTAGTAGTAGTACCACTATTCTTGGCACACGCCTGACTTTTATGTATCATCGTGATTTATTAACGGGCCTATAGTTAGGCTGATGCAGCCGGTGCACTGTACCGCGGCCACCGACCAAGGTTTCCCCCCCCCCTAAAGAGCTTAAATTTGTAAAACAAGTAAAACTAAAAGAGGAGCCCCGGGCCCCCCAGACACCATCTTACGGGTATGTCAAGCTCAGCACTTTGACAGTATACCCGGAAATCATGTGCTGGGGCACAATTTTACAAGAATTGTTATTTTCGCCACAGACAGCCTACAAACTAATGTTGAAGCGTCACTAGGCAGAGGGCCAGTGGTCTCAAAAGCTTCAGCACTCGTTTTAGAGCAAAACGTACCAAACAACAATAATTAGTGGTTAATTGAACAACATAAATGGAATCTAATTTTCAATCACTACAATTCGGTACATCAAAGGTCCAGGAATTTGAAAGAAAAATTTGGTTTTAGACCTAGTTAAGGAGAAAGTTCATGATATATTGTTTGAATTTCTGATACTAAATTACATTCAAGAAATAAGTTCCGTTATTAAAACATTAGATTAGGCGCACGGACCTCCAATAAAATTTAAATTAATAAAAAATTGTTATCCCAGAATAGCATATCTCCAATCAATAAAATTTAACTGCTAAGAATGATGAAGCACGGTAGAGGCAAACGAGATCAAACTACTGATTAAAATCGAGGTACTTAGCTTGTAAAAATCCTCCTACTCTGTCGGGCAAGGAATGGTGGACGTCCTTTTAGCGACCAGGACGCCGCCGCATTGATAGAAATAGCTAAAATTTGTTCAACAACGATGTTGATGGAGGTTGAAAGCCTCCTGGGCCGCTGATGTTGGTGACCAACAGGCTCTGATGTGTCAGATAGCGGATCGCGTAGGGCTCGTTCGAAACTGCATCACCGCTTCCAAGTTATGCTGCACCTCCCCAAATTATACCAAAACATTGACCTTGAACAATTACTCAAAACTTTGTAATACTAAGCTCACATAAAAATTTTAAGACACACTAAATTTATAAATGTTAAAACATTTTGACAACATTTTTAAAGATTAAGATTTAAACAAGATCTACAATAATTGAAAATTCGTTCGTAATCTGCTCACACTAATTCCTTCACTTTGAAATAATTTAGATTCTTTTCATTCAAAATCTAATATTCTCCAGTCGTTAAAATTATCAAGTAAACATCAAGAGTTCTTACTGTGAGCGAGTTTCTAGTTCTATATATATTATTGAATTATCAATCTATATATAAATTATCAAGCAAAGGCTTGATAAAAATTTAAGTTTTCAATTCAAATGTTACCTTTGCACATTTTATTTAGCAATTGATAAAATAACAATTTAGATTATTATTGATATTAACAACAATACTTACCCATAATAGGGTTCAGAAGATACACAATTACGTGACACTAATACTGAATTTATTATGACTTTTCCGTTAAACTTTACTTCATGACTTAACAAAAGACTCATAAGAAGCATATTCAAACCTGAACTTTCTGTCTGAATAACCAATCGTAGGTTATTAAAAATATCCTATGAAACAGGAAATGGTTATTGAAAAAAATAGAATATCTAAAATATCTTCTTCAATTATGACACAGTGCAAAGGAAAAATTATGAATAGAAATGGATGAAGGACGCAATGAAACAGAAAAAAACGAGGAAGGGCTACAAATCTGCTTGTATCGAGATATGATCATGCTTGACTGAAAAACGATTGAAGATTGATGAGTCTTGAAGGTGAAAACTCCATCTGCTGTTAAATCTCAGTTGAGATTGTAACGAAGTCTCCTCAACCTCAGAATTCTGAACAGTATGGGATGGGCCTAGCCGAAGAGCACTTAATTTGTCAATAACCCTCAAGCTTGAGCTGAGCTCATGAACCGGCTACAGCTATCCATTCATTACAGTATCCTACTCATATCAACAAGGAGAGGCGAGCTCAATGACTCATTTCTCAACCATTGATCGATTATCCTATCCATAAATACCATCTATTCTGGAAGTCAGTTCCATCTTAATACAAGAGAGATTCAATTTTGAAGTCGCCGACTTGACTATACAAGTACAGCCAATTGAATCTTCAAATAATTAAGTTTTGATGTTACTATATTGATTAATGATTTATTTTTGGTACAGAAGCTACATGATTGGCATAGTCAGTTCTTAGCTTAACTCTCCTTGTAGATCCAATAACTTATGTTTCCTTACAATATAATAATATGCACTATTCGCAATGGGCATCAGATTACAATCCAATTGTAATATGATGTGATTTTTTTAGATTATTGAATATCTGAATAAAACTTAGAAATATCACTAAATGATAAAACATTCTTAATCAATCATAATCATCATCAAGTCGATTTCAATGTATCAGTAACAGCCATTGTGATTTCCATAATTCACATAGTCATCAGTCATTATCATCTTGGTTCTTCGAATGGTCCCATATATTTCTCAACAAATCAATAGTTAGTTGTTTGTTTTGATAAACAAACACACAATATCTTCTACACAAGGGATTTTTCAAGTTTCAACTGAACTTTTGCCTTTTCATGGCATAAATTTTCGAGAAATGTTTGAAGAAGAGGCTCTATGAAACGGCTATTTAAGCAGATTTACAAGCAGAGTCACTTATCACAAAGTTAAAATTGATTTTGATGTATAATTATTTTCATCTAGTGTTCATGTCTGGACCTCCACACCCCACCCTTGGCTACGTCCGCGGTAATGGCTTAAGAGAAGATTGCAGGTCGCTTAAGATGTAATGCTGCAAGTTGAGAACTTTCTTGCATGAGCAATATTTGCCAGCCATTCACTACCTAGCATCAGAGTAGTCATTTTAGAGTTGAACAGACACCACCCACGCCCACTAGTTTTCTGCCTGTTTACCAATTAAACAAATCATACGCAGACCAAAGTCTTCCAATGTACCAGACAGAGCGATGATCAAATTGCTCTAGAATCACCCGGACCGTAATTAACATTAATTAATTTCAATTGCTAATTAGTATTTAATTATGTCACGTATGCAGTCAGACGGATTTCAGTAAGTTGGGTGAATACTGTGAATGAACCATGGTGAAATCTATTGGAATAGGCATCTAAATTGCAAGTGGAGAGCGAAACTCCACAGTCGCAGTCACTCCTCTCTTAATTACTTCGATGGTTAGCCTGAAACTACCTTTCAATTGATAATATAAGCTACATCTAATTAATTCAGTCGTTCATATGACTATGTTGGAGGTGTTACTTCTGTTCAGAAACTGGGATAAATTATAATATTGAATTGAATACTTTGAGCTGATCAGATGGCAAGTTTTTTGGCATGGAATATACCATACGTTTATTAAACCTTTTAAATTTTAATAACTATCTACAGTGAATAGAGTTTCCATCTAAGAATCATAACCAAGTAACAATCAAGGTGTGTGGCGGTTAAAGCATCTGTATCATCTTAGAGCACCCCATCACACATGCAATACACGCATCACCATCCGCAACCTGCAATCATAATAAGAAAGACCTCTTTCAACATCTAAAACTTTTATGCAATAAATCTGCCAGATGCCCTTCTTTAGGCAAATGAACTGTTATATCAATCATTATTGTTTTGCTACTTCCAAATGAATATTAGAGTCATGTTAGAGGAAAATGGAACATTTTTGCAGATTGTAATGTATCAGATTACGTCTTTCCTTGTACAATGTTTCAAATGGAAGACTATATCCAAACCAAACATACATATGAAATTCGATTGCGTGAAAAGGGAGCCACAAAAGCACCGCACTGAATCCAATATGCAATGCATACTGTAGCTGTTGCCAACTCTTTGAACTCTGTCTCACTCTATAGAAAAATAATGCCAAACGAACTTTCTGATAACCATTCCACCTCTACCATTTCCTACATCACACGAATTCAACACAAACTGAACAGGAACATGATTGTTGTGACAACTTTCTGCTGTGGGTGGACTATTTCCGAATGGAAAATGGGATTCGAACAGAATTACTATACGTCACTACTGGTCAAAGAGGATTGAAAACAAGTTATCCTACAAATCTCATCAGATTTAATGAAAAAAATAATGATTTTCCGTTCATATTACTCAATAACTATTATTGAACTTTGCTGAATGTTTGATTTGAAAATACTGTTTAGTACATAATCGATTAAGACTACAAAAAAATGAAAGGTAATATTCTAAAGCAATAATAGGCACCCCTCCCCCCCCCCCCCCCACCAACAAAGTTCAAGTCTGGACATAACTAGGGAAATAGTAGAAAATAGGGAGGAGCGGTAAAACGGTGATCTTGCTAAAATTTCAGCAAAAATTACAGTATGTTATGCTCTGAAACTTTCCTGCTGGGTCACCTTTGCAATTATAATTATTCTGTTTGCAGATATCTGTCGACATCACAGTAAAATAAAAATGAAACATCACCTCTTGCATTATTTTCCCTTACGATCTTATAGGATATATCGTTGAATCATATTACTGTTGGATATGCCTCAGGTGGTTTTTATAAACCTTACACAGAGGTGCTCACTTTAGCATAACTCCTAAACTATGGAACAGTATACTCCTCATTTTTTCTTGTTATATTAATTTATTGATCAGTCATTCTATAGTTGGTCTGTATCAGTTGGTCCACAACATTTCTAAGAAAAAATTCCGGTTGACAGCGGGTTCTTCTGGAATAGAATTTATCAATATAAATATTAATAATGCAATATCTTGATCTGTTGCAGTGCCATATGAGAAAGTTGACCAGGAATCAGCACTAGTGGAGATGTTTGGTCAGGTGGGTGCCTATCGGTGCAAGTTCGTGGTAGCAATGGGTGCACTGGCTGGCCTGTCGGTGAGCATGTTTGGAAGCATGTTCCCCATGCCACGCATCGTCTATGCAATGGCCCAGGATGGCCTCATCTTCAAGACACTGGCTCAGGTGCTGCCTCTCACTGGCACACCGGTAGTCGCCACTTTCGGATCGGGAATCGCTGCCGCAATCGCAGCCCTTCTCATCAGCCTTGAAGTCCTTGTTGAGATGATGTCAATTGGTAATTGCCTTTAATCATTTTATTGTTCAATCGTTTATCTGATTTGATTTGTTGATCTCTTACATTCATCCTTCATTAGTCCAAATTAGATCTCATTTTGCATTTCAAAATGTGATCTGATACAGACAATATATTTATGTGAAATATGTATAGTAAATTGAATCAAATTGAATTTTACTAGGCCTCTATAGACAATGTAGACTTCAAATTCTTTTCTCTTTTTTTGAGTCGAGTCAAATGAGAATGGTTTTGAGAAGAAATCCATAGCATCATCCTATAGCACTATGTCCTACTATACACTCGGGCCTACTGATAAAGGTTTAATGAACTTCATATTAATTCCTTTGTTAATTATTGGCTGAAAGGAAGAGTGTGAGAAATTTCCTTGAGGATCAGTATTCATACTGACAGATTAATTAATTGATTGGAAACCTTATTTCTTGGTCGAAAGAGGAGAAAAAGTAGGCTATATTGGAATTCTGAGCACTACCATGAGTCAGTGAGTATTATTGATGAAACGCTTAGCAGAAAACATAAACATTGTCATAAAAAATTGTTTTCTACATAATTTTTAAGACTTGTTTTGATGTGGGAGGTCATTCTAGAGTTTTAACAGACTATACTCTGATAAAAATATGATATTATGATGTATGCGCAAGGCCAGAAAAAGAGACAGAGATAGATATTCTATTAGAATTCTCATTTTATAGTACCGGTACTTAGTCTGATTAAAACATTTTTGTATTAATTGTCTCCAGCTATTCAGAGCATGAACAGTTAGGTTAATGTATTAATCTTTTGTCAATGTGATGTGTGCAGTGGCGTAGCCAGGATTGAACTTCGGATTGCGGGGAAAATGGAATCCCCCCCCCCACCAGTTGATAGCGATAGGGGCGTCGGGGAGCCCTTCCCCGGATTTTTTTAAATATTTGTCATTTTCATGTTTTTTTGAGCATTTTAAAGTAATTTTTACTTTGATATTTGAATTAAAGCAATTGTTAATTTAAATAAAATATATTTCCGACCCAGAAGAGTCAGTGACAGACTCCACTCGAAAACACTTCATTGCCACATTAAACTGTACATGCCGCAGCATAGTAAGAATGCCATATAATAACATTGTATACTTTTTGCAATTCCCGTGACAAACTCTTCTGCTAAATAAAATTAAGGTTTATTTTTGTATTAACTGTTTTAATTTATTCTGTAAGTTATTAGTATTCTGAAAGATGACTACAACATTTCGGTGGGGAGGGGGGATGTGTCCCGATATCATCCCCCCTGGCTCTGTGACATGATAATTAATTATGATTCAAGATAAGAAATTAATTGAAGCATCACTTATCGAATTTTTTCTAACCGTATTGAATTTTAAAGAATGGGATTGTCAAGCATTAGCAATGTAAAAATATTAATGTACACCAGCTCGTTTGATGGACACCCTCAGTACCCTGTAAGCATATGACAGTTTATTACTTTATTCACAACAATTCTTCATACAGTATAATGGTACAATACAGTACAATTGTTATTTTCATTTGTAATTGTTGAATTGTTATTTAAAATTATTGTCTCTTGGTATATGAATTTCTTGTAATTTTTATAAATACAGTTCAGCTTTGGAGGTTTAAGTGGGAGATGCCCTAGGGCTATGCCCTAACTTCACCCTCCTAGGCAAAAAAATAAAGGCAGTCATTCTATTCTATTCTATTCTATTCTATTCTACAGCTCTTAACACCGTACTTTTTCCTGCAGGAACACTATTGGCCTATACACTCGTCTCAACTTGCGTTTTGATACTTCGATACCAGCCACACTCAACTAATTTGGTCGACCTTTTACCTGAGTCACTAAGAACGCCAGTCAAAGGTTCTCCCTCGAAAGAAAATCTATCCAATGGACAGGTAATTGACTGATTACTTTTCATCAGGTACCCAAACATTCAAACATATTATTATTATAGGCTAAGTATAATAATAACTATCTCGTTTGCAGACTTATCTCTGTCAAAACATAGCTTTTAATAGTTTCCTTTATCTATTTTTCAGGTAAGTTATGGAAATCAATTACATCCTGACCAGTTGCGTTCAGCGCTGGGAGGGGTGCCAGGATCACAGCCTCCTGCTCCTCCACAGCCTGCTCCGGGATTAAATACTACTCTAACACAGCAACAACAACAGCAACAAAGGATTATGGTCCGACGTGTCACACGAAGGTAATTACAAAAAAAAAAAAAATAGTTTCAAGTTATTGAAATAATACAGTAGTCTGCTGATTATAATAATGATGAAGTGTATAGATTATAATATTTTTATATAAATTGAATCTATGTAGAAAGGGATTGAGTCTATATAGCGGTTGACAATAGTAGAGATTAATTTGCATAATTTGGAAGATGCATACTTTTAAAATACTCGATAGAATAAAAACACAAGAAAGACTGGGTGTTCAACAAGATTAATAAATTACATATCCTTGAAAACTTCAAACTGCATCTATTTCAATAATCTAATAGATCATTGCTACTAATGAGCTATTAATAGATCATAGAGTGAATTAGCTATAGATTATTACTTAATGATGATGATGATGATGATGTTGAAGTGATGCAGATTGCAGCTATTCTAAGTATAGAAGAGCCAAATATTACTTTTTACATTTCCTTTCTTGAATGTTCTAGCTGAAAGATAAGCAATATTGCACAACTGTACTATAATTTAAGTGTTTTATTCGAATGAATATGATTTTCTTAAATATTTATTGAACAAATGAAAATACCTCATCACTCAACAGCGATGGGGTGGACGTGATTTCAGTAGATTGTCTTAATTTTATTGTAGAAAATTCCAAATACTCGTACAAGCACAGTATAATATTGAAGTTCAAGGGACTTTCAAGTGCTTCGTTATTCAAGCTTTAATACTGGAACTTTTCCATAAAAAATATAAAAATAAAAATAAATATATAATAATAAATATAAAAATATAATTATGAAACATGACAAGTATGACTGTTCTATTTTAATCAAATCTTTCAGGAGTATTGAGAAATATATTCATCTTTCTCAAACAAGGTCACATGAAAGGAACGATTTATCCAAGCCATTTTGTACCATTTTGAAGTATGAAGTAAAAACTAATTTTTTGAAGCTGTTTTCAACATGAACTATGAGCTACATTTGTTCTATCAAAATACTATTTCAGTTATCATTCATGCATGATTCAGATTTTTAAAACCTCATTTCTAAGTTAATTTTCAGTAATGGCTAGGCCTTTAGAAGTCGCCAATAGAAGGAGAAGAAGACTATCCTATGTCATAATATTATAATTCAGTACTATTTCTGACACGAAGAAAGTAATGTGAAAAACATCGTTAGTTTTCTAAAAATTGAAAATCGATCAAAAGCTATTTTTATGGTTGTGATTTGAGCACACTTAATTTATTTTCAGCTCACCAGATTCAGACGATACATTTCCAGGAGAGGAGCCTGATGAGTTTTCAATGCGTGATGATCAGTTCCTGGTAGCGGACCGCAGTGAAAACAAATTCTATGGCACAGTGCATGGTGGCTCCGGTGGCGGTGGTTCAGCTGGTCCCACATTAGGAGCCATAGGGCGTCGGTTACAAGTAAAGAATTATGATTATCACTTTTTTTATTGAAACTTTTCTTAGACCATCAGAAATTGCACCTAGAAAAATTGATTTATGAATGACTGCTGACAAATTCCTGGTGCCAATTTTGGCAACAGCAAGTAGTTCAGATTCTGCTGAAATTCTGTTAATTTTCTGACAACTGTTCTATTTTTTCCATTAATTCCCAAGATATATGTCTATAGTTATTATTCTGATTTTTCCAACGGCACATAGATCAACAGTAAGTGAAATAATTATCAATAAGTATGAATAATAAAATGGTAATAATAATAATTTTGACTCATTTTATAGTCTCTTACAATGCAACATATAGTTTCGTTATCCGTTCTTGGGGACAATTCTCGGGAAATTCGGCATTCAATTTTTGACAATTCACAGGTGTCTTCGAATTGGTTGAGCGTAAGAGATCAAAAATCAATAAACGAATATTATTAAAATTGAAAAAATTCAAGCTCATGGATTTTCTAATAATAATCTGACTGCAATAATTCCAAGAAACTATTCATTCTTGACATTATCGGAATACAAATAAGTTGGTCTTCAAACCCTAGTTGAAACTGCTTTCATGCTCATAACTTATTATTTGTAGCCTCCAATATTGGAAATCCATGAGTTCTGTTGATGCTTCTGGATATGAATTATATAATGAATCAATTAATTATTCCTATTGCACAACATTAAACCTTTCAATGATGGATGTCAGCTACCAATTATTATTGCTTTAAATTGATTTAGCCTAAGCTATTTGTTACTGGTTTGATTGATCTAGGAACCAATCACACTTCTCCTGATTCAAATTTATAAAATAAGCTTCTGGTTTGAATGATGCAATATCACGTTCCATCTATTATGTAACAACCTAACAAGTAATTAATGGGACAACCACTCAGACAACACATCCAACTTTGAGCAAAAGTGAACTTCTTACAATCAATCAAAGAAGAAACTTGAAATTGATATTCCTAGTTGAGTTGATCGCTATTCCAATTAGAACTTGTATGTAGGTGAGATGATCAAAAGTTTTGGGCTGCATTTAATAAGACTCGAATGTTTCGACTGGAATCTCCTGAACGCTAAAACAGTTTGCAATATCTAATATCACAAAAGCTCTATTTAAATATTTTCCAGACAATTTAAAATGAAATGAAAATTGATCTATGAATTATGATAGTAATGATGTCCATGAAACAAAACAAATACTATTTCACATCATATGATATGCTAATCACTTTTTTATTGAGGCTTACTAATCAGTTGTATACTCCTAGAGAGTTTCTCCTGTTCGATTACTTTTGTTTCTGTGAATAGAATATTTCCAATCTCTCTTTCACTTTCACTAGTTTATAAAAATATGGAGCCTCAGCACCCCATTATATACAGGTGTTCGATAAGATGAAACAAAAATCATTGTAAAAGGAAAGGTATTATCTCTTCTTGAAAAAGTTGGATTGCTTTGGCTCTTACATTAGCAGAAAACTTTTTTCAATTGAAATGAAAACATTGCGGTAATATCTTAGTAATTAAAGCTATAAAAAAAGACTTATCAGGTTCATTATAACAGTTTATTGATATGATATTATGAAGCTGGAGTAAATTAATTTCAAGTAATTATTGTACTGAATTGTATTTGACGATTTATTTATTTATTTTTTATCATGTTGAAGATCCATCTTGTTTCCACCAATATATAATAAAAACCTAGAGAACACTTTTAAGTGGAAATTATGACTGTGTACTGTGGGTCGTCTGACGATGCTCTTGACAACAGAGTAAAACGGCCGTCACGCTATAACGTGAGTCATAATTTCCACTTAAAAGTGTTTTATTAGTTTTTATTATATTTGCTATTTGACTATATTGCGACATTATATCAGAACATTTTTTTGGAAAATGCTTTATTAAACCCAAATAATACTTCTCGCTTTAAACTCTTGTCTAAAATACTTCTCAAATTTATTCAGGGTTCATAACATGTTTGCATTCACAGAACTCAATTCGCTTTTGAATTTCTGTTCCAGGCGGTGACATACCTTTGTCCAGCTATCTTTCCGTGGGTTGACAGTGGCCCAGCAACTGAAGACTCTGGCATGTTTGTGATGAAGATGGTCGGAATTCTGTACATTCTCATCCTAATATTCGACCTGATAATAGTGCTTGGCATGGGCTCAGATTCATCAATTGTCACATTCCTTGTGATATTCTTCTTGCTCTGTATCATTGCTCTCCTACTCATCATATCAAGAAAGCCACAAAACAGGTGAGTTAAGGAAATAGAAGTGCTAAAAGTGAATAGAATAACTTTCCCGTTAAGATTTTTCATCTTAGTAGCACAAGTAGTGCTAATAGATCAGAAATTGTGTAATAGAACTGTTAACCAGAAGAGGACTGTTAACTGTTGAGATTTGACACTAGCCCATAAGGCAAGAGGCGCCATGTCCTCTATAGGTGTATACGGGGGGGGGGGGGGGGGGGGGTCACCATATTTTTATAAACAAAACCTCTAAAATCGTATTATAAATGATTGAAGAATTATGTCTTAGCTATGTCTTAAATAGCTTGAAATTATTAATTTTGGAATACATTATGGGTCAGCCACATTACTGACTTGACCTAAGAAAGTAGCCCAGAGTTGTGCAAGACTGTAAATCACCAATGCAGCCCGAGCCTATTATGGGGGTGGATTGTCCAGCATAGAATTCTATGATTTGCTTTAGTGGGGTTTATAGACGTATCCACAAATCTTCCAAGGAGTCCACTATGCATAACCCCCTCCTTCATCCCACAATATAATTGCGATATAACTATTAAAACTCCAGTTTCCTACTCATTCCCAATAAAACCCACTACAGTCATTTATTCATAAATGTTGATTAACTAATAAATGAAGAATTAGTGAATTTGAAGCGTGCTTCGATATAATATCTAGAAATGTGGATCAATCAAAGACTTGCTTTTTCTAATTATTCAACCAATACTCCTAGTAACAAATAAGTGACATGGGCCGATAGCCCGATTAGCCTACAACTGGCAAACCCAATAGTATAATACTAAGGGGCAGACAGGCAAATTTCAAAGGAAGGTTAGATGAAGTGAGAATTATGTAGGCGGGCCAAAAAATTGAGCAAAACTTATTCTCTTAATTATGAGAAACACTTAATTTTCTATTTCATCTCTGCTTGCGAACAAGATCGATGCAACAGGGTATATCATAAATTTAAGGTTTGACCTTTGAAAAATACATACTGTTACGGGTTCTAATAGCTAAAATAAGGCTGGCAACACTAAAGTTCACACTTGCACTTTATTTACACAAATTAATTGTAAGTTCAATTAATTAAATAAAAACAGATCATCAAATGACAAGCTGATACTTATTTCCAGTAATTATTTACAAGAATGAATGAATAAGTAATTACAGGCTGATCAATAATAAAAGAAACAAGAGTCCAATAAACTGTACAAATGAATAATTATTAATTACAGGCTGATCAATAATAAAAGAAACAAGAGTCCAATAAACTGTACAATAATGCAGAAAGAAATTATAAAAAGAGCAACAATCACTTACAAAAACACAGTCCAATTCGTTATTTGACAGTCCCAAATAATGTCACTTAACACAACGTCTTTAAACTATTATAGTAAGCTGCATTTAAACACTTGTCTCTGCACTTGACACTGTCTAAAGACTGAATAAAGCACTGTTTACTCCACTGGCACTGGATTGTCTCTTCTACGAGATCTGTAATACAATCTGTCACACGAGTTTGTAAAACGTAACTGTCACGCAAGCTTTTGTAAAACTAAACTAACTGGTTCATGTGGACTCCTTTATATAGCTGTTGTAGTTGTATAATTTTAAGAATTGGAGCTCACCAGACACTTCGAGAATCTTCAAGAAGAATGTAGAATTGACGAGAAGATCAATTGAGTGAGAGAGTTGTAGAATAGGAGTGAGAAAGACATTTAATGAGTGAGACCGAAAGGAATAAAATTGCAGCTCTGTCTGTCCGGGAAAACAATGGAATGATATAAATAGAACAAGTGCGTGATTAACTGCTTGTTTGCTTTTGTAACAATACATTAAAATAAATTCAAAAATGAGATAGAAAAAACCCTTGTTTATATCGTAATACAAAGGAAGAGACGGTTAAACTGGAAAGATCAACTTTTCAGACGATCTCTTCTTTGAACTCGTTTTTATGGGAGTGAGAGGGTCCGGGGAATCCCTTCCCCCCTCGGAGAATAAAGACAATTGAAAAATGAAGACCAATAACTTCAAGCAGTTATTGACATGAATTCATACATTTCAACGCACATTTTGAGTCTATAAGATTATTAGTCATTATGAGTATAGCCCCTTAATCGCCCTCTTGAGAAATTAAGAATATATTATAAATTATATTCATGAATTATCGCGAAGTCTACAGAAACATTTTCAAGTGTTGGTTTGTGTTTACTTGTTGGTTTGTTTCATGAACACATTTTAAGTGTTGATGATAAATGTTTTACGAATTCATCACTAATTTTAAGTATACAATCATGTAATATAATGTTGTTTCAACAGCTATGACGTTTGTTGCAACCTTCATATGCATTTATTGAATGTTTCAGGAAAACGTTGATGTTCATGACGCCAGGTATTCCATTTGTGCCAGCAATTGCAGTGATAGTGAATATCTACCTCATTTTTAAACTTTCGATATTGACATTGGTTCGCTTCACTGTGTGGATGATAATAGGTAATACATGGCTAAGAGCTGTAGTCTAATTGAAACGGCCTTTATGGCCTTTTTTAACCATTAATCATTAAAAATTGAAGATTTATTAGCTGTAAATATTTCAATATTTTATCGCCAAAGTGAATAGGGAAATCCGGTACCCCAATATTATATATGTTATTTTTTTTAAAGATATTATCCACAGAATTGATAAATTTTAAAACTCCAATAAATAGTGATTGTGAAGTTATGCTGTACCAATTTTAAATTCAATAAGAGTCATGTTAGAACATGTAAGTTAATACTTCACTAAGTAGCAGCAATTGCTACCACATTGAAAGAGAATGAAACATATTTAAATACATAAAATTCTGCTTCTCGTTTAGATATCATTGCTCAAGATAATGATAATGTACAGTAATATCATAGTAGCCATAATCTTAAGTTATTGCTTGACCTATTATCAAATTTTGATTCCGATCCCCATTTAAGATGACACAAAAAAGTAATTCTGTTATTAAAACCGTGAGTTAATAAACCAAAAACAATTATTATTGTCTTGTTCCAGGACTACTGGTATATTTCTACTATGGTATAAAGCACAGTACTCTGGAAGAGGAAGAGGATCCTCAGAACATCGAGTTATCAGTGACAACTGACAAGCCCCCTGCACAGCAGACTGTAGACCCCGAACATGAAACGCCAGCTTGGGACACAGCCTCTTATCACCAGACGCAACAGGCTTCATCTCCTTATACAAGCATACAACAGCCTCCCTCCTCAGGCTCAAGTGGACCTGCCCTATTTGTCTCTCCTCAGCAATTTCCATCGTGGGATGATTAAGCTGATCGTCGGTTTCCAGCAAGTGTTTCCTAGCTTCAAATTTTTTTAAAGTATTTTAACAATAGAATCGTAGAAGAGAAATCCAGAAAAAATTGTTTTGAATGTGCAGGTTGAATTGACTTAAATGAATCAATAATATTCATGTAATTGAGTCACAAAATTGAATCAACAACCTGGAGAAAATCAAGGTCTTGTTCAAAAACTTTAGTTCTCAAAGTTTTTGTTACACTCTTGATATACAGTTGTTCAATGTTGAATCTGTCAGTATATCTTGTTCACAGGGATGCCCATCCCTTCTTTTTAGCTTTATGGCGCCATTTACCACAAATTCAACTAATTCCTTCCTCCTGTTCTGTTAGATATGAACAATGTAATTTAGAATATCTTATGTCAATGCATAGTCATAGTCGTATCTTGGCTAGCCGAATGGGAGGTGCTACCACAAAAAACATAATCATTCCATTCTATTTTCTGGGGAAAATGGGATAAAATCTATAACAGGGGTATTCGGGGGCCAACTCCTGGAAAATGTTCAGGAAATTCAGGGAAAGCTTGAATCAATCCATTCTAACATACATTATGTAGAGCATCATACTAGTACTAGACGCTCTGGTGTTAGAGTCATTGGCAATGGCCTTTTAAAACTACGCAACAGCTTGGTTGTGAAAGGAAAACTTTGTAGTGTACCACAAGGTATGAAGGGGATAGATTGGACGAAATAGACAGATCTTTTCCATAAAAAGGGATTTTTGGGTTCTCCAAGGGAAATTTTTAAAAGAATGACCCTGTAAAACCGCATTTGAAGATATTTAAGACACGGATACATCCATTTTAGCCTGCATATTGGATTAAAGTTGATTGCTTCTAATGTTTGAGTCATCTCCAATTTGTTGTGAGTTTAAACCACACATACTTGTGATAAGTAAACTCTGTATTATTCCATAGAGCTTGAATGACAAGACAACATTTATGACTTATTACCTTATTTATTTTCATTCAGCATTGTCGATGGTTCTTCAATTTGTGAACAAAAAACATTCTAAAACTGCAAAAAACTTATTCTGTGATTACTGCTTCATCAATTTTGCCAGTTAGACAATGAATGTTTTTCTCAACGCACGAACTTCAAGTTAAACTAACTCATAGAATATCTCATCTTATTCCTATAGTTTTCAAACCCCCAAAATTACAAATCCGCCCTCTAATTAAAAAATCCTCCCTTTGTTTTGATCGTGCTTGGAGTACCATGTTCCTTCTGGGCGCACCCCTGCACATAGTGAGAAGATGCATTTAATTATTTTTTTTTGAGACGCTGAAATGCACAGAAAAAATCTACTTGCATAACTATCCAGTCAGATGTAGCTTACATAAAGCAAAATTAGAAGCTTATTTATGAAATAGGGGAACTAAATTAGGTGTTTCTAAGCACTCTGACATTATTCATGTAATATTGTACAGCAATGCAATATTCAATTCTGGTACCATAGACAACGTCATTCAATTGAACCGTACTTCTACAAGTAGCCCAAAATCAATTTGGATTCTTATGAAAACCAGTAAAGGATAAAGCCTTATATTTTTATGCAATAAATCATTATCCGGAATTTTTTTAGAATTTAGTAACTACCTATAGGTATTATCTCATATCTATCTAGGCTATAAGATATAAGTTATTAATCGGTACAGTAATGAAGCTAAGCCACTTGACTGTTGAAAGTTTATTCTGAAAGAGCAAGATAAGTGCTGATATTTACTGTAATGTGCTAAGTGAGAAATATGATCCTCATTACCCATGCGATTCTTGAAATCATGAAAAGAAACTTGTGCTCTAATACAGTCCTAGTATAAGATTAAGCTGTTTTGGAAATGGACTTTTCTACATAGTTTTGGAAGAATGAGTATTGTAAATTGCAAAACTTATAAGCGAAGTGTACTTCCTTTAATAGTATTCAATAGTAGCCTATTATACCATTATTTTCCATTCATAATCGATAACTTCCAGTAGCCATAGATAATACATCTTCTATCGTTCTACTTCTCCATATTTTTTATTTTTAAAAACAGAAGCATGACTCACCTCGTCATAATAGTGAACTTATTTAGATAGTCATCAATCAATTAAGTGGAAGTGTATGATGAATTATTTCGATTATGCTTGCGCAATAACTTAGCATTCATTTAACTTGTTTTCCTGAACTACACTATACAATGAACTTCCTGATAAGCTACCATAGTCTATCAGCAATAGTGAGTACTGAAGTATAATACAGCCTAATACTCAACTCGTCAATAAAATGTACCAATAGCGTCAAAAAAACTATTTGTGTATCTATAGAATAATAATTATGGAATTGCTATCTTTTTTCAAACTTCAAACTTAAAATTGAAAGAAATATTCAGATACTTGTTCAAGATTCAGATGTATATATTCCCACTATCATATAGAAGTTCCTGGAATGCATCAATTTTCACCTTGACTCCTTTTTAAATAATGGAGTAGCCTATATTATATATAATTTTAAAAATATGCTTCACTTTATGAACAGTGCAATTTATTTGACTATTATTCAGTGTTATCCACCATTTTACAGTTATAACAAACATAGTTCTACAGTTAAATGATGCCATCAGATAATCACAATAAAATCATCACAACATTTCCGGGGAAATTATCCTAGTCTTATCATAATTGAATTTGAATATTAATACCGAATCAATTACAGCTTATGGGGATAAAATGACAAATTTGTTTTTTTCTATTTTTTGTAAAAATTATTACAATTGAATTTCAATTAATATTGAACTTGAATGGTTAGTATTATTGGAATTAGGATATTAATTAAATACTATTGTAAAACAGTTGTATGAATCACAAGTGAAAGTATATTATTGGGGATTTTTTAATTCCACTTTTCTCAGTGCAAATTTGATAGAAATATGAAACGTAGATAATAGTACTGTATTAAAGAAACTCTTCTATACTTGGTCAGTGAGGCTTTTTGCTCAGCCATTATCAGCAGGGTCGGATTAGCCACTAAGCAGACAGCTGCTGCCCAAGAGGGCCGCAAGCCGAGGAAAAATATTTCATAGTTCAAGTACCCGAAGGTAATAGCCTGGATTCGCATCATTCAAGTTAAAAAATTTTCTCCTAGAAAAAACCAAATATCATTCCTTTAATTATTTTGTGATTGCAAAAAATTGCCTGATAGCTCAGTTCTACAACCAAATTTTCCGACCTTGGATTTCGCTCTCGAGAGATATATAATGCTCTTACTTGTAGGGTCGTCGCAACCATCTCGACACTGTCTAGGGCCGCGGGATCCCTAAATCCGGCACTGGCTATCAGCGCTTTTAAGTGGTTATGAAAAATGTGACATAATGGTAATATAAAAAATTCTGGTAAAAAAAAGTACAGAAAACTATAAATTTGGTCAAAAATTACTTTATAGTTGTGTTAATAGATGAAAGTTATTAAAGGATCAGATGAAAAGTAAAAAACGTCTAGGTATTACTCCAATTCTAAAATTCCTGAAATTCAATTTGAGAAGGAAAAAATTGATTTCTATGTGGCAGCTACTCTTTCTGATTTTACAAATGAAGTAGGATATATTGTAGAAAACATTTCTTCTTTGACTTGATTTGTAGCCTGCCAATTTTTGTAATTCATTGTATTAATGCTATATATCCAGCTATAAATAATTATAAATAGGGTAGTTAATGTAAATATGTAGTGTTTACATGATGTCATTCTAGTCATAAATATACTCATGTTACTGGCACATCTTCCACTGTACAGTACAGCTATCCCAGAGAAGGTCATTAGATAGATAACTTTCAGGAGATCATTCATTAATGATTATTTTTATCATTATACGATACTGGAAGGAAAATGAGTATTTTCAAATATATGTCTATATGCTATTCAAGGCTACATTAAGACATATTTCATAAAAATATCATTTCCACTGACTAGCCTATTGTGAATTAAAAGAAGCGCCTTTGCTATTGTATGTAATAAAACTTGTTATTTACCACATTTATAATATTATTATTACTATACAGTGTTACGCGGTATCTCAAAATATCTGAAGAAGGTGATACATATTGAAGTATATCATTGAAAAAAAGAGCACAATTAAAGAAAGTAGAAATTACCTTGAAAATAAATAATGAGATATCAAAAAATGATTTTCCTTATGAGAACGATAATGTATTAAACTATTGAAAAAATGAGTATTGTTATTGTTATGAAGATTGTTAAAATATTTGTGAGATAGAACCGCATTAAGTAAATAGGTATTAAACTAGTATTATGAAAATTAATGACTTTTTCATCAACATATTACAGTCTTATTAATTGAATTTAAGAATCCATGTAAGAATACGTTATGAATATAAATTCTATTGGTACAGTATTTATGGTTACGAATAATATATCATAACGATTTTCTGCACTAATATTACAGTGTCCTGTGATTTATATAAAGTATCATTAATTTATGTTATTATATTTTTTCTCTAATGATACTCGATATACAATATGTTTGTTGAGTAAATAGTAGTAATAATCTTGAATAAAATGTAATGTATATTAAGCTCTATGTAAAATTATTAGAAATGAATTTAGATTATTAGCAGGATAAATATTGTTCATTGACTGTGATTCAACTTTTAATATTAGTTAAATATGAAATACTCAGTGGATTAACTATGATTTTTCTATAAATATGACTGTTGAGAGAATGAGTGAGGAGAAAAAATAAATTAAAGCAAATTGTAATAACTTCAATTGCAATTGAAGGCAAAGTTTTTATTTTAGGAATACAATTTCTTTAGTCCTCTATGGAGGTATCAAATGTCTCACCTTTTCTCCAATTAAATTTACTGTTTAATAAATGATGGTGGAATGACATAACAGCTCTGCACGACACTGCACACCTTATTAATTCACATTACATTCATACCTCTGAGCAGGGCTTAGTTTCAGCCGGAGCACACCGGAGCGGAGCTCTGGTACCTTTTAGGACGTCGGAGCGGAGCTCCAGCTGTCTAAATCGATAATAAAATCATTTATTCTAAACCAGATCTGAACTAGCTTGTTATTTGGTGTATTATGTAATTTTTTTAAGTGCATTACTAACCATGCTCAAATGCGTTTAAAATGCACCAATTCAAGTGTAATTTTCAAACATTTTCTGAGGAATGACCTCCGGACCACCCGTTTTGCTGGGGTGCATTCCTTACCCCCCAGTAAGTCACAGCTCCGGTCCTTCTCAATTAAGAAATTAAGCCCTACCCCAGTGCAATATATGAGTGATATTTCTAAATCTTTAATCCTCCGTAGGAATTACTGAACGATTCTACCACTGTTATAGTTATTTATTTTCATGTTTTACATTGACAATTTGTTATAAATGATCAAAATATAATAATAGTTGATGATCATTAGCCTAAAACAAAATTTTGACCAAATTAACACATGAAAAAATATTGCAATCAGGCATCTTGAATCCAGTAAGTGAATTTGAAAAATGAGAAATTCAATCCTGATTAATCCAGTTCCAGATCATTCCAGGAGTGATTCAATGATAACTGTTAGCAGTGTCATTGACATATTACTTTTATAAATGGGTATTATTTGCATAGAAAGAAAAAATTCTGTCATCTCTAATTATGTTTATATCTTATTCAGCATGTGAAATACAGTTTGTTTTTTTAGAGAAGCGTCTATTATATCTTCTTATCAATAATACATTATTATCAATTTACAAACGTGCAAGTGGATGAAAGTCATTGTCTCTATGGCTCATACGATCCAAGTGTATTGTATCACACGATATGATTAGAATACTGTTGAAAATACACATAAGGTTTCAGCCAAATTCACCATGATAAATTGTATAATAATAAATTCTTTTCAAGCGTACTGTTAGAATTGTCTGATGTATATTGGCCCGCAACGAATAGGCATGCTGGTGACATGGATAAAATATTTTCTAGCGTTGGATTACACAAATTTGTATTTATTTGAACTTTTGTCTTATTCATTGGTTTATTGCAGCTATAGTGTGAACACTGCAAGGCATCTTGCTCTGGTGGGGCTCTCACGATCGACATGCACTGTGGAATGAGGCTTCACTTCGGATGTGCACCACATTCATTGGATGCCACGCAATGTTAACACAAAGCAAGATTGCTTTCACAAGAGTAACGATGCAGCTACTTACACTTGAGAAAGTCAATAATTTACTTCAGGCACTGCTAGACACTGGACGATAGATTCAATAGCAATATGACAAAACTAATATGATCAACTAAAAAGAACTAGTTATATCTAGTTATTTGTAAGCAATTAGCCCAGGTCATCCATTTGTAAAGTATTCTAGCACTATACCATAGAAAACCGTTTTGGGTATTAGTTGATTTGCAATTTTCCATTGGGCTGTAGAAAGAAGAAATGCAATAATATACATTAGCAAGAGATCTAATACTTTTGCTATGCCTATTTAGCCACATACATTTTCCGTTGCTATCAAATTTTATGGAAAAATATGATCTCTGTTTATGATATTAACAACTTAGTTTAAAATAATTGTGGTTTTATGAATTTATCTCTTAAATCTGTGTGATATTACTTAAAAATATATTATGAGTGATACTTTGCGTGAGAATTGCCTACCAGTGGTTTAATATTCATCATTATAAAATAAGTGAAATAGGTTCATTGAAAATATGAGGGATTGGGTGAGTAGATATTGTTAGATATCTTAGAATAGAAAAGAAAAGTCTAATAAATACAGTTTTTTGGATGGGCTTTCAAAAAAATTACAGTTACAGAAAATTGCAGAGCTTAAATCTTATTAACTGAGTTTCCTAGCTCTAGAGCCACATGAGTCTAAATGGTTGAATGTACTCACTAGGAGATTGAATTTTGATGAATGTATTATTTGATCCACTCCTACTCAGTCTGCACTTAGAATAAAACTAATGTAGTCTCTGTCGATGTAGTTCCATCTTCTTATTTTACTGGAACTATCTGAAACCAAATAATATTGACTTAAGATTAGAAATCAAAATAATCTGTCACATTTTGTTTTACGATCGTTTCAATCTAATGTACGAGAATTTTTAGAAATAATTTCATTGTAGGCTATCATTTTCACTCTAAAAAGTCAGTATTATTTTGGATTGATTGTGTATCCTATTCACATATAAAAATCTCCATAGTATGAAACTCGATAGAAATATCATTCCACTGGTGTAATGAACAAGAAATCACGATGAATGTTGCATTAATCATAACGATATTCGACTGCGATATGTATAATATGTCGTAGGCTATATATTTTAATAAAAACATATTGTTGTAACATAATGTAAATTAGAATTTTTATTGAATATCTATATTATAAAAAATTAAAATACTATATGCATATATATTTCATTGCAATAAAGTGTCTAAAATAAGTATCAAACTGAAATTCATCATTCTTATTTTAAAAAGTGTTAGAAGCTATTTGTATTATCGGTATCAGATATTTCAAAGTCACTACCGTAGTCATATTAATTTTTGCCTTAATTTATGTTTCTATTGTAAAATTTTTGAAATGTTCATAGAATCACAAACATACAATATATTTCATAAAATATTCAATTGTCGAGTAATTTTGGTGGAAGTCAATGTATTTCTTGAATCCCTGACGATCCCTCATCAACTTCCCTATAAACATTACCCCATAATAATGTGTAGATATCACCACCCATTTTAACGTTTTAAAAACACATGATTTGAAAACCATTTCAAGATTTCTAATTCATGGGAACTATAATACATAGTAACTGAATTAGCATTACAGAAAGGATTTGAGTATCCTGACGAATATTATTCAATAAAGTGTACAACCCAAGAACAAAGCAATATGAAGTATTCTGAACCAATAGTCAAATGAGTCATAAGTTGATCGAATTTTGACTCATCATACAACTTATAAATTACTTCTGAGGATGAAATAATATTCTGATCGGATAGGGAAGCCCAATATATCATGCAAAATGCAAATGCTGACAGACTATTGTCATTATTTTGTATAGGCCTATGTGAATCTTATTTTGTATGATAATCTCATTCCTAGAGCACTCTGAAAAGTAAAAAAAATTGTTAGGAGTCTACTCCAGATAATATAATGCATCGAAATGGTTCGGGCGCGTTTATACGTGCACTGATTTTCTGGCACCAATGAGTGTTGACACGCCAGTAAAATTATACATGTATGTGTAAACTAAATGCGTGGAAGTTTAAACTTTCATGCACTGTAAGAAACTTGCATGAAATTTCTGCAGCCTTCTGATATTTTGTTCGTCAGTACATCACTGGCGCGCCACTAAATAAGCACTTGCAAATAATGTAAACCTTCAATAGCTCGCCAGTTTTTCCTACAAAACTGATGTATTGTTTTTCTAGGTAACTTTGAGTTTTGCAGAATTTCAATTTACTTTTTTGTACAAATTTTTTTTTTATTTTTATTGAGTACAGTTACCTGGACGTTTGTGTTTTGTTAAAATTGTGATGGTTGCCATTGTAGTTTTGTTGTACAAATTGTATTTTAAAATGAGTGAAAGCGTGAAAAATAAAAAATGGAGTAGTGAACAAATCATGAAATTTTTGGAAATTTAAGAGCAACTTCGTTGTTTATGGGATGTACATTCCGAGTCGTATAATAATAGAGAAGAAAGAGTAGCCTATCCGCTTATGAAAAGTAGTCTAAAGATATGGGGATCAAAGGATATTTTTGAAAAAGATTTAAGTCATATCAGAAATTAGATCAACAAGAAATGCTTACACTTTGGAATTAAACAAAATTTCAAAAAGTAAAAAGTCGGGTGCTGGTATGGATGATATATGCAAACAAAAAGTACCATGGTTCTCTGTCGCTGATAGAATTTTGCACAAAGTTGTACAAAAATAAGGGAAACACAGTCAACAGAAATTATACAAGTGAGTAGGTACAAATTTGTTATATAATAAAAACTTAAAAAACACTTTCAAGTAGAAATTATAACTCACTTTATGGCGTGACGGCCGTTTCACTCTGTTGTATTCTTGAAGCTGTCGTCTTTAATGAGTTATAATTTCCACTTAAAAGTGTTCTATGTGATGTTTTCCATGACGAAATACTTAATGAACAATCTAATATTAAAACTGACACTACCCGTAAGGGTCTCCCCACCACGAAAAGCCATACGAATTTACTTTACTGACACTGTATTTCACTTTTAAATAATGCTTTACTCACATATATTGGAGATGCTTGAGGAATGCATTTCACTTCTGAAAGAAGCTTCGTCAGCCTGCCACCAGGGGTCATGCTTTGTTGTGGTTATGATGAGCGGCCATTATGTAGTTAAAAATTGCGTTTGATTTGAATTGTGTTTGGTCGTTGAGTAAGTTGGTTCTATCTTGTTTATGATGTTTGAATATTTCATATTGCTCCAGTGTATTTAGTTTGTGGCTTTTTTGAAATATGTGTGGAATTTCTAAGTCAGTTTGAATGTTATTGTGTGAGTGTCCAGTGTTGAGTAAGTGATCTGCAAATGTTGAGTCAGAGTTGGAATGTAGTGCTTTGATGTGTTCTTTGTATCTTGTACAAAGATCTTGCATTGTATCAACAAAGTATGACCCCTGGTGGCAGGCTGACGAACCTTCTTTTCAGAAGTGAAATGCATTCCTCAAGCATCTACAATATTTATGTGAGTAAAGCATTATATAAAAGAGAAATACAGTGTCAGTTTTAATATTAGATATTAGATTAAAAGTAGTGTTTTTTTTTTTAGTTTTTATTATATATTAGTAGAAAGAAGATGGATCTTCAACATCACAAATTTATTGTTAATCTTTAATGTAAACCTAGGCATACATATTATTCTGTTGTAAATCTATTTAGCAATATCATGTTCATTTGCCATGGCACAGCACCAGCATCAATCATAAACCATTCAGCTAACTGGTTTTTCATTTCTGCTGCCTTCTTTGTATAACTGCGAGCCCAACCAGAAGTCAAATCTGACCATCAACTACCGGTACTACTGACTTCTTTCCTCCATGAACCATGGGATATTGTTCCACTCTCGAAATCCTCTCAGTCCACACTTCCCCAAGAAATATGAGTAGTTGCTGTTTTTTGTAATCAATTCTGTAGCACACATGCAGTTTTAATAATATGTATTTTGTTTCAGGGTACAATGCAATTGATTTTTCAAATATGCAAAAAAGAGAAACAAGCACACCAAAAGCATTTTCTGCAATTCGAAGAGCACATGATAATCTATAATTGAACCTTTTTGCTTTATTGTCAAAGAACCATGATGTCAGAAAGGGTTTAATAGATATTCTGTTAATGGGAAAGAAACATCTGCTACAAAACCCGTTTTTGGAGGCAAATTTAATTTGTTATTTTCTATTGCATCTTTCTAAAGTCTATTCAGCAAAGATTCCTTTGTCAGATGCTCTTTTATTTGCTCCAACGTCTATGTACGTGAAACAATACTGATCATCGACCAAAGCAAGAAGAACTATGCTGAAGTCACCCTTGTAGTTGTAAAATTCGGATCCTGAGTGGAGACCTTATTTTGAAATATTTCTGATCCATAGCGCCCCCACAATGTGGAAAATTCTATTGTCTGAAGAACCCTTTAATAAGTTTCTTCATTTATCTTGTGTATTGGGAACCTGAAAGAAGAAATTTTGTTATAATATTTTTTGTATCCTTTCAGGAAAAAAATCATTCTGAAAATGAACAATTTTACAAGCCTTTAGAGAACATTGAACCTAACAATGTTCAATGTTCTAGCAATGAATCTGGTCAAAAGACACTATTAACTTGACACAAAAAAATTTAGGAGTTCTATTATTAGTATCACCAAGAAGGCAATAGATGAATTGGAAAAAAATCCAAGTCACTGAACCAGCCTATACCAGAAGATAACTAATTTGAGACTTTTGGATAACACATCATAATTTAGCTTAAGAAGCTTCCAGAGTCTGTGGCCTTAGAATGTATGGCTTATACAGGCTTATTTGATTCAAAAATGGATTAAATCAACCAATTTTTCATCAAACAGCACAGCTAGTTTATCAAGGAACAGTTACCAATGTAACGACACAACTTCTAATTCAAATGATTCAGGAGATATTCTAAGTGAAGCTGTCTCTTTGATACTAAGTGAAGATGATTACAGAATCCAGGATTTAATATAAATATTGTATACCTTTAATAGGCTTTCAATATAAAATATCTCAATACGGTACTCATCATAATTATGTTTGTGTTTCTTTTAAACTTATAATTTTATGGTTGAGAATAAATAATGTTGTGCCTTCATTTATATAGTACAGAAAATATGTTTTATTACTAATCTCCAAATAATCATTCATAGCACAGTGGATAGCTGCACAAACTTGTGGTGGGAATTTTGATATTTTACATTTTGGAACTTGAAATAAATAACTCCAAGATGCAAATGAGTTACCTGCAGCTAAGGTAATTTGTAATTTCAATTCAACAGGTGAGGCATCTCTCATCTGGGTATTCTTTTGTAGTTCAGGTGTTACTAGTTGAAGAAGACAATTAAATTTTTCATTCGTCGAACGTCAAACGTTTCTATAGCCATTAGCATCTTCCAATGAAAGTTCCATTAGAAGTTTCACAAACGCACCGAGTGTCTCTGAAATCCATTTTCTGACCCACATACTACGTTCTTTGGTTCTTTTGATTGTCAAATTTTCTCTTCTCCGAATCATAAATTAAATTGTTAACCAATATTTGAGTGAAAAAAATAGATTATTTCAAAGCTCTTTAGCCATATTAACTATAACTGACCACCAAAGTAATGAGTTCCAATATTATAAAGAACACTTCTTCAATATTTCACTACCTTCAAACAACAAACATGCCAAAATAAAACTGGCAAGACAAAATTCATTTTCTGTGTAAACCTCTATTGGCATGAATATTGGCGCCAGCAAACCATTGCATTTATAAATGACCCATTGCTTTTATATTATGGACCTATACTAGAATCGAGTGTGACAAAGATAAATGTATAGGGAATGCGAATTGAACAGACAAAGAGATTTCGTGTGTATCATTCTCCCCTTTATGGTCAATGCTCATAGTCCCAGAAACAGCCGAACTTGAGCGTAGTTCTTTAGCTATGACTTTCTTGGTTATGTTTATGTCTGAATATTTCTGATTACAGGTTGTGAATTTGGTTTTTAATGGCAGTTATCCATTTTTGATTTAGTTCCTACCTATTGCAGTGTTTTGTGTTGGAATCGTGTCTTTTAAGTACGGGGAAGTGATAGTGTAGTTAGAGTTAAAGATGTCTTTTTCGGAAATAATAAACTTAGAATTTACAAATAGTTTGAATTTTGAGCTCTGGTTGAAGTTTAAACATATGGGAAGACTTGAGCCAAATTCAAATGTGAAACAGACAGCAAAAGATGATGAAGGGAAAGAAGTGAACAGATATTTTTGTGCATCATTATATGCTTCAAGTGATTGGATTTTTGTGGATGTAAAGAAAAAAAATTTGTTTCAGTATGGACTGAAAATGAAGTAAATGATTCCTGGATTTCTTGTTCCATGACGAACTACCCGTTGTTAATATTAACTTGTGATGTGAATTTTACGACTTGCAGTCAAATATTTATTAAAAATAAGTAAAATTTACTTTCTCTGTAGACCGAGCGCTTTCGAATCTTTGAGATCCGTTTTCAGAGGCCATAACAAGTTAGGAGTAAATGACATTAGAAATTTAAAAGAGAAAGTGAGTAAACATTTATTTTCAACTGATCATTTTGAGTTTGGCATCACTTGCACAAACAGATATGAGACTGCAATTGAGTAGTGCTTACAGAACTTCCATAGCAGCGTACATTGAACAGGTTAGAAGAAATAGGTACATTTTGAGTAGGTTAATTGACAAAAAAAAATTTTGTGGAGCATTCGAACACGCATTGCAAGGCCATGAAGAATGTTTGGAGTCATCTAATCCAGGCATATTTAAAAGTTTGGTTGGTTTAATTTCTGAAGTGGATATAGTATTTATAAAGAGCATATTGAGGAATGTTCAGTATTCAAAGGGACATCCAAAACTATCCAGAATGATATTTTGGATTCAATGTTAGCTGTTTGCCTCACCAGAATTGAGGATGAAATTTTAAATTCAGAATTCTCTCAGTTTAAGCAGACAAAACTACTGATGTTTCAAATAAAAGTCAGTTAGTCATTATTGTTATCAGGTATAGGCTATTGCCAACGGCTGTATTCCTGAACGGTTTTGGAAGTTTATGAATCTACCTGAAACTACAGCTCAATGAATTTATTAAAGAATTGCAAATTATAAGTTTGGATAAATTTCTATAAAAATTAATTGCGCAATGCTATGATGGAGCTTCAGTGATGAGTGGAAGATTAGGTGGGGTGCAGTCCAAAATTAACTTGGCCATATCGGCTAGTATCTCACAAGTTAGTTCGAAGTTACTGACAATTGAACAAACTGACAAATTTACTTAAACAGAATTTATTAATTTCGAATTCCTTTAATTGCTATCAGGCGCCCTTATTAAGGCGCCCGACCGGCAATTGGGAGGTCCGTGGTTCGATTCCCGGTGGTGACTTTTTTTTACAGTAGCATTCATCGATTTCCATCAGCTATTAAATACTGTTGTCAATATCCGCCTTTGCGGAAGTCTTCAGTATAAACTGATAGCAATTAAAGGAATTCGAAATTAATAAATTCTGTTTAATATAAAAAACATTATTTTAGCTTGCTTGTATCATATTATTCCAGCTTTTTTCATCTGTTATTCATGCAAGAGTATCTATCTGTATAAGAAGGAGTAAATCTACGAGTATGTGGAGGGTGATTTTCAAGTATACATCTAATACGATTTTCAAGTATTATCTCTATACTTATATATAGCTATCATAATTATTATTCTCAGGCTCTTCATTAGCTGGTGGTGGTGCAATTGCTACAATATCAGAGTAAAATTCACCATCTGGTCGTGGAAGAAGCTGCTCATCATCAATTTTTTGGGAAATATCGGAATCAGAATCACTAATTTGAGTCCCTGCCCTGGGTCAAAATCCGGATCGTCATCTGTGTTATCACAGCTGATACTAGCTTCAGTGTCCGTGTTGTGGTCAGATGCACTCACATGGTCAACTTCATCATGATCTGAATCAAAATTATTGCCTTCAAGAAAGTCCTCATCTTCTTCTGTCTCAAGTAAAAACCTTCTGATCTCGGATTCTTGCAGATATTCACGACTCATTTTTGAGTAAAATTAGTTTTGTCAACAGGGAAATGAACATTCACTTACGAAAACTGTTACTTACAATCTATCAAGTTATTTACAATCTATAAATGAAAGAATGAGCATAAAAAGCTTAATTTGTATGTATAATAAAAAGTTACACAAGTATGCGCGCGGGGGTATAAGCGACCCAACCGTGTATAAAGAGCAGGTAACGTGAGTACGCGTGCGGGGGTACAGATGACCCGACAGTACAGGACAATTTTAGAATAGACTGTACGCAAGACTGGCGAATGTCAATGCATAACTAATTGTCAATGTTGACTCATGACATTCTTCCGGAGAGATGTCTAGCCTGCAGGCAGTCTAGCCAACCTACTCCACTGGATAGAGGAAAAACCTTTTGCTTGGGGTCTTCTAGACCCCCGCGCGCGCACTTAAGGGTTAATTGATGCATTTTTTACATCTTTAGCAAGGGATACCACTACCTTATAACTTATAATGTAGTGTACAAGCATAGAGAAAGAAAATTAGTGTCTGTGCTGTAGTCTCCTGTTGATTTAGTGACTAGTAAGTTTGAATCAAATCAAATCAAATCAAAATTTATTCAATCAATAATATAATAATTACAAAAAATTTAGTTAAACTTCATAAATACAGTATATTCTATGTCAGTAATACACCTTTAGAAACCCCACTATAAAAAACTATGTGTTGGGGTATATGAGTCTGTCAATATTATAATTATTTTTTTTTTTTTTTTTTTTAGTGCTATATAATATATAGTTGAAACATTTTTCAAAAATGAAGTTAGTAGTTTAAAATGTTATGATAAATGTTAGTGCATATTATGTAATTAAACAAAATTAATAAATGTGAAAAATTAAAAAAATAATAAAAATTACCTAGAGTTATACGAAATAGCTACTCAGTGATAATAATATATCATCTTAATAATACAAGAAAATTATAAATGCAAACAAAAATATAATAATTAATTGATATGTACTCTTACTAAATTTTCAAATTGCGTTACTTCCTGATCTATCATCCAATTTATTAATTTTCTTTTGAACCGATAAATAATTCTTTCTACTTTTATATCTACAGGAATAATGTTATACATTCTTGGTGCTATGTAAATAAAGGATCTTTGCCCAAACGCTGTGTTCATTCTGGGAATAACAATATTTACATTTCTTAACCTAGTATGATGAATGTGATCTACAAATCTAAATTGTTCTGGTCTTTTCTTCAAGTATGAGAGCGCTGCCTGAATAAAAAGTTGTCTAACACTGAGTACTCTACTTTCTTTGAATAGTTCAATTGTTGGAGACTGATTATTTTTAAAATGTATTATTTTAAGTATGCGTTTCTGAGTTACAAATAAAGGTTCAATATGAGTGTAATTTGTAGCTCCCCAAACAATTATGTTATATCTTAGAATAGATTCTACTAACGAATAATAAACTGCTTTTAACGTTTCATGGTTCAGGATCCTGCGAAGCTGGTAGAATTTGAAAATTAGTTTTCTGATCCTTTTTACATTTTGAATGATGTGCCAATCCCACTTCAGATTATCATCCACTATTGTGCCTAAATATTTTATTCTATCAATCCTTTGGAGTGTAGGACAATCACACGGCTGGCTTATGTCTGTGCATTGATGCAGCTTAAGTGAAGTTCTTGATGGCTTTGTGTGATCCGTTAAAGAAAACGCTAGAAATTTAGTTTTGTTTGCATTAATTGTTAGAAGGTTATTCTTCAGCCATTTATTGATTATAGTTACTTCAGCTTCAGCTGTATTGAGAACCTCATCCCAGGTATTCCCCTCAAAGAGTAGAGCTGTATCATCGGCAAAAGCTATGACTCTCCCTCGAATTGGAATTGAGCACAGCTCATTTGCAAATACCAAGTACAAAATAGGTCCTAGAACAGTCCCTTGAGGTATTCCAAATTTTATAGTTCTCTCTTCACTTAGATGGTTTTCTACTTTGACCTTTTGTTGCCGGTTGCTGAGGTACGATTTAAACCACTCCAATGGAATTCCTCTTATCCCCATAGCTTCTAATTTCTTCAACAGCAAGCCATGAGTTACAGTATCAAAAGCCTTGGCTAAATCTAGGAAAATTGCAGCGCATTTTTTATTATTATCCAATTTATTTATAACAAACTTTGACAATTCAATAACTGCATCCTCTGTACTCATTCCCTCACGAAAGCCAAACTGATTTGAAGACAATAAGTTGCTTTTCTCCAAGTAATTTACTAGACGTTTTTTTACTAATTTCTCCAATATTTTAGAAATATTACTTATTAATGAAATAGGTCTATAATTAGTAGCAATTAGTTTATCATCTCCCTTATGCAATGGTCTAACACATATTTCTTTCATAGCTCTTGGGAACACTCCTTTTGACAAACTTAAATTAAATATGTGAGTTAATGGCTTTGCAATAAAATCTTTTATACTCTTTATTGTCTTGTTATTGAAACCATCAAGTCCTGGAGAACTGTCATTACGTAAGGTGTCAATAGTCTCTAGTATTTCTTGCTCATTTGTTGGATGGAAATACATGGAATTCACAGTTCTTGTAATAGGTTTATTTTCTGAAATTAATTGATTTACCGACTTCTCCAAATCGTCTGCTATCTTTTTTGCCATATTCTCTCCAATATTGGAGAAAAAATCGTTCATGTGATTCAGTACAGCTACCGGATTTTCTGACAATGTTACAACATCATCATTTATTTTTATACTCTCCAATTTCATTTTTGTATTTTGCATGGAATCTGTGGCATCTCTAATCACTTTCCATATTTTTTTATGATCTTTTCCAGCTTCATTCAATTTTTCCTTGTAATATTGCTCTTTTGTTTGATTTATTAAAATTGTCAGAGTGTTTCTGTACCTGCGGTAGAAGTTGCTCAATTCAATGTTGTTTGGATGTGACTTCCTTTGTTGGTTGAGTTTGTTTCTGGTTCTTATTGCTGATACTAGTCCTCTTGTGATCCATGGCTTGATAGGCTTGTACTCCTTTTTTCGTCGATGTCGATGGGTATTGTTTTGCAAATGAAGTTTCAAAGTTGATATGAAGCTATCATAAGATGCATTGGGATCCCCACTGTGAAGAACCTCACTCCATTCCTCCTCCTGCAATTCTTTTTTGAGGTTGATCATGTCTATTTTCTCTTGCAGGTTATCGTTTTCCTGTAACTCACTCCGCATGGCATTGGTATTTAAGTAGAATTTTAATCCTAAAATTGTGCTAGAGTGATCAGTGATAGTTGATTGATATATTATTGGAAAAAGCATTTCTCTGGAGTTAGTGACAATATGATCAATACATGTAGCTGTTTCTGTTGTGGTTCTGGTTGCTTGTGTGATGCAGTGTTTGAGTCCATGTTCACTTAGTAGATCACAGTAGTCATTATATTGTTGATGTTGAGGGTGAAGAGTATTGATATTCATATCTCCTGCACATATTACAATTTGCCCTCGTAACCTATTTAGTTCCAGCTCCAAGCCTTTTAAGAATTCAGTAATATCATTGAAAGATGGTGATCTATAAATTGCTAGGATGTTATACTTCTGTTTTTTCGTTTCTAAAATAAGGTGTAGAGCGTTTGCTTGTTCGATTTGTCGTTCTTTACATTGAATGTTTAAATTATCCTTGGTATATATGACCACTCCATCATTTTGCAGTTTGTTGCTTGAAGTGGAAAAAATGTTATATCCATTCATAGCTTGAGGTGTGAAATCGTTTTTAAGCCAGCATTCGGTCAGTATGATGATATCAAAATTGAAATCAATTTCGTGTAGCTGCACCATAAGATCATTATAGTTTTTCTTGATACTTCTTATATTTGTACAGAAAATATTCAAATCACATTCATCCAAGATTCCGCAAAGTTGGTGACTCTCATTTATAACTAAATCCTTTATCTCCTCATATGAATCCAGTTCCTCAGAAAAAGAAATGTTGCTACTATTCATTGTTCTTTATGAGTTTCCCTGAGCTTTTTCATGATCATAATATCTTCCACTAATTGAACTTTTTTTGTTAATGAGAGCATTAAATCCATTTCTCCTATAGTTACATATCTAAATGAGTGGGTATGCCTACTTAGTGCTACTATAACATGCTGAATACTATTATATATTTTTAGAGGTCTCGTATCAACTCTCACTAAAACTACATTTTTGTATGTTAGGCCCTGAGCTTCATGAACTGTTAATATTTGGTAAGAATTGGGAGGAGCTTTGTTCTTCAATACATCTATTATCAGTTTTTTCTCTGCCTGAGTGAAAGTTATAATGAGTGTTCCCAATTCTAAAGGTAGAAATTCACCATTACTAATTGTTGGTTTTATTGATCGTAGAATCCTGTTTGTAGTGCATATATGTTTGTAAAAGTCTGATAGTATATAACACACATCCATTGGACATCGCCGAGTAACTGAATTATATGAATCCGGCTTTGTGATGGTAGATATATTTGACCATATTGTCGGAAGATTACTCCTTTCTATGTAAGGTATCTGTTTTGAATCACCAAGCAGCACCACTTCATTCGCACTGCTTAGCTCTGAGACAAATCCCACAAAACCAGCATGCATAAGGACCGCCTCGTCAATGAAAACTCGATTATATTTTTTATGTGTGCCGTTTATTATATACGATGACACTGTTCTGTAATCAACATAGACAATATCATCATATTTGGCCCCATACTTTTTCTTTACCGCTAATCTTATTTCTTTTATTCCAGCCCTAGTTTGAGTTAGTATAAGATCTTTGCTTGGCTGATGATGCTGTAGAATTGCATGAGTTTTCCCGCAGCCTGGCACTCCATCCATCCATCTAATTCTAGGCAGTTTGCAGGTTGCTACATCTATTTTATTTATATTATCCAGTAGTTCTCTATTCAACATCAGCTTCGTGTCTCTACTGACAATGATATACTTTTCGTGTGTTTCAAATCTGCATTTTTTCTGATCAAATGGTACATAAGATCCTCCTCCTTCTAGACAAAACCCCATCCGATATTTTGAGCTTGTTGGCATCAGAAATGATTTCAGTTCGTTGTCGTAGATATTCATATCCTTTGAAACCATGTCTCTAAAAATAGCTGAAGATGTATGAATACTTTTACTTCCAACTGCACACAGAACCCCACGGAAAATCTCAGCATTCATTACGTCATACTGCTGCAAAAGATTCCTTATTTCAATCATGCTGTTTAAATATGCATCATGCTCAGAGTCCTCTGGCAGGTATCCCTTAGGGCATTCTTTTTCATTTTTTAACTTTGACTGGGGGATATTAAGAAAATCCATACTGCTAGTGCCTCGATAATGAAATATATATTTTAAGTGTTTTGTTGAAAGCACGCTGCTGAGGAGTTCAATAGAAGATATGTCCGCTAATTGGCTAAACTGATCTATTCCAACCACGAGAGGGTAGTTGACTGATGACCATTTATTTATTTCTTCTAAGATCTTCTTAGTTTCCGTTAATGTATTCTGATTATTAACTGTTAGAAGAAAGACGGGATTTTGTTTGTCTACGGTGAATAATATTTTCCAAGACATTGAATATTTACTATTTTGTAAACAGACTTCAGCAAGGTCGTTCCACTCTTGCACAGTAAGCGATTTAATACGTAGTAATTGTGACACTCCATCTGAAATTCGTATTTCTTTTTTTCCTATGTAAGCAAATGATATATTTACATCTGCTAATTCTCCAAAGTTATTGATCAATGCTACTCTACTTTTTGCTGTTTGATTATTGGCGTGTAATTTGTTTATACTATTCAAAATGTTCTGAATATTTTGTATTGATCTGTTGGAAAAATATGGATTATTCGGTTGGAAAACTTTGTGTCGTATTCCCAGCTTATTTTTATAATGTCACTTATGTGACATGTGTTATGAATATAATGTCACTTCCTGAGTTAGGCAGGGGGTAATTGGTGATTTGGATTCAATGGTTGGTATAGTCTGCGCTACTCAGCTGCTTAGTTGCTCAAGTAGCAACGTGATTGATAGATTATATTGAAATTGAATAGCTCATTGATCATTTCGATAAAATTTGATCGAAATGCCACTCACACTGTAAGTTCTGGAATAGATTGATTTTGAACACAATAAGTTATGACGTAGTAATAAAGTAAGGCCTTTAGAAAGGAGTGTCATAGAAGTCATGGGTAGAGGAATAATTAATGTTCCATAATAATAAATAAATTATTTTCATCTATCTATTCTCATTAAGAATACAGTGTTGGAGCGACATAAAGTGAAACCTTTTTTCTCCTCTGTTCCACATCTACCGCTATATTGTGATCCTCTCATCATGATTTTTGTAATTGCTATCACAGTTTGTTTCCGCTACAATATCAAATTTATCAGTCGGTACTTAATCATTTAATCAGCTTGATTAGTGATTCATCTAATTTCAACTGAACCTTGATGAATCTCAATCACTATAAAGTATAATTTAAAATGAAGAACTTACTAAGAAGTTCTCGATGTCAGCGTGAACAATAATTATCATTTATGAACATATGCAACAAGGGCATTTCCTCCATGTAAACCAAAAAATAGAATAGATTGCATTGGAAAAATTACTTCTCTGAGGAAGGAAACATCTAAATGAAAATGAGTAAATGAAAATATTGTGAACAAATAATTATGTTTGGAGCAAAAAACCAACGGGAGCAGAATGCTGCTGTGTTATTTCGAACAATCCTTGTGATAAGTTATCCTTGGGGAAGTGATAGCTATGATCCGTAGCAGGTAACTGTATAATCAGATAAGCTACGAGCTCCTGGGCCCTCTTTGTAAGGGCGACCGATTGGATTGGCCGGCAAAACGACTATGTTCTCTACTGTAAAATCACTTCCCGGTGGTTCGGAATCCACCTACACTGTAGGTCCAACTCATCAATCACCATCATCCAATTCATTTCCCACAAACATGTCTCAGACCTGTGGGCATCATCCTCAAAAAAATCATTATTTTCAATTCAAATGATAACATTATGGTTCAATTTTAAATAGCTTAGTACAATATCTTCCAGGTAATAAAGCTCAATTTTTTATGAGACGTTGGACTGTTTGTTTTGACTGCTTGGAAATATAGAATAGCAAACTGTTAAGCCAATATCAATCTTTAAGGGAGTTCAGAATGTTTGTCTAAGATTAGTGAGGACACAGACGGCACTGGAAAATGGAACTACAGTAGAATCTCGATTATCTGAGGTAATTGGGACCAAGACCACCTTGGATATGTTAAAACCCGGATAATACGGAGGTTTTGTGTTACTACCAGGAAAATTAAAAAAAAAACGTGACAAAACGTATTTATAACAAGGTAAAAACTTAAAATGAACTATTTACACATCTCATTTTAACTGAGACCATTACATTACATCATAGAAAAGTATGAAACGCATCTTCCTAACATATTATTCTTAAAATAAAAATAGTTAATTATTTTGATTTCTCATCACTAGCTTGGATAACCCGGTGGCTCGGTTGACCGTGGCTCGGATAATCGAGATTCTACTGTGTTGCATTTATTTGTCCACCATGATTCCTTTCGTTTAGGAAAACTAAGAAAGACTCATAATTCTTGCATAACTATCATAGTGTAAACATAACTTGTCTTCCAATGTTTCATTGTGGAAGTACTGTACAAATAATGTTGCTACAGTAACGTGTGTCTTCCCTAGAGATACGCAGGATACAGTGTTCTAAGCTTCTAAGTATTAAGAAAGAGAATGTTTATTTTTAACAATTTTAAATAACGGGTCTCAAAAACAAATAAATATGTCCATCAGTCAGCTGGATGTAAGCTTGCGAAGTAGTGGACACATTATTACGGTTTCCCAGTAAATTGTTTTTCTGCCGGATTCCAACTGAACTTCAAGCTGGAAATTCCATTCCACTTTGCCTCAGGCATGCTCCACAGCAGAGCGGCGCTTGCAACTTTGGTCAAAGTAAATACCGTGAGCGAAGGCTTCAAATTATTCTCTCTTATCACTTGGAGCTTTATTTAATCAGAGCAACTACATAGAATGTATGAAAGTTAAAGTGCGTTCAAGCTTCACTGCGTTTAACTGCTCTTCGAAAATAAAATTGAGGTGAATGCTGGATACTGAATCGTGAATAATGCATGAATCATCGACTGATCCAAGTACTAAGGAGAAGTAACAAAGAGAGAATAACATGAGGGTTTTAAAAGTCACTATAAAATGGGATGATAATAATCAAACTTTGAATGATATGGCGTACCTCAGATTCTTATTTCCATAGTTTCTCCTTTCGATCTGCACATTACTCCAAAAAGGAATAACAGTCTTTCTGGCCCCATATTAATTGTATATTCTAATCGCGAATGCTTATCTTTTTTTCTCTTTCATTCATCAGAATCCATTAGGAGTTTAGGAGTGAGCAGATTAAATATCTGATTTCTCAACCCATCAAGATGAAGTCTGAAAATAATGTGAGACGAGCGAATGAGTATAAATTGATAATGTAGGTTGAATCATATTATTGATATCGAAATAAAAAATAAAAAATGCACTAATACATTTGTAATAATGATTGTAACCACTAATTATGTGCCCACACACCAATAATTTAACACACTCTCTCTTTCTACAAATATGGCTACGTCAGGGGGGATCGTAACTCAGATAATAAAGATATTTTATGTAATATAAACTTAATAAAACAACTTTTGAATGGAAATTAACTCACGTTATGGCGTGACGGCAGTTTCGCTTTGTTGTCTAGAGCATCGTCAGACGACCCACAGTACACTGTGTACTGTGCATGGGTCGTCTGACGATGCTCTAGACAATAGAGCGAAACGGTCGTCACGCCATAACGTGAGTTAATTTCCATTCAAAAGTTGTTTTATTAAGTTTATATTACATATTAGTGGAAACAAGATGGATCTTCAACATCATAATTTCGCCGATATTTTATGATTATCAATTTATTTCAACAACCTTATCCTTCATTATTATTTAACAATTCAATAATAAGAATTATTATTTTCAAGTAAGATATTAACTCGATTTATGCAAATGTTATAAATAATGATAATTATATCCTACAGGTATATTACTCTACTTGGCTCGCTTCAGGACTTGTGATTGGAGTAAACAATAAATTTAGAAGTACTGGAACCTCCTTCTCCTGTCACTTCCAGGTGTAAATGGACACTTTTTCGACTCTGGCTGAGGTAATAGCCCTATTTGCCCAGCAGAAGTTTTGGCTAGCACCACCAAAATTTCAATAACTCAATTAAGTTTTCAACTGCCCGGACTGTGACAGACTTTATCAAGCTCTCAAAGATTCCAGGTTGTAAGCTTTGCACTCTACTGTCCTTAAGAACCGACACTATGGCTCCCCGAGTTGAAATCGCCCCGAATAATAATTTCAATCCAATATTTAAATGGTTCATTCACACCTTTTAATGCCGGAAAAAGAAGCCTAACCTTCACAAGATCGAATAGTGAATAGTGAAAGTCTCAAAATGAAATACATTCAATCAATTCGATTGAACGTACCACTATAGACATTTGTCGATCCTATGACCGTCATCACCGTAAGTTACACTAATAGTACTTTTGCCTTGAAATAACAGAGGTTAATAATAACACCTCGGCTCTCATTTCTAGAATGAAGAATGAACGAAATCTAATTTTCCTAATTCTCAATAAAAATGCCATTTATGACGTGATGAAATTGTAGGAGCCCCATTCCAAAAGGCATCATTATATCATCAAAGGATAATAATTCAACTCATCTATCAGGATTCCTCAAGGTTGAATAGTTGTGTTCAAATTTTTCATTGATCATAGTTCCAGATAACAGTCACATAATATTACGGACGAAAATAGAAGTTATTTGATTGGATCTAGTACAGATAGAGAATAGTATTCCATTCAAAGGAAATTCGTCATATTCGTAACATAGTAAAAGTCTCATTATGAATACGGAATATGAGTATTGATAATCCGGATTCATGTATACCTTCCCAGCTCATTCTGTTAAAACGTATTAAAGACTTGGCTGCAAAAAATCGAAAACTACTGCAGTAAAAAAATTAATTAGACTTTTCAAGAGCTCTGACAATGTATAGAGTGTGTAATATTCATCAACTTCGTACCGGACAGTTTTTTTTACTGCACTGTACTTCACATTTTGTGCTGTATGGTATTCTGTATCGTTCCAGTTTCATTAAAGTTCAGTACTAAGTAGTAATACAGAACAGCTTTAACTGTATGTACTTGTTTACACACATATTTAAGTGAATTTTCAAGGTTTTAGTTGAGTTTTTATAATTTTAAAGCATAAAAACAGACTATTTTCGAAAAGACCGGATTTTTGATAATTCGGATGGGGATTAATCCGGATTATTGACGCTCTACTGTAATATACTCTTCCCTAATTGAGATGTTTTTTAAACAAACGTCCACTTCCTCAATGCTTCCTCAATGCTCCAACTTCTTGAGTCACTTTAGTCTTGTTGAGCAGTTATTTAATTCATATACATTGAAACTTCATAAACAATCAAAACGTTTTTAGAAAACATCTACTATCTGAGGTAGAAGTACACAATCTGAATAATCTGTAAAATATTGATGATTAAGTTCTCATTATGATAGTGATAATAGTCTACAATATGTTTTTGCTAAGCGTTTAGGATCAACTTGATCCAAATGAGAAGCAATCTCTCAGTTATTCAATCTTGTTTCATCTTAGTTAAAAAAAACTGGATAAAAACTCAGCTGCAATCAATAACGAATGAAAGAACTGCATTTTATGTATCACGCGAGTCTCTCTACAAGCAGTAGAAAGTAGCTGCCGTAAATTTCACATAATAACAGTGGAGATTCACATAATTTATAATCCATCGCTTGAATGAATAAGTGCAGTAGAAATTAAATAATATTGTGCTTGACTCCTAGTGGAAAAAACCGTGATACTTTTATAACTCAATAGTATTATCAAATACATTCCTTTCAAATAGACTATTATATTATTATATAGTTATTAGATTATCATATTATTGTGATAATAATTATTATTATATATTGAATTACTGAATTATTGATGAAATAGTATTGCAGTATTAATATATTGTTATTCTTTCCAACAAATCATATTCTATGCCATTATTATATAAGATTGATTAGCTATTGATATTATGATTATAGGTATGATATTTGTGAAATAAAAATCAAAACGATGCATCCACAATGAGGACACACATGAGAAGCTTAAGATGAGCAAAATGAGGTTTATTATCAGTTCCATTTAGATATTTAACTATTTTTCCAACTCTTTTTTCCTCCAATTCCAATACGAAATGTAATAGAAGTGGAATAATGATTACAGTTATTCATATCCAGTAACAATAATGGCTGTAACAAAGGTTGTGGAAATGGGATGGATGTGAGCAATGGGTACCTCGAAAGTGCATAGGGAGCAAAGTGAAATTCGTAATAAAGAGAACGGGTCTGAGTTGAAATGAAAGGAATTCACTCGGGAAGTGGTGAAGGAGACAAAACCTTTGCCCTAATGAACCTTTGCCCTCTCTCCTTAATCTCTTCCTTTCTGAAAATCTCTTTTCTGGCGTTCGTCAGACAATCTCCGACCTTTCCAGCCTTTACCTCCATGATCCTTCCATCAATCTCTGCCCACTCTATCCTCACTAGCATTCCCCTTCCTTTCCCCCCCCCCCCCCCACTACTTCATCACTGGGCTCGCATTTGAGGAACTGTGTTTTTAAAAACTCACTTGGAGAAACGCAACGCAACAAAGCAACAATGCCCTGTAAGCTTTTCTCTAGGTTCACAACGGCCTACTCCTTTAAGAAATCTATTCTCCTCATTTTTTATCGAACATCACACTTTTCCCTCTCAATCACAGAAAAGCACATCACTCTTAGCAAAATTAAATCTGCACAGACTATTTCGCTCTCAGGCTCATTGAAAACGTTCATAAATATACCAACGGCTAAATATAAAATACTGTGGAGTGATTGTTTCATGTTACAACACTCTCAAAGAATATACTTTTATTTTCATGTTTAACTCTACTATCATCACGCTTGGGCCTTATGGTCAAGATTTCAACTTATATAATATTAGAAAGATTCAGATTCATATGAGAGAAAAAATTGGATCTGAGTGCAATTATAATAGGAGTTCATTTCTGCTATAATATAACAAACTATATCACGATTTATCTTTGAAGATAATCTTCCCTCATCAAAGTTGCCATATTCATAAGTAGCCTATATTAAGCTTTTGAGAATGTGTAAAGTAGTAAGCGTTGGTTGAGCAAGTTTTTTAAGCTTAGTAAGTTTTTGTTGACGGTTGTTTGAAAATTGAAAGTCGTTGGAGAGACCAATTTCTGTATTTCAATCCAAACTCAGCACATCGAGTTTGTAAATTAATAGCGATATTCTCTATAGTGCTCCTTGACCTTGCAATCTTGGCAAGACGACCTCTTATTAACGAATACTTTTTAGGAGAGGCTTTTCCTCTCTATACCCTTCTACATCAGAGGGCTCTCTGAGTTCATCAGAGAACTACTTTTTTGCCATTGATTCCATCCTAGAGGCTCAAATATATAATGTTCAGGATTATTTGTGAAATTTCATGCCATCCCTGTGAATTTTGAGTATTTGCAATATTCATAATGAATACAAGCTGCTATATTGAATACATTGTTTCCACTCGTTTTGAACATTTTTAGAGAGCACAAGAGAAGAAACAGAAACCTATAAACAAAATATACGAGACATCGGTGATAACCTGTTTTGAATTTTTATTACGTAGGAAACGAACGAGTTTCATGTGACCTACATGCATGAACATTATTCCTCCTGATTTACGGCGTCTGTTTTAAACGTTTTCTATTTTCAGGTCTACCCGTGCTTTTGGCTCTTCTGATGACGGGTGACGATGGTCCCACCCGTTCACGTGCTATTTACCCATTCACTGTTATCAGTCTTGTTTCTCTCTCTTGCACATTGTGTCTATTGTGCTTTTACTCTCCATACCCTTCAACATCAGAGAGCTCTCTCCTCGTTCTCTATCTCTTTCTCTCTTCTTTCTAGGGACGGTTGACCGCATGAGCTACTTGTCTGCCGGAAGATGTGCAGCAGAAATGAGTGTGGTTTACGTTCGTCGCTGCATGGAAAATAGCATGAGGACGAAGGGTCAGCCATATGACGGGAGGTCATGTCGGAAAATGGGGTAGGGCGGTCACGCCGTGCGCCGTCGCTTTGTAACAGTTTACGGGGAAATTCACTTTCGAGAGAGGATGCTCTCGTGATACACTAATTGAGTTTCATGGACGATACACTTTGGATTCGTACATTGCTACTGCATTATTTGCAATATAAGTAATCCACTGCTGATGTTTTAAACAATCAAAGCATGATTGGCTTACTTTTACATCCAATTCAAACCGTGTTATTATGATTGACATTTTTCAAATATATTATTGAAGAGAACAGTTGTGACTTCATCCTCTTAACTGTTTCCTAGTCCTATTAAGGTCATAGTGGTTTTTCGGCTTGAAAGTTTCCATCAAAATGTGATATTATTTATGGCTTACAGTGTGTCGTTTTCAATAAACTTTTAAATTAATTGCTTTCAAATGAAAATAAATCATTTCATTGTTTTTTGAGTGGAGTATTTTGGTGAATCTAAATTTAACAGAATTTAAACTATCCGCATGTTTTTTGGCAACATAATATATTCAAAATTTGTTAAGTGAGAAGTTTTGGACTTGAGTCTGTTGCGCCTCTACATTCATTGTAATTTTGCCACAATAAAAAAAATAATATTCTTTTCATGGTTATTATTGGAGATTTTGTAATTTGGATAAAGGGATTGAGTCGTAGAAGCTAAGAGCAAAATTTGATATTTAATATAGTTTTGTGTAATGTGCACATGTATCGGTATTCTTATTTATTCTTCTAAACCATGATGAGAGATAATTCAAATAAATACGCAGAATCAAATGATATCATCAACACCAAGAGAATTAATTTTTTGCGAACTTAATTGTCATGCTTCGTAGTGGGAGAAAACAGTGAGAAGCTTGGAAACAAATAGCATTCTACTATTTTCAAAATCTCCACTTTCTATCAGTTTCTGGACTGTCTACAACTTTAACTAAAGAGTGTAATTATACTATTCATTTCAAAAGAAATAACTATGTGTGATTCTGTTCCAAAAATTGTTATTTCGTTGTTCTTTGAAAATTATTTTATTAGATTTTGAAAATTATTTTTTAATTTTTTAAAATTATTCTATTGTTGTTTGCAGTAAATGAAATATGATTGTTGAAGAGAACTTGTGATCACTGATCATGCATTTATTACGTATGAACAGACACTCGCTTTAGACTGGTTACTTGATGATACACTCTTTTATAACACACTTTAATAATAAATCCGTTACGGAACCTTTATTGACTAACTCATGTTATTAAAGCATGCTGTACTCCTTTCTACTGTGCTGTTTTATTATACTCAACTTCATGAATCATATCATTTTACAATGCAATAGTAAGTGATATGGGTAGTTGATGAATTCCATGTGTACCAAGGTGAGTATCCTTCTTGCAAGTTATTCATTTTTTGACCTGTTCTGAAACCGGCTTAGTTGCTGTCCGACTGTCGAGAGGACGCTCGGCCGTCGTTGCTAGACATATCACCCAACATATCAGCGTACGTTTTTCATCCCGTACAACAACTATCAAGTCAGCCCTAGGAAAGGTTGGTCTGCACTTAATAAAAACTTTCAATAAAACTCCAATCTTCTCTACCCTCAATCACCCTATTATTAAATTTTTGTATCAAATTGCATGTCATTAACTATTTATAATTTCTATAGAAAATATTTGTAGTTATAAGTAGTTATACTTTGTTGAAGTAGCTAGAGTTGTAATTTTATGCCATATATAATTATTACTAGATTGATTACTATACAGATGGTTCCTATTGAACATCTTAATACTTTAGATCACAATAAATTACTTTTTAGTGAATTCGATGGTAAATTTTTCGAGAATCTGAATTCTAAAGCACGTTGCAATGGAAGCATACAGGCAACTTTGAAATTTTGAAAGTTTGATTTATCGATAGAAAGTTTCTGAATATAATAAATTTATAGGTATAAAAGAAGTAATATGCTTTATATTGCTTCATATATTCTGTCGCATAATTTAGTTAATTCATGAAGTGTAAAGCAATCACGAATTTCCTGTAGAAACCAAATTTCTGATAAAATCTTAAAATGATTACTTCAAGATTAGACACATTTTATGTATTCTAACAAAGTTTTCCCAATCTTGAGTAATTTGAAAAATTTTGACGACAGCTCCATTGTACCAGCACAATGGTAATTATTATGAGACTTGATTTCCGGTTTTGTTAGATAAAAAGGCGATAAGTAATGGTGCAGTAAGAAGTGATGTCAATCACCAATAACTCGAATTTCACTCGAATTTTTTAAAACCTAAAGAATTTTGATGAACTATTTGAGAATCGTTATTACTGATAATAGTTTTGGAAAAAGTTTCTATTGGTCATGTCAGTCAGTCTCCGATTCCTCAAGAAAGTTCAAAATCATTACAGCCTACAAATGAACGTGTTAGTCGAGATGTATATTTAATAATTTAATATTGAATATCTAACAATTCATTTGATGAGTCTTTTCTAGCAATAAATTCAATTATTGGAAAATTAATTAAATTCAAACTCTACCAATATTCTCGATTATTTTTTCCAATAAATTGTTCGACTGGATGCTGGATATGTGAGCTCAAACAATGTACTTCACGTTTGCTTTCTGAGTACATAGGTTCAGAACGAGCTGTATGCTTCCATTGTTGCTAGAAATTATTCATCAAAACGTACGCAGCAATAGGCAATAAAGAGATCCAATTGAAAATACAGGAGACAAGCACGTCCCACAGCGCGAGAAGGGAAATGGCTGCAAGGGCATAAAAACGCCTTTCATTGGGAGAAGTTTTTTCGTGCACACATTCAAAGAACGAACATGTGAAATGTAACCATTTATCGACTGCCCATCTCCAAGTGCAGTCATTTCAATTACAGTATCCCTCCCAGTTGCAATGTCATAGACTAAAATGAACAGAACTGTTTGAGATGAGAGCACTAGTGCTACATAGGCTACTGATTGATTCTACTACTAGTGATAGGCTACTACTGTGCGGAAAATAGTGTTAACTTGGAGGACACTCGGAGATAAGCTTGTTGAAGAAAACATTCTGTTCGATTCATAATGAAGTGAGATTGATAATATTTCTATAATAGAATGAATAAATTAATATAAATTGTTTAGTTTTATTGCTTATGATGCCCACGAGACTTGTGCGTCGGTAATGAGATGAATGATAGATGAATAATTATGATAGATGCCAGGCAGAGGAGCGGGATTCGAAACCACGACCGCTGAAACGACCGTTATTTGTTCGTCAGTAGTTTGAATAGAATTAAATTTAGAACAAACCTAATGCTCTTTGTGGTTTTACAAACCGCAATTCAAATTTCCAGACATGTACCTATTGATATAAACATCAAAACTTGTCAAAGCTTCAAATTTTCAGTTTTATGTGAATTTTTAAATATTTTGAAAGATGGAACTCGGGACATATACAGCCTAGAAGAAATCTAGTAAATTAAAGAAATGCAGAAATAATTGTATTTTCTTGCAATGTTATTTTGGTCGCAAATTGGAGAAAACCTGTTATTAGTACCGGGATTGCGGTGTTTTTGGAGAACACTTTGTAATATGCACCAGGGTTGGAAGGTCATCAAATTGGATCAAGATCAAGTATAATGCCATAGAAATATCCGAAAAAAACCCGCCTGGCTACTAATTATTTCCACAATGGCCCTTTTTTGCATCTTGTGACTGTCTCTTGGACTGTACGCGAGATGCCAAGTTTCGCCTGTGGTGGGTTTGTGTCCTTTCTCTCAGGAAAGGTAACGAGACCTTAGCTTCAGGTCTCTCAACTAGGGAATTCGTTCCAATCATTGGGCACTTGCCTTGAAATATACATTAGTTAACATTCATAATTTTCGGTTTCTTTATCTCGATATATCAGAAGTGCTTTACTTGAGTCTTGGGTAGAAAATAGGAATTGAATTGGTAGGAAATTGAAATTGTATTTGCCTTCATTTTGTATATTCGCAACACGTTCCAAACAGACTGGTCATGAACAGAGAGCATCATTGTTTATAAAATTCATAGAATTCATTACACATGGGCCTATACACTGATCGATCCCTTATTACTGTTGTGAACAAGTGAACCACTCTTCAGTCATACTAGTCTATTTCCAGTACTATTCAGTATACTGTATCAAAGGCATTCAGATTATTGTCCATGCATCAATGAATTTTCGGATATAATTATATAATTTGGACGTAGACAATATATTTGGGCTTAAAGCATTCCACGTATTCACTTTGAATATAGGTCTATCCAGCTTTCCAGGATTGTAGTCACCGTAATATCCGATCACTCAATGAATTGAGAAATTCTTTATCCAATAGTACTTTGTTTTACTGTAAAATTAGTAATATCACATAATCTCAAATTTATTAAATGAGTATTCAATTTATCAGATTGTTCTCCAAAAATAGCTAGGTTAGAGATAATCCAGGGATCTAGATGTTTGTTGAATATTAATATCATGTGAATATTGAATCTGTTAAGTCTTTCGTCTAATCAAACTACTTTTGTTCTTTATTGGAATTGCGAGTTTCATTTCACACTATTTTCTGGTCACAGAGATCCAATCATTTCTTGCACAGAGTAAAGTTGTAATTACAATTCCCCAATGAAGATCTCTGTGACCCAGTGAAAGTAGCATTTCAACTCTCTACAATAGAGAAGCACAAATAAATTATTATCATTAACTCTATGCTCCTACCTATAGGCTTCTTATGATATCCACATTCAGCAACCCATCTTATTAGCTTTGAAAAGTATTTGAGCTCTCGTGACATTCATATCCATTACAAACCAGAAAAATTGGCAATCGCTTTTGTACAACAATATTGTACTACTGAAAACTATGTTCAAAATTTCGAACTATGAAACTACAACATGTTCACTCTATCTTGTCTAAAATGGTTACACTTATGAAAAAAAAAGATGTATCACTCATCATGTTCATCTTTTAAATTTGCGAAAAAACGTTCTATCAAAGGTATATTTTATGCATAGAATATTCGATTTATGGATTGTTCTCTACCAGCTGTCTCATATCTATGAGCTCTTTATCCCTGAACAATATTGATTACTGTAACTCATGCATGTATTCATACATTTTCTATGGCTACCTTGCAACAATTTCAATTTAGGGAATGATCGCTGAGCATGTGCACAATTATTGAAAGGATGACGTGTTGTATGCAGCTAACACTCTCTCGTGCTCTCTGAATGGTGGAATGGTGTAACCGTACCGCCTCGTTAATCTGTAGAAACTGTGACCCTTGTGTCATTCATCGGTACACTGCATATGGGGCTATAACTAGATTGTCATAGTCGATTGTCGAATCGAAATTGAGTTTGACTGAATGCTGAAAGGAATATAGTCAATGAATGTGAGATGATTTTTCATTGAACAATAGAGTGCATGTGCATCGAGCTCGTTCAAAACCTTTTCTAGCTGAATTTCGAATGAGTTGGATAAATATGAACAACAATGTCCAACGTGCAAAATTCTATGCTAATACAATAAGTCTGATCACAACCGGTGTAGAATGTGACGTACTTTCTCTGTTTCGTATTTTTTATAAAAGCTTGCTTGCTAAATGTTTCAGCTAAAAAGATAAAATGTTTTCATCCATTACTGCTCATCAAACACTGTATTATTATCGAATATTGATCAATGTTGTTAAATTGGATTAATTTATTGATACTTATCAATCATAATATGACATATCCTCACACTATTCATTCTGGGAACTATTTAATTTATAGTTCCTAATTGATCCTTATACAATGTTATTTTGAAAATCATGTTTAAACGTGTAAGATTGAGCAAATTTGTGGTGACGTAAGAGAAACTAATTTTCCAGTTCAAGATGTTGAGAATAATGAATGCAAACCCTTAAAATTTGATCCATTTGCTAGCTAATAATATATATTCGACCAAACAGCTAGCTTTTTTATGACAAAATTGTTCAAGGAAGATTCACACTACATCGCATTTTATATTAAAATATTTTTCGACTCTCCTCTTCATTCCACTTTTGTTATTTAAACCTTTTGTTATATTCGAGAAAATATTCTGCTAACTTCTCTTTCATCCAGCAAGGAGCAAGCTATAGCAAATTTATTTAATGAAAAATGAGTTTCCTTACAATATATAAGTGGGATGTAATTATGAGGATATTGAGCTCAGAAATTCGATTCTTTGCCGCTCAATAATCTTCATGAGCTCTTAACCCCATTCTTATTCCATCTGAAATTCACTAAATCTATTTTTACTGAAATAGTATCACACAATACTTTCAAAAGTTGAAATCACCATGAGAAAAAGCTCATACATGCCGTAGAAATGAAAGTTGAATTTTAAAATATGCTTCTATTTTCTTGAATAAAATTAAATTCTTCGCATTTTAATAATAGAGAGCGAGCGTATTTTTGTACTTTCTGTGTGAGTTGTTTCATATTCATTAAATTTTTTGCAAGCTTGTCACATTCTGCACCAAAAATTATGATATCGTTGAGTACTGCGTACAAGCACATATGAAAAATTGTCAGAAGTGAGCAGAATAATGATTATTGTAAAGCTAATCATTACTAGACAGGACGAGAACATAATTTTAGTAGTGAAACCATCCTCCTGAAAGATTATAATATTTAGTTTGGAAAATGAAATGAAATTGATTTGAATTGAACTTACTGAGAGTGCTGTTGCACTTTCCATATAAAAATTATAGTAAACTTATAATTAATTAATTAGAGCTTGCTAGAAATATAATATGATTTTTATTGAAAAGAGAGTCTAATAATCTAATATAATTTTAGCGATTTTTCACATTTTCTCATCCAGCAACCTACAAGACGCTATTCGTTTGCTTAGGAGGTAGATGAAAAAGTGGAATACAGATCTTTACAAGAGATTCACCCACCTCTTCACCCACTGCTTTTTCATTGGAGATTTCTTGCTAACCTCTATTTGAAAGATCACCTTATAACGTAAACCATCAATCACTCTACTGATCATCCTATCACCTGATAAGTGGGCTATTCTTTATTCTATCTGTCTGTTAGTATATTCAAGAATCAAATCTGAGAATGAGTTACTTATGTCGCGTGTATCTTTACAAACTATGCCTCAAGAAGAAAAATATATCAACAAACATTATATTTCCAAAAAATAAGTTAATAACCTTCAACTAAAAATAAAAAACTGTCACATACGTTGTGTTCAAGTTGATGCCGTGGGCGTTGCAAGGGTTACCTCCAGTTGGGGGGGGGGGGGGGGGGGGGTGTCAAGAGGCAAAAATTGGGTGTCATTTTTTTTTAGAAAGAATTGAGAATCTAATACAATCGAGCATTATAGTTATTTCAAATCCAGGTATTTGCAAAAATATTTCAATTGAAATTTTATCTTGAAAACATAGAAATTTAATACAATCTATTAGAAAAAAAACGTAAGAAAAGTAATCACATTATGCCTTTCTAGCCCTTCTCTAAATAAGTATTTAGACTGATAAATCTTAGTAATAAATGAATATAATGTACTGTAGTATGTTTTATATTTGTTTTTTGAATATCGTCTATTGCGAATCAAATTATGAGCATAGGCAAAACTGATTATTGAAATAATCATTACTTGAGTTATGAACTGAGGCAGCATGAGAGAAAATTTATATAAAGTTTTATGTTGTAACGTAGAGGAGTCAAGAAGAAATTTGTGCAAGATAATCTTTGTTTGGAATGATAATGAGAAGGTTAATGATAAAGGGGTGCTCGGGAGTTTCCCCCAAAAAATCTAATTTGAGTGTTTTAAATTGACCTGTTGCAATCTTAGACAAATGTAATCCTTTTGAATGTAATAAAACTAAAATACGAACATCTGTCAAACAAAATCACGTTTGCATTCACACACCTAATAGTTTTTGCACTTTTGCACAGCTACACACTGATTCAGCTAATAAAACTCCCATGAGCAAGATACAGAACAATATTCAAATTAGAATATTTAAGAAAGTATATCCTTCTTTCATAACATAAAATTCTTCAGGTCTTTGCAAATGAAATAAAATTCATAAAAATAATTTTGAAGGAATAGAATCAAATCAATAAACAATTAGAAGCAGATTTCATTCTGAAAATGGCTTTTAGGTCAAGGTTTCTTTCTTTGATTGTAATATGTTGGTGTGGGGGGGAGGCTGAATCTCTTTGGGCCCATGAAGATGAAGGCTATCTGTTGGGTTTTTTAAATAATGAAATCCTTATAATTATTCATTTTTGTCAGAACCAGTGTTATTTTCGAGTCCCCTAAACAATGAATCAATAGGCCGAGTTCCCAATCGCATTGTTCTTTATAGAGAATTTATTTTGAAATTGAAATTATTGCAGTAGCACTGGCGGCGATTTACTGTCAGGAGGAGGCAGGTGGACTGCTTGATAGAAGCGAGGGCATGATAGATATCAAATGAAATAGTGAATGAAGATATTCGATGTGTTCTTGTTTATTCTCTCTGAAAGAAATGGGCCACTGGCATTCCTCATACTCGTCGCCAAATTGAAGCCTGTGTAGAAAACAGCAAGCATCTTTCTACTAAAATAATCGAAAATGTATAAATTATCTCGTTTTACTCCTGGATACATCAAAACAATACTTTTCATACTTCATACATCTTTGAAAAACTATACTAGTTCAAAATTTAAAGTTGGACTAAGCAAAAGCCCCTCCCCACCACTCGAGACAACGCCCATGGTTGGAGCTCTTGAATTTATTTGATGTACTAGTGATTTTATACTCAATTACAGGAATATAAGAGATCCATTGAATCTTTCCCTCTCACTCAATCTCTCTTTCACTCTCTTTCTCTCTCTCAAGAGAGTTGAGTGCAAGAGGGGGCCGACTGCGCCTCAACTCCGCCCTCCTAGGATAAAATAAAGGCAGCAACTCAATTCTCACTCTCACACACATACAGCATACACACTATGCTTCTTATATCTCAATTATTTTCTTCCTTTTCAATATCTCAGTTGAAACTATTGTTGGATTCTGTTGAAATTGTAGCTTTATGTATTTAATAATTCTAGTATGCGAGTTGTTCAGAACTGCATTCAGCTTCAACTGTTTTATTAAAAAAGGATTTTTCTCTCTCGCCCTCTCGGGCGCTCTCCCACTCTCTCACTCTCTTCTCTTTCTTTCTCTCTCCCCCTCTCACACTCTCGCTCCCCTCTCTTTTTTTTCTCTCTCTCTTGCTCACTGTGTTCCTGTGGTATATTATTTCAGTATAAATATCTTTCTATGCATATCTTGTGCATCACTCTCATCCTTTTCTCTGATTGAGTGAGTGGACTCAATTTAAAAAATTCAAAAACAAGCTATAAGAATAATATTACGATTAAACTATAATAAAACAGTAAAAGAACATTTTTCCTCTTTAAAAAAAATGACCGTATATAGTCTTTATGTATTTGAAACTATCTTGTGTGTTAAACAAGACCTAGATAATATTCCAAAACTAGGACACTATCATAAATATCAGACAAGAAACAGGGATAAACTGTTTTTGGACAATCATAAACTAGAATTTTATAAGAAAAAGCCATCCTACATTGGGGCTAAATGTCACAATTGTTTGCCACCCGAAATTCAAGGAGAGACAAAGTATGTTAAGTTTAAGAACAGATTGAAAGATTTCCTAACAGAAAAAGCTCTCTATAGTGTTGAGGAGTTTTATGAATAATCTCTGGTTTGCATATTTTTAAACTGTTCATCCATCTGAGGATTTTATATCAATTTAGTTTTATTAGGTTTATTGTATGTAATTGATCATTCGATTTAATTTACGCTATATATTTATTTTACCTACATAATTATTACTTATAGTGATTGTTCACTGTATTAGTGTGACACTATTCAATGTACAATGTATATTACATGAATAAAGAGATTTGAATGAATGAATAAATGAAGGGTATCACAAAAATTACGTTTTCAGAGTTCGCAGAAAATCTGTGCTTCGAAACATTTTAAAGATTACAATTGAAAGGATCAATTTAATAGTATTTTCAAACGGAATTTGCAAACAAATTATAATGAATATTTCTTCAATAACATAGGACATCATCAATCCTCTTGAATGAGTTTGAGAACACCTACTTAAATTTAATATGCAAGAACCAATTTACACTGAGTTTCGGTATGACTGTATAATCGCATTGACATGCGATTACAATCAAGAGTGGCTGAACTATTGCATGAAAATCATGAAGTTCCTCGCCTTGTCTCCGATAGAGGGAACGGTTACAGATTATAAAGTTTCTGAACAGAACGAAGTTTTGAACTGTAAGCTGTAAGTGAGGATTATCGACTTCATCTTCCCTTTCCCTATTCCCTTTATCGAGAGAGGTTCCCTAACTCTGAGATAACAGGTTGCTCTTTGATCAAATAATACCAGATTGTATGCTTCATATTTTTCAAGTGCTTATTAATACTAACTTGTTGAGACGAATAAACAATCTATACATAAACAATCTTGCATAAGTGATTTGCTTGAATTTTAAAGTTTGTCCCAAAATCAATTGCTCTGAAGCCCTGTAATCCCGTTCGCTACAAAAAGTGGAGCGTCTAGTGCCAAAGGACTCAGTGCCATTAGTACCGGCAGTGGCCGGTTGCTGTTTACATGCAGCCACAGCCACGCTATACTACTGTCTTAGCCGCAGCGCTGTGGTATCACGGTAGCGCATAGTCGCGCGACGTCGCCCACAGTGGCGTGTAGGTTTTACCAGTGATTGCGACAAGGCTGTCTCAACTAAAATTAAAATCTTCGGATAAAATTTCGGATAATTGATCTTTTCAAATTGTTATCGTGTTATACATGTTCACTTGAGTTCATATCCTTTGATTTTTTTCTATCAGAAAAATTACACTTTTTCGAAACATTTCCTTCTAAGATGACATGCAGAAAACAATTTAATTGAGACATTTTAGTTGAGTAGGTTTACAATGTGAGCAGTTCTAAAAAATTGAATTATATGGATGAAGAATGAATAGACAAAAAATATTTATTAGTATAAAAACCTACATATGTAATTCCATCCAAAAACGAAGAAACACACGAACAATATTCTATGTATAGAGAATTATTATTCTTCTCAGTGCAACAGAATTATTTTTAATAACTTGGAAATCTTTTAAATGTAACAAGTTCTTCTAAATCAATATAGAAATCCCTAACTTAATATATAAAATCAAAATAGCAAAGAATGAAAAAATTGCATCAAACTATAATTCAGTAGCTTTTATTCTTATGTGAGCTTCATTCTAGCAGAGGCGGCTTCTCCATTTGGGCGCTCGGACGACGCCCTCCCAGATAAATAATAAAAGTAAAAATTTAATTTAATATAAAAATGAGCATTATAATATTCTGTGATGAATACTCTTTTCTATGCAGTTTAAATATTATGTCATCCATAAGTGAATGAATGAAGACTTGTGCGTGGGTAATGAGGTGAATGATTACACATAGATGCCAGATGGAGGAGCGGGATTCGAACCCACGACCGCTTAAACGACAGCAATCTGCAACACCCCAACCAACTGCGCTTATCGGCCAGCCAGGACTGAATAAGTTGATTGCTCATGGCTCGGGTGAATTGGATTCCGTCCTGGTCGTTAGGAGAGGGAAAACTAACTTTAGAGGGGTTTTGTGAGGATGATGGGTGGAACCAGATAGTACTGATATATCTATACATATTAGTGCCATACAGCTTCGAGATGGACGCCGTCCTTGCAAGGCTTGCAAACATTACATATTGAAATTTACCACAATGCTATGAAACTATTACCAACTTGCCTCTATCATTCGAATTGTACCGTCGCGTCAAATTGTACCGTCCTAATTGAGGTTAAATAGTTCGTAAACAATACGGTATTTATCAATTTTTAAAGTGTAATAGTGGATTATTGTATAATATAGTTTAATTGGAATTCAGTTATGAAGCTCCGACCATAGTTTGTGCAAGTGGTTGATTTCAATAATGAAAGTGAATGGATGAGTTGAAATTCTGAAAAACCTTTCGTTCATGAACGTCTGTGCTCGTTCAACACGCATGCTTTGTAATAAGCCTAATAGGTTTTATTTTTTTCGATATTGTTTTACTCGTATTAGTAGGCATGAGTGAAATTCTACTCATACAAGTTCCAACCTATCCAATGTAACTGCGGGTGCGGCCTCATACTGTATTCTTATTTAGCAGTGGTGGCATCATGAAAAACTGTAGACAATATATTTTGACATTATTAGCTACTACCACAAACAGTATTGACTTTGAATCTAGGTTGGAACTTAAAAAATTAGGCCCACCAAGGATCTATTGAAAATTGATTGTTGAAAACACTGAATTTAGAAAGAGTGGCAGATGGATTTCATTTACAAGAACATCAATTGAGCTTTCAAACTGAACTGGTAAGGTTTTTATTTAAACTTATTGTTGATGGTGGGCTAGTGATTTACTTCATTTACCTCCTTTATTATTTTCCAAGTACAGGCCTGTATTTAATTCTACGATTTGACATGAATTTTTCTCATGACTTGACTCAAATCATGAGAAAATTATCATTTGGCTTTTACGTTCCTTATAGACTAGCAAAAAATTTCATATCATCTACTACCAATCTTTCGCCCCTCCAATTTTGAAAGTCACCGGCCGCCACTGCATTCTAGTCCAGACAATACTAGTCCTAGTTATTTTTCGTTGTTTCTTGAGAGTTCAGAGTATGTGTGTGCTCTGTGGACGATATTGACACTTGTTCATTGTAATTCCTGTGATTGAATCTGGTGATAACGACACAATATAATATTAACTTTACAAGTGAATTCAACGACTTGCAGTCAAATTGACTGCAAGTCGTTGAATTCACTTGAAAAGTTAATATTAACAACGCAGTTCGTCATGGAACAAGAAATCCAGGAATATAATATAATATCTGCGTTGCATAAAATTGCAACATCAAAAAACTAGACAATAATGATCATGATAACACGGGAACGGGGAATAATTCCCCCAACCCGATAACACTAACAAGAAGTATGTGTAAACTTATGAGTCCTGCCACACTAACACTAACAAGAAGTATGTGTAAACTTACGAGTCCTGCCACACTAACACTAACAAGAAGTATGTGTAAACTTATGAGTCCTGCCGACTGCCGAGTCAATTTTTTTTTTCATCAACGGTCAAAGAGGATTGGAAGTAGGTACTACTCTGTTCTGCGGTAATTTCACACTCCCATCCTTTTTCATCTACCTGAATTACATAGCCATGTACACTGTACAGTATGTAAGTATAGAACCATAGCCGTTTTCTATTTAGCCATTGTCAAGACAAATTCTTTTTACCAATATACAACCTGCTTTAACAAACAACCGGACGAAATAAAATCTATAAAAACAGAAAATAATAATTTTTTAAAGCAGGAATGATGAAATACTTATTTAATAATAGCTAAACTAGTGAAGGAGTACAATGGAAGCAATAACACTGAATCCTAATTTCGAGAGTAACACTGTTTTTGTTACCTTTTTCAACTATAGTCTTACTTATTACTTTAACTATATTCTGACACATACTTCTGATGTATTGTATGTATATTTGTAGTTTGATGTTTTTGATGTATCTTTATTATTAATTTGACGTATGCTATGATTGTAAGTTACAATTTTTCTTTCAATGGATTAAAATTGAATTGAACCTAAAAATGGAATCAGTAGGATCACTCAATGAGTAAATTGATGTAGATAGCTGCAATCTTCCGTCAATTTTTTCTGATAGGAAGCGTTTTCGGACCAATTTTATATGAACTTATGTCTTTATTTTGATGAGAGGAACGGGCTCACTAAACACGGCTAGTTATCATAAAACTATGAAAATGAATTTGGTGCAAGCTGTTGCGTGTTAGTTGAACAGAAGACGTGCCACTGCTGCACAACTACGCGTGTTATTGGAGCAGTTATGGCACCACAAAAAGTGGCTTGTGTAAACAGGGCCTTAGCAATAATGAAGTATTATCTTCCCAAAGAAGCTACAGACAGGTCTTATTTTCATCATTGTGGTATCTATGGCTGTTTGTAGGATATCATACCTTTAATAACCAGGAGTTCAAAAGAATCATACTTATATCTTTATAAACGGAATTCTATGAGAATAAGCATTGGAGAATTTCTGTACTTCAACTGGGCTTCAATTTCCACACCGATCAACATTGTTAACTTTTCTAGTATTGAAATTAAATTTAAGTTTTAATCGCCTCATTCACGTCAATTTTTTTAATTTTTCTGCTGTCGAAAACCACATGAATTCGAGATTTATGCGTGGATAATGCGGTAAATGATGCTACATTTAGGATGATATACCTAGCTGAATGGGAATCGAACCCGTGACAGGAGGAGTGACTGTCAGTGTCTTATAAGGGATAAGCGGTTTAATAGAATAGAATGACTTATTTATTTGTTGAAGTGGCGAAGTTTGGACAGTAATGTCCACTCTACCACTTAACCACGTCGAGAACACAATAATACAAAAATAACAAAATATTTAGATGAGTTTCAAACAAAAGTGAATCTAATCAACCATATGAATTTGAGCACTTCACTAAACCTGTAAGAGAAAGAAAAAAAATGTAAAGAAAAGATGATATGAAGAAATGGACGAATCTGTTCAGTAGAAAGATATTAGAGTTAAGAAGATAAATTGGTTAAAATGATCTGAACAGGGAACTTTGACAGAAATGTTTAATATAATTGAAAGAAAAGAGGAGAGAGATCAATACATGAAAACGAAAAGAGGATATCATCAGAGAGTGAATATTAATGGGAATTCATTAATGGGAAAACAAAGAACCTCTCTAATGCAATATTTTGAAATATAAAAGGGAAGGAAGATGATAGAAAAAAGACCCAAAAAAACCGATTGTGCAACATAGTTTTTATTCTCACAATAATAATAAACTAAATTTGAACAAAACATCCTTGCTGTATTCAAGAAAAGATTGGAATAACACGAGCCAATCGAATCTTTTTTTTAATCTGCATTGAAATCGGCTTGTTACTCTTGCATTGTCTCTTACTCATGTCTGCTGTTTAGAACTAAAACACCCAGAATGTAAGACGACAGTTTTTTAATGGCAGTATCATTTACTGTATTTTAAAGGCCTTTGACATTCAATATGGGCTAGGTGTATTTGGAACAAAAGAACGAGACATTGAATACTTTGAGAGAGGAGATAAAGGAGCTGGGAAGTAAACATTGATACGGGAGTGTCTTGAATTCATCTACTGATGTCATGCAGAGTAGAAACTCTATCCGAGAAACAGAATCTACCCTTGAGCTGCGAAAACTATTGGATACATCCGCGCTACTAGGTGGATACAACGTTGTCGGTGAAGGTTTGGAGTAAATATTGACAAACGATAGAGGGTGTGTACAGTGAACCTCCGGCAGCAGATCAAAGCAGTCAGTTTCAAACCTATCTCATGATCAAATGTATTGCATTTTCACGTTAGCAACAGGGTTTGTGTCCCTCGACGTTATCAGTATTATCCACCTCTGTTTTAGCAATATTGGTCTAATAATACATGGATTGAATACTCATGTATATTGCATTGAGACATCAAATCATTGCAGTTTAGTTTTTCAAGATCAATAACGTACTTAATTGATTATTTCAAGTGGAATTCACTAGTATGAAATAAATCCAGATGAAGTTTGCAAAATAATGATTGTTTGGTGTCAAATTTGAATTGCAATAATTGTGAGGTCTATCTAACCGCAAGTGGTAGAATAAATCCGTAACGAATTATCCGTTGCAACTGTAGTTACAGTGATATGTAACTACAACAATACTGTAGCTACATGATAAGAAAGTTTGAAGCGTGATTATATGCTCTGATAATGATAAACTAACATTAACCCACTAGGAAATTTTCCCCAAGGGTCTCCTCACGCCACCAATAAATATCATACACTTATTATCACTAGGTTAAACGTTTAAATAGGAAGTACAAAGCTGTTGACGTGATTGAGATAAGTAGTTGTCATGTTCATTCAGATAATAAGTTGGTTATTTTCCAAAACAAAAATTCAAGAGCTTTCTGCCAAATAGCCTATGTATTCTAGAGTGCTGAACTAAAAATATAAGCGTCTCAACATGTGTGACCGCAGCTTCATCCCAGGGGTGCCATTTTGTTAGAGACGGCCCCCAAGATATGCCCAAAAAGTTAAAAAAAAACGCGTGTATTGCTATTAATACAGGGTGGCGCACATAATAGTAGCCCCGTGAATAACATGCAACACAATTGAAATGAAATCTGTTTATTTACGACATATCTTGGATTATTATTAATAACTTTACTTTAAATTGACATACTTTAAATTATTATTTTATATCATCAATAATTAAATTAAAGTTGTTATTTTATTCAATAGAACAATATTCTTACGTTGTTAAAAGTGATCACCATCAGCTTGTACACCATAAGGTTGCGCGGCGTAGCATATTCTGAAATATAGACTGGAGTTCAGGAGCTGTAATGGTGCGTATGACTTTCTCAATCGAGATCTTTAGTTCTTCAATAGATTTTGAGTTGCTGGCGTATACTTTACTCTTTAAATTTCCCCATAAGTAATAATCACAAGGAGACAAATCCGGTGATTGAGGCGGCCATAAGCCTGAAGAGATTGTCCTCTCATGGGTAAAAACATTATGCACACGAGCCAGTGATCTGAGTCTGAGAGACCGGTATTATTATGTAGAGCAAAATTCATCTATTGAAAAACATAAACATCTATTGAAAATAAGGAAAGTAATTGAGCCAAAATTAAAAAAGCAATGTCTCCCTTTAAGATACACTTCTCATTCACGTTTGAGATAAGGTCAATTTAAACTACTTAAACAACAGAACTAATCTACGTTACAATTTAGCGACAAATTAAAAAGAAATTAAGACAGATTTTTCAACATATCCCTCTTGTATTGGACTGAAATGGTGCTCCTGTTTCATCCACAAAATGATTAAAACGCATGAATTTACAAGTTTTCAAGTCCAGCTAAGGGCCTGACAAAAGCACGATTCTCCAGGCGCTTTGAACCATATTCAAATTTAATTCAATGTCTCCCTTTAAGTTGCACTTCTCGTTCATGTTTGAGCTAAGTTAAATTTAAACTTCTTGAACAAGAGAACTATTTCACGTTACATGGACTGTATGAAATGCACGAGAGTTGAAAACTCGCTTGGTAAAGACTCAATTTCAGTATTGTACAGACTGGGATAACCTACTATTAAGGGTGTTATTTGTTTTTTCTCTCTGGGTTCGCAGCCAACAGTACAAATGTTTTACACGTTTGCAGCCTGGCCTTGACGTTCAACCAGGTCGTAAATTTCCCTTATTAGCCGCCATTGTCTTGAATTGCCTTCGTTTAGTTGCAGCCGTGCACACTGAATGTGACAGATCTCTCTCTCTCTCTCAGAGTTATCCCAACTGTTCTTCCCCGCTTTGAATCATGTGAGCCTATCAAAGTATGTATATCCGATGACAAGTCATTAGTAGTTTATGTACAGCAACATGTGCACAACATTTGGATGACAAATCTCTTCGCCTTTATCTTCTCCTTGTCTAATGTGCAGGTGAAAGTATTAATCAAGACCCCTCACATTTGGATAATCATGAATGATTGATAATTGAAGTAGTTCTAGTAGTACAATAGAGAAATCAAATAGAATAGATTTCTATGGTTCAGAACCCACCTAAAACTGTAGGTCCAATTCATCAATCACCATCATCCAACACCATTACCCACGCACAGGTCTCAGACCTATGTAATCTTCATCCTCAAAAATAAAAATTAAATTTTCCAGAAAAACTCAATATTTGAAGGGATTTTATTGGTTATTATCTTCTGACGTGATTAATAAAATGTACAGTATATGAATATTATCTTGAATGAGGAAAATGAGAACAGAGTAACTGTTAGTAGAATAAAGCGTGTGAGTATACAGTATGTAAAATCAAAATTAAGTAGTGCAGTGGGATAATAAAAATGCAATAACGGTGTAATAGACACTACCTCTTTCCACTTGCAAAATTATCATTTCTACCTCTAGAAAAACTCAACTTTGCAATTTTCAATTAAGCCACTCTTCAATGGTGAGTGATATTTCAAAAACTTCAATTACTGAGTCTGGGTTCGATCCCAGTTCCGACCGAAAGATTTTACCTCGGGCCACTCCCGTGTTTCGGAGGACACGTTAAGCTGTCGGTCCCGGCTGCCTAAAAAACAGTCGTTAAGTCACGTCAGAGGCCCTGAACTTATTCAGGTGCGACCTGATAACTCTGACACCAGACCTGAGCCAGCCAGGTCACACGATATTATTATTACTGAGTCTATATTTTACTAATTCTGTTCTGAACGTCCAACTTGTTAAAAATTAAATAGATTGGCCTAGTCACCCAATTCCAATTTTCCTTGGGAGTGATAGGTTAAAGTAATGTTACGGGTTCTAATAGCTAAAATAAGGCCTGCAACACTAAAGATCACACTTGCACTTTATTTACACAAATTAGTCTATTTACACAAATTAATGGTAAGTTCAATTGATAAAGAAAAACATATCAACAAATGACAAGCTAATACTTATTTTCAGTAATTATTTACAAGAATTAATGGATGAGTAATTACAGGCTGATCAATAATAAAAGAAACCGGGGTCCAATAAATTGTACAGTAATGTAGAAAGAAATTATAAAAAGAGCAACTAATCACTTACAAAACACAATCCAATTCGTTATTTGACAGTCCCAAATAATATCACTTAACACAACGTCTTTGAACTATTAGTAAACTGCACAAACAGTAAACACTTGACACTGGAATCGGGCACTGTTTACTCAACGGCACGAGATCTGTAACACAATCTGTCACACAGATTTGTAAAAACTAACTCGCTTGTTCACGTGGACTTCTTTATATAGCTGTTGTAGTTGTATAATTCCAAGAATTGGCGGCTTCTCAAAGCTTCAAGAATTCATGCAATATAGACCTCGATTGTTCAGGAACTCTGAAGAAATCTCGAGAAGTCTCAAGAAATTCAATTGAGTAAGAGTGTAATGCTACAGTATTAAATAAGAATAAAAAAGGAGAATTTTGAACTGTAGGCATTGACTAGAAATAAAACGAAAGGTGTGCTATAATAAAGCGAGAAATTGAACGTTGAGAAATTAGTTTGTTCCTGTTGCAGACACAAACTGACTATTTCCCGCCAAATACAAAAGGGGGAAGGGATGACTCCATTCATGAAATCAAAATCAGTGATTCATAATAAATTACAATTCACGCATGCGTAAAAAGAGCGAGCTAGCGAGGACAAGGTTGATTGCTGATCAACCAGTTGAGAATTGAAAAGAGTGACAAGGATGCCCCTAAATGAATCACAATAAGCTTTCTCCCTTTATAAGTTTATTGCAAGAATACACATCGAGACATGAAACTGGCCTATATGTATCTAATATATAGTTATACCGATCAAAACAAAATGGCTTGAAGACAGCAAAAACGTTCCAAAATAACCACTCTTCTTCTAAATTAGGATCTGGTCCTAAGTAAAATAATAAAACCAACCTCATAACTTCATATTACAACAATTATAAAAGATAATCACTGAAAGTCTGAGATAAAACAATATTAGGCTACAAATAAAACATCTAAATTGAAATAATACCAAAAATTGTACAGATTTGGGAAAAATCGGTACAAGAGAGTTGCAGCCTTGAAGAATAAGAGTGACAAAGACATGTGAAGAGCAAGAGAATAAAGATCGGATGTCAAAGTCACGTCCGACCATGAAAACAATAGAACAATCTACGTAGAACGAGTACGTAAATAACTGCTCCATTCGCTTTTGTAACTTTAATATTATTTAGGACAAATAATATTTATATAAAGAATTAACTACTAATAAACCCGCGGATCTTGTCTCCCTCTGAATATTTTGCAACCCTCCCCCTCCCAAAGGACATGTCATTCCATCCCCAGAACTTCTAGTTAGGCCACTTCCCTGTTGGTGAATCTTGCACCCCCCCCCCCCCCCCCCACCACCACTACAATAAAGCTATGAAATCGGCGCCGCCACTGTGTAGTATCAATATAGTGGCAGTAGCATTAGTAGTAGTAGAAGTAGCATTAGTAGTAGTGTTAGTAGCATTAGCAGGAGGGCCGAAATTCTCGCATTGCGACATTTTAGCCAGGTGTTGTATCGTTCGTAGACTGATTAGCAGCTCACAGGAATTTAACACTTCGTTTAGATTCCACATAGAGCATGGCAATTTCCATGCATGCCTCGTCACAAGTGAGCGTTGATGATAGGTGCCATTAAAGCCATGTAGCCGTGAATTCAGCCTAGTATCGCATATTAAATAATCCTTCCTTATACCGGACATGGACCAATCGATATTGAAAGTCGAGATTCCGTTAAAATGATACAAATTAAATTCAAAGCATCCAAAGAGCTTAGTTTCAAATCCTCGTAAGTTATATTTAAACTTTGAACATTGTTTACAGAACATTTGGAAGTGAATAGCAGGAGCCATGATTCACTAGACTGAATTGATTTTGAGTTTTACATTTAATAGTCTATAATATTGTTCTAATAACTGAAGAGAGACTCAGATGGACGTTGGAGAAAGAAAGATGAAGACATCGATGCTTGAAGAGCTGTAGTGGAGGAACGCCCATATGAGATGTTAATTGAGAAAACATTTAAGAATAAATGTTCACTTTAAGAATTAAGTATTATCATTTTTATGGTAGTCATTCTTGAGTTGAGCAATCATAAGCTCGACAGGCTTTATAGATGATCAACCCAGTTGTTTTGTACCATGGATAATATGTGTTTAATATGTGTTTCTTAATAACAAGCCCATGTATGTATCCAATAAGAAAATATATTAATCGAAGTTAATTATGACTGGAGTGACTCTTACAAAACAATTGAAATTCCTCATTTCATTATGCTGTAATGCAGAAATACTATTATTTTTCAGCCGATGTGCTTCCAGTTTCCGTTCCGCCGTTTAATCTTGTTCCAATCTTCAACTAGGCCTATACTCTGTTCACGCAAACGAGGGACAAACCGAAACGAACGTTTGGGTTTGTGTGAGTGAGAAAATGATGACTCATATCAGCTGTGAACCGATCGATTAGTTTCTACCAGTACACACTGAGTTCAGCATCACATTCGCTGTCACAATTGTTACCGGCTCACTTATATACTGCGCTTTAATTTGTATTTCTGTAGTTAATTGTGAATCGGCTACTGTGAATCGGTCTTGTTGTTCGAAGATACACTCTTTCATATCGATGTTTACATCGTCTCCCTTTTCCGTGAACAGAGTATATTGTAATTATTTTAAAATATGGGCGATACAGTCCATTTAGCTCTACTAATCCTTACACTACAAGTAATGAAACATACATACACTAAAATTTCTCCACATTCACGTCTCATTTTAAAAGTGCCAACAAGCGTATTAAATAGCTTATTCCAGAGATTTTTCGTCGTAAATAGTTTTGTGTCTATACGACTTTCACATTTCGTCGTTTAGGTTTAGTACGGTTGTTGGTAGAACTGTAAAGGCTCAGCAGTGGGAATAAGTCCGCGTGTATCAGTTAAACCGGAGCTCGTTTTCATTCGGATTTTATGAGGAGCGGGGAAGAAAGAAACAGCCTTTGAAAATGTACTCTATCCTATTACCAGCCAATCCTCACCAAGTGAAATTGGCATTTTTACGACTGAAAATGCTTCTCGGAACGAACTCGACTTTGTTGAAAAGAACACGTTGCTCCAATCTAGGGGATAGTCCGCATAGGCTAACACACATGGCTAGACAGCGTTATAACATAGCCAGACAATAGACGGCATACTTCTTCATTTATTTCGAGAGCTGCAATTTCTTGAGAACATTAATTTTTGTAAGGGTTCGCTAAGATAAGAAGAGGGATAAAAATACACGCCATTAAGTGAACATTATGTTTGCAGGTAAAACATTTCGTTGTATGAATGGATCGAACAGAAAATATTAAATTTAATTAATATTCGTCAGATAAGAAGACTGTGTATCTCTTCCCAATAGACCATTCCAGCACTAAAAGTTGAAGCAAATCACATCGGTGTTTTTATTTCATTCATGTCATTTCACTCAATTCATACAGATATGAGAAGTAGGCTACAGGAATGACAGGGAAGAAATTTTCAATCGATATCCATTACTATCGTGATTATTGATAATGACATCAAAATTGGAAGTTACACAGGTATTTGTGTTTATTAAGTACCTTACATTTGAACAAGAAACTTCACAAGTGAGATTTTATTTCAAAGGGAATTACTAAATTTGTAGAATCAAGAAACTTCCAAGAAATATGATACTCAAAGACGAAAATGAAAAATTTTAGATATGGGTTTCCTGTTTCTGCATCAAAAACGTCACACACTTATAAGAAGGCTAAGTAGTCTTCATGACTAAGGCTAAGTCATATTCTTAATGACTGGAAAGATTCTTCAAGAATGAAGATTAAACGTGAAAATAAAAAAATAAAAAGAATCTGGTTCAGAGGAATTGGAAACTTGAAGCCCCATCATGTTTTGCTACATCGACAGAACAGATTAAGTCTGAGAACAGTCAAAGTTTCTAGAGTCAACAAACATTCGTTAGAAAAATATATCACGGACAGATCACAGACTTGCAAACCTTATGATAAATGAACTATTAGATGTGTTCAATAAAACCCTATCGGGTCCTCGATAATTTCAAATTAGGTGAGAATTATTTCTCCATCTAAATTCAACTTAAGATGACATTTTTAATTGAAATTTATTCCAGGAAGTGGAATTGATAATTTCATGTGGTTTGGAAGTATCTAACTAGTTTAAAAACGTCTAGCGCATTTTAGTTCTGCCACCTCAGGGTTTTTAAGTCTTGGAACAGAAAGTCGTAATTGATCAAAATTATAATTTCGTTCAGAATCTTTTTGTAGAATTTCACAGTAGATGGAATAAAAATCAGCTCTACTCAGCTGTCCCTGTCGCCCACTAATAGTTCACCCTTCAAAAATTGGAAGATTTTCAATAGGGCAGGAGAATCTTATCGATTGTAAGAAAATAAAATGAGGCGGCTATTCTGAAGGATAAGGCAATAACAGCGTCGAATGAAAGATGAATCAAGGACCTGACATTTTGCCGTCAGTCTGGGTCGAGAATCTTGCCATCTCCAGTGTTCTCCTACGATTTTCTTTGAGGATTCCTACGAAATCAGTTACTTTCCCGTAAACTGGCTCTCGCTATTTGTCCCCGCTTCTTCCGTTATATTGAAGTGAGGAAAAATGATTCAAAAATCAAGAACGATTCACTTGGAAGTTGGAAGCTACTTCAACGCTCAAGCAATTTCGCATTATTGATTTGCAACGAAAGAAAGGAATCCTGAAGACTCAAGATTGTTCAGACTTACTTGAAGCAAGATGCGAGTTTGTGGAATGCATTTTAATCAACCGAAGAACATCATTCACCCAATGAAGAAGCATTTTAATATACCCTAGGCTATTACATTCTGCAGATTCAAGGCAAAATTAGATAATTTAATACTTATCAAGATGATCGAATTATAAAAATTTTCTTTCAACAAAATTTCTTCTTTTTATTTTCAAATGATCTTAAGTAGGATTTGATATTTGAGTTGATATTTGAAGGATTAATGTTCCCTTTCAAAATGAGCGTTAAACTTACATTGCACTGGATTCTTTTGCTTCAAATAAAGTAATAAAATGGTGAGAGGTTGGAATAGAAGTTACACGGCTCAATAACCTAGGAATATTTTCCCAGTGGAATTCAGAATAAAAGAAAAAAGAAGCCTATAGAAGAATTTCAATTTCAATATCATTACTTATAATACATCCATGTTGTCTACTGTGGTATTATCATAAAAATAAAGCATATAAAATAATGCATAAAAATAAAGCATATATAAAGCATACCTGTAATTGTCTCGCCACCAATAAAAGTCATACGCTTATTAAAAGGAGTACTGGTTGCTGTATGTACGAAATTGCATGTAATAGTATTGATTCGTTTTTAGTATAGAACTATATATTGGAACTAGCATAGAGACCAACGAGTAATAAAGTTCATTTGAGAGCTTGGGCAATCATTGGAGAGCTGTGAATGACACTAGCACAATTACTATCAATTACCAATTACTATTTCGTTCGTCTTCTACTCTCAAAATATTCAGTCGATCTCTCAGATCAAATAATCACTACTTGATTTATCATATAAATAGTAGAAGTCTCCATAGTGTAGTGAGTAAAGCAAATATGTTTGATAAATAATTTTATCAATCTAGAGTAGATTGATAAAATGATAATTTCACATGCTCCACGAAGGTTTGGATGTATCAGGTAAAAGGAGATGCAGCCTACTAAGTACAATTTATAGCACACTACCTTTTACAGAAGCTCTTTTCATTCAACTGATATTGAGAATGTCATTTTTCTGAAACGTGGTTCTGTATCACCGAAGCGCTAATCCAAGTATCATCCCAACAAATTACATTTCACGTGATGATCCAATGTTTTCCTCAGACATGCTTTTAGTGAATCAAATCACTGCCGGAAGGAGTTGTCAAGTAAAGGTGATGTAAAACGAGATTTTTCTGTCTCTCTACATTAAGGTAGCCTACTATATCTGTATACAAACGATGCCGTTATTAGCTGCTGGTATCTGAAATCAATTGCAGTAGATGAAGATAGAACATTCGAAAGCCCAATCATAGAAGATTGATGCAATGAGAGAGACTATTCATTTTTCAACATTGAATGATCTCTTTCCTTTCAATAAGGAGTTTTTGCACGCACAACACAACGAAAGATTTCGTGGAGGGAGCTCAAGCATGGAGTAGTCAGATTAGCACTGGCGTTATCGTTATTGTAGATCTGCCAAAACTCTAATAGTCTGTGAAGCTATCAAGAATCGATTATTCTCGTATTCATCCTTATACAATAAACACATTTGATTAACAGAGAGAGTAGTATGCTTATTGTATTTTTAGATTTCAGTTTTAAAAACCAGATAGAAATACTGTAGGGTTATTTAATTTTTTTCAACAAGTGCGAAAAAAATGAACTTGTTCTATCACTGAAAATGCTTTTTCGTATTAGTTTGTGTCCGGGAAGAAAGATGAAGTTTGCGAAAAGTGGAGATAAAGTTAAATCGAGGAGAATAAATGGAAAATCGCCAATCTGACAGATATAATACGATGATTTCGATCGGCAAAGATCTAATCTATCACTTCAGTACAAATTTCTCTCACAGTTTCTCTCAAGTGAAACCAATATCACAAATCGTATTTGATCATGCAGAAAATATGGTTTCCATCTTCTGAGATGATAGACTATAGTATGACTATGAGGGATTTTGCCTCACAGGCTATTCAAATAATAATGTGGACAAAAAGATGATTGATTTTTCAGGAGAACGTCCCATACAGTTCATAGTAGTTATATGGATAAAGTATAGTATAGATAAAGTAGCATTATATGGATATTGCTGGTTTTAATTTGAAAGCATTGTGTCAACTTTCACGATTGTTCAATTTGAAAACTTTTCAAATTTCTAGTATGATCATGAATAAATGAAACATTTTATGCTCTTTTTATCGGTTGTATCATTTCTACATTGTAATAAATGACTAAAAATGGGTACTTAGCAGTTTTATCGTAACTCAGAAGCAAAGTTGTTGTATTATTCTACTTTCATAATTTTTTTGATTCTCAAAATTTGAGTGTTACCTATTACATGAAACCGTGAAACACAAATGACTTGTGATTTTCAACATGAATATTTCACAAGCTTAGCTAATGTGCTAGAAAAAAATAATTTAATACTCTATACACGCCCAGAAAAATCAACATTTTTCAAAAATTTGTAAAACTGTAAAATTTATGAATTTCTCATATTTGAATTTTACAAAATAATTATGATAATGTTAGACGATTATCGTGGCTTAAGCTTATACAAGCGTCAACACAGACAACCTTCAGTTTCTTTCTCGAATTGGGCTGGTGCTAGTTTTGTATAATCATTCACTACTACCACATAAATAATTACTAAACCTATTATGAATCACATTGAGCCCTTGCTCTTAATGCAAGATGCTATGAATCTATAACGTATAGTAAGTAGTCAAGTTATAATACTTGGCGTGATCGTTTAATTTAATAACACATCATGTCTTACACATGCTCTCACATTATTATGTTCTTTTTTCAAAGAGGGGGATTAGAATTAGCTGTGCACCTCTGTCACTACTACATAGATAAAGTAAGAATATTGAAATAATGACTTAATGATACGAACTTCTTTCAAAGGTCATCTCATACTGAAGATCAATACTTGCTAGCTACCTAGCTCGAGAAGGTTTCAACTATTGAACTTTTTAGATACAATCCAATTTCAAGCCTAAACGCTTTGCCTCGAAGTTAGTTTCGGTTTACGATTGTGACAAACACCGTGTGCAATTAGAATGTGCAACCATCGCATCAAACGAACTCTCGGAGAGAATGTGAAGCACCATTAATTACACTTGTTTGGCAGCTCCTACCTCATGAAATTTGCTCTGCTCATGTAAAGCAGACGAAAGGTTTGGAAAGCTTGCTGGTAAGCAGCGTTTCTGGAATTAAAAGAGATTTTTGCCACTTGGGTGGCCCGAGTCGAGTGAACAGACAAAGGCCTCTCAAGCTCGCATTTCTCATTTCGTATTTTAAAAATGTCATATATCACGAGAAATATTTTCATATGGAAGAGTTCTCATATTCACTGGTTCAACTCACTGTTCATTCAAAGTGCTTTGAAAAGGGAATTTCCCATTTATTTTTGGAAATATAGTGATTGCATTGTTGAATTTAACTTGCTCTGACATCAGCTAATCTTTTCTCTTGAGCCCAAAATCGCTTAGAGTTGGGTAGTAGTTTTCCAGAGAAGCGGTACGGTTACGCAAAATGTCAGCTTTCACTCACGAGACACTCATTACAACATGGATAAAGCCATTCAACCTAGTCAGAATCTGATTTATAACCTGATTTATAATTTGTAAACGAAGATATATTTGACACAAGATGTGCTGAGTCTTAAGCCACGGCCATCTCTCTAGCTCTAAAAGAGTGTTGGACTATTTCAAGCGCTTAGCCCCATAGTGAACATACTTATTAGAAGCTTTTCCTGATGCCATGTTTTCAATGCTCTCCTGAGCTTGAAAAAATTGTACATAGACTGAATAGTATGTAGCACAGCTACTCATTGTCAAATTTCGAGTAAGTTGCTTCCAAACTTATTACAGTTGGGAAATGATAGATGTTTCCTATCTCGGGTTTGTTTATTATTTCGGAATCATCAAATGTATTATTTATTAGATTAATCATTAGAGACGAATATCCTGGCAGCATGAGTTTAGTTTTGAGTTTTCAACTGGTAATGTAAACGAAGATATATTTGACACAAGATAAATCCTATCAAACTTATAAGTTGGCACCACATGAACCCATGAATATCGGGGCTCACCTGAGAGTTTTTACGTAGTGTTTTTTCGTCCTATTTCAAAGCGAAACTTCCTTTTCGTGTTCTCATGTCGTTTCGACTTTTACTTCAAAATCACTATTAACTTTTGAATGTCATGTCACTAAAGCTAGAGTCGAAAACTCACTGGAATATCACTAAGTTTCATGAGTCTTGCTGTACCGTAGGGCATACCTATTTATTTTTCAGCGTAATCCACTCGGCTCGAGTTAGCTTCCCACATCAAATAATAAGGCTTGGCTTAAGTTGACACAAAAATATGAGATAAAAACCTAATCTATCTTCAAGAAAACATCTATCTTCAATGAATTAATATCATTCGCTCAAAAATTACTCAAATATCATTCTTGGATCTCTGAATCTCAAATTTGTATTCTACGTATAGTAATACTACTAATTAGTATTCTACGATTGACCGATCGTAGTAAGGTCTCGGTTTCAACTTGACCGCTCAGCATTTTGTTTGTCTGTCTGTATGTTACACGATTACGGCCAAACGCCTGGACTGATTGACATAAAATTTTGCATGGATGTTCCTTATTCATAAATACCCTTATCTTTTTTAGAGGGCTCAATTATCCCCGATAATTGGAGTGTCTGATTCAGGTGCGGTTGGTTTTAAATTAAAATTCTGACGATTTGAGTTGAATCCGTGACAAAAAATACATAAACCAAGCGGAGAGCGTTAGAGAGGGGGTTCAAAATCTTCAATGTTGAAATTTGTTAATGCTTTGCTTGTTATGGTAGGGCTTTATGTGGTGAATGGAATGGTATATTATTAAATCTTTGATAAATTAAGCATTTGGGGGAAGATAACGCAATAAGATAACAATGCTACGCAGCGCGCTCTGCAAGAAGTATGGAGCTAGAAAAACCAAGCTAAAATGGAATGTTTCTTGAGGAGCTTTCAAAATATCTTAATGTCTCAACATTGATGTGGATTCAAACAGCATTCCTTCAAGGTTTTACATTCATATTATAAAAATTGAAGATTTATTGTCGAAGAGCAAGTTTTACAACAGGGAAAAAACCACTTCTGCCCAGGAAGAAGTTCGGAGATTGTGATCAAGATGGATGAAGCCAATAAAAGAACTGTAGGACTGGACTGATTTTAAAGAAATTTCCGAGTTTACTTTAACAAAAAGATTGTGTCAGAGTCTTACGGGGTCTGAACTTTCGTTCCAACAGCTAGCTCAAACAGGAAATCTGAGTGGAGTTCGGGAGAAATTCTATAACCAAGCTGTAAGTTCACCTCTGTGTATGGAGGCAGAGCGCGAGAACTTTTAGCATTCATCTTAAACTTTCAAAGTTATTTGGAAGTTATTTACTAGACTAACTTTTGTATTGAAGATAGATCAACAGACACACAGTTCAGATCAACACGTGCTCCTTCCTCACTGTCCGTAACATACGTTTTTGCTAGTTGTATGTTATTGATTATGCAATATAATAAGGGGCCTATTCTAAAAAACAAGAGGGTTGACTCTTGTCAGTGATATTTTTATTGTTACCCACAGCTTTATTTTAATTCTTCCATAAAATGATCGATTTACTGTAAACTTTTTATTGAAAGAAGTATATCTTTCAGTATGCAATAATAATGTATAATTTGTAACATCAAGTCTACATTCAAATAAATTAATAAGTTTTTAACAAATTAAAATTTTAAGAAATTGTATTTTACAAGTATAGTTTCAATTGAAACTTTCCAAATTTAATGACATTACAGAATGAATAAATGATTGACAGGTGCCACTGGCAGGCATTTATCCAAATAACGATCGGTTGGAAGGTTTGGAAGCTAGGCACTAGTTTATCTCCCAGGGAGTGGCTCTCTCTTTAGACTTGGGCCTTACTCGATGCATATCATTTAGATTTACGGAGAATTCATTTCTTCAGTTCCAGTCTAGCTCTTTCGAAATAGCTACTGCGGGCTCATAACTCAATGCATTTATGTATATGGCTTTCCCCCAAAACCCTCCACCAACTTCATCCACTGCACTTGAGTAGCTTTGCTTACACTGAACAAGATTTCAAAACAAGATAGAAGTCCTGTTGCAATTTTCATGTTCAGCAGTAAGTTGGCGTATCGGAAACAAATTTTAATATAAAAAGATCTGTTCAGTGTTAATTTAATGTGGTTTTTACCAATTTTGGTGTCCAGTATTTCTCGGGCTTTGCAGCTATCCTAGCTAGCCCAAAAAATAGGCTTCTGAATATAATAGAAGCTGTTATGCATGTAAAACATTCACAGAGTCAGCTTTTTGGTTTGGAAATAGTTTGAAATTCGAAAACAACGAACCTTACATAATATTCCAATGTAATTCCACAGGGAAATTACAAGATAGAAGTCCTGTTGCAATTTTCATGTTCAGCAGTACGTTGGCGTATCTGACACAAATTTTAATATAAAAAGATCTGTTCAGTGTTAATTTAATATGGTTTTTACAAATTTTGGTACATGAACAAAGTTATTGGAATGTATTGAACACTTTGAATATTGATAAATTAGAATCCAGTATTTCAAATGGAATTACATTGTAATATTATGTGATGTTCCATGTTTTCGAATTTCAAACTATTTCCTAACCAAAATTCTATCGACCCCATTTGTCGTGGCAAGGTGGAAAACAAGAAGGTAGTAATTTTTCTCAACAAATTCTTATGTATTTTAAGATGTTGAATCTAAATATGAATTTTGACCCTTCGAAAACGCTTGCTTTGCGAAATATTTCCAAGATGGCGGTGAAAATTTCATATTTTGGCAACTTCTAATGAAAAGAAGAATTATAGAGCCATGATAACATCCGAATTCAATTATGTTTCATAGTGTGTGATTCCCTGAAAATTTTATCTTTAAAAAATTGAAATCACGAGATACGAAAGTCACTTTCTGTAAGTCTTTTCACTGTTATAAACTGATATGAGATTATATCTATAGGTGACTTAATGCTTATTCAAATTTTTACAGATTCCTACAGTCTTCAGGCACAGTTCAGTTTGAGCCAAAACTTTTCCGAGATGGAGAACATCTACACAAGCCGAGTGCACGGCTTTCCAGGAAACTGGACAGCATCAATAATGGGCAACGGCTGGGCTACAACGTCAACGGTCCTATCGCGAGGCGTGGCAGTGATGATGCCACAGGAAGGCCTGCTCTCACTTGTTGCTGTCCTCGGAAGTAGTCTCTCACTCGTCGCTCTCGTATTCGCCTTTATCACGTACAGGTGAGAGATGCTTTAATAACAATAACAATAATAATAATCATCATCATCATTATGTACTAAGCTCATTACTATATTTAATGTATTCTTTATGAACTCCGATTCTGAAAACAACTGCTATCTTCATTTTGATTAATGTTTTTTTTTACGATAAAATGTTCCAATCAAATTCTATCCATCCATCGTCATCATCATCATTATTTTATTATGCCGATTTCACAGCATTGGGTGGATCGCTCCGACCCAGTTTCCAATTTCATAGTCGATAGTTCTATATTTTTATACTCCATTCAGATACCTAGATCACCTTAGATACTACCCAGATACCTTACAATTGACATTGTAATGATTTGCTGTTTATCGCATAGATAAAAAAAATTATATCTTTTTATCGATAATTTGTGAGTTTGAGATAGGTGAATCTCTTTTTCAAAGGGGGTTAGACTACAGATTTTGGAGTTGTCTCTTCTATGGAAAGGCTAATAGAATTTAATAAATTTTGGGAAATACCTTTACTTGCGTTGACTTCCGTGTTTGCACCCAGCACACCATCAGAACCTTCTGGTCCACGTTTCCACACGGTCAGGATTTCACGGGTCGATGCCGTAGATACGCGCACTTAAACCTAAGTGAAGATTCGCACTCGAATTATTCATATATTTTTATCTTCACACAATATTCACTCGTTGATGACGTCACTATTTCACAGTTTTACTAATTCAATTGGTCTTAACTGACTTTTGTGCTTTTGCCGGAAGTTGTGATACTCTGAGAACTCGAAAACATTCACAATCAGTGAGCCCGTGCTGCAAGGATTTGACTGTGAGTGAGATGTTTGCTACGTCTTATTTTATAGGCATGGCAACTATATTGTTCAACTGATTAATTTCAAAGTTGTGAAAAACTACTCAAAAAATCAGATTTCACTCTCAAAAGTCCTAGAATATCATGAAATTCTCACTATTGAATTTTCAGTGGACATAAGAATTTATTTGCAAAGTAGGAAGTATTGAATTACACTCGTTACATGTTGTGTTTGGCATTTGGACAAAGTTTTACAAACACACTTTTTTGACGATTTGACCAGTGAAATTTGGAACTTAAGTTGATAAGGATTGGCCCTTTTATGAGTGCTATTTTGTTTTTGATATAGCTGTCTAATTTCCATGAAAATGACTTGGAAAATTCGAGGTAACACGTGCTGAAGTTTTATGTGAAGTGCTGTAAATTTCACAAATTCATTATTCAGTGTTCCAGTGATTCCAGTAATGAGAATTAATTAATCTGGATTGATAATTTTGTACAGAACATTTATAATAGATGAGTTGACGACCTTGCTTCTAAGTTCAAGGTTATGACAGTTTAGCTGGTGGTCTAAATTTTTCCAGTAAATAGTTTCAAATTTATTGCTCTTTGAATGGATTTTCCCTGTTTTATTGTCAATTCCAATCTCAAGCGTTACAATATTATGAGCCACTGTTCTGCAGATTCATACACAATGGCAAACTCATTAGTCCACATCTAAAAAACGAAATAATTAAGTTTATCACAGATTGTTAAACAGAAGATCGGAAAACCGATGGCGTCTATTGTAGCCAGTGAATAGAATTATGTTTTCCAGTTACCGTAACAATTTTATTTATGATGCATCGATTCTCATGCATGATAATTATTCATCGTTCTGTTTCTCCAAACCCATGAAAAACTACATGCGCAAGAGATATACTGGAATTTCTTATGTTACTTCAGAGCTAGCGCAAATAGAAAACTTGGACTGCCAACGTAACGTAGGGTGACTTTATTGTGAAGAGTCTTGAAAATATAGAAATATTTAAAAAACAATTGAAAAAATATTTAGTTGATAAAGCTTTTTATAGTGTGCAAGAGTTCCTTTCACATCAAAATTAAGCCTCACATCAACTAATTGAAGTAATTATGGTATCTAGTGTATAATACTGTTGATCTGACTTGTCTTATACTCCTTAACTGGAGTCTCCAAGAGACGTAATCTACAAAAAAAAAACAAAGAAATGAATTCGACTTCCCCTCGATTCTATTGATTTGATAGTCGACCTGATCCAGTGTGTTTCTTGAACACGGTAGCTGAAATTTAATACAAAAAATTGCGAATCTAATGTATAATCTTTGTCTATTTTTGATGAAATAGAATCCGATTTCTAAAATGTAATTTATTTGTTATCAGTCTCCGTATCTTTCCACTGCAGTGTATATTCTGCATCTCAACCACCTAATTCAATAAAAAAGCGAAATTTTAATTCATACCATAGAATCACTTGAGCCTGCCCCAAAGAGAGTGATCTAAAATCTAGGTACTGAATAACATCATGGGTTGGTCAAAGCAAACATTATGATGAGAGCTGCAAGCCACAAACATGTTTGAGAATTACCATCTGGTTTGAAATTGAAGTACACCGCAGCTGAATTATGTCGAAAATTCAGCTTCACACAAGGGAGAGAGGAGTATGGTCTTTATAGCTGAGTAGGATAACAGGGTAGCATTGGACTTAGTTGGATTTACCGACCCGAGTAGGTAGGCGAATATACTCACTGGTGTAATCTCATGAGGGTTTTGCAACCGCAGGAAAATTAATGCTGAATAGTGGAGTAACTTGCAATCCCCATCAAAATACATAGTCTCACCGGGTTGGAATTAGTTGAAAAATTAGGGAAAATTCGATTTGTTCCGTCCGAAGCGAATCTGATTGTTGTATCCACTCACGAATATCCAATACCCGACGATAATTGCATACGGTATCAAATTAAATATCGAAATTCATTAATAATTTTTCAAACGACAGGATTCTCAAGGCATTCGAAAAACCTTTAAGTGGTATATCATTAATATTAGCTGGTTAAATACTATTTTTATAATTTGAAGTCTCCATATTCATTTTCAACTATGAAGCATACAATGATGGGATGCTATTCTTAATATTTAATTGAGAATTCGAATGTGTTGTGTTAGTCCGATACGTATAATAAATTTTCAAAAATGCATAGTAATCTTAGATATGTTATTATGGACACACATTATTTAAACATGGACACAAAATATTTTTTTAAAGATATGAATATCTTGTGGAAAGATAATATTATTAAAAGAAATAGCATTCCCAATGCTTCTGCTCATCACTACTGGTCATTTTGTGTGTGAAGGCCAAATTTAAATTTCACATTTTAGAGAACGTACATTAAAAGAATAATCAAGATTCAAGTCGAGATTAATTTGTTCATGATCTTGTCGGACATGTTTAATAGAAAGTAAAAAAAAAGCTGTAATGATTCAAATTTGATAACGGGTTGGATATAATACAAATTAATAATAATAATATTATGAAAATATTTGCAATTATTTATTTAATGCTCGCAATTATATTCCAAATATATTAGGTTAGGGCCTTGATAATAATTGTATTTCTATTTTAATTTATATTCCATTATAAGCCACAGATAAATGTAAATTGTTGTAGCCGATAAGGTACTTTCACTACAATGACACCACTCGCTTTATCCATCACAACAGTCACATCGTCTTCCTCAGGCCTACCCTGTTCAACTGCAAATCACCAATCACTTTTCCACTGATGCATAATAAATTTTACCGAACCATTACAGTATCCCTTCCACACCATCCATACTACACTCAAATTTATTTCCACTTTAATAATCATTACAATATCTTCTATGACAAATTACCACGACCTACACGAATTACAATAATATTGTTATGTGATGTAAGCTGCCTAACAATACCTAAACTAGACTCAATATTGGATATGGTATGCCAAAATAGTATTATCAATACCATTATAACAATAATCGCTTTTAAAAACTGAGAATAATAGATATTTGTTGAATATTCTGAGCCAATTTTCACGCAGATAGACGTGAGACAGATGTCACAAAGCCCAACCTTTTTCTCCGCATTGAAACTGTTATCACGTTCACTGCTATGAGCTCACTTGTCACCATATTCCTGTCAGCATTTTTCAACAAATCACCTGTAGTTCTTTCTCTGCTTGAACATTCATTCTCGTCGGTGAATTATTTTGAAATTACTCCCCAGGATACCATCAGTTTAGGATACCATCGGTAATTTTTCACGGCAAATCTTGTTCAAGAGAACAAGATTTAATAAGTAACTTATTCCAATCATGTGATCTGCACGTCAGTTGTCCATATTAACATAGTTGGAGTTCACTTCGATTGATCTACTTCTGAATAGATTACAAATATTAGGCAATTTAATGGGTATTTTTTTAACTGTGATTTGGACGCATGTTGAAATCAACGGAATTTTTTTTCAATAACGTGATTAAGTCGTTATTATATTTAACGACACAGGTTAGCCTATAATACAATCTCATTCTCTTATTCATATTGTTATTATAAGATTCTTTTCAATATCTATATAAATTGTATTAAGAGCAGTGAAGTAGGAGCTGATATAACACCGTATGCGGATGACACCACCATATTAAATTCTGATTATGACTGTGAGCAGCTGGAGGTGAATTCTTACCTGTAGGTCAACAATATAATTATGTCAATGGTTTAATAGCACCAATCTGAGTCTAAATTTGAACAAAAATGTTAGAATGGCGTTCTCAAATACTGTATGTCATGTTGGTGGACGATGAATTCATTTCAGAGGTTGAAGTGTGCAAATATTTAAGTATTTATCTGAATTCCAGCATCAAGCGACTCGAGCGCTCGTGATCTCATACGTGACACACAGTCAGTTATTAGTAGCGTTATTTGAAGTATTTGAGTGGTATATGGCCCTTCGCCTTTATAATAAATATTACGATATCCTTCTTTGTAGTTGTCTTACAATCAGACAAGGAACAATAAAATTTTGTAATTGTCAGTGCTACAAGAAAAAACTAGGAATTTTTCATATTTTTTGTGAATTCTCATATTTTTATAATATTATTGGCTCTGTCACATTTATGAGCTATTTACAATTTCCCACTTGTTCCTACTAAGAGATGAATAAACCAGGAATATAAATTTCTCATCTTGTGTTTTATGTTGTTTCTATTGGATGTATTCTCATCTTCTATGCTTAATTTTATTTATTAAAATGAATATTTTTGTAAAAACATTGGATAATGACTGAATTCATTCCAATTTTATAGTCTATGGGAAGCGATATCAGTAGTCAAGAAAGATGTTATATTCTTCTGAGAGCCTTTCAGTTATAGCCATCACTGCTATTAGTAGTTTATTTACTGCTATTGAAAGAAGGTGAGTAGTTTATGTCATGAAAACGTTTTATATTAGTTAAGAGGGACCCCGATCGTGATATGCAGTCGTGAGCGCTTGGGATTGCGCTATCCGTGCTATCTGCTCGACCCGGGGAAAACCGGATGTTATCTGCTTTACTGATGGCTCGAAACCCACCTAAAACTGTAGATTCATCCATAACATCATCAACTCATTACCCACGTACAAGTCTCGAATTCATATGAGCATCATCAGCATGGATAAAAAAACTAGTAAGTCATCAGTAGTGCATGCCCAGTACCGAAGTAGAGGTGATGTGTAGTTTGCATCAGGATTTTCATGCTAAGTTGATTGCTGCGAAAAGCAAATTGCTTCAAATAGTAGGACTGACATAAAATGCTGATTGGATCTCTTCAAATAAATATGCTACAGCATCAATGGTCAAATACTAGAAAGGTTTTTGAATTTTTCATATTTTTTTGTGAATGCACATATTTTTATAATACTATTGTTTCTGCCACATTTATGAGCATTTATATACTGATGGAAGAATACTGCAATCTGTTGAGAGTGATGGTTTGATTGAGATTATGTTGAGCATCCAGCATCCAATCTGCTGGTGGTAAGTCAAGATCAAAGTCAAAGCCAAGACGAGTAATTCTAGTATTTATTTTGCTCGGATTCAAAATGAAAGGCTTCTCCACAAAAGGCTCATACGTAAAGGATTATGTAAGCTATCAGACAAACCAGACTTGGTTCCTGTACAGAGAATGTAGAATGAGATTCAATCTCAATTAGATGCACTCAATAGGAGAGTGTTTGGAGTTGTCACTGGGTGATCGATTGAACCCAAATTGAGGCCTGTTGTGCTCTCATCCAAGTACACATTCATTTCAAAGATCTACGGATGCAACTATTCATTCAATGAATACGCTGTGTACAGCCTTTTTAAGCTGGTATAGATCATCTGGATCGCTGACAATAATAATCGACTCTTCAAACAATTCTGCAAATTGCGATGTGATGGAAGAATATCGTCTATCGTTTCCACTGACACTCCGGTGAATCAGTAACTGAGAAACGTACTATATTAAGTGTATCAAACGTGAACATAGAGACCTTTGGGCAGCCTGTAATGTAAATCTTTATTTTAATTTAATGCTAGGATACTCCTTCAGCTTGTGTAGCATATGAGAACAAAATACTTAAGTTTAAGATTTCTCAACAACTGTTCATAAAATTCCTCATGGAATTACAATCCTAGTTCGGATTTACTGATGGAAAACATGACTATATAGTAACATAGAGCTAAAATACTTTTCAAATTTGTGTTGTGTAATCTCAAATTAATTTAGAAAGAACGTGAAATTCTAAGCTCAACCACTCATTATGAGTGGAAAACATCTAGAGAGATTTATTCATTCCAAAATAACATCATTTAAATTGGAATAGTCATCAAATCTCGCTCACATTTCCAGGTGCATCCTAATTGGCTTCAATTAAGTCTTTCTCATTTGAAGTCTTCCTTCTAGACAGGAGCTTTGCCTTGTTATCGACTTCAACTGCTTCCCTTTTTTCCCTACATGAATATTTAAAGCTAAAAAAAATAACAATGCAATGTTCGAGAGAAGAATATCAAGAGAAGATGCCTCTAAATGTAGTTTTAAAGAATGATTCACCATTGAACGAATGAAGCACTCATAGCAAGATATCCCACCTCAAATATCCATATCTCATTGCAAATGCTAAAGTTTCAATGTGAATATAATATTTAGGATTTAAAAAATTGAGTATATCTAAACAAAGTTGTTGAAAACCTAACAATTATCTAAAAAATCAAAAACACATCACATACGCAAGCTATCATAAATCAAACTAGTGCATGCATTATCATCGTGTTCTAAAACTGTTATTTGATAGTGATCATAATAAGTAAACCGAATCGCTCGGACTTGTTCCAATTCAGTTCATAAGGTTAACAAATGTATTTTTTATTATCAACGATTCTTGTATCAATAAGTTAAGAGTCCACATTGAAGAGCATTCGACCACCTAACCAAATTTTCCCCGTATTAAACGCAATATTTCTTCTAATTTTAAACAGCCAATTTGAATAATTTACGTCAAATACTCTCTCCATTTCGCAATGAATTACTAAATTCAGGTATCTTCAATGATTCAGGACAAGTTAGATAGGATCTATCTGCAGTATCTTCTCGATTCTGTGAACGGAGTATTTCAATGATTGCTATTTAGGCTCATCGACTCTGTTCAAACAACGATGCTACCTTTTAACTTAGGTTGTAACTTGTAACTAAACTTTAACCCAATCTCAAACACTCAAACTATTGACAATCTGGATGGTCTAAACTTCCTACTCAAGAAATGGTCTGTTACTGTTACCAATTCTCTAATGCTACTCTTCCATTTAATCTACTGAAGTTCCTGTGAACGCTCAACTCCATTTCAGTATTCATTCCTAATATTAAATTCACCCCTTCTTCCGTAACTCTTACTGCTTACAAAGGTAAAGTGAGTAATATAGCAAATAATATGAATTGATAAATCCACCTCTCAGTCTAACAATTAGAGAGATGTAAATTTGAAATATCTTATATTTGTCTTGTTATGAATTTGGGAGTAGCCCAATTTTTTTTTTTTTTAATTACTTTGTATAACCTTCTTGTTTAGTATCATTTTAAACGTTATTAAATTTTAAAGAAGTTTCTTATGTAAAGTTTTCAGTATTAGGGCATTTAAAGCAAGTTATTGGGGAGTTTAGATTTTAATTTTTCGTTTTCAAAAGAAATAATAGATTCGCTTTCGTTTTCATGTTGGAAATTGTTATGCAGTGAACCATTGTTTTCAAATGCAATAAAGAGCACGTTGACTCCCACGGTACTCTAGTAAAAGATGATAGAGCTAGTTTCTCATTATTTTGCTCTCTCTAACACTCTCTTGATCTGTTCATTTTTTAATTACGGAATAGGCCTTCTGCACAAGCCTGGAGGCAAATCGACTGCTTTGATTCGCTAAAAGTTGCGTAATTGTAGATGGCAAAAAGTTTCTGAACACCGCTTCCAACCTAGCGCGCGAATTGTAGTCAGAAGTCAAGCTAGAGCTCATGACTCCACGAAATTGGTTGGAGCACATACTGTGTTTCTTAGTATCAAATTCTTAGTTAAAATTGAGGTTATGATCACTTGAAATTTTTTTATAGGCCCTTGTGCTGGGAAAAATGATGAAGTTTATTAGTTTAATTATGTAATTGTAGGAAAGTTTATTATTGGGAAACCACCACTCATGTTTATTTCGTATTCGTTTGTTTGGTTTGGAGATAACCTATAATGTACATCGCCGCTTTATAAGCGGTACCTGATTCGTGATTCCTGTATATGAGAATTCCTGAGTTCGAGTATTCCTGTATTGCTGTTTTCGTGTATTCCTGTGTTCGATTATTGAGGAGAATTCCAGTATGGTCCAGTGTTCGAGCATTTGGGAGAATTCCTGAATTGAGCAGAATCTCCTGATCAAGGGCCAGTCGCAACCAGAGAGAGATTAACCCTGTTGGATTAGATCAACGAATTTACTAGATTCATCATCGATTTGACATGAACTCAGTACCTTTTTGCATTAGTGAGGATTATCGAATGAGGTAACAAATTTATTATATTTTATTCCTTGACCAAAGTGAGTGCAACGAATCATGGCCAATTATTAATTCAATGAAATAAAAGAAAACGTCAATAAAATTTCCAGTTAAAGTAATCTACGAAATGCGCAATAATTTTAAAGACTTTTTGAGATATTGATAAGGTTAGATTGTATAAGTAATGTTGATAATCGAAATGTATATTTTTCAGATTTGAATATTTTGAGTTAGGCTAATGAATGATAATTATATCTTCGAGTGGTGGTTTCCTAAACATGCGCTTCATTTGACTTGTTAACCTGGTTTCTTTTGATTTCGTATGCATAGGTATTTAACGGTGTTTTGGTGTACAAACGTGTAGAAAATGTTTTCCTTTTTCCATGTTTCGCCTCCTAAATTTTTGGTTGTTTGCATCGCCCTAAATTTATTCTAAATTAAAACAAATTGATGCAATAGTATTCAAAACTCAGTTATTAATTTAATCCGTTCACTGAATCAATAAGGTGCAATAATAACTCAAGAAACAATATGGGATACAATGACAAAGAAAATTACTACCAAACTAAATGAATGGTCTCCATAAAAGACAAAACCATTACACACTGATTGAAAAAATTATCCTTCCCATTTTTTCGAATTTGGATTGTTGATTTCTTAGCCTGGATACTTTCAGACATCAATAATTTTCTGAATATTCTGAAAATAAATTAATATTATAATTGTAAAAATACAGATAGTGTAGGCAACAATATATTATGATGTATTTTGTTATTTAGCCCAAATTTTCGCCTAAATTTTATCACATCACATTTGTTTTTGGTTCCTTTTTTCACAGGTTAATTGTAAGAGTTATTGTTTATGTGTATTCCGTCAGTAATTGTAGAGATAGAACAAATTTTGGGAGATTTTCGAAATGAATCTTGTATTATAAGCATATGCAATATTTTAATCCATTGCAGTAGGCAAGTACAGTACAGTACAATGCTGCTTTATTCTGGCATACATCTTTCAACCTGTTCAATTCCTACAGTCTGGATTTAGAAAAGAAAGTCTACGATTCTCATTTATTTTCTTTTTCTAATGCCTTGATGTGTTGTTCATCATTCTAAGATGAAATGGTCTCATCACGCATGCCCCAAGCTTCCATCTAAAGTCTGCGAGAAAATACTTCCAACACAGACCAAGACCATGGTGGAATGATACATGGGTGTGCTCGTACGCATGGGGGCGGGGCCACTTTCCAGGCAGTGACGTCAGTCTGGAAGCAAATCGCCAGATGCTCGGATTCGTATCCTCATTTACCGTGATATGATGGGATGTTTCAACTTAAACTAATTTAGGAATTTTAAAAACTAACAGCTCTATCATTCCATGAAATGAGTCTGAGTAAACGAATGACTCGCTTTGCTCGTGTCCCAACTTAGATCTCACTCGTGGCTTTTAAAAGCAGACAATACAATAATTGCATGAACTACAATTTCCAATTTACTGTCAACATTTGCAAATAAAGTATCAACTCATCTCAATTGCAAAATCTGTGTGCGAATTTTCAAGTCTTAAGTCAAAAAATAATAAATTATTTAACTGGCTAATAATAATAATAATAGACTAATAAAAATACAATTATAATAATATAATAGACAAATAATAATACACTAATAATATTATTGATAATAATAATAAGAATAATTATAATAATAATAATAATAATAATGATAATAATGATAATTATGATGATGATGATAATAGACTGATAAGCTAAAAATAATAATATAATAAACTAATTTTAATAATCAAAATAATAATAATAGACGAATAATAAAAATAATATAATAGACTTATAAGCTAATAATAATGATAATAATAATAATAATGATATTAATAGACTAATAAAAATACAATTATAATAATATAATAGACAAATATAAATAATATTATTAATAATAATAAGAATAATGATAATAATAATAATAATAATAATTATGATGATGATAATAGACTAATAAGCTAATAATAATAATATAATAGACTAAATTTAATAATCATAATAATAATACATATAATAATAATAATAGACGAATAATAAAATTAATATAATAGACTTATAAGCTTATAATGATAATAATAATAATAATATAATAGACTAATATAAATAATAATATTAATAAACATTATAATGATAGTAATAATAATAATAATAAAAGACGAATAATAATAATAATAATATAATAGACATATAAGCTGATAATAATGATAATAATAATAATAATTATAATAATAATAATAATGATAATAATTATAATAATAATAATAATAATAATAATAATAATGCCTGATGATAACCCATTGTCATTATTATTACCCATTGACGGATTGAAACCAGTAGCAATTACCGAATTTTTGGATACCATATGCAGGAAATTTCGCCTTTATTCATACAATAATTATTACATTTATCGATTTCGTAAATATCAATCAGTTTAATAAACATCAGTTATAAATAAAATCAGTTTAATAGACATTTCTCCATACTGGGGTGTTGTGACTGGCGCGCAATGCATCCTGAGTGACGTCATGCGCTAACGTAGCCAGTTTTCGTTCTCCGCATGAGCACACCCATGTATCGTTCCACCATGGACCAAGACAGCACACTCACTCCGTTTTGGCAGACATTCACTCCGTTTTCTCGGGCCTTCTACTGTGCGCAGGTCCGACTCTCTTCTCTTCCTCCAATCCTCCAGACTACGATACAGAGCATCTGTGGTGATGGAAGATTACTTCCCCTATCCCATGTTGGAAGTATTTTCTCGCGGACTTTGGTAGATGATTGAGTAAATTGAGGGGATTTAAATTGAAGGGGATACTATGTTTCTGATTACCAATTCCTTATGATCTAATTTTTTTCACTTCGACCCTAGCAGCGTCATTACTAGTCGCTGAAAATTTAGCAAGCTAACACCACGCTTCTCTTGTCTCTGAGACAGCCACTCAATATTATTTCGGATTCACCTTGATGTTATAAAGATACTTTAACCTGAGAATCACATTTGTCCGCTTCATGAAAGGTGACAAAATCTTTGTATTATTTTGTTCACTGTAGAATCATGAAATTTGAAAGCATGAAAGCAGTGGAATCGATTTTGTCTTCATGAAATTTAGGACTATTTGATGAAAATGAATTTTGGTGAGCTTTATACAATTGAATTGATTTGTACTTGGAGTTTGGACTTCACTCAGTGGAAAGAGTTATAGGCCTATGATTTTTGACATTACTTGATTTAAGTAAATTTGCTATTGAATGAATTTATAGAATATTTCATACAAAAACATTTATAAAATGGATTGTATGAATAATTGTATAGATAACTCAATGTTATTGTTTTTCCATAACCTAGTTATTGACTCCTAGAGTTGAGTATAGAAAAATGTATGACGTTTTGAAATTTAAAGAGGGATTTTTTTAATAGTTTATGTTTATATTTCATAGAGCCAATAGAATTCATGCACTGTCTGAAGCGACTAAATCGGTATTTGGACAAACAAATCTTGATTGATGAAACAATTGAAGCTTGATTAATTTTATGACTCTGATTCACTTAAGATGAAAGTTTATATCGTATTGTTATGTTGTGTAATTTATTCTTGTAGTGCTGATTTACATTACTAAATGGCCGAATCGTTTGTCTCTTATTTTATTCAGAGAAATGATAGATAATACTGTTTTGTATTTTGGACTAAAACCATTCGAATTTTCAGCGGTTTACGATTTACGGATTCAACCAAATTGATAGAGCGTTTCTCGAAATCCAGTGACTCGCTTCCCAGGTTATGGAATTACCTTGATGAGAGTTAAATAATAGAACCACGGAGTCAGGCTAAATAAATCGTGGAATTTATTGCAAAGTATAAACTTCTGCTATTGGGATGTAACGTTGGTTTGGACATTCCTACAACAAATACAGTAAACAAACTAACATCAAACTGAGGTGACTAAGTTTATTCACGATATTATCATTATTCTTCAAGTGGAAGTGCGCGCGACGTAAAGTCGTTATTACATATTACAAAAAAAGTATCAACTGAAAAGATTCGAAATTGTTAAAATTTAAATATTGTCGAAATAGTGAAGTTGATATCAGAAGACTATTTTTCAATTCAATTCAAATAATAATATTTATTTTGTCTAAAATACATTAACAATTTAGCCAAAAGAAATCATAGAGATACATTTGATTTGATTTGATAATATTCATCCTGGAGATACATATAATGCATATAGGATTCGTCCAATATTGTACAATCATACTGTTACGGGTTCAAATGTCTAAAATAAGGCTGGCAACACTAAAGTTCACACTTGCACTTTATTTACACAAATTAGTCTATTTACACAAATTAATTGTAAGTTCAATTAATTAAATAAAAACAGATCATCAAATGACAAGCTAATACTTATTTTCAGTAATTATTTACAAGAGTTAATGAATAAATAATTACAGGCTGATCAATAATAAAAGGAACAAGAGTCCAATAAACTGTACAAATGAATAATTAATTACAGGCTGATCAGTAATAAAAGGAACAAGAGTCCAATAAACTGTACAATAATGCAGAAAGAAATTATAAAAAGAGCAACTAATCACTTACAAAAAACACAGTCCAATTCGTTATTTGACAGTCCCAAATAATATCACTTAACACAACGTCTTTAAACTATTAGTAAGTTGCATAAACAGTAATCACTTGTCTCTGCACTTGACACTGTCTAAAGACAGAATAATGCACTGTTTACTCCACTGGCACTGGATTGTCTTTCTCACGAGATCTGTAATACAATCTGACACGCGAGATTTTGTAAACTAACTCACTGGTTCACGTGGAATCCTTTATATAGCTGTTGTAGTTGTATAATTCCAAGAATTGGAGCTCACCAGAAACTTCGAGAATCTTCAAGAAAGCTTGGAATAGACCTCGATTGCTCAAGAAGAATGTAGAATTGACGAGAAGATCAATTGAGTGAGAGAGTTGCAGACTTGAAGAATAAGAGTGACAAAGACATGAGAAGAGCAAGAGAGAGAAGATCGGATCAAGATCGGTCGAAGTCACGTCCAACCATGAAAACAATAGAATTATATAAATAGAACAAGTGCGTGAATAACTGCTTGTTTGCTTTTGTAACAATACATTTCAACAACGAACCGATTAACTAGTTCATTATAATAACCAGTTGATTACAGCCATATGTAATCAAACTCAATATTGAGAATAGACATCATATAAAATGGAAACTCTAGTATATTATATAAATACTACCCACATAATAATCACACAACCCACATATATTATCGTATCTTCATTATCATCCTTCATTCAGGGGTTCTCAATCTTTTTCAAAGACTGTACCCCTTAATGAAAATTAAAATGCTGCGTACCCCCTTGTTATAGACCTTGTAAGGGTGCTTCTTGCAACATAGCATAGCATGAGCTATTAGGCTTGGCAATAATGACTCTTCTCAATGAGTCGTTCAATCGCGCTCACTCTTATAAGTGAGTCATTCATTCGAACTAGTTGAAAAATGAGTCATCAGCAATGCTCGTGCTCATTCACTACCATAGCTTGCTCAGCGATCACTCTCTCACTCTCAATAGCCTTGTCTGGCTCCTCAATATAAACAATTCTCAGAATCTGAGTCATCAGTTTAATATTCCAGAGCACAGAGCACAGAGTCAATGAGCTTTCTGAGCCAGCAGTAGTTGGTTTAGTTGACAGTTCAAAAAGCTCATGGAGCAGAGAGAGGTGAGTGAGTGAGCCAGCTGTTATTGTAGTTCGTTCACTTCACAGTTCAAAATGCTCGTGGAGTGGGGAGGTGAGTGCTCTTAGCAGTGCCTATAGCCGGCCGCTGCGGCTGCACTGCTCTGCTAATTCAAAGAGCGCTCACTAGATGGTGTGTTGACTGTATTTCGTGAAAAACACAAACGCAGCTCAAAAATGAACAAACTACTTTCTGAATTTGAACTACTAGTTCGTAGTTCATTTTAAAGAGTCAGTTACTTTGAACGACTCGCTCAATCTGGTCACATCTCTAAGAGCTTGCTTCTTTTTACATAGTTTCTCAATGTTCGGCTCAAGTTTTGTTTAGTACAAAATTAAATCATCCTAAACATTAAGCTTGTTTCTGTACTTACTTTTTAAAAAACCCACAAAAACTCTCTTTTACATAGGTATGTAGTTGAAAACCCAATAAGAATCTTTATTGTAGCAGCATTTGAAAGTTCTTGTTACTCGCCTTTCAAACACCGATCCAAAAATCTAACAACGTGGGCTAGCACTCAAATATCTTTAGTTCAACGTCGGATCACATGATAGTTTAATCAGTTGTTCCTTCTGGTATGTTGTCAGGCTGCCCAAAGTTTCAATAGCATCAAACGAAAAGGGGTCACGGATTCAGTACAACCTTTTGTCTGCGGGTGGGAAGTATTCTCTTCAATGACCACACAAGTATTAAATTGGATTCCATTATTGAATTATAACCTTGCATGGAACGGAGAGAAATGAAAATGGTTTGATTTTTCATCAACTTGACCGCGTACCCCCTGAACATTTTCGCGTACCCCTAAAGGGTACGCGTACCACAGTTTGAGAACCCCTGCTTCATATCATCTTCATCAATAGATGTACCAATATATTCTCAGCCTACTGAAAAACGAAACTCACAAAATATTTGGAAAAATAATAATACTGCTTGCTGAATTATATATCAAAAGACTATATAAGAGTATTAGGCTTACGTAGAGCAGCAGACTGGATCCGTTCCGTCAGCTCAGCTCAGACCGCCCCGTCCGTCTCAGCCACTTTTTGGTAAGCGAGCGATTTTTGCCTGAAGCTGAGACGCCGCGCATGCGCAGAGTAGGCCAACAGACACGTGTTGTGCAACTGAACTCGGAAGGTCTCACATATTTTCGCAGTGCTGGGATTAGATCATATGCTGTGAGAGAGATTATATTATATCAAGATGAGTTTTGATGAACCCCTGATATCATTGGTACAGGCATATCCAATGTTATACGACCTGTCACACAAGGACTATTATAATATTACAATGAGGAGGTTGTATGGGAGGAAATATCTGCAAATCTCAACGAAAGTGACAAGAAAAATCCTGCATTATTTTTCCATACTTATAAATTCTCGAAATAGAATCACAACACTACAAAAAACTCTAAACAATAAATGTTATTGAAATTATTCACCTGCTTTGAACGCTTGTCTATAAGATAAGGGGCTCTGGCTGGCTTCGTTTCCTGCAGTCTTGGGTTCGAATCTCATTCAGCCATGGATGTTTCTCATCATTCACCTGTTATTGGTCAAGACAGCAGCTGAATTAATTCAATTGAATTAAAAGATTTTATTTTATAAATAGATAATATGAACTTTTCATGTGAAATTTAACGACATGCAGTCAAATATTTGTTAAGAATAAGTATAATAACTCACTTAAACTGGCCGAGTACTTTCGAATCTATGAGATCCATCATCAGAGGCCTCTGATGATGGGTCTCATAGATTCGAAAGTACTCGGCCAGTTTAAGTGAGTTATTATACTTATTCTTAACAAATATTTGACTGCACGTCGTTAAATTTCACATGAAAAGTTAATATTAACAACGCAGTTCGTCATGGAACAAGAAATCCAGGAAGATAATATGAATCCTGGGAGCTGAGTAGATTTCACACTTGAGAAGAATCATTTCTAAAAATCTCAAAATTAATGACTGAGCTGAGCGGAACGACCTGACGTAGTGTGTAGGAAAACTGCCGGAACTGAGCTGACTGATCTGTGCTGAGCTGAGCGGGCTGAACTGAGCGGATCCAGTGTGGGACTAGCCTTAAAAATATCGTGTGAATTGAAATATGTTTCTGTAATTTTGGGGGATAATGTAATTGTGAATTTTGGTGATATTTCTTTTTGAGATTATTTGTGGTTAAAATACCAAGATTTCGAGTGGTTGTTTCCAAGACTTGTGCTCAATTTGGCTTGGTAACCTGTTCCTTTTGCGATTATATTTATAGGGATTTAATGGTTAATTGGTATACAAAGGAGTAAGGAGTAGAAAGGAAATTCCTTCCTTTCTCTTCTCATTTCGCCTTCTAAATTAATAAATTGAGCTTGTTTCATCAAAATTCATTCAAAAAACTAAAGACAGAACAAATAAACTATCCTATTATCAGCAAAAATATTTATTGAACTTGACCATGATGAAACTCGACAATCTATCTCCAAGGACTTCAACCAGTACACGATTTCACAAATCCACGTTATTGCTATGCATAAATATTCTTCATTAAAACCTCCGACAACAACTCTACTCGACATCAGATTGTGAAATATTTTTCACATGTATTCTTTGAATGTTATCAAGTACCATAAGAGTTTCCAACAGCAATCTCTTTATTATTTGTTATCTTGTTTCAAACTGTGAGCATATTGAGTAAATTTATATTTAAAGTTTCTCACTCAACCCGACAGGCATATCTAATCCCTGAAAATTCTCTTTTCTGTAGAGCAGACGTCCATAATTATAAAAATAATGAGCTTAAAGTCTCTTATAAAAAGATTTTAATGAATAGAAAGCACACTTTCACAAAATCAAGAGAAAATTCGATGTGAATAGCTGTGTCACTGAGTTGAGCTTGGTTGAAAATTTTCAAGTTGAAATCAATTAGCGATAATACTATTTGAGAAGAGTGCCAGGCTAATCCAATTAGGCCCACTATCAACCAGAAGTTGGTGGTCATAAACAAAACGCATGAGTCCTTCTCAAGCAGCTGTTGGAGAGGTTCTAGTAGCTCATTAGCAGCCAACATAGCAGATGCTGACGGAGAGTGCGGAGTGTTGGACACTTCTGAGCAACGAGCAGTCGATAGGGATGAAGACGATTCCTCGCTCTCATTAGTAAAAAGCGTTTTTCCTGCTAATGCTCTTTTGATGATTGCCGAAAAAACAAGCGCCTCGAAATTAGAAAATAAGAAATTGAATTTCTTTGTGGAGAAGCATTCAATTGTTTTTCTACTAATGAATTAGGACCACTTGGATGCAATTTAATTGCTCAGAGAAATCTCTCTGACGTTCTAATTGAAAATAGTCAAGATTTCTGCATGAGTAGCAACTAATTGAAAATTGAATCTGAATACATCTAACACAATCCAATTACTCGTAACAAGTTGCTTCTTTCATTGCAAGACATTTTCTTCTCGAAACTTCCACGTTTCCCGAATGTTTCGTTTTCATATTTATACTAACACTGAAAATAATAATCATCAGAGGAATGAATGACATAGTATCACGATAGTATTCCTTGTAAGTTGCATCAGTTGCATAAATGAGAATTCGGGAAATATTTAGATGATATTAATATAATATTCATGCTACAGTATTTTGAAACAGAAGCTTTCAAATATGGTTCATCCATTGTCTTTTCTTGTACATTATGAGTATGTGTGAACAAAATGTAGAAAATATGTTGAAATAAATTTTGCACTAAACATAACTAATTCATGTTGACACTTTTCTAGTACATTTAAACACTTATTTATTTTTGTGATGGACATTTCGCATTGTTGTAATACTTCCTCAGACACAGCTGGAGGCTTACTCTACACGGCTGAAGACGGGAGAAAGTCTCCAGCCGCATCTAAGGTAACATTACAGCAATGCGAAATGGCCATTATCCAAATAAGTTCAAATTCATTAGAAAAGTGTCTACAGTAATAAATTGTGTTTAAATATCCAGTGAAAAAGTGATATGGAACTACAGCATCAACATGTTTATTAATTTACAGCATTTTAATTGGAAAAATTGAAAAAAAAAACAACAGTTCTCAGTATTTCCTGTTTGCTGAGGATGGGTCCCGGTCCTGAAACAAGTCCGTTATCACTCAAAAATGTAAGTCCCGTTGTTGAAGTAATTTTATACTCGTTTACATAGAAAAACACATTGATTTTCATGCTGAAGATGATGCCTACAGGAGTCTGAGAGTCGTGCATGGGTTGAGTGATGACAAAAAATATGCCAGACCGACTGGTAATTGGAGCCATGACCGCAGGAGTTGCAGACAGTAGAAAGAAGAAAGCGCTTCAACCAATAACCTCAATGCAGTTGTGACTGTGGAAAATTATCAATTATGAATAGATAATCAGTAAAAATTAATATTGTAATAATAATCATTTTTTGAAAAATTATAATCTTAATAGACTGAATAATAAACGATTGAAGATACCTAAACATACTAAAAATTATAATCTTAATAGACTGAATTCACAATTCACTATTCATTATTTCTTAGATGTTTGAAAAAGTAGTGGGGTATTCAGACAATAATAATCTGTGAAATTTGGAATAATTCATTGCTCATTAGATACTAGCCATTCATGAGTTGTATTCTGTGGGTTTAGTGGAATTAAGAAGTTTGCATTTTAGTTGGGTTTTGTGGAATTAAGAAGTTTGCATCTAATATAAGTTGAAGAGCTTGTTGGAATACAGCACAATGAATAAGAAACTTGGAACACCGTCACTGAAAACTTTCTTATCTATCAGAGAAAACCTTGTTTTCAATTTTAGATGTTCTGAAACGAAACTGAATCTGTCACACAACAAATTAATTACAAAATTTAGAATATTTAAGGAATATTGCGTAGGATGTGGATTCAAAACTCTAGCTTTTGAATTTCTTCTTTTGAAGTTACCTTATTGAAATCCTCTGAAGGAAAATAGAGCTTCATTAAATTGATTTATTGTTACTCCAATCATTCAGACAATCAATTTCCACCGAAATTCTCAACCAACACTATGCTATATTTTAAAGGGTATGGATTCTTTTTTGTGGTGATATACCCGCAAATATTTTCCTCCCCCAGTAAAACATTCTGGGTTTGCTCCTGCTTACATCATTAGCTTCTGTGGTATTGTGTAAGAAGTGGATGGTTTCAGTTATGCATTTCTGATGTAGTTAGAGAAACTCTATTACTTCAGGTATCGAACATATACCTAAACATACTAAACAATCAATTCTTCGTCTTATTAATGAACATTCAAACACATTTCCACTTTATAAACATACTGACATAAATTTGAAAGCCGAGTGTTTTTGAATAGATTTGAGTAGACCAGTGAATGATAATCAAAAATAATTGAATTATATTATCGAATTTAGCTTATAATTATTACTATAGCAAATATGAAATTGGAGAGATTAGAAAGAAAGAAGAAACAGTGGTTCTCGGTGTTATCTGCTATGTAAATGTTTACTTTTAAGCAATTAATTACTCTGCTTTTGACACTTTTATAGTGTTTACTTGGTAATTTGTAGAATGTTCTAGTTGTTTGATTAGACATTAATGGAATCTTTTCGAATATTGTAGAAAGAGCAAGTTTCTTTATTTATTTATTTAGAACATGATAGAGATATCTCAATTATGATAAAGTATATAAATAGAGGAAGTCTCTTGTAAATGAGTTCAGTCTTGTTTGAAATTCGTCATGATAAACAAGTGTGACAGTTAAGTAGTTCAGTTATTGTTCTACGTTGATAAGTGGCAGTAGTGACAGTTCGCGTTAATACAGACAGTGAAATCCCGTTGGCGCTATTACAAACCATGCAATGAGCTTTCGTTGTCTGTAGTGATAATTCTCTTGACGGTTCAAAAGTGATAATTATTTTAACTATTACTGTATTGACGGACTTGTGCTACGTAAGTTAATTGTTCTTACTCGATGTTTCTTTTTGAGTATTATTGGACAGTTTATTGTACAGTTATTGTTTTAATATTAGATCGGCCTTTTGACATTTAGTGATTGATTCGTGTGCAGTTCATTGGAAACTCATTATCAGTTGAACAATATCATTTTATCTGTTTTTAATTGCTTATTTTTCTGTAAGACATTACTGAACAGTGAGTGTTGTGATTATTTGTGTAAATAAAGTGCGAGTGATAAATTTAAGTGTTGCCAGCGTTATTTTAGACATAGAACCCGTAACATTACTTTCAAAGATGCAATATAGATTAGCGCCACCCAATTATATAATATCACATCTATTTTAAATTCAGCTTCAGCGTGAAATTGAATCAATACGATTGTAACAGTCGCCGAATAATGAACAGCAGAGAGTTTACACTCATATTATAAAGTACTAAGTATGTTTTCCTAATAAATATTTTCAACTATGAATTATCAATATCTATAACATTATATGAATAAGAAATATTTTCCACCTAAAATCATTAATGATTTTCTAAACAGTAATTTTTATGATTGGGAATTTGACACCTAAAATAATTTGCTGGCTTACAAAATTGGTTCCATAATATGCATAGAAATCTTTCTCAAACAACCTGCTATTATGCAGTATTCACCAGTGAAAGAATAAATTTTTGCTGGCATGGATCCCATCTGTTTCCAACTCAATGACATTTTTCCCCTGTGATAATTATTCTACCCGCATATTTGCTCGCGTAAATCATCACCTTAACTTTATTGTCATCAGAATGGTCTTCCACTAACGTGCTTTACTATCAGAATCAGAAATATCCTTTTCAGGTCTGAAATCAGGTCAATTATATATTGACCAAATAGTCATGATCGGATTCAAATCTACCTTGCTTTATATTTAGAGAGAAGCCGAATAGACAAGATTGTTGGCTAGCTATCCATCATTAATTGATTAATTTTCAACTTCATTCCTCTACCAATAACTATTTCAGTAAAATATATTGTGAATTTTCCAACACGCAACGTCTTAAAAAACAAGTGATGAGTGAAAGACGGAAATTAGTATATGGTGATGTTAGGTTTTCATTTCTGATGCTGATCAATGTTTCTTAAATGTTTGATCGAGAGCGGCCATCCTCTGAAAGGAATTAAATAGATTAATTTTCCAGAAATAACATTCCATTCCTATATCAGCGTCTTCGTTCCTTCTTTGTTTTGAGTTGAAAAATTATGTTTCAAAAACGTGTTGAAAGTTTTAGATCTTGAACTTTCAAGGAGGAGGTGAGATAATATGGCTAGTTTGAAGTAACTGATAATTTAACAAACAAACAAATATACAGAGACAAAGTTTATTAATTTCGAATTCCTCAAAATGATATTGATCGATGAATGCTACTGCACAAAATATCAGTCACCGCCTGGAATCGAACCGTGGACCTCCCAATTGACAGTCGGGCGCCTAAGGCCTATTTCAGATAATATGGTATTAGAGAGCATCGTACGTAGAAGTAGTGAGAGTCACATACGGTGGTTGATTGTGAGTGGATATGCCATTCCTTCTCCCATCACTTGCTTATTCATTTATGCAGGAATCGACATCCAGCCTACGCCATAGTGGGCTATCATATAAATAGGCCTGTGACATCTTCATCATACCTTTCGATCGAGATAGAACCAATATAGGCCCACGCTAATCAGAAGAGACTGTGAAAGATACAGTCGATCTTCATGTTGTCTTCGCTGACATTTGATTTTTAAGAGATGACAAGATGAATATTATTTTTTGTTGATAGATTATCATCTGTCAGACGGAAAAAATCTATTCACTTGTTCTAAAGAAGATACTCACGTTTTCAAAAAAAGTTTTAGTTCAAGGTTCCCTTATTTTCCGGGGAAAAAGTCAATAAAATTTGCTTCACACTCGCCTGAAATACTATTATATTATATAAAAAACTCAACTTATTTCGACTTTCCTAACATGATTAATTTTTCTCCAACAAACTATGGCGATTGGATGATTGTTACGTCTTTTAAAACAACTCTAGCTCCTAACTTATCTCGTTCTCATAATCATTGGAAATTCATTTTCTTTTGAAAGACTAGACTCAATTTGATTTGTCTACTTTCAAGGAGTTGGAAGAGAGCACAAGCTCACAATGTGCATTGTGTGCAATGAAGTTCATTGCATTCAAAAACGTAACGTGGAGAAGCAGACAGATGGTTGAACTCTTGAATATCTCTTTGCACTCTCTCAAAAGTGTTTGTTTCTCATTAGGAAGACAATTAACTTCAGATGTGCGAGTTCTCAACGGTGTAAAGTTCACAGTTGAAGTGAAATGCCATTTTTCTCTATAAGAGAATTCGAAGATAAGTTTCTGAAGACTCATGTGATATTATAGAGAATGGAATCCAAAGTTCAATTTCATTTGTTGATTCACGTACCGCGGATCCATTTTCCAAATATCTAAACCCCTTATCATCAACTGTAAAGTTTCGCAACATTCGAAACTGTTAAATTGCTTTTCAATATAGGTTAATTAGAATGAATTCTCATAAATTATTATCTAAAAAAAATGTTCACACTTGGTTTCGGTACATGACTACTGATTGAGTGTAGATGAATAAAAGAGTGTTCGACAACTTATTCTGGTATTTTTAATCTGTCTTAATACAATGTGTATGAAACAATAAGAATTCAATTTTTTTGAAAAATGTATTGTTTATAATAAGGTGTAACCAGAGATCGAGTGGGCTTGGAAGAAACACACTAATAGATAGAAATGACAGCTGTTTATCCTCCGCCCTTCGAGGGGCACAAAGCGGCCAAGAGCCAAACCAATTCTATAGATTGAAATTTCCACTACTTAATCTACATGAATTAATTATGCTAACATCAGAGAAATAATACCCCCAAGCAGAAAGCCAATAACCAACGAGAATAGAATTAAAAAGAAAATCATTAAAGACCAGGATCAAATAACTTTAACTATTCTCAAATCAATTCAAATAATACATAATCTGATTCAAATTCAAAATGATATTCAAGGAGTTCCAGTTTAACATCTTCAAATTAATCATTTCAACTAGTATATATTATAACCAAATTCAGTTTCAACATTCTCAATTTAATTCAACTATTATCTAATTAAGTTCAAAATTGAAATAACTAAGTAATTTCAATTTAACCTCATCAAATTAATTCAGCTCATATCTAATTAAGTTCAAAATTTCAAATGATATAACTAAATAATTTCAGTTTAACCGCTTCAAAATTATTCAACTATTACATAACAAAATTCAACTTCAATATTCTCAAATAAATTCGGATTACTGTACGTAAGATTCAACAAACTCCAACATTGAATAACTTTTAACCACTCTGGATAAAATCCCATTAAATTCAAAATCAAATTCAATTCAAAATCATTTTAAATTCATAAATTTGAGACTTTACTCTCAACAAAGTCCAAATAAAACCCGGAATCAAAAGTCTAGAATACTTTTAGAGAAAAAAAAACTGGAATAGTTTTACAAATGGGAAATGATAAAATTATTTTAGATAAAAATGAATGGACTGAACTGTATAAGCATATATACCATATATAACATATGTAAACATATATTTATATATATTTATAAATATATTTATTATATTTAATAAATATTATAATAGATTTAAGAATCAATATTTCATAAAATGATTTATAAAAATGTTCAAAAAATACATATTAAAATTATTCTATTATAAATAGTAATCTAGAATGGAATTATTCCTGAAGAAATTTGTTTGTATTGGTAAATTGGAATCTAAAAAAAGTGTAAAAAATATAAAAACTTTAGAAATTAATAAACCTTTTAAAATTTTTAATAGTGAAAAAGTGAAAACATATACACTATTAATTTTCATATTGGCATTGCTGGATAGAAATACCCTACAGTTGACAGTGACAATAAAACTAAGTTAAATTGCACTTTGTGAAGTATCCATCCGTAACTGAAGTAGTGAATTCTATTGGATATTCTATTTCAGTTGAATAAAAATATTCTAAAACATTTTAACTTGAAGATTTTTATTATTCATGATGAAAAACAATTGAAGAATGCAACAATAATTATTGAAGTTTAGTTTACTTAGGAGTTGAAGATGAAATTCATCCGATAGTTGAAATAATTTGATTTTAATCACTCTTAGCTAACTATTATCTAACTTATGATATTTTTAAGATTTTAGTAAATCATAAATTTTATTTTTGCCATAATTTTTCTATATTGAACAGTAATTTAAGCATGAGTCTTACTATATGACTTTTCATTTTTCAACCTACTATTTTTTATAACGGATATTGCAAAAATGACGCGACCCTAAGTTCAAATGGCGGAAGTCATGCATGCATGAGGTGAATTTTCTGTGCCCAAATCGATATTTGAGTAACATTTAATTTACAATTCCTCCACACAGGCTATAGCCTAAAGAGAAATGCACTTGAAATTTTATTGTATTCTTGTTTTTTATATTTTTATTTAAGTGAATAAAGTATTTGAATTTGAAGTGACAACTAACTGAGTCTACTTTGAATGTACTTGGAGAGCGATAGTTTAGTCACAGCAGTCGTTTCATTAAATCGATTCAAATCTATTGTTTTTGCAAAATTATTCTACTCTTGAGTATGAGTTCTTTGGAACGTATCCTGTATGTTGATTTCCCACAGGGCTCTTTGCAATATTAAGTTCATAACTAAATTCTTTTACAATATAATTCCAAAACTTGAAACTCAAGCGACATTCAAAAGATTATCTAATGTGAAGTAACAAAGAAAGTTGCTGAAATGTGTTGAAATTAGTAGAAATCTATTTCAAAGTTACAGGGCATCAAAACCTTACCTTCTTACATTGGTAAAAAATTAAATTTTAATTTTCTGCATGAGTTGTATAATTTTTTTAACACTCTGTATAAGCTATGATAATACGGTCTACCTAGCTTCTTCTATTTTTCTATTGTATATATTTTATTGCATCACTGCAATTGTATTTTAATGCACTGTAGGACTGTAGCAAAGTATTTTTAATTAATCGATCTATAATTCTCAATAAAATTCGCACTTCCTAATTCCAGTAAGTGCATTGAGAGTCGAGCGGGCTTCAACTCGTCATTGAAGAGCATACCATAGAGCACATGCATGACAACCTTCATATTTCATTTTGTAAATAATATCCCACCTTTATTTTTCAGAAAATATTTAAAAAACACACAATTTCAATTATGTTCAATCATTTCTAACTTTTTAAATTTGTAAAACATAAATTTATTCTATTATTACTAATTCTATAGTCTCGCAGTTCGAAGTTATCAAGGTTAAGTTTGAATGGACAAATGTTTGTCCAGACTTCTTCGCCCTTATCACTTATCACGTAAATGCTTCACATGAAATCTCATTGTTAATATCCAAAAATCTTTCTCATGTACAATCTATTGTGTTGTTAATAATATGCTTTTTAATCAGTCACAGTTATATTTTGTAAATTTACGTAAATAAAGTAATTTTATCTTATATTTATCTTTGAAATTGTTTCATGGAAGCTATTTTTTCTGTCTTGGGTTTTGCCAAGATCCTCCAATGATTACTCGGTAACCAACAAACCTTCTATTAAATTCGCCTTTGTCGGGCGTAGATCAAGGAAGCAAACGGTAGAGCACACCCACAGGGGGAAAGTGGACGAAGGGAAACCAACCTTGAGTTAATTACAATCACGTACTTGGAGTTTGGCTTTTGCGGCTTGAGAGTTTTGACACCAAAGTCAACTCTATTTCGTGTTTGCAAAACTGATTTACATTGTCTTTCAGGGGGCGCAAGATGAAGGAACAGTGCTCCTAAGTAAGTTTAGCAATGTGACGTTGGCACAATTAATTTGATAAGCCAAGCTCGCAACAACTTGGTCTCAGTCAGCTCTATAATCGTGGCTCTAACACGATCAGTTAATCTGTATCGAAATAATTAACTGATTTCTAGCGATCAACCGTTGGAAATTCAATTGGAGTTATATGTTTGACTTTACTCGATGATGACACAGTTAGTATGCCCTGGGTAATGATATACTTTATGAAACGCGATGGAAGTTTTTATAGTACAACTGTTGAAAGCTTGAAGGAGTAGCGAATATAAGTTCAAGTTTCAGGGAGCAATATAGCCTATAATCAAGTCAAGCCTCCTGATTATATCAATTTTGTCTTCAAAGTTATTTTTGAGTTATTATTGCAGAAAGTTTTAAAAAGAATATTCATATACTCAAGGCAGTAATGGAAAATTTAATAATAGTTTATCATCTCCAGCTATATAAGAAGTGACTAAAAATTGGAAAAGTTTTTCGCTTCAAGTAAAGACTACAGAACGAAGCCTGATTTATTAAGTCACTATGAACTATCAAAAACAATGATGCGATTTGAAAGAGCTGAAAACTGTCCCATCAATTTGTTTTTAATTTAGAATAAATTTAGAATGACGGCAACAACCAAAAATTTAGAAGGCGAAACGTGGAAAAAGGAAAACATTTCCTTTCTACACGCTTGTACACCAAAACACCATCAAATACCAATGCATACAAAACCAAGAGGAACTAGGTTACCAAGCCAAATGAAGCGCATGTTTAGGAAACAACCACTCGAAAATATAATCACACCTTATTAACCTCAAAATAACCAAATCAAAAATTATACATATCAATCAACATTACAGTCTAAACTTATCCTTATTTCAAGTCTTTTAAATTATTGCGCATCTCGAAGGTTACTTTAATTAACAAAATTATATCGTCGTTTTCGTAATCCCATTGAATTAATAGTTCCCCACAATTCGTTGCACTCACTTTGATCGAAGCAAGAAATATAATAAATTTGTTACCTCGTTCGATAATCCTTACTACTTCCAAGGTATAGAGTTCATGTTGATCTAATACAGCCTTGGTCTGGAATTCTCGTACTCTCCAATGCTGGAATACTCAAGCCCTCGAAGTTTCGAAGTCTTGACTATTCAGGAAGACTCCAATTCAGGAAGGACTCCAATTCGGGAACTCCCCAACTCGGGAATGACCCCAACTCGGGAATGACCCCAACTCGGGAACCGCTGAAATTTCAAATTTTGTAACTTCCTATTTTGATAATGAAATAAACCCTTAACTTGAGATGAACACTACTATGTCCAATTTACTTTCATGACCACAAATCCCAAACATTTATGTCGCTTAATTACACATCTACATTACTAAAATTCAAACAATTAAACAAACCTAACCTTTACTTCATAAGTATCACAGCATCGCAGAATTCAAAATAGTTCACATTAATCTATAGCAATAAGGAAGTTGAGTTTCTTAGTTACATCATCAAATTCATAATCTTTTTTATCACACTAATATCGGTATGCTAACTTTTACTACTGATTTAAATTGAATATTTAATATCTTCCTTTTTTATACTAAACTTCTTATCCATAGCCTATGAATTCTGACAAACAATTGCTTACATCAATTACGTACATGAGAACAATTAAGCTAGAAATATAAATTCACAAAGTATTTCATATTAAAAAAAATTATTGTTGTTACCTTATAAAGCGGCGAAGTACATCACAAATTATCTTCAAATCAAACAAACTAATTCAAACTAAACATGAGGTGAGTGGCGGTTTCCTAATAATTAACTTTTAAATCACATAATTAAAATAAATTTGATATTATAAACTTTGCCCAGCACAAGGGCCAAAAACAAAACAATCACGTCACCATAACCTCAAAAAAAAAATGACTACAAGCTCGTCTTAACCAGCGTGGTGTTTGCTCCATGCAATTTCGTTGAGAAGTGAGCCGATCGCTTGCCTACAAACCGAGTTTGCTCTTGGTGGGAATCGATGTTCAGAAATAAAACGGGGATTACAAAACTACGTACTTTTCATCGAATCAAAACTCTAGATTTTCCTGCAGGCCTGCGCAGAACGCCTATTCCGCATTGAAAAATGAACAGGTAAAGTGAGTGTGAGATAGAGCAAAAGAATGAGAAACGAGCTCTATCCTTTTTTACTAGACTAGCGTGGGATTCAATCCTGCTCGATATTGAAACTCAAAACAATGCTCTACTGTAATACCAATCCCAACATGAAAACCCAATCGATTCAATTACTTTTATTGAAAACGAATAATTAAAATCTAAACTCTCCAATAACTAGCTTAAAATGTCCTAATTCAGAAAACTTTACATAAAAAAATATCTTTAGAATTTAATAATGTTTAAAATGATACCAAACAAGTAAGTTATTCAAGGTAATCTAACAAAAAAAATTTGGGCTACTCCCAAATTCATAACAAAACTCTGATTCGTAAGCAGACTATCCAATGACTACACTAGAGAATGGAGATAAAAAATAATATTTCTTTTAAAAATGGTCCACCCAATGATTTTCCAGTTTGATTCATTCATGCGATTTCAATTTCAAGCTTGTGGAACAACATTTCAGCTTGGATGGGCGATCGATGTCAAAGGATAGATATTCTTCTATATTACTGTGCAAGATACTTATTTAGTTGAAGGAAAGACTGTTTGCAAGTCAATATACAAGTTAATATCATTTTATCAAATGGAGGATATCCATTTGGGGAGCAACAAGCTAATAGGCCCATTATCTTGTCCGAATACTGAATTCACTTGTTTGAGTATTTGTAAGATTTTAATAACAATTACTCAATTGCAAACTCTGACGGCTCAGCTTCAAGATGAAACCCAGGAAAATATTCAAAGACTCATTAAACATGTTTTTGGCATTAATTTTGAAGCATAGAGTTCTAATTCTTAAGGCTTCGAATTCAACCAGTGTAATTCTCTTCAAGTAGTACATAAAAGTCTTCATGAAGATTATCACCTCCATGACACATAGAATTAAAATAGCTAAGTTCATTTTAGTTATAAAAGAGTGATTTTCGATAGAGTCAATGAACTTGATTGGGCGCATTCACATCTGTTTGTGAATAGATTGTCTCAGAGTCTCACAAATACTACGATGCAATAATGATTTCGGTAGGCTTGTCAGCTGTCAAATCGCCAATATTCTCAGCCTATGTTATGTCAAACAACTCATGCATTGAGCTGTGAAGCTGAATCCGGCAGATGAACAGGACTGTCCACTGGCAAGTCATCAATAACAATCAAGATAATGTAGAAGTATCCCGTCACAGAATCGTATCTAACTAGTGTTTGATGACGGAGCGCGATCACTCTGTTATTTTAATATTTTATATCTCAATTTCCCCCTACAAATACATACACCTCGAGACTGCTTCTGCACATTGTAATTACAGTGAGAGCTTGATGATCCGGAGCAATCGATTGAGACAATGGACCCATTTTGAAAGCAATGAAGCGATTTCACTGTTGATCTTCTCTAATTATCAGTGTACCCATTATGAAATTGATTTCAATAACAGCCATTTGATGAAATATTCACAATAATAACGGTTAACTAGCATAATTATGTCTTGCGGCAACGAAACCTCAAACGTTCGCTTGTAATAATGAGTGTGCTTATTGTAACAAGAGATTCAACTTTCGGAGACATGTCATTTAATCGTATTGCTCAGTAGATGTCGTGCTCATTAATTTATTGGAAAAACTTGTCAAACACAGTTTGTTGAAAACTTGATTTCGTAATTGGGTATTTTGGGAAACAGCCTTCCTCGAATTCCATAGGAATTGATTAATATTGAGCAAAATTGATTTATTGATTATTGATTGATATTGATGGAATATGAGCTCAGTGGCATAACTATGAGAGTGATCAGAGGGATAGATCTCTCCCAGAGACGAAAAATATTGGAACTTCAACGCGTCTTCAGAAGCAATATTTCCACAAAAAAAAAGGCAAAGAAGATGTCTGAAATCGCTGAAAAAGTAGTAATTTTTAGATTATTTTCTCCGAAAATTATCGGGGACTACTCTTCTCCCTCAAACCTCCTTTTTAAGAGAAATTTTCAAGTACAGAGGCTACTGTTTGGTCCCTGAATCGAGGATGGTAGGGAAATAAAAAATAGTAGTTAAGATAGTTTGAAGTAGGCTCGCTTAAATTTTTTTACTGAAACAATGACGGCCCGGGCCAGGAAATCACCTATTGATAATGATTTAAAAACTAGATGAAATTTACTTTGACACAAAGCTTAGGTTGAAATGTTAAAATGGATGAATTAAGGTCTAGAATCGCTGTAAAAATGGGTTTAGACTTATAGATCGGTTATTTTTTTAAAGTATCTACGATAATACACTCAAAAACCTCCTTTTAAGTTTTTTTTTAGTTTGGAACTGTATTGGTACCTCAGTCAGGAAAGTTGGGGGATCAGAAAACGCAAAACAGAAATAGTTTCAAGAAGGCCCGCTTTTATTTTTTTACTGAAACAGGAAAGGTCCGGTTCATTTTCATACGAACTAGATGAAATCTACTGTGACACATAATATGAGTTGAAATGGATGATTTGACGCCTAGAATTGCTAAAAATGTGATTATCAAAGAGGGATTATTTACCATAAACGTTTTCGGTGGAGTATCGACCCCTTTTAAAAGGAATTAGTCATAGCCTATAATATATTTATAAATTGTTAGAGGACTCTTCCTTCTTATTTCTTCATTATAAATTATAGTGCTAAGAGTCTACCCCCCTCCACAAGTCATCAACCACCCTAAATCACTGGTCATCCTCCCCCCCCCCCCCCCCACAGACAGAACTCCCAGTTACGCCCCTGTTTGAGTTCTATTCTACTGGAGGGCACATGCACTTCACGAACAATCGATACGTCCTTCGTGATTAATTGACAATTTTCCATGCTAAAAGCCCTTTTAAATCCCCATTCATTTAACGACACCTTTTCAGGAAAAATTTACTTTTACTGAGTAGCCTAGACTCCATCCCACTTCATTAGACTGCAATGATCATGAACGACGGTGGAAGATAATATGTTGAAGTACGGTATTTTTTAAGTGCTCTTATGGAAAGAATCAATACTAAACGTAAAAGATACGTGACCTATTCAGCCTATACTTTCGAATTAAATTATTGTTTCATCGCAACGCAATACAGGTTCCTTTCTCCCTTTTATACTGTAATGAACTTACCAGAATGTTCTAAAATAGTTACGAGACTGTCAAACATTGAGGTTAGGAAGCGTATTTCGATCACATTTTTCATACTTCATCACATTTAGCAGCATAATATCTCCATTGAAGGACATAATGGGTAAAAGGTGGTAGAATGAAAAAAAGAACAAATAGAAAATTGTAGAATGCACAGGAACCGAGTACAAGTAGTACAAGCAGTACAAGTAGTATACAGTACTTGTGGGAGTTAAAGTAACAAAACCAATCTTTCCGTAAGGCCATGTACTCGTGTTAGGAATCCGTCTTAGCGAGTGTGAATCTACAACTCGTGAGTTGTAAAGGACTGTGTAAATAGTGAGTACGGTACTGACAATATTTAGAGAAACGGACTGTCATTATTCTATTGTTGTGCATATCAGAATATTTGACAGATATTATCGTTATTGACTAAATCTGTACAATGTGTAAATTAAGTTCTAGTTTCATTGTTGATACAACCCGTAACTTACACCATTGAAACAATCTTACATATTATTTCATTATCCTTTCGTATTAATAGAGAACCGCTCAAGAGACGAGCGTCTTCAGAAAGGGCAATAATTTAATGTTCAGTCTTTCTCTTCTAATTATTATTTCTTGCTTCTTCTCGAAAATTCGTATAAACTACATAGTTTCAAGTTTCAATTATTTTATAAGGAAACGAATTCAATATGACAGTACAGTAAAGAAGACTAATATGGTATTCAAACAATAACCAGTTGGGTAATGACATAACTGATGACAGAAAATATCCAAGGCTAAAAGAGACTCGAACTCGTGAGCGCGGGAAAAGAAACCAGCCAGAGTCACATCTGATCAGATAGAAAAAAGGACATTTGATATGACGATTCGATGTCCTATTAAATTCGAGTGGTAGTGTCAAGCATGACTATTGAAGCAGAAAATTAGGTGCAATGAAAGAAATTACCTCCACTAAGTGACATACACAGGCATAATAGCATTTAGAATTCATACATAATACATAACAAGAGCATTCGTATATTACCTTCTCATTAATAAAACTATTATATTTTTTCGCTAATACTTTATTACTTTTCTGATAACTCCTGATTGGGACTTTTTACTTTCATAATTTATGACTTAGGTTAAAGATATCCCTAATATTCATCATGTTGAAATGAACGTATGTTGTAGAATAAGAAAAATTTCTTGTTGAAAAACACTGGTTGATGCAGTGAAAGAATGCAGTCAAACTAAAAAAATGAATATTATTTAATTAATTTTAACGAGTGAGTAGGTTGTGTTTTCATGCAATTTTTATCCATGTAACATCCCAACTTTTTCGCGAAGCCTATTGTTAAGAGACTTTTCAAGACTCACTCTAATCCTGTCACTGATCAGGAATTTTATTTAAGGTTTATAAGAAGACTATTCAGTAAATTATTAGTGGGAAGAAGAGTGGCTTGATAGAGGGTGAAAAGTGTGATTGGAGAATAAAACCTTTTTCGGGCATCGTATCCGAGTCAAAAGATTATTAGAAAATAGCTTGGAGCAACTGATTTATAAGCCAATTTGCTACTGTGATGGAGAAAGACAAATAACGAGATTTATATAGGAGAGAAAGCTCTGTGAGGAAATAGGACAAAGGCGAAGGAAATGTGATTTCATAAAACTGCTCGACTTGCCTTGTTTTATTGGTTGTTCAACAGCTCAGCCACCAGTCACAAGAAAGCACACGCCTCCAGACATCGCACACGGGAAATTAGACTCTTCTCAGAGACATGATGTGTGAGTGAGATTGTGTCGTCTTGTCATGTGTGCTGGTCACAAAACTCAATTTCCCAGGCTCTTGAAAGTAATCTTAAACGTTTATCCAATAAGCTAGACTAAATGGATTGATCCTTTCGTTTGTACAGAATGAGTGTCCTAAAGTGAAATGATAATTACTCCACACAAAACTCATACTTTATAGCACAAATTTTGGAATTAGTATGTTATTGCAGACTAGATCATTTTCAAGTTTGGCTTTACCTAGATTACCTTATTTTAACAGAATGTTGGAATTGAAATATGGTTTTCCGTGATTGGGTGTAGTAATAAAACAATAGCATACGTAGCTCGTCCGTGAGGCCATCGAGTTATTTGCTGAACATTTTTACGAAATAATTATTTTTCATGCCAAAAAGACAGAAAAATTCTTGTGATGACGTGATATAATCAAACAAACTTTAAGTTAATGCAAAGCTGCTTTCCCGTAGATTTTCTCTTATCTCTTTCCCCGACAGGTACGAGTGCTATGAAGTAGCCTAAATTTGCATATTTCTAATACTATGGAGTTTTAGGGGGTTATTCAAATTACATTAATCACAATTTCCTATAAGAGCTGTAGCTCAAGTACTTCGAGAACTTTTTGGAAGTTCTCAACTAATCATCAGTGCTCTCTCTTCGCAGTGTGTTCTTACCCAAGTTTGTAAGGTAATGCAAGACTGATAACCTTTGAAATACCTGATAACTTTCAAGTGGTTATTAGTGAGTGATCCAATAAGCTAGATGTCTTATCTGGCTTATCTAGGTCTTCCTTATTACCTTATTACCTAGGTCTTCATTTTAAAGATGGAAGAGAATCTATATTGAGTTTTTGAATAAATTGAATAATTTGTAATACTGAGTTTACAACCTACAATAGTCATAATCTTTGCATGTCATTAAATATCATGTATTATATTCTATCATCAAAAAATTGAAACTCAGATGAGAACTTGTGACGAAGCTCTGAACTGACTTAAAGTCGGTTCAGGGCTTCCCACGTAAAATAACTTTGAAGAATGACTGGGCCAGAGGGCCAGTGATCATAAAAGAGCAAATACTAAAGATATCATGCAACAGTTATAAGAGACTGGAGAATCAATAAAGAAAAACAAATTTAGTGACTGAGAAGCAATTATAATAAAATAAAATAAAGGCTAAAAGGTTACATTTTAGAATATAAATTGATTGAATATTCGTTGTTTTAAATTACGTGGAAAAATTATTAAAGTTGATTTACGTTGATTTTTGTTGATTTACGTTGTATCATGATTCGCTGTTTAATTTTCGTTAAGTTCGTTGTTAAGAAAAAGTTCAATAAAGGGTACCCTTTCGCAGATCGATCAGAAGATATAAAAAATGTTCAGCTTACCGAAGTGTTGATAATAGTTTATCACATACCAGTACTGTATGTAGATTATTCCGTAAAATTATAATCACATAATCCTTTTAGTGTATCCTTGAATGTATCCTTTTAATGATCCTTGAATGTATCAGTACATTTTTAAAATATAAAATAAATCAGGAACAAAAACCTGTTGAAAATAATTAACAACAATTAATACATCGAAATTATTACTTACATAAGTTAGTTTAAATCACTAGAAGAGGATTTTCAGTTTTCGAAAACAGACTACGTCATCGAAGATACAAGAAAAGGTTTGATAACGACAAGTCGAGGAAGGCTTAGAGCATGCTTGAAGAGCTTAATTAGAAAGGTGAAAATTACAGCAAATGAAGTTAAAAGGAAGTTAAAATATCAGAATAAAACAAAGTAATATAATTATAATAGTAATGGAAGATAATTATAGTTTTAAAGTAGTAAAATTTGGAAAGGCGTTAACTTATAGGTTATAACAAGAGTTTACAAGATATGAACAGAGTGAAAGAAAAATTAGGCAATAACATTTCAAGAACAAATATAATGAGAGAAAAATGCATATCTAAAACATGAATTAATTATTTGGGATCCACACATTGAAATCCAGAAGCTAATGAGACCTCGTTCATCAAATGAGTGAAGACCAAAATACCGTTCATATAATAGAATACATTTCACAAAGTAATGATTCAAACTTACCCTAAATTGGGTTTTACGCTATCTCAGTCATTATGAAAATAGATAAATAATAATTTAAATCATTATGATTTAAATTTCTTCAAGTTTTCTTTAAGTATGCTTTCGCCATTGTAGCTTGATTCGAAAAGAAAAAAGGACTCTCTGCTCGGCTGTTTCACAGATCATTACCGACAGAGTAGCCAACCTTACATAAAATAAAGTACAGTAGAGTACACTAATACTTAGATATTCAAACTGAATAAAGTTAATTAAGTTAAATTAACTGTTGAATTACTGGATGAGGATTAAAAAATAAAATATTAAATTAATTTTGGTACAAACCTCCTCCACTGGGTTTTTGTTTAGGAAAAGGTACCAAAATTTGAACTAAATGATTTAAAAAAAAATTGAGATTAAAGGGTAAAAGGAAAGAGAAGTATCAGGCCGCGTATCCAAAATACTCAGAAGGAAAGAAGAAAAGAAGATGGTAAGATGAAGGGAAAGGTAGCAGGAAATAAGAAAATAAAAACATTGATGATTGATCAGGTCACCAATATTTCTAAAGAAAGGGAAGGAGAGAGAGTAGAAAGGAAATAGTGATCACAATGTTAAATAGATAAAAAGAAAATTTAAAACACTTTAAGTTACCATTCATCCAAAAACTCAACAATTAATAAGAATTACAAGTAGTGAACCATTGGGAGAGACAGTGAAACTAAGAGTGAGCAGTAAGTAAGTAAAAATTGAAACAGCTTTAAAGTTTCATTACTACCAAAAAAATAAAAATAATCAACATAAGTTGAATTTTAACATCTTGCAACTCTGTTGCTGTTAACCAAGAAAACTAAATCTGAAACAGATTAATCAAAATACATAGAACAATAATAAAATACACTAAATATAGACAATATCAATAAATGACAACTCAAGATATCCAATCACAATACTACAATGTGATCAATTACATATGCAACTAAAATAGAAGCACAATGCGCAATCGGCATAGAAATTACAACATAACAAGAATAATACCAGGACAATTACAAAATACAAGATACAAGATGAGAACGAATTATCACAAGTGATGCGTCCATCAACAGGTGTAATTATTTTGTTTCTCAAATAAATACAAAATAGAATGCCTTTATGGGTTGTTCCCCATTTTCAATTGACAAACATGAGCTCTTCTAATAAATTTCTCACCATCGGTTGAGAATAATTCAACACTAACAGGACTAATCCACTCTTTAATTATAAATGGTCCAGAAAATCTAGGTAATAATTTAGCAGTAATATTATTGACAGCTTTACTTATTGGATTTGTTTTTAAAAAAACAATATCGCCAGTCTTAAATGGGATAGGACTTCTATGCATGTCATATCGCTTCTTAGAATTATTGTAAGATTTTAATAAATTTTTATGAGCAGTTTTCCAGATTTTATTAGTATCCATAGAAAATTTATTAGGAAGAATTTCATCTATTTTCCAAGCATTAGTTAAAGAATCACTAGGTTTATGTCTAAACATCAATTCATGAGGAGTGAACTTGCTACTTTCATGAAATGAGCTATTAAATGAAAAAGGTAACCATTCCAAGCTATGGTCCCATTTATTTTGTTTATCGGAGTTAAAGGCTATCAAACAAGATTTAAGGTTTCTATGGATCCTTTCTACGTGATTAGGTTTAGGATTATAAGGACTAGTAGTTATGTGAGTAATTCCTTTTTGAAAACAGAAATTTTTAAACAGATTAGATTTAAATTGTGCGCCATTATCAGATACTATATATTTAGGAATACCAAAGTTTATAAAGATTTTATTTAGTTCTTTACAAACAGTTAAGGAATTGGCCTTACGGATTGGAATTAACCAGTTAAATTTCGAAAAGGCATCTACACATGAAAAAATAAAAGTATTACCAGAAGTAGTTCTAGGTAAAACTCCTACAAAATCTATAAATAACTTCTCCATAGGATAACTGGCAACACTAGAAGAAAGATAACCAAAGTTAGTTTTTTGAGCAGGTTTACTTAGAGAACAAAGTTTACAATTTTTTAAATAGACAGAAAGATCCTTAGAAATTCCTTTCCAGATGAATTTATCTTTTATTTTATTAAGAGTCTTCAAGTAACCGGCATGAGCTCCAAAAAGTGTCTCATGGTAATACTTGAATATCATGGATTTTAACAAATGAGGAAGAACTATTTTAGGTTTATTACTGTTCCTAGATTTAAATAGAAGTACTCCTTTAGAAACAGAATAAGGAAAAATGTCAATACCTTGGGATTTTTTATTGACAATTTCAGAAATAAATTCATCCTTTTTTTGGTATTCTAAAATATCAGAAAAGCTAAGAGGAAAGTCAGAGAGAGTTAAATTGCAAAGATTATCTTTAATTAAATTATCATTATCTTTAGGATTTTCATCATACATACGACTTAAAGCATCAGCGATGATATTATTCGATCCTTTAATATGCTCAGAATCAAACTGGAAAGAACCTAAGCGTAGAATCCATCTTCCTATTCTACCTAGAGGTTTAGGATGCTTCAAGACCCAATGCAAGGCAGCGCAGTCCGTTTGAAGGGTAAAACGAGTATGTTCTAGAAAAAACCTAAATTTCTCAATAGCAAAAAGAACAGCAAGAACTTCCTTCTCATAAGCTGAGTATTTTCTTTCTAAAGGGGATAGAGTCTTAGAAGCAAAGGCAATAGGTGCGAGACATCCATCATATTCTTGACTTAAAACACAGCCTAAAGCCACACTGGAGGCATCGGTTTGCAAGATGAACCGTTTAGAAAAATCAGCTATCTTAAGGATAGGAGGTTGCGTAATTATTTGCTTTAATTTATCAAAGGCATCCTGACAATCAGAAGTCCAAATAAATTTGGCATCTTTTTTTCTAAGTGCATTTAAAGGAGAAGCAATGTCAGCTAAATTTGGAATAAATTTATGATAAAAGTTTAATATGCCTATGAATCTTTCTATTTGTTTTAATTTTTTAGGTACAGGAAAATTAGTGATAGCCTTTGTTCTATCAGGATCGATGGATACAGAATTATAAGAAACGATATGACCAAGAAAGGAAATTTTAGGAGTACAAAAGGTTACTTTCTTAGGGTTTACGGTAAGATTTGCCCTTCGTAAGCGTTCAAAAACTTCAGCTAATATTTCGAGATGAGAATCAAAGGTTTCGGTATAAATAATAAGATCATCTAAATAAAAGAAAACATTTTTGAAACGGAGATCACTAAATATTTTTTCCATTAAAGAAGAAAGTACTTGAGCACCAGAGCTAATTCCATTAGGAATTCTTTTATACTGATAAAGAGAATGAGGAGTAATAAAGGCAGTTAATTTTTTTGAAGAGTCAGTTAAGGAAATTTGACCGTAAGCATTATTGAGATCAAGGGTTGTAAAAAATTTTGCTTTAGAAAAATGATGAAAACAGGAATGAATATCGCCAATAGGAGCTGCTTGTAATTCAATAATTTGATTTAATTTACGATAATCGATAACTAGTCTATAATCCTCTGTTCCTTTGGGTACCAGAAAACAGGGTGAACAGTACTGAGAATTAGATACTTCTATTACATCATCAGCTAGTAATTTAGCAATTTTTTTCTTCATTACTTCCGTTTTAATAGGATTAAGTGGATAGGGTTGTGACCTGATTATTTTATTAGAAGTAAGTTTAATATCATATTTAATAAGAGAAGTTGAACCAACTCTACTAGTTAAAACGTCAGGATAATTATCAATTATACTATATAATTTATCTAATTCCCTTTTTGAAAGGTGTGAAGTATCACCAGGAATTATTTTCTCAATTATATTGTTAACAAAAATTTTATTTTTATTATTAGTGGCCGGTAAATAATCATTAGTTAAGGAAAATTTAACTTCAGGTTCAAAACAGAAATAATAATTATTATTAAATAAATCTACAATTAATTGTGCATGTTTTAGAAAATCAGCTCCAATAATAGCTTGCACAGGGAGTTTATCAGCAATAAGAAATTCAAACTTCCAGCTTAAATGTTGAATTTTTATTTTTAAAGTACATGACTTTTTAATTAAAATTTTGGAAGAATTAGCGGCGGAACAACTCAAATCCTTACTCTCTACAACAAGATCGAATTTAGAATTTTGAGATAAATATTTGAATACTTCGTTAGAAATAAAAGAAAAGGAAGATCCAGTATCCATAAGAGCATGATAATTAGATTTACAACCATTAAAGTTAACAAGAATAAAGGGTAAATTTTGATTAGAATTAATAACTCCACAGAGTCTTCTCATTAGATTTCCTTTTTTAATAACACTATTTGAATGAAAAGGCCTTTTCTTTATTTTAGTAAATTTAGGAATTAAGTTTTGTCCTTCGGAAAGGGGCGCTGTTCGTTTTTTGAATAGCAATTTCGTGCAACGTGACCCTTTTTATTACAATTATAACATGTGACACTATAAAATCTATTGTTAGAATTAGGTTTATTCTGATTATTTTGAACACTGGAATTATTTTGTACGGTAATATTGTAATTACGGCCTGCTAAGTTCCGATAAGAATTATTTCTTTCAACATCAGAGAAGGCTACATTCTGAGAATGAATACATAATAAGTTTAGTTCATCAAAAGAGGTAGGTTTTGGCATGAAAATCATGCGTGATCTCTCCCTAGGATTTATACCACTTATTATAGTGCTAACAATTTCAACTTCACTTTCTGTTAATTGTAAAAGGTTAGCAGCTTCTTTTATACTGACTACATAAGAAGATAACAACTCATTAGGAGCTTGTAGGCGGTAGAATTTATCTCTTTTAATAACGGACAGAAGTCTCTGAGGAATAAAAGAATTTAGAACATTAGAATGAAATTGTTTAAAGGTTAAATTTAAATTTATAGACATCAAAATTTTATCAGCTAACGGGCCCATAGTATATGGAACTAGGATTTGTAATAAATGCATATCAGGAATGCGAATCATGTTTTGAATCTTAATAGAAGTTAAAAGAAATTCAAGTAACAAATCAATGTTAAGTCCATCGCAAGGTTGTAAATTTTTTAGAAAAGATTCAACGGGGTTTCTTAATTTATTATAAAATGAGTTTTCAAAAGATGAGCCATGATTAGTTATCATATTAGAATTCAGAATATTATGATTCCTATTTAAATCAGTATCATTACTTTGATTATAAGTTGGAATAGCTGAAGGTCTCAAAGGAGTCTGCGGTCTTTTAGGAATAGCGCCAATAAGATTATTATTTAAGGTGTCAAAAGATGTAGTTGGTACAGGTACAAATAATGACAAAGAAGAAGTTTTTGAAATATTTGTTGGGCTAGGTAGGCTGAATGGTTTAACAATAGGCGAAGTCGATCTACTGACAATCAAAGGTTGTAATGATAAAATTTTATTATAAAGATCAAAAAGATTATTACCAAGAATGTCTAGATCATTATTAGTGATAGTTATGTCATCAGTATCATTCACATAGTTAACAAGCTGCTTAAATCTATTTAAATGATGGAGAAATTTACTTTCAATTTTTACTATATTTTTTCTGGTTACTTCTTTATTACCTTGAGGTAATTCATGAATAAATTTGAGCATAAGAGGGATGTCCTCAGTAATAATTCTTAATGATTGATTAAAACTGTCAGAATCAGAAATTAAATTTGTGAATGAAGAATTAGATTCATTAATTATAATTCTATAATTGGATCTAAGTGCATCAACATCTTTATCTACACTTGAACTATCCTGTCCAAGAGATAATAACTCGAAAATAAGATTATCTTTAGAGAGAAAGTCAGGGTTTATCCTGTTTGTTACGAATTTAGTAACATCAATTTCAACAATTTTGTCCATAATGACAAAATATTTGACAATAATGATCTTAAATAAAACAAATAAGCCTACTCACTGTCTCACTGCTCAACCAATAGCTTTAACTATATTAAAATTCATTACTTAAACAGTCTCAAATAACCATTGCATGTTAATTGCACCACTAAATCTCAAGTAACCACGTTCTGCTACCATTTGTGACGAAGCTCTGAACTGACTTAAAGTCGGTTCAGGGCTTCCCACGTAAAATAACTTTGAAGAATGACTGGGCCAGAGGGCCAGTGATCATAAAAGAGCAAATACTAAAGATATCATGCAACAGTTATAAGAGACTGGAGAATCAATAAAGAAAAACAAATTTAGTGACTGAGAAGCAATTATAATAAAATAAAATAAAGGCTAAAAGGTTACATTTTAGAATATAAATTGATTGAATATTCGTTGTTTTAAATTACGTGGAAAAATTATTAAAGTTGATTTACGTTGATTTTTGTTGATTTACGTTGTATCATGATTCGCTGTTTAATTTTCGTTAAGTTCGTTGTTAAGAAAAAGTTCAATAAAGGGTACCCTTTCGCAGATCGATCAGAAGATATAAAAAATGTTCAGCTTACCGAAGTGTTGATAATAGTTTATCACATACCAGTACTGTATGTAGATTATTCCGTAAAATTATAATCACATAATCCTTTTAGTGTATCCTTGAATGTATCCTTTTAATGATCCTTGAATGTATCAGTACATTTTTAAAATATAAAATAAATCAGGAACAAAAACCTGTTGAAAATAATTAACAACAATTAATACATCGAAATTATTACTTACATAAGTTAGTTTAAATCACTAGAAGAGGATTTTCAGTTTTCGAAAACAGACTACGTCATCGAAGATACAAGAAAAGGTTTGATAACGACAAGTCGAGGAAGGCTTAGAGCATGCTTGAAGAGCTTAATTAGAAAGGTGAAAATTACAGCAAATGAAGTTAAAAGGAAGTTAAAATATCAGAATAAAACAAAGTAATATAATTATAATAGTAATGGAAGATAATTATAGTTTTAAAGTAGTAAAATTTGGAAAGGCGTTAACTTATAGGTTATAACAAGAGTTTACAAGATATGAACAGAGTGAAAGAAAAATTAGGCAATAACATTTCAAGAACAAATATAATGAGAGAAAAATGCATATCTAAAACATGAATTAATTATTTGGGATCCACACATTGAAATCCAGAAGCTAATGAGACCTCGTTCATCAAATGAGTGAAGACCAAAATACCGTTCATATAATAGAATACATTTCACAAAGTAATGATTCAAACTTACCCTAAATTGGGTTTTACGCTATCTCAGTCATTATGAAAATAGATAAATAATAATTTAAATCATTATGATTTAAATTTCTTCAAGTTTTCTTTAAGTATGCTTTCGCCATTGTAGCTTGATTCGAAAAGAAAAAAGGACTCTCTGCTCGGCTGTTTCACAGATCATTACCGACAGAGTAGCCAACCTTACATAAAATAAAGTACAGTAGAGTACACTAATACTTAGATATTCAAACTGAATAAAGTTAATTAAGTTAAATTAACTGTTGAATTACTGGATGAGGATTAAAAAATAAAATATTAAATTAATTTTGGTACAAACTTTCGAAAAGTAAAGTGAGTCAGCGGACAGTAAATGGGATAAGATTGAAACTTCATGGCACTCAAGGGAGCAAAGGTCTCTTTCGAAGATAAGATACTTCAGAAAAGTTGACTGACTGAGTCCATAGAGTTCAAGTCGTGGGAAATTATATCAATCCAGCTCATCAATTAGATTGCTGGCACGGTTAAGGTCTTTTTTGACAATGTCAATAACAATTTAGAAGTGTTCTGTCATTCTAACTAGCATAGAACTTATTAAGTTTAGTCCCCTAGTTCATATCAGCGAAATTATCAAACTTATTCGAGTTTCATCGTGAAAATAATGGAGTAATGAAATGGAATGTACTTTTCGAAGTTTAGAAAGGCGTTATCTAATTAAATTTATTCATCTCGGTTACTAATTAATCGACAATTTCTGATCGAGTTCACGTGGCACGTATGCTCATATTCAGGATATAAGTCAGGTTAGACTAGACTAAAAAAATGTCGATTCGGGGCTCTCATACATGAAATATCTCCACTCAAATATTCAATTGTATAATATTGTCCTATCAAATTATCCTATTGCCCGTATAGTAAATCTCAATTAAATTCCATGATTGGCCTGAAATACTGAGAAACAAACTTTAGATTAGGTGCACATATTGATTATTGATTTTCATTTATATTAACATTATTGAATATCATTTCAAACAACAGATACCATTGAGTGGATTCATAAACCTTTTTAAATATATTTCTCTTTAGCCAAGGGCTCACTGAAATTTATTTTTCAATTAGATGTCCTGATCTGAAGCTTGTCATCTACAAACATGAACTTGAATTCGAAAGATGACTTATTTCGTTTTATCATTGTTATTGCTTTTTTAATAAACTATACTTCATGTAAAATGAGTAGAAAAATATTTTTGAATGAAAAATTAATTCAAAATCTGTGCATTTGTAGTTACAAATTATCAGCATCATATTTAACGTGAATAATGCAGTAATTTATATGAACTTTCAGCAGTCCATTAATCTTGTGAAATCAGTTATGCATTTTGGTTTGTAATGACTCTCAGATTGAAGGATCTTGAAACTACTTCTCTCCCCCAACATCAAGGTAATAGGAGCAAGGTTTGTTTAGGATCACTCAATGTTCCCGCCTTTTCGTTGTTCCCACAGACCGTTAATTCCAGCCAATCTGCTTCACCACGGAAAAGTGGAAAACCCAAACAATTTCACCAGGAAACTGCCAGGTACTACAAAACGTTTCAATTCAAGTTCCGATGGAAAACATTGTTCTAATCAGAATTGAGCAGGAAGAAAATGATGAAAGTTGGAGATTATTCATTTGACCAACAAAGAAAATATTAAACAAAAAAAATATTCGTATGAAATTAAAATAGTCCTACTTTTTTAGACATTTCTCATATTATTTGTTGATAGATTCCTAATGTAATATTATTATATTGTTTTTCCTGCACCGAATCGAATTTGTATCGGTCTATTCCAGGTTATTTTACTTTGTTAGGGAAAGCCTATCCAAAAATTCAGAATATTCTTGGGTTACAATGTCAATTTTGTACAATACAGTTGTTTACACTTCATGAAGTGAGAAGGAGGAACCACACACCGTTCCACAGCTGAGTAATGAGGGCTATTTACAAATGCCTCAACTACCTCTATGTCTATTAGTCTTTGAATGTTCAAAGGTAAAGTCTTCCCTGAAATGCGGGTGTGATCGTTAGTGAACGAATCTTTTTAATAAATCTTTTCTTTTCCAATTGATGCAATCCGTATTTCAACAATTTCCTATTTGCTCCCTGCATGGTATGGTTCGATCACTTCATGAATGAAAACTATTCTCACGATATATGTTCCCAATATGTTTTGATTGACAAATTAATACTCTTATATGTGTACCAGTGAAAATAAGGCTCTAGTAATGGCGCTTATCTCTGATAAGACTGTGACTGTGACTGGTAATTGGTTTGATTCCCGTTTTCCGTTCAGTCTGGAAAATTTTGTGTCATCATCTAACCCATTACCCACGTACAAGTCTCAAACCCATGTAGACTCCATCAGAAAAAATTGACAATAAATCTATTAAACTTGTTGGTTATTCAGAAATCATGAAGGTTCATATTTTACAGGCTAGGTCTACAATCATATGAACAGCAGATTAAGTCTGAAATTTTTCTAGCATCTAGCTAAATCATTTTTCTGTTCGTAGGAAAAAAGTATACATCCTATAAGATTGTAAAAGATTTCTCACAAAGGCAGCGGAGATCTGCATTTCTGAGGATGAAAAATTGGATTGCTTTGAAACATTGAGTTTTCTAATCGCTATGTAAAGAAACAGATACAGAGTTCAAAAAGTAAAGGATAAAGCACTCAGAAACATCTTCGAAACGTCGGTTTTGAATGCACTAATATTCTGCACAGGCACGAGAAATGAATATGCCAAAGAAATATTTAAATACGATTCGTGAAAACTCACAATGAACTCAATTAATTAGAATTTAACTCATCATACAACATTGCAGTACGTAGCAGTACTCATCCACTACGGCGGTCATTAATGTCCTTCCATCATATCTCACTTCATCTGTATTCTGGCCAGACTATGTCACGTACTAATTCTGACTTAGGTCCAGTAACAAACACATTACTCTTTCTCTCATACGCGAGTCAACCATCCCCCGCTTTATTTCCTCAACATAAGATTACTTGTCACGTATCGAATGTGTCCCTTGTCGGGACACTAGTAAGAATTAATCTTGAACTTGGATCTCACTGAAACTAATTCTAGAAAACTGGATGGGATTTTCAACAGCCAGATCAATTTTATATTTTACTTAGAGATTGAAGACAACAAGGCGTCCTGGAGATTGAATAGAAGCGTACAATATTATTTGTCTTGTCCTAGAAATACAGTTTGTGTTGAAAATAGAATAAAAAGTCCTCTCCCACGTAGGAATGTTGAAGGAAGGTTTGTATTGTTCTCATGGGTCAGAGACTTGGATCCCTCCAATCTGACACTTTGAAACGGAGGTTATTGTTGGAACGCTAAAAACTCGCTAAATAATCGATAAATAATGTGTATTAAGAAAGGTATATCGATCAATTAATAAATATCCTGTGCTGAAATCACTGTTCAAGATTTAGAGTAGGGGTGCTTTCACACAATGCATAGTCACACGATTTTAGTACAGCATTTCATCTCACAAAGACTACTTAATTGTTATTATAGGTTACTCTACAATGCCACATTTCATCGACGACAATATGTAATTATTATTATAAGATTTTACTGTATTATTCTTATAACTTGGCAGCGTATAGCAGATGGGACATGATACATCTAAACCCAGCATACTGCTGCCAAGTTATATGAAAACTACAGTTGGTTCTTTCTGATTGGTGGCTTAAGGCTGTCATTGCCAATCAGTACGATTCTAAGTTGTTGCTTTCATTGATCTAGATGGCACCGCATCACAAAAAAAATCAATTCAGCTTTTGTGTGATAATGAGTAAACTGTTCTGTAGTAAACTGTTTTAAATTCTTGGATTTCTTGTTCCGTAACGATCTGTGTTGTTAATAGTAACTTTTTGCTGTAAATTTAACGATTTGCAGTCCTATATATATCGATTATAGATTTGTTAATCTATATATATGAAAATGAATGTCTGTCTGTATGTATGCATGTATGTATGTAAGTATTTATGTATGTATGTATGATCCCTACAGACTTCAAAACTACTTGACAGATCGGCAAGAAACTTTGAGAATATGTTATTGTGTGAATATTGGGGATGGTTTCTGAACATACATTTTAATAGGGGAGCTAATAATTATTATCAATTAATCCATTTTATAGACCTAACCCACTGAACTTGCCGGCTAAACAGCTTAAAGGATTAGCTGATAGAAGTCAACAGTTTTTAATCATATGGCAGGCCTCTTAGTGGCGTTATTTACGCTGTCTTTGAACAAGTTGGAGCCTTGCAATATGTAGGAAACATAGGACTAGGTATGATGAAATGTAATTATGCCAGGTTGATGACATCTGTTAACCAATGCAGCTAGAAATTTGAAATGCAGCCTCAGCGGAAGGTGGCGAATAATAAAATCAAAAACCTAGCTTCTACCCTTATAGTCCTAGGAGATTTAAATTTGAAATGTTTCTTCATTCAGAGGTGGTGATTAAGAAAACAACGAAGCCTCTATGATCAGCTGGAAGAGCCCTAGGACTAAGTTCTTTCCTAATTTGAAATGTAACCTCAGTGGGAGGTGGCGAATAATAAAATCAAGGAGAATTTTTATGAGAATACAGCAACGCGCATCGGGCCAGCTAGTCTATATATATAAAAATGAATATCTGTCTGTATGTATGTAAGTATGTTCCTTAAAGACTTCAAAACTACTTGACAGATCGGCATGAAACTTTGGGAATATGTTGTGTGAATATTGGGGATGGTTTCTGACCATAAATTTTAATAGGGGAGCTAATAACTATTATTAATTCATTCATTTTACAGACCTAACCTACTGAACTTGCCGGCTAAACAGCTTAAAGAAACAGCTGGTAGAAGTCAACAGTTATTCATATGGCAGGCCCCTTAGCGGCGTTAATTACGCTGTCTGGAACGCAAAGACTGTGCATGTAGGCTACCGTACAGTCGGAGCCTTGCAGTATGTAGAAAACCCAGTCATATGGGTATGATGAAATGTGATTATGCCGGGTTGATGACTTCTGTTAGCCAATGCAGCTACAAATTTGAAATGTATTCTCAGTAGGAGGTGGCGAATAATAAAATAAAAAACCTAGATTCTACCCTTATAGTCGTGGGAGGTTTAAATTTGAAATGTTCATTGAGAGGTGGTGAGTAAGATCTTAGTGTGTAAGGAAGCAACGAAGGAATCCTCTCTGATCAGCTGGAAGAGCCCTAGGACTAACGTCTTCCCTAATAGTCCTAGAAGGTTGAAATTTGAAATGTAACCTCAGTGGGAGGTGGCAAATAATAAAATCAAGAATTTTTTATGAGAACGCAGCAACGCGCGTCGGGCCAGCTAGTATTTATAATAAAAGGACACACATTTGGCCAAACGTTTTCGAGGTATTGAATCTCATCTTCAATGCCTTGAAGATGAGATTCAATACCACGAAAACGTTCGGCCGAATGTGAGCACATTCATTATATATTCACAGTATAAAACTGACTGCAAGTCGTTAAATTTACAAAAAGAAGTTAATAAACTGTTTTATTTAGCGTATGGCTTAGTAAAGCATCGCATACGTTATAGCGAGATACTTAGTCTCTTGTCAATTTTATCTGAAATCTAGAATAGATGTTCTAGTCATTCCATCCATACTGCCCGGTTGATTTTATTTTAGTGGCAGATTGATATCAATTTGACGAATATATTCGATCGCTTGATCTGTCAGGTGGATAAAATCATGTATATCACCTTGATATGTTCAACTGTCTGTCAGGTCTCTCCGCAGACACAATTAGACTTGGAAATTCCCCCCCCCCCCCCACCACTCATAAGTGCTGCAGCACTACGTCCATGTCCTGTCTGGGTTATGTTCAACATAGACCACTCCTGTCTGCTAAGAATGAGTCTCGCACTGGATAACTTAAGCTGGAGGAGAGCATTACAAGCCATTCTTCCATCCAAATCTCAGCAAAGCGAAACTTCTCAGTTTTATAGTTCTCATGGGCGGGTGTCTTGACACCAATCTGGCCAGGCTGAGAGCTGGGAAAACATTTTTTTGGTAGTCCCACCTCCTAAGAGAATGTTCACATAATTATTAACATTTCAAGAACTAGATTCTTAAAAAATGAGCACCATACACAGCAATGCTTATTACATCTCATTTTCTTCCACCAAAGGGAGCATGACAAAGTGAACAGAATCTGTGGTGGGGGGATATTACTTGGGACTAGAAGCCAGAACAAGGGGGTTGTTCTCATAATACCTGAGATTATCCTCATTATACTGTTCATCTGGGCATCGATCTCCCTCACATGGGCTCTATTCAACCACACTGAAGCACAGTACTCTGCTCTTGAAAATACTAATGCCAATGCTGAGCATCTTAGACTGCTGGCTGAAGCATTCCATGTGGTACCACACAGCTTTTGAAGGATGTGTAGTAAACTGTTGTGGAAAAAAGCACCATAAATAGATAATTCCATTCTTTGACATACATAATAATGTATAAAAGTAATTTAAGCTGCACCAAATCGGTTATCATTGAGGACTTAGACAAATGTAGATCACATTACATAAGCTATGTTCTAATTTTTTTAAAAGCGCGGTGAAATGTACAGAATTAGCAAGGCAGTTAAAAGGAGTGCAGGAAGAGTGTATCAGAATAATATCTAGGTTAAAGTGTGTAAAGAGTTGTTAATTAAGCTTTGTAGTCCTAATAAAATTGTAATCTATCTTTATGGCGACTATGTAGTAGCTTTAATGAAAACTGTAGGTGATAAACTATAGCTGATTAAGATATTCAGTGCTCATATCATTAGTACAACTGAAAATACACGTATTTTTCTGTGGTAGAAATCAAGTGCTAAACGAAGAAAAAATTCTATAAGCAGGAACATTATTTTTATCGGTGTAGGGGGCTTCGCTTCCATCACCAGTGACGCCGATTTGAAAGCCTTTTACAAGGAAATGGCAGTTTCAATTCGCACAATAAGACTCCTATCAGTTCATTGCAGCTAGCTGTGGCCAGTGGGTAATGACGCAGATTAGCGAAGGAGGTGAAAGAAACTCGACAGTCAATCTTCAAAATGGCGTCACTCTAATTTGACTCGTTTTCCAATATGACAGTTGTGAAATTATAAAGGATGGTAGATAATACCAATTATTCTCATAAACTGAGGTAATTTTGCAATGCGTTTAAGGGAATACGCGCTTTTTAAATATAAAAATGGGCTGAAATCTCAAAGTTTGGGAAATTCTTAGGAGTTTCAATATCCCAATTATTGAAAAAAAATATTTTATGGCAATCGTTCGCCTCTAAAGCCTTCTAAATAAATTTATTTAATTCCATCTATTAATTGCGGTTCTAAAAACGTTGACAATGCAGTAAACCTATCATAGGAGAAGTTAGGATTATCAATGATTCAATCTTTATAATTATGTTTTAAGGTGGTTGATGTTGGATATGTGCTTTTCACTGCCCCAAAAGCTGCTCATTTTATTCAATGATTGTGAATCTCATGGAATATTATATGCGAATTTTATTCAATGATTGTGAATCTCATGGAATATTATATTATTAAAATACCGTAGTACAATATCCTGAACGCCCAAGTCAACATCAGCCTCTAATAATTAGAATATTATAAAATTAATTATGACTAACAAGCAGTTAGCATGTAGTCTAGTAATTCTCTGTTAGTGCTCTTGTTGTGATTCATGTGTTTTCAAGTGTACTCTCTGCGACGGTTCATCACAATACAGTGAAAATAAATTTTTCCAATTATCATAAAAATTTTCTTAGTAATGGCGAAGGTGATATTGTGGAAAGTATCCATAATGAAAAATAAGACGGAATTGTCACAACCACATTTATTAAAACTTCGAGAAACTAGTTTCGATTGTTACACCATTATCAATCTCAATCAAACTCAATCAAATCTCAATCAAAAAAACAATCGTTTGATTGAGATTGATAATGGTGTAACAACCGAAACTAGTTTCTCGAACTTTTAATAAATGTGGTTGTGACAATTTCGTCTTATTTTTCATTATCATAAAAATGGTTAGAACTCAAAAACGTTAAAAATGAATTTTTGACTGAATTTATTGATAATTAAATTTAGTCAGTATATAAATATCAACTCATAATTGATGATAAATGTCTAAATTTATTTGCAAGTATATTATTGAGAAACACATGTGTGATGAGACCAAATATCAAACTTCAAACAACGGGTCAGCAGTGTCACATGCATGTCATTATACTTCCATGAGGGATTCCAATGAATTATTTATTGGTTGGTTTGTTTCCCTTCTTTGAGGAGGATATCGACATATTGTTAGCCTTTGTATTGAATTCTGTTGGTGGAATGTCAAGGGCAACAGTAAAAACACTATCTATGTGAAGAGATTGACATAAATACATTAAATGACATAAATGCGATTTCAATTTACACTCGCATATCCCGAAATTCAGATTATCCCAAAGTATACTGTCGAAGAAAATTTACAGTTCTTAGAATTAGCAAAACATTCTATGCTCACTGAAAAGACTGAAATAGCCGCGTACATCAATAATGTATTGTAGCTGAACAATAACAATTGACGTGAATTCAATTTCAACAGTAGTGAAATTGCTTACATCCCAACCCGAGTAATCAGTACTGTACGTGACTACGTGACTAACGAGGTTGCAAGTTTGCTCTCGGGGCTTAGTTATGCACGGCATATCAAATGTTTACATGGCTTACAAAATCACAAATTACATATAAATAATAGCTGGAATGTTTTGTAATACTTCCCAATTCAACATTTGGATCGATTAAAATCACAAAAAAATTAGTTTTCGCCGTATATAAGCCGTCTCGTTAGTGACAGCTGTACGTAAAATAATAAATATATATATTTTTTTTATTTCTTCACCTGAATACGGCGTAGAATAGGCAACTCACCGTACACTTTTATATTTGACATAGTAGAAGTAGATCATACGGCTTAGAATAGGCAACACGCAGCACACTACACCCACTCACTTGACCATTATATGTTCGCACAATTAAATAGGCCGGTCCACGCCAGGCTATACCGCAGTCATCCTTTTTTCTTATTTCCTAAACAGGGAGATGATATCATACAGTAAACCCTATCGCATCTGGATCTGGTCGCATGCGGCGACCGACCAATCCTGATATGGGGAAGTCTGGACGTCACAAGAAAATTTTAAAATAGTATGAAAGGCCTCAAATAGTGGCTCGGGGTACTCCCCAAAAAGCGTTGAAAAATAATCCGTCTTAAACCACATTGTAAGCGATTCTAGACATGAATTCATCCATTCAACAATTCAACTCAAGCTTTGAGTCAAAGTAAATTTTATCTAGCTCTTGCATCATTGTCAATCAATGGGAAATCTGAACTCTCATTGCTTTACTGAAAACAATCAAGCAGGCCTACTTGAAACAATAATTATCACTGTGCTATGTTTGATTCTTCACTTCAACTGATCGAGGCAGGTACCGTAAATCGTGCATGAAAAATTATTTTGGAAGGGTGAGTTCGAGGGTACTCCTCCGGAAATTTATGACGAATCCATCTTAAACCATATCTTTAGCAAATCCAGATATTTTTGTCAAAAATTGGCTCTCAAGGCTTGTTAAATTTTCAATCTTCACTTTGCCTGGAGGGGGGGGGGGATTATCTTCCTGATATCCTCATAGTCACGCCACTACTATTATCTACTTCTAATTTCTGGGACAATCAGAGAGTATGCGCCTTGAGCAATATAGCTAAATTTTATAGTTGGATTATGCTACCATGACACTTGATGACATCTACTGTACAACTAGTAAAACACCGTAATATAGGAAGGAGCCTCAGCTGTGGCGGGCCGGATTGATCATACTGGCGGGCAGGATTTGGCCTGCAAGTCATAGTTTGAAGACCCCTGGTCTAGATCAAAGAATCAACTACAACTTCAGTTGATTACATACAAGCATAATATTTCTGGATGATTTCGACATCTCATTATTGAGTTAGAAATGTGATAGTTCAATAGGAGTCAATCAGGGTGTGGAATAATGCGAAATTAAAATGTATAGTAACTTTTCACAAGTATATTATTTATCATCGTGGAATGTGACTTGCTGAAACCTCACACCAGCTTGTCCTTTATTGAGGGGAACATCGATTGAGGGTGCTGGTGAATTTTGTTGAGGGCTTGAGGAAATGAGTCCTTTTGCTTGGAGAAACCGATATTCGAGAAAACAGAAGAGGCTCTTGGCAATGGAGCTCCTGGTTTTAGTGGAGTCAGCAATTGGAGCTTCAAGCACATCAAGAGTGGAAGGAGTTCGCATAGAAGGCATACAATAGGAGCAGAAGGAAAATGGCATTCGGACTACGTTCTCCTCTAACTGAGAACTCAGCACAGCCAAATACATAGTCGAAATGCCCGCTTCATCGACGTTTAATGCAAATAAGTAGTAGGAATAAGATACCATTCCCAATGAAAATCGTATTCCGCATCATGTTTGGCTCTGTGATAGCCTATGATGAAAATGAATTATTCATCGTAAAATGTTTTCCACTTTTTAATTTCCATTCCGACTTCAGTATCCCTCATACCCATAAGTCACGTCCGTATTTCAGCATTTCTATTTTTTGTCCAAGTATCGTTCATTGGTACGCAATTCAGCAGAATCGATATTCACAGAAAAACTGACTCAAAGTAAAGTCTCGCTCTCAGCCGATAGAAGTGGCATCTCTAGAACTTGATTCCCAATTATTAGAGCAGAATTTGTGAATCTATCTTTTAACGCTAAATGGCGTAGCCAATTATACAGCACTCTAAATTCTCTTTTGAACCTCCTTTTCATATAATGACTCGAATTCCCGTTCTACCAAATGAGGCAACTTTCTACACAGAATAAATTTTCATTTATATAGAGTCAAGTTTGATAACAATTTTTTTCATTCCCTTCGTTATCAATAACAATAATTCTCACAGAATCTGTATCATAAAAGCACAGTAATACATTGACAGCTATTAATAACATAAATATTTCAGCTTAATAATAAAATGCCTTATATAAGATAGCTTTTAATAGCATATATCTTCTTAGCCTTCATGCATAGGCGGGATTTGGTCGAGAGCTTTGGAGGTAAACTCACAAAAACAATGTTAGAACAGGGGCCCTCACGGAAACTTTCTCTAATCTTATATTTTAAAACTAAATTAATGAAACTACAAAACTGCAGTCTATGAGCTGCAAAATGAAGAAATTTCATTTGCATAACATTGTGGGGGGGGGGCCAAACTTCACCCCATCATGATCAGAAGAAATTTTCAATGCCTCTATCGATGAAAAGCAGTTACACGGAAATAATTATGAAATCAATTCACTGTATGCGTGGCCTACTTATTATATTCTTGATTAGTGTTCGAATATACTATTCTCAACTAGTAACGAAAGAGCATCATTCGATAATTGACTCTGGTTGTGGAGACTTCAAGCTTCAAGATTTTCATTGACCTGGATGATTAATTGAAAGTAGTGAGCTCCAGACATCACTTGACACTAAGAGACACAAAGTGAGCTCCATCAATGTCACTAGACATGTTCATTAGTCATTCGCAGAGGCTGATATATAGTGGGGCATGTTGGAATGCTCTGCTTCATTCTATGAACAGCAAATTGCCTTGACCCGCACTGTAATTGGGAGCTGACAATGTGTCATCCCAATCATTCAACATTGTCAGCCGCATTGTTTCAAAGTGGCGGAAATGAGAAAATGAACGCTGCAGAACATCGCCTTGAATTGATAGAGAAAGCTCTACCGTGCAGACAATTTGCTAGATTTACACTCCTTGTAAATCCTTGTCGCTGTAACCACTAAATTATACAATTCAGAGACCTCGACCGGGTCTTGAAAGATGAGAATTTGTAATGAAGGAATAGAGGGAGACAGCAAAATTGATGAGAATTGCTAAGAGAAGAGACATTTGCGACAGAGAGAAAGACAAACCCCAATAGATAGGATAGAGAAGAGAACGAATTTCGCCGTTCTTCAGCAAAGTCACTACCAACCACAAAAGAAGCTCTCAATATCAGTTTGGTATCCAGCTTCTACACTTTCTCATCGTTCCTGAAAACGTAATCATCCAACTTCTTTCTGGAAATCCTGGGGAGAGGAAAAGGCTTGTTTTGAAGCGCACAAGCCCTTTCTCGAAAAGAGATTTTCAGCACAAAAGGAGAAGACTTTTGCACACAGGTTAATCGCTTTGAAATAGAAATGTGATTGAAAATTTCATCTAAATCAACCCGTTTGCAAATATACCTGAAAGTGGAGTGCAATTTTTATTTGTGCCATAATCCTATTCAAAAGTACTCACCCTGATATTTTTATTGTGTAGAAATTCTGCCGGTTTTTAGAGATTCTGTAACAATTAATAAATTAGTTTTTGACCCTTATTCTCATGTAAATAATAATATACTTCAAAGCATAATAGCGGAGTATTACTTCGTTTTCCGATTTTTTCGAGATCTTGTCACAATTGTTGATGTCATGCTGCTTCTTTGAAACTTCATATAGATTTTAATACCATTTCGAAGCACAAAAGTATTATAATTATCTTTCAATAGAGAGGAGACATCAATAGTATTGCGCAGTGCTTGACACTCTCTCTCTCTCTCTCTCTCTCACTCAATCTCTCTCTCTCTCTCTCTCTCTTTCTCTCTCTCTCTCTCTCTCTTATTATACATGTTGTCAAAATTGTATATGATGTTTATTTGAAGGGTTGAGTGTGAGAGAGGACCAGGAGTCCTAACTTCGCCCTTAATAAAGGCATCAATCATAAACTATTCAACAATCTAAACTCATAAACAATATTCCAAATCAATTTATTTCAAGTAAGTTCAGTAAAAAGCTTGTTATGGAGTTAAATGTATGGATAGTTTTAAATAATCCTATTGTATTCTAATTATTGATTTTCGACAGAACTTCTCCTTAGTTTGGTGTAGAAGTTTTAGTGTTGACTTATTTTTGGACTGTTAATTTATTGCGGTCTCTTTACATTTTTGTCTCGCCTTTCCATATTCCTTTCTTTTACGTACTCCCTTTCCCCTTCCCTGTTTCCTTAGTTTGTTTTATTGCTTCAGGTTTTTCAATCCTTCTGTCCTATAATTAATTGTAATGGCTAAATATATATCAAACTTTACCTTAGTTTAAACGTTTCCTTAAATTCTTTTCAGAAATTATAATTGTATAACACTCGGCCCCTGCGCACAGGTCTTAACCTTGCAGGGACCTTCCTTATTATATTTTTAATTTAGTGCTTTTTATATTTAAATTGTATATTCAGATGTATTTCATATATATTCTTATGTTTCTTTTTTGTGAAAAGGATAAATAAATGATTTTGATTTTGATTTTTTTGAATCAAACTCTCTTCAAAGCCCCCTTCGACAAACTCTGCTCTTCCTCCAACTATGACGAATTTTATAATGACACCCCTCCCCTCTGCGTTATCCTACGTTAATATACAATTTTATTAATAAATTTTCAACCTACTCTTATCATATCGAATATAAAGGATATACGAATACGCTATACATTTCAATGAAAGTGTATTTGAGCCATAATTGATTTCGCTGGTTGATCAAAAGAAAAAAAAATTACAATGTTAATTCGGTCTCATTTCGACTTTGGCCAGAACTCAAGCTGGATACAAACTAAAATTCACTTCTATGCAGAGTTTTGAAACTAAAATTCAACACGCAAACAAATTTTGAATTTTTTTTTAGGATGAAGCCCACATAGGTCTGAGACCTGTGCATGGGTAATGAGTTGGATGATGGTGATTGATGAGTTGGACCTACAGTTTTAGGTGGGTTCCGAACCACCGGATTATTCAGTGTAATCAATTTTATGATGTTCAGACGATCTCTATAAGCTCTACTCAAGTGACTCGAGAGTTTATCTGTCGTCCACCGTGTAATAGATATTTGAATGTGTGTTGGCTGCAAACAAGCAAGTGTGCATAAATATGTCAGAGTAGACGAATATAAGCAGCATTGCAGAGCTTATGAAACCTTCTCTAACAGTGAGTCCCGAACCTACAGTAACGTTTTTATATTTTTTGGTAGATGTGAATGTGCGCAGGTGTGTGTGTGTGTGTGTGTGTGTGTGTGTGTGTGTGTGTGTGTGTGGGTGTGTGTGTGTGTACATGGGTTGGTGAATTCGCGCAAGTGTGATAGCACATGAGCATCATAAAACCCAAATAGGTTTTGGCTCCATTCTTCAACGTCGTCCTTGAAGCTCCCCAATAGAGGTGGCAGTGGCAGGGGATTATTTACATCGTATATATTGTCGAGAACCCAGAAGCTACGCTTACGTAAATTATCTCGTCTATAGGGAGGGAATCGTGCCTTTCCCTGTATCCAATAGAATGGACATGCTTATAAATAGTAACCAAGGAGACTGGAATGTGTGAGGATTTTTGTAGAGTTTCAAGAAAGAAAACAGCTCAAGAGACAGGAATACAGATTGAAGTAGCAATATTTCAAACACGCCAAAATGGATGATCAAAATTTTAAAGTAAATAATGTCTGAGATATTTTTATTTAAAACTCTCCCATAAACGAGATATTATGCAAGAATCATAACATCATTTTCATCCATCAATTTCTTTTTTTCAAGTCTCATATGCATAAATTTCATAATCTGAGCAGAAAATCATCAGTATAACACAGGAAACAGAAATTTACTTTCCTTTCGATACAAAGACATTCCGACTTCTAGGAAACTTCATTTTATGCTGAGATGTGATTATTTTATACATAGCCAGAAGCCATTCGTAGAATTGACTCTATCTACTCATATAGAAAAGCAGTAAAATCCATGTTGATGGAGTCCTGCTATCCGGTTTTAGACTAATGAATTTTGATTCAGATTTTGTTAGTTTGACCTTGTGGGTGTGCTGTAGCCACAATCTTTTAATTTTATAAGCTTATTTTTTATGATTTTGAGGCCACATAGAACCACTTCAGTCAATATTTCAGTCTCTTCTGCCTCTTCGCATCAGGTTAGATTCTAACTTCTTTCTCCAATATTCCTTCATCCTATCAGATTCTTGATTTCTGATCTCATCTGTAACCTCCATTGTCCTTTGTCTTTCTGGTCTTTGAATGTTGAACTTATTTGCTTGTAAAATCTTGTTAATTTTAATTTTATCTGGAGTACTTTTGATTTTTAGACCGATTTCTTGAAAATCCTTTAAAGTTTGCGAAACATAAATTCCTTGGGTTCCTCTATGACTAATATTGTTTCAAGGTTCTGCTAACGGCATCCTGAGTATATGGAAGAAATGGGTAATTCTTCGTTTCTTCATCACGCTGATAATTGGCTCTATATTACTGAAAACTGTTTCATTTGTAGCGATTCTCCAGGCACCGTCTTTTTGGTAACTTTTGTTTATGCATGTCCCAATGATTCTTCTTTCGATTTTTAGTAGTTGGTCAGTTTTTGTATTTTTTTTTTAATCTGGAAAAGGGTTTCGCAGGCATAGTTTCGCATGCTTCTGGGAGAACTACAGAATTGTAATGTCGGATTTTGGATTTTATTGAGACCTTTTTTTTGTAGGTTGATCATGTTAGAAGTTGTGCCTTTTTGAGGGTTGTTTGTTCTATTTAATAACGTGGGATTTTCGTATAGATTATGGTGTATAAAATTTCCCTAAATATTTGAATTGTTCTGGTAGTTTTATATTGTTCCTTTCATATTTACTCTATTTATTTATTGTGGATCCATGGCCATTATTTCCGTTTTCTCATAGGAGATTTTTAGACCGATTTCCCGTGCTATATTTTCTAGACTCCTGATGATTTGTTTTCTAGCTTCTGTCATATCCAATGCTAACAGAGCCAAATCATCAGCAAATCCCAGAATATTGAATGCTATTGTTTTTTATCCCGTTCCTATTTTTTTTTTTTTTTTTTATTTGAGGATGAAGCCCACATAGGTCTGAGACCTGTGCGTGGGTAATGAGTTGGATGATTGTAATTTTATGAGTTGGACCTACAGTTTTAGGTGGGTTCCGAACCGCCGGGAAGTGATTTTCAGCAGAGATTTTGTTTTTTGTATTTTGGTTTTGACAGGATTCTCTTTTGTCCAGATTCTAATTATATAATCCAAAATGACATTAAACAGATGTGGAGAGAGTCCATCTCCTTTTCTTAGCCCAGTTTTTATCAGGATAGGTTCAGATATTTCTCCTCTAAATTTTACTTTTGATTGTCTGTTAACTCTGTCATTTTTACTAGTTTTGGGAGGAGTTCATAATATTTGAAAATCTTCAATAGAGTTGACCTGTGGATGCAATCGTACGCTTTTTCAAAGACGATGAGGGGAATAAACAGTTGTTTACACATCAATTTGTAATTTTCCATTATTAATTTTAACGTTAGGTCTGTATAACTTCTGTGAGGTCTGAACCCTCCTTGGTATTCCCTCAATCTCGATTCTAATGTGTTTTGAATTTTATTTAAAATTATTCTAGATAAAATTTTATATGTACAATCTAGTATAGTTATCCCTCTAATTTCTGGATTGGTTTATCTCCTTTCTTTTACAATGGGTGAATTATTCCAGTTGGCCAATATTCTGGGAGTCTTTCCTCTTTCCAGATTGTAACAAAATGTTCGTGCAGTTCTTCTATGGTTTCCAGACCAGCGTTTTTCCAAATTTTCGAAAAAACCTGATCCTCTCCGCAAGCTTTGTATTTTTTAGTTATTTTATTGCTTGTATAAGTTCATTGAGGGGTGGAGGCTCGGTTTCTTCAGGTTTAGTCAACTTTTTGATTTGTGTGTATTTGGAGTAAGTCTGAAGGTTCCTTGCAGTTATAAAGTTCGGAGAATATCCCTTACAGGATCTTTGCATTCTTGAATTTTTGTGAAATACAAACATAGACTACGGGGATTAAATCAAGGGGTTAGGTTCAATTCATCTCCATGTTGCAAAAAATTCATCCTGCATCACATCACTAATCCCGTCTATAGAATAAATTTCATGTGCTAGTCGATATTAATTCAATGTTATAATGTGGGTTATGGGTTGTACAATTGAGTTGTACAATTCTGTAACCTAAAAAGGAATATTCATTCATGGTTTCTATAGCTGAAATATATAGAATAATAAATTTTTTTGCCGATTAGCATCTCATATATCTGTGCCACCTCCCCCAAACCTGCTGCAGAAAGTAGAAAGGCTGATTAATATTTTTCAAGCAATACTAGTAATAAAATCCATTTCTATTGTAACACTTTTAATGGGGATGAGAAGCTTTTTTCAGGTGGTTACCACTCTCCCACACATTTTTTTACAAGTTGTGTTCCTCCTCCTGGAGGGTTTGTTTCAGGCAAGGGTGTTAAAAATGTTTGTTAGATCTGAAAAATTTCTTTGAATATCATGATTGTATTTAATTTTGCAATGATGATTATCATTGAGTACAAGCAAGAAGTAGGTTCCTCTGCGCAAGCCCCCTTATTTGTGGGCGTATGGCCTATTGTTCACAGAACTACCAGTACCCTTTGTATCATAACCAGCATATCCGGTTTTCAATTTTCATAACCGTCGTGCATCAACTCATCTTCCAATGAATTTCGTTTCTCATAGTATTGTTTCTTATCACTTCTCTATTTTGAAGTACTTTCCCCGACCATCCATCACACCTTCTACTTTTAATCTTTACTCTTGGATTCAGCTTTCAACGAATTCTTTACTAGAGGAAACTGGAGAAATCTTAATTGTGTACACTGAGAGAAAGACTACAGCAGTATGATTGATGATGTTCTGAACATTAAACTTTAAAAACATCTGAACCTTTCTGCAACCAACAACTGGGAAAACCAGTCAACTGCTTGTTGGATATCACTCCTTCAACTAAATTCGAAGATGCTTCACCCTTTTCAAGTGATTTCTCTAGTAGTCAGTTTCAATCGAAAAAAAAGTAAAATTTAAATCTTGAAAGTCTTGAAATCTTGAAATAAAAGTTTTATTTAGGCAACGATTATTCACATGTAATATAATGTTGAAGATACTTAATCAATTCATTCAGATTAATTACGACAAAATAATTATTATTCATCACTCGTCAAGTCCCATTACTTTTTTTTGAGGAAGAAGCCCACATAGGTCTGAGACCTGTGCGTGGGTAATGAGTTGGATGATGGTGATTGAGGAGCTGGACCTACAGATTTAGGTGGGTTCCGAGCCGCCGGGAAATGATTTTACAGCAGAGAACATTGTCGTTTTTGCTGGTCAATCTGATCGGTCACCCTTACAAAGAGTGCCCGGGAGAATGCAGCTTATCTCTATTTGATTGAACAGATACCTGCTACGGCTCACGGCTATCACTTAATTTTATTTATGTTCTTGATAGCATGAATATTTTATTGTGTTACTATCTAGCCTTCAAATCCTTCAAACATTTTGTTGGACTTTTTTTTACCTTGAAATTTATTGTCAGGTATTGCCTTATACTATTGGAGTGAGCTACACAAATCAGTGGGTGTACCATGAATAGTACCCTGGATAGTTCAAGCTCTTTTAGTTATTCAAATTTACAAGGAAATGAGCGGAACAAATTAAATGAGTGCTACCAAAATAAGTGGAACACATTGAAATATATTTTTTTTTAATTTATTCTCTAGCAGCCAAAGTGATGTAATTAGTTGGAGCGCTCATCTTTGACAGACTGCTAGTACAAAAAAAATAGACTGCTAGTACAAAAAAAAATAGACTGCTAGTACAGTCTCTGTACAGACTGCTAGACTGCTTTTACAGCTGGCACGAGTTCGATCCCTGTTCAGCCTTGCATAATTTAATTTGTTCATCATTACCTCATTACCATAGAGAAAGTCTCAGACGCATGAGGGCATCATCAGCAAAAAGACTAAACTTATACCTTCGTAGGGCTTATGCACTATTGACTCGCACAAAATAAAAAAGCCTACTATACATCATATTCCATTCGAGAACACATATTCGAAGTTATCCACAGCACCTTATCAGTAAGTGTTTTGTATCTATTTTAAAATACTTCCCTGTAAAAAAATTGAAACAAACTAATTTGCATAATATTCAAGTGTTTGAAACGAAAGTTTTGGGAATGGACTTTGGTCAACAATGCTGAACAGATTTATTAAGCAAAAGCTGTAAAAATCCTCTAACACTAAAAAAAAGAGAAGCGCATGTGTTCAATCCAATTATAAATGCACAGTAGCCCGGAGAGTGGAAAAATCCTGGAAAAAAACTGTATCATCACCTGTTACCTCAACGTACTAATCGCAATAAGTGAGATAGCAACAAAAAAAAAGGTTGAGTGAGGCAAAAAGGCTTTCCACATCGTTGTTATTCATATGTCGCCGACAAATCCACTGCAAAGCTTTGCGGCTAACTTTACGAAATTAATTTGAATAAATACTTTGCAGAATTAGAATGAGCGCACTTGATTTCATAAAGCTTCAGCTTCCAGAGGCAAACCGTGTTCATCCTTTCAGAAAAGGAGACCAAAATCTTCGAGCATGAAAAAGCTCTCCTCCAGCCCTCCTTTTCATATTCGACAGCTCTAGCTCTACGGAGCTATTCAAATTTCATCTGAGTGGATGAATATTCAGTGATCTGAGAAATTTTATCGTCTTTCATTCATAATAAATTTCTGCAAGTATCTTCTAGATTATCATTGAGTTATGAGTTTTTTCTACTTAAATCCTCGATTTTCCATTGATACTTTCTCAATCCTCATTCGTCTCAACCCTTTCGTCCCAAGTATAATAATAATATTTTTTTTTCTTAATTCACAATCTCAAATTACAATAAAATTGATATATTTTGCAATTCCTATATCATTAATTAATTTCATAATCATTAATAAAGTGAGATATTATTGGAAGAATTCCATTTCGATTTCACAGTGGCTACCCCATGAAGCTAAATTTAGCTTATATTGAGGTAATAATAATAATGATAATTTTTTTTTTTTTAAGCTTTATTGAATGTAAATAACAGTACATGCAATTAATAAATAATATACAACAATTTAACAAAATTCAATATATAAATAGTAATTATGATAATAATTCTAGTGGTGGCAACCCCAGAAGCTAATTTTAGCTTGTATTGGGGTGATTTGTTAAGTTTTAAATTTAATTTAATAATAATAATAATAATAATAATAATAATAATAATGATTTTAATAGTAATAATGATAATAATAATAATAATAATAATAATAATAATAATAATAATAATGATAATAATAATAAAAATAATAATAATAATAATTAAATGCCTATTTTCAAATGATAACAACATTTCCTGAATTGTTAATTCAAGGTGGCACAAGCTAACAAACAAATGAAGGAAAATAGCCGATGAAGAAGTTTTATAGGAATAACTTTATGTTGCAACTGAAATTGCTGCCTCAGTGAAATATTTTTCATAATAACTGCTTCTTTGAACCATTTCTATACAATTTTTTCTAACCCATCATAACTAAGTACATTCCTTAAAAACATTCTCAATAGTAGTACAAATTTATTGCATTCAATTCAAATAATATTCTGTTGGATTAATATGGTAGAACACAGTTGTGTTGTACTATTACAATAGTTAGATGATGATAATATTGATTCACATTACATAAATTATTCACAATGAACTTCTCATCTAAAATAATGAATCCAGAATATTAAGTGACATATCCAGGGCGAAAATAGATAGATAGATAGTTTATTCTCAAACAAATTAATTGCAACAAAAGATTATTTCAATGTATTACAGCTATTAGTAGTCGGAAGAAATAAATTAAATATAAGCTATATAGAAACTAAATAAAGAATACAAAATTATATTATTAACTGAAAGAATTTTTGAAAACAATGATATAAGCGAAAATTTCATCGTATTTTGGGATGAAAAACAGAAGTGTAGGATGCATACAAATACTTCTTTCAGCTAGACCATTCAATATAACAAGATTTCAATAGAATAAAAAAGAATGAAAAATTATTAATAGGAAGAATTAATTGAGCTTATGGATTTGATTATTCATTCATATTGACTCCCGTTGAATAAACTACGCACAACCTGTCAATTCCATGTTGAATGTGGTTGCTAATTCACGAATTTCGCCAATATTTATGGATGATATTGAATTACATGATGAAGACTCCCATAATAGGAATTCAATCAATAAATTATCGTGGTTAAACTGTGTAGAGCAGCCGCAGTTGATCATTTTCGAACTAACAAGTTCAAAACCAGCTTGAATAGCATTTTAAACATTGCTTCCGAATTCCACTCGGGAGAACAGGCGTTAGTATGATAGATGAATCTCAGTGGAACTGTGAGCTGGGAGTCCTGAATCTGAGGGATATCATGGCAATTCAACGAACGGCTGGCGAAGTCATAGAATCCCATTTCTCATCCCTCTTGTGTTTTTTCCAATTTCCTCTTCAGTCGAGATGTTGACAAATGGCTTTTTCTCGTTACCACTTTATTCTTTTTCCAATATTTATAAAGGCCAGGAATTGTATATTTTTCTCATTGCTCGATGATTCTCTCCGTTGAACCAGCTTGTTATTGCAGATAAATTTCTCTGCGGATAAACAGAGGTGGGTTCGAATATATCTCCTCAATATAATCAAGTCGCTGAATCAATAAACTGGGACCAAACTTTTCCTGAACCATATCGACCATCATTTACAGCTATCCCTTCAAATGAAAATGGATAGATAATTAAAATCCACACCCCAAGATAATAATATTTAAGCTGTACGAAACCAATATAATGAGTTCATGATTGTTTTTAATCGAAATTAATTAAAAAGTATTACGAAATCCTTCAAGACTAAATAATTGCTCCCAGTTTAGTATTTTCAATATCAGGAACAATTTTTACATGAATATTAGACTTGATTACTAAATCAAGTAAACCTATCAAAATCAAGTATAAATATTAGAGCTACTGGCTACTGGAACTATAGCGAGTTTAACACAAGACAAAGACAGGACAAGACATGCCTTACCCCGGTTGCACAAACGTCCTAGCATTATGATGGTTCATCATTGACAGTAATTCATGTATACATCACATCATTCAGTATGAAAGTAAATCACTTTTTGAAAAGTGTTGTTTTATTCGAGCTATAATAGCTACATTACAATGCAGTCATCAGAGTCAACTAAAAATCACAAATTCCTAGATGAGATAAAATATATAAGTTAGTAAAATAATTCGTTATAAATTGAATAACGTGAATAAATCATATTATTATTTGGTTCAGAGAAGCTAGATCTTACAATATGAAATGCATGCTTTAGTGATTAGTATTTGCCATTAATAAAAGGCTTGTTTTAGGTTATGTTGAGATATAACAAGATGGTGCAAGTGCATGAATGATGGTACCACATTTATACATTTTATACTAGGTATGTGCTCCAACCATTCAAGATATATAGATCATACGAATGCTAGCATGTATATAGGTATAATCATGTGCTTTCACATAATAGCTAGGTATAAAAGTGTTACGAATTATGAACCATCATAATAATAGCAGTCTCTTTCTCTTTCTACTCATCATGTGGACAATGCACTATAATTCCTCAGAACAAACTCTTTATTCTGTATAGTATCTTTAGTACATATAACTTCATCCTAGATGTAGAAAATGCTCTGTAGAAATATGATTGTAAACCGACACAACAGAGTATCCAAGGACCCGAAAAATGTATATGCTCTTATGTGTTATGCTGATAGGGTTACGCATCATTTAATTTCTATGATTTCTGTAAATGTCATACATGCTTCCCGATTCAGAAAAAAATTAACATCAGCAGCTCTTACAATTTGCAATTCCTCTTCTTATCAGTTAACAGATCTCATATAGCATTCCTCAATACTTTTATTTTATTTGACGATTTAAAAGTTAGGAAAAGGAGAATGCTAAAGAAAATTTTTTAATACAATCAAATACAGCCTCTCTAGCATTGTGAAAATTGTGTGCATTGTGGAAATAGATCGGCTGAGCAGCAAAACCTTCATATCAAATTTTTGTTGTATTTGAAGTGCATCTGATGTGCAATTTTATGATTTCAATTAGACTAAAACCAACCTATACTTCACGCCATGAAATAGACGCTCGAAGAAATTGAGAAGTAGCAAAACAAATAAGCATATATCAACTGCTGGCAATACCGCAACTTTTAATACCTAATTTGTTGGTGAGACTATAGTTCCTAAAATGTATTTTACTTCAAAATTTTCTTTATACTAAATATAATTCCAATGAAGTAATAAATTCTGTTTCTGTATATTTGTCAGTTTATTGAATTGTCAGTTAATTCAAACTTATTTTGTGAGATACAAGCCGATATGGTCAAGTATAAAATGAGTGCAATTGGGTGGTCCGCTGTTCGATACCCGGTGGTGACTGATGTTTTTGTACAGTAGCCTTCATCGATTTCCATCAGCTATTCAATTCTGTTGTCAATATCCGCCTTTGTGGAAGTCTTCAGTATAAATTGATAGCACTTTGAGGAATTCGAAATTAATAAATTATGTTCCTTCTAGTTTCCCTTATAGCTCCAGCAGCATTTACTATATTGTTATACTTCAACAATTAAATTATTGGATTGTTGGCAGTCTTTGGAAGACGAAGAGGTTAAAGGCATTTATTTGGATTCAACAGACACCTATTGCCGTTTTTACTGGAACTCACACTGCTTTTAATAGCTTTTATTGGAAATTTTTTATTTTTATCAAGTAAAAATAATATTCACTTATTATCACTAACATCACACGAAATTAACAGATAGAAAGAAATAGAGAAATGTTCAGAAATCACAAAATTCTAACCGTCCCCTCAGTTTACATTTACTCAACACTCATGTTAGCTCTCAGAAACCTCAATATACTGCAGAAAACAAATGAAACCGTAAGAGAAACAAGAGCATATAACTTATTAATTTACCCAATGCACAGGACCACAAAATTTGAAAAGGGAGTACTATATAGAGCAGTTAAATTCTTCAACAAGCTGCAAAATGAAACGAAAAACTTGAAATCCAAATTTCAATTTAAGAGAAATGTCTTGAACTATTTGACAGATAAAGCATTTTATTCGGTTCGAGAGTTTTTAGACGAATGACACTTGACTGCTTTTCTTCCTCAGATCCATCCTATTGACACGAAGTACTAGATCCAAGTTAATTGGATACAACAGCTTGTAGCCTTACAGCCTTAGTTACTAAACTTATTAATTTAGTGCCTTCATAATGTATTTTATTCTATTATTTTTCTCATTTGTGACTGTTTTATTATTTTACTAATTTGTGACTGTTCGTAATTGAATATGTTTATTTTCATTTTGTATATTGACAATGCAGAAGTTCTCTACATTTTTCGAAAATGATGTAAATGAATGGGAATGCTAATTAAATTGAAATTTGAAGTGTTACCGACCGCTTTTACCATCACCAGTCAACTGAAATAATTCTGGTTACTAGGCTACTACGTATATTCATTGTGCAGGGGGACAGTCAGACATGAACAAACAATATTGAGTCTGTATGATTAAATTTCTTGGGAAATATTGGTTTTACTGGCTCATTTCCGGTGCTGTTGCCTCAATAATGGACCATAGACCTAGGCAGGAAACCAAGGCAAGGAAAAACCAGGAAACCTAGACTAGGACCTAGACAATGGAATCAATAAACAAACTAATCATAAGTGCTTTGTGGACCTCTGATATTTCATGCTTTGTGGAAGTGAGGAAAATTCGTTTTGTAGTGCCTACTTTAATTTGGACTGATTAGGATAGAATAATGTAATTTGAAAAATGAAATTGAAAAATTCAATACTTGACCAGTTTTATTTGATTTTCTTCGGCAAAAAATATTGTGGGGGAAGCAAAATGTATGCTCTGCCCCTCCCCCCCAGAGTGATTATTAGGAGGCAGAAAGTTGGTGCCCCCCCCCCCCCCCCTCCCCAAGTCGGCGTCACCGGAACACAATGTGTAGGACACTATAAATTGGAGGAGGAAAGAAACAAGGTTACCAAAAAGCATAGTTTTGTAGCTTACAATGACCAGAAATAATTCAGTCAGCTTTTTAACAATGCGGTCAGCTACAAGTCACAGTGGCGTAGCTTTCAAGAGTTACGAATATTTGATCAACTGCATTGATTCTACAACTTGGAGCCTTGACCCTCAATCGATAATTATTGTAACGATTCACTCAGTATCCGTGGCCATAAATGTTTCATTTCCCATCGAAATTTCGCAAAACGAAATTTTTCGCATTGATTCATTATGCAATCCAAATTGACAAAATGAAGGGAATTTGCGTCTACATCTTTCCTAGTTCAATTGATTAATCTTTTTTATGGAATGTCAGGGAATCATCTGATGATCGTAATAAATTTTTGGCAAGATTTATATTTTAATTATTCAACTATGAATACATCACTATGAGTATTTTCACTGTGAACTATATACATAATTATTATAATATTAATTAGGATAGCGATACTTCGTGGGGCATTTATATTGAAGAGACAAAACGGTATGAGGAAATAACGGTTCTGAGCACAAGTTTGATACATTTGGGATTTAAAGATTGCAACTTCTGGATGAATTCTTCTCAACTAATTGATCAAATTTGTTTGTTTTTTGCTATGTTTATGAACTTAGAGTTAAGTATAGATATTATGAGTACTACATATAAGTATATCAGATTTTCTTGAATGAGTTTAACCCACATTGGCTAAACAATTGTGGTCTTAAAACAATTATTATTGTAATACAATTTTTTGTTTCTGAATATGAAAATGAGCTAATATACACTCTAAAATAACTGAAGTTTATGTTGAAAATTGTACGATCAGTCGAAATTTCCAAAAAGGGTAGAACAGTCCAAACGTTGCAAGAAACCCATCAGCTTAAGCAAGAATAGTCATTATGAAAGAGAATATTCAACACAAAATGTAAGTAAAAATATTATTGGTACAAAACAGTATTAAAGACGATTATATTGCTGTCATGCAATGAACAACCAAATATACTCATGAGTACTCAAATATGCTTTAGTACGTTGCGAAGCCAGCTTTGATAGATAAATATTGTGGATCTCGAATGAAAGGTGTGATTCTGCAGCAAATCAACTCAAGTCCTCAAGTTGTCAAACTAACCCGATAAAATGGGCTAGGAGGTACCGCTTCTTTCTTCTTATAGCTCTGATTTGGGAGCCTCTAGTTTCCATTTGCTTGGTTCACTGAATTGTGAGAAATTACTTGAGAAGAGGCTTTGAGGCATTACTTGAGAAGAAATTTCTAGGTAACGAGTATATAAAGAAATTTGTGGAAAATTGTCTCCGACATTAAGGCAAAGATTTCTTTGCAGTTAGTATAAGAAATTTAGTTTCGACAAGTGCATAAATTGAATGTTAAGAATGATTATGTTAAAAAATAGGAGAAAATAAACGGGGTTTCTGCAGTCAAGTTTGTCTCTTCAACTACTAAATGACGTGATATAAAAGTTTGGCATTATTTACAAGATAAATAAGTTATTATCATGGATAGTGTATTGAAATTTTAAATATTCATAAGCTTATTCTGATTTTTTTCAGAATATTTATTGTAGTGAATAGAATAAAGGAGAAAATTCCAGCTGATGCAAATTGTATTAGTAATTTTTTTATACAGTCTCATACTGGACATACACTGCACAATAATAATGAAGTATTGGTTCTCATTGAAAATAATGGATCGTTTTTCTTTGAATGCAGAAGCGTTCGTGCGAAATAATAATTATTGGAATACGCTGAAGAGAATTGTTGTGAATTCAGGCTTCTTCGCAGATATTTATTTTGTCAAACAAATCATTATTCCACTAACTTATTTCTTTTTATATTCTTCCTTTTCAGAGTTTTTTCGTTCTAGAAATCTCTCAACCGAGTTTTCATTCCAGAAATTATTAACGAATGCTGGTATTTATTGATTACTTTCCATAACTACTTTCTTGTTATTTTAAATAGCAATTTCTCACTCACAGAACTCATTACGTAACCGGCTAGAAAGAACATTGATAAAAGCCTCATTATTCACAAAATCATTTTTTCTAGTTGAGGATCTCCCATCTATGAAATAAAATTTTCATGTTCAATGTGTTCAAGTATGTACACGTATATATGTCAAACAGAGTAGCATTTTGATTTATACGAAAATATATTTATTGATTTGAAATTATTGCAGTGGGAGAATAATATTGTCATAGAAATAAAGAAATAAATATTGACAGAAAAACCCGGAAAAAACTACTAAAGCAAATTCCTTTTTTTCTCATGTAATACAAGATTCTGCTACTGTAATTGTGTTGCTGTAATCTGTGATGCAGCTACTATATTACTGTACTATTCTACTGGATTGTGCTACTATAAGGGCTCTGTCAGACGAGGCTTCCTAGGTGGCGCGACCCGGGTCGCGCCACCTAATTTCAACGCCACTTGATGCGCGACCTGGGAAGCGCTACTCGCAAAAACAACTAAACAACTATGAGATCCCTACTAACAATGGGATCAGTCTTCACAGTTGAAATATGGAAGTTGACGAGTTAGCAGCAATAGCGTACATTCATTTTATGAGACGGAAAAAAGAAAAGAAAAGACGGTTTTGGGTCCATCCCTTATTATGAGATAAAGTGAAAACTAGTTTGTTTTATACATTGTATCCACAACTCCGAGAAAATCCTGATAAATTTTTCAATTTTCATTTTTTCAATTTTCCAATTATTTCATATCCAGAGCTCTCCTGGCAGTATGACATTATTTAGGACAAGTCTACATTAGAAACAGTTGGAAGAATTTTCATGTAGCCTTTCTCATTGAACAATATGATCTTATAAAATACTGTTGTGATCACGGAAAGAAGGATTTACAGCGTTATCTGCTGTGTCAATATTAACTTCTAAGCAATTAATTACTCTCCTCTTCGCCTTGTAGTATTTTTGACACTTTTATGATATTTATATGAAACTTTGTAGATTATTCTAGGTGTTTAATTAGAATTTAATGGAATCTTTTCGAATATTGTGGAAAATGCGAGAGTCCTTATCTGTTTTATTTAGAATTCGATAAAGAAATCTCCTTCTTTTTAGTTCAAATAAAAACCTATATAAAGCGAGCGCTTGAGTAAATGTTTAGTTCAGTCTTCTTTGAAATTTGTCGCGATAAACAAGTAGTGACAGTTCTGTAGTGATAATTAATTACTGTATATCGTGCCTTAGTGAGAATTATTTTTAAATTTATACGAGTGGACTATAGTCATAGCACATAGCTATTATTGTATTACAGACTTGTGCTACGTAAGTTTAATTGCTCTTTTTCGACGTTCTTCTTGAATTATTGGACAGTTTATTAAAGTTATTTTTTAATATTAGTTCGGCCTTTTAACATTTAGTGATTGATTTTTGTACAGTAATATTGAAAACTCTTTATCAGTTGAATAATATCGATTATCTGTTTTTTATTTTTTATTTTGTGTAAGACATGATCTGGATTATTTGTGTGTTGTAGATTATTTGTGTAAATAAAGTGCGAGTGATAAATTAAAGTATTGCCAGCGTTATTTCAGATATAGAACCCGTAACAATACTTTGCAGTAGACTATGTGTAGTATCTTAGTTTTTCATTGAGACATTTAAGAAATGTAGTAAGTTATTTTACATAGACCACATAGGTGGTACATATATTTCAATAAACAAAATTATATTTTTAATTACAAAATATCCTTTTTTCTTTAACTGTTGCATCTTCTTTACTAATAAAAATATTGGCAATTTCTTCCCAAGCATGATTTTTCTTCTCCCGACTCGAGTAATCACTGAAATTTATATCCCATATAGCAGGGCGACCTTGAATTTCAATGAAGAATGCTTCCACATCTAGCGAATCCATGTCTGATGTCAGCGCTTCTCGCTGCAGAGTGTGACAGACTGACAAGCGTTCTCATAACGTTACCACTGCCGACCGGGTGGCAACCACTCAGAGGTGGTCGGCTGAGTCGCTGATGGTCGACCGGGTGGCGCGACCTGAGAAATCGCGCCACGCCGTGTGAACTCTCAATCAGAAAATACTTGATGACTGGGAGGCGCGTCCTGGGTAGCGCCACCCGGGTCGCCTCGTCTGACACCGGCCTAAGTAGTAGCATAGCACCTATTGAAGTCAATAATTGTTCTGCTAGATAGGCCTGAACGTTAATATGTTCATAAGTACACAATAATTCACAATAATTATTATTTATTGTGATATAGTCCAAATATAGTTACAGATGAGAGATGAATTATGAATTTGGACATGGAATCAGATTGCATTCCTCACAGGCATGATTCTGTGAAGGGTGAATGAAGATTAATTAGGAAGTGTGGGCGCATCAAATAGACTACAATATATATATATATATATATATATATATATATACATATATATATATATATATATAATTGAAGTGAATAGAATGATGAATGATGCTTCAGAAACATACTGGAGTTTGCATTGTGAGTGAGCGTGGTACACCACCTACAGACAGCGGCTTAGTTCATCCAATTGTACCCAAAAGTCTGTTAACCTCTATTTATGTCCGCTATCGATTAAGCACTGCGTGCTACGAACCGTTCCATAAATTTCTCTTTCAAGGTTCTTCTCATATTTTTCCAGCTAAATAAGTCCACTTGGTCTGAATAAATACCAAGCTCCCTTCGCGTTCTTGGCTGAATATTAAGCTTAAGTCATTAATCCAAGTTTTAAATGTGCAGGCTAACAGCCGCCACTTTTTTGTAATGAGCTTCAACTGAGAACTGTCACAGTTGCAAGTCAGCTACGTGGATAACGGGATCCTTTCCGAGATTTGAACGCCAATCACGAATACATGGAAGATTGCTGAGCTGTAAGCTGCTAGGGTTGTTCCCCACTCTTGACATGGACCGAAATTAATCCTCATCGTTTGTAAAGAAAAGATTGTACATGTATGAGTGGAGAACTGAGATTGGTCGCAAAGTTTATTCATGGGGTTTATTTCTCTGATAGCTTGATGAAACTATGAATTTATAAAGCTCTCAAAACTTAAAAACTGATCAAGTTCGAATTACCCAATTTTGAATTCGAGTAGTGTTCTATAGCATTGCTTTTGAGAGAGCATTCAATACATTGATAATAATAAATTGAAATGATAGTGGTTTAATTAACATTTAAACCAATGATAATGCAATGGAATAATGGTAGATAGTTTATTGTTCAGAATAGGACTAATATTCCGTTGACCCAAGAGCAGTGCCATAGGGGTTCATGGGAGTCATGAACACCCCAAAATCGGAACTGTACTGAGAAAGAGGTGGAAAAGAGGGGAATTTACAAGAAAAGATTATCAAAATCCCAATTTGTGACCCTTTTCTAACTTTCCAGCTGAGACTACCTTTGCGCTGTTCTGGCTCTCGGTAAGGCCAAGAATTTTCATATTAATATCTTTCCTCATCATCACTTACGCACAAGCCTTAGACTCTTGTGAGAATGAAAGACATAATAAAATATGCAATAAAAGACTCTGGTAATTTCCCTTTTTAATTATTTTTCTCGTTTTCGGAATTCATCAAAGATGATGGTTGTTATGTCACCAGAAAATGAAAATAGTTTTTCAAAAGTCTTACACAACATGTTGTTATCATATGACCAGATATAAAAAAAATATACACCAGATATATTGAAATATAAGACCCTTTCCATTTGAATGATTTCATATTCAAACTCATTCCAAATTTAAAGAATCATTATTTTATCTCAAGTGATCCTGCATTGCAATAATTCACTACCGGTAGCCCACATCTCTTATCAATGGAGCTCAAGACTGATTGAGACATGAGTAATGTTATTCGTCTTCTGTAATTCGAATATACTTTCAAATTGAAAATTAATTACGAAAAGTGATGACAATGAGAAAAATGAGACATGAACAGAAAACGATATCACTTCGATGCGACGACGATAAGATTGCAAAAAATATGATGGCAGATCACGTTAATTCTTTTTTATTTACTCAGATATGAATTTTGAACCTAAATTATAGGGGAGAGTTAGCTGCACTGCGTGGGTTGTGGATTTTGACATGTTCAGGAACGTAACAGCCAATAATCTTCGATGTTTTTCCGACGAATAGAATGGGTGGGAGAGAATCACAATATACTTCAGAGCTTGAAATTGAATAACTTTCAAAGGTCGAGAATTGAATAAGGATTTTTGAGGAGTAGATCAGCAGCAATGAACAAGATGCTCCCTTTTGACAATAAACGCACCAAGCTTCGAAATAAGACATGAACGGTGGATCAAATGAGTAGATGCGAATTATATCGTGTTGGCCACGGTGACTCAGTCAGTTGGGGCGCTAGTCTCTGATTAGATAAGACATTGACTGACTGCTGGTCCTCGAAGTCTCGAGTTCGAATCTCGTTCAGGCTTTGATGTTTTCACCTTTTTATCGCTCATTACTCACGCACAAATCTCAAGACTCTTGTAGGCACCATCCAGCAAAAAAAAAACGATTCTTGAGACCGACTGCTTGATGAGGTGCTCCACCTAGACTAGCTGTAGTTTCCTAGACTCTGATTATAACATTTTTAAAACCAGATTGTATATTGCGTAAAGGGAAATTCAAAATAATTCAATTTATTTATTGTCATGGGAAAATAATCTCTTGTCGACATTTCGTTTTACAATTAATGATACTTTCATGATACATTGAAAAGTCAGAGAAAAATATATAAATGCGTTTCATAATTAACTAATTTTCACTTATAATTCAAACAATATTTTGTAACGAACTCTTCGTAGATTAGTGTAGGCTACAGTTTTGTTAATTGGGGTAGAGAATATACTGTGGAAAATTTTATGGATGAAGCAAGAATAAGAATGGGCAGTGCAAATGAATTTGGTTAGCTAATTGAATTCGTCCGTGGCTTGAATATTTCGAAAACAAAGGGAACAAGTCTCTTGCAGCTATAATGCTCAAAACTTCAGAGAATCAACAAAAGCTTGTCGACGGACGACCGCGAATGAATTATTCCAGAAGCTTTACTCTTGTGGGATTGGTTTACACTCAAGTGCAGAGTAGACTGAACAAGTCCATGCAGTTGCTTTTCAAACTCTTCTGATTCCAATATTATCTTTTTTGTTAATTCAAAAATAAAATATATTTCTCTAGAAATCTGTTACTGAAGTTATTATCAGTCAACTAGATTAACCATTCCTTCGTGAACAATATCATGAAAGAGAAACAATATCATCAAAGTTCACTTTTAACAATAACTGAATGAATCGTATGATAAAATTATGTCTTTTCCGCTTTAATAATATTGTAGCTACGGTGAGGGGGGTATGGATCTCATCCGCAAAATAACTCTTTATTGGAGAACGTTATTTAGTCCTTTGGCTTGGTTTTTAATGGAAGTGGAAATCTGAATAACTCAAAAACATTCTTATTGAACTGACATGTAATTTTCTCATCAGATTTCACACATCTATATCGTAACGAAATCATTCCTCTTACTTCAAGTTAATGCTCTAAGATTATATAAAATGGGGATTTGACACATACACACGAAAAAGAGTTCAACTAGACTTTCACAATACATATATTATTGTATCCTGGTTCAGCTAAATTCGACCTGTGGAACCAAACCCCACAGAAAGGTCTGTTTTGTGAATTATCACTGAAGTCGTAGTGAATTGTCAAATGAAATATTTGGTTTGCATTTCACACATTTTTCTAAATACCAATACGAATTTCCCGACCATGAAAAAGTTATTTACGAGTATATAACTTGAATTCCTCCCTTTCACTATGCTGTTTTTTTTCTGTTACCATTTAGCCGCAATAACGTTTTACTCGGCATGCCAATTGCTTCTGAATTCAATTATTGGTATTCAGTGAGTTTCAGAGCACTGAATTTCAAAGGGTTTGGAATACCTTTAGCAATTGAGTGTTTTTTATTCAATACACAATACTTCAGTTTATCCAAACTACAGAAGTTATAGACCGTGATTAAGAATAAAATAGTAAAGAAAGGTTTAAAATAACTTTCACAATAAGTCTTCCTAACAATTGAAAAAAATGAAGTTGCACCACTACTGAAAGTTTTAATAGTCATCAAGGTGATTGCTTCGTATTGTTTTTTAGCATTCTATACTTTTTTCACTGTCTATAGTAGCCCACGCCATTAAATTAATTTATTGAAGTTTTTCAGTTGCTATCTTAAGATAAGATTATTACCTGAATAAGATAAGAGCTGCAAGGTTACTAAAAAGGTAGTTTACTTATTAAAACACTAAAAGTTCACATCATCAGTGCAAAAAAAAAATATGTTTTTTCAAACTTTTCTTTTCAAACAGATGAACGCACGGTAGTAAATTCACGCACCCTTTCCAATTTCCTAATTTTGTGACCAATACCGTAAGTTATCTACCAGGAAAGAAAAACTCCAAACTGATTCCCGGGCAAGACTAGGTAAAATGCTAGTAGTTTTACATTAAGAGAATTATCTATAACAAATATTGTGTGTTAAGTTATTTTATAAGTACTGTTGTGACTTATCATGTATTGTATAATGAACTTTAATTTGATTTGGCTTTTTCCGGATAGTAGAACCTTTTTTTTCATGTGATGGATGTCATTGAATGTTATAAATTTCTACTAAACTTTTATTCAAAAAAGTTATTTTTCTTGTCTATAAAAATGAAAGTTTATTCGAATTTGACAATCTCGATAGTCTTATTCATCAAACATATAAATTGATATAGATATAGAGTTAACTTGTTTAATTGTGTAAATAAATTGAATAATTAATAGTTGATGATTATGAATGGTTTTTAGAAGTGCTAGTAGAATCTACATAAGAATGTTATTGATAGAACTTCATTTTCATCCAATGAATTTCGTCCATTTTTTAATCATCCGTTGCCATTGGGCTCCGATGCTAGCAATTTTCCAACATTTTCATGAACCTGTTCCGAAACCTTTACATCACTACAAACTTACTCATCTTTGGGAAGCAGATATTCAATATCATACGTGTAGCATATTTGAATATTAAATATTGGTTTTGGAAAATTCAAATGTAGGTATTTGAAATTCCCACAACCCACATTGTATCCGCACAAATTGTGCACTCCGAACAGAACATCCCCATAGATTACAGCGTTCAATTATTTGAGAGTTGCTGATGCTGATATGGAGCGACAAAAAGAACATGTTTTCTGCTATGGAATAAAATCACTGGAAATATCAATGTGGTGCAATTTGATATTTATATTTATAGAGAGTCTCCTAATAAATAGCGATGAAAAAATTGAGTTACTTTCTAGATCATTGCGATATTGTTTTTTTTAATGTATGAAAAGCATAATGAATTCTCAGCAGATTTGATTGAATCATAAATATACACTAGTCACAGAGTCGTCGATTTCTACACTAATGTAAATTTTTTACGTTTGTTTGCATAGTCAACTGTCTGTTTTTCAAGTTCATAATAATTTCTAGTTAGCTGTCTTATTTGATGGCCAATATAGCTTTTAATAATTTTGTCGATACGGCCTACAATGATTTCTTCTACTTACTAATTGTATGGAATTTCTGTTGTAGTAGCAAAGACCAACCATCAACTGATTTCCTTAGTCTATGGTTGTGGCTTCAGTTATTTCAAAAACAATTATTACTAACGAACTTTGCTTCCATGAAAAATGTTTAAGTTATTGGTGGTTTGTACTCTTGTTATTTCTAGCCGATGATAATGGAAGCTAGACTGAAACAAGGGAGCAAAATATTATTATTAATTTTTCCATTGTTTCAGGTATGTTACATGCTGTTGGTGTATACGTATAGTTTGACTCGAAGAACCTGTAAGTTCAGCCTTTGAAATATAATACTTCTATCAAAACAGGTAAGTCTAAGTTCGACTACAGGGCGAAAGCCAGTTTCAATTATTATTATTTGCTTCGATTCTTCACACCCAGGACCAATTTTCTAAAAAGAAGTAGATGCAAGTTTTCTGGAAGTCACAAACTTCTCAAAACTTTCCAATTTTTTTAATGCCGCACCCAGAAGAATTTTCATATTGGTAAACAGAAGTCAATTATAAAGTTCCTCATCGAATCCAGAGAGAGGAGCGACTTTCATTCTATGCTCCTCTCATTCTTCTATCACAAGTATTGGCAGAAATAAAGGAGAAACTGAAAATGTCAGCTTGTAAAGGTGACAGTTTGCTCTCTTGTAATTTCTCCAACAATTTCTTCCTTGTTAAAGTGATGGCAGCAGTAGATTTAACAATCCTTTTTGTCACTTGCACACATGGGCTCAAAAAATGATGCCAATAGCTTGAATTGGCTTTATTTGAAGATCCTGTAACAAACCAAAACTCGTATTGTGCTGCATTTCCATGTACAGTATTTAAAACAATCTCTTTTTCCAACTTCAACAGAATAATAATATTCTCTGTCATTATAATTGACAAACTATAAGGCGCATAATTATGAACCTTTCTCGAGGCTTGTTTAGAAATGAAAATCATCCACTTATAACGGGTTTCCTCTTTGAGGTAAGGAAGTCTCAATGGAATGGGTCTTGATGTAAACATTCGTATTAAAAATACCTTCGGGCCTATACAATAAAATATTTTTTAATAGTAATGACCAGACAAAGAAATTCCTATTTATTTTGCAAAATAGGAGCTGGAACTCTCAATAGCCTTCTCTAGTCACTTGATCTCTTGTGTGTCGTTTTAAATCTCGCTGTAATGATCCAAGTCATTGCTATTATACTGCCAATTACTAAAATCCCCCGAATACATTTTAATTAAAATAGTTTATTAAGGCTTTACTCTGGGGCCGACATTGATGTTTGTGAGGTTAATTAGGTTATGGTCGTGTGCCGTTTTACTGTTATCATTTCCCTCTAAGCACAAGATAAGTAGTTTCCTATGTGTTTTACTACTTGGGAAATTAAATAGCTGTTCCGAGGAGAAATGTAGAGCTTGAAACCTGCGTCACGGCTTGGTCAAATTCAGAACAGCCTGGTTGCAATTTGTGGAGGATGTAGCTGGCCCAAAATTTGATAATAATCTTCACCTTCAGTTGGATTCCTCCCCGCGCAAAGAGAAACAACATAATTTCATTGTGAACTATCTCAGAGAGATTTACTAAAGTGAGAAGAAACTTTGTTACATGAATGAGACGTTTTCAATGTGGATGATCACTTCTAATTAATCTCTAATAAAAAGCATGTGTTCTGGTGGATGTTGGATATTGAAAATTGTCATTTCAAATATAATTCACAGCTCGCATGGTATTACAACAAAAGTAGGCCAACTAGTAAACTTACTTAGTAAGTTGTTGGTCAGTAACAATCCTTTGTAATGTTTCAACCATAAAGTGGTTGAAAACTACCTAACTCATATTGAAAAACATTCAATGAAACATAAAACAGTCTATAAATCAGTGATGGGATTCCCCACACATGATTAAAAAAAAATTAATAAACTATGCCAAGAATTTCATATTTAGTACTTTTTCATTGTACTAAGTTTAAAGAGTATCATATAAGCAGAAATTGGATTCTGCATTGATGCCGATAGAGTGAGAGTGATAATGAATATAGTGCTAAGAGTGATGTGTTAATGTGAGTGAAACAGTGAACTCAATCAATCTGCAAATGACAATAAAATAATAATGAGGGAAAAACAGCCATGAATTGAAATATCAGTAATCGATGCCACCAATTATGTAAAGTTCTATGCTGATACCTCGCGTTTGTTGGAAATTTCTGCCCCATTCGAGTTAAATATTTATACAATACGCCTCCATACATATACCACTGATTGCAATCAGTTACAACATATCTCTATGTATATGTGGTTGGGTTGATTGTTCATTATCCTCGTATGATAACTCTCCCATTCAGCAGGAATAAATAAAAAGCAAGCTTGAAAAAGCCAACCGAATTGTTCTTCAACCAAAACGCGAGAATACGCTAAAGTTCATAATGCAGAGCAATTTCGGTTGACGATTTTTGAGCAGTAACTGGGCTCCAATCAGACTATAAAGGACAAGTTTCAACTTTCTGATTGAGAGTGAATGAGTTGATTTTGCTGTCGTGTTGCCGTGATAAGAGACACATTGAAAGCCTTTTATCAAAACAAGAGCACGCAGCGCTGTGACTGAGCTATTTTAAATGGGCCCCACACATATTCAGATTCCCACACATATTAAATATGAAATTTTCTACTTTCCAGCTATTGGTCTCCCTTCAAAACAACCAGTGGAAAAATAACTGATATTCATGAACGACCATCATAATACTTCAAAAAATATTTCCTACTATGTGTTCCCTAATATATTGTCCTACTAGTGAATATCATACTACATCCTAGTTATCATTAAATTAATTGTTAGTTTGTTAAAGATTTGGATAAAGGTTTAACTGTTTATTTTCAAGACGAATAAACTTTTCTATTAAAATTTTGGCCTTAATGAAAATAAATTAAATTTGTTTCCAATTATAAAATAATAAGAATGTTCAAATTAGCAGATGTAGCAATCACACAGCAACTAGTTGAAAACGTGTGTCCATGTTGACAGTAAACTAGAAATTTTTTTTGTACCTTGACTATAAGTTTTATATTCAGTTTTTTACATTAATAATATCATAGTAATAATACGTAATAGTAATAATATGTGTATTGATTCTATTGTATTTATCACAACGACAATTATCAATTATTTGAAAGTCACAAGCCTGCACAAAGTCACAAGTATAAAAATAATTAATTACACCATTTTATTATTTCTTACGTTGTTATTATTATTATTATTATTATTGTGCGTATTAGAATCCCTTGGAAAATGAATGTCTCAGATATCATTTGATAAATATTAAGTGCTATCAAAAATCCATGGTAGTATCTCTCGAATGAGAAATGGGGTTGTAGAGTCTTGTTTCACCTGTTTCAGTGTTTCATCTGTTCAGTTCCATTGTACTGGACCAGACCACAGTCCCCAATTCCTTGGAAGTTTGTGCCAAAGTACCAAAACTTATCTTATTGTACTTATCTCCTAATTAGCAAGTTACATGACTGGCGTGTAGTGAGACTAAATTCATGGTGAGATGCCAGAGCCTTCACATCTCTAATAACTTAGGCTTATTACTTCTCTACTTTCAGCCGCACATGATTCATATCGAAATCCACTTAATTCTATTCGAAAATACAGCTCTAGTCACACTAGAACATTGATGAACATAGATCAATGTCGGATATATTTCTTGATACAAAATTTATGGATGCATATAAAGAGTTTAGAGCGCACATAACTCTGTTCTGCCATTCAAAACAGCCTTATCTTACACTCATTGAAAAGTTCCTTGAAACGTATGGTATCACAGGATGAGTTTTAATACTGGAGGACGAGCATACTATCTCCATTCACACGATGATGTAAGCATACAACAAAATATTAATTTCATGTCATAGTTGAGATTAATTCATCGTGAATCAATTGGAAGAGTTTTTTATTATTTTATTCACAAAAATGTTTAAAAATTCAACTGTTGAAAAATTGAAAGTTTTTCAATGTTATTTTCCTAATGAATTTTCTTGAATCTTTGGATATTGATGGATTTTAAAAGAGGATTTACGAAGGAAGACTGATTAATCTAAATCCTAACGAAACATTTCCCATGATATTAGCCCAAGATGATGATGATATCAGCTCTCGTTTCAAAACATCTCGTATGTTGATAAAAACTATTATTGATTAATTCAAATGAACCAACTGTGATTAGAAGAGAGTCAGTAACTGGAAAATGAACATACTGATGGACATTCCACTGGCAACCTGTGGAACTTTTTGATAACTGGTTGAAATGGAAAAGAGAGGAGTACCTCATGTCATCCAATTTTAAGCGTGATGGATTTGGTTATATTATCATTGTAACCAAAGTTATATCATATGGTTATATCATTATAACCATATTCTCTGTATATTCCACTCATTCTGGTTGAGCAGAAAACTATTATTATCTCAACTTTCTTTCTAACAATGTTGAAGTTGAAAAGAATATCCCCATGAGCACATTTTTGTACAGTTGCAAAGTGTTGAAGGAAAACTGGATGGAATTTTCAGAATGTGACTTTTGCAGTTTTCATACTGGCTAATGAGACCGAAACTTTATGAATGGGAGTGGTATGGGTGGTGTGAGGAGGGGTGGATACGCGTGATTCGGTGACGGAAATGATTGCCAGTGCAAAATATAAGAGGTTATAAAGCCAACACGAACCGTATTTTCGCGTGAATAAATTCGCCGTCGCCGCTACGGGTAGAAGCACTAGAAGCCTTCTCGGTGCTCACGTCCGGTCTGAATAAAAATCCGAATGCTTTATCCAACGTCAGCGTCAGCCTCTTTCCCTTTTTCATGTCAGCTTTCCCAATTTCGGCTTGCCCTGTCCGCTTCCGCACCGCGACCCTCCTCCAATACCCGCCGTTTACCGCTCTACTCCTTGGCCGCCGCCACCGTCGCACCGGTCTCTCATTTCCGCCCAGACAGCACCGGGAATGGGCCCAAAGAGCCTTCGAATCAACCCCGCCGGCCGGGCCAACCCTAGCTGTTGTCGTGTCGGCCTTGCAAAAGCAAATGACAATTCCATGCTGGTTTTTAATCTACCTTTTAAAGAATCCAAACAATATATTTTATTCCAGCTCGAGAAGTAAAATTGAACATCAGCCTGTTGACATTTTAATGAAATATTCTAGTAGAGGATAACTAGTTGATGCCTTTTGTCACCTCGCGAAATAAAGAATTTAGATAATGAAATTAAAGTAGCTATCAATAATTTTATTGAATAATACTCATTGTTTTTTTTGTAACAATATTGCTGGTTTTTTTTTGCTACAGGCATTGAATTGAAAAGATGATTTTGTGTCTCTTCATTGAACTTTGCAATAGGTTAATGAAAGTAATTTACGTTAGAAATACAAAAAAATACATAAACAAATAACGTGAATAATAACTAGCAGGGTTCATGTTCACTGTATCATTATTATTGTTTTGCAATATCGAATGCTTTCTATTAGCATAAATAAAAGTGATTGGGTTTAAACAACGAGTTAATTTCTTGAAATTTTGTTATTTCGAGAATCAAGAAGCAATTAATTTTTCAGATTTTTATTCGCATCATTTTTATGGTTCATATCTATTTTATTGTTTCTGATGGTTCGCGAATCCCAACGAAGATCATTGCTTTATTTTTCTCTTTTTTTTGTTTTGTTTTGTAATGCATCAATTTGACATGCTCAATATGTATTGCAGTCCAAATGTCCGAATCCAAATTATCCAAGGCCAAATTCGCTAACCATATGAACGTCTAAGGACCATAAATCCAATATTTAATTATTCTTATATTATTGATTAATGGCTCCGTTTAAGTTAGAATAGTCCATATTAATCAGAACTTCATTTTTCATTTTTGATCCTCAGCAGAAATGAATCTCAAGGTCATCATATCTTCAGACACTCAAAATGCAGCTATAGCTATAGCTTACACACTATACACTATAGCTTATTGAATTATGAACTCGAATGTGTAATGTGGACAGTAGAATTAATTCTCCTAAGACTGAGATTGAAGAGGATCGAGCGAGATGATCGTCATGCGAGAAGATTGAAATCACTTTGTACCCGGAAAGGAATCCTTGAACTTGGATAGATTTCATTTGATGTATGTGAGATAGAATGTTTCAATGTGTAGGAGAGAAAGAGGAGGAAGACTAGAGAATAAAGAGGATATTGAAGGAGAGAGTTCTTGTAGTAGAAGAGAGTTTGTAGGACTTGAACGAAAAGGCCGAAATTAGCCTGTTCCTATGTTCCTAAGCCCCCCTCCCTCTAAGCTCTCTCCCACTAGTACCCTCAGAATCGGCTCCATTCTCCTTATCCGGCCATTGAGGGGAGCTACAGATTAGAAGTAGTGGACTGATTGAATTTGATCTTTTATCCTTCTTTCCATTTTTCGCTACCTTTTTCGTAGCCTTTTAACCACATTTTTTCCCTCTACCAAATCCCCCCTTCCTCACTCTGCACCCTTTCTGACTCTGCTTCCATAGATCTCGCTCTTCGAATGTTTTTTTCTGCAGGACTGCAGGATGATCACGATCGCTTCAGCTACGTTCCTCCACTTTTTTCAATCAAGATCTGAAAAACCAGATGTGCTCGATTGACTCAGGGAAAATAAATCGTGAGACGGATAAATGCCGAAAGTTTTCGAATATTGGGCATCACTTTCTTCAACATCGAAATTGGGAAGAATATTCAGCTCTCAAGATATCCGTTACGTGCTGAGTTGAATCACGTGGAGATATCAGTTTTTTTTACAAAATGTTGTTTCCTGATAAGGATTTGAGGAGCTACATTCGTTTTTTATTCGAGCTACATTATTTTATTCGTTTACACTCTATTCGGTATAAATTATTTTATAACAGATGATGCTTACTCCCCTCAGAACCTATAATCTCTTGTAAGAAAGTCCCTTTTATATACTTACCAACTGACCCAACGAACTTCATACCGCCTAAAGATGTATTCACATCTATACGAATGTAGGTAACTACACGTCAGGCATGGTCTGTAACATGAAAGTAATGTTTGACATAAGTTACGGATTTTAACTGCCTTGATGAGACAAGTAGAATGAGCTATCGCACTTTGAAAACATGTAAGTTGCCATTGAAAAGTAGAATTTTCACCCTTTTTTAACATTTTCATCCATTTTGGTTTTGGGTTACTCGGTGTTTTTTATCTTGACAACTATGGTTTGGGAAAAAATATTTTCATTTGTGATCAATAACACTGTAGAGTCAAAACATGAATACAAACTTTTCTCATGTTTTAAAGATATGGAAAAATGGAGAGTGAAAACTACACAATTGGAGTACCTTCTAATTTTTTTCTAATTGAACATCTGCTATATTTATTTGAATTAATTGGTTCAAATACTTTCTTACTTAGGTAAGCTGAGTAAAATAAACTATCAACATCAACTGATACAGAGATAGCTCAAATTTTTGAATTTCATACCACTTGGTACCCCGCGAACGTCTCTTCGTGTTTTTACATAGTTTTGAACTTGAACAGCATTAAGAAGCTGCGTGGGATGAACAACTATTACATGATATAAAGTAGTGGATAGCTAAAATTCCTATATTTATTACTCCCCTCTGTTGCCCCTGCAAGTAATGTTTGGGGGATTCGAGTAGTTTTGAACTATATTGGAAAGGAGAGTAGAATGAGAAATCACACAATATAATACAGTAGATTTTTCAAATAATCATATTCATAGACCCCTTGGCTCCCCCTATTTAGTTGCGGAGATTTTCAGGTTTCTACATAGTTTAGAATGTTTTTCAAGCTGAGTAGAATGAGCTAAACGAAGCAGTAGATAATTCAAATGCTCATATTCACAATCCCCCCCCCTTGCACCGCCATAACAATTTTGTAGGTTTTTAGGGGTTTTATGTGGTTTTGTTTTGAATTTGATCCCCATTGGCAAGCTGAGTAGATTGAGCTTATCATTCGATATGATGTAATAGGTAGTTTATATTCTCAAACTAATGACCCCCCCCCCCCTCCGACACCAATGAAAACAATTTTTTGAGAGTTTATTTATTTATTTATTCATTTAACTAAAATACAGTCAATGTGAATACAACAGGCTATTGCCCAAAACTGCTTTTCACAAAATTTTAAAGTAGGATCAAAATCTTAGGTTAAGTCGCTGTTTCACTTGAAATTTCACCTAGAAGCTCAATAATTGTTCACAATCACAATTCTTTTGCAGATAAAGAATATCAATTTTTCTTATGTATCATCAAGTTTTGAGTTTGAACCGCGTCTGCAAGCTGTGTATGACATGATATGAAGCAGTGGATAGCACAAATTCTTATTATTATGACCCCCACCCACTCTGTAATGGCCACGAGAATGATTGTTTGGGGGGTTTCCAGGTGTGTACGTCAATTTAGAACTTTATAGACATAATATAACACAAATCATCTGCTCAAATTTCACTTAGATTGAAGCATTTCCCCAGAAATTGACTGAAAATTCCCAAAATCGAAATTTATTCCTCTCCCCCACATTTCCTCCTTTATTGGGGTGGTTTTTACCAACTAGGGCTAGATCCCTGCACAGAAAAAACCGTGCAACGATTAAAACACAATATTGCTGGTTTCATTAGAGTAATGATGAAGACGTAATTTAAAAATTCTACAAAACTTAGAAAGTACCCTATTTTTTGCTGTTTAATTCATTAATAATAGAATTCGGACAAAAATCAATACTGTTCATATGTCCTCTAAACCCTAGACCTATGATGAGGAAACTTTTGGGGCAATTGGGGTCACCTCATGTTTGAAAATTGGAGATTGAAATGAACTTGGTTTTTAAGCCATGTCACATCAGAAATTCAAACGTTACTGAGAAGGCCTGTTTGACTATATTAATGGATATATTCCCATGCAATGTTCTAATCGACTTAAGTATTTATAAGGATAAGGTACTAATTAACTTTTCTTTTTTTTTTGCTGATAAATGTCATTAAAACTAGTCTTGAAGGTCTTGAAGACTAACCATTAACTTTTCATTCACTTCTTAAATTTAAATAATTGATTCAACTTCAGTTCATCCACTGATGACTTGAGTATTTATAGAGAGTTACTAATACAAAAAAAAATCCTATTGCACATAAAATTTTCTAATCACTAATTCAAAAGGCTTTCCTCTTCAGCCTTCTTGTAATTTCCTGGTTATCAAGCAGCTGAGTTGCTTCAGGGTTGACATGATGGTGAAGTCTGGATTCATGATGGGCAGCAAATCGACTTATCTCGCTCGATACATATGGAATATGTAGATCCCTGTGCAGGTCACTGTTTCTGATGTACCAAGGCGCATTAACCATGTTCCTCAATACTTTATTTTGAAATTTCTGAATCAGATCGATATTACTTTTGCAGGCACAACCCCAGAGCTGGATCCCATACATCCAAATTGGTTTCAAAATTTGGTTATACAAGATGATCTTATTTTTCAAGGAGAGATTTGATTGGCGACCTAGCAACCAATACATTTGTCTGTACTTGATGTCAAGTTGTTTCCTTTTGATTTTAATGTGTTCCTTCCATTTCAATTTAACATCTAACGTCATTCCCAGATATTTTGCAGTATTTTCACAGGGAATGTTACATCCATTTATATTGATGTGGATTTGGTCGGTGATCTTTCTATTAGTGAAATTGATGAGCAGTGATTTAGACTCATTCAGCTTTATTTTCCATTTTCTTGTCCATTCATATAGCTGATGTGTAGCTTCTTGGAGAGTATTGGATGTTTCTTGAATAGTGGTTCCTGTAGTTAGAAGAGCAGTGTCGTCGGCAAATGTTGCAACTGTGATGCCATCAGACTGTGGAATATCACATATTGTTATGAATTTGGGAGTAGCCCAAATTTTTTTTGTTAGATTACCTTGAATAACTTACTTGTTTGGTATCATTTTAAACGTTATTAAATTCTAAAGATATTTTTTTATGTAAAGTTTTCTGAATTAGGACATTTTAAGTTAGTTATTGGAGAGTTTAGATTTTAATTATTCGTTTTCAATAAAAGTAATTGAATCGATTGGGTTTTCATGTTGGGATTGGTATTACAGTAGAGCATTGTTTTGAGTTTCAATATCGAGCAGGATTGAATCCCACGCTAGTCTAGTAAAAAAGGATAGAGCTCGTTTCTCATTCTTTTGCTCTATCTCACACTCACTTTACCTGTTCATTTTTCATTTGCGGAATAGGCGTTCTGCGCAGGCCTGCAGGAAAATCTAGAGTTTTGATTCGATGAAAAGTACGTAGTTTTGTAATCCCCGTTTTATTTCTGAACATCGATTCCCACCAAGAGCAAACTCGGTTTGTAGGCAAGCGATCGGCTCACTTCTCAACGAAATTGCATGGAGCAAACACCACGCTGGTTAAGACGAGCTTGTAGTAATTTTTTTTGAGGTTATGGTGACGTGATTGTTTTGTTTTAGGCCCTTGTGCTGGGCAAAGTTTATAATATCAAATTTATTTTAATTATGTGATTTAAAAGTTAATTATTAGGAAACCGCCACTCACCTCATGTTTAGTTTGAATTAGTTTGTTTGATTTGAAGATAATTTGTGATGTACTTCGCCGCTTTATAAGGTAACAACAATATTTTTTTAATATGAAATACTTTGTGAATTTATATTTCTAGCTTCATTGTTCTCATGTACGTAATTGATGTAAGCAATTGTTTGTCAGAATTCATAGGCTATGGATAAGGAGTTTAGTATAAAAAAGGACGATATTAAATATTCAATTTAAATCAGTAGTAAAAGTTAGTAGTTAGTTGTGATAAAAAGATTATGAATTTGATGATGTAACTAAGAAACTCAACTTCCTTATTGCTATAGAATAATATGAACTATTTTGAATTCTGCGATGCTGTGATACTTATGAAGTAAAGGTTAGGTTTGTTTAATTGTTTGAATTTTAGTAATGTAGATGTGTAATTAAGCGACATAAATGTTTGGGATTTGTGGTCGTGAAAGTAAATCGGACATAGTAGTGTTCATCTCAAGTTAAGGGTTTATTTCATTATCAGAATAGGAAGTTACAAAATTTGAAATTTCAGCGGTTCCCGAGTTGGGTCGTTCCCGAATTGGAGTCATTCCCGAGTTGGAGTCATTCCCGAATTGGGGAGTTCCCGAATCGTAGACTCGTTCCCGAATTGCAGAGTGTTGCCGAGTCGCAGCATTCCTGAATTGGAGTCTTCCTGAATAGTCAAGACTTCGAAACTTCGAGGGCTTGAGTATTCCAGCATTGGAGAGTACGAGAATTCCTGACCAAGGCTGTATTAGATCAACATGAACTCTATACCTTGGAAGTAGTAAGGATTATCGAACGAGGTAACAAATTTATTATATTTCTTGCTTCGATCAAAGTGAGTGCAACGAATTGTGGGGAACTATTAATTCAATGGGATTACGAAAACGACGATATAATTTTGTTAATTAAAGTAACCTTCGAAATGCGCAATAATTTAAAAGACTTGAAATAAGGATAAGTTTAGACTGTAATGTTGATTGATATGTATAATTTTTGATTTGGTTATTTTGAGGTTAATAAGGTGTGATTATATTTTCGAGTGGTTGTTTCCTAAACATGCGCTTCATTTGGCTTGGTAACCTAGTTCCTCTTGGTTTTGTATGCATTGGTATTTGATGGTGTTTTGGTGTACAAGCGTGTAGAAAGGAAATGTTTTCCTTTTTCCACGTTTCGCCTTCTAAATTTTTGGTTGTTTCCGTCATTCTAAATTTATTCTAAATTAAAAACAAATTGATGGGACAATTTACTGCGCCACTCTGCTTCAGCTATGCTATTGCTATGCTACATAACTTTTCTTAAATCTTTAGCTAACCTGACAAACCAGGGTTTTGTTTGAAATTTGAACTTTTTTAAAGAATACCGATAATACCTATGCAAAAACTTGAGGAATAGTTAAGTCAATTGTGTAAAATAACAGTTTAAGAAATAGTAGTTGAAATATAAAGTGAATATTGGAACATAATATCTGAGATATTTTATAGTCTACAATGTCGTCATCAGAAATGAGATCACCAGTTGGGTCCCCAACTATTATGCCGACAAAAGCTAATTACTGGGATGTTAAAGCTCAAGTTGAGTCTTGTGTAGATTTAAATAAGTTGTTTGTACAAACCTTGAATCCGGATTATTTGTCTAAGAATGAGCTAATTTTCGAATTCAAAACATTAGGGGTACCCAGTAGTATTACAAAGAATTCTAGTAATGATGAGTTGAGGGCTAAATACCGTTTAGCAATTAAAGAACCAGATCCTAAAATATGTAGAATAGTATATTCTGCAGAAACTTGTGAAGAGGCTTTTGGAGCAATTTTAGAACAGTTTAGTAATTTAGATAGATATCTCCAGGAATTGCCTAAAAAAAAAAAAAAAAAAAAAAAAAAAAAACTGATTGACAACGTAAACCATTCCAATGATACAAGGGGTTGATAGACGCTACGCTTTGTCGATCGTTTTCAAGCCGGGTGGTACACAACACTGCCGCCGCATCAACCAGTTTTGAAAGAAAGCCGCAAATACAGTTATTAAAAAAGCCAGCTAGCGATGTGAAATGTTATAGTTGTCAAAAATTTGGTCATTATTCTCGTGACTGTAGAAATAAAAAGAGTTGACTATCTGCGCGAAATAGTAATTTAGGAAAGCAGTCTAAGAGAGATTATATTGAATCAAAGTTACAATCAAAGGCACAAGAGTTGAATAATACTTCAAATTTCATTAATAGCGCACAAGAGGATGTCTCAAAAAGGTTACTAGGCTCTAAATTAAATTCAAATAAAACAAAGCCATTGTCAGATAAACCATTTGGGAAATATAAAATTAAACCTGTTGCAAATAGAATTATTCCTTTTATTAGTTGTGAGTTAGGTTTGCCAGCTAGAAATTTTCCTGCTTTACTAGATTCCGGTGCCGTTAGGAGTATTATTTCAAAATCGACTTTACAAGATCTGTTAGTTGTTAATCCTTCTTTAAAATTGCAGAAAGAAAAGATTAAATGTACCACCGCGAACAAAGGGCAACTTGTTCTAACTGAGTCAGTACACTTGAAAATTAAAATTGAAAATTTTAGTTGGAAACATAAAATTTTTATTTGCGACAACTTGTCAGTACCAGTAATAATAGGTTGTGATTTCATTAATCATAGTCAAATGATCATTGATTTATTTAATAATAGATATTATTTTGGTTTCAGACCTAGTTTTAAATTTACGTTAGATTTGGATTCACAAACGTTTCTACCCAGGAATGCTAACACCGTGGGGGAAGAACAGTCCGAATATGCTCACTTGGGAAATAAGGAACAGGAGCAATTACGTGATGTATTATCTAGATTTCAGGATGTAATTACTACCAGATTGGGTAAGACTAACCTAGCTGAATATAAAATTCGTTTAACTTCAACACAGCCAGTTAGACAGGCACCTTATCAGTACGATCCCAAAAAGATGCAAATTTTAAATGAAAAAGTTCAGAAAATGTTAAAAGAGGGAATTATTGAAAAGGCTACTTCTAATTATGCTAGTCCATGTTTTCTGGTACCTAAATCAGATGGTTCTTCGAGACTGGTAATAGACTACAGATCTCTGAATCGTTGTATTCAATTGGATTCCGTACCTCTTCCTGATATGCAAAATTCTTTTCATTGGTTTAATGGCGCTAAGTATTTTTCAGTTCTTGACTTAAATCAAGCATATTATCAGATGCCTTTAGCGGAGGAAAGTCGTCACCTTACAACGTTTTGCACAATGCAAAATACTTATCAGTTTCTTAGAGTTCCCTATGGTATTAGTATTGGAGCTCAGGCGTTAACTTCTCTTCTTGACACCTTGTTTGAAGATGTAAAATTTAAGTTTGTATTTAATTATTTGGACGATATTGTGATTTATTCCAAGGATTTCAATTCACATTTGAAACATATTTCAGTAGTTTTGAACAAGTTAAGAGAAGCAGGTTTTACTGTTAATCCTCAGAAAGTTCATTTTGCACAGGAACAAATTTCATTTCTTGGACACTTAGTTGACCACAGAGGTGTGTCTATCGACCCAAACAGAACTAAGAGTATTAGAAATTTTCCTTCACCCAAAAACCAGAAAGCTGTTGGTAGATTTATAGGTATGGTTCAGTTTTATCATAAATTTATTCCTAATTTTGCAGAGATTGCCGCGCCAATCAATGCGCTGAGGAAAGAAGGTGTTAAATTTGTGTGGGAAAAGAAACATGAAGAAGCATTTCTAAAGTTGAAAGATGCAATTATTAATCCACCCATTTTGAGGACTGCTAATTTTAATTTGCCTTTTATTTTGCATACAGATGGCAGTGGTACTGCGATCGCCGCCGTTCTTTCACAAGAAGTTGATGGTATTCTTCAACCAATAGCTTATGCCTCTAGGAAACTGACCCAGGCTGAATGCAAGTATTCTACATACGAAATCGAGTGTCTAGCTGCTATATTTGGTATGGAGAAATTCAAATTGTATCTTCAACATTCTAAATTCTTATTGTACACTGACAATTCCGCTCTTTCATGGGTGTTGAATCATCCAAAACAGTCAGGTCGTATTGGTCGATGGGTATTGAGACTTCTTTCATTTCAGTTTGAGGTAAAACATATACCAGGTAGAGAAAACGTTGTGGCAGATTGTTTGTCCCGTATGTTTCAGGACGAAATTAATGAAGAAGCAGAAGAATCAAAGCCTTTAGTTGAAGAAAAAACGTTTGAGTCTATTAATACTTTAAAATTAACCGATTTTCCTTTAATTTTCACGGACATTCGCACTCATCAAGAGAATGATCCTTTTATTTCAGAGAAAATTAGAAATATTGAGGCTAATGTAGATCAGTTCCCGTATAGCTTGTCAAAAGGAGTCCTGGTGATTAAAAAACGTAATGATGATAATTTTAAAATTGTTGTGCCGAAAATTCTTGTACCTGTAATCTTCAAATATTTTCATGAGACGTCTCTAGGTGGACATTTAGGTTTAGCTAAGACTATGAATAAAGTGTTAGAAAATTTTTATTGGCCTGGTGTAAGAAAAGATATTGCTCTTTTAGTAAAATCTTGTGAAATATGTGGTAAGAGCAAGCCTGCTCAAAGACACAATTTTGGTTTTTTATCTTCTAAAATTGAGGAAGAGCCCCTTGCTAGGTTTCATTGCGATTTTGTAGGTCCACTTATACGTTCTACCCAAGGTCATACTCATATTTTCAGTTGTGTAGATTCATTCTCAAAATTCTGTTGGTTAATCCCAGTAAGGAAGGCAAACACTAGCTCTGCTATTAAAGCATTGAAATCTATTTTTGTAAATTTTTCCGTTCCAAAGAGTATTGTAACTGATAATGCTACCGTCTTCACCTCAGCTCATTTCAAAAATTTTTGTTTCCAGTTAGGAATCAAACATATTACTACTAGTCCATACTATCCGTGTCCAAACGTTGCGGAAAGAGTACACAGAAACCTTAGGAGTGCTTTAATTGCTTTTCACGGCAATGCACAGTCAAAATGGGATGAGAGTTTATCATGGCTCCCTTTAGCTTTTAATTTAGCAAAACATGAGAGTACTAATTGTACGCCCTTTTCGTTGATTTATAGATATAATCCAAATCATCCGTTGATTAACGCCTGGAGATTAGAGGAAATTTTGCCTAATAGCTGTAATGAGGACACACTGAATGTTTGGCAAAAAGCTAAACAGAATTTGACAAGGAATCATGCTAGAGTGAAACAGAGATACGATCAGCATAGAGCTGAAGTTCCTTTTAAAGTTGATGATCTAGTTTGGTTGAGGACTCATATAGTGAGTAAAGCTGTAGATAAAATTATGTCGAAATTGAGTTACCGTTGGAAAGGTCCATATGTCATCTCGAGATTTTTAACTCCAGTGACAATAGAATTGTGTGACCCGCATAGTGGTCGTTTTGTGCAAAAAGCGCACGTGTCTCAAGTTAAGCGATTTTACCCTAGTGTATCTAGCACTGATGATTGAATTTCACATCTTTGCACACTTGTTGGTTATTGTCTTAGAATTTGAATCCCAAATATGTTGTTTGGTAAATAAGTTGTCATCTAATAGAGCTTTGGTACTGTAATGATTGATAAGGACTATGCGCGCAGTCTCATCATTGACACTCAGACTCTACATTTTGTTGGTATTGAAACAAGCTGTAACGTAGTAGTTGTAGTTGTAATGTATACTCTTCGAATATATGCCTTGTAATAGATAATTTTTCTTATAGATTTAATCATGTGACGTTTAGAATCTTGCCGCATCTTTCTTAACTGAGAGCCAAGTTTTGTAGAAATTTCTGTCATTATGTAGGTTAAACCGTAAATTTAGTATGGAATAATAAAGTGGTAGAAATGTGAGATAATTTAGGAAATAATCGTTAGTAGTAGTATTTGCTGTACTGAGAAGAAGATATTATAGATATTGAGTGTAGATATGATTTATAAGTAAATAAGAGTTGTAGGACGTTGCCTTTGAAATTTAAGCCTCATGTAATTGTGCCATGTAGATTTTTAAGAGATTAATAGGTATTAGTTGGTGTTGATATTAATTAGTGGATACCCGCGCGCGAATGAATTGACAATTTTGGGAAACTCAGATAAGAGTATTGTATAGGATCGTAGTTGAATCATTTAGTTCAGATTTTGGGGAACATTCATATTATAGTTTAATAGGAGAATAGTTTTGTAGATTTTGCGAGACTATAGTTTAGGGAATCACTACTTGTGATTATTTTTAAACATCACCTTTAGGTTTTCACACTAATCATCACCTTTAGTTAGAGATTTGACACATACGCGTGGTGCCATATTTCGATCTTTACTTATATATTATTTAGGACCTCTTAGTTTAGGTATTATGTCTCTTGGCATCTGTAGAGTTGCGGCCACTTCACTATAGTTGGTTAGGAGATTGATTTGATTTTATTACACATCACTACATCTATCGAATTGCTACCACATTTAGTTACTTACGTTCACCTGTGATACTATTATTTGTTGATTGTCTTAGGCGGTGTTTCACACTGCGAAAGGGGGGGAGAATTGTTATGAATTTGGGAGTAGCCCAAATTTTTTTTGTTAGATTACCTTGAATAACTTACTTGTTTGGTATCATTTTAAACGTTATTAAATTCTAAAGATATTTTTTTATGTAAAGTTTTCTGAATTAGGACATTTTAAGTTAGTTATTGGAGAGTTTAGATTTTAATTATTCGTTTTCAATAAAAGTAATTGAATCGATTGGGTTTTCATGTTGGGATTGGTATTACAGTAGAGCATTGTTTTGAGTTTCAATATCGAGCAGGATTGAATCCCACGCTAGTCTAGTAAAAAAGGATAGAGCTCGTTTCTCATTCTTTTGCTCTATCTCACACTCACTTTACCTGTTCATTTTTCATTTGCGGAATAGGCGTTCTGCGCAGGCCTGCAGGAAAATCTAGAGTTTTGATTCGATGAAAAGTACATAGTTTTGTAATCCCCGTTTTATTTCTGAACATCGATTCCCACCAAGAGCAAACTCGGTTTGTAGGCAAGCGATCGGCTCACTTCTCAACGAAATTGCATGGAGCAAACACCACGCTGGTTAAGACGAGCTTGTAGTAATTTTTTTTGAGGTTATGGTGATGTGATTGTTTTGTTTTAGGCCCTTGTGCTGGGCAAAGTTTATAATATCAAATTTATTTTAATTATGTGATTTAAAAGTTAATTATTAGGAAACCGCCACTCACCTCATGTTTAGTTTGAATTAGTTTGTTTGATTTGAAGATAATTTGTGATGTACTTCGCCGCTTTATAAGGTAACAACAATATTTTTTTAATATGAAATACTTTGTGAATTTATATTTCTAGCTTCATTGTTCTCATGTACGTAATTGATGTAAGCAATTGTTTGTCAGAATTCATAGGCTATGGATAAGGAGTTTAGTATAAAAAAGGACGATATTAAATATTCAATTTAAATCAGTAGTAAAAGTTAGTAGTTAGTTGTGATAAAAAGATTATGAATTTGATGATGTAACTAAGAAACTCAACTTCCTTATTGCTATAGAATAATGTGAACTATTTTGAATTCTGCGATGCTGTGATACTTATGAAGTAAAGGTTAGGTTTGTTTAATTGTTTGAATTTTAGTAATGTAGATGTGTAATTAAGCGACATAAATGTTTGGGATTTGTGGTCGTGGAAGTAAATCGGACATAGTAGTGTTCATCTCAAGTTAAGGGTTTATTTCATTATCAGAATAGGAAGTTACAAAATTTGAAATTTCAGCGGTTCCCGAGTTGGGTCGTTCCCGAATTGGAGTCATTCCCGAGTTGGAGTCATTCCCGAATTGGGGAGTTCCCGAATCGTAGACTCGTTCCCGAATTGCAGAGTGTTGCCGAGTCGCAGCATTCCTGAATTGGAGTCTTCCTGAATAGTCAAGACTTCGAAACTTCGAGGGCTTGAGTATTCCAGCATTGGAGAGTACGAGAATTCCTGACCAAGGCTGTATTAGATCAACATGAACTCTATACCTTGGAAGTAGTAAGGATTATCGAACGAGGTAACAAATTTATTATATTTCTTGCTTCGATCAAAGTGAGTGCAACGAATTGTGGGGAACTATTAATTCAATGGGATTACGAAAACGACGATATAATTTTGTTAATTAAAGTAACCTTCGAAATGCGCAATAATTTAAAAGACTTGAAATAAGGATAAGTTTAGACTGTAATGTTGATTGATATGTATAATTTTTGATTTGGTTATTTTGAGGTTAATAAGGTGTGATTATATTTTCGAGTGGTTGTTTCCTAAACATGCGCTTCATTTGGCTTGGTAACCTAGTTCCTCTTGGTTTTGTATGCATTGGTATTTGATGGTGTTTTGGTGTACAAGCGTGTAGAAAGGAAATGTTTTCCTTTTTCCACGTTTCGCCTTCTAAATTTTTGGTTGTTTCCGTCATTCTAAATTTATTCTAAATTAAAAACAAATTGATGGGACAATATGTACAAAATATACAGGTGTGGGGAACACCTGCTTGAATTTCTCTCAGCCAACTAATTAACTGAAGATTTAGTTTACATTGGAATTTTTATATTCCAACAAACTATCCTCAACTATGAAAAACTGCCTCATTATAAGAATGAACTCACCTTCAATAGATAATAAATGCATGAATACTTTTGAGGTAGTTGGTATGCCATTCAAATATACATGCTAATATACATTTTGCATATACCATGCAAAATGCTTTTAAACTGCCATTCTAGATGATTATGTGCACCGATATTTAGCCGAGGATGGTAAACTAGACTGATAGAGTTGACAGAGGTCAGCTGCATGCAAGTTGCAGGTAATTCAGTGAGATGGATGGGCAAATACAGAACTGCACAAGCCCAGCGTCGCAGCGTCGTACTGTAATATGAGTGAATTGTGGTCCACATTGTCAGCTGTCAGCTTTGATTTATTAGCAGCGATTACAAAAACTTGATTATCGCTGCAACTGTTTGTTTTGAGGAGATGTGTGCCGTGTTTGGGTTGTATCACTGCTATTTGTACTTAGCCAGAGAGGTATGGATTTGATGGATAACTCCTACTTTACACTCTCACATTGAGCAAATCCTCTCGAATGACATTTAATTGAGATTGGTGGCCCAGTTCCATTTCAAAAATAGTGTAATAACAAGTAAGTTTTCAGCTATGGTTACTTGCTAATTGGCACGTTCTTCATTCATTTTGTGAGAACCGTCTAAATTAATGTGCACTCAAAATTGTGGGACTTTGATATGTTGTACTATTCCATCTTTGTGACTTCCTCTCTAATCCAGCAAGTGAGCCGAGTGATACTGGCCCACTTTTTAGTTTTCCCATATTATTAAAATATGTTTAAAGCAATTTTAGTGCCGGGCCCACCCAAAAATATGCCAATCAAAATTGACTCTGCTCTGCTAAGATAACTATCAAAAGGCATTTTCTGAGAGACCTTTGAATTCTGTATCACCATTATTTTTAAAACACATTTTGCATTTGTTGAGTACTGTATCATGTATCAGTTGATTACTAACAATAAGGTTATACAGCTGAAGACTTGATCGTAATATAGGCCTACTCGAAAGACCGAAGGCTACATAGTCCAAAGACAATCTCGAGTGAAAGATGCTCCAAAGATATGACTTTGAATGTGAAAAAATGCTCTCTTATTTCTATTAATTTTCTTAATAGTTCAATATTATATCAACAACATGAATGTGTTCCCAAAGCATTAAGTAGGCTTGAACCAGAAATTACATTAGTACCCAGCTAATTCCAGATCCAGGCTGATTTCTAGTGTTGTTTATCGCATTTGATCAACTTTTCAATAAGGTTTTTTTTTGTAGATTATGTCTTGGAGACTCCAGTTAAGGAGTATAAGACACGTCAGATTAACATTAGTCATATACACTAGTTACCATAATTAATTACTATATCAATTAGTTGAGGTGAGGCTTAATTTTGATGTGAAAGGAACTCTTGTACACTATAAAAAGCTTTATCAACTAAATATTTTTTCAATTGTTTTTTAAATATTTCTATATTTTCAAGACTCTTTAAAAACTGCGGTAGCTTATTGTAGAATTTCCTACCAATATAACTAGGTTTTTGTTTGAATAAGCTACTATTGTGACTCACCAAGTGATAATCTCCTCGGCTTCTTGTATTATAATCATGTACGTCAAGATTTTGGTTAATATCCTTCGTTTTTACATATAAAGTAGCTTCATACACATATAAGCAGGGTACAGTTAGAAGACCAAGTCTCTTGAACAACGGCCTACATGAATCCAATCTATTTACTCTTTCTATACACCTAACTGCTTTCTTTTGGATCTTAAACACCCTATCAAGATTTTGTTTTGATGAATTACCCCATACTAAGATAGCATACCTAATATGTGACAGTAAGAGCCCATGGTAAGCTGTAAAAAGTAACTTTTTGTCATTCAATCTAGCGAGCTGTCGCAGGACAAATACCCCAGATGAAATTTTACAACATATTTTCTCAATGTATGGTGCCCAGGTCAATCGTCTATCCAACAAAACTCCTAGAAATGCAATTTTTTCTTCCTGGTCTAGTTGATTATCATTTACTGTAAACGTCGCCGATCGTAAGGCTTCACTCTTGTGTGGAGGGTCAGCAAGGCCTATTTACCCTACCAAAACTACCATGTGTCTAAGCAATTTCTACGCACTAAGGGACTGTTGCACCTCGCCAATACTACCCCAATGGTGGCGTCAGCTTGGCTCACACTCTTGAAGAGAGAGTGGTTAGAATGAAAGAACTTAAGGTTTGCTGACCTCCGCTTCTCATCGAACCATGGGAGCAGCAGACCACGGAGAGGTGCATCAGAGACCCTCTAAATACTTAACACTAATCATGATCAGGGATGAGAGAGCAACAAAGTGTAAGGTCAAGCACTTATTATTGACTTTTATCAACCAACAGATAATAACATAACTCAAAATCACACAATAATGATAATCTTGAAAGAAATAAACTGTCCCTTGTCAATGTAGGCAGCTACAGTTTACCTACAAACATTGCCAATATCAAAAATTTTATGAAACAACAAAATATCTAAATAACTGTTATTTATAACTGGAGCAGTTATTAATCACTGGAACGGTTACTAATCACCGGAGCAGTTACTGGTAACTGTTACTAATCACCGGAGCAGTTACTGGCAACTGTTACTAATCACCGGAGCAGTTACTGGTAACTGCTACCAATCACCGGAGCAGCTACTGGTAACTGTTACTTTGTACCGACAACGGAACCTATTATTATTCATTGTTATGGCTAACTGTTACTTCCCAAAATTAACAAATTCTAACAATTACAGTAACAATTAACATTAACATTTACTTCCCAATTAACAAATATCCCCAAATAAATGATTCAATTAGTACTTCTTGAGCTATTTCTCAATTAAACCCTTTAATTGCGGTACTTGCTCACAATAGGCGAATATAGACCATTATATCATGATTATAACTATGAATATTCAACTATCATTACTATATTTATCTCAAAATTCCTCCCTTTCCATATACATGGCACTAAATTATGCTTCCATTAATACAACTTTACTATACTATCAAATAATGCCCAATACAACAGTTTAACTTCCGTAAAAAGAAGAACACCCTAAAATCTACATTTATCATTTAGTAATACACCCTCTTATGAAAAATACCCTACACTGAGCACTTTGCCCATACTACGCAATCTTACTACTAAATTACACTATAATATAATCATTATTAATTACAAGATATAAATTGCCCTCTCTCTCGCTCTCTCTCTCTCTCTCCTTTTGCCAAATAATAACAATTTACTATTAATCTGAAATGGGTCACTCACCCAGCAACAAATAAACCAAAGTCATTTCGCTCCTAGTGGTCATGCCGGAACACTCGCGATAATTCGGTCTGTCTCGCACTGTACTCTTTTTCAGACTGAAGAAAAATTATTCAATTATAATATTGAAAGAATAATTACGCTTCATAAAAATGTACAACACAACAGGCGACTGGACGAGGCACCGGTCAGAGAACAATAGGTGTAACCCAGCACCAAGTTACAGTGAGAGAGACAGAAGAGAGAGAAAGAGCGGTGAGCATAAAAACATCAAGATAGCTCAACTGATTGTATTCCTTTTTCTCGTATTCCATAAAATTTCAATTGTTCACTCATTTCATTACATTCCCCCCACCTTTTAAAAAGGGTGCATACCCTTGATTCACTGGTCACTAACACTTGACACTCCTGGATTAATTGATGGTTGTCCCAGCAGGGTGGTTGCCTTCTTGAGCTCTTGGAGCACCACTGCTACAGGAAGTTCACTGGTGCCTGCAGCATCCACCAAAGGGTGGGTCCTCACGGGTGCAGATGCGCCCAACTCAGATTCAGGTCTCCGTGGCTTCCATTTCTGCAACAGGACTCTTGCTACGACTGCTCCGGATAGGACGACCACCAAGATCACCAGGATGGTCACCACAATTGACCCAATGGGCCAGGACTGCTGCTTTGGTGTTGATGGGTCTGCCAAAGATTTCTGCAAGTTGTCAATGGTTGTCTCTGCATCTCCAGTAGAACTAGGCCAGTAATGACCTTCCTCTCGCATCTGGTCCACAGCATCCTTGATATCCTGGGAGGAGGGCTGAACCTCCCCAGCATCCAAAATCAGCCTTGGTGGAACTGGGATCTCCACCACCCGTTTCTGCAACTCTGTTGGGCTGGTGGTTCTGGTATTTGGAAGGAGCTGGTAGGAGTTGGTGGACACGGTACACCATGCAGCTGCCTGGAGCTCTCCACTGCCCTGGAGATTGGTCTGGGTGACTATGAACTGGTCACCCCTCTGGCAACGAGAGACCAATTGTTGCGCCTCCCGCAGGCTGAAGATCCAACGGTTATTGGGTCGATCAAAATACCAGGAGTCGGATGATCGGTCCACCACCACCACCTTGGGGCAGCGAACCTCTGCTTCTTTCATGTTCCCCAGGAACAGTGAGCTGAGACATGAGTGTTCATGTCTACGAACCACGGGTCTGGTAATGGGGCAGATGGTCAAGATGCCCGCACGACAGAGGGACACCTCTTCCTTGGGAAGCACTACATAATGCTCCCGATCTTGGCTGATAAGAAGATGGTCAGGCATCAGTGTGTACTTCACCACCAGGCTGGAACCAGGTGAGGTAATTGGCACAGACAGCCCCTGGAATAGCTCAAATCGTCTGCCCCCTGCAGACAAAGGTAGATCCACCAAGACTTTGATGATCCCATCAATGGAAATAGCACTCACTTCTGCCACCCGGTAATAGGCATAAACACTGGATGGGCTGGTCCCGGAAATAAACTCTAAACCTTGCAGCAGACCGTTTCTGACCCTTTCTAACATTTGGCTCAATTCGAGAGGAGAGATTAGGCTTACACTAAATTGATTTTGAGAGATTTCTTCCATTGCTTTTAAAATATTTCTTAAGTCTATTAATGCTTTCATAGCTACTAATTCTAAATCATGAACTACCGAAGAGGTATTAACAAAATATCTTAATTGGTGTTCTAACATAACTGTTCCAACTCCTGTGAACATAAACAAGGACTATCTTGTCACCTATTCTTCTCCCAGCTCCTCAATTAGCTGGAGTTTCAAATTTCCATATCAACATAACTAATCCTCTAATCAAACTATATAATAACAATGATAATAATAATAACTAATTCATTCAACAACATAACAAATAATTAATCATCACACATCATTATTCCCCCTCCTCCGGGGAATATTTCTCAACACTCCTTCATACCGGCATCCGATTCACTCACAAGGAACTCCCTACTCGATCCAGGAGCTGCCCTGTTTGATCCTTGGATGATTAGGTGAGAGTTCTTGTTCGACTTCTTAGGATATAGGGGGATACTCTTGTGGACCCCTGGTCTCGACCCTCAGGTTCATAAGTTGGATCAATTGGATTCCTAGCAGGCAGTTCTGGACTTGGAGGATCATCTTCCTCTGTAAACACCTCATCTTCGTCACCAGCTGACTCTTCCATCTGATTTCCTATTTCCACAATATCTCCCAATTGTCTATCCTCCTCTTCCTCCTCTAAGGGGGGACAGTATTCATTTTCTTCATCTTCTATTTGGTCATCCCGAGGAGCAGTCTCCTTTACTTCCTCTTCTGGAATTGTCCTCGAATCATTCTGTTCAGTACATACTTCTGGTTCTGGTTCAGTCACTTCATGGCCTGGCTTCAGGCGATTAATATGCACATTCATCTGCCGACCACCTGGCATAGCCAACATATAATTGACTGGTGACATTTTCTGATTTATCCTAAAAGGACCAACCCAGGGTCGATGAAACTTGGTAGCTTCGCCTGGCTTTACTGCTGGGTCATGGAGATAGACCCAATCTCCAACACTAAATTCTCGCAGTTTCCTACCTTTGTTTGCAACAGCTGTTCGTCTGCTGGCTGCTTCTGTGGACTGTTTCACTGCATCTTGATAAGCAAGCCGAAGTCTCTTTTTAAGTTTCTCTAAGTGTTCCTCTACAGTGTGTCCTTTGATCTCATCTGGAATTGGCTGACTTCCTGGGAGTATCATTTCACGCCCATGCTGTAGGTAAAATGGGGAGTACCCAGTTGATGAGTGGGGTACTGAACGGTAAGCCATCAATGCAAATGGTAACCACCTGTCCCAGTCATGACCATCCCTCTGGACAAAGTGGGCCATGGATTCATTTAATGTTCGGTGTAAACGTTCCACCCTACCATTCCCTTCTGGATGATAGGCGGTAGTCTTGATTTTCTGTATCCCCAGTAAACGGCAAGTTTCTGTGAACAGCACAGACAGAAAATTTCGCCCTTGATCACTCAGAAGCCGAGTAGGAACGCCATGCCTGGATATTATTTGGGTTACAAAAGCTGCAGAAATAGTTTCTGCTGTCTGGTCTGGTAAGGGTATTGCCTCTGCATACCGGGTAAAATGGTCAATAAAGCTTACATAGTACCGATTTCCATTCATGCTGGTAGGCAGTGGTCCAACAACATCCATTGACACCATCTCAAGAGGATAAGTTGGTTCATAGACAGTCTCCAAGGGTACCTTTAGAGACTTTGGGGTCTTTCTCAGGGCACAGTCTTGACATTTATTCACATGCTGCTTTGAATCTTCAGACATTCCAGGCCAATAATATCGTTCCTTCAACCTGAGAATGGTTCTCTCAACTCCGGGGTGCCCAGCCCAGGGTGCATCATGACATAGCTTTAATACTGCTTTTCGTAAATTTGAAGGGACTGCAATTTTCCATTGAGCTGCCTCTTTCACACCAGCAGTCCACCAAATGAGGCCCTGTTCCTGCACTCCTGTTCCCTTGTTTACTAACTCCTGACACCAGTTGTCATTTAGCTGTTCTTCTAGGATATCTCCTTCATCAAGACCTTCCATCATAACTCCCATCACTGCTCGACTCAGAGCATCAGCATTGGTATGCAGTTTTCCTGGCTTGTGGACTACATCATATTCAAATTCTTCCAAGCGGAGTGCCCATCTGGTCAATCGGGATGATGGATCTCGCAGACTCAGCATCCAACGCAGAGCAGCATGATCAGTCACAAGAGTGAACTTGTGTCCCAGAAGGTAACAGCGAAATTGGCGTGTGGCCCATACCACTGCTAGTAGCTCCCTCTCAGTGGTTGAATAGTTGCGCTCTGCAGAGTTCAATTGACGGCTGGCATAAGCCACTGGACGTTCACCCTCTTCGGTTTGCTGAGATAATACAGCTCCTATGGCTGTTCCTGATGCATCCGTTGCCAATATGAATGGCTTTTCAAAATCTGGGAAGATGAGTACTCTTTCAGAGCAAAGAACATTCTTGAGCTTCTGAAAAGCTAATTCTTGCTTGTTTCCCCATTCGAATGGGCTCTCCTTCTTAGTAAGCTCAGTTAGGGGTTGAGCAATCTGTGCAAAGTCAGGTACAAACCTTCGGTAATAGCCAAATAGTCCCACAAGACCACGCACTTCCCGGACGTTGGTTGGTCTTGGAAAGTTCTTCACAGCCTCAATTTTTGCTGGATCGGGCTTCACACCATTTGATGTCACAAGGTGCCCTAGATATTGTACTGTGTCTCTGGCAAAAGCACATTTTTCCAAGTTGGCCTTCAGGTTTGCTTTTTCAAAGATGTCCAAAACATGTCTTAACCTTTCTGCATGTTGTTCTACTGTACTACTGAATATCACTACATCATCTAAATAGACTAAACATTCAACGCCCTTTATTGCTGCTAGTAGGTTATCCATTAATCTCTGAAATGTGGCTGGTGCTCCTGTCAACCCAAATGCCATTCTCCTATATTCAAAATGACCACCCACAGTAGAGAAGGCTGTCTTTTCCTGGTCTTCAGCTGCTATGCGGATTTGGTGGTACCCACTGTGAAGATCTAAGGTGGAGAAGTACTTACTCTTTCCCAGGCTTTCCAGGGTCTCATTGATCAGAGGAAGTGGATAAGCATCTGTCTTAGTGATTCCATTTAAGGCTCTAAAGTCAGTGCAGAACCGGTACTTGATACTGCCATCAGTTGACTTCTTTCTTACCAGCACAACCGGTGCACTCCAAGGGCTGGTGGAGGGCACAATTACACCCTTATTAAGCATTTCGGCCAAGTGTTCCTCTACTACTGGTCTCAGGTGATAAGGTACACGGTAGGGACGCTTGGCAATAGGTCCATCTGTAGTTGTGGGAATTCGGTGTTCCACACTCTCTGTACAACCCTCCAGTCCTGGTTCCTCAAAGACAGTGGAGTAACTCTGTAGTACCTCCTCTAAAATGCTAGCGTCATTTGTTGGTAAATGATTCAGCTTCTCCTTCAGCTGAAGCTTCAGTTTGTCCTTTTCTTCCTTTCCTGTGAGTGCTGCTACTTGGAAACTCACCAGTTCTGGCTTAATGAACTCGGCTTTTCCCATGAGTTGTTTTCGATGGATAGTGAGAGGCATGGAGGTCAGGTTCACCACACTCATCTTGGTACTTCCCTTTGTTGGTCGGTGGATACTTCTTCCAGTGCGCAGTCCTGATGGAAGTGGAACTGGCTCAATTAATATGTCTTCATCATGGATATCCGGCTTGACCATCACTTCAATCAGTAATTCTGACTGTGCTGGCACAATGATATGTCTCACTGCATGTACCTTGAATGTAAACTCGTCATCTTCAGTAACCTTGTTTCTACATGAACCACCAAGGGGTTGACAGTGAGTCATGTTCTTGATCTCCGACTTCTTCTTCTTGGATCTTGAACTACTCTCCCTTGATTCATCACTAGACTTGTCTGTCCTAGCTGTATTTTCTACTACTCTCACCAATCTGGTCTCTTCCTCCATTGAGGTGTTCAGTAACTGGTTGACAGTTCCTCCTTGGTCTTGCACACCATCTTCTTTTTCATCTACTAGGTCTGTTTGAATTCCAATCTCTTGAACAGTTGATGTCTGACTCTGACTATCCCTCACTCCATTGATGTTCTTCTTTTCTTCAAAAATTTCTTCTTCCATCAGGTCCCTATCATACTGAATTCCCTGGTCATTATGTTCAATAATTTTACTGGGGCTAGCAGTTGGTCCCAGACCAGACTGTTCCAAACAGTACTGCCTCCCATGTCGCTGCTCCCAGCAGCACAATCTTACAGCTGAGTCATCCTTACACAAGCAAATTTCTATTGCTCCCTTTTTCATCCATACAGTCTCAGCCTGGACTCCTCGAAAAGTCACTCCACCATTGCGGACATCAATTACAGCTCCCAGCTTCTGAAGTAGGTCCCAGCCTACTAATCCATCTCCAGATATGTCAATGGGGGCCACCACAAATGTGTGCTGCACCCGCAAGTGTGCAACCTCACAATCCAGTGTTTGGGTTCCACAGATACCAATGGTGGCTCCAGTCACTCCTCTGGCAGTCACCTTTCCCACATCCATAACAACTCCTGGGATGGCTTCCTTCAGAATGCTAATTTCAGCCCCAGTGTCTATCAACAGTTCTTTCTCTTGCTTGCCTATTTTCACTCTAAGCAGGAGACCACTTTTTGAAGCTGATACACTGGGGACTATCACTGTAGGTTCCCTTATTCTGGTTGGCCGGGCAGCAGGGATGCTCCCGGCCCCTTGTCGTTTGGGGTCCAAGCGTTTCCTTGACTGGGAGGCATCGGCTGCTCAAATCTGCCTCCTCCTTGAGTTGGCCCTTGCGCTCTGCGTGCACAAGCATATGACAGGTGCCCTGGGTCTCCACACACAAAACAAAAGCGGAGAGGACGTTGCCCTGATGATCTGGGAACGTTTTGAACCTGACCAAATCCTTTTTGAGGCTGATTGCTTTGAGCTGACCCTTCTCGGCGTCGGGAGGCACAATCTCTAGCAAAATGACCTGGGCTCCCACATGCAAAGCAACTATTTGTTCGCCTATTCACTGATGGAAAGGAGGGCCTCCTAGCCTTCTGGGTATGGATAGCATTCACGTTAGTCTCCTCCTCCATCCCTGGGGATTGACCATACAGTAAGGCAAATACCTCTCTTGGCTGGTTACTGGTGGCTTGATCAACCCTCTCGGCCATGGTGATTGCTGCCTCCAAATCTTGGGGGGGATGAATCTGCAAAGTCACAGCTGCATTTCCCTGGAGCCCTCGAACGAATGCTGCTAGAACAGTACGCTGTAGTTGAGCACGTGCCCAGTTAGCCTCCAGAGGATTAGATGGAATTGGAATAGCCTTCAGCCCTAGCTCTAGACATCTGTCTGCAAATGCTCGTGCGCCTTCACCTCGTTGTTGTTGAATATTGCTTAGAGCTAACAGCCACCTATCAGGATCTAAGGTTTTCTCAAATCGCTTGAGCAGAACCCTCTCATAGTCTAAGAATGTTGAACCTTCCTCTGCCAGCTCTGGATGAATCTCTAAGCATGCAGCTGCTGCACCAGTTGTTTTGAGCCGACAGATAAATTTTCGGTCCCTGTCCTCCCAATTTCCTGTCTGAGCACAAAGCTTGATGTTCTGAATGAATTCTTTGATGGTTTGCCCTCCAGTCTCACCAGAAAATGTCTTGATCAGTGACTGTAACCCCAGATCTTTTCGTGTAGGGGTGGGTGCAGTTCTAGTTGGATTGACCACCACTTGTGAATTTTCTAGCTCGGCCACTAATCTAGCCTTTTCCTGCTCATCTCGTGCAGATCGCTCTTGCAAAGTTCTTGCTCGGATTCGAAGCTCATCCAACTCTCTCAATATTTCTGGGGGCACAAAAGCTGCCGCCGCCCCAGCCTGATCCTCCCTTTCCGTGATAGGCATTATTGCAGCCTATCCCACCGCTGCCACCAATGTAAACGTCGCCGATCGTAAGGCTTCACTCTTGTGTGGAGGGTCAGCAAGGCCTATTTACCCTACCAAAACTACCATGTGTCTAAGCAATTTCTACGCACTAAGGGACTGTTGCACCTCGCCAATACTACCCCAATGGTGGCGTCAGCTTGGCTCACACTCTTGAAGAGAGAGTGGTTAGAATGAAAGAACTTAAGGTTTGCTGACCTCCGCTTCTCATCGAACCATGGGAGCAGCAGACCACGGAGAGGTGCATCAGAGACCCTCTAAATACTTAACACTAATCATGATCAGGGATGAGAGAGCAACAAAGTGTAAGGTCAAGCACTTATTATTGACTTTTATCAACCAACAGATAATAACATAACTCAAAATCACACAATAATGATAATCTTGAAAGAAATAAACTGTCCCTTGTCAATGTAGGCAGCTACAGTTTACCTACAAACATTGCCAATATCAAAAATTTTATGAAACAACAAAATATCTAAATAACTGTTATTTATAACTGGAGCAGTTATTAATCACTGGAACGGTTACTAATCACCGGAGCAGTTACTGGTAACTGTTACTAATCACCGGAGCAGTTACTGGCAACTGTTACTAATCACCGGAGCAGTTACTGGTAACTGCTACCAATCACCGGAGCAGCTACTGGTAACTGTTACTTTGTACCGACAACGGAACCTATTATTATTCATTGTTATGGCTAACTGTTACTTCCCAAAATTAACAAATTCTAACAATTACAGTAACAATTAACATTAACATTTACTTCCCAATTAACAAATATCCCCAAATAAATGATTCAATTAGTACTTCTTGAGCTATTTCTCAATTAAACCCTTTAATTGCGGTACTTGCTCACAATAGGCGAATATAGACCATTATATCATGATTATAACTATGAATATTCAACTATCATTACTATATTTATCTCAAAATTCCTCCCTTTCCATATACATGGCACTAAATTATGCTTCCATTAATACAACTTTACTATACTATCAAATAATGCCCAATACAACAGTTTAACTTCCGTAAAAAGAAGAACACCCTAAAATCTACATTTATCATTTAGTAATACACCCTCTTATGAAAAATACCCTACACTGAGCACTTTGCCCATACTACGCAATCTTACTACTAAATTACACTATAATATAATCATTATTAATTACAAGATATAAATTGCCCTCTCTCTCGCTCTCTCTCTCTCTCTCCTTTTGCCAAATAATAACAATTTACTATTAATCTGAAATGGGTCACTCACCCAGCAACAAATAAACCAAAGTCATTTCGCTCCTAGTGGTCATGCCGGAACACTCGCGATAATTCGGTCTGTCTCGCACTGTACTCTTTTTCAGACTGAAGAAAAATTATTCAATTATAATATTGAAAGAATAATTACGCTTCATAAAAATGTACAACACAACAGGCGACTGGACGAGGCACCGGTCAGAGAACAATAGGTGTAACCCAGCACCAAGTTACAGTGAGAGAGACAGAAGAGAGAGAAAGAGCGGTGAGCATAAAAACATCAAGATAGCTCAACTGATTGTATTCCTTTTTCTCGTATTCCATAAAATTTCAATTGTTCACTCATTTCATTACATTACAAACACGTTTATAGCCCTATCTTCATTTGAATTATGTTTGTTTTTGAATTGAAGGTATTGGCATTTTTTACTAATTATTGTTAATTTCAGCTGATTTAAGAATTGGACAATGGACTACACACCTATATGGGCACTTATTTCTAAATTATCTAGAATGGAATTGCTGAAAATGAGTGATGTATCATCTGCAGATAAGAGGGCTCTACCACTAATTAATTCTTTAGATAAATGGTTGACATACAACAAGAAAAGCAATGGACCTAGTATTGACCCCTGATAGAAGTCTAAGTCTAAGTAGGTAGAAGTCTAAGTAAGGTAGTAAAACCAAGAAGCAAAACATCAAAGAAGCGTGTTGCTAATCAGTCTCCTGTTGAAAATACTGATAATTTATTCGAAATAACTCTAAATACAGTGATTGCATTGCATTTCATTATGATCATTACAGAACTATAATAGCTATTATTGTGTAGATGGCTTGAGAATGAACAAAAATCTTTGTGGGGACAGAGCCACTGTGACTAAAACTCCAGAGCTTGCAGTCGCTCTCTTCTGAGATAAAGTTGTTTGAAAGCAGAGCTCCCGTCTACGTTTTTAGATAACGGATAAAAAGCCTCACCGTCTGTTTTCATGATACTTTTGTCGAGAAAACGCTTTGGAAGGAGAAAATGCTTCTCAAGATTAAAAATGAACATCAATAATTTTTCCTGACAGCCTCTTGCTAACGAGAAGCTTCACCATAGTCACTTACTCTTATTATCCATCATCTAATATCGTGCTTCCCCCAGAGCACTTGATGACATGACAAGAAAGTTTGTCATCTTATCTTTCAGAGGTTGGTCATTATTGATGATATCTCATCTTTCAATTACAAGGTGAACTCTCGGTACGTTGAGAATATTTTAGAAGATCTCAATCAGGCCAAGAAAAAGGTTTAAATTTGAATTTGATGACTTTGCTAATTATTGTACAAAAGAATAAATTATAATTTTATACGATAAATAGGATAATAGATAAAAGGCTATAATTGAGACAGGAAAAATTTCAGATAATCTCATACAAAAGACATACAGAGGATATTACCACAAAAAACAGAACACATAAAACACATTAATTTTTCACAGCTTGCTATTTCTATGTGGTTTGATTTGTTTAAATTCTAATTTTATGATATTTAGGTGTGTTTTTGACTATAGAGTAAGTTAAAATTATAATTATTATTATTTTATTATTTTTTTTGTCTTTTTTTTTGTTTAGCATTGAGATCTTTACAAGTTTTGATGGAAAATTGCTTGTCTAGCACTCTGTTAACCAAGTACGCTTGAAAAGTTTAAACTTAAAATAAAAGTTTAAACTTTAAAAACTTTTTTGGCCAATTTTGCACATTTTGTTGAATATTTGAACAATCACCGTAGTTACAGCTTATTTTACCTAAAACCTAATCAAGTTACAAGCAGTGTCGGCTGCTTCTTCGTTTTTACTAGAAGCAGGATTTTACTAAAATGCATCCATGTGTATATAAAATTGTTATTTATGACCCAATTTCGGAAAATCTATTATTTCGTAAAAGATTTGCAAACACGAAACTTATTTATTTATTCCTATATAATATTCACTTATAAAAGGCCTACATCTAATTCAAGTTTACATTTTTTGGGTACCTAATTATATAGAATACCTGCGTCAGCGCAGGAAAATTTGAGAAAAAACTATTTTAAAATTGCAAATTATCTATACAAGTTTCTCCATTGTCGAAAAACGTAAATGACACATATTTTCGCAGTGCTGAAATAGAGACTGGTACATTTGTAATCGTTGCACCTTTTTGGTTTGTTTTGAGTAAAAATAAAAATTTCCAAGTAAGTTACTTGCCTCTTATGAGAAGGTGATTTTTTTTTATTGGTGAAAGGCTAGATGATATTGCTTTTCACAAAAAGACAATAATAAATTTGTATTTGCCTCTTGCAGAATTATATTTTTGTCGTTCCGTAAAAGGCTGTTACAAATTTATTTTTTGTCTATCTACAAAACGCAAAATTATTTTGCCTTTTATGGAAAGAAAAAAATTCAACTTTTAATTAAAGCAAGTACTTGAACAATTATTTTCTTTATTCACAGCATTCCAAATATATATGGTACAAAAGCATCAATAGTGAAATATATTCCATGATAAAAAAAGCGAAATCGAAATACTCGTACCAATTTAAATGAAAAAAGTCGTATTAAACGTGCAATATTTGAGGAATTCGTCTATTGTTAGCACTTTTGACATCAGTTTGACATTTAATTTTTCTATATTTTTATGGACAATTTGAAATTTTAAAATCGTTTTAAAATGTTTGTTTGAAATTGATAATAGGGGAAATTTCAAGTTGTTAGCTTGGCAATAAAAAGAAACCAACTCTAAGCTGATCGTTCACAATCGTAGCTCGCTCATTGTCCTACGCTAATAAGAGCTAAGAGCACATTTATACACTGCACACCAGGAACAGCACTGTCGCAGGCCTGGCGCCTCAATGTAAATAATTCTCAGACTGGTGGCGATTAGAGTAATAATACTCTAATGATACTTATCAGTTTAATATTTCAGCGGACCAACTACTTCCTGAATATGAACTTCTAGCTAGAGATTCATTTTAAAGAGTCTTTAGTTACTTTGAACGACTCGCTCATTCTGGTCACATAGTTTGATGGAGACAGTCTGACACCAAAGAAACAAGAAAAGATGTGGAGAATATTATTAAAGTATTTTTACTTTTAAAGAATATTACGTGCAGGAGACAATCAGTGGCGGCTGGTGGGTGAACATTTAGGGAGGGAGGCTGGTGGCGGCTGGTGGGTGAACATTTAGGGAGGGATCACTTTGATGGAGAGTGTCAGGAGATCTCTTTCTAATGCCCACTCTAGAGAATCTTTAAAAGTCCAAAACTTCCAACTATCAAAGCCCACAATCACTCATTGTGAATTCAAAAACTGAACTGAATCACTGGATTTCAACATCAAATAAAACACCAAAATATGGGGCCGCCAAACATACCATTGTGCGGCCACTGTGATGACAGTCAGCTTTTAGAACCAGAACCCACACTTACCAATGAGGGAAACTTTAGGGAGCTCCTTAGATTTAGAGTATCATCTTGAAAAAACACCTGGAAAACATAAGTTCTAGAGTGACCTGTATAGAGAAAATGAAATACTTATAAAATATTTCCCTGGGAAATACAGACAAAATTTTCTTATTGAATGTATTGGTGAAGAAATCAAAACTGAGCTCATAAACAGAGTAGAAGAGGCTGCATACAGCATCATCTCTGATGAAACAACTGATTTATTGCATACAGCACAATTATCATCCTTAACTACGAGTATAAGATACATTTGCAAGGGGCTACTTATGGAAATCAATCAAATCAATCAAACTTTCATATTCCATTCATTTTTATTAATGAATAATCCCCATATATTAATGAAAAAATTCCCATGATATTTTGATAGATTTTATGGAGGATAAAAGTGCAGAGCCAAAAATTAGTGGTGAAATGTTGGGAAAGATAATTTTTTAACTAATCAAAGAAGTACAATTGGATATGAAAGAATGTGTTGGAATTGGAACTGACAGCTGCAGTGTGATGTCTTTGGATGTTAAGGGTGTTGGCTCTGAAATCTTGAAAGAAGCTGTTAATGCTGTTAGATGTCCATGTTTAAATCATAGATTGAACAATTCATTATCTAAATCTAATAATGTTCAAAGTGTGAGGAACCTAGTCGGCACTATGAAGTCTGTCATTGAGTTTTTTTCAGCATCTGCAAAGAGAAACAAATGTGCATTAAGAAAAAGAAATCAAGACTTAGAAGAAATTAAGTGCACCAAACTATCATGTCTGTGTAAAACATGATGGGTAGAGAGGCGCAATAGTGTGATCAAGTTTCAAGAAGCTCTGCCTCCTGTAAATTACTCCTGAAACACAACAATCCTCACTCATAAAGGGATGATATTTTGGAAGAAGTTTCAAGAACACCTTCTTCATTGTTTAGAAGTGTGTAGTTGATATTTGTCCATTGTTACTATTTGCTTCAAATAAGTGCATATAGGATCCAAAACAATTATCAGAAATATTTGAGGTATTTCTGGATCATTTGAATTTTTATTGAAATATCGAGGTGTATATAAACCAAATAAACCAAGTAGAGCCATTTTTTGTTATTCGTTTTTGATAATTAAACATTTTCAATACATTTTCCACTTTTTGCGTGAAATGTTGTATTACTTAAATATCCGACTTATGATGATTTGTAAAAAAATTGCTCAAAATCCTATTTTTCATATTCCATTGATTTTTATTAATGAATAAAATGAAAATGGTACATAGAGTTTTGTTGAATTTTGTTTTATTTTTAACTTTTCCCTTTTTTTTATTCAGAGTCATACTACGAGAAATTGATGCAATTTAGAATCACTCTGTATAACTGAATCTTAGTTACTTTAAGTTTATCTTTTTATGTTTATGAATTTGATTTTCTTTGCCTTGAATACATTATTTTGTTAATGTTATTTTATAGGCTTACACAATTAGTTAAAATGTTCTACTTTATCACTAGAATGTTAAAACTTATTTATTTATCAAGATGGAAATATTATTTTCGACTTAAATTATACATTTAACGTTTATTAAGAAATTATTATTATTTATTTCCTTTCTGAGTGGATTGCCCCCAGACCATAGAGTAAGTTGAAATACTTTCCGGCATTCAATACTTCGATCAATAACATATTAGGCAAACTATCATAACTATCATAAAGTTAAAGTGCATTCATGTGACATTAATTTTTTTAAAAAATAAAGAAGTTTTTCAATAAAGAAAAAATTAAAATCTATAACAAAGTGTTCATGAAAGGGTATTTGAGGGGGGGGGGGGGAGACTAGAAGTTCCAACCGAACTATCCCATACATGGTTCACCCCCAAAAATTTTCCTGTAGCCGCCCCTGACTACAGGTAAAATGAGGGCACTAAACATTTCTGAATGTGTAAATTAATGGGGCTGTTTGCTAACTTTCGCCATCTTTAACTCTTTAACGCAACATTTCCGGGCCTATTTTTACACTAGAAGTTCTTTGAACAGTTGACATCACTCTCACAACAATCCTCACTCATAAAGGGATGATATTTTGGATGAAGTTTCAAGAACACTTTCTTCATTGCTTAATCATTGATGTTGGTTAAAAACTAAAAAAATCAATATTTGAAAAGTTCAAGATTTTTGGCACCAACTAGGAATATAGCTTATACAGCTATACACCCTTATACAGCTCTTAATTAATGTTCCCCTCCAATCATGAAAAATGAAAGTGCTTCATTAACAAAACTGTTTTAAATTTTTTCATCCCTCGCCTCGTTTCTCAAGTGAAATTTAGTTTTCCACCCCTGGTTTCGAGGGATTATTATTTCCATTTTTTTTTATAATAGTCTCGTAAGTTATAATGCGTTTCCTGATAAGAAGAATTTCCCAATCATCTCAATATTCAACTTCTCAAAATTTTCTCACCCTCCCCACTTCCACTGCAAACCTCCCAATCAATTTTTTACCTATTTTCCACCCACACTCAAATGTCCAATTTATAAATAATTAACTCCATTCCATTTAGCTCGGAGAAAACTATCAAAACAAAAAATCGAAATATTTTCAAAATTATAGATTTGTGAGATATTAAACCCCTTGTCTAACATCTCCGTTGTTGAATTTATCGGATTTTTGTTAAGGATATAACCCCCTATCAAATTTAGAGCCACCCGCAGCCAAATCAGACACTCTATTAATCGGGGCTAAATTGGGCTCCATAAAAAAGATGGGGGCATTTTTTTGGAAAGCCTTATACATACATTGCTCAGCAGAGGAATAACGAACATTCATGCAAAATTTCATGACAATCAGTTGAGGTGTTCGGCCGTTATCATGTAACAGACAAACAGACGAAATGCCAAACGATCAAGTTAAATTTTTTTTTGAGGATGAAGCCCACATAGGTCTGAGACCTGTGCGTGGGTAATGAGTTGGATGATGGTGATTTATCTCAGACCTACGTTCGGAGAATAAACGTTTTTCATTATTTCAGTGAGTACAACAAACTGACGAAGTATTAGTTAATCTATTTGTATTAGCTAGTCTATGCGAAACACTGTTTAAAACCGGTTGAAAATCATTTGAAATCTTGGATGAGCCAAACCATCATATATATCGATCGATAGTCAAAAGTCTCTCTTTTTCAATAAGTATTATTTAATTTATTTGAAACCTAAATTTGATAATAGGTCTGCTGAGTCAATTTCAGTTGAGACAGGTAATATAAAGACTTTTAAGATGGAAATCACTGATTTATTAATCTTTAATCGTCGCATTGTTCAATATGTGTGTTGTGTGTAATAGGATCTACTGACATTTTTAACAACCCATAACGGATACATAGGCAATCAAGCCTGGAATCACTTAGGCCGGGTTCACACGTGCTACAATCGCGCGATTGTAGCCAGAGCAATTAGCAGCCAAAGAATTATTGTGACGGACAACAGCCTTGCCAAAGCAATCATGAATCGCAGAGCTGTCACCGATTTTTTTCCTTATACAGATACAAAAAAAAAACATAAAAATAGTTCGACATTCATGGATCACTTGGTATAACGGCAACTTGGGCCGGGATCACACGAGCTACAATCGCGCGATTGTAGCCAGAGAAATTAGTAGCCAGAGCAATTATTTTGACGGGCAACAGCCTCGCCAAAGCAATTATGAATCGCAGAGCTGTCGCTGTCTAATACAGATACGAAAAACATAAAAATTTCAGATATTCATCCTAAGTCCCATCCTACTTTGCTCACTGCTCAGCCACCTCAATCCAAACCAACTTTAATTTTTCTCCTATCAAAATGAACATTTTTATGCTATAAAATAGTTCGACATTCATAATATTTTATAATAATCTTTAATAATAATCTTTTTTTTTAATAATCTTTTATTCATAATCTTTCACTTGGTATAACGGCAACTTATGCAGTTCAAATAAATATTCTATGAAAATGTTATTATTTATGCTAGAAAAAATCTCACGTTTCTACGTATTCACGACAATGAGCAGAGTATGCTAGGATTTAAAAAAATTCAAAAATCCAAAATTTTATGGTTTTTTGTTGCTAGCTGAGTTAAAAACGGTAATGACTTTGGCTACAAGCGTGCGATTCTAGTAGAATCGGCTACAGGCCGGCTACATCGCAGCGAAGTGTAGCTCGTGGGAACTGTACATGATTCTGTGCTCTACTAGAATCGCGCAACTCTCGATAATTGCTCTGGCTACTAATTGCACAGGCTACAATCACGCGATTGTAGCTCGTGTGAACCCGGCCTTAATGACAATGATTTAGGCCTCAGTTGGTTGTCTGTTCATTTGTGTTAATAGCACATGCCTGACGTTGTGATGAATTGATGGCTACATTTATATCAGTCCTCAGGCAATAAGCATCATCCACGGCTCATTCCTCCCCTCTCCAAAGCTCCATAGTAGAAGAAAAGTTGAGCAACCCTCTAATAAGAATGTAGCCTATATCATTCCATTACACTGGGTAATGAGAAAGCCCGAAGGGCCTGTCTGATTGTAACTCGTTTCTTTTTTACTGCAAAATGTCCGCGTCTTTTACGTCCCACTGCTGCTTGGAGTAAATCGCTTTTTAATCTCATTTTAAAAATGGAATTCATTTTTACTCATTTCCGTCAACGTAACAACTCAATTCCCTTGAGTAAGCACTTTCGAATAGTGGTATTGAATAGTGGTAGTAGTGGTGGAAAGCATTAAAGTACTTTACGGAGATTGGAAATGAACCATTAACTATTCTCTGGATGAAAAATATTTTCTCCGGCAATTTTATTTATAGAATTGGAGTAATATTCTACAGATTTATCCCTTTTTCAAAGATTGCGTAACATTACTGATGCCTCCCAAATATTTTCAAAAAATCTGCCATTAATGGTAATTAAAAATAACACTTTAGTGAGGGGTTTTCTCGTTATTTGTTTAGCTGTAGATAATTGATAACTGGTCGTTTTTTTGTCAGTGGACCATTGGTCTTATGTGTTCGCTGAGTAGACCTCACTCGACCAACACTCTCCACTTAAAAGGAGATATTTTCCAAAAAGTTCAAGAGCCCTCTCGACTCAATTTTCATTGCTTAATCATTGTTCATTGTGTGTTTCTCCTTTTTCTAGTGAAATTGGGTTTTTCGCCCCTAACTTTAAAAGGGATGATTATTAAAACATTTCTAGAATGAGCCTCTAGAGCAGTGGTTCCCAAAGTGGTCCATGTGGACCCCCTGGGGTCCACGGGGACCTGCCAGGGGGTCCATGTCAGTGAAAAATAAAATTGGGGGTCCATGATATGTTAATGGGGGTCCACCATAGTGAATGTCTTTGGATCGGGGCGTGGTATATGCTATGTACAAACTAATATCAAAACGGACACTGTATATTTCCAAGTAAATTAGGATTTTTACTCACTTATACTGGAGGTACTGGAGGTATGCATTTCACTTCTAAACAGAATCTTCATCAGCCTAGAAGTGAAATGCAACCCTCTAATATCTTAAGTATACGTGAGTAAAGATCATAATTTGAATAGGAATACAGTGTCATTTTTTATGTTAGATTGTTCGTCATGTTTTTCGTAATGGAAAACATCACAGAGTACCAGTAGGCTACTTATGTACTTGTATAATACTGTTACTGTTATACGTACATGCAAGCAAGCATTATTATCTATTTGAAAACATTTTTAAATCAGAGAATCATCCATACTTAGTTTTCTTATATTTGAAAATTATAAGCCTTCACTGGTAGGTGACTAAACAGCTCAGGTTTACCAGATATAAATTTCCGTTTTTAGTTGTATTATCATGAGAAAAGTCAAGCCCCATATCCTTCAATTATTTTCTATTATATTTTAAAACTATTAGCATTTACTGGTAGGTGACTAAACAAGTCAGGTACTTTAAATTTCAAGCTATTTTCAGCAATGTTGTTATAAGCAAAAGTCGCCTCATATATTTTAAAGTTATAAACAAAAGGAGCCTTGTATTCATATTTCAAAAAGGAGCGTTTATTGGTAGGTCACTCAACAACTTAGGTAGGTACCAAACTATTCAAGTTATTTCAGGTTTATTATTCTGAGGAAAAGGAACCTAATGTCTTAAAATTAACAAACCATACCGTTTTTCTTTAACATTCTAGCAAGCTCTTGTTATTCAATTAATAATTGTTCAAAATTATTCTGATGGAAAACAAATCTGTGCACAATAAATTACATTTATTTCAAAAATGAATTCTAGCTATAGTATTGGTGTTTAATTTTTATTTTCCACGTTTACAAGAACTTCTAGGAATCTTAGCAGTCTATTCAATTCTAGTAAATTTGTTCTTATCTTTTGATTAACTTTTTTGGAATCAATTTTTAATATTCTTGTTAGAACACTCCATTACTGTCATTTGCGTAGCAGGGGGGAGGGGGGGTACCAGGTTAGAACCCCCCCCTTAGACTGTGAAAGAGGCCCCAAAAATGAGTAGGGAGGCATTAATAAAAATACGATATTATCGGTTACTAGAGGTGAAAAATGTTTTCGTATGTGAAGAGTAGCTTAAATAATGTTACAGCTAGAGAAAACTATAATTTTAATACTTTAATTAACTTAAAATAATACTCTAATTAAAGCTATAGAGGGGATGAGGCGAACAAGGCAAGTTTCCTTGGGCCTTAACGTCAATGGGCCACATCATTTTACAATAATGTAAGCAAGTGATAGTACAAAATTAAAATAAGGGGCCCAAAATTGTACAGCTAGGGGCCTCCAGGGCCTCTTTTTTCCAGTTTGGACCTCTATAGGCCCCTTAGAAGCCTAACATCCTAGAGGCCGCGGGCCCTACGGGCCCGTTTTTATTGCCAGTATAGTCATGCGAAGTAGAGATTCAAATAGGCTGCATCTAGAATATTTTCAAATTTCAACGTTTCTACATAAGTGTCCCCTAATTGCCTCGGCTTTGGGCCTTCAAAGACCCCACAATGCTGGTGGGTCCCAGTACTTTTGGAGCTCCCAAACATGGGTTTGAATTTCCCCAGACCACTTGAATGAAGTTGTCACAGTAGGCTTGAAAGGAGAAAAGGTCTCTTAATATTTTTGCAGACGGGCTTCAAATGCTGATTTCTGTTACTGTTCAGATCTGATACCCCAAAGTCTTTTATTGTGATAGTGAAATTTGTCACGCCATGAATCAATCAACAAATAATAATTATGAGGGTTGATAGCCATAAAAAAGCTAAAAGTTGCACTTTCAAGAACTTGAGAACAATTTTTTTCAGAATACCCAATGTTTTGAGGCTCTGTCACCATCTATTTATGTAATTACAAAATGACTACAAGTTAAAGTTTGGAATTGGATGTGATATTAATTCATTCGCTCTTTGCAAGTTGAACCAAGTTCCATTCAAAGTCATAATAATTTTTATAATTTTACACATTTTAAATAACGGTATTCCAATATTAGTGAGTACCGGTAGTTCAAAAGATTACACAAAAATAGAAGAGAAGTTTATTGCTCTCTCTGGTGCCACTCAGTACCCTTTTCCCTAGCTTCCACAGCTTTTTCGACGAATGGTTATCAGTTGGCTCACATTCGAATTTTATCTTTAAATTGAAGAAAACATTCAAATTAGTTACACAGATTTTTTTACAGAAGGCAACTAGGCATAGCTTAAAGACTTAAGCAATGCTAGTTGGGAAATCGAGTCATTAATTGAAAATTGGTGTTTAGGGTGAAGGTGTAAGGGAGCCTCCAGCCTCAACTCTGTCCCGGGCCACTAAGATGTCTCTGGGTGGCCCTGATTGTAATAATAATTTGAAACCACTATAACTTGTTAAATTGGCTTTATAAAAGTGATATTTTTTCAGTTTTTATGCATTGAAATTTGTTCACAACTAATCAATTAACTACGGTAACAATAAACGAAAAGTGGGTTCAAGTTCTTAGGCAAACGATTCATAAAAGCAGTGATTTATCGAATTTAAGCTTTCACTCTACCCAATTTATAAACTCCATTTTAATAAATACTCGTATAAAATTACTGATTTTGAGTCTCAAATCAAGCTCTCAGCAACGAAAATTCAAAAATTTTCCCATAATGTGGACTAAAATAAATGGATTAATGCTTTTCTAGACATGAGTAGAATCTCTTGGGATACGATGTTAGTGGAACTACTTATTAAAATTTTTCCGGGATAGGATCCCCGGGCCCCCCTCACCCTAAGACCCCCGGGGGCCCTCAAATCTCCAATAAGCCCCCCATTAAAATATTTTCGCTTCGCTACTGATTACTGTATCTGTATCGCTCTTTTGTCACAAATTTGATGCAATATTCTAAAAAAAATTAATTATATTCACTGTTATTATTTTCCACCTCCTCTCTTCAATTCTCTCTCTATCACATTTCATTAACAATGAGTGTCGTGTTTGCCCACATTGAGCAGCCTTGCTGATTTTAATAGATGCGAATGTTACAATTACTACAAAGGACACAATGCTGATAATAAAATACCGCTAAAAATACAGCCATTATACTTCTTAGGTTCCATTAATACTATTTCATTATAACCAAAAACAATATGCCATCCTATTTGATTGTTTAAATTCAAATTAGACTATATTACAAAAATTTACTAAGTTTAATGTTCTTTTTAATGTTTTCTTCACCACAATTTGAATTGGCTACTGTGAGCAGTAGTAGACCTACTTCATCAGCTTTAAATACACATTTCAACTTATAGTTTAAAAATAATTAATGACATTTATGCAGGGGGTCCACCTAAAACCAAAAATCATGGCAAGGGGTCCATGAGGCAAAAAAGTTTGGGAACCACTGCTCTAGAGTTTTATGCTCTACCTGATGAGAAGAATTTTCCAAATATCTCAATACGTGTATTAGAGTTTTTTAAAGAATTTCTCATTCCCCTTCCTGCCAACCTTTCAATGAATATTTTGAGAGTAATTCAGTGTCAACCTTTTTCTTATCAAGTTACTTTTCATCCCAAAAAGAGGTCGGAAAATTAGACAGACAATTAGACAGTTATTCCAAGATGGCGGCCGAAGCGCTGCTATCTTTTACTATGTTATTCATTAAGCTTTACTGGTAATATATTCCAATTTTCAGCCGATTTGATTTTTTGCTTCACTTTTTGCCAACTTGACAAATTGGGCCAACTCCTGAAGGAAGAAATTTTATCAATTTTAACCTATTGCTTTGCATTTTCAAATAAATTGGTTTCTCATTGAATGAGATGATAATAAATGTTTTCAATAATAATTTTTTCACAGTATTGTGTATTATTGTGTTATCGGTCGTTTCATCGGAGCATCGTTTGTAATTATTGTAAATTCTTCGATTTTATGTAACCAAATTGTACTCGTAAACATGACAATTTTTTAAATGCACATTAAATAATATGCTAATAACAAATTTTGTTATGCATAAAATTAATCTTATTCTGGAAGTAGCCTGCAATTATTCGTTCATTAATGTGGAAAATGAGTTAGCTTATAAACTTTGAAATTTGAACTATTATTATTTCATATCAAATTGTAACATTCAGCGACAGTTGACTATGAACTTATTTGCTCAATCTTGATTGAAGAGTATGAAACTTGTAGGGAAAGGATTGCAGGTTAATGAGTAGAATTTTAATTGAAAAGTCTTTGATAAGTTGACTATATAATTATTGGAGCAGATGCTGTCAAGCGATAAAGCTGTCGGCTGCTCCTAAGAGACAGCTTTGAGCATCAGAAAAGCCTTACAACAATGTTTGTTTTTAATCAGTATTTTACCCGGGTAGGAGCAGAGTTCGTTCCACGCTCTCCTTTAATAAGAAAAGTAGTACCTGAACGAACAAGAAAGTAGCACATTTGTGATGATGTATTCACGTCAATCATAGCTGAGGCAAAATTGTTTTTTGAGCTTGTCAAAGAGCTTCTGAAATTTGCGTTGAACAAAATTGTCTGTTATTAAATTTGAGGGTAGTTTATTGTTCAGGAAACCTTTTTCTAGTAATTAATTATATAGTGTCCAACAACCATGATGAACATTCGAGCAATTATTTACTCTTATTAATACAACTCTCAACTCTTCCAACACTATTAATATTTCATACAACTTCTATTTACATCTTCTATGTATCACGTAACTAGTATGTTGATTTTCAAATATATTATTATTATATTCATAATCTTCAAATGTTTGACCACAAAAAATACTTCAGGCCTACCACAAAAATAGCCTACGTATAATAGATTTTATAATGAGCTGCAGACACATAGATAATTCTATACATGTATCCCTGTAGTAGTGGTGGAAGTAGACTATTAAGCACGGAGCTTTAGAATTTGATTTGGTGGGCTTACTGATATAGCTCGTCAGCCTATCTATCACACTTCTCGTTTACGTAGAACGCTCTTTGAATCAGAGCATCATGTTCAGGTCCGAAGAGTCACCCACAGTCGGAAACGACTAACTCGGCTATATTATGTACGGTACATAGAAGGTATACATGCATCATTGATATTTTTAACTTCCAATATGTTTATTTTCCTATCAATAGCCCTCTTATCAGTATCTAGTTTTTTCAGCCAATGGAAAACAATGTGATTAGGAAAATAATAGATATTTTAAAGAAAAATAACAACCAAAGTTTAGTATATCTTTTGAAATTAAAGATTAATTTAATTAAAACGTTTTTGAATAGGACCTACAAGTAATTTCTATGTATGATACTCTCATATCAAATTCTGAGATAGATAAATTAACAATTATTACAATAGTTATATCACAATCATTGAACGTACTTAACAGAATATGGTTTTGGTGAGATAGATCCAATAGATGCGTGACCTCTCAAGGGCTTACTATGACTGAAAAATGTCATAGCGCTTGATGTTTTATACCCCTTAAGCTCTAATTAATTATGCTTTTTTAATTAACGAAGCGAATAAAGTAATTAACCCGATTCGTTTGTAGACGAGAGCTCTTTGAATGGGTGTCAAATGACTGGAATAATTAGTTTTGCTTCGTCTGTGAAATCTGCATTGGAAATCTACGACCTCTCTGTATACAGCTTACCTTTAATTTATATTTCTAAAGGCACTCAACGCCACTTGGTAAGTAATTCCAAGACTCTTGATTCGCAATTTCAACTGAATTTAAAAACAACAGGAGAATACTCAAGCATTACACTCAACTTTTCCGAATTTGTTCAAGTCTTGTCAAATTCATTCAATTTCCGATTGGTATTGGTACTGTAGATTTTTTAACAACGAAATTTGTTGTCTGTGTTAATTGACCGACCGCAGAGAGGTCTCTGTTTCAAGAAGACCGTTTTGCAATTGTTGTCTGTCGTTTTGTAATGTGACGTTTCTAAACGGCCAAATTCTAATAATTTTTGTATGGATCTTTCTTTAAGGAATGTTCAGCGATGTATGAGTAAGGATATTCGAAATTTGATTGATTTTTAAGGATATTTAAAAGGAAAAAAGGTACCGTAGCCTACTTCTTCTAGAAAACATATGATTTAAAGAATGAACTTCTCCATCACATGTAATTGGAATCATATTGCAAGATAGCACTTGGGCATGGCCGACTCTAGTTAAAGGCCGGAATATACAATATGGCAACGCCGCATCAGCTGCTGACTGAAGGCCGATACCGCCGATATTTTATCATAGTTTTGATTTGAAACAATCTCTTCAGTCTTCGCATTCATTTTATTATTCACATGAGCGTATAGAAATAATTAATACTTGACAAATCTGTGAATATACTGTGGGAGATGATCTCTGTCGAATTTGGGTTCTTGATAATTCACACCAATATATTCAGGAGTCATTATTTGTCTCACCGATGACACAAGAGACTCATATTTAAAAAAGAATGTAGTGTGCTTTATGACCCTCAACATAGATCGCTCATACCAATGGCCGAGCAGGGCAGCACAATCAAGCACAAATTAATATAATAATATTGTTGTATTTATCTCATGCAAGAGACAAAATTTGCTAATCATATTCTTTTGCAAGTTCATAAATGTGTTGAAGATGATTTTATTGAGCCGATCTAAGGGCTAAATTCAAAAAGGAAGCCTTTCGGATTAAAATTCATATTGCCATGCGGCCGTGGGCTATCGTTGCAATCATGTAAGTTTTCGATGCACACTTCACTAAAAATTGGCCAATTTATATGGCCAATATTTATAATACGACTTACGTGCTCCAAGTGACGAATTAGTTTCTTTCTATTTAATTTGTTCGTAAAAGAATTAAAATTTAAAATAAGAATTAAAATCGACAGGATTGTAGGCTGCCTTACGTCACGTGGTTGAAATTTTTGCGTAGTCTTTAACAGGCATATAACACTTCAGTTTAAAAAAAAATAGATTTCACCTTTCGGGACATTTAACTTAAAACTTCAGAAACATTTAAAACAAACTAAGCTGCGTTTTCCTGGGTCCTGTTTGTAACGGTGACCGATTGGATTGGCCAGCAAGAAAGACACTGTTCTCTGGTGTAAAATCACTTCCCGGTGGTTTGGAACCCACCTAAAACTATAGATACAACTCATCAATCACCATCATCCAACTCATTCTGTCTCAGACCTATGTGGGCTTCATCCTCCAAAAAAAAACTTCAGCACATTTAAAATGACTAGAAATTATGAATTCTCTGGGACTCTAGGATGGTCGACGTCCTCAGGCAGTATTTTTTAGTGAGTGCCTTTCAATTACTTTTTTTCTTCTATTGGCACAGATACATACTCGGTGATTCAGAACAATATGTCCCTATGTCACAGGTTGCATTTATTTAATAAATATTCAAATCCACCAATTTGTGGAAGGGATTAGTGATGTGAGCGGTCCTTATTAAAAACAATAATTTTATTTATTGATGAATCTATTTTTATTTATTTGCCGGCTCTATGCTAGGCTGATTTGGCAGGAAAAGTTTCAGTCACAGCTGGCAGCAATACAGTGTATCATAACCTAGCTTTGACTCCTAAATCTCGATACTGTTTCCTATATCGTAAGAAGGTCTCAAATATTCAATTGTTACAATTTTCTCATCATAAAGTGTTTTCAAATTACCACAAAAAGTCAGAATATAAGTTAGTAAGAACCTCAACCGGGACCTTCCAAAAGGGCTAAATTAATTTAATTTTTTGATTTTGAATATTACTCAATTTCCTAACAAATAAACAAATAAACTTATTAACTTTTGTTGTACTTATCATTATTATTCGTAGCTTAGCTTAAACATCATTGTTCACAATTCTCATTTTCTTTTTTAACATCCCATCATAAAAGTATAGGGCTTCGATAGTAAAATCAGGGTCAAAATTCATTCGAACGACAGAATTCAAAAAAATGCAGAAGTTCGAAAAAAAAGATAAACTTTGAAAGGTTTAATCTCGGAAACTATTGAGTCTACAGAGACAGTTCTAGTATTATATTGTAGAAAATTTAGTCTACTTTAAAAATGTCCTGAAAAAGTTTTTTCAAAACCTAGTCCTTTAGGGTTATAATCACCAAAATTTGAAAAAAATAACGGTTTTTCGCGAGTTTTTTTCGATTTTTGACAAAGTTGCGTTCGGCGCTCGAGTTCACAAACTTGGATTATTGATTAGGCCAACATCATGAATAAGTCTGAAAAAAATCAGAACTACTGGATTTGACGCATGCTGTGATGTTTAATTTTACTGGACTAACTCTACACTAACACTAAATTCTGGCCACGTATTCATCAAAACCTTTCTACCCTCAGCTGTTTTCTTATTTTTTATTTTTCTGTAGTAGATAATACCAGTAGTCTACCATTTTGTTGTACCTGAAAAAAATCAACCCATCAGTAACAAAATATTCAGGTAGCTTCTTTACTAATTTAATAATAGATTACTCAAGTAATCACTAATGGTAAAAGCTGGTTGGTGAAAACTTTCCGGGAAGGGAACTCCGTGGGGATGGATTTGGATAGTCTATGTCTAATCCAATATGAGAGCTCAGGAGCTATTTTCATTTTATGTAGCTGAAGATTTTTGTGTTAATGTTTGCAGCCTTTTAGTCCTTTCTAAAGCCTTTTACGTTCTCTCCAGCATTTTTCCTTATTCTCCCAGATAATAGAATGTTTTTCAAGCTAATCCACTTGGAGTTAGTCGTGATTTGTTTTTCCTGATGGTGGCAGTTCTAGGCGGTGTACTGCAGCTAGGATGGAGCAACTGGTGAGTGAGGAGTGAGTTGGGTGGATGCAATTAGCTGAAAACTCTTGTCGGGTCTTAGAAAATAATTCCGCCTCTATTTTCTGTTGTATAGAGTGAAATAGAGTAATTTTATTTTACTCTTATTGAAACCAATGGGGGTTAAAAAGTGATTCACACTCGATTACCCAATACATTTGAACTTGTAATACTGATTGCTCAGCAGCTTGACCATTGAATTATCTATTTATATGTGAAAAGTATTATTGATTTTATAGAGATCCTTATTAACCGTTTTTATTTTTTCAAAACTTCGGTTGAGGAGGTTTGGTTTAGGTTCTGTTTAGTTCTTCTTCTTCTTCTTCTTCTAGTTATAAAATTAGCTATCGATAATAATTAATTATAAAATTAAGTAAATTCATGAATATAACAGTGTGTTGGCTATTATTTTAACAAACGATGATGTTATTCTACATGCAACTAAACAAGTATCAACTTAATATTAAGATATGTTTTACCATACCTGTAGCCTAGTATATTTTTCCAAAACTTGGATAAATAATATCACATCTCAAATTCTAACTGTTTGAAGGAAACAGATAATTTTATGACTTATTTGAAATCAAGGGGGAAATTATTTATTAGTTTCAATTATTCAGAAGGATTATTATAATGAGAATGAACTGGGTTGAGATAAAACTGGGTAGAAAATAGTGCAGGAGAAGAAGTCAAAAAAGAATAGGGGTGGAAAAGTGGGAGCAGCTGAGAGAATTTTATGATCGGAACAATCTAAACAATAGTAGGTTATTGTACTCCATCACAGTGACTTCATCAATACAACAAGTAGGAAGTAACAGTTAGTGAGAAGTAATAGCTAGTCGGAAGTGATGGATAATAATTATACAAGTATAATAATTATACATTCCATCACTTCTAGCTATTACTTCTCACTAACTGTTACTTCCTACTTCCCACTTACTTTACTTTACTTACATTACTTATATTACTTTGTGTTTAATGGTTCAAGTAATGAACGGTTATTTTAACCACAGCAAGCTGTTTGCTCAGCTATCACTTTGCTTGTTGAAATTGAGAAAGGTGATCGATCGATAGAATGTCCCTCTTAATCAGGTAAATCATGAGGTAATAACTTGTACTTTATTAACTTGAACTAGTGTTCAAACATAGATAGGATAGGGATGGAGTTGGTGATGAGTTCCACCATACACTGACCACCGACAGCTCAATTCAACGCTAGATAATTGGATTTGGAAATAGCACGAAACTAGATTCGACTGGTGGCTCATGGAAGTGAATTGGCTGACATAAATATCGAGTAGTAGGCCTTCACCAGTTGGGGTGTGACATACGTGCAACACTAACTCATTTGTTTTCGAAGGATGACGGCCACATAGGTCTGAGACGTGTGTGTGGGTAATGAATTTATTTATCTATCTATCTATATCTTGAATGCCGACTCGCCTGGCAACTCGCCCTCCTAATTGATCAATGTGAACCCGGCTTTGAGAATTTTATCAGTGGTGTGTACTTTTGTAAGAAAGAATAAAAAAATGTATTGAATGTAAGCTAAGCAAAACCACTGGTTTCAACTTTCTTTCAATCAGGTCAGTTTTTTTTAAGGTGTTGAGAAAATGTTGTACTTGAACCTGGAAAGAAAATAATAAATTTCAATAAATAAATCATGCCAAGCTAAGAATTGATACCTTACTAGTCTTATCATATTTTATGATGCTATTAAAACCCTTATGGAAAAATTAATAATGAATTATTAATGGTGGTGTTAAAGGATGAGCATTTTCGCAACGATGCGAATTTATTACTCCGCAGCAGTGGCGAGTCCAGAACTTTTTGGGGGTGGGTCTGGTAGATATTAAGGTATAGAATATTTCGGGGTGATAGGTCGTCATTCCCATAAGACACAAATAAAGCATTTTTTTAGTGTAGGTTAAGAATTTTGGGGGATACATACCCAAATCCATCCCCTCCCCTTTTTTTCCTCCCCGTTACTTGGTGAACTAAGTTGAGGATAATCGTATTCATGACTAGGCAATATGTAGCTCGAACTCCATTCCAAGCTGGTGAACTTTCGCCCGTGACATCAAACTCGTATTTACCCAAGGTGCCAGTTAGGTGCCGCATACGTTACTCAACGCGTACCTTATATTTATGTCTCGTTCAAATCTACAAAAGGCCGCCGCTTATAATCTCTAGAGATTGATGAGTATACAAAGTATAAATTTTATGAGTGAACAAAATGCGTACAATGGCAGTTCATATTGTTTTTACATAGTTATTCACCACATTGTAGCATCATAAAACTTCTACAAAATGCTCATTTTTATTTCAACAAATTATATTCTATTTGTTTTAAGCAGGCTAGCTTTAAAGAGCTTTGCAATCACAAATACCTTTTATTCATTAGTAGGATCATTATATAAATGAATTTTGGGATAAGCAAAAGAAAGATTAATGAATGCTAGTCTCATAATATTCAAAAACCTCTCCTACAAATCAAGAAACTACTGTTTTTCTATTAATATCAACTGTAATATTTTTGAATTGAGAAATAAATCAAATTTAAAAGTCCTACTTTTATAGAAATTACTACTTCAATAGCTGGTCATTCTTGAAATCCTACAACTTTTATAAAGACTACTACTCAACAGCTCAACTGCTCAATTTCTATAATTAAAAGCATAGCAATTTTTTTCCATCATTTCCATAATATATAAGGATTGATGTCTATCTCTAACTTTAAGAATAGAATCCATTCTAAATCTTTTTTCATCATCTATTATGGTTTTATATAATATTTTAGGGTTTCAAAGTCAATCTCTACATTTAAAAAAATTAATAAATGTACAGAGAATCATAGTTATAACAAAAAAGCTAAAATATGACAAACAGGAAATTTATGTGAATGAGAGTTGGGTTGAGTTCAGTGTCACAATCCTTCTATCACACTGTGACAAAGCTTTATGTTTCTTCATTTCTACAATATATTTGCCAACACTATGTGTTTTTCCTGGAATCACCTACTTTTGAGACATGGCTGCTAGATTAGGCTATGAGTCAAATAGACTGTGAAGAACTGAATGCCCTCAAATTGCTTAATTTAATCCACAAGAGGGACCTCTGTGATGAATTTCCCAATGTGTGTGTAGCATTAATAATTTACTGCACCCTTCTAACATCTGCTTGATGTGAAAGGAGCTTCAGTAAATTGAAGTTAATAAAAAACTATTTAAGATTGTCCATTTCTCAGAATAGACAATCAAACTTATCAATATTATCAATGAAAAGTGACATGGTTACAAGGGTAGATTATGAGACAGCATTTGCTGAAAGGAAATCCAGAAGAGTCTTACTTTAAATTGTTAAGGTATGAACAGCGATGCATCATTGATTTAACTAAAAAGATGAATAATATTATTTTTTGAGCTCTGCAAGTAATTAATTTATATTCCCTCTATTCACCCAAAAAAATTATTTTACTGCTTATGAAATAAGTATTTTTAAGAAGGTTTAATGGGGTGAAAAAATAGCCGTAGTGGTAGGGGCGGCAAAATAGCATTTTGACCCTCCCCACTCACAGAAAAACCTAGATCTGGCATTGCTGAGAAGTACCCCCTTTTAGAAGAAATTAGTCATATTATTGTAACTACAAGCAGAAGATGGTGATGAATAACTTTGTTTGGACTAGCATAGCAGCCCTTCATTTGCACAGGGGTCCAATGTTTGTGAAATGAACAAATCAAAGTTCATTTTTTCTCTCTTCATTTCAACTCTTATTCGTGAAATGAGTTTCTATCATTTTCAAGGGTATCCTAGATGAAATCTGTTTTGACAAGATTGAACCAATAGAAAGATCTGGAATAGAACTCTCTGGAACAATACAAAGGGCTATGTTTGTCAGTACTAAGTCTATTCAGATCTCCTGATACCAAGTTTACATGTGACAGTTCTTCTCATGGTAGACAACACTCTTCTTTTCGTGGCAGTACAACACAGTGTACTGCTGTACAACATAGAATTATTATGGTTTAGCTTTTTAATAACTGTGCTGAGTAACTGCTTCGTTTATTATTGAGTTACAAAACAACAGTTTATTGGACACTTATTATAGAATTATTGATCAGCCTACTGACAGTTATTAACAACTAGTTTGAGACAGTAATTAATTTTGTTATGATAATTATTCATTTTTAGTTGAAACTTATTGAACTGTTTGCTTCCTTTAATGATTTTCTTGTGTTATAATTATTTATTAGTGTCTGCTGTGAGTAAATTGCATAAAGTTACTTTCAAGTGTTGCCAGCATAATTTTAGTGCTAATTAATTTTAAAACTATTATTATTATTATTATAGCTTTTATTAACTTTTATTACTATTATATTGTTAGAGGGCTCTTCCTTCTTTTCCTTTAATTTCTACAATAGAGCCTAGTCTACAATCCCCCCCCGCCCCCCACCATTAGCGGAAGGGTGGCAAATAGCTGCCAGCCCCTAGACGACAAAAAAGTAAATCTGCTCTGATCTAGAGAGAACCAAAATCATGAATCGCGTCCAAGTCCAATCTGCAATCACGAGCAGTTTTTGTAGCAATGTTAACTGAAAGTCGAAGCTCCGTACTCCACATGTCCCACTGAGGCTAGAGTAGCACTCAAGTTGGAGTGCTAATCAATACAATCAGTATAAGTGCTAATTGTTGACCTACCTCTTCGATTCGTCATAAATCAATTAAAAAGAGTAGAGTAATGAAAGAAATTCAACAATGTGAACAGGGGAATATCGATTGTTTGAAGCAGAATCTGCTACAAGAAAACTGGAGTAGGGTTTACAATAGCAATAGTTTAAATGACAAATATGATAGTTTCATTAATATTTTAAGGTTTCATATTACTATGAGTTGTCCAGTTAAAAAAGTCCCTGTAAAGAACAAATTAGACAAGATTGAAGAGTGGATAACTGATGATATCCTTGCAGAAAGAAATAGGGTTAAAGATGCATATGATGAATTCAAACTATCTAGAAATATGTTAAGTGAAGATAATTACAAAGCTCTAAAGAAAAACTATATGAAAAAAGTGAAAAGAGCGAAATGTAAGAAAACAGCTGAAATTTTGAATAATAGTGTGTACTTTAACACAGCAGTGTGGGATGTAATAAACAAAAATAGGCAAGTAGCTCATGTAGATGCTTATACTAGTGTCCCCAGAATAATTAACGAAAATAAAAAATATATTGATGATAGTGTAGACATTTGTAATTTCTTTAACAGATATTATCAACTGGTTGCTAAGGATCTTCAAAAATCTCTTAATACAGGTATTAGTGATGCAAACATGAGGAATACTGAGGGGATTCAGAACGAATTAAAATTCCACCCAGTATGCCAAGACGAGTTGTCAAATATCATTGATAGTTTAAATAATAAAAAAACTGTAGGAATGGATGGGGTATCCAGTAAAATTCTGAAAGAATGTAAAGATCAATTGTTAGACCCTTTGATTCATCTGATCAATCATTCATTAGAACAAGGTGTTTTTCCAGATAATTTAAAAGAGGGGAAGATCTTGCCAATCTTCAAAAGTGGCGATAGAGAAAAGGTAGAAAACTATAGGCCCATTAGTATTTTAAATGTAATAAGTAAAATTTTTGAAAGAGTAGTTCTAAATAGGTTACTTCTGCACCTTCAAGAAGCTAACTTTATCTGTGATGAACAGCATGGCTTCCAGAAAGGGAGATCAACAAAAACAGCCATAGTTTCTCTAGTTGAAAAACTAATAGATATATTAGATTCAGGTGATAAAGCTACTGCAATCTTCTTAGATCTGTCAAAGGCATTTGATTGTGTTAATCATAGAACTTTATTGGAAATACTGCAAAATGTAGGTGTAAATGGGGTTGAACTGAAATGGTTTGAATCATATCTTATTGGGAGAAAACAATGTGTAGAACTAACTACAGTAGTTGGTAATAGTATAGTAAAGAATAAATCTAATAAATTAGAGGTGCAAGCTGGAGTGCCTCAGGGGTCAATACTAGGTCCATTGCTTTTTTTGTTATATGTCAACCGTTTACCTAAAGAATTAATTAGTGGTAGAGCCCTCTTATTTGCTGATGATACATCACTCATTTTCAGCAATTCCATTCTAGATAAATTAGAAATAAGTGCCCATATAGGTGTGCAGTCCATTGTCCAATTTTTAAACCAGTTGAAATTAACTATAAATAGTAAAAAATGCCAATACCTTCAATTCAAAAACAAACATAATTTAAATGAAGATAGGGCTATAAACGTGTTTGTAAACGATAATCAATTAGACCAGGAAGAAGAAATTGCATTTCTAGGAGTTACGTTGGATAGACGATTGACCTGGACTCCATACATTGAGAAAATATGTAGTAAAATTTCATCTGGGGTATTTGTCCTGCGACAGCTCGCTAGATTGAATGACAAAAAGTTACTTTTTACAGCTTACCATGGGCTCTTACTGTCACATATTAGGTATGCTATCTTAGTATGGGGTAATTCATCAAAACAAAATCTTGATAGGGTGTTTAAGATCCAAAAGAAAGCGGTTAGGTGTATAGAAAGAGTAAATAGATTAGATTCATGTAGGCCGTTGTTCAAGAGACTTGGTCTCCTAACTGTACCCTGCTTATATGTGTATGAAGCTACTCTATATGTAAAAACGAATGATATTAACCAAAATCTTGATGTACATGATTATAATACAAGAAGCCGAGGAGATTATCACTTGGTGAGTCACAATAGTAGCCTATTCAAACAAAAACCTAGTTATATTGGTAGGAAATTCTACAACAAGCTACCGCAGTTTTTGAAGAGTCTTGAAAATATAGAAATATTTAAAAATCAATTGAAGAAATATTTAGTTGATAAAGCTTTTTATAGTGTACAAGAGTTCCTTTCACATGAAAATTAAGCCTCACCTCAACTAATTGAAGTAATTATGGTATCTAGTGTATAATATTGTTGATCTGACTTGTCTTATACTCCTTAACTGGAGTCTCCAAGACGTAATCTACAAAAAAAAAAAAAAAAAAAAATTTGTTGCATTGAAGTATCTTCCTGTTAATTGTATCATCGTGTGACGGACAATTGTTTTCCATTTCTGAATATTATAATACGACCATTAGGCTTAACCTCATTTTTTAGAAAGTGAAAATTTCCATCAGTCAATATTTATTTATGTGTTATAATATTAACAAACAAAATATTGAATTTTCTGAAATTTATGGTGATAGATGTTTGAATATGATAAAAAATTATTAATATTATAATTTCAATTTCTTTCTTTTCTCACTGAATTAGAACCGTCCGTATTCGTACTGATAGTTTATCCATTTCTATTTTCTTTTTTACTGTTGAATGTTCAGAATTTATGATTATTCTGTTTCAAAATGAATAGAACTTTGCATCTATCAGAACATTCATGATATGTTTATAGCATTAACTTGTGCGCTCCTCGTACATTCATAATCCCTTCATAAAATAGAAACAGCCAACTTTATGACTGGTGCTTGATGAAAATGTTCATCTTACTTGCAGCAACTAACCAAAACTTGATTTATCTTGTTTGATAAGATAATATCTGGTGAATTAAACACCAAGCAGAAGTGCTGGATAGTAAACATCGTGAAACAGCCAGTGCCAATGTTCTAGTGAGCTATTTTAGTTTATAGTCTGAATAACTCGTATATAGTTCAGCTAATTATTTATCTCAAGTTTGAATGGCTCTTCAAAAAGTACTTCTTGTATGGTAAAAGAGTCAAAGAAGATGATTGGAATCGCAAAAAAAATGTGGTTTTGGAGGAATTATTTTTTTTAAGTTGCCGGAGAGTAGACCTCTACATCTTGAAAAAAAATTCAAGTAGCCCACGGTACTGTACGGTAACCCAATCAGGAGCGGTGGGGTGATCAAATATAGCAAAGTGCAAGTTTCAAGTAGGGACCGGATCTCCTACTGAACACAAGAACTAGGCTATATAAAATTCACTCTTACACATAAAGTGGGTTGATATGTTAAATAAGAATATTTAATGCCTAGAATCACTGAAAATGTGGTTTTGGAGAGGTCATTTTTCAAAAACTTTCTCGCGGTTTACCCCGAACCCCCATTTTGAAATACATAGCCTTGTAGGCCTATATTGTCTTCATTTGTCATTAGAGGACTGCTATTCCGAATTACAAATATTACTATTGTAATTATTTTACCAAAAGTCCAACCCTCTCAGCAACATCATTGGTCATACCCCCCCCCCCCCCCCGTAATAGACTGACCCTGTAGCAATGAATACAGATACTATAGTATCTGTATTCATTGCCCTGTAGTTACCCCCACTGCTTTGTGTGATGTAACGATACATTGTAGTGCCCATTTCTGTCGAAACATAACTAAACAAATTAAAAGGTTATTGAAGTTTGTGTTTCATTATTTGTTATACCTTCTAGAAACAAATACCTCATAATGTAATTATTTTTCTAATAAATCTCTATTGTTTATGAAACAATAGTTCAATAGGAGACAGTAGACAGTCCAGAGCCCAACATTTTTGGACTAAGGATCCAGGGTGACACCTGATCATGATTTCTGTGTCAATGAAAAGTAGGACTAAAAGGGAACAATGGTTTTGTTTTATAAATTGTCCCTGGAAACAAGAACTCTGCCCAAAGATAAGTTTAAAAAGAAGATAAAGGGATTTTTCAGAATAGTTAAATTTGTTTATCTAAAACTGAATTAATATCAGTGGGGGGGGTGAATGTTTTGGTGCAATGATGTCAAATTTCGTTATGAATGATGTGTATATTGAAGATCGAAGATGACGCTGTGGGAGGCGGATTAGTGACGCCTTATGCTGTGAAGTGGTCCCCACTCATAATTATTTTTCCTATTATAAGCTATTGCACAAGCAAATCAATAATAATGTAAAAGTGTTTTTTTAATCATCTATATACATAAAAATGAATGTCTGTCTGTATGTATGTATGTTCCCTATAGACTTCAAAACTACTTGACAGATCGGCATGAAAATTTGGGAATATGTTGTATGAATATTGGGGATGGTTTCTGACCATAAATTTTAATAGGGGAGCTAATAATTATTATTAATTAATCCATTTTATAGACCTAACCTACTGAACTTTCCGGCCAAACAGCTGATAGAAGTCAACAGTTTTTAATCATATGGCAGGCCCCTTAGCGGCTTTATTTACACTGTATTTGAACAGCAAAAGAATTTGCACTTTGCATGTAGGCTACCGTACAGTCGGAGCCTTGCAATATGTAGGAAACATACGACTGGGTACAAAAAAAAAAAAAAAAATTGTATGATGAAATGTAATTATGCCAGATTGATGACATCTGTTAACCAATGCAGCTAGAAATTTGAAATGCAGCCTCAGAGGGAGGTGGCGAATAATAAAATAAAAAACCTATAGCTTCTACCCTTATAGTTGTAAGAGGTTTAAATTTGAAATGTTTCTTCATTCAGAGGTGGTGATTAAGAAAACAACGAAGCCTCTATGATCTGCTGGAAGAGCCCTAGGACTAACTTCTTTCCTAATTTGAAATGTAACCTCAGCGGGAGGTGGCGAATAATAAAATCAAGGGGAATTTTTATGAGAACGCAGCAACGCGCATCGGACCAGCTAGTTATTTATAAATTATATATTTTGAGTAACTGAATCTGAATTTCGAGCTCACCATCTCGTAGAACTGTAATTTTTCAAGTTAGGTATAGTAGTTGGGAAACCCATTTGTCAACCCCCACTCAAGAACGGTTTGTCACAGCCCATCTCATGGCTCATCCTCTCAGCTCATTGAAACTATCAAAATTTGTATAACTTGTCACATTTAGCGTATAATTTGTAATTCTTGTTGTAAGTGTTATACGGTATAAGGCTTTACTTATACCGTACTTACAATTTGACGAATTTTCGTTATGAATTAAGTCCGAACTCGGTAACTAATCAATATAAAAATGAAAAGTTGGTCTCAAGTTGTAGGTAGCATCTTTCTCTTCGACATCATTGACAAAAAAAAAACTTTACAAAAAATCTAAAAAAAAAAAACTTTAAATTGAGCTAAACCATATTTACCATGTTATGAGTAGCCAAATTTTCATGAGTTTTTAATTTTTCCGATTTTATAGCCAAACTATGTGCGGTCAAGAAATGAATTTGAAAATTTTCTTATAAAGACTATTCATGCAATTCCCTAGATCCTATCACGAACCGCATCTCCCTAGCTTGCCTAGACCCAGAGTTATTGTAATTCAAAAAATCAAAACTCATGAAAAAAATAAAAATGCTATTTCCTGTTTCATTAAATTGCAATCACAAAAGTTTGTTTTTGTTCACAAAAGAAATAATGGATAAAACATAAAGTTGAGCTTTGACTTTCCAGTCACATGTTTCCTACATGACTGCAAGGCCCCGACTACATGGTACACGGGCGAGGCTTTGCGTTCCAGACAGCATAATAATAACGCCACTAAGGGGCCTTATGCCGCGTCTCCACCAACCGAACATGCTCGGCGAACAGTGTTCGCTGGAATCAGCTGATGTCGCCGAACATTTTTTGGAGTTGGTTTGGTGTGGACGCCTTCTCGAACATTATGATCGGTGTGGTGGGAATAGTGGCGGGAACCTGTTGTTGGTCGTCACTGTTCGCTCACTATTCCCACCACACCGATCATAATGTTCGAGAAGGCGTCCACACCAAACCAACTCCAAAAAATGTTTGGTGACATCAGCTGATTCCAGCAAACACTGTTCGCCGAGCATGTTCGGTTGGTGGAGACGCGGCTTTACAGGCATTGGGTAACCGATGTCGTTTACCCGGCATAAATTATTTCAAAAATCATGTAGGCCTAAGTGTGAAGCGCTCCATACGATGCAATAATCGGTCTGATAAACGGCACCGGTTATTCGACTGCCAGTTATGTGTAAAATTTCGGACAAAATTCGAATGAAAATATCGATGAATGCTCCTTTTTCCTTGATGTTGGATTAATAAGTATTGGGCCGATCATTGCAAAGCTTGGATGGAACCAACGCTAAATGATGCTCTTTCATTAAAAAAATTATTGATCGGTTCAATACTGCTCGAGTAGGACATGAATTGTACAACCAAAAAAAAAAAAAAAAAAACAGGTCGAACTGAGAACCACCTTTCTGTTGGAATCGGTTGAAAATAGCTTTTCATTCTTGAATCTAGACACCTGGAGCAGATCCAAACTGACACATAACAATAGATTCTTTCTTTTCTAAAAGCGAAAAGAAAATCATCTTCCAAGTTATTCCTAACGTGCGAGTAAGATAATCATAACGATTTGGCAATCTCCCAAATAATTTTAAGTCAGTTTTTCGTTAGCGTAATCCTCTTGCTTTTGTGATGAAATTGATTTTTTTTTCAAGGTGGTGGATCAAGTAGAGTTTATCGTACAGTACAGATTTCTGTCGCACTTGTTTTATAAGAGAGATAGAAAACCTTTTGTCTCAAACTCTCGTTGTGTGATGTGCTTCCGTAGAACAAGCTAGCACTCTGCCACTCTCTACACCCACATTTCTCGACTAGTCCCTGAAATACATTTCGTAGCGACTTCAGTAGAAACTTAAAGTATCTTAGGAATGTTAGGTCCCTTCAAAGCACACACGGAAACGGTCTAAATTCCTGAACTTCCCGTTCCCCTCCCAAATGAACATAGAATTCACTAGGGCTCACAAGACTGCTAAGAACTTGGAAGCTCAGATGCTACAGGAGTGATTCAAATTCGAATCAACCTGACAATGCAATCTACAAGCAAGAGACGAATAAATCGACAATTATTGCAATTTATCGAAATAAAATTATGCTTCATACCAGAATATTGATATCATAAAGATCTCAAATTTGAATTTCAGAGTAGTGATATTGCACTTTATTTTCTAGATTAAAAGATCTCAAACCATGGAATGTAGCGTGAAATGAATCATATTCTATATGAAATTGCTTAAATAACGAAAAATTCTATTTAAAAGAGTGCATTGCTGGAGAGCTTCGGACAAATCCGCGTTAGAATTCAATACATTGAATAATTGATTACAGTAACTAAATATTTATTTTATTTGTTACAGTAGGCTATATGGAGATATATATTTGATATATACAAGTTATATTTCAAGTCCGTGTGATTGCTTTTTTAAAAAAGCAATCTTTATTTTCACAAACTTGAAATTAATAAAAGAATTCAATATACATTTGAATAATTAAACTCAAAAATTTGAGGAGGTGAGTACCTTACGCTACGATGGTGTTAGCTGGACTGACGAGAGGCTGTCCGGTCGTGGGAAACCTGCGTTGAATTGATGATCCAGGAATTCTAGGAAAGCAGCCTATAAAGGTGCTGACTCCTACAGGAACTCATGATATAACTCCTCCATCCCTAAAGAGAACTTCGGGGGTTGGCTGCGAAGTTCTGGAAGAAGGATCTCTTTTGGAAAGTCTTTTGTACACAGCAAGGATAACACCCAATACAATCACAATGTACAATATTGATGTGAAGATGTTGACGTCAGTGGTGAAGTATGAATTTCGAATCACTGGTGACACTTGATTGTAGTTGAATTTTTCAAAGTCCAAATTTTTAATATTAATTTGGAAGTCTGGAAGTTGGTGGTCTTGAAGTTCTAATTTGATGTCTTCTAGAAATTTCGGGTGTCCTCTAAGTTGAGATGAATGGAAAAGAGGTTTTCCTTGATAGTAAACTCTTCCTTCAGCTGTGTTGATAAAAAAGATTCCTTGAAGTATTTTAACAGCGGTTTCGGTTTTACTTTCGATGTTGAAAGTCTCTTTCTTTGGTAGAACTGCCAGATATTGCTGCATTTCGGGAATCCATTTTAGGAGGTTCTCTTCAATTTGGACAGCGGTGTATTTACAGTTGTCCGTTGTGCCGGTTGAGATGATCGCCGCTTCGCATGAGAGTTGTTGATGGGAGATGTCTTCGGATGAGCATAGATATTCGTTATCTCCTATCAATTTACATTTTCTATCTAATCCTTCAAATTTTGAATTTGACAAACTGTCAAAAGATTTCAATATGTACTTATTACGTGGGAATATGGTTACAAAACCAGATTCTAAATTACTTGGTACTGATAACAGTTCATAAAAATCGAAAATTACTTCTTCCACAATTCGAGAAAATAAATGATTTCATTATTAATTAGCTTACAATCTACGTTGATTAATTTTTCTATTTCTAACATCTTATCATACTTAATATCTAATGGAAGCTTATTATTATAAAATTTCGACACTTTCAAAAGTTCATTGAACAGTTCTTTAGTAGACATGATACTAGGATGAAGGACGCCTACTTTACAAAATGCAATTGAATTTTCGATGTCTTGAACTACGTTTAACATCATATTATAGGCAATGAATAATTGATTCAAAATATCCTTAATTTTTTCTAATTCTACAAAATCATTAAAATCGTTCATAACTAACATAAATTTTTGTTTCATTTCTTCAAAGTTCTCATTTACTAGTTTAATAGTTCTATTAAATTCTACAATAATATTTTGACTAACTGAATAATGATTAGCAACTTGATCAGCTAAATTATCTTGGTTTTTATATAATTCAAAAATCAACTTATCATATTTTTGTCCATCATAAGCATCTAAATTACCAGTGACAAATTTTAGAACAGATCCAAGGCCATTGATTAGACCTCTTTTATTACGTTTGACATTTTCATTGTTAACAAGAATTATTTCGAGTTTCTCTTCAATAACAGTTTTTGTGTGGTTGATAAATTTCAGATAATTAATTGCTTCTCTTAGCTTACTACTGTTGTCTGTTACAAAGTCAGTTTTTGCACTTAAACTAATATTCTTCCAAAAATAATGGGTAACATTTTCATAATAGTTGTTCAAATTTTCAAGTTGCAAATACATCAATTTTAAATCATAATTATGTACAAAAACATGAGAACTATATTCTAACTTAGCTTTTCCAAGATGTATTGGAACAATTCCTAAATTTACAGTTACATTTTTGATTTCCACTGTTGCTCCTGGGTTTGCTCCATACAGGATGAGGAAGGACCTGGAACAGGATTGTCATTGTTAAGAGTCGGTTGAGTCACTGTTTGAGGTTTTTCAATCTCATTAGTTTTAGCAATTTTTCTAGGTCTTTTCATTTTTGATAGGTGTATTTTGGTTTTGGTATTATGGTGTCTGGGTACAATTTTCGCTGTTTTCAACTGTCTGTTTACAGATTCAACTTTTTCTTTATTATATTTATTCTTGGTTTTACTCTGTTTCTGCATGTTTTTTATGTAGATTTCTGGAGGAACTTCAGGCAACGTTTCTCTATTCTCATTTACTTTATCAATTACCTTTTCTTTGGTTGTTTGATTCATTTCTCGAATGTGTTCGTAGAGTTTTTTGGTTTTTTCCTTGTGTTGATTGATATAATCACTCATCATCTGTTTACTAATGTCAATGTCAAGTAGAGCGTTTGCGTTTATGTGTCCGTTTAAAATCTCAAATGGTGACAATTTAGTAACAGAGTGAATACTATTGTTATACGCTAAAATTGAATGTTTTATTTTTTTATCGATGGAGTCTTCTTTGAATTGATCTTGATTGTTGAGAAGTCTGATGTGTTCGATCAGGGTTGAGTGGAGTCTTTCACACATACCGTTGGAAGGAGGGTGTTGTGTGCTAATAAAATGAATTTTGATCTTGTGTAATGCCATCAATTCTTTCACAACATTATTATTGAATTCAGTGCCGTTATCCGAAACTATAGTTTCCGGAACGCCGTGATGACTGAAGAAATCCAATAGTTTATCTACTATTTCAACCCCTTGTGCGCCAGCAAGTGGGTATGCTTGTGCATAACGTGAAAAACTGTCTATGATTGTCAAGAATTTTCGTCTGTCGAAAGTAATGCTATCAATATGAATAGTTTGAAGTGGTTTTGAAGCAGTGGGTGTGAGATTCATTTCCAGGTTCAATGGAACTCTTTCATATTTTGTTTTTAAGCATATGTCACATTTATTGATAAAATTCTGAATACGATTTCGAATATTTGGCCAATAGTATTTTCTTCTAATTTGCTCATACGTTTCTTGAATTCCACGGTGATTATTTTTTCCTACATGATAGTTATCAATTATCTCTTTTATTTCTTCTTCGTCTGTAACATCAATTAATCTTTTCGTACAACGAACTAAGTTGAGTTGCGTATTTTTGAAGTAAGTTGCAATTACTACAGTAAATTTCTCATAGAAATCACTCTCAAAAAATAGACAATATTTAACATTCGGAACTAAATATTCTTTTACAAATTCTACAACGTCTTTCTCAAAATTGTTCTCAGAAATTTCTACATGGAATCGTTGTTTATTTTCAAATAATTTTTGTATTTTTACTTTTCGTGGTTTGTATTTCACTAAATTTAGAAAAATTTGATTCTTGCCAAAATTCACTGGTTCGTCAAGAGTTTGAATTCCAACTATTTCATTTCCATCATAGTTAGAGTGCATAGTTTGATCATTGTCAGAATCACGTTCAGCTTGTTCATTTTCACGGTCAGGGTCATTGTCACGTATTTCATTAGCATCTACATTTCCTATCATAGACTGATTATCAAGTTCAGAAAAATGTAATTCAATAGCTTCTTCTATTATTCGATCTACTTCTTCACCTGTATTCTGACGTGGAATACTTGGATTAGTATCATTAACATTCAATTGGATTCTAGATAGGGCATCGGCATTTTGGTTAGTTTTACCTTTCTTGTAGCAAATTTCGTAATCATACTCCTCAAGTTTCAATCTCCAACGGAGAAGTTTGGAGTTTGGTTCTTTTATTGAGAACAACCACTGTAAGGGTTTGTGATCGGTATAAATTTTGAATTTTTGGCCATACAAGTACGGGCGGAAATATTTTGTTGCCCAAACTATCGCTAACAATTCTTTTTCTATTGTCGAATATTTGGTTTCACTTTCATTAAGAGTTCTACTTGCATACGCTATTGGCAAATCTGCACCGTTATTTATTTGACTAAGTATAGCTCCAACTGCAATATTCGATGCGTCAGTTGTTAACAGAAATTCGGATGAAAAATCGGGATATTGTAGAATTGGATCATTACATAAAATATTTTTGCAATATTCGAAACATTTCGCATAATCTTTGTCATCAATGTTAATCTTTACTCCTTTTTTCAGACGTTTTGTGAGTGGTTTAGTTATATCTGCAAAATTTTTAATAAATCTTCTGTAATAACCTAATAATCCGAGAAAACCTTTGATTTCTTTGCTAGTCTTTGGAATTGGAAATTTTTGTATTGCTCTAATCTTTTCTGGATTCGGTTTAACTCCTTCTGGTGTGACTATATGTCCTAAATATGCTACTTCTTTTCTTAGAAACTCTGTTTTATCTGGCTGAATTTTAAAGTTGGCATTTCGTAATCTATCAAATACTTCTCTTAGTCTTTGAAGATGTTCTTGAAGACTGGTGGAATAGATTATTATATCATCTAGATCAGTGGTTCCCAAACTTTTTTGCCTCATGGACCCCTTGCCATGATTTTTGGTTTTAGGTGGACCCCCTGCATAAATGTCATTAATTATTTTTAAACTATAAGTTGAAATGTGTATTTAAAGCTGATGAAGTAGGTCTACTACTGCTCACAGTAGCCAATTCAAATTGTGGTGAAGAAAACATTAAAAAGAACATTAAACTTAGTAAATTTTTGTAATATAGTCTAATTTGAATTTAAACAATCAAATAGGATGGCATATTGTTTTTGGTTATAATGAAATAGTATTAATGGAACCTAAGAAGTATAATGGCTGTATTTTTAGCGGTATTTTATTATCAGCATTGTGTCCTTTGTAGTAATTGTAACATTCGCATCTATTAAAATCAGCAAGGCTGCTCAATGTGGGCAAACACGACACTCATTGTTAATGAAATGTGATAGAGAGAGAATTGAAGAGAGGAGGTGGAAAATAATAACAGTGAATATAATTAATTTTTTTTAGAATATTGCATCAAATTTGTGACAAAAGAGCGATACAGATACAGTAATCAGTAGCGAAGCGAAAATATTTTAATGGGGGGCTTATTGGAGATTTGAGGGCCCCCGGGGGTCTTAGGGTGAGGGGGGCCCGGGGATCCTATCCCGGAAAAATTTTAATAAGTAGTTCCACTAACATCGTATCCCAAGAGATTCTACTCATGTCTAGAAAAGCATTAATCCATTTATTTTAGTCCACATTATGGGAAAATTTTTGAATTTTCGTTGCTGAGAGCTTGATTTGAGACTCAAAATCAGTAATTTTATACGAGTATTTATTAAAATGGAGTTTATAAATTGGGTAGAGTGAAAGCTTAAATTCGATAAATCACTGCTTTTATGAATCGTTTGCCTAAGAACTTGAACCCACTTTTCGTTTATTGTTACCGTAGTTAATTGATTAGTTGTGAACAAATTTCAATGCATAAAAACTGAAAAAATATCACTTTTATAAAGCCAATTTAACAAGTTATAGTGGTTTCAAATTATTATTACAATCAGGGCCACCCAGAGACATCTTAGTGGCCCGGGACAGAGTTGAGGCTGGAGGCTCCCTTACACCTTCACCCTAAACACCAATTTTCAATTAATGACTCGATTTCCCAACTAGCATTGCTTAAGTCTTTAAGCTATGCCTAGTTGCCTTCTGTAAAAAAATCTGTGTAACTAATTTGAATGTTTTCTTCAATTTAAAGATAAAATTCGAATGTGAGCCAACTGATAACCATTCGTCGAAAAAGCTGTGGAAGCTAGGGAAAAGGGTACTGAGTGGCACCAGAGAGAGCAATAAACTTCTCTTCTATTTTTGTGTAATCTTTTGAACTACCGGTACTCACTAATATTGGAATACCGTTATTTAAAATGTGTAAAATTATAAAAATTATTATGACTTTGAATGGAACTTGGTTCAACTTGCAAAGAGCGAATGAATTAATATCACATCCAATTCCAAACTTTAACTTGTAGTCATTTTGTAATTACATAAATAGATGGTGACAGAGCCTCAAAACATTGGGTATTCTGAAAAAAATTGTTCTCAAGTTCTTGAAAGTGCAACTTTTAGCTTTTTTATGGCTATCAACCCTCATAATTATTATTTGTTGATTGATTCATGGCGTGACAAATTTCACTATCACAATAAAAGACTTTGGGGTATCAGATCTGAACAGTAACAGAAATCAGCATTTGAAGCCCGTCTGCAAAAATATTAAGAGACCTTTTCTCCTTTCAAGCCTACTGTGACAACTTCATTCAAGTGGTCTGGGGAAATTCAAACCCATGTTTGGGAGCTCCAAAAGTACTGGGACCCACCAGCATTGTGGGGTCTTTGAAGGCCCAAAGCCGAGGCAATTAGGGGACACTTATGTAGAAACGTTGAAATTTGAAAATATTCTAGATGCAGCCTATTTGAATCTCTACTTCGCATGACTATACTGGCAATAAAAACGGGCCCGTAGGGCCCGCGGCCTCTAGGATGTTAGGCTTCTAAGGGGCCTATAGAGGTCCAAACTGGAAAAAAGAGGCCCTGGAGGCCCCTAGCTGTACAATTTTGGGCCCCTTATTTTAATTTTGTACTATCACTTGCTTACATTATTGTAAAATGATGTGGCCCATTGACGTTAAGGCCCAAGGAAACTTGCCTTGTTCGCCTCATCCCCTCTATAGCTTTAATTAGAGTATTATTTTAAGTTAATTAAAGTATTAAAATTATAGTTTTCTCTAGCTGTAACATTATTTAAGCTACTCTTCACATACGAAAACATTTTTCACCTCTAGTAACCGATAATATCGTATTTTTATTAATGCCTCCCTACTCATTTTTGGGGCCTCTTTCACAGTCTAAGGGGGGGGTTCTAACCTGGTACCCCCCCTCCCCCCTGCTACGCAAATGACAGTAATGGAGTGTTCTAACAAGAATATTAAAAATTGATTCCAAAAAAGTTAATCAAAAGATAAGAACAAATTTACTAGAATTGAATAGACTGCTAAGATTCCTAGAAGTTCTTGTAAACGTGGAAAATAAAAATTAAACACCAATACTATAGCTAGAATTCATTTTTGAAATAAATGTAATTTATTGTGCACAGATTTGTTTTCCATCAGAATAATTTTGAACAATTATTAATTGAATAACAAGAGCTTGCTAGAATGTTAAAGAAAAACGGTATGGTTTGTTAATTTTAAGACATTAGGTTCCTTTTCCTCAGAATAATAAACCTGAAATAACTTGAATAGTTTGGTACCTACCTAAGTTGTTGAGTGACCTACCAATAAACGCTCCTTTTTGAAATATGAATACAAGGCTCCTTTTGTTTATAACTTTAAAATATATGAGGCGACTTTTGCTTATAACAACATTGCTGAAAATAGCTTGAAATTTAAAGTACCTGACTTGTTTAGTCACCTACCAGTAAATGCTAATAGTTTTAAAATATAATAGAAAATAATTGAAGGATATGGGGCTTGACTTTTCTCATGATAATACAACTAAAAACGGAAATTTATATCTGGTAAACCTGAGCTGTTTAGTCACCTACCAGTGAAGGCTTATAATTTTCAAATATAAGAAAACTAAGTATGGATGATTCTCTGATTTAAAAATGTTTTCAAATAGATAATAATGCTTGCTTGCATGTACGTATAACAGTAACAGTATTATACAAGTACATAAGTAGCCTACTGGTACTCTGTGATGTTTTCCATTACGAAAAACATGACGAACAATCTAACATAAAAAATGACACTGTATTCCTATTCAAATTATGATCTTTACTCACGTATACTTAAGATATTAGAGGGTTGCATTTCACTTCTAGGCTGATGAAGATTCTGTTTAGAAGTGAAATGCATACCTCCAGTACCTCCAGTATAAGTGAGTAAAAATCCTAATTTACTTGGAAATATACAGTGTCCGTTTTGATATTAGTTTGTACATAGCATATACCACGCCCCGATCCAAAGACATTCACTATGGTGGACCCCCATTAACATATCATGGACCCCCAATTTTATTTTTCACTGACATGGACCCCCTGGCAGGTCCCCGTGGACCCCAGGGGGTCCACATGGACCACTTTGGGAACCACTGATCTAGATAGACAAGACATTTTTCGTTCTGAATACCTCTCAAAACGTTATTCAAAAGTCTTTGAAACGTGGGTGGACTATTTTTGAGCCCGAAAGGCATTCTTAGAAATTCATAGTGACCAGTGTCAGTCGAAAAAGCTGTTTTCTCAATACTGTTAGGATGCATTTGAATTTGATGGAAGCCGCTTGCTAAATCAAGTGTAGTAAAATATTGGCATCTTCCTAATTTATCTAATATTTCGGAAATATTTGGCAATGGAAATCTGTCATCAATCGTTTTTGAATTCACCCCTCTAAAATCTATTACGATTCTGAACTTGGCTTTGCCAGAGGCATCACGTTTTTTTGGTACTATCCAAATTGGTGAGTTCCATGCTGAATGGCTTGGTCTAATGATATTTTGATTTAGCATTTCTTGGATTTGTCTGTCGACTTCCTCCTTATAAACAACAGGGTAGCGGTAATTTTTTGAATAGACGGGAATTTCGTCAGTTGTTCTGATTATATGTTTTACTTGATTTGTGAACGTTAATTTGTTTCCTTCTATATGAAAAATATCAGCATATTCGTTTATCAAATTTAGTATAGCATCTTTTTCTTCAGAATTCATATGTTCGGTTCGTATTGTTGACAGGTCTAATTTGGATTGATTAATTTCAAAATTGTTCAAATTATTATTTTTTGATGAAGCATTATCTTTTGATTCTATTGGAGCAAAATCATAGTTTTCCAAATTTTCAACTCTAAATGGACGTGTGATAGTCAGTTTTTTATCTTCTGTGAATGAATTCGTAATTTGACAGATTGCTTTGTTATTTTCCACTTTCAGTATGGACTGTGGGATTTCTAATCCAGAAAGGTTTTGATAGTCCAGTAAGCATTCACCGTAAGACATGTTTTCTATTGGAATAGCTATTGTTTTCTGACTGCGTGCTTCTATCAGATACGTCCAGGTGCGACTGGGTTTATTGACAGGAGAATGAACTTGTTGCGACGTAGTATTGAAAAATAATATGGGCACATGCTTATTCCTGTAATAAAGTCTATTGTTGATGAAATCCAATCTTATATTCAATTGTTTCATGGTGTCAAGTCCTAATAAAAGATCGAAGTCGTTGTGAAAATCAAACACAAAAAATTCAAATTTCTTATTTCCTAATAATGGTACCTTAGTACTGAATTTTTCTTTTGATGTACCATGAGCAGTAGTAACTTCAAATGGGTTTTGTTTCAGTGATTCTTTAAAAAATTCTAGTCCAATAGTTTTTTTTACAAATGACCTGGTACTTCCAGTATCAATCAGTACTCTAAAATTTGTTTGAGGGTCAAAGAAGTACGGAAGTTCGTTTCTATCAATCTGTAAATTCATTATTGAAAATTTGTTCCGAGGCTCGTTTCCTCTAAAAAATGATTCGATGCTGATTGTTCAAAAGTTATTTGAGTATTGAACTCGTTGTTCAACTCCAAATCTTCGAAATTGCTTGTGAAATTTTCGGTCAATTCTAGATTGTCGAAATCATTTGGGAAATTGTCAGTCAAAATTTCGTTTTCGTTAGTATTAGTCAATTCGTCACAGTTTGTAGCAAGTCCTGTTGTCAATTGATTGAGTCTAGGATTCTTTTTGGGTGGTTCATGTTCACTATTTCTTGTTGAAATACTCATAGGGGTAGGTTGAGAGTTTGTCTGTGGTCTTTGTTGTTGACCTTGACCTACAAATGGTTGTCTATTATAGAACATAGGTCTTGGTTGGTTCATTGGATTGAAATTGCGAAATTGTTGATTATTTTGTTGTGTCATAGGTTTTTGAAATTGATTTTGGAAATGTGGAACAGGTTTGTTTTGCGAGAAATTTTGCATTGGTTTTTGTTGAAAAATGTTTTGCATTGGTTGAAGGATTGGTCTCTTATTGAAATTGTTAATACTATTTCTATTCTTGTACTGCATTTCGTTCATTAGCATGTTTACTGCTTCACTTAGACTTGAAGGGTTTCTTGTTCTCATCAGTGACCCTATAGGTTCATTAAGACCTCTTAAAAATACTCTAAGGGCTAGATTTCTTGCATATTCGCATAGAATAGCTGAATTTGCTGCCATTTTTGTAAGGAAAAATGCGAGTTGTAAGTTAAGTATTTTCTGAATGCGTTCATGAAAATGAAAAGGGCTTTCACTACTTTCTTGTTTCATTTCTGTCATTTCAATATTCAATGTGAAACAATCTCGTTTGTCAAGATAGCCGTCGAGAAGTACTCTTCTCACTTCAGGCCAAGAATAAGTGTTTCCACTTGTTACAAGTTCTAAAGCTCTACCTTTGAGTCTAGATACAATAGTTGAAAATAAATATTCATTTTGAAAATCATCGGGGTTTGATTGCACATAGAATTTAGCAACTATCTTGTCGCAAATTGATACAAATCTATTAAGCAATAATGGCTCTCCAGAGAATTCTGGTATCATATCCAGGAATTCCTTTTTTAAAACAGGGGTAGCAATAGCTGGGGTAGCTGAAGCTGCTGGAGGCTGATAAGTAGCCATTTTACAGTAATTAAATAATTAAAAATATAACAATTACAAATATCTTAAAAACTTACACTAATACGAATACTATGCTCATCTCTCCTGATGTCCTTTCAGTGAGTTGAATGATGCGTAGCTCGAAGATGATGATATCGAAGTTTGATATCCAAGTTGATGATAACTTTCACTGAACTTCACAATTTTGGCGATGCACAGTTTGAGTAAATTCACCACTGATTTTTGGTTTTAGAAGTCGCGAACGCGAGGTTACTTTTTTTGAACGGCCGTAAACAGTTAAAACTGACGATTGATTATTTTCACTAATAAATCGCGACCGTCCTACCGACTGCGCCAGTTATATTTCAAGTCCGTGTGATTGCTTTTTTAAAAAAGCAATCTTTATTTTCACAAACTTGAAATTAATAAAAGAATTCAATATACATTTGAATAATTAAACTCAAAAATTTGAGGAGGTGAGTACCTTACGCTACGATGGTGTTAGCTGGACTGACGAGAGGCTGTCCGGTCGTGGGAAACCTGCGTTGAATTGATGATCCAGGAATTCTAGGAAAGCAGCCTATAAAGGTGCTGACTCCTACAGGAACTCATGATATAACTTACATATATATATATATATCAAAGTGAGTGTGTATAGTAACTTATATTAATATAAATATCTAAAAATATAAATATTGAAATAATAATAAGCAAGTAATTACTTTGTTTCAGTCTATTCTCCGATCTGAGGAGTGTGTCTGGTACCACTCTCATGAATCTATTGGCTGCCCTATTCATGACTCAACTTCTCTACGTTGTTGGTGTGGGAGGTATTCAGGTAAGCAAAGAAAACATATTTTAGGCCTAATTCTTCAGTGAAACTTTATTTTTACAGCTAGAGTACATATTAATGTATTATCAAACTTCTATATATGATTGGAAACTGATTTGAACAGATTTCATAATTTCTGGTAATAATAATAATAATAATATCGTGTGACCTGGCTGGCTCAGGTTTGGCGTCAAAGTTATCAGGTCACACCTGAATAAGTTCAGGACCTCTGACGCGACTTAACGACTGTTTTTAGGCAGCCGGGACCGACAGCTTAACAATTCCTCCGAAACACGGGAGTGGCCCGAGGTAAAATCTTTCGGTCAGAACTGGGATTGAACCCGGGACCTTTGGGTTAGCAAACCAGCACCCACTCGGCTACGGCCACTTCTATCATTTCTGGTGAGTTTTGTATGATTTTCGAGTCCTTGAAAGCCATAATATACCATAAACCCATAACGAGTATATTATAAAGAGTAGCAGAAAGCAGGCGATGATTGAATATGATGAGTAGCAGGTAGAAAGACCACGGTTCTATAAACCACTATTCTTAAAAGTCGATGTTCAGAAAAATGGAGTAGGATTACTAAAAACTACTTTCTTAGAAAATACTTGAGCTCCGACTATGGCATTGTAGCATGCACATTCACTTTAAAATTACAATAACTGTAGCCGAAAATTAGTGATTTTTTTCTTTTCTAATTAAAATTCCAAAATAAAATGATTTTAACTCTTGGAAACGTGAATGAAAAGCATAATCTATTGAGAAATACACTTAAACTGTTCATAAATGATGGAGTAGGCAATTGTTAGAATATACTGTTTTCCAAAAATAAACAAGTTCATTCATAATTGAAAATTTTCAAACTACAAATCATTGATTTCTCAAAGTATATTTACCAATACATTTTTTGTCATCACAATCATTAGAAAAGTAACGCTACACCAGCCCTTATCGCCGTTCTCTCCCATTTTCCTTGCTATTTCTTATTCCCAAAGTATATAACCGTCATTTAAAATGCATACCGCTATCTCATACGATCCATAGTATATGCCTGCTCTTCTGTAATAGAGAGCATCACGTACCAAAACGACAGCCTAATGCTTATTTGATTTCAAAATCTTTCTCATCTACAAATTTTCTTGTTATTATATTTTCCTTGCTGAATATTAATGTCTATGTGGAAATTCAACCAAGAAAGTGTGGAATGGCTTTTTCCAGTCGAATCATCTTTCAATGAATAAAAGGTTGAATCCATATAGGGATCATATTTCATATAAATCATATTTATAGAGAAAACTGCACCCTAGCATAACAGTCATCTTGAACTGGTTTTCATATAATAGCTATAATCCTATAGTTGCGATAAATGATCATTTATGCGGTTTTCATTATCTATGTGAAATACCTTTTCATATTGTATTGTGTAATATGAATTTCGTTCATCCAATCTCTTTATTCAAATCTCATTCAGATTTTTCAATTTAAAAGGTACTAATTGTTTTGAAACACTTGTACTGGTCAAAGACGTTTAAAAGGTACCAGGGAATATTATTTTTATTATTTACATTATTTTATAGCATTTGTTGAATTTTTCGACGATGACTATCATCGATTATTGGATGCTCCACTGTGCAAGCACCCTCATTTAATTTATTATAACTTGTTTGATTTAAGTTTGTAGCACTTGGCCTAGTTTAAGAAAAGTAAAAAAAAATGAGTCATTCATAACATTTATAAAAAGGAATCAAACCAATAATAATAATATTCAGTATAATAAACTCTCCAGCGGCAAAGGACTACTTGTTAACTTCTGCTGCTAGATGTAATGAAATTTCATGGTTGGGAGTATTTGCTCAACAATTTCCTCTCCACCGTGTTGTGTGTAGAACCAAAAAAAAAACAATAATATCATTCTAAGAAAATTCCAAGAATATTGCCTTATTGAAATATCTAAGTAATTGCAAAATTGTATTCCAGGAATGTAATGAGAGTTGGGTGGACTGAGGACTGCGACCCCATTTTTATTCAAATAGCATCAGAATTCCACAATATGCTTGTAACAGCAATCTGAGCATACTGTGCCTGTGCACTGCTCTTTCCCTTCGAGCATATAAAATACAAATATGTATTTGTTTGAGTTTGAGATTGCTTTCTTCACTCCATCGAAACAGAAAATCGTCTACTACTAGTCATAGTAGGAGAAAAACGCAATTTGATACTCTCAATAGAAAAAAGCGCAGTTGGAGCACACAATTATAAACAGAAATTGACTTAAGTAAACCTTTCTTGCGTTTTCAAATTTATATTGCAGTATTTACTTTTCTACCATAATTTTAAATTTAAAGTGTAAAAAAAGATAGAATAGTCTTGTATGCGGTATGATACTCATATCATCATATCTCATATCACATTAATAATACTTCAAATGGTAAAAAGCATACAATCATCAGGAAAATATACAAATCATATATACATCAGTAGAATAAATCAGTTTATTAGGTACAATGTTTTTTTTCCATCTTTCTCGACTCGATTAATTCATGTAAGGTCAGTGGCGAACGAAGTGACAAGCTTATTAAAACTGAATTTAGGCCAACTAAAAATTCTCTTATAAATTGGCTCCTCTAAGTTAGGATTTCAATCACATTCCTTTGAAAAATCTGAACAAAGTGACATGTTTATTATTCTACAGAATAATAGATTATAATAATGGATAATAATAATTCTAGACTTATTCTACAGAGAATCTCTCAATAAAAACTTAAATATGCAAGGCCGTTTATGGTCTGTTGGAGTGAACGTTGCCTATACTAAGCCAATGACGTGACGGCCATTTCACTGTGTTGTCAAGAGCATCGTCATAATTTCACCAAGAGGACAACATTGATCCATACCTACAGGAACACTCATTGAAATGAGTGAACTGTGGGTCGTCTGACGATGCTCTTGACAACAGAGTGAAACGGCCGGCACGCCATAACGTGAGTCATAATTTTCACTTAAAAGTGTTTTTCAAGTGTTTATCATAATTATATATTGATTTGGAGAATGAAGACAGTGTCAATGTTTTGTTGGTACAGGACGTTGACTTGTGCGTGTCTCTGTCGTTTTCGCTGCAATACCTACACCTGACAGTGTTCTTTTGGCTGACAGCGCTGTCGCACGACCTGTGTCGCACACTGAGACGCAACGTCAACGTCGAGCCACCGCCCGCAGAGCGCGCTGTCGGCGCTGTCTTCGCATGCTACAGCCTCCTATCATGGGGCACGCCACTTGCACTGCTGGCCGCAGCTTACCTGCACAGGACACGCCAAAGACCATCAAACCATTTCCTCAAGCAGTACAACTGTTGGTCAGTAGTTGAATCCAAGGTGATTAGAAGACAAGGTAGTCTTCAACAGCGAGATGCGCAGTAGCAAGCTACAGTCAGCTGATCGAGTGACGTAATCTTGGTCTCTTTTCACGATTTCGCCTATCTTTCACATGTGAAATTTTTAAACTTCCAAGTTTCTTGAAAAGCATAAATATTTTGAGAAAGAGAACATGGCCAGTTTCACGAAAGAAAACTAAATTTGAACACCGCAAGATGGCGTCATCTTACGGTGGTTGAATTTATATTTCGTTCGTGCAACTGGCCGTGTTGTTTTTCTCAAAATATACATGTTTAGTTAAAGAGAACCATGCAGTAAGAAGTAATCATTTAGCAGGAGGCTAGGTAATGAATCAAAGTGATTCATCAATTTAGAGTACAAAATGATCTGAGAAATGTAAATAAAAATAAAAATGAATTATTTTTAATAAATTTGGCACAATTTGAAAGGACAGCATACCTATTTGCAACCAATATTACTAATGGCGCTGCATCTATAAATATTTACTGAAGTTGCTTTATATATACGTTTCCTTTGAGTTTTAAATGTGAAAAATTCTAGAATGTCTTATAAGCGCCTACTGGCTCTTTCAATGAGTCTCCAAACAACATCAACCTCTTAAATGTTTTTGATGGAATTTCAACCTAATCTTCAGTTCTTAGAATAATTGAAATATGATTATGGGATAGCAGTTGAATAAGAATAAGTATAGTCTAAGAAGGATTGGACAACTATTTTTCAGCTTATCACAAGTAATACGTGTACAAAAAAATTTGAATTTTCTTATTTGTGTTTGGCAGGAGAAACCAGACGTGTTCTTAAAAAAATTGTAAAATATTTCTCAAAAGATCCTAAAATGTACAATTTTCTAACATTTACTCGAATTCCATTTCTCAGGAGTCACGTTGTCACGTAGTGTTGAAAGTTTAGAAATCCAGGTTTATTTAAGACTAGATTAGTTTCAATTAATGCTTACAATTTTTTTACATAAATCATTTTTCAAATGAAGATGCAAAATTTTATTTAAAAAAAAGAATAAGACGAACTTTATCTGGAAATGCCTATCTTCCTTTTCTTACGTCCTCCCACTCTTTTTGTCACTATTCGATTTTTCCAATGACAAGTTTTAGTGAATACTTCTCTATCATAAAATCTTTCTTAAAATACTCGAACTTCTTTTTCAACCAAACTCATTCTCTCTTTCTCATACATACCTTCTGTCAACATAGTTCTGTTATTATGTCAATCACAGTGAACGGAATTTTCTTGCTATTCAACTGCTGTTCTCATATTCATATTTCAATTATTTGAATATTTAAGAACTATAGGACTAATGAATATTCAATCACTCACAGCACTTGAAAAAATAGTTGAAGAGAGTTTAAAGACAAATGAAATAACCGAGAAATTCTATCGTTTACAATACACATTTTACATTGTACATGCTATAACATTATCGAGTCTTTTGAATTGTAAAATTGTATGATCGTAACAGCTAAATACACCATGAACCGTAGGAGTCGTCCAAGATTCTTAAAAAGCATATATATTTTGAGAAAAAGACTTATAAAGTTATGCAATTTAACATGTAAAAGATAGGCAAAATCGTTCATAGAGACCCAGATTATGTCACTACATCAGCAGACTCGGCCTGACAGATGAGCTGAAATGCGCGTGAACACTACCTTGTCTTCTAATTAACTTGATTGTTGAATATTTCGAAAAATAAAACTTAATATAACATTATTATTTAGCCAATATGTCCTTTCCCGTCATGAAAAGTTTTTACGGAAGCGTGCGTGCTTGTAAAGAAGTACCGGTACGAGGTAATGAGCTTTAAAATGAAGGAAAGAATATTCAGAGGAAAAGGTAATGAAAGTAGAAAGACTACATTTTAAGCTCATCTTGTTTTCCATTTAATTTCGTTTAAAGCTATAAAAACTAGAATCAAATCAAATCTAGATTTGATATCGGTGAATTGAGAATTTATATAGTGAATTGATGACATTCTATGACAACGTGGATTGAAAGAGTAATCTTTTATGATTATAAAAACATTATTCCTACCTCGTTGGAGAGTTACCGGTACATGTTATCATGAAGTATCCTCAACGGTTCTGTCATGTCCTATTCAAATCCTCTTTGATCTGTAAAATCACTTCCTGGTGGTTCGGAACCCACCTAAAACTGTAGGTCCAACTCACAGATCACCATCATCCAATTCATTACCCACGCACAGGTCTCAGACTTATGTGGGCTTCATCCTCCGAAAAAGAAAGAGAGATCTGTAAATGCGTTATCAATCTCAAAAGGGAACTTATATACGTTAGGCACTATATTTATTATTCATTTATGGGGTTATTTAAGTTCAGTCTATCACTATAATTTTATGGAATTTCATAGCCATGGTACTATACAATTGCACAGTTTGGGAACATGTAATCAAAAGGAAGATAATTGAACCAGTTGAACAAATTAGTGAGCTTCAAATTAACAACTGGGCGATAACTGTATCAACAGTACACCGTATCTGTATAACCTACACTACATACACAAATATATTATCGATCTTGAATCTTGTCATATATCCTACTAGCAGTGATAATCACAGTATTTGGATTGCTTTGAATAATTACTGGGATAGTAATAACGGTAGCAGTGTAGTATGTACCTCTATGATTATTCGAGTACAACGGAGCCTACCTAGATGGTTTTATATCAGTTATTGCAACAGAAAATAGGAACTCAATTCCTCAATTCACCCCAATGTTATTATTACTGCAGAAAGGTTCACTATATAACTTAAGCACAAAATGTTAATTGAAATGAATAGGAATCTGTTGTCAGTGCTTTTATTGCTGTTCATGCTCATTACCAAAATGTGTTGGTGGCCGAGCAGCTATTTGGCATTTCTGCTTTATCCCTTACCGGGTGGTTCCGAACTCATCTGAAATAAATTGAAGGTCCACTGAAAAATTTGAACCATGTATTTCTTAAAGTTCTAAACTCCAATTTAATTGACATTTTGTTGCTGCAAAGTGGAATGTTTGCTTTTCATCTTGTTAAACAAACATCCAATACAGAGACGTTCAAGTGGCTATTAATATAGATTTAATGAAGATATATTCATATAAAATATAGGCTGCATTAATTATATAACTCATCGATCAAATTAGTTTATTGATTATCTTAACATTGATTTGATATCATTATTAATTTTTCCATATATTTCTTAAATAATTCACCTAAAACAACTTCAGTAATTAATTAGTCTAAAGCAGTGAGTAGGCTACTTTCTATCAATGGAACAGTGAAGGGTGTTGGCTGCCTCACTGAGGACTATGATATCATCCTTCACCTATAACACCATCATTTTTTCAATTACAGGCTTTCTTTGAAAGCGTTTATAGTAATGTTAGTTTCAGACATATTTCAAATATCTGCTATCTTCGTAACGGCTTTGAATATAAAAGGAAGAAGCCATTTGCCAATGAAAAGCTAATTGGCTCGATTCATGCCCGTAAGATGACCTCTACTTGATTTGATGCTTCTGGTGGAAAAATCGCCATGAATATATAAAAATATTCTACTTTATTGTTGAAAAAACGCAGTTCGAGAGCTGATCTTTCATCGATAAGGTAAACATTGTGTATTATTCCTCATGGAGTTCTATTTTTGAAAATGTTTTTCACTGGAAATGTTTTGTTCTTATTGAATACACAATAACACAACAGAGGAGTTTTTTATTAAGGGGTAATTTCTACGGGGCGTCAACACTTTTTTCCCTTTTCAAATACTGATTTTCGCAGTTTTTATCGTCAATAAAAGATTACGCAATGCGTCGAAAGTGTTTTTGAACCTTTTTTCGAAAATATCACCCCCTTTGAGTGAGGACTGTTGGACGAGTCAAGTCTACTGTTCACAGAACTACTACCGTAGTGTAAAAACTATTCAACGCTGCTGTGCTTCTTCTTAGATCCGCTACCAATGCCGCTCACTATTTTTTAACAATTAAAATCCTGTAGATTCTGAGGCTTAATGACATAACTGAAAGAAAACAGAAAGTGTTGATAGATAGAACTCTTGGATAGTGCATATTTCTGGTAAACTGGTTTTTTGTATTGAATTTTAAAAATAACTTTCTAAAATTTCAGGGGTGCCGGGTCCCCCAGGCCCCCTTTCTGGATACAGCAATGAACCTTTCCATCACTATTACATTTTTTTAGCGGTGAATTGATTCTGTGTGGAATCATCCCCGTCTGTAAACTCCACAAACGTTGTGCGGCTGGAGAGGCAAGGTTGTTTTACATGAAAAATGAGATGGCTTCTTCCAGGCAGATATTTCACCATCCGCAGGGTACTGTGACCTATACCTGGAGACGAATGAGCAGATAGGGAGCACGCCAATGCCAACGAGGAACGAGGCCTAATCCGTCTCAGCAAAGCCTGACTACGACACGAGTCACGTCTTTGCGGCTAGAAATAGTGCAGCTCCGTTGAACAGCTCGCATCGACAAGAGAATTTATTCAGAAAACTCATCGTGTGACATCCAAAAGGATGGGGTAATCCAGCAGCACACACCGACTATACATGACAAAGATAAAGCGTCACATATTTTTGTCACGAGCTAGTCTGAATAAATCCATATCAAACTAAGTCGACCTCTCCTCCATTTGTTGGTATTTTTTGTCAGAAGTCAGAATGGATTAATGGGTCAGAATGATACGAAGATCTACGTCTGAGAAAGTATCATTTTAAAGTAGCTTTCTACTCATTACAACAATTTGTCAATAACAAAGACAAAACTGGTACTCCTAGTCGTAAGCTACAAGTTAGGTCTGATAATTTTTTATGTCTTATGTTGGCAAAATTAAGAGCATAAACTATAAATATTGATGAAAAACGCGCAACTTTCACATTTTTGAAAAGCCGTAACTATAAGTTTCTGTACATTAAAAAGAAAATTCATTCAGATAAATATTGCAGAGTATAAGGAACAATTTAGAAAAATCTTTGGCACGTAATATTTACGGTTTCGATTTTGTAATAAAAATCGGAATTTTAAGATTTAACCAAATAAAATTGAACACATATGTCAAAGGAAAACTATGTAGGCCTATGCTTTTGCATATTTTCAAACAAAGTAATTAATATTTCTACTCTTTGAAAACGACTGGTTTGCATTACTAATACTTACAAATACTTACTTACTAATACCATTGTTATTCTACTATAAATTGTGTTCTAAAAATCAATTCAAAGATCAATATTTATAAAATATATTATGTCAACAAATTTATCATCACAATTATTATCATCACAACACACGGAAAATAAACACTAGCTCCTTATTACACCGAGACAGATGGTGTTCCCTCACGGAGGTACACACAGTTCAATCTTCAAAAACTGACTGACTCACCAACTAACTTATTTATTACACAAAATACACTGTCTTTATACCAACAGAGTTCACACAGAGGCTCAACCTGTTTAAGCACTCTCTGAAACTCTTCTCATAACAACTTGTCAACTACTCTCCAATTCTTCAGCCATTCACTCCTTATATAGATTCTCATCGTTCTAAAACGTTCTTCACCCTTCCATCACAATCCATGAATGAAAGGCGACAACAATGTCATCGACCACAGGAAGTTTCAAGATGTGACGTAATTTGTGTATTGCCAAATTGTAGCCAATAGCCTTTGTTTCCAATAAGTGAGGGAGCATCAATGACCTGGGGTAGATTAGATTAGATTAGATTATTTACTTTATTCATGTAGATTACAAAATACACAGTCTTAGATTCTAGATTATGATAGTTAAAAATATATAAGTACTGTAATTATTGTTCTATGAATTTCACAAATCTAAACTAAAGAATTAATCAACATTATGAATATAAGATGTAATTTGATAACGATAATATGATTGTGATGTATCTACATGAAACGGCGAAGTTTGAACACATAAATGTCCATTATTGGAAGAGGATATTCAAGAATATCCTTCTCATCAACACTTGACCGTAGAAGGAGAGAGAGCGAGAGTGAGCAGCTACACACCCCCCTCTTCCAAGAGCACCCACTTTCTCCTTTTCACTAACGCTTTCTGGAAAATTCCTTTGAGCCTTTGGCTCCTTGTCACAATATTAAATTCAGTTTCATGAGAAAAGACATAGAATGAAAAACAATGAAACTAAAAAAAAAATAGAAGTTAGATAAAACTTTGTATTTTATAGACAAGATAATAAATCATTTTAGTAGCATTTATTTATTCATAAATACAAAAATGTGCATTATTTTGTCTTAATGGAAAAATAATAAATGAAAGAGAAGATTAAAAACATTTCATCATGAGTCAAGAGTATAGAAATAATAAAATAAAGTGAAAGTACTAAGGTTTTGTTGTATGATCGCTAGTGGAATACAGTTTTTTATATTGATTTGATTCCAATAATGAACAATATCAAATTAAGATGGAACAACTTCAATGTGGGAATCAAAACTCACATTTGATGTATGAAATCGTTTCTTCACTCTGTTGCAGAAGCATCACAAAAAAGTGGAATAAATCTACCTTACGGTAAATTCAAAGGGGATGCTCTCAGTAAGTCAGGGGCGGATCCAGCAGCAGATTTTGGGGGGGGAAATACCTGAGTGGGGTATGGTTACCGTGGGGGGGGGGTGGTGGTCCGGGGTGTTTTGAAAATTGAAAATGAGGCATAAAATCGTGAATTTGAGGGTATTCTACTTTCCAAATTTAATTGTTCACCTATTGCCTGTAATGATATTATTATTTTAAATACAAATTTTAATAACATTTCAAACTGTATCGTTACATCACACAAAGCATTTGCATAACTACAGGGTCTGTTTAAGGGGGGGATGTTGCCGGGAGGGTTAGACTCTCGGTACAATAATTTGTAATTTGTAGTAGTAGACCTCTAACGATAAATTGAAGCAAAATACATGGCTATTTATTTCAGAACGGGGGTTCGGGGAACTCCCCGAGAAAATTTTTCTAACCATGATTCTAGCCATTAATTTTTCTAACTTAACACTTTAACCCACGTTATGTGTCAAAGAAATTTTGTCCAGTTCTTGTATTACTGCCAATGGGAGATCCGGGACCTTACTTGAAACTTCCACTTTTCTATATTGGATCACTCACTGCTCCTGATTGGGGTAATGTATAGTACCGTAGGCTACTTGAAAATTTCTTTCAAAATAATTGAGGGATACTCCTTGAAACCTTTTTTAAAATAAAACTCCTACAAAACCATATTTTTAGTGATTCCAGACATCTTTGACTCTTGTCATCTTTTCCAAAAATTGTCTCATAATGGCCTGCCTAATTCCAAATTTTCTTTTGTCCGGGAGGGGGGGATGTCCCCCTGATTCCCTCCCATAGTTATGCTACTGACACAAGCTGTTAATGATAAATGAAATTAATAAGAAAAATTACATAAATTATTCGCAATTGAAAAACTATTCTGTAATCAGCCAAAATCTCCTAACAATTTTTTGAGGATCCAGGATCTAGGCTCTAGAGCTATTATCTGAGTGAATGTAGAGTAGTGCTAATAAAACAAGTCTGCTTTTTCTGCCACAGCAGTCCTCAGCCATATATTAATAAGCTGCAGAATCCAGAAAACCCTTCCAGAACTGGCATCATTTTCAGACCAAGTACTGAAGTACACAATATTTGCAATAGAAAATTAATTGTTGGTTAGGCATTGCTGTCTCATTATCCTCGCTTGTCAACAACTTTGAAAAATCTCCTTCATTTTCTTCTACTTTTAATTGTATCCTTATTTTTTAATCTTTTTCATGTTTTTTCATTTTCATCTCACTTCTCCTACCAATTTCTAGTCATCTTTTTTCCACTTCTTCGCTGTTTTCTATCATTTCCATTCGTTCCTCTTTTCTCCTTCTTCTTCTTCTTCTCTTTCTTCTCTTTCCTCTTCTTCTTCTCCTTCTTTTTCTTTTCCTTCTTCTTCTGCGTTTGGGGGGGAAATTTCCCCTTCCCCCCCCCGTGGATCCGCCACTGCAGTAAGTAGGAATGTTTGACTGTTTATTTTATATTCCTGTAGCAACATATGCCATGGGATTAAAACAACTTCACAAACGTCCAGAGAACTCCAATATCAACATTTTTCTGACAAATTTAGTATTTAATTTAGTATTAGTATACAAATTAAACGTTTTCACTTACTCTTGCTATCAGTAATAAATTTAACATCTTTTGCAAACAAATTTTTTTCTAGTCTACTTTCTGAAAAGGGTGCCCCCCTCATCACAGGTCAGGGGTGACTGATGAATTTAATTTTAATTTATTTTTTCTTCTTATGAGGTGCCTACTACCTCCTAAAAAGTTGGTACCTTAACCCCTGTAGGTTTTGCTGTGAAGTTTTATGTGTATGGACAGACGGAGCCTGCGCATAATGCTCTCTCCCTATATACTTTGTACAGTAATTGCTAAAAAATTCAATCTTAAAAAAAAATATCAGACACTGGTGTACCTGATACCTGACAGTGAATCAGGTTTGTCCAATTATGCTCTTAAAGAGTTGAAGGATCATCACACATAAAATCGTGAGTGTTTTCACCTATGTTTTATCAACTTTTCCTATCATAGGCTCTTAAAGGAATTAGTAGGCTATATTACATTACTAGACTGGAAAGAAACGCTTGCCGGTCGGGCATATGATAGTTCATGCACAAGGTGATAGCCGAGTGTAGAAACGTGAATATGTGAGAACCGGCAAAAGTTTACAACTGTTTAATGTACGATATTTTTTGTTACACTTGATAGAAAGGCATGATGCAATAGCTGGATAATATGCGAGACATTCAAAGTACAAAAAAATAATGTTCATGAATCAGCTGACCAATAGGGCCTTATAGTCGTACGAGATAGGGAAAATCAGCTGGGGCGCGGCAAAAGTTTTACCATTGTATATCTATCTATATAAATAAAATTAGAGTTTTGTCTGTACATTTATCAGAATTGTATATTTTTTGGTTATTTTCACGTTTTATACATTAAATAAGCCGAAAATAGTCTTATCTCACTTTCTGTCTGTCTGTCTGTCACGGCCCCAAAGGCATTTTACGCGGCCTTCTCCTCAAAAACGAGAGCATCGATCGGGATTTTAATTATTGAACAGTATTGAAAACTTTATTGACAATGTCTTTAGCTATAAAAAACTAAATTAACTTTTTTTTTAACAGAGTAATAAACGTTTAAAAACCAAGCGAATTTGGATACATTTTACGCGGCCTTCTCCTCAAAAACGAGAGTATCGATCGGGATTTTAGTTATTTAACAGTATTGAAACCATTATTGACAATGTCTTTAGCTATAAAAAACTAAATTAACTTTTTTTTTTAACAGAATAATAAACGTTTAAAAACCAAGTATTGTGCGATTTTGGATACATTTCTTCTAAGTTTTATTACCACATAAGAACAAATCACGTAATTTATCATGATCAATCAGCTGTTCTCAAAAAATATTCTCTCCGATACCTGTCACTGAATTGCTTACGTTCTAAGTTGTTTACTAAGGGCCCGTTCACACGTTACAGTTTTTGTGCGGTACAGTAAATTTGCTGTATCAGTTATTTTGCAGTGCTTTCGTTTGCATGTACATTTCATATTGTATGTTCACACAATACTGTTTCGACTGGATCCAGTAAAAAAGCTGTTCTAGCCGATTTCTACATTCGGTTTTGTCTTCGAAAACTGTATCGCTAAAATCAGCTGTACCGCAAAATAGCTATCCGTATCCGGTGGCACATGTATTGTAATGGATATGTTCAAACGATACGCTTATTACGCTGGAAGCAGTCTTCAGATCGTCAGCATTGATCTTCTTCATCAGTGGCGTACCGAGGTTTCAAGCGCCCTGGAGCGGAAGTGTCTTACGATGCCCCCCCCCCCCCCCCCACCACTAAAAAAAATTAGTCTCACACTCAACCACCTGATTGGGCTGATATTAATATAGTGGTCATTTAATGAATCAGCGGTTTCTTCCCGCCTCTAACTACGCCGTATTTGTCAGAGATGCGAATCTTCGATGAATGATTTTTCGCCAGGCCAGATTCTGCTTTTATCAATTTCCAAACAGCTTTTTTGAATTTTTTCACTTTTCTGTAAATTTATTTGCAGTTATTTTTTTAGCATTTTGCAAGTCATTCCTATAAAAATTTTCTTATATTTTGGAAATAGGATTCAAACGTGAAGTATATCAGTCCTGTTCTTGTTAATATAAAAACCATTGAACTTCTTGTGGATTTATTTTTCCAGAATAAATTCAAAGTCTTCATTCAATTACTTGAAATTGTTTACCTTTTGTCACCCAATTTTAATTGTTTTGGCTTTGCTACTTTCGACTATTTGCTTCTTTTGACTCGATCGTTTGCATTCTGTCTGTTTGTAACGCATTTATAGCTAAACGCGTGAACCGATTTCTTTTAAATTTGACATGAATGTTCCTTTTAGTAATGCGCAGCGATGATACATACGATTTTTTAAAATTGTGTTGCATTTCACCCTTTTGGCCTTCATTATATTAATACATTTTTTGTAAGTAAAAGGCAATTTTCTCTCAAGAACGGTGCGCCCCTCAGAGCCTTGCGCCCTGGAGCGACTGCTCCACTCGCTCCATTATCGGTACGCCACTGTTCTTCATTGATATTCTTTAGCATTGATCTTCTTATTAGTGAATTCCAGTGTCCAGAAGTGGAAGATATTAATTGTGAAAATTTAATTTCTCTATTATATGAGAGACCCGCCTTGTGGGACAAGACTTAAGATTAATATAAAAATAAAGAGAGAAAAATGTGTGGAATATTGAAACCAAATTTGCGTACTTTGATCATAATTTAAGAGAAACCTTCAGTAAGAAACTTATTTAAAAAATCTTACACAAATAAAAAAAATCCTGGACTGGAATAAATAAAACTGAACTGGAAGCGCAATGGAAGAAGAAGGAGAGCACAGTAATAAGCAGCAAAGCCGGGCCGTGTGAACATCACAGTACAATTGACGCCGTACAGTAAAAAAACCGTACCGCAAAAAAACTGTAACGTCTGAACGGGGCCTAAGCTGCTAACAACTTCATGATTGTTGCTATCAAAAAAGCTGAAACATAAATATTTAGTCTTATTTCTAAACATAATCCGTACGAAGGACGGGCACAATAGCTAGTGCATGTATAATATACATGTATAATAATGTATAGATATAGTCAACTCCATTACATTAGTCAATACCTATGACTCAATATTATTGAGTCGATATAATTATTGTCTCGAATATTATCCAGCTGATTTTTCCTATCTTGGTCGGCTATGAAGCCCTATTTGTCAGCTAATTTTTCCGATCTAGTACGGCACTTTCCATACGTGACAATCTATGGAAAGTAGCTTTCTATCAAGTGTAACAAAAATGATAATTACATTGTTATATTTCTGATTTTTTATGTGAATACCAGTGGAGTGGAAATTTATTTTTTCATTGTAGGTTTTTGGAGAAAGACATCCAAATACTGTACTACTTGCTGCCAGTGGGCATTCTGCTGTTCATGCAACTGTATTGGTTAGCAAAGGGTGCCGCTCTCACGCGCAACGCGCCCTCCCTGCAGATGGAGCCGCGGCGCAGAGAAAAGGTGAAACGCAGACGTCGAATGCAGATTGTGCTCTATCTGAAGATCATTGCTCTCCTAACAGCCGTTTGCATTGCAGGAGCTGCTGCCTCTTTCACTGGGTAAATCAGTTACAGTGTCATCTCTCAAAATCATTGACATTTCCACTACTTGTACAAATAAGCATAAGAAAAATATAAATATTATTTATAGTCTATTGCTTCTTTAATGTGGCGGAAGAGGCTCTCTTTTATCTGTATTGAATCATTTCAATCATTTCGCACCAAAATTGTGCAAGCCTACTTCCAAAAACATGAAAACAATAGTCGTAATCACCAGCGAATTTATAACTGGCTAACAAACATCAGCAGGCGGATGAAAAATAGACATACAGTAAGAAAAAACAGATGTAAAATAGCACACACAGGGAGAAATTTCTTAAATATGATTGAGGAAGAAACTTGTAAGATTTGAAATTAAGTACCTGCTCCAGAACATGACATATGCCGTAGTGGTGAAGGCTAATTTCCTGAATAGGTAAATATAATTTTCAAATTATTGTAAAATATATAGCGTTGTTGATTTTTTGTAGTTACCTAGTATAAAGTGTCGGATTATGGACTTGATAGTGTTAAATTATTTATTTATTTATTGTGAATCAAACGAATATCTGAACCGTATGCTACAAAAGTGTACTTGTAGTCTCTATCTCTATCTCTATACTGTGTTATTGTGATAATTATTTTTTGAAGATTATATAGCCTACCGAACTGGTAGGATTATATATTACATATTACCAGGATTTCGCTTAATTGCGCATTTTACTAGTACCGTATTGATAAAGAAAGATATAAAAAAACAACCTCATGAAGTCACAGAATGAACAGAAATAGAAGCGAATAGCTGAATAAAAGTGGTCCAAAACTGACTCAAATTGTCAGGGGCAGTTCCATCGAGTGGGTCGGGGGTCCTGGCCCTCCCAGAATTTTTGGATCATCCCACATTTACATACACAAAGACTATCGAGGACACCCAAAAAATTGTCCTGATGCCATATGAATAGGCCTGCTATGAATATAATATTATTTACAGTAAGTTAAGACTGCATACAATACCATATACTGTAGGCGTAGACAAGGCATGTCTCCATCCAAGTAGGCCTAACTAACTGCCTATGGGTACCAACATAATAATCTGGTACCTTATTGTTCATTGAGTTTAAATTTAGCGCATTTTTGTTATGTAATCCAATTTAAACTGAAACTAACCAATTACTATGATTTATTGTTATTATAGTAATAGTGAAGTCGTAATAATAGTCAGTATTTTATTAAACAGCATTGTGTCCTCTGCGGCAATTGCAACTCCTGCATCTATTAACCCGCTAAATATAGAAGAACACAACACTCATTGATATTGCGATGTGATAGAGAGAGAATTAAGGATAAAAAGTAAAAAATATAAATTGATATAATATTAAGATGAATATAAACTTAATAGACATTTTTGCAAAATATTGCACCAAATATGTGACAAAAAGGACAATGTAAAAACAGTAATCGCGAGTGTTCTTGGTACGGTATCAAGAATATTATAAATTTATTCCAAAAAAGTTTTATCATAAGACAAGAATAATTTTTTTAATTAGAAAGCTAATAGGATATTTAGTTTAAAATTATCGAATATAGAAGGTAAAGTAGTTGAAGGAAGCTTATTAGAAATTCTTCTAAACATATAAAAGAAATATCACTGCTATTACTAAAATTTATTTTTAAAATAAATGTAATTTATTGTGCATAGATTTTTTTCCATTGGAAGGATCTTACACAATTATTTCAATAAGCAATAATAGAATAAGCAATAAACTAGAATATTAAAGAAAGTCGGTATGGTTTGATAATTGAATGACATGAGGCTCCTTTTGCTCATAATAATAATATACCTGAAATTACTCGAATAATTTGGAACCTGTTTTTTAGTGAACTACCAGTAGGCCCTAATCGTTCATAGTTTTAAAATATAAAAAATTAAGTGTAAAATCTCCGTAATCTTTCAAAAATGTCTTCATAGAAATCTTTGTTAATTCAAATAGATATACTATGTATGCATGCATTTATAGAACAATAGAATGTATAAAACAAAATATGCAAGTACATATAGGTAGCCTACTATATACCACGCCGCGATCCAAATATATCCACTATTGTGAACCCCCATTAACATATCAAGGACTCTCAATTTTATGTTTCACTGACGGACCCCTGGCAGGTGTTAGTGAACCACATATACCATTTTGGGAACCACTGATCCATAGAATAAATCATTCGCTTAACATACATTGTAAACATAAGTCAAGAATATTGCAAAAAATATTGAATATTTATAAGCAAAGATCACTGATACACTCGTTGTCAGTGATCTATTGTTTTTTCCTTAGAATAACTACTGAAAGAGATGAAACAAAAATTGAATTTTTAACTCTCAGGTGTGAAAGCTTCTACACTTTCCTGTTGTATGTAAGCAAAGATCGCTGAGCAAATCTCATAGACTCTGTTTCAACAAGTCAAAATGTGAAACACCAGTACAAAATAGTCAGTGCAAATGAATGAAAATTTCTTAATTAAAACTCAAAAAACACTTCTAAGTGGAAATTAACTCACGTTATGGCGTGACGGCCGTTACACTCTGTTGTCACTTAGTGCACTGTGGGTCGTCTGACGATGCTCTTGACAACAGAGTGAAACGGTAGTCACACCATAACGTGCGTGTGAAACGTAAAAGTGTTTTTTAAGTTTTAATTATACTGTATATTAGTGGAAACAAGATGGATCTTCAACATCAGAAAAATTCTTATTTAATGGATATTACAAGTTGATGATAGCAGTAGCCTACTGTCTTGCACTGCTCTGACCTGTGACAGTGGAACCAGATATTCAAAATGATAGTTTTGGGAGCAAAATTCAACTATGCTCATACTGATACCTTTATCAAAATCAAAGTCATATCTGACATAGGCTACCGTACTTTATCAAATGATGTGTAGGCTATATAAGTATATATGGTTCTAGCCTGTTGTTTAGTTTACTGATACTTGGAGTGTTGAAATGGAATATCTCTAATCTAACATTTATCTGTTCTTTTACAGATTGAATGCAGCTTGGATAATATTCAACATAGGTCACTCGGTGCAAGGCATAACTGTAGCTCTGACTGTGACTTGCAACTGCAGAATTATTGGCCTCTATGCAAGATCCATCAAACGACGTCAGAAAGCATTGCTGGCCGTTTCCCGGTCCAATAACACACAACTTATATCGTGGTCGCCCGTACCTGACACAGTCTAAGAATAGCATATTTTAAAACCTGGAATGGTTCCCAACAGCTTCTTGATACAAGCAAGAAGATTTTATGTTGTCCACCTGAATCAAGTCGTTAATTGAACAGAAGTAGGTACGGTACCGTACCGTAGATATCAAACACTGAGATATAGGCTTATTACTTCAGCTGGAAGAGTGGACCTGCAGCCAAAAACATGTTCAGAAATTTTTGTATAATGAAATCATGCAAGCATCATTAGTATTAGCTTGAAGTGTAAGCATCATTAGCGTTAGGCATTCCCAGTGATAGACCTGAATAATACTAGAGGAATTCCTTGATATTTGAAGAATACTAATGAAACAACAAAAAAATAGCATGTAGTGAAAGAAGTGGAAACTTGTCTGATAAACTATCAATAAAACCCATTAAAAGGGTAGCAATAAAATGCAATAGTTTCAAAATAATCATAGCATACCGTATCAAATATATAATAATCTTACATGTTAATTCCAAACTGACAGATTTTGGATAAGGTCATGATGAGTTCCATTCCCAAATTTCAATAATCATATCAGTCATATGAGAAGTAAATACAGGTTGAATAAATATACTAGATCTTAAAATTTAATTTTTTTGGAATAATGGTAGAAGAAACTCTACAAAAACGAAAAACTCTACTAAAAATGTAAAAAAATGATATAATAGGCTGATATATAATAATGAAAATATGCGAGATCCATCATAGCAAGGGTTTTTGATGGTTCCAAACTTATTACATTTCATGCTGGAGCTTATTTCCATTATTATATTTATTGGTAGAATTTAGGCCATGTTTCATACCATGCTTTGAATACAGAAGAGCCTATGTCTCATCTATATGTAACTGATAGAATAGCGCATTTCAAACAGAGAAAATGAAGTAATTTATAGACCCATAGCCTAGTCCCATATAGGCCTAATTCTTATTTTACAACTTCAATGTTTTTGTGCTTTTTTGTAGATTACGTCTTGGAGACTCCAGGAAAAAAAGGGTAGCAGAGACCAAATGACCAAATTTGAAAGACGGCTGGCTTGTGAATGGCTGGTGGGGAAGACCGTTCAAGGTCAGATTCTTTAGTCTGTACCGGGAAGTTTAGTTGCCATGGTCCGTTGGAGTGTTTAAAACAGATCGTTTGCTGTGGAGGCATTTTTTTTAAAATGATTCTTTTGCGGGCTCACGTAAAGCTTTCTGGACACATTTTAACTTTGCTTCCTTATGCAACTCTTCCAAACAACCATTCAATTTCCAAGTAGGTTGAACTTTTTTGTCAACGTGGTAATGCTGTTTCAAAGAACATTTCAACTCGTGTTTCAAGGTTCCAACTGTGGTGACACCTGAGAATGTGGATTGTGTCCGAATGTCCATGGCATTCAACATGAAAAAATGCCCAAGCACTTGAAATTTGGAAAGCACTCGCCCGACCTCACCCGCTGTAATTTCTTCTTGTGGGTATATTTGAAGTTAAAAGTGTATGTAGACAAACATGCACTATTCCACAACTAAAAGAAGCCATACAATGTGAAATTGGGGCAATACCGGTTGAAATGCTGGGCTATGTGATGAGAAACTTCAAAGATCGTCTACAGTGTGTAACCGTGGAAGGACAACATTTATCAGAAATTATTTTCCACAGTTGATATTTCTTGTGCATTGCAATAAAACTTCCATTCTTCATCTACAAATTGTGATTGTTTTCATCTGGATGCCTCTAAAATTGAAGGGAAGATGTTTATTTTAAATGTGGTCATTTGGTCTCTGCCATCCTGTATAAGACAAGTCGATTAACAATTATACTATCTTATATACACTAGTTACCATAATTACTATGGTTTATTAATTAGTTGAGGTGGAGCGTAAAAGTTTTTATTCTAACAACTGGCAAAACTTGTGAGATTGAGACGTAAATAGTACTCCATTACTAAATGGAACTCAAAAATGTATTCCCTGAGTAACTATATTATTGATTTTTGAATGTCTATTCCAACCAGCTTTCAATATAGGTAACCTAGGTCAATCTAATTCTATTCAAGATGATTAATATTTTTTGTATGGATGTTTAAAATTCAATTTGACAGTATCATACTTTTGTATTACTAAATAAATTTTAATAAATTGTCATTGTTGTATCAATATCAAATCCAATTCTAATGAAAACCAGTAACTGTAGTGGGCTATATCATTATTTATAATAAAAAATATATGGTTGTGATAACATCAATTGTTAACCCTTGAGTGGTAAACTAGAAATGTGTGATGTTTTCCAAGACAAAATACTTGATGAACAATCTAATATCAAAACTGACACTGTATTTCAATTAAATATATAATTTTCAGTGGAGATACTGGAGGAATGCATTTCACTTCTGAAAAGAAGCTTCATCAGCCTGCTGCCAGGGGTCATGTTTAGTTGAGGTTAGGATGAGCGGCCATTATACAGAATGGTCCATATGTATGGGAACCCCTGAATAAATTGGAAATTGTTTTAGCTAGAATACTGTAACTTCCAGGATAAGTAAATGGTCAACTACTCTTCCTTTTGACATACAACTGAATTACTACCCCTTCTCAGGTGGTAGCCAAGGGGTTGTAACTCAAATATTTTAAATTGGAACATCCACTGTGTGACAAATCATTTTAAAGGTCTCTTTAAGACAAGAAATTAACATAAATAAAAAATTTCTATGATACTTGTATCCAAAATGGCAGCTGATTGAAATTTTTGTTTTCAAAGAAATAATTGGTAGGCCTATAGTAATGACACTTGAAATGTTTGTGTTTGATCAAAATTTTATTGAACATTACCAAAATACATTGAAAAAACTCTATTATTCATTTATTAAACTGTTTATTAAAACTTACATTTCAGTTTAAGAGATGCTCAAAATATCCTCCTCCAGTCGTTTTACAGTGAGTAAAATGATGACAATGCATTTCTTAATGACTCCTCATTGATAGTTTGTGCTGCTTCTGCAATATTATTTCAAAGCTCATTGATATTTTCTGGCTTACTACAATAAACAATACTTTCTAAGTGGCCCCATAAAAAGAAATCTAGTGGTGTCAAGTCGGGTGATCTCACCAGCCATTCTATTTCACCTCTTTGTCCAATCCATCTTCCAGGAAAAACATGATTTAATATTAGGCAAACCTGAATGCCACAGTGAGGTGGGGCACCATCTTTTTTAAACCAAATTTTGTGGAAGATGGGACCAACAATGTCTTGAATTTTTTGGAATAATATCCTGCACAAGCAACCTTTCATATAGCTCTGCATTTAAATTTTCATCAATAAAAATAGGCCCTATCAATCGTCCACCAACAATACCTGCCCATACATTTACTTTCACTGGATGCTGTGTATGGGCATCACTACACCAGCGTGGATTTTCATCAGACCAATACCAAAAATTCTGACAATTAACACTGCCATTCAAGAAAAACTTGGCCTCATCACTGAAAACAATATTATTCAATAAATCAGGATGTGCACAAATATTGTCCATCATAGTTTCGCAGAACTCAAGCCTTTTTTTTTTTTTTTTTTGTATAGGCCTACTATGGACCGCATTTATTTACCATTCAATTCATATTGGTCTCTTTCTTCCTCCTCCAATACTCCTTCATCCTGACACTCTGAGCAATTCGTCTTTCTTGAGACCAAGTTTCAATTTTTGGCTCCTCTGGAAAATCATTTACTATTAACTTCCTTCTTAGGCCTGCCCTATCAAAAAAATCTGTTACTGTAATATCCAATCCCTGCATATCTTTTTTAGATTCTATAAACCAACTAAATTTTGATTTCCTATTGCTTATTTTATTAAATATTTTATGTGTCTGTCTGTTTGGATCCATTCTAAATAAATGGGCATAAAATGCTATTCTTCTCTTTCTAATTGTCTCCGTGATTTTTTCAGTATGCCTATAGATTTCTTCATTGCTGCAGGTGAAGATATTATGTTTCTCATTATGCTTGCCAAAAAAATTTCTCAAGATTTTTCTCTCCTGTAGGCTACTTCTAATTTTTGGCGATCACCTTTTCTATTTAGTGTTAAGCACTCCGCAGCATATAAAGCTTCAGGTTTAATGACAGTAAGGTAATGCCTGAGCTTTGCATTCTTTGAAATTGACCTTTTGTTATAAATATTCTTTGTTAACTTATAGGCAAGTCTCATTTTGTTAATCTTATAATTTTAAAGAATCTTTCTCAGATAAATTGTCATCAATTATTTCTCCTAAATACTTGAAGCTTTTAGTTCTTTTTATTCGACTCAAGCCTTTAATCGAAGTGATCTTTATTAAGATCTTGCATGAGGTGTATTTTGAAAGGTTTGAAGTGTGTATCTTTCAATGTCCAAAGCACTGAACTTTTGCTAATGTTATATTCTTGTGCTACTTTCCGTGTTAAGCAATGAGGATCCTCAACAAATGCTTGCAGAATTTGTAATGATGTGTTATCATCTGTTGCAGATTTAGGCCTACCTGACTATATTCTGCTAGTAACACTCCCTGTTTCTTGGAATCGTAGTATGGTTCTTGACACAGTGCTTTTAGAGATAGGAGTGCGATTATTAAACGTGGCATTGAACAAATCACATACTAGTACTTCTTGATATGACCTAACTGTCACCAATATTGAGAGTGTGATCCTTTCCTGTTCATTAAGTAGGTAACATTGTTGTAATTATTATTGGAAAAATTATTAAAAAATAATTAATAAAAAAATTATTATTAAAAAAACACAATTACACCCATAACAACAATAGAACGAGGTATTGTCGTATTGAAAAGCTGCTGGTTAATTTAAGGTAGAGAATGACAAGAAACTTAGCCAACGAAACTAAAAAATAAACAAAAACAATTGTTAATATAGGAATGCCATACTCAACACGAAATAATATTACACAAAACATTGTTGCAACAATGATCAGCAAATCAAAAATGAATGAATAATAAGCTATTAATGATCAGCTGTTATGAAACGTTATTTTATTTCATTGCCAATATTTTCAATGTTGTCTTTGTAATGAAGTTTTCTTTTTTCTTTTTATCAAAATATTTGTTTGATTTACTTTATTTCAATAACTGTAACTTTTAATTTTAAAATTTATAGTCACTTTAACAGCGTTTTCTAAATTTCATTAATTGTTACATGTCAGTTCAAAACATTTCAAATCAAAAATGCAGTGGAACAGTTTTTTTTTAATTTGCACATAATATCTAATAAACAATTTACCAAATAAATATCAGAGTTTTTTTCAATGTATTTTGGTATTTGTTCAATAAAATTTTGATCAAACACAAACATTTCAAGTGTCATTACTATACCAGTTATTTCTTTGAAAACCAAAATTTCAATCAACCGCCATTTTGGATACAAGTATTGAGAAAATTTTTATTTATGTGATTTTTCTTGTTTTAAAGAGACCTTTACAATGATGTGTCACACAATGGGTGTTTCCATTGTTTTTTGAATATTTCATATTGTTCCAGTGTATTTGGGAAGTGATAGCCGCGAGCCGTAGCAGGTATATCTGTTCAATCAGATAGAGATAAGCTGCGTTCTCGTAGGTCCTATTTGTAACGGTGACCGATTAGATTGACCAGCAAAAAAGACACTGTTCTCTGCTGTAAAATCACTTCCCGGTTGTTCGGAACCCACCTAAAACTGTAGGTCCAACTCATCAATCACCATCATCAAACTCATTACCCACGCACAGGTCTCAGACCTATGTGGGCTTCATCCTCAAAAAAAAAAATTAGTTTGTGGCTTTTTTTGAATGTGTGATGTAGAATTTTCATGTCAGTTTGAACTTTGAATGTTATTGTGTGAATGTCCAGTGTTGATTAAGTGATCTGCAAATGTTGAGTTGGAATGTAGTTCCTTGATGTGTTCCTTGTATCTTGTATTGAATGATAAATATATATATATATATATAGATCTTTCTACACCCCCCCATTACCAAATGAGGGTTAATTATAAAATATAAGTAGGGCTCAGCCTACTCTTAAAAGATACACTTGAAAAGAACAACAAGAAGAATTATTGCTTTTGATCAAACTGTTGACAAAATTGGTTTCTCTTGAAACATTCTATAGTAGCGGTCACCAAATTAGGTGGATGAGCTTCTCCATGAAACAATTTATTATTAGCAGTATTAGCACGATTGTTTTATTGAATTAATTGACAACTGATCATATAGTACATCAGTAGCATCACAGTGATGCTAGTGCTTCAATAGCACTCACATGCTGCAATAATGTTATATTATTATAAACAATGAAAATAATTTCATTGAAGTAGGGGTAAGAGGTGAAGAAAAAAGGTATAATTTAGTGATTCAGAAGATATTGTGCTGCACCAATAGACAATGGTGTGGGCATTATTGAAGAATTAAGCATCTATATTGAATCATGTATAACTATTGAGACACTTCAGACAACAATGCAATATCAAATTCTATAGCTGACTTTCTTTCAATGAACAATTTAGTTATGGCATCATAATAGAGAGGTTGCACAAATCTACAAATCATTCAACACAAAAAAATACAATAATCAGTTCAAAGTCACACTTTGTTACTAAAAAAGAACATGGCCGATCTGCTTCCCATATTTGAGCGAAATGGATTATGTTTTGACATGCATAAGGAATTAAAACATTCTCTTTGCCATAATAATGTAGCTGGTAATTGATTTTATTGAGCCAAAATACATAGGCCAATTCGATTAAACAGATCAGATAAATTATTAATAACAGGCAACACATTACAAAACAAACATGGTATAAGTTAGTAGAAATACTAATAAAGATATATGAACTACCATACCTAAGAACTACAGAAGTATTGCTGTATTAGATAAACGACTAAATAAAAAAGAATTTATTAATTCCAAATTCCTTTAAGTGCTATTTATTTATACTGAGGAGTTCGAAATTAATAAATTCTGTTTCTGTATATTTGTCAGCTTGTTTAATTGTCAGTCATTTCAGACTAAATAAAGCATAATCATTCCAAGTAATAAACATATAATTGACCGAACGATAGTGAGGTCTATCCTTGAAAACGATCGGCATTTCCTCTGTCTCTCTGTCTCACGATTACAGACGAACGCCTAGATCAATAGCTATAAGTTACTGACAATTGAACAAACTGACAAATTTACTTAAACAGAATTTATTAATTTCGAATTCCTTTAGGTGCTATTAGTTTATACTGAAGACTTCCGCAATGGCGGATATTGACAACAGTATTCAACAGCTGATGGAAATCGATGAATGCTACTGTACAAAAATATCAGTCACCACCGGGAATCGAACCAAGGACCTCCCAATTGCCGGTCGGGCGCCTTAACCACTAGACCATGGAGACCTTTCTGCACAGCAGCACTCATTTTTACTTGGCCATATCGGCTCGTATCTCACAAGAAAGTTCGAAGTTACTGACAATTGAACAAACTGACAAATTTACTTAAACAGAATTTATTAATTTCGAATTCCTTTAGGTGCTATTAGTTTATACTGAAGACTTCCGCAATGGCGGATATCGACAACAGTATTCAACAGCTGATGGAAATCGATGAATGCTACTGTACAAAAATATCAGTCACCACCGGGAATCGAACCACGGACCTCCGTGGCTCTATTTTTTGGAGTTGGTTTGGTGTGGCGTAACCCACGGGACAGAAGGCCTTAGGACTGATCAATGACGTAATCTCATTTGGTGCTAATGCTCAAAATCATATGGTAGACCTGATAAGCCAAGCAATACCTTTTTCCCAATTTCCATAAATTATTGAACAGGAGTTCACAAAAAATCGATTAATCTAAATTTATATCATGATGACTGCATTTGTTCTTTTAAATACAAAATCATTCTGTAAGAATTTCACAAAGTAACAAAAAATAATCATTGATCAAACTCAGGTATACTTACCACTTGCAAAAATAACAATTCAAGCTATTTTCAGACAATTAATTCTGTAGTATTAATAGATAAGAAGGCACTGATCGGTCCTTAATAGAGTTACTGAGAACAAACATTAGGGAACGTTGGGGCTAAGACAGGAAAATCCAACTACTTACCAGATAAATGGTTTAATTTTTTCATCAATCCTAAGCTAAATCATTATTACCATAACGCTGATGATTCCACACCAACGAACCCATAAGACCAATAGAAGGGGCGTATACACTAGCGTAGCATACAGGAGGTGAAGCCGTCTGCCATCCATGTAGTGGATAGAAAGACGAAATCGTGTTTTCAAGAGCAGAAAATTTCAATGCGCGCTCTCCAAATAAACTGCAGTTTAACACACTTAGGATTAAGATATAACTTTCAAACTTGGCATGAGTATAGACAATTAGTTTCTGAAGATAACAGTGGCATTATAAAAGTTAATAGTTACCTCTATAAATTTTAATTAGTTGTTTAAAGTTATAATTTTTGTCCGAGTTTCAAACATGACATAAAAAAGTGAGTCGGCTACCAAAATTTTTATCTTTTGGGTAGAGATGTGATCAAAGCGAGAAAGTTGTACAGAAATAACTGAATTTTTTTTTCATGATTTTTATTTTAAAATACGACCTATACTTTGGATACAATGTTAGGTTGAAGTGCGATCGGGATGGCGCGCTGTCGTCAGCCGGCTTGTGCATCCAGAACCACAAAGCCAATTCATCACTTATTTCTTGTGTTTGATTCAATACTTCCTTGAAGGTTTATTATTGTAATGTAATAATATTATAGTTAGATTGTTTTTAGGAAATTATTGATTAAATTAGTCTAACCTTCAATTCTTTCCATTATGAACGCAAATGAACAAGATCCAAATAGGAAAATGTTTATTAGAACAATTTTTTATTTCATTTTATTAATCATATGTTGAGCATTATATCCTGTACAATATAAACATGAGCCAATATTCTTAAAATATAAAGTCATCTCCATTAAAATACATAATACATACAATATAACTCAGTTTTAATATGAGTTATTATAGAAATAAATGTCACAACTTTTTTCATTTCTCTACTATGCTGTTACACAATGAAATTATAAAATGAAAATTCATCTTTAAAGTCATGTAACTAAATTGAATCGTATAAATCAATGACTACAAAACGTTGAACGTTTACTTACTTTGTCTAATGGGGAAATAGCCTATTGTGAAGACCCTACTTTCGCTATCCAGAATGATATAACTTCTATATGGGCGCCAACCAGATCAACTTTGGGTTGATAAAAAAAAAGTATTCTTCAAGCACTCGTGAAGACACTGAGTATTGTGCTATGTGTTAGAGAAAGAGACTATTCTATTTATAGAAATTATGAGTGAGAATGTCAAACAACATTAAGATTATTAATTATTATTGTTGTGACTAGACAGGGATAACAAAAGACAATAATTGTGATAGTGTTTTTGTGATGTCTTTTATGATCGCTGTGACTAGATTTGCAAAGTAAATACATTATCCTGTTCAATTCAGCTTTTTGTTTTCTCTTTCTCCTACTGTTCTATTTCATGTTAAGTAAAAGGATGTGGCAGTCAAATGACAGATATTAATGATATAATGACGGATATAATATAGGAAGGTATGTGAAAAAATGTCTCTCCATTAGAAAATTAACTATTTTTCGAGTAAAGTTTGAGTAATCCTTGTTAACAAAATTCATCACAGAATGCCTCTACTCACAATTAAAATTTCAGAATTAGATCAACTGAGAAATGACATTTCTATAATTATTTATCCGTCTCAAGAATGAGCAATTCATATTATTAAGAAACAGGCTGGCGATGTAATGCAATAATACTGTAATGCGTACGTAATGCAAATAATGCGTACGTAATGGCGATGTAATGCGTACTGGTAATAGCAAAAACCGGCTTATCAAGCGCTCGCCACTTGGGGAGTCATCCCTGCGCCGCCATATTTGTAGTGGACGAGCGCCTAACAAGTGGCTTCACCTCGGCGACAAGAAGCCCCTTCTATTGGTCTTATGTGTTCGCTGTTCCACACTAATATTAATGATTTTAGTCATATGAAGAATATTATAGATGAATTTAACCAATTGAGCACCCTTCACTTAATAATTAGAACAATCATTCATCCCTTCTTACTATTTTTCCATCCAAATCTACTTAATAAAACGAACCTCTGTATTACTTCCAATTGCATCACTAAGAATTTCGAGCAACTACCATAAAAACGTCAATAAAATCTTATATATGAGCCAAGAAAATAAAAAACTTGATTATTGAATGGATTTGAATGTAGATGCTTCCATTAATTTGAAGAAAGACAGTTGACAATTTAACAAATCAAATTTGAAGAAATACTTTAGTTAAGAGATACCCTTTGCCTTTCTTTACTCACCTTTTCACACTTGATTACAAGTAGTGAACATTAGATTTCTTAATCTGTGACATTAGTGTTCAGAACAGTTTTATATTATTTGCAATACAATATTGAAAGACAATTGAGTTGTTTCATAGAAAGTCTAATATCATATTCTTTGTCATAGATTCATTAATCCTATATAGGTTGGTCAGTTAATCCATGCTCTTATCACATGGCATGCTAACAAATAAAATTATTTGATAAAAACATGTAGGTGAAGAAAATTCCTGGATTGTTTGTTCCATGACGATCTGCGTTGTTAATATTAACTTTTCATGTGAAATTTAACGACATGCAGTCAAATATTTGTTAAGAATAAGTATAATAACTCACTTAATCTGGCCGAGTACTTTCGAATCTATGAGATCCATCTTCAGAGGCGCGGGTTCCTAGATCATCATGTCAGTTTTTTGGTTAGAAGTGTTGTGGTTTTTGTAAAATATGATCAAAAAGTTTGTGAGATTTAAAATTTAGTTGTTCATTGAGAATGTTTTGTTTATTGTGTGTGGTGTGTTTGTATATTTCAAATTGTTCCAAGGTGTTGAGTTCGTGTCCTTTAGATTTTATGTGTAGAATGTGTAGGTTGGTACTGATGTCAGTGAAAGTGTGTCCAGTTTGAATGATATGGTCGGCAAAATTCGATTCAGCTTTGGATGTGAGGGCTTGAAAGTGTTCCTTGTAACGTTGTTTGTCCTATGTAGAATTTGTTAACAATTAGAGCAGTTTAGTTTGTGAGGTGAAGAACATTGAGATTAGATTTCAATTCAATTGGTAATTATTGAGTATCCGAACTTTTCGATTTTTCCAACAATTTTTTTCTTGTGACATCTACACACCCCATGAAGCAATAATCCGTTGAAATTTTTCGGGGGTCGCGTCTTTTTCACACAAAAATTTAAATTTTCAAAAAAATAATTTTTGATGAAAATTTTATTTTTCATTTAAAAAATTCATAATTTGCAAACATATTATGAACTCCAAACCATAAAACGATATAAATCAAATTAATAATCACATATCTGAAGAAAACTAAGCTTACTAACCTTTCAATACTTCGGATGATACAACTCCGCAGCCACTTTAAAAAAAATAATGTAGATGCTCCTCCCGCTGGTATCGGCGCTTAAACTGAAACTCAGCAAGGTAGCCGGCGAAATGCGCTTTTTTGACTCCAAACCTTGGAATCGTACAGCGCACTTCGCGCCAACTCCTCTCAACCGTATTCGTGTGAGCTTGGGTTTCTGGGTCCACAAAGTTCAATGAGTGATTGACAGTCAAGTGGTCATACAGATCTTTGTTGAGGGATTGATTTGATTTATTGACAACTAATTCCGCACCACACTTCAAACTCACTGAAATCTCTTTAAAAATACCATGCCTGAACAAAAATTCGATCACCTCCTTTTCGCTAAGGCGTAAAGATTCTAAAAATTTGAGGTTGCACTGTGTATCACACATTACAAATGGCGTTTCACGTAATGAATAAATTAAAACAATCACCTTTCCAAGAGAAAGCTATATTTTCCATGTGATCTAACAATAATTGTCGATCTGACCAAACACAAAATTATAGCATTTCAAAGAAAACATATGTTTTCAAACTATTATTCGGTTACTTGACCGACCTTTCCGTTGATCAGATCTACTTGATCGACCAAAGAAAACTATTCCACCTAACCAAACCTAACCTAACCTTGCCTAGTCTGGCAGTGTTACAGTGTGATGGAAGTATTCATACACGGAAGAAAAATAGTTCCATCAGAAAACTCTAATTTAAATGCCAAATAAGCGTTGCCCCCTCAAAATATCAGTGTATTATTACTTACTAGTGTGTTTTGAGTGTGTGGGGAAAAAATTGTTGAAAAATTCGAAAAGTTCGGATACTCAATAAATACCATTCAATTTTCAACAATGATTAATTTTGTTATGCTGGACACTGTACAATTTAATGTATTATAATACATTCCTGCTGTATGAGGAAGACTAGAATAGCACTAATGCCTAATATCATGAACTTAGGCCTATACCTGCTTCACATTAACAAAGACACTATGCAAAGCATTATAAATAATGCATTTAAAACACACACATTAGTCGGATCCACATCATTTATTAATCTATTCATTCATCTAATCATTACATTCAAATAGGATTTCAGTACCTACAAAACTTATTCTCACCAACTCTCAACTGAAAAGTTCACAAAAATCTTTGAAGGTTACGTTGCCTACACACATGTTTCTCACTAATGGTTTTCACTGAGAAGTTCACATGAGTCTTATCGATTTAAGGATAATCAACAAAATAAATCAATTGATAATATGCACTTAACAAAGAGTTCCAGGAAAGAGGATATTGAATTTTACTAGAAACTTCAGAACCAAAACAATACTATGTTCACCATACGTTCTCCTAATCTTACAATGGAATACTTCTACAGCTAATTGAAAAATTGAATATCTTGATTCTAAACTAAAATGTAAACAAACTAAATGAGGTGACATCATATCAATTGGGAAATATAGTCCCAAGGCCTTTTGTCCCGTGGGTTACAGGTGTGGACGCCTTCTCGAACATTATGATTGGTGTGGCGGGAGCCTGTTGTTGGTCGTCACTGTTCGCTCACAGACCGAACATTTCAATTGAACTCACGTACATGTTTGGTGACCCATATGTTTCAAGTTTGACCATTTTTTGTATTCGCCAACAATGTTCAGCAGACATGTTCGGTTGGTGGAGACGCGGCTTTAGCGGCGTTATTTACGCTGTCTTTGAACAGCAAAAGACTTTGCACTTTGCATGTAGGCTACCATACAGTCAGAGCCTTGCAATATGTAGGAAACATATGACTGGGTATGATGAAATGTAATTATGCCAGGTTGATGACATCTGTTAACCAATGCAGCTAGAAATTTGATATGCAGCCTCAGTGGGAGGTGGCAAATAATAAAATCAAAAACCTAGCTTCTACCCTTACAGTCGTAGGTTTAAATTTGAAATGTTTCTTCGTTAAGAGGTGGTGATCAATAAAACAACGAAGGACCAGAAAATGGAAGATGGATGAGAAAAAGTAAATAAATAAATTCATCATTTATTTGATGAATAATTTCTGTTTTTTATTATTGGAGATTTATTGATATTAAAAGCTGCTAAAAATGCATGAGTACCCTTCATTCTTCTCACTGTCTCTCAAACGAGGGATGATTTTTAGGCGGCGTCATAAACTGTGGTCTTTTCAAATATTGATTTTCACAGTTTCTGTCCTCAATAAAATATTAAGGAATTAAAATCGAGTTCAAAACACTCTTCAACTTTTTTCGAAAATGTCATCCCCTTATGTGTGAGTGTTGAGCGAGTGAGGTCTACTGTTCACAGAACTACTAGTATTTATAGATTAAACAGTCAATTAATAAAATATCAGTAAAATAAATGAGATGGGCAAAGATAGGTAGATCTAGGCAATGAGGTATTTAGAAGGTTCAAATGTGATCAAGAATAGAATTAATATTTACATCAAATTCAGCAAAAGAGTAAAAAGGATTGAGATGAAGCCATGCTTTGACAACAGATTCAAACTTTTTAAAGTGAAGTAAATCTTGGCAGGCAGCACATTAAAGAATTTGATGCCAGACACCAGAAAGCTTCTTTTTGATTTTTCAAGTCTCACTCTGAGGATAGAAATGGTATTTTGCACTCTTGTGGCATGATCACTTCATTTACCATAACAAGACTATTCCATTTTTTTCTGACTGACAGTAAGCATTTGTAAATGTAGATATTAAAAACTGTCATGATTTTATTATTGATGAAAAGAGGCTTGCAATGATCCTGCCACCCAGCCTGTGCAACCAAACAAACAGCTTTCTTTTGCAGCAATAGTAGCCTACTTTATGGACACCATCAGAAGAATGTCCCCATAGTATTGTGCCATGAAATATATGACTCTGAAAAAAAGGAAGGCAAGATGATAGTTTCCTTAACAGAAATATGACTCTACTCAGCCTAACACACAGCTGGTCTATATGAGCATCCCATGTAAGCTTTCCATCTAAAGTAAACCCCAGGAGCTTCTCGGTTTGAATGCTGGAGGCCCTATCCAAACTCAAAGTGAAGCTCAATTCCTGGGTCTTACTCTCATAAATGCTGCAGAACCAGTGAGTAGCTGAGGTATAGGCCTACAATTCTTTTACAGCCAATTCAGCTCCCTGAAGAGTTTTGTGACATTTATAAAGAGTGCTGGTGTCATCTGCAAATAATAATTAAGACTTCACCTTTAAGCTTATAACATAAGCCATTTATTGACACAAAGAATAGAAATTGTCCCAATACCGAGTCTTTTGGGGAACACCATGTTTTATTAATACAGAGTCAGCAGATATTTCACCATTTCAGTCAACCACCTGAAATCGCTCACTGAGGTATGACTCAATCAGCCTAAGGGTAGCAGAGCTGAGGCTATACTTCTGGTACTGCTGGTAGGCCAAAATATACAAAACAAATATAAATTTTCATAAATAATCAGTCACAGTTGAATTAAATCCATCACAAAGCTACCTATAGTGAATATAGGTTAGCTTAGGATTCGTCCAGTATAACTATTATTTATATGTAATGACATATGCACAGAGTGTCCCATGTAAGGTGTAAAAGCCGGTTACCAGAGGTTCTACATCAAATTTCTGACAAGAAATGTTCAGTGACGTTTTTGAAATGGGGCCTTTGTTCTCAAGATATCTCGATTTAATGACTTTTTCGAGATATGCTCACTTCCCGCCATTAAATGATCAATAACTCAAAAACTAGTAATCAGATTGGAACTACGATGACATTGTTGGAAAGAGCACAACATTTCGCTAGATACACATATTTTCAATATGTAACCCCATCATTTAGGGTGTTTTTTTAGGGGTCAAAGTACAAAAACGTGGATTTTCCGAAATCTCACTGAAATTTCAAAGTGATTTTTCTCGATTTGTTTTTAGGGTGACATAATGAAGGTTTTGTTTTTACACCTTACATGGGATATCCTGTATATTATGGCCAATCCCAGCAAACAAAGAGATTGAAAACAGACACTGCCTTCCAAAGATATTGCACAGAAGTATAATTTTTCATAGTTACTTTTGAATATCTAATTTATCTATTTATTGAAGTTTTGCAGTTTCTATCTTAAGATAATTTGACATCTTGCAGGGGTGCCCACAGGGGGGGGGGCTATGACGCAGACTGCGTCATTGAAATTCTTGGGGGGTTCCAAAAAACGTTTTTGGGGGGGGGGGTTAAGTTGATTAAAACCGTGTTTAACGTGACAACATTCAAAAATATATTACGAAGTGACCAGATAGAATGCCAATTAATGACAATAGATTTATAATTATTACTATACTATTGAATATGAATTAGTTAAAATAGTTATTATGTTTAGGATTTGTGCAGGAAGTTATTATTCAAGCTTAGCGAGACGTTAAGCGAGTGCTCTGAAATAGGTTTATACAACTTCACTCTCCTTAGCAGTTACTATGGTAGTTGATTAGCGGAAAGAGCAATGAGTCGAGTTAAAATTATCAAAAACAGACTCAGATCAGCTTTGGGAGACTCATGGTTGTCCAATCTAATGGTTCTAGCTGCAGAAAAATATGTACTTGAGTCTATTTCTAACGAAGAAATAATTAAAAAGTTTTCTGTTCCCTCATCCCAAAGACAAAAACTGCTATGTAGGGTTTGAAGAGATAGATTTAACAAGCTTAGAAGGTGCCTAGCTAACTCGTAGATGGTCACAGCCTACAAATTTAAAGTGTTTACTTCAAACTGTTGATGTTTTTCATGTATTTTACAATAACTATTTACTAATAAGTGAGAATTGCTATAGCGAAATTTACCAAGTAAATACTAAAAATTCGGTAATTTTTGATAGGCCCAACTATGTTTTTATTTTGTTTTTGAAAGACTCTTCTTTCGATTGTCTGTTGAAAATAATTATACATGAAATTTGTGCCTTTTATGTACTTCATCCATACATAAATTCTCCCAAGATACTACACTAAGTAAATAACCTGTTGTTTAACTACTGTCCAATAAATATTAGCATAAATGACTTAGTATTTTGAATTTTTGTGTTTTACAAATGAAGTTATCAACTCATTGTTTTCACTTCCTTTAGAGGAACAACTTTGTAGAATTATTTAACCTTAATGTAATTGGTACACCGAACATAAACTTATAGGTATTTATTCAATTTTATTGAACCATTGTGTATTTGTAATAATATTTGATTGTATAAAAACCATTTAGGTTCTCATTCTTTTTTAGGTATTTTGCAATTAGGTTTATTGAGCAGAAGTTCATATATTCATTTCATTATTGTCTTTTTTACCTTTACAAAAAAATGTTACCTATGTAAATGTTACCTATATTACCTATGTATTTTTTTTTGTAAAGAATCTCAAGAAATATACATATTTTTTGTATATTATTGACTGGGTTTGAATTTTTTCAATAGCTATATAAATCTTCTTTTAGTTTTAGAAATAATACGGGGGGCTTACTTTTTCACATTTTTTTGGGGGCCTAATTTATGGGGGGGGGGGGTTTGGTGCTAAATGTAAGGGGGTGTATCATAAGGCTTGGAGGGTGCCTAATTTATGGGCGGGTCTGGTGATAAATTTAGGGGGGGGGTGCGTCATGAGGCTTAGGGGGGGTGGGCACCCCTGCATCTTGTGGGACCGGACTCCCATTTTTGAATTTCGGACCAAACTATTCATTTTTTGAATCAACTGCAACATTTCTTGACATTCATATCATATACAGGACTGTATATCATATCCCTCTCAATTTACAAGAAACGAATTCAATCATTCTAACTTCTTTGTTACCATATATGATTATACCACATTCTTGCATGTGAATGTACAAATGGCTAAAAACTGATTATTGTATATTAGAGCATTAAAAGATTAACAGTATTTGTTGGTATATTGGTAGTTGAAGATAAAATAATGTATACAAGGATTGTATTGTCTTTAAGAAACTCTTGAGATGTTTAGGACATTCACTTCACTCATGCACTAACTCACATTTCAGTTGCAGCGTATAGGCAGTCATAATAACATCAATCACCATCATCCAGCTCACCCACACACAGGTCTCAAACATAATTATGTGGCCTTCATCCTCCAAAAATTTCAATCATTGCTCAAACTCAGATTGTTAAAAGCTCATAAATCTAGATGGAACCAATAATATTCTACTTGGAGAAAAGATCCTCCCTATAAGCATTAATATTATTATGAAATAATGATAAATGTACTAGAGATTGATACATTTGAATTCAGCTGCTTAAATGCATACAACCAGTGAATTATAGAAAACCCAGAATTCCACTGAAAAAACTATTAAAAGACCAACAAAACACAAATAAGATAGTTTGCACCTTATAAATGCATAGAAATTGTGACAAAGTTTGACACAATATAGCCGATGAAACCAGCATCAACCAATAGGAAACAAGAACTCACATAGCCATACTGAAAATATAAAGTCACTGTAGTCCAGAGGTATGAAAAATGTCCTAATCTTTAAGGTGATAATGTTGAAAGGTAAGGTATAAATATATGTACAATTTGGTGATAAAATATCTGCTGTTTAATATTTATATATTCACTGGTTTTTCATCTATGAACCATCAGAGGCTGAAAAAATGGCCCTTGTAGATCCATACATAGATGCAAGGGCGCCACCAGGAAATTTTTCAGGGGGGGGGGGTGCCAGTCCGTTTGGGGTATGGAAAATTTAAAAAAATCAGAGTATAATAATTGGTGAGTTTAGAAGCTTGTTTTTATGACTTTTACACATAATTTCCTGCAATAGAAAAAAGATGCGGGCAACAAAAAATCCCAAATTTATCAGTCTGTAAAAATTAGAAATTAATGGTAATACCATTATGGGCTGTATAATATTATACTAAAAGCAGTATAATATATTCTTCTTGGTGATAACAGCTGTTTAACCCCTGAAATAAATTAGTGTGACCTACAGCTAGGGTCAAATATGATTTTTTTAAATTAGATCTATCAGTTAAAATTAATACAGTTTTTAATATTTGCAAACTACAAAATTTGAACAATTTAAAAAATATGGAAATTTGCAAGCTGAGATAATGTTCTCATTGATTTAATTAAATTTCAAAATAATATAATAATTAATAAATGTCATAAAATGTTTATGAGCATCTAGGCCTAAGGACAAATCAGTTGCAAGAGTTTGCCTTGATCACACTTTACAAATTGATATTCCAATTTTTGAATGAACCTTAAGAAGTAATAATATTAGTTGCACATACCATTCACTTTGGGCCCAACTTTTACATGCACTCAATGAGGTAATTTTTTCTTTGGCTTGATCAAAGTTGGCGTCACCATCCAGACATCTTGGATGTGGCTGGTCACAGATCTATTTGATTTATGAGGTTCTAAAATAATTTAAGTTTAGCAATCTGGCTTTTCAAAGACAGACAACAATTAAATATTTAAGTTGACTAGAAATTTTAAGTTGTTACACCACATTATGGTGAGACTCTACTGTGACCTTGACTTGGTTACGCTCTCCTCCACATCAGCTTAAAACGTTTGTGGCAAACTATGTTGCCCAAACACAAGAATTCACATATGCAGCATAATCTGATCTTGGATTTCTGTAAGTGCCATGTTTGTTTTCAACATAAGCTTTGCCATGACATTCCACCTACAAGACATTTACCTCAGGCTTGTGTGACACCATCTTATCCTTTTCTCAATACTGGAATTGATTATGGTGGTTCATTCAACATCAAGGTGCATAATTTACAATCAACTTACTATATTAAATCAATCAAAAATTTGACTATAATTACAAAGCAGGTTTTTATTTTTTACCTGCCAAACTAATAAATGAACTTCAAGAATCAGTTATGAATTTGTTATTCACATAAGTTCAGTACATCACACCTATTTAGGCTTAAAAAAATCAGGTACAATGTTTTATTAACCTCTCTCATTGTAAGGGATGCCAAAGTTGCCTCTGAAGCATTCATTGCTGCTTTGAAAAGATTTGCTTTGTCTTGGTGCAGCCTCTGTAAAAGCCTCTACTCTGATAGTGGGACCAATTTTGTGGGTGCTAACAGCCTCTTCCAAGCTCTTTCCAAGTCAAAGTTATCCCTACTTTCTGAGTTTGCTGCACAAGGCATCGTTTTCCACTCCAACCCACCTGCAGGTCTCATCAGAACAGCCTCTGGGAAGCAGCCATCAAAAGCATCAAACATCACCTCCATCGTGTCTTTAGTGAACATATAATTGGCACTTGTTGAATTCACTATGCTTGTCACTCAAATAGAGGCAATACTGAATTCACGACATCTTACTCCTCTGTTAAACGATCCAACTGATGTTTCAGCCCTTACACCGGGTCATTTCTTGACTGGATCTCTATTGGTGGCAGTTCCCAAAGATGTTCAATCCATCATATAAAGAGTTTTCTCTACCCTTGAACTTTGAGTGATTAAAGCCAATCTTGGCAAATTTTGAAAATAGAAATATAAACTCTATTGTATTATCACTAGTTGTGAATATTTCTTTGTTTATTGTTGAATTCTGAGAATATTCAAGGCCCCCACTATGCTCCATAATTATAGGATTAGTTTTCTGTTAATATTATTGTATTTTCTTGCAAGCTTCAGAGAATCTATTAATTTAAACCTACACTAAATACTACCACAAGCCTACTCTAGTGATTTTTTTTGTTCACCTCTGGTTGCACAGCAACCCTCTCTTACCTGTGCACATGCTTGGAACTTCCCCTGACAAAACTCTCTCCATTGTTACATTCACTATTCGTTTGTACTTCTCATCGCAATACCATACTTGTATTCTACCACTCATGTCATTTTGAAACATCATTTAATTTCTTCAACTATGATTGTAAATTGGCCATGAAACTTATCCTACCTCAACTCCAACCTCACAAGTTCTACCTAGTTCTTTCGACCTCATACACCTCATCTTCAAAAGACCTAAACATGTTCATTGACCGGCATTCAACAAGTTGAAGCATGCTGTTAGTGAAATCGTTTGGCCACACAGATTTATCAGCACCCAGCTTTGACAACATATGATGAGCCGATGCATGGCCGACTCTATAGTGAAGGCCGGAATGCTGAAAACTGGCAACAATGCATTGAAGGCAACAATTTGAGCATACGGTTCAAAACGAAAATTTCAAATGTATGCATATGCTTTAAGCTAACCAAAAAGTGGTTTATGGATGTTAGCAGGAGACTGTTGGTTTTCAAAATGTCCAAGAAAAAGTCCTGTTTTGAAACCAGAAGCTGTCCCTCAAATCTTTTCCCATTTACCATCGTACTGCAGTGTTGCAGAGGTTAAAAAAAGAAGAGGTCCAGAAGAACGCAGAAAGCAGTCTGAAGAGGCTTATGAAAGAAAAGTTGATGAATGGTTAGGCAGTGACAGTGTTAAAGATTTCAGTGAATTAGCTGATAAAAGCGATAAAAAATTGCAACACCTTGGTTGGATATTTGGCAAAGGTGACATGCCAGATTTGTGATTAAACTTTCCTCTCTCTTACAAGTGTTAAACCTCCTCTTTCAAGATAATTATGTAATAAGAGCCTATAGTCTGTTCAGCCAGCCTACGGAGTGAAGTAAACAAACTTTGCATGTGTGTGAGTAAGGAATTTCGAGAATTGTACTGGCATCAGCCGGTCGGCCAATTCACACCGATTGCCACCTACGATTCGTTCTTAACAGCTGTTGTCGCACTAAAAGTCTGTGCTTCAATGTTGAACATCGAGCATACAAAAGTCCTACATTGTGATTAACAATTCGTTATGTTTGTGTTTGTACAGTAGCTTACCTAAGTATAATTTGATTTCTAAAGTAGTTTTTTTTTTAAATAATTTTATTAGTAAGTTCTTCATTCCTTTAAGGTAGTTTATATTTTATGGTAGTTTAGACCTAGTTTAATAGTAGACTGTCGAACAATGATAATAATTAGTATTGCATTATTTCAAGAACATATTCGATTTTAAATTCCGTTATCAAGTCAGTATTTTCATTTCAATTATATATGTAAAAATAATTCAATCGACAAATTTGTGAACAATTCTAATAGTGATACCAGTGACTGCTGAATATTTGGATACATTACCTAAGCATTGAAGGTAAGAAAATAGCCATATTATTAATCTCATGTATCCATTTCCATTTACAATAAATAATAAGTATTAACCAAGTAGCTGTTTGAAAATGATTATTTAAAGTCGTTTTCAATGGGTACGGTAGGCCTGTTGCCTGTTCGATGCGTTTAGAAAACTAGCATATCTGTGAATCGGGCTTCGTTGAGTTTCGGCTCGCACGCACGCACATGTTTGTTTACTCACTCCGCAGGCTCGCTGAACAGACTATACATGCAAAGTGCAAAGTCTTTTGCTGTTCAAAGACAGCATAAACAACGCTGCTAAGGGGCCTGCCATATGATTAGAAACTGTTGACTTCTATCAGCTGTTCCTCTAAGCTGTTTGGCCAGCAAGTTCAGTAGGTTAGGTCTATAAAATGGATTAATTAATAATAATTATTAGCTCCCCTATTAAAATTTGAAAAATAATATATATACATCGCTGGGCCTAGAAATAAGGAACATCCATATGAAAAATCATAGCAATTGGTCTAGGCGTACGTCTGTAATCGTGAGACAGAGAGACAGAGGAAATGCCAATTGTCTTAAAGGATAGACCTCACTATCGTTCGGTCAAAAATATTCTATTCTATTGAAAATATTGTTTTTTCTTCTACAATTTTTATAAAAATTTCATAAATTACAATTGTGGAGTACGTTACATTTGTTGGCAGGATAGTTAATCAGTCCGTACCTATTGTAATAAGTATGTATTACATTTATTTATATAGTTAAGGTACAGAATACATAAGTATATATTATTAAAAAAGGGTCAAGTATTAATTATTCCTATATGGTACGCAAATGAATAATAAAATGAATGCAAAGACTGAAGAGATACTTTCAAATCAAAACGATGAAAAAAAATCGGCCTTCGGTCAGCAGCTGTTGCGGCGTTGCCATATTGTATATTCCGGCCTTTAACTAGAGTAGGCCATGGCCGGGGCATTCTAATAAGGTATTTCAATTCATTATTATATCCTCACAAAACATCATATCCTGATAGGAATTTTTCCTTTGTTAGTTTGTTTGTATCCTTGTTATTACATCCTAAATTATTATTGCTTCTTCCTCAACACTTCAATACCAGTCAATGGGTATAGAACTTTAAAATAAGTAACGACTTACTTTTAAATAACTACCGTAACAAATTAAAGTTTGTAATGCAATGAAATTGGCTTCATTTAAAAGATAATTTTCTGCTACTTTATTTGAATGTCATATGAGTGGCTGCTGCGTCTGGCTTGTACATAGTGTAAACAAGAGGTCCAATTTCAATCACTTTTTGCAGAATTTGGTATAGTATATCGACTATAGCACGAGTTTCATCTTCCAGGTCGTCAATCATCAATGTCTTATCTGTGTAGACCAGACAGGTAAGCCAGGGACGATTAACGACTGGAGAGACAACTCTACACTGCGTTATTGCCGATATACAGCCCGAAATTATGCAAAAATTTATTTCTTGACTTCTCTTTTACACTAAGTACAAACCAGCCGCAGCCGCCAAATGCCTGATATTATATTGAAATGAAATGGCAAAAAATTATCTTTCAAATTAATCCAATTTCATTGCATTACTACAATTTATTTGTTTTCTAATTCATTTCAAAATGCTATACCACTAAAAAACCCTTTAGCTTCAGAGTTTCAATACTTAGTTTTACAATATACAATATTATAGCCCAGTGAATAGAATTTTTTTTTTCAAAAATACTTTATTGTAAAAATCTTATTTTGATAGAATTAAACTGCCAAAAATTAAAAAGAACAAGTTGATTAGTAAATAGTTTGATATTAAATAATCATTTCAACTTTTTAAAGAGAAACAACATTTCATGCTCCCATACATTGAATCTAGATGATAAACAGCTAATAAGGTAGTGTTTTCTCTTAGTGCCTACAATACTTATCTTGTTCCGTTTTACTATAGTTTGATATATTGTATAAGTAAACTTGGTCGTAGAAAAATATCAGCCTTAAATATAAAGATTACATGATGATAATATTACTATAAAATAAATCTCATTATTTCATTACTCTATATTGCATTTTTGTGAATGTAATAGGCTAGATTGCTTTTATACATATCAATAATATAGATTACTATGGAAAACTGTTCTATACAATGCTATGAAAGCGTTCGAGATTTAGTTGTAGAATGTAATAAAATCAATTTACTCTGTCCTCATTACACACACAACATGCTCCTATCAATCAGACACCTCAAATAACATTCTTTAAAATACACTAGATCAAACTAAATTTAATAAATAAATTTTTACACGTTAAGAGCCAACAAATAATGATTGAAGAAAAATACTTTAGTAAAAGAAAAAACACTAAAACCAAATTTACAACAATGGCTTTCTTTTCCAGGAAAGAAAGCACACTAGTAGCCATCCTGTGTAAGAATTAATCCATCCCACAAATGTATTTCTCTATGAATCAAGTTTATAGGCGTTTCATTTTGATTAGGTTGTAGAATATGATGATTGAATTCCATTACAGGAAGCAGCCCATAAAACAAGTTGTTTTCTTGAATGATCCATACAACTAAGCCATGAAATTAGTGAAGATCTGAAGATCTTTAAACATGGTCATAAGCCACCGAATCTCAAATACTACAAAAGTTGCTGAATCGTTGGTATCTTACATATTTAGTGGGAATAGAATGCAGTCATCGTGGGTAAAGTGGCAGCTACGCAACTATAAATATTATAATAATATTACAATATACTATATTGCCAATCGATTCACGACTACAACTTTTATATACCTACACAATATTATGTTCAAAGTTTCATTTTAATTTAATTCTAAATAGTTATATAACTCCAATAAATAACCAGGAAAGTACCAACTGATATGTATCTAGATCACACAAATAGCTTGATTAGGAGAACTCTTTGAGGCACAAATTTAATAGATTGTAAGCAGAATATACTGAAATACATGGAACAAAGCGACGCATTCATTCATTTTTGAAATCTAGTCCATGACAAGCGAATACTTGATCAACAACAAATGCCAGTTTCATACAATTATCATACAATAATAGTTGCACACGGAGTATAATTGCATAACATATGAAGAGGATCTGTGACATGTAATCGACAAATACTGAATCTCACAGCCTCTTGCTTAAATGAGAATCTCAAAATCTACCTATATTCATCCAACAAACTGCAATAAATACGAGTGATATTTCACACACAAATGTAACAATAGATAAAAGCTTGTAAAACTTCTAACTTTGACATAAATGAGCATGACACGAGATGTCAATTGATGACTTAAAACATAAACAATTTTTGAGCCGCCAGATACATTCAAGCGCAAAGAATGAAAAAACATTCCACAATCAAATGAACCATTTTGTACTAAGAACAGCTCATAACAACATGTCCAACGTGAGCAATAAAGTTTTAAATTCATATTATGCAGAAGTAGATTTGTACATATTAAAGGTTATTTTAACAAATCTTTCTATACTGTGCAATTCAATTTTTTTTTAAATTCAAAGAGTCCAATAATCAGTAGATATAATATTTATATGAAATCAACAGATCTTAGATAAGAACACTTCAATAATTAGGCTACAAGTAATAACAATAATGGTACATAGAAATTCCTTGATTTCGATCTTGGTATAAAACGAGAAGAGACAAAAAATATCCATGAAAACATCGTTGTATTTCTTCAAGGTTGTGTACAGATTCAACAAGTAGTATTAAGTGAAAAATCTTCATCATACACACACACTGGGATATAACATATATAACAGCATACATTTTTGTGGTTTTCATTTCTATTTCAATTAATTATGCCACTAAATTTATGTGTGTAATGAAGTAATGAATTGCTGGGATTGGAAACCTTATCAATCTAAAATTAAATATTATTCAAAATATATTGCGGAATCTTACTATTATTTGAGATTCAAGGACTTACAAAATACAGATACTTTCATGACGTTTCAACCATTCATATGAAAAGCACATTCAACATTTTAATAAACGATCATACGTTACCATAAATGTTCAATGTGACCATCCCCAGAAGCCCACACGATAACGATGCAATATTCGATTTTTCCCGCACTCGTACCAACTTTAATGGACCCACAGTCTTTTATCACATAATTTTTAAGCTTGAGAAAAGCTCAAAAAAATGCAGTAACCATTTTCGGGCATCTCTCATACAAAAAGTTTGTAAAAAACAAATTTCTAAGACAAATAATTTAAAATTTCTGTTTTAAAATTTCACAACCCACGAAACATTTTTTCAACTTTTAATAATTTATAAAAAAATTCAATTTGCTTTTCCATTTGAATGGTCAAAGAGTTTTGTAAGTATCTGCGTTTTATAATTAGGGCATTCTTTTGTAATTGCCTGGTAGATTGATGACCTTCACATGTAATATGCAATACTGTAGTCATTTGGTCTAGTATCATATACGAGTAAGTGGTTCACCTAATATTCTTCCTTATTTGGTTTCTCAGAATAACAGAAGAATAACAAGAATCGTAATAATCATTGTATAAGGCCTGCATCTAGCATTGTAGATATTTTTTACATCTAATAAGTTTTAATAACTGGAATCATATTGATTCCTTAATTTATAGGAATTGTGAACTTTCAATCTAATAGCAGTAGGTGTTTTTTAGAGATATATAACTTTAAAATACATTAAAACACTAATGAATCGCATTGAGTGAACTATGGAAAGAACTGGAGCGATATGCCTTTCCAAAGAAACTTGTAAGGCTAGCAAAAATGACGATGAGTGAAACTGCAGCCATGGTAAAAATTTGTAATAAAAAAGCAGTATATTTGAATTCAACACAGGAGTCAAACAAGGTAATGGACTGTCGGCACTTAACATTGCATTACATAGTGCCATTGAAGTGATAGACAAGGGAGGATAGACAATATTCTACAGAATGTACCAGGTATGTGCTTATGCTGACAACTAAGCAATAATTGCCAGAAGAAAAGTTCTAATGTCTTTTAAATTGTTTGAAAATGAAGCAGGAAAGGCTGGGCTGCTAGTTAATGAAAACAAAACAAAATATATGAAAATATCTAGGAGCCAGGCAATAAGACCACAGAATCTTAGGGTCGACCAAAAACTATTTCAAAGAGTGAAATTTTTTAGTTATTTAGTTGTTGAACTGAATAACGAGTACAAGATGAGTTTCAGCATAGAAGAAATAATAATGTCGAAATAGAGCGTACTTCAGTAATATAAAACTTATAAAAGCAGACCAAGGATAAGACGGGAGGATTAAATCAGAGAGGATATCATAAAGATGGGATATAGAGGACGGAGAGGGATGGTTGGTGACAGAGATGCTTGGAGGGCTGTAGTGGAGGAGGCCAAAGTCCATATTGGGCTGTAGTAAAAAAAACGAATGAATCGCATTAATTGCCATGAAATTGGCTTTATTTGGATAATAATTTATGCCATTCTATTTAAACATGATTTCTGTCATATGGCCGCCACGGCTGGCTTGGATGTGGTCCAATCGAGAGGTTCAATTTCTGATAACGTTTTGCAGCCTTTGGGGCCGTATATCAGCAACAACACGGCGAATGTTGCCTTCCAAATCGTCAATCGTCTCTAGTTTATCCGTGTAGACTAGAGATTTCACATAACCCCACAGAAAATAGTCCAGCGGTGTTAAATCGCAGGATCTTGTAGGCCAATTCACAGGTCCAAAACGAGTGCGTTCACCATATGTCTTCTCCAACAAATCAATTGTGGTACGCTCTGTGTGACATGTTGCGTTCAGGCAACGGTCTATTCATGATAAAATGGTAAACTATACTGAACACAAATAAGCTATTAGTTGACAAAATGTTTGCCACTGGAAACAGTGCTGAAAAATTAAAGTTCTATACCTCTAAAAAACACCTTTTATAATTATTGAAGAAAATTATGTTCTTCAACAAAATAGAAACATTGCATTATAACAAAATATTTCTGAATATAGCTTTCCGCTGTAATCGGTGGAATATTATTATTAATAATTATTATAACATAAGTAAATCTATTTTGAGTGCATTGAAATTGTTACAATCTATTGATAGATACCCCGTTATTCATTGATTTATACTAATTTTTCAACTAGCTTCATATAAATTGGAACATTTACAAATCTAACAGATTCTTTGTATTGTTAGTGTCCAGTCGAAATATAAAAAAGGAAGTGAATATTAAAAGGAATTTAAAAGCTTCTCTTGATAAATGAATAATATTTAAAAAATAAGCAATTTCTCATGTTAGTAGAATTAATTCTCAATTATGTTATCAAGTATTTTAAATTGTGCTGGATAAAGTTGATAGATTGTCAATGAGGGAATGCTACCTGTTGATAACATTGATAAATGTATTATTTGAATTTCGTAATAAATAACATGTGCCTATTAGAATATTATTTTGGAATTTTTAAGAATTTATTTTATTGAAATTCTCAATTAGTAATAGATTGCTTTTACGAAATGGAAAATTTTCTCATGATCCCATTGGAAGTTTTAATAACAAATCAGATTTGTGCGTCTCGATAAAAGCATCATACAACAACATCATGAAGGTACATCCGTCATTAGTAATTTCTACTCTAGACCATTCACCAACCTCTACCCCATGCATCAGCTTTCAGTTCTACTCAATATTTCTTTCATTAGTACCCCCCCCCCCCCTCACCGCGGCGACATAAATCCTTCAACCGCCACCAAGAAAATTATGTCCCTTATAATGAGAAGCAATATTTTCGATAATGATTCATCAACTTTATTTTCTTCATCCTAGTTCTCCTCTACTAAGATAGATTACCACCTTGCTGTATGGTAAAGAAAGTTCTCGAACTGTGTTAGAACCAATCTTAGAAAAATATTCAAGTTAGCTGAAATAATACAACGCGTATGTCAATACTGAATAAAATCGTAGATTTTCGGTGTTCATAATGCGGCTATTATAGGCTCCTCTTAAACTGGCTGGAGACAGAGCACTGGATGATGAGCGATCATTGAACTTAAGCCCGCTGTCACTTGTCGATCTAGCCGGCAGTGAGCGCAAGTTAAGTGTGAAAACTCATGACCAGCGGCTGTGAGAAGCTGGCAACATCAACAACTCGCTGATGTCTTTAATGAGGATAATAATCTGCATTAATCTACGAGTTGATAACTGCAACAAGAATAGCCATATGTTGGAATTCGTGGAGACGTCACAGGAGCTAAAGGTGAATCAATCGATAAGGCCTGTCAAGAACAATCCCAGCCCATTCAATGTGAAAAGAAAGCCACCAACAGAGGAAGTGAAGCAAACAACGATCTAGTGCCTCCAGCTAATAGTAGTTGCACCTTGAACACATCTCTATTCATGAGTTGACAATTCCAACAGCCATTTCAAGTACCTAATTTCACGAGTCCCGAAAACATTGATTTATAACAGATGTTCTCAGAGTACTTGAAATCAGAAAGGAAAAATAAGAAGAACTTCAGAAGCACATAAAATCATACGTATCCTCTTCCTGTGCAAGCCTTCAGTTGATCTGGCGAGCTATTTTCAGCTCAAGACGAAATCGGGAGACTGGTCGAGAAAGTAGAGAAAAATATCAAACTGTTGAGGAACTGCAAAGAAACACCTCTCCAATGGCTTTTGAAAAGTACAATTTGGAGATGAAGTGTACCACTGAACAGAACATTATCTTCGAGCCCGAGATAATGAAAATAGTATTAGATACCAGCCGTCTTTTTGGTTTCCCCTAATACAAATTTGGAAATGGTAATGTGGCAGAGACAGGCGACTGAGAAAGCAAAATCTCCATACAGGACTAGTCGCCTTCTAATCTGATCTAAACTAATCTTAAAATAGCTACTGAACATTACAAAAATGCTTTGTACTACAATGGGAAGAAGAACAGACAGACATGTAAAGGAAGTAGCATGAAAAGTCAATTACCATTTGCAACAACTTCAAGTGGTAAATTTCAAGTTCTGAATAAGCTATATAATCATTATGCAATCGAGCATTACATGCAATTCCTGAAACGGTATCAAAAAGTCTAAAAGCTATTGATCCCTTAAAGAGTGATTGTGACATACACTATTGAAAATTACTAGAAAGTTCAGTACGACCAATATTGCTTTCAACAATAGTGAATACTGAAAATATTAATTCTGAAAATTCAAAAATATATAAATTCTCTATATATTATATAAGTATATATGTACATTGTATCTGAGAAGACATTCTTAACAAGAAGGCAGCAACTGATTAAACCTAGTTTTATAATTAGCTTTAACAAAACACAAACTGATTACAGCGTAGAGTTTCAGATGTTGTGAAGTCTAGAAGCTGAAATAGTGTTTGGACGGTGGATGAAATTACAAGCAACATTTTAGCTTTTAACTCGAAATTGCAGTAAAATTCGAGCTATTTGTCCAGTCATCAGTCTATTCTTCCAGCATGAGGAAGGTTGATATTTAGGCTGTCTCGGTATAGGTACACTTGATAAAGAATTAGGATATCGATGCAAACTTGCAATCCGCCGCAGAACCAGAATTGCGCCGGCGCTTCGCGAAGTACGAAGTATGCTGTCTTGAACACATCGCCCACCATCCACATTAGCACCATTAATACACTGCAATACAAAATATCAACATTAAACAAAATACTTTGGTGTAATATCACGGCTTTCGTATGAAAGGAACCAAACACCAGATTTGAAAAATTGTAACTCAGTAATGGTTCAAGATTGAAAACTTCATCTATTTATCGTGGAAAACCAAACAGCACCTACCTTGTAGTGGCGTCTTAAAATTTATATATTTTCATTTATTATGTCCTTTGAACCTTCATGCAATAAGCTTAAATATTATCAAGTAGCAACCAAGTGTTCGTTTTCTTCTAGTGTTTTATGAAGGTTTTATTAACAAATCACTAACACTGTGGTTCTTTTTAAACAAATTGCCTTACATTATTTCTTTAGGCACCTTTTTCTCCAAGCACCACTTTCATTGATATTTTGATTATTGTTATACATGTGATCGAATTATGAAACTCTACTAAATTTAGCATAGCCAATTATACCAACAAAATTATGATTTTTTCAAGAACAGGAATTCTAAGTATATTTTTCTGAGTTATGTATTATTGATGGTTAAAGCCGTACACCCTCCTCAAAAAGCTAGATATTTTTTTAATCAAACTAGGCTACTCACTTCTCAATCACTCATGAAATACAGTCACATATTGTCAGATAGTGATGTACTTCATACCTGTACTTTGTGCATACTTCAGCCCAACAAGTTATTCAGTAGCGTTTGCTGCGATCTCTGGGTTGAGAATACTAATGTAAAGATTGTACTAACTACACTTTTTCTTATTGATTCATTCTGCTGAGATTAGAAAACTTTCCCAGAGCCGCCATTGCTCACAGCGGCTCTTCGGGTATTTTACTGGGGGGGGGGGGGGGGGGTTAGGCCAACATTTTAAAGATCTGACTCAGACTTTGATTTAATCTAGGCTTTTTGCAGAGCTATGAATCCATAAATAAATAACGAGCACCCTGCAATCGATTGTTTCTTAAAATAACAAAAATAATGGAATATTTTTATCAAATATGATACACTATCAGTGAAATTAATGCTTTCTTTAAAAATTATAGAAAAAATTGATTGCCTAATGTCAAGCAAGGATAATTAACCCATTACCCACTCACAAGCCTTAGGCTCGTTTTACAAACATTGATTTCAATTCAGCCGTTTGATAAAATCTCGAATGGTTCACATAGTGGCGTTGAAAAATAAATATATATATAGCAGCCGTCCCTTGTCTCGACTATCCACGTTAACATTAGTTCATCAATTTTTCTACCAATTCCGAAGTCTAACTGATTTTACAGTTAGATTTTTAATTGCAACAATTTGTTTAGAAGTTATACTAATCATATTGATTATACTCACATACGAAAAAGTTTAGAATAAAGTATTCACTTTAAAACAAATACACACGTACCGTACACAGAAGTTAAAGAGAATAACTATTCACTGCAAACATTCAAACTGGATTAGAAGAGTTTTTTGAAGTAGAAAATTGTCTATAAAAAAACTATTGTTTTTTCAATTTGATACAAGTAATCTCTTGAAGTCGACACCAAATATTTTAGAAATTTAGCTTTCATATTATTAAAACAAATAGTGGAAACTTCAAACGTGCCTAGCCTCCTCTGTCTCTGTCTATCCCCTTAAAACCGTTCGGAATTTTATCGTTCACCATTTTTTTTTTTTTTTTTTTTTTTGAGGATGAAGCCCACATAGGTCTGAGACCTGTGCGTGGGTAATGAGTTGGATGATGGTGATTTATGAGTTGGACCTACAGTTTTAGGTGGGTTCCGAACCACCGGGAAGTGATTTTACAGCAGAGAACAGTGTCTTTTTTGCTGGCCAATCTAATCGATCACCGTTACAAACAGGACCTACGAGAACGCAGCTTATCTATCTGATTGAACAGATACCTGCTACGGCTCGCGGCTATCACTTCCCTTGTTCATTTATGTATTAGTTCATTCTGTTCGAAATTTTACCGCCCAAAATGTTATCGAAAGGCTGAAATCGATACCGGTACGTGTGAAACGTGCCTTAGGGTCATGTGGGAATCATCCGCAAAAAAATATCAAGCAATGTGCGACAATTTGTGTATCATAATCTATCAGCTCTAACAATTAGATTGGTTAATTATTTGGCAGAAACAAAAATGTTCTTCAGATTCGTAATAATTGAAGTGGATATGATTTTGTCATATGTATAATGGCAGGTATTTATGAAATACTGTAATTTCATACTGATTTACCTCATTCCTTCCGTTGATTTGTACTGGAAGTTTTTAACTAGCTGTGGAGAAGCTAACATTGCCTCTGATAGCAGAGCCACCAGGCCGAGTGTTTCAACAAATATTGTCGATTTGATGAGAAGGAATGTAAGTAAAGAGCAGCACACTATCATCAGAAGAAGGAAGTCCAGGTATGATTGAAAGTCTGTCCACGCCCAGAAATATTTCCAATCGAAATCTGAAATTTAATAACATGAGAATAGTATCAAATAATTTACAGAATAGGAAATTAATCTCAAGTAATTAGTAGTGCTGCAACTTCTAACTTCTAAAACATTCCTGAATAATTTTTTTCAATTACTGGTATTTCAAGTGTTGAATAGAATCAAAACTCTAACCATGTATTTCATAAATTATACCGATTGAAAAAAAGCTTTCCCTTTTTCCTCAATACGTTCATACCATATAACTCAAGGATGGAAATGAATGTGACAGAATTAAGGTCTTATAGAGTAAAATTCAAATTTTATTGAACTTTTATTTGAACTATTATTTTATTGAAATGTACAATAAAAACAACCGGTTGAGACAATATGTTCAATTGCAATGTATTTTAAAGCATTGAAATGGAATTTGAGCATTATTAAGATTGAAATAATATTCCATTAACTATATGAAACAATTTATCCAATTACAAACGTAATGGTAATTACGGTAGTTCAATGGTAATAAAAAATTAATTTTGTAGCATCACCATGAAATTTCAAACTTTATTAGAATAGAAATAATATTCCATCCATGGAAGAGGCAACTCATAATGATTATTCTATCTGAATAAACCTCGTTTCGGAACATTGTAAAAAACAGTTATTTCAGTTGACCCAGCATCGATTAGCTTTTAATCAAGTAAGTAGTGAACGAAAAAAATAACTGTTTTAAAAAAGTAACCGACTTATAATATTAGAGCTTTAGGCTAGTAATGTAAAATGTTAATATTAAAATTACAACTGCAATATTATAAAAGTTCTGAACTATATTCTTCCTTCCTATGTATTTAATAACGTGCATTTCCATCTTTAAGCAAAAAACTTATCTGGTCAAAATTATGGAGTTACTATTAAACATTTGTTCTAACACTATTTCATATTTCTTATGTTGATTTAGCCAAATAACTAAATTATATCCAGAATTACATTTACAATAATAATAGCATGAATGAAAATTTATTTATATCAGATATAATGAAATACATAAAATTTATAAGTAGCAGAAACATTCACAACTTATTTCAGGAATAGTATAATTTTGTCTAAAACTTTCCAGACAAATGAAATATGCTCGAAAAAGTTTCAACAGAGTGACAAGGAAGAAAGCTATAATGTTAATCAAATGCTATTTATCAATTAAATTTACTGGAAAAATAAGTGAATCTAACAAAAAATAACTGGAGCTGTTCATTACAATATCATTAACACTAATAGTGATAGTACATGGTGATAAAAAATGACTATAACATCCACAAGAGAACACGACAGAAAAATTAAAATTATGAATAGCAAGAATGTAAATAAATTGACAATGATTTAATGTTACAAAGCAACTGCATATCACTACTTAATATCTTATTGAAAAAAAAAAAAAACAATTGCACTGGCATTAGGAAGTACATTATTTGTTACAGTGTTGAATACAATCACATAATACAGAGAGTGTGTTATTTATCTATAATACCACGCATTTCGATTTCAAAATTTGAATTTATCAGTTCAACAATTTTAGGAAAATTAGAGCTACAGCTGAATTGGAAGTAGCAATCAATGTTTATATTTAAATATGTTCATTTGGAATAAAACGTGGAAAATGAACAATCAGAACTTTTCAAATTTTGAGAATATGATGCTTAAAGCTATTAGTTGGATTGTTGATTCAAGTTCAGACAACAATCTCAAATTTGGAAAATTCACTACGCTATGATTCGATTCTAGAAAATTGAACAAATATCTACTTCACAAGAATTATAAACATGTCTCTCTAAAAAAAGCATTTCCTGATGTCGGTTCAACTACAAGTAAGAAAATAATTGAATTAAGAAAAACATTGAAATTTCATGAACATAATTTTACCTTTAATTCACCAAATATAATTTGATGACTAATTTATCTGCAATTTGTAGTTCAAATAAGACCAACATTTCTACAAGAACGAGAGATAACCGTATTCATATTCTTTGAATTGGGCTTTGATTGATCAATAAGAAATTGGTTCTGGTAACTCAAAGGCAACACCATTCATTACAATAAACTTTGACAAACATTTAGCAACTCTAGAAAAATAAAATAGCATGCACTGATTGTTTCATTATAGAAGAATGATATTTGAAAGAAAAAATCAATAACCGTAAAACTAAATGGATTAATTATTACGGAAGTGAAAAAGAATGTCTACGCCTGACATTACAAACAAAATTAATTTCTCTTCAATCACTACCAAAACATTAATGAAATTCACTCGCTATTAGTAAGTCAATCGCAATTCAAAAAGCATGGCTGAGAAGCTATTTAAAATTTTATTGAATTAAACTAATTTGGTGAACGCATTTCATACCGCCAAAGACTGATGCCATGGAGAATTTTGGAGTAGGCTGATATTCTTTTTCCATGTCTGTCGTTGCCAAAGCATTTTGGAATCAAATTCAACAGTTAATCAGTTTGCGAAAGATTTAAACAACCAAACGTAGATATAGGACAGATAGTGTGTTTCGGGTATTGAATGAATTTGATAAAAGTTAATTAAGGATTAATTATATCACAGGGGTGCCCACCCCCCCCCCTAAGCTTAATGACGCACCCCCCCCCCCTAAATTTAGCACCAGCCCCCCAATTAGACCTCCCCCAAAAATAAAATCCAAAAAAACAGGCCCCCGTATTATTTCTAAAACTAAAAGATTTATATAGGCTATAGGTATTGAAAAAATTCAAACCCAGTCGATAATATACAAAATGTATATATATTTCTTGAGATTCTTTACATAGGTAATATTTTTTTGTAAAGGTTAAAAAGAAATATCAATGAAAGGAATATATGAACTTCTGCTCAATAAACTTTATTGCAAAATAGCTGAATAAGGAAGAATGTAAACCATTCCGTTAAAATAATAATAATAATAATGAATCTATTGTCATTAATTTACATTCTTTCTGGTGACTTCGTAATATATCTTTGAATGACGTCATGTTAAACACAGTTTCAATCAACTTTACCCCCCCCCCCCCCTTAACTTTTTTGGACACCCCCAAGAATTTCAATGACGCAGTCATTTATTTATTTGTCTGCATCATAACCCCCCCCCCCCCCGTGGGCACCCCTATATATAAATTAATGTCCAGATGTTCAAGGTGATGACTGTTGATGACACCGGTAGGTGTTGACTGTTGAAGCCGGATGTGACGTATACAATATTTTGAACACAATGGACGGACAACATTATGAATATAATTTGTAGATATTATCTACATTATCTCTATCATGCTGCAGTAGGTAGGCTACTACAAAAAAAGTTTTGAACTAATATACAGTATTATATGTGTCTGAGTGTAAAACTACCCATAACAACAAAAAGTCGTATTGAGATGTATAAAAAAATTTACTCTGTACAATGTTGGTGGCATAGAATTCTTAATACAAAAGTTTTGAATTAAATAATGCTGAGTAACATGAAACGGTTGCTATCAGAATTGTATTTCCAAGTTTCGAATTAAAACCATAAAATGCATATTTCAAAAAAATACATTGATTTTTTGAAAAATTGCATCGATTTTTAAAAAATGCATAGCTATTCATGAAATACTCGTACAATGGCATTCTAAGGGAGAAGGGTGATAATTTCACAACGTTTATGAATGCTAAGACAGGTGTCTACTAGTTCCTAATTGTAAAATTCCCGACTTTTCCCGATCACATTTCCAAAATTCCCAACCTCTAAAGTTCTATAAAACCAATTTTACTTCAGATAATAATATTCCACGACATTTCGATAAACGGTGGTAGTAACTAAGACTCTTTTACCTAGACATTGTAAGGGACTCCTCGGGCTTGCGAGAATGAGAACCTAAGAACAGCGGAGGCAGATGCAACACCGATAGCGTGAATTAGTCTGCTTACATAGACAGGAGTGGATCCAGCAGCAGATTTTTTTGATGGGGGGGATATGCATTACCTGAGTGGGTATGTATCACCAGGCACCAGGAAGGGGGGGGCCAGGGTGTTTTAAAATGAAGTCTAAAATCGTGAATTTGAAGCAATTTAAGGTGAAATGAAACCAACTTTCCAAATTTAATTGTTTACCTATTGCCTGCAATGATATAATATTATACTGTTGATACTAAATTATTCATGATTAAATGCCTTTACAACGTCCTATACAGCCAAAAAAAAAAAACAGAAACTTCAACTAATGGGTGTAAATAGAATATAAGTTAATTTCTGAGTGTAAATAGAGCAAAAAATGTAGCAAAAATTTGAAATTCAAAGCATAATTTAATGTTTGTATCTCACATTAAGTGGGAATATCACAATGAAATGTTCATAATATGAACTTAACTACAAAAAAATTATGTTATTGGTTCAGACTGCAGCTATCAATTGAATTGAAAGATGATATTCTATGAATATATGAAATGAAATATGAATCCTGGAAGCTGACTAGATTTAACACAGAAGAATTATTTCTAAAAAATCCCTTCGTCCTCTTTTTTAATTTATCATTGGGCAGAGTTCTTGTTTCCAGGGACAACCATTGTTCCCTTTTAGCCCTGCTTTACATTCGCCCAGGTAACACAATCATTGATCACCCTAAATCCTTAGTCCAAATATGTGGGACTCTTGACTGTCTACTGTCTGCTATAAAACTATTGTTCAATGAACAATAAAGATTTATTCGAAAAATAATTACATTATGAGGTACTTGTTTCTAGAAAGTACAAAAATTACGAAACACAAATTTTAATGACCTTCTTTCAATGTGTATCATTACATCACACAAAGCAGTAGCATAACTATAGGGTCAGTCTAGGGTGGAGGATGACCAATGATGTTGCTGGGAGAGTTAGACTCTCTGTACAATAATAATTTGTAATTTGGAGTAGTAGTCCTCTAAAGATAAATTGAAGCAATATACATGACTATTTATTCCAAAACGAGGGTCCGGGGTAATCCCCAAGAAATTTTTTGAAAATTACCTCTCTAAAGCCAAATTTCAAGTGATTCTAGGGATTAATTCTTCTAACTTAACACTACAACACACGTTATGGGTCAATGAAAATTTTATCTAGTTCTTGTATTATTGTCAATGGGAGATTGGACATTACTTGAAGCTTCTACTTTTCTATACTTGATCCCTCACTGCCCCTGATTGGGGTACCGTAGAGTACCGTAGGATACTTGAACATTATTTATTTCCAAAAAATTAAGGTGTACTCCTTGAAAACGTTTTTAAAATAACAATTCATACAAAATCACATTTTAGCGATTCCTGACATTTTATTCTTTGACTCTTGCCAAAAATTGTCTCACAATGGCCTTCAAAAATTCCATTTTTTTGTCTGGGGGGGGGGGGGTAATATCCCCCTGATTCCTTCCTATAGTTACGCCACTGCACAAACTGTTAATGAAAAATTAAATTCACAAGAAATTCTGTTATCAGCCAAAATCTCCCAACAATTTTTTGAGGATCCAGGATCTAGGCTCTAGGGTGATTATCTGAGTGAATGTAAAGTAGTGCTAATAAAACAAGTCTGCTTTTTCTGCCATGGTAGTCCTCAGCCATGTATTGATAAGCTGCAGAATCCAGAAAAACCTTTCAGAACTGGCATCATTTTTAGACCAAGTACTGAAGTACACAATAATTTACAAAAGAAAATCAATTGTTGGTTAGGCATTGCTGTGTCATTTTCCTCCCTCGTCAGCAACTTTGAAGACCCCCTTTTTCGTATTTTTAATTTTCATTTCTGTCCTACCAATTTCTATCCTTTCTTTAACATATTGTCATCTCTTTTCCACTTCTTCACTGTTTTTTATTACAGTATTTCCATTCGTTAAGAATTTTACGTTTTTCCTTTTTCCTTCTTTTTTCTACTTTTTTCTCTTTCCCTCCTCTTCTTATTCTTTTCTTTCTTTTTCTTCTGCGTTGGGGGAAAGGGGAATTTCCCCTTCCCCCCGTGGATCCGCCACTGCGTATACAAGAGCTCACTAATAATTAGATGATTGGAACATTTCATGTTTTCTTTTTCCACACAAAAAAATAGTAAAATCTTATAAAACACAACAAAAGAAAAATGTAACAGCCACCCTTTGGGCGAATTGGCCTGCCAATTAAAAGAAAATCACCCACTTCAGAGCAATGTGACTCCATCAAAATAGCAAGTAGCTACATATTGCAAGTTGTTAAGAAATGTTGTTCTAACATTAGTAGAGGGCAATTTAGAAATTCAAGCCATTAAATAATTTACTTAGACCTTGTACTTAAGAAAATCGTTTAAAATTTAAATCTTCTAAATACTGTAACATTATTTTTAAGCCCAGGGAGTTCTGAGCCCTTTCTATAAGTCTCTTTGGTAAGCTATCATCATTATCATCTGGAATAATTGCAGTAATCGAAAGTGTTAAAGGGCTATTTCACACAATTTGAGGTTTACTTATATTAAAAAAAGGCATAGTTGGCTTTGTAATCATGTTTAGAAAAAATTAAATAGCTTGAGACTGAACAGTTGCTTGCAAAAATGCGTTATACTTATTTAAATTACCTAATTCAAGTTTTTACAACCTTGGAAAAAATATATATGGTCAAATAAATTGAACTAAAGGCATGGAGAATCACAGTACAATAGCAAAACATACACTATGTACAAAATGGCATTTGATTATTTTATTGCAAAAATTTTTCAACTAATTGTTCCCAGCTACACACATCGAATTATTCTTGTATCCTTGTTAGCAAATTTAATTATGCACTCTTAACAAAAGTATGTCAAAATACGTGTTACAATAAATTTTCTCATTTTCCCGACCTTTCCCCGGTTTTTCGCGACCTATTAGAATTCCCGGCCTTTCCCGACCTATTCCCGGCCTTTCCCGACCTATTAGAATTCCCGACCTTTTCCCGACTAGTAGACACCCTGTAAGATAAGTTTCAGACTTCCCTGGTTCATATTCAGAAGCGTAAAAGTAGTATTGAGTAAAGAATATTTAATAAGTATAATGATACAATCAATGCTACTTGCTATCCAACCTTTTTAATGATCAATCAATAAAGTATTGCTTCAACAGAAATACCAGGGCTACGGTACAGATATTTAATACAGAATACAGAACCTTTATTACTTTCTAAAATTTGCTAAAAAACCTTCTATTCTCAACAAATTTTGATGAGTACAGAATAATAAAGATAAAGTTTCACTTCATAGTTTATAAATTTCATTAGATAGTTTGTAACCAGATATACCTATCAAAAGCAACGAGAAAACTGATACAAAATAAAATTTCACAACTTGAAAACAAACCATTATCTCCATTATAAATTCGGTGAATGTTTGCATTGAATGATCAAGAGAACAATAATTGGGCGAACACAAATAATAATGGAATGGTGTAGCAGGTGTGCAACTAAATACAAGTCTGTGAAAAAATCATAGCGCCTGCTGTTGTTTTTATTTATATACTGTACAAGTAGATACTTTTAGAATTAAGCTGGTGAAAAGGTGAGAAACAGTTTAAAGTTCTGGGATTCATATTTTTACCGTTACCTAGTAAGCTTATGACAATTGTCATAAAACACAATTTTATTTCTTTGCGGATATGTCGTTTTTCCAATAAATGTTGAAATGTTGTAATTTATTACAAACTTTATAAATTGTATTTGTCTTGGAATAAAATTGATTGATTGATTTATTGAGTGAATAAATTGAATCCAGCAGATTGGTAAGAGCAGAGGATTATATTAATCCTCCAGATTAAAAAAATAAGAAGGGTTGATGAATAATTGGATTGAATAATCGCATTATATTGTATCTAGTGAATTTCTTAGGATAAATTTCATCATGAGTGTTTTTGAAAGGGAGGAAATAGACTGGAATAAAGAGTGAATGCTATATACTGTACAACATAAAGTAAGTGAATGAGAACAGATAGGGAAAGCCCTGATAGTTGAAACAGCTAATTGATCATTATTTACTAGTATTTAATAAATGTAGAAATAAAATCAGTGAAGCTTTCAGATACCACCTTTTAATGAAGCTAAATTTCATCAAGATCTCAATATTTTATTTTCAATTTACTTTCCCAAAGTTATATTCTAATAGTCCCTATTCTAATGTTTTACAGAATGTGAATGCAGAAAGGTTGATTTCTTGTGATGTTGAAAATGTTTCATGAAACATTATAACAATTTAATAGATAAAATTTAATCGAATATTAAACGGCTGAGAAAGCCAATAAATTACTGCATTATTCATATAACTTGGCAGCGTGTAGAAGATGGGAGGACGTGCTACATCTGAACCCAACTGCTGCCAAGTTATATAAAAACTACAGTATTATAATTGCAATTTGTGGAGTTTTTGTTTTGCAGAGTTCACAGATAGAGCTATCTAAGTAATAATTATTGGGCATTTAATATAATATTTTCTCATACATCTAAACAATTACCAGTAAAAGTGTGTTCTTGGAAATGGGCCAGGTGCATTTTCCTCTTGACAGAGACACAAAGGTGGATCATTAGCAGCATGGCAATATTCATGATGAAGCTCTGTATGAGCAGAGGAAGTTCATACCGCTTACCAAACCTTAAACAAAACACGAAGAAAAGGACGCATTACATCAGACGTTTTCATTAGTAAACTTCAACATAAAATCAATATGATTTGAGCACAACGGTATTATTCTTTTATTTATGTTGAGCAATGAATAAAGAAATTAGCAACCAATCAATCAACTCATCCGATAAGTATAACGGCCTTCTAATAATCAGCACACTTTCAACCCCAATTCAACGTGGCTACATCTAAATTACTTTCGCAGTTTGCTGGATCGTTGCCAATCATCTTGGTTATTATCATAAGCAAGTACATGCTGGAGTAAAACAGGTTATTTAAACGTTTGAATGCAAATTGGATTGACTTTTACTTTTGTTGTTGGTAACGAACGTACCGTTTGCTCTCAGTTTGTCAAACTGATTAAATATTTCCATTGGCATAAAGCAGATGGAGAAAAATCGCTTGAATTGTTACTCAGCCTCAACAGAAATGATTTTAGAGAGTTATGCTAACATTAACTCTCTATGCATCTGCCTGCCTTAAATTCAAGATTCTATAAAGCAGGCAGATTCATAGGGTATTGAGGTTAGCATTATTATATTTAACATGGTTTTGTACAAACTTTCTAATGACTTAACATATTACATTCTAGCAAATAAAAAACCGTTATCGTTTCGGGGCAAACATCAATGAACAGCTGGTTAGAAGAGGAAAATCAATAATCGTGTGCGATTGACAAGTCTATGGATTGCCTCAGCACGTTCACCCACCTTAATCAAGTACTATGTAATAGTTTCAGTTTATATCAGATGGTAAGTAGCTGTATTGACGACTCAAAATATATAATTATGATAAATTACAAAGTCCGAAACACGCTGAATACAGAAATAATAATTGTAAGGAATAATTGCTGTTTCTGATGAAAATGTATTCAGTATTTGTTTAGTGAATTTCACCACACTCTGTTCTATGATACATAGTTATAATTCATACAGGTGCAAAAATGTACAGGTTGTTTGACTTTCCATTATCTGACAAACGCAAAAGGATTGGTATAAATGTATTATTAAAACTATACTTAAAGATTAATGAAGAATAACAAGAAGAAAAGTGCAGTGAAGCGAACGTGTGTTCAATTTGGCAACAGCTAGAAAATTGTTCTGGTTCGAGAGTGAAATTTGGAATGTAGAAATTGCCAGTCATCTGCAGATGTATTGTCAGGTGATTCTTGATTCTGGCAAGGAATGACGTCGGGAAAATTGTTATACAATAAACTTGATTGCCTATAGTACTGGGAAAAAACAATGATAGAAAGTCAATATTTTACAGTTGTTTAATGAACACTAACATAGAATAGCTATGCAGATTGTCATATTTTAAAATCAGTTTAACAACAAAATGTCCCAACTTTGAAAGATAAACAGGTTTAATAAATAGTGCAGATAACTGTATTTCTCTACTGCGGAAGAAGAAAATGAGCCTTAGGTATGGTAGTACATGGTACAAAAGAGAGAAAAAAAATTGAAACTTATATTTTAACGTAATGCAAGAACACATGTTTGCAGCATACTGAAGAAATTTAGCATGTTCAAGCATATAAAACAAGGGTTTAAAAAATTGAAAAACATTTTACAACACGCTATTTTTGTAAAAGCAAGATATATAGATATATAGCAAAAGGTGATGGATATTCAGAGGTTAGACAAGTCAATCATAATGGATTGAACCTACATGCAATAAAGCTGTATTATAAAATTATTAGTTATCAGTTACAGTCTGCTATATTTAAAGAAGAATTGGGAAAGAATATTATACTTTAAAATGAGGAAAAGTCAATGAATTATTTATTTAAGAACTTCTCAATTTAATTATAATTTCTATCAACATTTAATTCACATTTTGCAGTATAGTTGAAGGATATAGCCTGCTGAATTTGGAAGAACATTAATAAAATTAGGAATTTGGTCAAACATGCAAGGAAATTCAGAAATTGAATCAGATAATCAGGTTTTCAGTAGACAATTGATGACATAAGCGCATTACTACGAGTAATTTGATTAATTAATAAATTTCAGAGCCATGAAAATGAGAATAGATTAGAATTTACCATGAGCCGCAAAAGGCATACTAAATTGAAACGAAAACAATCACTTAAATTGAGTCATACTGGTTCATTATCATTTTAGATTCATGCAGTCATGATTTGATGACAGTCCATATGCTCTGATTTTATGAAAGATGCGAATACTTCGGTTTTGAAAAGAGTAATTCAAGAGATGTGAACATAATTTATTATAAGAGCTTGAGAGCAATGTAACTAGTATGAGTATTTACTCGTTCAAATTCTACCATGAGTATAGAATTTCTTTGGTGTATCACAATGAAATGTGATACTTCATTACCTGCACATTACTAAACATTTAGAGTTCAAATAGACAAGATGGAGTATGATAACTTAAATGATACTCACAAAAAAGCAAAGAAGATATTTTGATAATTCTGTTGCTGAAATTGTGGAAAAACAGGGGAATAATGTACCTTGATACAGTACAGTAACAACGTTAATTATAAACTTACCAAAATAAAATTCTGAGTGAATTAGCGAATATGAGAACAAGGCACACATATAGCGAGAAGCCCTCGGCATCTTGCTTCTTTTTAATTTCCCTATACTGTGGTATGAAGGGGACCACTCCACCGAATATCATCATCGTAGAGCAAGTCCACTTCACCAGTTTGGTGAAGGTGACTTCTTGGATTTCTTTTATTATGTAGTCCATCACGATTTCCACCAGGTGCTCCCTTGTGCTTACTACTGCTTGCCATGCTGCAACAAAATAAAAATAAATTAGAAATATAAATATGATATATTTTAGAGAAGACATTGATGCATGGACATCCTTTACACACCGCTCAACATGAACAAACAAGTGTTCTTGGACGCCCACCAAGATTTGTTTGTACAGATTGTGTTCTTGGTTTACCTCAAAGTTTATGTAATTGATAAGTCAGTAGTCAATTTATCTCAATTGAAATAATTTAAACTGATAGATTTTTGACTGCATATGGTATTGAAAAATATAAAAATCATGTTTAATACTTAAGTACGGTACTGTTTTATAGTTTAAAATAAGTTCGGGAAAAAATGAGAAACAAAAGTCAAAGATTTAGTTCATTGAAGTTATAAAAACGTAATTCGTTGTAAATATCTTTCAAAGTCAATTTATTTCGCGTTTGATCAAGGAGTGGGATTGATGGATTCCTTCCTATGCAAGGGCGAAAAGGTGACCGGGAATAATTTTACAAAATGCACTTTGCGTCGCCTTCCACTTCATTGACAATTCAATTTTCAGTCAGTTGAATTTAATCCTGAATATCAAATATTTTACGACAATTGTAGAGGGTACCAGGGCATCTAGGGATTGAGCATGTGGGTGTTGAGTGGAAGTGATGAAAATGTGGAGGCGAAATGCGTTGCATTGCGTAGCTTGGCGACCGCCTACAAGCTCCCACCCACACCCACAATCACGCACACCTAACTACGTCACAACTCGATAGAATTCTCTCATAGATGCAGTACTCACATTGCAATACCTCAGTATCTGATGAACAAGTTTTTTATTTATTAATATAATTTTATAGCATTAAAAAATTCCAAGCAATAAATTAATCCACCACCCACACATTTCTAGTTTAATAAGACATTTATCACATTTGTAAAATTGCATTTTTATGTTCAATATGGCCAACACCTTCATGAGATTGAGATAATAGTGAGTTTATTCCATGACAGGTTTTCTATTTAGAAAAAAAAAACAGGAAATGTGTATAAGCAAATCGGGAATCCGTTCAGGTATTCACTAAATGACTAAATGTTTTCCAGTTTAGAGTTCCCCAACTTGTGGTACCCGTGCCCTTGATTTTATGCGCATGATGTTCAAAGTACGGTAATTATAATAAAAAATAATGAATGTATAAAATAAATTAAGATATAAAAGTAAAATAGGCACACTTGTTAGAGAGCAGTAGTTTTCTAGCTAACAAGTTGTGAAATTCTTGTACACTTTCAAATGCCTAGATTACAGTTTTCAAAAGGATTTTACAGGGGAGAGGACTAAAAGAGTAAAACCTAAATCGGAATATTCTATCGAATATTTTTTGGAGAATGAAGAAGAAATTATGATTTATTGGAATAAATGGCACAATTACAATACCTGAATCTCCAAAGATTGGAATGGATTTTGGAAGCAGAAGCAGGGAGCATTTCGAACTTGACATCCCGGTAATGCATTTCACCACTGATTGCCTAGCAGTTTACAAGGAGCATGAGAAGACCAATCCACTATTCAGATAAGAATGTGAGCCATAATTCTTTATCTACCAATTTATCATCTACCTGGTCTGAACACTGATGGTAAGAAGCAACTACTGTAGGCATTTCTTATCATTCACAAGGAGAACATTGGCCAAAACTTTGCCGTGTCAAGTGAATTGAATTACTTAATATTCAAATAAAATAAATAATTAGATGGTTTGCTTCCAAAAATCAACTCTACATTCAAGCATTTAAGAAGATAGTTTTATAATGTAGACTTGACTTGCCTACTTGTCCTTTTTACACTTGCAGAAATAAACATAACATTTGAAAAATGTTCACAATTGAATTGATATGCTTTGAAGTTTCTTTGCAAGACATGATCATGTATAACAGAAGCGGTCTCAGTTCGAGAGTTGTGGGGGGGGGGGGGGAGCCACAAAGGGTTTTGTTGACCGTTTTTGCGAGATTGACTCTCCTTCCTTTTTCCCTTCTCCAGTACATTTCCATCTGGAACTGCCTTTTATAGTAAGGTTTCTAAAGCTGAGTTACTGATATAACATATTCTGTATTAAATTATTAAGTTTAACTAAAAGGATTTTGTAATTATTATGTTATTGATTGAATAATAAATTTTGATTTGATGTATCACCAGGGTCACTATTGTTAATTTACGATTATCTTCAATTAGCTTACAATAAAGTATCTTATAATCAATTTAACTGAATTGATAAGGACCCATCATATTAGTCTCACTATAATCAATATTATTCTAACAAATACAATTTTGCATATGACATTCTAAAAGTAGCTTGGTTGAGAAGGTAATTGAGTCAAATACAGTAAATCGATAACGCAGTGTGAGCTCTTGGGTGTTTATCAGCGACAAACAAAAAGATAATCGACTTGAATGGGTGACAGTCGGACAATCCAAGGCTAAATATCACAAAAGGACTCTCCGACCTGAAAAGCAGTTTTTCCAACGTTACTATGGTCGTTAGCGTTAGCCAAATTGGGCGTATCTCCGCACATAAATGACGTTTACTAGCTGGAAGTGAACAATGAAAGCACGTCAATCATTGGTCAATACTGACATAATGACAAGTGCAAACAAAAATCGAAAACGATATTTGCATGTAGTTTTGGCAGAATTTTAGAACATACCGCTTGAGCACTGAATGGAAAATCCATAGCCAGCAATTTGCACAACTACGTTATCGCCAACGACCGGCACAACATGGTGAGGAAAACGCAAACAAATCGATTGACTAAGCTTCAAAAAAACGAGGAGATGAACAATACGATAAAGCAACGAAAATCAACTGAAGCTTTCAAATACGTACGGTAGCCTACTTCAAGCTGTCCATGAGCTCCGCACGCTCACACTTCAAGTACGGTACTGTTACGGGTTCTATCTCTAAAATAATGCTGGCAACACTTCAAATTAACACTCGCACTTTATTAACACAAATTACCGACATCTCGCACTAATCAGTTATATCACGCAAAATAAAGTAATCAGAAACGGATAAATCGATAATGTTCAGCTAATAAAGAATTTGCAATATTACTGTACAGAAATCAAACACTAACTGTTAAAAGGCCGATAAAATATCAAATAATAACTGTTCAATAATCCAGGTAGAAGCGTCCAAAACATAACAGTTGAAACACTACAAGCACTTACAAGTCACTGTATAAACTGTTAAAAAAGCCTGAATAGTAATCTGTCACAATATACTGCGTTATCACTCAACGCATTAAACGGTCATATAACACAGTTTGTATTAACGCTCACTGGTAATCTGGTTTGTATGAGCGGGAACTGTCACTGTCACTATCACATCAACGTTCGAATCACAACTGTCTGACTTTTACAAGATCTTCTGCTTTTTATACATTTCTAACATTCCAGAAAGGACTAGACGGCTCTCCATTTTTCTATCAAATTCTAAAGTAAACAGATAAGGATTCTCCCATTTTCGAGTCCATTCCATAAAGTTCTAAGTAAACATTCTAAAGATATTTATATAAACCGCAAGGCGAGGGGAGTACAGGAGTAACAGCAAACAAAACACGCTGCTTATCGCAACCAGAAGACGTATTGACACAGCAGTAATTACTTCTTCCTTCTTCCATAACAGTACACAAATAATGTAATCAAGGCACCCCGGGCGCCGCGGCTACGCCAAAATGTCTTTTTGTATCAATTCATATATTCAAAACCAAATTTCAACCAGGAAATAAAAGCTTACTGCTTTTAAACTGTTAAAGAATTTGAAAACATCAAGTTTGAGTTTGATGAATAATTAAAATGAAAATTTTTCTCGATTCCATTCAGCAGTTGGATCAACTGGAACTGAAATTCAGCAATAAGAAATAGTTTCTATTGAGGTAGATGAAAAGTTGAAACCAATGTTAAGTTGAGAGCCCCGACTCTTCTCTTGAATTATTTCAATAGCAAGACTGCATTTTCAAGGATCCGACAGGGCCTTCTTGAAATCGAATCCCTGGCTCTTGAAAGGAAAATTATAGAATCTTGAAACTTAGAATATAGCTTCCAGATTTTGAAGTTTAAAATATAAAATAATTATGACGAAAAACAGATTTCCACTATAGGCTCTAGGTTAGTTTTGGCTACTTTAAATCAAAACACTGAACAGCTGTTTCTGTCGCTGTTTACATTTAAAAATAAAAAAATTGTACATTATGAAGGCTGATGTTCAGACTGACGTCTAGAACTCCTGCTGTGAAATCAGCACAGGAATTTTTCTGGTCAATGGTGGGGGTTGCCCGACAATTGAGGGGAAGTTGTTTAATGACCACGGACAGCTGTTGTCACTAAACAACTTCCCCACGATTGATGTGTCGTCTGCACAATAAATACTGTTCAATCCAAGTAACAGAATAGCTTTGAATAAAAATCATATATTTTTCGTATAAAACGAAAAACAACAACTTTACGATGGTCGCGTGCCATGAACAAAGAGTAGTTATAATTTGTATAGGCAATTAATTTGTGTTGTTATCACCATATGCGAGACGTGGGAGGGGGGTTAGGGGGGTTATTGGGGACGTAGTCTGCGTGAATGGAACTGCATAAGGCCGGCCGCACACCAAATCGGGCACGGCGCGGTGAGGCGCGACGTTTTGCCTTAAGGCGCCTTGTGCGACATGGTTTGTATTGGTTTGAATGGAGGTGCCGCACACTGCATCGAGCACGGCAAGGCACGGCGAAGCAGCGCCGCAAGGCGCTTTGTCCTGCCGTGTCAATTTTCGTCTTTCGGGCAAAACGCATCAGGCAAATTGGTCTGCGCATGCGCGGGGATCGCCACCACGTGTAGCAGTGGTTGAGTCATAGCATATAATGTAATTGTCTTTGGTCCTAGTGATAGTCGTTCTAGTATTGTCTAGTTGTTGTGTGACAAGTGAAATGGCAAGCCAGGATGATTAAACTGCAACTCTCATTTACACCTTGAATAATTTACACCAAATTTCACCTTGAATCAGATCGGCAATAGAGCCATAGAACACAAAAAATTACGATAAAAATCATGTTTGCTTAGTCCAATATAGAAAATCTTGTCCTACGCGACACTATACTACAGAAATAAAAATCGTAAAAGCTACCTTTAGCCACAGATTACAGAAACAACAAAAACAATAATAGATGTCTGTGCTTTAGCCTACGGTGTTTCAAAATGAAGTTCACATTTACTTACCTTTCAATTAGCCTACATAATCAGCAAAGAGGGTTTCTAAAGTTGAATTAAAAGTAAAAGAGTATTGGAGACTGGTTGTGCTTCGGCAATGTTCGGTATCGTTCGGGACTGGTCGGCTACATCCAGTACACTGTTGCCAAGTTGTTCAGTCACAGTCAGTCAGCGACTTGCTCTTGCCTCTGCCGGGTGACACGTTTTAGAACTGAAGTGATAAGGCCAGGCCGATGCAGTTATCAGTAGCACTGAAACTTGGCAACACTTTAGCTACTCGGCCGTATAGTGCTTGGCTGTGATTGGACGGGCTGTTGGAGATTCACCCAAACCGACCCAAATCACATCGGCTGATTTCGCCACAGCCCCGTGCCAGTACTCTTTTACTTTTAATTCGACTTTAGTAGATAATTATTTCAATTTATTTTATTTTAAATGTTTTTGTATATAATCTAGTTCATATTTGAATACTAGGTCGTCACTTCTCAAATTCCGTACTCACCTTCTGCTTCATACTGCTCAACTTACTTCAAAATCAGTTCTTAGAGAAATATTCTTCTGACCTAAATATTTTTTCAAGCATTCTCCATGTTCAATACTTTAATCAAGGTATTCAATTAGATTCGAATTTTCCAATCATTAAAACTATCGCGGTTTTATTTTAAAACAATGAAGCCCACATAGGGCTGAGACCTGTGCGTGGGTAATGAGTTGATGATGATGATGATAATAATAAGCGTAGGCTATTACTTTTAATGTTGAGGAGACCATTACGGGTGTTGTGACGGGCATCGACAATAGTAAAAGACAATTTGATAATTAACGTATTTATTTAGACTGACAAACCAACACCGACAAATACAGTGAGACGCTGCTTGCATGACAATGACCCGTTGTGTGTCGGCCCTCGACACTAACATCAACTCTAGAATTATCGATATGACAATATCGACTATCGATCATTACATTGCTCACCTCTTAGAATTTGTATTATATGTAATACTATTCTACTACAGAATTATTTATCATACATGCTATGTGAAAATCTAGTTGGGGGGTTTCTTACCCTAATTGGTCTGAAACTGACTGTTTCATTAGACTCATTACTTTGACTATAATCACAAGTTCTATCATCAGCTACATCACAAGTTTTATCAGATACAATAGGCCAATACATACTCTCATCTGATTCTCTATGTTCAACATCATCTAGATGACTACATTTCAACTGTGACACATGTACTTTCTTACACTTTCCTGACAACAATTTAATCAAATAAACTACATTACCTATTTTATTAATGACAACGCCAGGTAACCATTTAATTGGACCTTTGAGATAAAACAAATTTACAAGTACATTATCTCCAATTTCAAAATTTTTGACAAACTTTTTTCTATTATCAAGATTGAATGACACTTCTTTTTTTCGACCAATATTTTTGTACGACTGTGTTTTTAAAATACTATGTTGTTTGACAACTGGATTTGACATAGATAATGGACTTTTAGCTTGAAAATTTAAAACAATGCTCATAGGTGAGACACCAGTAACACTAGATGGAGTTGACCTTAAAGAAAACAAGCATTGATTCAATCTAGTTTCCATAGGAATGCTACTGTCAGATAAAATTGACTTGACCAATAATTTTTTTACAGACTGGACTTCTCTTTCAACTAATCCATTTGAACGAGGATTGTATGGTGCAATTTGAATCAATTTGATACCTCTATCTTGACAATAGGTTTTAAACTGATAAGCATTGAACGGTGGACCATTATCAGAGACAAGAACATTTGGTACTGAGAATCTTGAAAAACAATCATTCAACTTGTTGAGAATAGAATTCAGGTTTGTGTTATTGACAATAAAACACTCTACCCATTTTGAATAATCATCTATCAAAATTAGTATTTTAGCTTTGTGTGTATCTAGTAAATCAATGTGGACACGATGCCATGGACTCTTTGAAACAGGCCAAGACTTAAATTGACAATTATTTTTGTTTTGTGTAATTTGACAAATTTTGCACATTTGTACTTTGCGTTCAATATCTGAATCCATGTTAAACCACCATACATACGATCTAGCCAGTAATTTGGAACGAGTCACACCAATGTGATCTGAGTGTATGACATTTAAAATTTTGGGTATTAACAATTTAGGAATGACCACTCGGTTTCCATACATTAGACAACCTTCGTTTACGGTTAATACATTCCTTATTCTGAAATATTTATTTGTTTCGACATTACTCTTCAACTCATTGACATTACCATTCTGTACAATTTTGACTATTTTAGTTAGTACACTATCTTTTGCAGTATGTTCTGCTACCTCAACATATGACACCAAAGGAGTTGACAAGTATACAAAATTACAATCAAAATTATTGTCAAACAGATCAATGAAATTAGCATTAGACAAATCCACTTCATGACTTACAGGTAATCTGGACAAACAATCGGCATTTTGAATATTAGATCCTTTTTTGTACTGTATTTTATAACTATAAGAAGACAAAATTATTGACCATCTAAGTAATCTAGCTGCAGACATTTTTGGTAAATGTTTCTTTTCAGAAAATAATGATACTAAAGGTTCATGATCAGTAACAATAGTAAAGAAATTGCCAGCCAAATATTTGTGAAACTTGGTAACACCAAAAATTATACTCAATGCTTCTCTATGTAATTGGCTATACTCTCGCTGAGCTTTGTTCAAAGTTGCAGATTCAAATGCAATAGGTTTTTCAATACCATCTATAACATGACTAAGCACGGCACCTACTCCATAACAACTGCTATCACAAGTTAGAACAATAGGCTTTTTAGGATCGAAAAGTACTAGTAGCGATTTTTCAGTAATTACTAATTTACTTTTTTGAAATGCTTCTTCACATTCAGGAGACCAAAACCAATCTGTTTCTTTTTGCAATAAACGATGTAAAGGTTCAAGTATATCAGACGTCATATTGACAAACTTTCTATAATAATTGAACAAGCCAAGATAAGACTTGAGTTGAGTTACATTTTGAGGACATGGAGCATTTAATATTTTCGCAATTTTTGATTTTGATGGACTAAGTCCTTCACTGCTAATAGTATATCCTAGCATTTCTAAAGAAGAAACAAAAAACTCACTTTTACTCACATTAATCTTAACATTAAATTCATTGAGCCTAGACAATACAGAATACAATACTTTTTCACATGATGCTTGATTTTCACCTCCAATAAGGATATCATCTTGGTACGCTGCACAGTTTTCAATACCAGCAAGGATTTTATCAATAGTAGCTTGAAATATAGCTGGTGCTGATGCCAGACCAAAACAGAGACGATTAAATACATACAAGCCATTAATGGTGTTAACTGACAAATACTTTTTACTCTGCTCGTTTACTTCTAATTGCAAGTAAGCATTGGATAAATCAATTCTACAAAATATTTTTGCCTTATGAAATGTTTGAAAAATATCTTCAGGTTTTGGCAAAGGATATTGATCAACAGAAATGAATTTATTCAAGGTGACCTTCAAATCAACGCACAAACGCAATTTACCATTTTTACGTGGGACGCAAACCATTGGTGATGCCCAATCACTGTATTTCACCTTTGAAATTATTCTCTGATTTTCTAAATTATTCAACTCTTCTTTAACTTTATCACGCAAGGCAAAAGGCACATCATATGCTTTACAAAATACTGGGACACAGTCATCTTTTATATTAATATCAGCTTTAAATAATTTGATAGGCTTATCATTATCAATTTGAGAAAATGCAGCTGGATATTTATTGACTAAGTTGGATACAATATTATCCTTCAACTTGACCTGACAAGTAGGCAAGAGATTAACATTTGATACAGGCGAAAACTTAGAAAAAAATGACCTCCAATTAGGTATTAAGATGTCTAACCAATCACGACCCAGTAAAGCTTTATGACCATGCATAAGTGTTATGATAAGATTCAACTTGAATGTTTTGTGAGGTTCATCACAAAGTTCTACACTAACATGTGTTTTACCAAGCACAGGCAAATTATTATCATTTGCTGCTATTAGTTTACCCTCAAATTTAGACAATTCGGTATCAACTGGAAAAAATTTTTTGAAAATATGCAAAGGAATCAAAGTACAAACTGATCCTGTGTCTACCTCAAACACAATAACCTTATCATTAATTTTTACAGATAGCTGTAACGGTTCTACTGTAGACGAAAACTTCATATTATTGCATGAATAATTAATTGAGTTAATATTTCTGTAACAAAACTTTGACGTATGACCTTTCTTTCCACATGAATAACATAACCAATTTGCTGAAGGACACGCACTAGGTTGATGTTTGACAAAACAAAATTCACACTTCTTGTTGCTGCATTTAAATGACACATTTGATCGACTGTGATAGCGACCCTCTGATGAATTTCCACGTTTGGGACTAGGACTGCGACTACGACGATGACCCTGATACGAACTACGAAGACGACCCTCTGACGGACTACGATGACGACTTCCTGGAGACATTTCTTGACTTGAATGATTGGAATGGACGTGGACACGACCTTGACTTGACTGGACTTGTGACTTTGACTGGATTGCATTCACTTGACGCTGACATGATGACACAATACTGGATGCTGATTTGTTGGCACTCTCCAAATCTAGTACAATTTGACACGCTTTGTCGAATTTTAGGCTGCTGTCTTCTAAGAGCAAACGATTAATCATATTTTTATCATTTAGACCTACAACAAGCTGATCTCGCAGAGCACGATCTAAATGATCGTCGAACTCGCATTTTATAGATAAACGTTTCAGATCTGTAATAAAGTCCATGAGACTCTCCCCTTGCTGCTGAACTCGGGAATGAAACTTAAAGGTCTCTGAGATAACCCTAGTTTTGGGAGCATAATGATCACGTAGACACTGTGAACATTCTTCAAATGTACAACTACGAATATTTTTGGGCGAAAGTTTATTCTTCAAGACATTGAAATGTTCGGGCCCAAGTAAAAGCACGAGATGATCAACTTTGACTGAACTTTCGGAAACACAGTTTATATTGAAAAAGGATTGAAGTCTAAAGAGAAAATTTTCAATTGCTTCTGAATCAGGATCAAATCTCACAAAGTTCGGTAAAGGAAAGCTTGAAGACACCTTACCTTTACTTATACCATCGGAATCGTCAGGCATTTTTTTTTATCGTTTTCATTCACGTTCACTTTGATTGATAGACAAGTTGAGACATAACCTATGACTGTTGACTGTTAGTTTCTAAAATTTCACTTGACTGTTGTAGACTTAATAAATCTGTTTATTACCATCTTCGTCGCCAAATATGTTGTGACGGGCATCGACAATAGTAAAAGACAATTTGATAATTAACGTATTTATTTAGACTGACAAACCAACACCGACAAATACAGTGAGACGCTGCTTGCATGACAATGACCCGTTGTGTGTCGGCCCTCGACACTAACATCAACTCTAGAATTATCGATATGACAATATCGACTATCGATCATTACAACGGGTAGTTCCACCTCTTTGTTTGAGAAATGTTATGAGAAACATGTTGGACCTAACTTACTATTTTAGGCGGGTTCCGAACCACCGGGTGAGTGATAATAGAGCTTATAACAGAAAGTCATCAAAGCACGGTCCATCAAAGTGCAGTCTTGAGCTCTCGTGACTCAACATCTCGATCGCAAAAACACCACGTGACTAATCACCACTCTAGCTGGATGATGATGATGACTGATGAGTTGGACCAACAGTTTTAGGTGGGATTCGAACCACCTGGAAGAGTATTTACAGCATAGAACAGTTTCCGAACTGTTCCAAATCGGTCACCGAATCGGCCACCCCCACAGAATTAACTTATCTCATCTGACTAGCATGGCTCGTGGCTATTCACTTCGCCAAGGAAACTTTCCCCCATATAGTTTGCAAGGAGCGCAGTAAAGATTACCTTTGATTTGGAATAAATTAGATGAGTCCTTTTAAAAATAAAGTCGCCATGCCATGCCGTGCCGTGCCGATGGTGCTCTTATTTCATCGTGCACGGCGCGGCGAGGCGAGGCAAGGCAAAACGTCATGCCGCGCCGTGCCTGATCTGGTGTGCGGCCGGCCTAAGGCCGGCCGCACACCAAATCGGGCACGGCGCGGCGCAGCGCGACGTTTTGCCTTAAGGCGCCTTGTGCGACATGGTTTGTATTGGTTTGAATGGAGGTGCCGCACACTGCATCGAGCACGGCAAGGCACGGCGAAGCAGCGCCGCAAGGCGCTTTGTCCTGCCGTGTCAATTTTCGTCTTTCGGGCAAAACGCATCAGGCAAATCGGTCTGCGCATGCGCGGGGATCGCCACCACGTGTAGCAGTGGTTGAGTCATAGCATATAATGTAATTGTCTTTGGTCCTAGTGATAGTCGTTCTAGTATTGTCTAGTTGTTGTGTGACAAGTGAAATGGCAAGCCAGGATGATTAAACTGCAACTCTCATTTACACCTTGAATAATTTACACCAAATTTCACCTTGAATCAGATCGGCAATAGAGCCATAGAACACAAAAAATTACGATAAAAATCATGTTTGCTTAGTCCAATATAGAAAATCTTGTCCTACGCGACACTACACTACAGAAATAAAAATCGTAAAAGCTACCTTTAGCCACAGATTACAGAAACAACAAAAACAATAATAGATGTCTGTGCTTTAGCCTACGGTGTTTCAAAATGAAGTTCACATTTATTTACCTTTCAATTAGCCTACATAATCAGCGAAGAGGGTTTCTAGTAGATAATTATTTCAATTTATTCTATTTTTAATGTTTTTGTATAATCTAGTTCATATTTGAATACTAGGTCGTCACTTCTCAAATTCCGTACACACCTTCTGCTTCATACTGCTCAACTTACTTCAAAATCAGTTCTTAGAGAAATATTCTTCTGACCTAAATATTTTTTCAAGCATTCTCCATGTTCAATACTTTAATCAAGGTATTCAATTAGATTCGAATTTTCCAATCATTAAAACTATCGCGGTTTTATTTTAAAACAATGAAGCCCACATAGGGCTGAGACCTGTGCGTGGGTAATGAGTTGATGATGATGATGATGATGATGATGATAATAATAATAAGCGTAGGCTATTACTTTTAATGTTGGGGAGACCATTACGGGTAGTTCCACCTCTTCGTTTGAGAAATGTTATGAGAAACATGTTGGACCTAACTTACTATTTTAGGCGGGTTCCGAACGACCGGGTGAGTGATAATAGAGCTTATAACAGAAAGTCATCAAAGTACGGTCCATCAAAGCGCAGTCTTGAGCTCTCGTGACTCAACATCTCGATCGCAAAAACACCACGTGACTAATCACCACTCTAGCTGGATGATGATGATGATGATGACTGATGAGTTGGACCAACAGTTTTAGGTGGGATTCGAACCACCTGGAAGAGTATTTACAGCATAGAACAGTTTCCGAACTGTTCCAAATCGGTCACCGAATCGGCCACCCTCACAGAAAGGGGTAATTAACTTATCTCATCTGACTAGCATGGCTCGTGGCTATTCACTTCGCCAAGGAAACTTTCCCCCATATAGTTTGCAAGGAGCGCAGTAAAGATTACCTTTGATTTGGAATAAATTAGATGAGTCCTTTTAAAAATAAAGTCGCCTTGCCATGCCGTGCCGATGGTGCTCTTATTTCATCGTGCACGGCGCGGCGAGGCGAGGCAAGGCAAAACGTCATGCCGCGCAGTGCCTGATCTGGTGTGCAGCCGGCCTAACCAAACCTTTCCTAACCTGGCTAGATGTGACTGAACCACCTGTTTACTAGGTCGGTCAAAACGACAGTCGTACAAATGGTGTACTCCCGATAAAATGGTACGTTGCGTTTCAACGAAAAATTTACAGAGGTGGTTCAGTCACATCTAGCCAGGTTAGGAAAGGTTTGGTTATGCAGTTCCATTCCAGTTTCCATTCCACTTCGTTCCATTCATGCAGACTACGCTTCTGCACATGCGCGAAATGTTCGCACATGTGTAGATTTAGGTCGTGATCAGGCAACCCCACCATTGACCAGAAAGATTCCTGTTCCGATTTGACAGCAGGAGTTCTAGACGTCAGTGATGTTCAGTCCCATTATCCACTTTTTCAACAGTGCAAGCGTTGACGTTTTCATTTTTGATTGTGTTGAAATATTTTCATAAATTACATAGTCAAATTGAAAAGAACAGAGAGAAAAAAGGAGAAGAAACAAAACTCTTTTTCAAGAACTGCCAATGAGCATATTTTTGTGAATTGGGAAGCATAAGACATTTATAGAAATCGAAGCAGATAAGTGGTGCATTTATTATTAAATCAGCAGAACTGATGACAATAATAATAATTTATTATTATTTTTGTAAATTATTAGTCGGGGCCTTGGATACTCCATTGAATTGTTTTTGTACTCTATTACAATGAAAACTCTCTGGTCTTGAAGGAGATTTGCACATATTTTCACTATTTTTGGCTGTATCTTTGAACCCTCCAAGGATATATCGCAGCGTGCGCGCCGGGCGTATTACTCAACTATTTGAAAAGCTATCGTCTCAAAACTATATTGAAATGAAAATACAGAAAAAATTGAGACACGGAAGCACAATTTCAAACGTGAAACACTTTTATGAATATTAAAAAAAAAAAACGTTTAAAAATGACATGAAGAAACTAACCTCTAATTGCGAATCCGTCAATAATAACACTCTATCAATGTATTATATTCTTGATTAATGAGTAATAGAACTAGTATTCATTTAGTTGACATTCAATGTATTTTTCATTTTAAAATCATTTCAAAATATGTAAGATTACGTAGTTTATTGGACATGTAAAAGTTGGAACACAAATATCACTCTCGACTATTGGACTATGCACGATACGATATTGCAGATCGATTATTTCGACTTCTCGATAATTTGTCAGATCGAGTATCGATCACGATCTTATCGACTATTTCTTGTCATTATTTGACTCGCAGCTTTTGCCATTTAAGAAAATAATTGATATTATCATTAAAAATAGGCTTAATAATTTTTTTAAATTAGATGATAGATATAAATAAATATATTAGTTGATTAAAATCCATTATTACAGAAAAATAATAGTCTTTTCTTATCTATGCTACTACCAACCAACATTTTTGATAGATTGGTCATTCTACATCACTGTCATTATCAAGTTTTCAAATTTGAAGTTGCGTGTTTTTTGTTCTTACATGGAAAAATGGCTAGTGGTGTGAAAATGAATTTGAAAACTTTGCCAACCTAACCAAAGCTAACCTAACCTTACGAAACCAAAGCCAACCATACCAATGCTAACCTAACCTAATCAAACACAAGCTAACCTAACCAAAACCAACCTAACCTAACGTAACTTTACCAAACCAAAGCTGACCTAACCAGAAGCCAATCCAACCCAACCTAACCAAAGCCAAACTAGCTTTGGTTTGGTAAGGTTAGGTTGGCTTAGGTTAGGTTAGCTTTGGTTAGGTTAGGCTGGTTTTGGTTAGGTTAGCTTTATTTTGGTTAGGTGGGTTGGATTTGGCTGAATATCTAAAATTCGGTATAGTTTGACAACTTAGACTCAAAAATTATATTCTTTATTATTCATAAATGTTGTCATTACAATATGCCTGTAAGTTCAGTTTAAGGTTTTGTTAATTACTTGTGCACCTTCTTACCTATTTAAGTGCTCTTACAAGCGGTTTTACAGCCTTATTGTGGCTTGAGATGAATTACATTTTGTTCATCTCAGATACAAAAAAAGGCTACATCAATTGTGTTGATTTCCAAACGTCTCTGCCAAATGATGGCTTGGATGCAGGAAGTAGCTCAGAGGTGTGCTAGGTAGTATACACACTCACCTGTGCAGCCAGACCCTGTGTAAAGGTGGGAGTAGACTGTCAGGCATAGAGCTTCAGAATTTGTTTTGGTGGGCTTGGCATACTGATACAATTCTGTTAGTTCAGTGAGGAAAGCAATCACAAACTACCTCACTCCTCGTTTGTGTAGTATGCTCTTTGGACTAAAACATAGCGTTGAGGTGTGAAGAATCACCTACAGGTGAATCAGCTATGGTAATATATACATACAAACAGTTTTATTACAAAAAATAAATTAATTAAAGTAGATTTGATGCAATCAGTTCCTAAATCATTTTTTTCTCAATTATAGCCTTGAGCTAACTCTAACTAGCTACTCTTACACCTTAGGTCAACTACCTCTAATCTGACTCACCCAGATCCTGTATAAAAAATCTACATCCTAAACAGAAAGCTATTGTAATAATTACTATTTGTGTCCAGGGAGGGATGAATGTTTTGTACATAAATTTTTCAATTATGAACTATGGTTTAATAAACTAAGGTTTTTGTCAAGTTAATTATCTTAAATCACACCTCACATTTGTCAAATTAGGATCACAATGAATTAAACAACATAATAAGCAAACTGTGGAATATTATTGTTTTGAATCAATAAAATCCGATTTTATGAAACCTGAGTGTTTATCAATACTGGGCTGTTGAAAATTTCATTCAGAATCAAAATTTTTACAAGATAGAAAAAATACAGGTTTGTACTTGAAATAACATATAATTTGTAAATTTTGTTTAATGTCCATAAAAATAATGTAGTTACCGGTTTCTAACTTTTTATACGACTTCTTATATCATTTTACTTATAATCTAACCAATTTACAAGTAAAATCAATGAGGACGACGATTACTTGCTTTTTGTTTGTCGTGTCGAAAGCCGATAATGTAGTTTCTAGTAGTTTCGTTATTGGTACATATCGACCTTGTACAATAGTGTCGACAGAGCCGTATCGATAGCTGGGACCCTGTCGATATCGATTAGTCAATCCGATCGATCTAATGATTGCAAAGATGTACGGTACGGTACAAGGCGAACTGCGAAGTGTACGTCATCTTTACATTGTTTTAAAAAAATGTCTTTTTTTAATTACGTACATGATTAAACATTTTTAATCGTTTTTATTTAATATTACGAAAAGAGTTTCATATTTGAAATTGTGCTTCCGCGGCTCAATTTTTTCTGTATTTTCATTTAAATATAGTTTTGAGACGATAGCTTTTCAAATAGTTGAGTAATACGCCCGGCGCGCACGCTGCGATTTTGCCCTCTCCTATTATTAATATTATTTGAACTCTCCAATACTCTACTATTACATATAGTGTATTACTAACTTCAAGATGTTTTACTATTTTTTGATTTAGTTAATGTAGGCCATGACGAAAATGCAGGTGTACGCACAGGTTTTCAAACCTTAATGCAGGGGTGCCCACAGGGGGGGGGCTATGACGCAGACTGCGTCATTGAAATTCTTGAGGGGGGGGGGGGTGTTCCAAAAAACGTTTTGGGGGGGGGGGGGGGCGTAAAGTTGATTGAAACCGTGTTTAAGGTGACAACATTCAAAAATATACTATGAAGTCACCAGATAGAATGTCAATTAATGAAAATATATTTATAATTACTATTATACAGTTGAATATGAATTAGCTAAAATAGCTATGTTTAGGATTTGTACAGGGAGTTATTATTCAAACTTAGCAAGACGCTAAGCGAGTGCTCTGAAAGTGGTTTATACAACTTTACTCTCCTTAACAGTTACTAGTTAATCAGCAGAAAGAGAAATAAGTCGATTTAAAATTATCAAAAACAGACTCAGTTCAGCTATGGGAGACTCATGGTTTTCCAATCTAATGGTTCTAGCTGCAGAAAAAGATGTACTTGAGTCTATTTCTAACGAAGAATTAATAATTGAAAGTTTCCTCATCCCAAAAAGACAAAAACTTCTATGTGGGGTTTAGAGAGATAGATTTAACAAGCTTAGAGGGTGCTAGCTAACTTGTAGATGGTCACAGCCCACAAATTTAAAATGTTTGACTTGAAACTGTTGATGTTTTTCATGTATTTTACGATAACTACTTACTAGTAAGTAAGAACTGCTATAGCAAAACTTACTAAATACTAAAAATTCAGTAATTTTTCATAACTATGTCTTTATTTTGTTTTTGAAAGACACTTCTTTCGATTGTGTGTTGTAAATAACTATACGGTACAAGAAATGTGTACCTTTATGTACTTCATACATACATAAATTCTCCCAAGATACTGCACTAAGTAAATAACCTGTTGTTTAACTACTGTCCAATAAATGACTTAGTATTTTGAATTTTTGTGTTTTACAAATGAAGTTATTAACTCGTTTTCACTTCCTCTAAAGGAACAACTTTGTAGAATTATTTAACCTTAATGTAATTGGTACACCGAACATAAACTTATAGGTATTTCATTTTTATTGAACATTATGTATTTGTAATAATATTTTATTGTTTAAAAACCATTTAGGTTCAAATTCTTATTTAGCTATTTTGCAATTAAGTTTATTGAGCAGAAGTTCATATATTCATTTCATTGATATTTCTTTTTTACCTTTACAAAAAAATGTTACCTATGTAAAGAATGTCAAGAAATATACACATATTTTGTATATTATCGACTGGGTTTGAATTTTTTCAATAGTATAAAAATCTTCTTTTAGTTTTAGAAAGAATAAGACGTGTGGCTTTTTTCGCATTTTTTTTTTGGGGGGGGGGCTAATTTATAGGGGGTTAGTGCTAAATTTAGGGGGGGTGCGTCATGAGGCTTAGGGGGGGTGGGCACCCCTGCTTAATGACACCATTATTATGTTAAAAATAAAAATTTCTGATTTCTGACATGGTGCCCTTTATGTAGTCACTGTTTTTATAGCGATGACTTAATTAAAACGTGGATTTTTAATGCGCATCTAATACAAATGTTTGTAACATATTTACAACTCAGAGGAGCCGTAACAGGGAGCTGTTCAATCAGATAATAAAAGCTACAAACTCCTGGGCTCTTTGTAAGGGTGACCGATTGGATTGACCAGCAAAAAATACTCTGTTCTTTGTAGTAAAATCACTTCCCGGTGGTTCAGGACCCACCTAAAACTGTAGGTCCAACTCATCAATCACCAACATCCAACTCATTAACCACGCATTAGTCTCAGATCTATGTGGGCTTCATTCCCGAAAAAAGTTTAAAAGTATAGTGCAGGAAGTTTTACTGTCCGAATTCCAAAGTTTACCAGTGTTTTTCAATAGATAAAAGTATCCTACTTCATTAATTTTCAATTCCAGTAGCAGAGCCCCAACCCAAAAATAGCGTCGGTACTCTGTACCCTGTCAATTGTTAAGTAGAACTTTTTAATCAATAAAGAACTAGCATAAATTTCTTAGTAATGGCGAAGGTGATATTGTGGAAGGTATCCATAATGAAAAATTTGACTATCCATATGACAATTTCGTCTTATTTTTCATTACAACTAGCATAAGATTACATAGAAAGAGGAGAAATGATAATAACCGTGATGTGAATTAGATTTTGAGTTCAAGATTGACGATAAGGTACCAGTCAAAATGTGATTGCTAGGCTTTGTCTGAAAACTCATTAACATAGCCAGAGCTCGGTTAGCACAAGTTTGTAATAGCTATATATAGAAAAAAATTAAGTTAATGCAATGCACTGTTCAAATTGTTTTTGTTTACTTACTTGAAGAATTATTACTGAACGTTTATTCCTAAAAACATATTCAGCTCAGGCCTATGATAGTTTTAATTCATAATTTGCAGCGATAGTTTACCCATCCTAAAAGATTAAGGAAAATAAATTATAAGAAACATATAGCTTGAAAGATTGGAATCTCATAAAGTATCAAATCGCCGCTGGGGAGACGCCAGACAAAACCTAATCTCGGGAGCTATCAAACCACGAGACGGCTCTGATTGTAATTACGGGTCAGAATTCTACTGATTTTTTATTCAATTCTGATACGAGCTATTCTGAGTTGGTGGTCATGGATATGGTCTGGTAGAGTAGTTAGTCAAACTCAATATCAACTCATTAAATTCTAGTCAAATGAGTCAGTTACCAAACACTATATTGGAAATAATGAAGCTGCTGCTCATTCTATACCTCGATCTCTACCTATGATGTTCTTCAAAAAAATGAAAATATGAAATAAAAATCAATCTTCTGAAGCTTTTAAAACATAACATAACGAGGCAAAATCGGGACAAAGCAAACAAAATTAGAATTGATAATTATAGAAAACAAAAAGAGGGTGTTACTATGTGTACAATATTGAGCACATTGTGTACAATATCATTTGTACACATCTCAAACATGGGTGTCCATCTCCCATCTCCGATCACAGAGAGGGTGATGGCATGGATATGATTGAACGTAGCTAAAAAGTAATCCTATCTCTCTTTCTCTAAGAACACAACTCTACACCTTAGTCCACCAAAGAATTTTCAGACCTTGGAGAAGATTTATAATAAATTTAATGGAAAACGGAAAAATTTAATAATAGTATAGGCCTACAGAGTGTTTCGGAACTCTCTACCAATACTTCTAGACAGTGTTTCTGGACCACTAACAAAAGTAAATAACGCAATAAATTTTTTCCAAAGTCCCCAGTTACTCACACAGCCGCCTTTTTTTTCACGCATTATTTTTTATTCAAACACCATTGAACGTATAATTTTGAAATGTTGCATCTAATCTAAAAAAAATTATCAAAATTTTCTGACATTAAAAACCAAAATGGAGACATTTAAAATCTTTGAACAGGATTAAATTAATAATGGCTAACGGCATCAAAATTTGACTGAAATGACTTTTTTTAAATATTTTCATTGAAAATCTAACGATACCTCATTTTTTAAGATTGATCAACAATTAACAGAGATATGCTACTTTTTAGGGTGTGTGGTGGTTGGAAGCGGGTTGCAGTTTTACCAACAAACAAGGAATAACTTACAAACAAAGAATAAAATGAAAGTTTATATATCATAGATAATTACAAAGAATAATTAACCATAAGAATGAAAGCCTTGCAATGACAGTTTAAACTGCAACCCGCTTCCAACCACCGCACACCCTAAAAAATAGCATATCTCTGTTATTTGATGACCGATCTTGAAAAATGAGATATTGTTAGATTTGCAATAAAAATATCTAAAGAAAGTTATTCTAGTCGAATTTTTATATCAGTAGCCATTATTAATTTAATCCCGTTCAAAGATTTTAAATGGCCGCCATTTTGTTTTTCAATGTCAGAAAATTTTGATTAATTTTCTTAGATTGCTTTAATTGTTATAAAGCTGTACGCAAAATTTCAAAATTATACGTTCAATGGTGTTCGAATAAAAAATAATGCATGAAAAAAAACAAAATGGCGGCTGTGGGAGTAACTGGGGACTTTGGAAAAATTTTACTATGATATTTACTTTTGTTTGTGGTCCATAAACACTGCCTAGGAGTATTGGTGGAGAGTTCCGAAACACTCTGTATAAAATATTTAATAATAGTAGATGAGTGCTAGACACTAGGAACACTTTGGAAATGTTTGAATCATGAAAGATGAATTTGAATTTGTAAGTAAATTTGAACTGTTCTTAAAATGAGGAACTATGAATCTTTAAAAATGATACATAATGCTTATATGATACATAAAGTCTTACATGGTCGAGACACAATTTTTTTTGAAAAATCGCAATTATCAGACGAAAATGAGGGTCAGGTGCTGGACAATAGTGAGCTGATAAGAGACACTTGTAATTGTCTAGTAGGGTAATTAGAAAAAAAAGTATTATTATTTACAATATGTAAGGTGAATGTACGTAAGTTTTGACTCTCACGTATTGGATAATTAAATAATGTGTGATATTTTCCATAATAAAAAACATACTTAATGAATAATAAGACGAAATTGTCACAACCACAATTTATTTAAACTTTGAGAAACTAGTTTCGGTTGTTACACCATTATCAATCTCAAATTTCGTCTTATTATTCATTATGGATATACCTTCCACAATATCACCTTCGCCACTACAAAGAAAGAAAAACATACTCAATATTCTTCTATGAAAATGACACTGTATTTGTAGGGATGATAGAAAATTGAATTAAATAACGCATACATAAGCTTCTTGAAAATAAAGAAGGTTATCTAATTGTCAAACTATTAAATATTATACAGATCAAAACTATAAAAAAGTTCTATGCCGAAAATACTAGCAACCATAAATCTGAAGACTAGTAACACTAAGGATGGATGGAGGATGGAAGTCCAGATGAAATGGACTACCTTTTTGTAATATTAAAAAAAGACCTCAGATCTGTTCATATTAGGAAGCTGGAATTCACATATCTTTTCTCAAGAAAAATCAACCCAATATAATTAGGCCAAGTTTTCCATTCAATTTATTCCGTATTACAAATATTTGTTTTCAATTCAAGTACATTTAATTACACGATTTAAAAAGTTCAGTTCTCCAACTCAAGCAAGACAGACAGGCCTGACTATGAATTATCTCATATACTTGTAGAGAGCTCTAGAACTGTATGCTCTAGAACGGGAAACAAGCAAGGGTTATTGAAAGAAATGGAAGCCAAAAATTAAGGATCTAGCACATGTAGCTTAAAGATTTGTTGTGTATGGTAGTGAAGTAACAAACAAACATTGGTTGAGCAGCAAAGTTGGTTGAGCTATTCCATGTCGCTTCACTTGCGTTTGCGGTTAGGTGGCGTTGGACTGGCTTTAAATTATTCAGCAGCACGTTGAAAAGCCGATAATGCCATGTTTTGTGATGTGTTTCGAGAAAGAACGAGTACAACAACCCGTTTCTCGATGAATCCACAGGGGAAAGTTTCATAAGAAAGAGAATAGCATAAAAGAATATCATTGAGAGACTTTATTGTGCATTCTTCCCCTTAAAAAGTCATGCACGAACACAGAGGACTACTAATCCAAGAGGATGATAGAGTATTAATAAAGACCACAGTCAAAGGCTGGCTGGTGTATTCTGAATGATGAGACAACTATGGAAAGGATTTATTTTTTGTGAAAAAAGCGTATCAAAGATCGAAAAACCCCAAATCAGGAACTTCATCAATAGAGTTACAAAGTAGGAGTGCTGTAAGAATAATTATACTTCCTTATTCCATAAGAACATATTACAGGTAAAAAAAGTTGTAAGACAAAAAAGGATGATACTAGTTGACACAATAGCCCTATATATTTACAGGAATTACTTCGGTGTAGTGAATGTCAATAGAGACTTTGGGCTTTACGGGAACGACAGCGCTAATGCTAACTTCTACACTGTATGCATCTGATGCTTTTAGATTTAGAGCATCGTTCACGTAGTTTTGCTCTAGCTCTCTAATAATGGAGAATATAATACAATGGAATGACTAGGCCTCCAGCTGTGTCTGAGGAAGCATTACAACAATTCAAAATGGCCATCACACAAATATTTTTTTGGACCTGTGAGTGGGTAATGAGTAGGACTTACAGTTTTAGGTGGGATCCGAAACACTTAATGGGAGGTGATGTTACAGCAAAGAACAGAGTCTTTTTTGGTGGCCAATCCAATCACCCTTATAAAGAGGATCCAGGAAGTCGTAGTTTATATTATCTTATTGAACAGATAACTGCAACGGCTCACGGCTTGCACTTCCCTAAGTGCTAAATTTACTAGTAAAGTATTTTCAACAATTATTTATGTTCAAATATCAAGTGGAAAAGTAATATGGAACTACAACAAACTGCAATCATTTTATACCAAGAGGGCGTTTATATTACACTACGAATATGTAGGCTAGACTAAAAAAGTTAAAACTCCCACCAGTTCAAGTACAAACTTATTTTTTCACATCAAATAATTTATTTATGCAATGATTTTATTTTGACCCTTATTAAGGCACGAGTTAGATGTAAGTTATAACACGAGCGAATGCGAGTGTTATAAATATCTCAAGAGTGCTTTAATGGCCAAATAAAATCGTTGCATACACTATTTTATCTACGACCACTAGTATACATTTAATTAAAACAATTTCATTTTACCTGTGACTGTCAGAGATGCCTAACCTCTCATCTCAAATACGAGAAGTTATAGTAGATTGTTAGGTTAAAGCAGCTGGTGTAGCAGTTTGATCAAATCAGCTGATAGTTTCACAATATTGAATTACGATATTGATTCCATCAAAAATGCTTCTGATTGGTCCAGAACCCGTGTTATAATGTAGAACCTGTACTATAATGAGCTCTTTATGCAACGGGTTTCAAAAAACATTTTGAAAAGACAGCTGTTTTGGCATCAATTGTGAAACTGTAATGTATACATTATGACATGGTCGTAGATAAACTACTATTCTAACACGCTTATTTACTTTTCAGCTTATTTGTGATAACGTGCTCTTTGTAAAAATGTGCAACCCTTGAAAAGGCGATTAGTGAATTTTTTTCTACCAAGTCAATCATCAATGAACATGATAAAGGTGAAGTATGAAAATAATTATTTGGATTTTTCAAATTGATATTACTAAACGGTGGTACAGTAAGTTACTAAAGGCGAAATTTTTAGTGAAGAAACATGAGAGCTCAAAACTAATTAATTACTTCTTTATTTTCATGATAATGACTAACCTAAATACCACGAATACATCTGAAATCGAGGCTACCACCGAAATGGGGAATTAATTAATTTCAAGCAAATAGATTTAAGTTGGAACTTGCACGGCTTGATTGATGGTTTTAAGTCTTCTGTTTCAACCAGTGGCTTTCTACTATGGCTTCATGGAGCAAAATACATAGCTGATCCAAATACGCACAAAATTACAACAAGACTGCTATTAGATTGTGTAAGTCGCCCAGAAAACTACGCAATAGATCATTACTGTGTTTTGAATACCGTCGTTGTATCAAAACGTGACGTTATTGGCTCTGTATACATATACAGTATTATACAGTATAGACACGATCGGAATTAGATTTCTGCATTACATTATATCATGACCGTGTAAAAAACTCTCTTCTTGATGTGTGGAAAATAAGTGTTGTTGAAAAAAATCCTAATTCTAAAATTATAAATTGATTGAACGTTTTTCTAATTTCCCATAAAACTAGAATATCTAGGTAATTTCATTGAGAAAGAAATTTAGTTACATTCTAATTGAAATATAGTGAACAAAATCATTTTATGTGAAGTTAGAGTTACTGATTTCTCCCATCCTGAGAATTTGCTTAGGCTCCTATTTACAGCTACAGGCGTGCCCAAAATTTGATTTCGGGAAGAGATCTTCGAAAAATCATTGATATTGCAATATTTGATATTAGTATTCAATTACCTGATAAACTAACTTGTAGTATTTTGTCTCTTTTTAGACGTCCAGCAAATATGAAGGTTTTAAAGGAAATCAAGACAATATTAATTTGCCAAGTGCTGTCCAATGACAGTAATTTGCTGGATTTTACTTCTCAAGGTATTCTCAACTTTCTATTCTCAAGTTTACTTCTTAAAAGTATTGGAATACAGTGCTTGTTTTTTCTTTTTTTCGGAGGATAAAGCCCAGATAGGTCTGAGACCTCAGCAAGGGTAATGAATTGGATGATGGTGATTGATGAGTTGGACCTAGTTTTAGGTGAGTTCCGAACCCACAGCAGAGAACAGTGTCTTTTTGCTGGCCAATCTAATCGGTTTGGGAGAGTGTTGGTTAGAACCTACTTGGATACGCCTCTTTTTACTATATAGCAGATTGTATAGTTTATTCTATTCCAAATCTATTGTATAACAGTATTGTTCTATAGTAGATCCGGGATTAAAAAAGAAAACTTCTTTGTAGTCTCCGACTTATTGTAAATAGCGAAGATTTACCATAAATGGTAAAAGGCATAGGATAATACCGAGACTTTACAGTTCCCTTCAATGTTTTGAACATTCTTCGCAAATTGAGGGACCAGGAGAATTAAAAATACATCAGATGAGATTATGCTCATCTATCAAATACATATTAAATACATCATCTGATGTATTTAAAATACAACAGATTAGATTATGCTTTAGATAAAGAAGTATGGGAACTATTTTAAAAAGTTTCGTTTCCCCAATGCGGCAATTCCATAGTTCAGATTTAAAATAGTGCTGGAAGGTTCAATATTTCACGCGATGTTTCGAATAATATGGCCTTCACTCACTTTCCAACCGCACGGTACTGAGAAATACAGTACGGAACCTTCTAGTATAAAATAAACCTCCGCAACTCAAAAGCCGATAGAGTTTTAAGCTAGGATGTATTCATGAATCTAAATGGGAACAAAATAAAACGTGCCACACAGTACAGTGGTTTCAAGTTCCAGCTGTAATCTATTGAAATAATAGATAAATGTAATTTATTAGTCATTACAGAGAAAAGTTGAAAAAATAGATTGTTTATTCCCATTGAACAGATTACAACGATCTGAAAATTCTTCAATTATTTAAGCGAAAAGCCGACACATATAATATTAATATAAAGTTGAGTAGATTGAATCTTCTAATTGAATTTCAATCTGGAATGAAGTAAGGTATTATTTCGTTAACAATAGAAGTTCAAATTTATGCAAGTTTTGAATTAGCAAGTTTTAAATTTTTTATTAGCAAGTTTATTAAATTTATGCAAATTTATTAGAAGTTCAAATTTATGCATCTACTTGCAATTCAACAGGCAAGTTTGAAATATTAAAGCACAGCTTTTATATCTTCAACAAAATATAATCCACCCTCAAATTTATTTGAGATCATCACTCCTGAACCATTACTTAAAGCTTTCTGTTTCTAATGATTTAGTATTTATGAGTCAATAAAATTGCAGCAGTATTAGGATTGTATTTTACAAGCTGCAATGGAATCGTGAAACATGGTGCTTCAGTTAACAGATAGGGAAATCATCAATCAAAAATATTACAATGATGCAACTTAACAATGAGGCACAACGCTTGAGATTAATGAACTCAAAATACCAACGATGGTTCATCATCCTACAACACCCTTTTTTAACAGCATAAATCATTGAAAACAGTCTCTGCTTTAGTTTAGGCTCAAGCGAACACAACAATATAATATTGAAATAGTAGATAATATTTGTATAAAATTGTAGCTTATATAATAGACCAATAGAAAAAAGAAAATATTGTGAATTCTGTTGCATTAGTATATTTATTGTAGAATATGATTTTTGAGGAAATCCTCAACAAAATAAAACTCCGATAGGCTGGTACAGGTTCTTCACGGAAGTGAAATGAATCCCTCCAGTTTTAGTGAGTGAAAATCAACTAGAAATACAATGTCAGTTTTAAGATATTTCATCAAGTAGTAAAGGAAAACATCACATATATTTCTTGTGCTCAGCACTGGGATTTTGTAGATTGTTCGAAAAAACAATTAGGAAAATCAAAAGTAGAAACCTCAATTTCACAGCCCCATCATTCAGAGCCGTTTTTTATGAACATTCCTTAAGTCTCTTGGTAAGATGTACTCCTGAACTGTAATGTATTAATATAGGCATTTCAAGAGTCACTCGAGTCAAGAAACACTGAAGCAAGGTTCGTGAATACGGGCATCAGTATTAGACATGGACCTCTTTTCATAATTAATATTATTAATAGCCCAGGCAATGAATGCAAAAAAATGGCCATTGTTGTAACAAATTAAGGGGAAGCTGAATTTTCGCAGGATGTTAATACACATAGTACTTACTCAAAAAAACCAAAGTCCCGACCCCCACCCCGCTTGCTTCCCCCTCCACACCCCTCTCAACGGTGCAAGATCAGTACTTCAGTTAAAGGCTCATAACTCGGAAACTAATCAAGGTATCGTTGTGATTCTCATCTCATTTAATACTTGAAACTATTCTCTACAAAATATGTTATATACATTTTCTATGTAGAAAGCCTAGTTTTTTAGTAAAAATTTAGTTTATAGAAAAAATGTCACCACGAACCACAAAAATCAACTTCAACTGATCATATCTTTTTTAGTATTGCGTTATTGGTCGTTTTGTTCCTTACAAAACTTATAGATAATTTAATAATCTTTAAAATTATGTGTCTATTGATTATTATTGTTCAAGTTATATGTTCGTAGTGAGTGATGAAATAGTAGCGGACACCGCGTCGCCGAACCCTACAGCACTGTGTATTGCATGGCGCTTGGCTATCCAGCCCAATCCAATAAAGAATTATTGTCAGAACAAATTAGAGACAAGCCAGAATCTATATACCAATTAATAGTACATGTTTAAAAGTACATTTTCCGAAATATAAAATATGCAATATGAAATTTTGCATATGAATTCATATATCCTCAAGGAGCTGAGAACATGAAGGTATGGAGTGCAACAGATGTTAGCGAGGGGTATCCCCCTCCCCACTACATCAAACAAATCATCATCTATAATCGTCAGCATGCTGTTATACACATCGTTGCATTCATAAAAATAAGTTCTATAACTCCCATTTAGACTAAAAACTAAATTTTTACTGAAAAACTAGGCTTCCTACATAGAAAATGTATATAACATATTTTGTAGAGAATAGTTTCAAGTATTAAATGAGATGAGAATCACAACGATACCTTGATTAGTTTCCGAGTTATGAGCCTTTAACTGAAGTACTGATCTTGCACCGTTGAGAGGGGGGTGGAGGGGGAAGCAAGCGGAGGGGGGTGGAGGGGGAAGCAAGCGGGGTGCGGGTCGGGACTATGGTTTTTTTTTTAGTAAGTACTATGTATACTAACATCCTGCGAAAATTCAGCTTTCCCCTATTTTGTTACAACACAAAACATTGATTGCCTGGGATATAATGTCAGGGGGCCGAGCTCCACTCGTGTGGGGAGGGGAAGGGACAATGCTTGGAGCAATGAAATGTACTGTATCTTGAAGATCGAAAATGATGCTGTGGGTGACGCGTTATGCTGTAAAGCGGTCACCTCTCATCATTAATTTTTCCATCATAAGCTGTTGCACAAGCAAATCAATAATACTGGAAAAGTGTTCTTTTAATCAGTATTTATCTGTATTTTGAGTAACTAAATCTGAATTTCAAGCTTACCTAGCTCGAGCTTAGCTAGTAGAACTGTAACTTTTCAAGATATGTGATGGTTGGGTAGCCCTTTGTCACCCTCACTCAAGAAGAACGGCTCTTCACACCTCATCTCATGGGATTTTTTTTGGAGGATGAAGCCCACAAAGGTCTGATACCTGTGCGTAGCGTAGGTAATGACTTGGATGATTGTGATTGATGAGCTGGACCTACAGTTTTAGGTAGGTTCCGAACCACCGGAAATCATCCTCTCAGTTCAAGGAAACGGTCCAAAAAATATATAACATGTCACATTTAGCTTATAGTTTGTAATTCTACTTGGAAACAATACAGGCTTTCCCTATACTGCACTTGGATAATTATGATTTCTTGTTATGAATAGAAGTTCATAACTAAATCCATTCCTAACTCGGAAACTACTCAAGGTAAAAATGTAAAGTTTGTCTCAAATTGTAGGTAACAATCTTTCACTTCCACACATTCAACAACAAAATCTAAAAAAAACTCTTCAAATTGAGCTGAACCATATTATTAGCCAAATTTTCACGAGTTTTGGAAATTTTTCCGGTTTTCAATCTGTCACAAGAAATGAATTTGACAATTTTAATTTCAAATGTGAATGATTAACTTTAAAATGTAATAAAAAAATGTTATTTTGTTTAATTAAATTTTAATTAGACTAGAAGAGTTTTTTTACACCAAAGAAGTAATGGATAAAATATGAAGCCCTCATTAGACAGAGTCACTGCAGTCGCCGTCGTAAGCCAATATATCACACTGAACCACACCAGCCGGGTAAAGTTGATTTAAAACATCAGTTGTTGGCTTTAAAGAAGCCTTCATGTTGTTTGAAATTGGTGTGCTCGATCAGACGATCAGCTGAAGTAATTTTTAGCCTTTAATGTGGCGAGCGACGGCGACTGCAGTGGCTCTGTCTAATAAGGGCCTAACTTTGACTTTCCAGTCATTATTTTATTTTCTACATGACTGCAAGGCTCACACAGTACGCGTGTAAATTTTCGTGTTCCTGACAGCGTGAATAACACCACTAAGGGGTAACTCAAAATTATTGTCTTCTCTCAGCTGTTCCTTCAACGACAGATTTCTCCTTTTTGTGTCCTTCAGCGTGTTTTTACAGGAATGAGACCTAGCACAATCGTATTTTCGAACCAAAAAACCCCTAAATTCATAATTTCATAAAGTTCGTTAAAGCTGTTTTTGAGATCCGTTGGACATACATACATAAATACACACATACATTTCTATAAATACATACATACGGAAATTGCTCGTTACTATAATCTTATTCTATTAAACGAGTAAGGAATTGTATGCACATATGTACCTATTTCCAGTCACTATCTCAAAAACGACTCTTAACGATTTTCATGAAAATTAATATTTAGGGGCTTCTTGGTGCAAAAATACGATTGCGCTAGGTCTCATTCCTATAAAAACTCGTTGAAGGACACAAAAAGGAGAAATCTATCCTTACAGGAACAGCTGATGAAAAAATTAATTTCAATCATATGATAGGCACCTTATCGGCGTTATTTACGCTACCTGGAACGCAAAACTTACGCGCGTACCATGCAATCGGAGCCTTGCAGTTATGTAGGAAACACATGACTGGTGAATCGAAGCTCAGCCAATCATTTTTCCATTTTTTTGGTGATTTGATTTCAAAACTAAACCTTTCTAATTACTTTGGTCCATCATGTGAAAAGACACTCAGGGTCCCGAGCTCCGCTCAGGGGTTACTGTTTCATGTGCCTGATAGTTTTATAATTTTAAATTTCTTTTTCAATGCAATCTATCATTGTTACTGAAAAAGCCTGCATGTTCCTTGTCCGTATAAAACAGTTCCAGCCAATTTATGATTGAAATTCAATGAAATAAACACACATTCATACGGTGTCAGCTCACTGCCTCCTGTTTGCAGAAAGGAGCGTGTCTGTAACATATATCTTATTCTATTAAACCAATTTAATTTAAACCAAAAATCGGCTGGAAATGTTTTCTATTAGTCTATTTTCAAAACAGTGATAGATTTTATTTAAAAAAATCATAGATTAAACCCATAAGCCATAGGCTACCCCCGAGCGAAGGTCGGCCCCCTGATATTTAGGATATTAAACGAGCAATTTATGTATGTCTCTATTTGTGTATGTATGTATTTATGTCCGACGGATCTCAAAAACGGCTTTAACGACTTTGATACAATTACGAAAAAGGGGGGCTCTTAGGTGAAAAAAAGATTACGTCCGGTCTCATTCCTGTAGAAACTCGCTGAGCGACATGAAATGGAGAAACCTATCCTTAAAGGTACAGCTGATAGAAGACAACAGTTTTTAATCACATGGTAGGCATCTTAGCGGCGTTATTTACGCAAAGACTTACGCACATACCGTGTGGTGGGTGGGAGCCTCGCATTCACGTAGGAAACACATGAATGGAAGATCAAAGCTCAGCTTTTTATTTCTTTGGTGAAAAAACTTTCTAATTACAATTTAATCAAACAAAGAATAGCATTTTTCATTTTTTAATAAGTTTGGATATTTTGAATTACAGTAATTCTAGGTCCAGCCGTTTTCCAATTGGGCCCCCCCCCCACAACCAAGTTTCCGGGCCCCTCTCCTCAAAATCATATAAATATCCCCACTCATCCTTGCCACCTTCCCCCTTAAAAAGTTTCATATTAGTTATCATAAATTATATAAGATCTAAACTTTATTTTCTCTGTTCAATTTTAAAATTCAATCATGATTCTAGGGGACTAGCCTAATGATTTTGGCTCCAGCCTACAGGTTCCTGAAAGACGGAAATAGTTGAGAGTTAATTTTATTATAAATAATATTAACTTCATAAGAACTCTGATGGAATTGAGGCCTTCCATAGGATCTACATTCACAGCATTCTGGTTAGCCTGAATAGAACGGTTAGCCTCCTTGTACCATAAGTGGTGTTCTCTCAGAATTCGCCTCGTTCGTGCACACGGACACAGGTTCAATTTCAAAAACGCATTTAATCGAAATTACTAAGTCAGGAATTTTTTAAGTAGGAATTTTCTAGTATAAAAATAATAATCTCAATATTTTACACCTTGTAGTCTGAATGAATTAATGTAACCCGTCGCTGTCACCTCGCTTTTTAAGATGCAAATACTCTGATAAATTCATCAAGATTTAAGTTTTTGGCTCTCTCATTTTCGATACTGAGTAAAGCGAGGCTACAGAGTCGGTCTTGAGTATGTCTCCATTTAATCTCTTCACAACATCTTGCTTCTGAATTCCTTCACTAAAGCTATTTGCGAATTGTAAAGTAGACAACGAACATTGGCATGACAATATTTAGTCTATTCATTATTTCTTTCTTAAGTGTTTCAGTTTCATTTCTTTTGGAAAAAATAAATATATTTCAGTACGGGCACGGGCCATTTCTTGAAAAATATATTTTCAGTCTGGGACCCAATACGGGGTCTGCGGGGGTGTCTGTTACGCCACTGAGGTCCAGGCAAGCTAGGAAGATGCGGTTTGTGCTAGGTTCTAGGGAGTTACATAGATAGTATTTCAGAAAATTTCCAAATTAATTAATTTTCCAATACATAGTTAGGCCGTAAAATCGGAAAACCCGAAAAATTTCCAAAGCTCGCAAAAATTTTGGTATTTATAATATGGATTAGCTCAATTTGAAACGGTTTTTTTTTAAATATTGATGCCAATGATATGGAAGAGAAAGATGTTACCTACAATTTGAGATCAATTTTGCATTTTTATCTTGAGTAGTTAACGAGTTAGGTCTATTTATAACAAATAATCGTCATTTTCCAATAACAGTATAGGGAAAGTCTATATTACACTTCCAAGTAGAATTACAAATAAAATGTGAAATGTTATATGCATTTGGATCGTTTCAATGAGTTGAGAGACATGAGTCTTGAAATGGGATGTGACAAGCCGTTCTCAAGTGACAAAGGGGTTTCCCTTCTATCCAGCCGCCACCAATCTTGAAAAATTACAGTTCTATGAGCTGGAGCTGGCAAGCTCGAAATTCTGATTTAGTTACTCAAAATGCATATGAAATACTAATTACAAGAACACTTTTCCATTATTATTTATTTGCTTGAGCAATAGCTTGATAGAAATAGTATAATGATGAGGGCGTGACCGCTTTACAGCATAACGCGTCGCTAATCCCCTCCCACATCATCGTCGATGTTCAAAATACATATCACTGCCCAAACATTCAACAAGCACATTAAATAATTACAACATATAGATGCTTGAAACATTGAATGATCATATGTACTAAATTATATTTAAGCTCATATTTATAACATAAGCATAAGACATTGTTGATAAGATATCTCACAATAATTACCTATTCAACATTAAATTTCAGAAATACCGACGTTCATATTTTCATAGATGGAAGAAAATTTGAGGCATCCTAATGTGACAGTTTCTTATCTTCAATTTCGGAAAACCGAAAAAAACTTACGGCAAACTTCAGTTATAAACTATTCACAACACTCGACTAAAGAAAATATTCAAATTGCATGCTAATATCAGCATGAAACTCGGATAGGGCACCGATTAGTGAATAGAATAGAATAGAATTCATTGAACGGGCGGTAACAGTTTCATAATCAATCATATATGAAATACATATATGTATGTATATGTAATGACTAAACTGAAACATTGAAATCTTCATGAAGCATAAAGTGTGGTCACAGCTGGAGTGTTTGTCAGGAGAGGGGAGGGGTACACAAAATTGGGATTTTCCTGCCCTCCTCCCTAACTTTTCACTAGTAATGTTCCAAGACATTGAAAGTTCATGTCAAAAGCAGTTGCGCCTCTTTGAACAATGAAGTAATGACATTTTAGTAGCATTCTAGCTTCTATTGAAATCACTCAATTATACACAAAACAATCATATTTTGCAATACAATGGCGAAATATGTTACGCACATCTGGATAAACAGTCACCATGATTCAGCAACAGATCACAGTTGCTGTTGTGAATGCATTAACAAATTGGAGAATAATTTATTTTTGACGTAACATGAAACACGTAGTCAAAAAAAAATCCATTATAAGAAGCATATATAGAGCTTGAATACCTAATAGCGCAACAGCTGAGCTGTTAACAGAAATGGTAAATATAGGGGTAGGGGAAAAGTCTCAGCATTCTAGTGAGGCTACAATCTGTACTGTGTATTATGTAACTTGGACTACTTGCATTATTATTCAATTTTGCTCTAATTTGAAGAGAATGACCTGTGTGAAGCATAAAAATAAAATTATTGCTTTAAATCTTGTTGATTTGTCAACTTTTAATTTTTGTTTATACCGTAATCATATTTATTCATTTTACATAAGAATTTATTAGTTTGATGATTCTAGAAATAGTTCCTAATTTAGCCACAAGTGAACTAGTGTAACTATGGCTATGACATACATGCAACTTAGACTATGAACCATATTTTATTTTTTTTAGAAATTGAAGATTGCCAGTTTAAAGAATGAAACTGCATGTTTTAATTATTGTTTATAATCTCTTATTTTTTGTCTATGGTCGTATTTATTCGTTTTACATAAGATGATTCTAACCATTATATACTAATTTAAAATGCAGACTAATATAAAAATGACTGCTTCAAAACTAATAGAATAAACCATAAAATATAAAAATATGCCATTCGTCCTTGTTGTTTCCAATAATAAAAATGTCATCAATAAATTTTTCCAGATATCAAAACTGAAATTGAAGAGGAGACTGATGTAAACGATCACAAGCAAGTATAAAAAATTGAATGAATGAAAGAACGATCACAAGCAAGTATAAAAAATTGAATGAATGAAAGAACAGCCTCATTAAGTGAATAGAACAAACAGGTGAGATGAGGAGGAAAAATGACTGGAAAAATTTCAAGATCAAAATTAATAATTTAAATGAAAAAGTATAATAATAATTATTGTACCTGAATAATACCGGTCGACCTGTGTGCGCTGTTGGTAGTTGAGAAAATTTTGTTCAATTCCGCTATTGTTATCGGTAACTATTATACTGATACTGTTACTCTTGTTGAAGGCACTGTTCATTTCAAAAGATTGACTTTGTTTTACATGGAAGGAATTTTTCAACATTCACTAGGTCAGCAATAGCGGTACAGAGGTATTTTGGAATGCATTCAGTCTGTAACAAGCAGAGTACAAGAGCCGACATGTAGGCCTAGGCCTACTCATTCTGAAATATTGTATTAAACTAGCCTATTGGGAGCTGAAACCGGCAAATGATTACACGCTTGACTATTGTGATTGGAGAATAGTTCAAATTAGCTTCAGTTGTAAAACAACGTAACAACATTGAACACGTGCGTAACATAAATTATTATTGTCGTCGACCAAAATAATTAGAGGCGAACCGGATACAACAGCAATGCACAGTAGTCTCTCATTGGCATCGCCATCGCCTGACTGCCAGACTGCGGAAATGCAGCAGCTGATCACAATCCGGAGTGGAACGCAACGACAGCTAGCGACCCAAGCTTGGCAACAAATTTCCCTTTTCGTGCTCTAAATTTCCCGTTTTCTTGCCATCCATAGATGCGCGAAGACACTTGATAAAAAGTGAACAGCCCACTAGCCAAGAAAAAAGGCAAATACAATAGACTAAAAAGATTATGACTAAAAAGATTGTGGGGAGCAATACAATACAATACAAAAGATAATAATCATTTCACAGTAGAAGAAATTGTTCAGCTTTTGTCAGAGCTGTAATTATTTATTGTGCATACATATGTGCCGGTACATTCCGGTTCATCCCTGACAGTTTATTTCATTTTATTTATAACCTTTAGTAGCCTGACAGGAATCAGCTTAATTTAATAAATTTGAAAAAAATGACGATGCTTCAAGCTGATTTTATTTGGTTTAATAATGCCACATGTGCATTTGCTTAGTTCAATTCATTTAAGAGAGGGACCTACTGGTGCGATTTACGCAATGTGCGGACGTACTGGGCGCGATTTACAAGACAACTTTTAAAATGAATTACTAAAAAGCTGAGTACAATAAGAAACCCGTTTAAAGGGGAAGTTGAGAAGATAAGAATGCAATGTAAAACAGCAACAGAAATGTAAAAATAAGCTGGAATGGAAAGTATTTTACAAGGATAGGGTGGGAAGGGTGAATAGTTTGGTAAAAGCACGTAGTGTATGAATTTAATAAGAGTGATTGTACAGTAAAGCATCCAATACTCGATTATAATCGCCATCTCAAAATCAAACACATTGTGCAGAATTATGGTAATCACGCTCCAATGGGCAAGCACCCCAAGTGGACTATTATCTCAGACTGAGTTATTGAAACAAGATATCAAGATTGTGACAAAACAATTTGAGAATAGTATCGTGGGCAACCTAATATCGAAACAATGTGCAGAACTAACTACAGAAGTTGGGAATAGTACAGAAAAGATTAAATCTAATAAAATGGGGGTCCAAAGAGAAGTGCCTCAGGGTCAATACTAGTCCAATGCTTTTTTTTATCTGTCAATCATTTACCTGAAGAATTAATTGGTGGTAGAACCACTTATTTGAAGACGATACGTTACTCATTTTCAGCAATTCTGTTCTAGATAATTTAGAAATAAGTGCCCATATAGGTGTGCAGTCCACTGTCCAGTTTTTAAATCAGTTGAAATTAACGATAAATAGCAAAAAATGCCAATACCTTCAATTAAAAAAACAACAATTCAAATGAAGATATAACCTCCATAAAAGTGTTAAACGATATAAAAGTGTTTGTAAACGATAATCAACTAGACCAGGAAGAAAACCATGGATTTCTAGGAGCTCGGTTGGATAGACGATTGACCTGGGCTCCATACATTGAGAAAATATATTTTAAAATTTCATATTTGTCCTGCGACAGCTTGCTAAATTAAATGACAAAAAGTTACTTATTACAGCTTATCATGTGTTCTTACTGTCACATATTAGGTATGCTATCTTAGTATGGGGTAATTCATCAAAACAAAACCTTGATAGGGTGTTCAAGATCCAAAAGAAAGCTGTTAGGTTTATGGAAAGAGTAAATAGATTAGATTCATGTATTCCGTTGTTCAAGAGACTTGGTCTCCTAACTGCACCCTGCTTATATGTGTATGAAGATACTTTATATGTAAAACCGAGTGATATTAACCAAAATCTTAAAGTACAAGAAGCCGAGTAGATTACCACTTGGTGAGTCACAATAGTTGCTTATTTGAACAAAAACCTAGTTATATTGGTAGGAAACTCTACAACAAGCTACCAGTGCCGCAGTTTTTAAAGTCTTGAAAATATAGAAATATTTTAAAAACGATTGAAAAAATATCTAGTTAATAAAGCGTTTTATAGTGTACAATAGTTCCTTTCACATCAAAATTAAGCCTCACCTCAACTAATTGATATAGTAATTATGGTAACTAGTTTATAAGATTGTATAATTGTTGATCTGACTTGTCTAATAATAATAATAATATCGTGTGACCTGGCTGGCTAAGGTCTAGTGTCAGAGTTATCAGGTCTTATACTTGTCTTATACTCCAAGGCGTAATCTACAAAAAAACTTGTATATGTACACAGTAGGCTACATAGTTCCAGTTGAAAAAATACCGATTTTAGATAAAGCATCACAATGAACCAGATAGGAAACGAAAGCGCATTCTTTTCAATAATTGTGTCCGACTCCAAATGGCTTTGGAATGTATGTAATGTAGTAGTCAGTAGAGTTTGTATGTACAGTAGTATAGAGCCGAACTCAACAAGTGCAAATGCCACCTTATATGGTCGATAATAATTCCAAAACAATATCATTTTTTATATGTGACACACGATAGGCTTTTGGACATTCCTATCAAATCTGAACTCATCAAATAGCTTTGTTTATTTAGGTAACACATCCGTATCACTCGTAGAGAGCCTGATCTGCTTTCTATACCACTGCTTTCTTACTAGCCTTCTATAGAAATGCAATACATCACAAACTAGACAGCGAAGAGACTGATCGCACGCTAGGCGATCGCGCTTGCTAGCATTCCACACAATGGAATTCCTTCTTTCTATAAATTAAGAAGCCGGATATTGGTGCAACTAAATGAAGAAATAGCACACGACCGTTCAGGATGACGCAATTAAGATGCAAAGTAAAAAAACTATCTTCAACACTCCAAAGACTATTTCCTTTTTAAGAGAAGCCTAAAATAGTTCATCTTGAGAAGCCTCAGCAACTAATCTCAGTACTGCACATATGTAGAATGAAATATTCGTCTAGTCGTTTCTGCTTCCAATTTTGTGACAGAACAGCTAAAATACAAGTACTCCTTTAAAATCTAACGTCTAGATGCTGCTCTCTGTCGAATAAACTATAGCGATGGAGAATAAGTGACTGATGAAGGATAAGTGATTCATGGAGCAGGAGGAGAATGAGGAGAAAAATAGACAAGCAAAAGGAGAAGAGAAGAGGAAAAAAAGAAAAAGAAGAAGAGAAATCAAAAAATGATAAGAGAGAAGGAGAAAACAAAGAGCAGAAGAAGAGAAAGGAGAAGGAAAAAGAAAAAAGGATAGAGATTAAAAAAGAGGATGAGGAGAAGATTAGAATAGATTAGATTATATTTCTTTATTCATGTAAATTTACAAATTTGCATATGAATGGTTAAAATCAAAATAATCAACATCACATAGATATATACAGTAGTGAACTCAGAAAATACTATTTTTATAATGCAAAGAATTATGTACAATGATCTCATTTGTATGATATTAACTACAGTAATGACAATCTAAGTGATGCAATTACATGAAATGGCGAAGTTTGGACATGGATTCGTCCATTCTTGACACTTAGGCTAGGCGTACACCGGTTAGTCATGACAAGACAAGACACAATTAGACAAGATTACTTTAGACAAGATTAGACTAGACGCGTTTAGTCATGTGAAAGCAACACACACCAGTCAGTCACATCAGTCATGAACAAGATGCCAGACAATAGAGTTGTTGCTGGTGCAATTTGATTTGGGAGTGGATTTGTATGCAAGAAAGAAGAAATAGGAGACATTGGATTCATCCATATAATAGGAGACGAGAAGAAGAAAACACATTAGAAAATTTTATTCTTGAGCTGAGAAGTGATAAAGAAAAGTTTTATGATTTTACCCGATTAACTCCAGAAACATTCGACTATCTGCTGGGACTTTTACAAAACAGATTGACAAAAAAAGACACAAATTATAGAAAATGCTTATCTGCAGAAGCACGACTGTTTATCACTTTGAGGTAAGCTAATGTAATAGAAAAATTCATTGAATTTTTTTCATAAAGAAACTTTATTTCAAAATGAATGACTATCGCTCAAAAATGAATGAAAAGTTGAAAAAAAATTGAATAATAATTGAAATATAAAAAATGAAACACTTTATTTAGATTATTATTTAAATGTCGTAGAGAGTCATTTTATGACGTGTAGCTTTCATAACCAGTCTCTGTTGCATTTGAAACAACAAAAACTTCACCTGAAACTGAATTTTCACTACTTGGGCAAGATAGCATAGTGAAAGAGTGTGTTGAAGAGGATTGATCATTTTCTATTTCCTGCTTATCCATTAATTCATTCATGACAGCAATAATTTTTTGTCTAAAAGCTCGTTGTCTCCTTGGCACGAGTGAATTGTAATCTGGAATGATTGATTTCATGTAATTTACCAATGGATGCTCTTCAACTTGTGCATTAGTGTTGCTCTTCAAAAATTCTATCATTGGCCCTACAACTTGCTGTGATGGCAATTGCCTCTTAGGTCGAACATTTCTTTCAAAGTCTGAAGAGCTAGGGCGTTTAGATAATTGTGGCAGCTGTACAGTCTCACTACTCTCACAATCAAGTATTTCAACATCTTCAATGATTGGTTGAGGGGTTTCTTGCTCTTGCAATGGTAGTGAGTTCCCTTTTTGTTTGCGATGTTGCATATGATCTTGTAAAAACGACATAATGTCTGCCAAATACCACTTGGGTTTGACATCACCTCCGGAACCAGATGGTTTGCTGAGATTCCTCAAATGCCTAGCATAGGAGTTTCTTAAATTTGTCCATCTCTGTTTACATTCATTCACTGGAAAACAAGTTGCTGTGCAGAACTAACCTTTTTTGAGTCACGGCGGACGCGTTTCGAACTATGTCGTTCTTCTTTGGCGCTTGGTTGCAGGTTGGTCAGTCTGCAACCAAGAAGAACGATATAGTTCGAAACGCGTCCGCCGTGACTCAAAAAAGGTTAGTTCTGCACAGCAAGTTTACACATATGAAAAGTTCTACTGCAGTTCATGAAAAATGGATATTCACAACAATAAAATGGGAGAATTATGTGGGATAATAACTATGAAATATATGAAAAACTACAATGAAATGAACAGAAACAGTATTCAATTTGGTTCAGTATTAATTTTGTATATATGAAATTCAAATTTTAGTAGTAGAAAATCACAATTGGAAAGTATTGTCAGTAAACATAAGTATTGTCTCTTCTCTCCCTACAGATTCTTAGCAACTGGTGCTACATTCGCTGCCATGCATTTTGAATTCAGAGTTGGCGCCACTACAATTAGCCATGTTGTATCGGAAATGTGTGAAATAATATGGGAGATTCTACAACCAATCTACATGAAGAGTGCATATTCGCCAGCAGAATGGGAGGCTATTGCAAAACGTTTTGAATGCTTGTGGAATTTTCCTCACTGTGTTGGGTGTATCGATGGTAAACATATACGTATTAAAAAGCCCGCAAACTGTGGTTCACAATACTACAATTACAAAGGATTCCATTCAATTGTGTTACAAGCTGTTGTGGATGCTAATGGGTACTTTTTATTTGTAGACATTGGTGATTATGGACGTGCAAGTGACAGTGGCGTGTTTTGTCAATCTCATTTTGGAAAAAAAAACTATTAAACAATGAATTGAGTCTTCCAGAGCCTCGTCCTCTACAAAACGGTGACAACACTGACTTTCCATTTGTATTTTTAGCTGATGAAGCATACAGACTCCATAAAAATATCATGAGGCCATTTTCTAGAAGAAGTTTGACATCTGATGATTTCAGGATATATAATTATAGACACTCTAGGGCAAGAAGAATAGTAGAATGTGCATTTGGAATACTGCGAGCAAGGTTCAGAATTTTTTCAACTGAAATTGGTGTTGATCTTGATAAAATAGATTCAATTGTAATGGCAGCATGTGAGCTACACAATTTTATAAAAAAGGAACAATGCAGTAATTTGGATAATAAAATTATGGAAGAAGCATTTCCAACTGAGAGTTCTGCATTTACTTCTACAAATTCACGGAGACCATCATCTGAAGCTATGAAAGTGAGAGAGAATTTTAAAAACTATTTCATTTCTGAGAAAGGAAGTGTTAGTTGGCAGTATACATCCATAAATAAGTGATATTTTGTAAAAATGTGTTAAAGTCAATTGTTATTGTAAAATGTTATGAAAACAGCCCCTCATGCACCTAGTTTTTAATTGCTTTTATCATGATTTCCATAATAAAAATATTTGAAAAGTACTTACCAGTCATATTCATTTCTTCCCCAACTTCTTTCCACATTTGTTCTAAAACATTCCAATTATGGTGGTCTTTTAATTTTGGATTATAAATTATTTCCCTCGATTGAATTAGCAGAACAAATTTTTCATCATTGGCCATTTTTGTTGAGATGAGACAGACCAACAACCAACAAACCTAACCTCACAACTCAACACTTGTCTGATGGTGACTGATAGAAATAGTGAATGCCCTATTCGATTAGACACAAACAAAAGACACATTTAGACATTTCTAATTACAATGACTAATCGGTGTGTGTTGCTTCATAAGCAACTAAGTGACATACTGTGACTAAGCATGACTAATCTTGTCTTGTCTTGTCATGACTAACCGGTGTACACCTAGCCTTAACCAGTAAATTTAAGAGAGAGTTGTTCTATTGGAATTTAGTTGCAGTTATTTTTGTTACAGTATAAAAAGAGTTTATTATAAAAGTAGCTTGTATGTAATTAAGATGAAAATAATGAATAATTATAAACTATGAATTGTAAAAGAAATTAATTATGATAATGATGATGGTAATGAATGATGAAAAGAAGAGATAATTTAAAATAGTTGTTTCTATACAAGTTTTCTTACATGAATTGTGGTGAGTGATGAGACAATTTTCAATAATCTATAAAAAAATATTATATACAAAGAAGGAGAATGTTTTTGTGGCTTCATGGAGTTGCTCTAGGATTGGACAGATGCAGTCATTTTCTCCATGAGATATTTCCTTAATGATGAGGTAAAGTCCGCTCAACTCTCAATGCACCTGATGGAATTTGGAAGTGCATTCCAAGCATGACAAGCACTAATAAACGATTTTGTATATATGGTAGTAGAATGATTAGGTATTCTTAGGGTATTATTCCCAGTTCTGGTATGAGAGACATCATTCCACCTACCTTCAGACACAAATTTGAAGTCATTTTTGAAGTATTATGGATTCTATGGACTCTATTTATGAAGTGATTATGGACTCTATCAATTTCCTATCGGCAGAGTTTGATAATTTCAAAAAGGACCTTTCTTTGTGCAAAAATGATATTAAGGAACTTAAAAATGAAGTCTCACTGCTTAAAAATGAAAACACGGAATTAAAATCAGAGCTTACAAACTTGCAGGAATATTCTCGAAGAGACAATTTAATTTTATGCGGTATACCAGAAACCACTAACGAATCTGTCTTTGAGATATTCAACAATGTTTCATCTTCTATAAATAATGCTCTAACATCCAGAGATCTTAGCACTGCTCACAGATTGCCTTCATGTATACCAAGGGTAGCATTAGACCGATCGTATTGAAATTTCTATGCAGACAGGATAAGGAGGCTTGGCTGTCTGACTTCAAAAAGACTGCATCACATGACAAGGAGGGACCTGGTATAGCATCTAATGCAATATCTCGCCATCTTCCGAACGGTAGAGTCACTGCGTACCAACATCTGTCCCCGGCTGTGTTTGCGCTGCTTAGAGAGACAAGGAAACAGGCAACTGAGAAAAACTATGGTCTAGAGACAGAAAAATTTTTGTAAAGAAGGATGACACCAGCCCTGCTATGCTGATTCGATCAAGAGTAGATTTTAATAAGTCTTAACTCTGTTTTTATTGAGTTTCCATATCCAAAGTGGTGTAAGTACATCTGATGCTATATTTAGAGTGAGTAAAGAAATTATAAATTATTTGGACAAGGGTGAAAAGTGTTTAGGAATCTTCCTTGACTTTCAAAAGGCCTTTGACATCGTAGACCATGAGTTATTGTTACAGAAAATGGAATCAGTAGGATTTAGGGGGATTGTACTGGACTTTTTTTGGTCATACTTGAATTTGAGGTCACAAGCAGTTAGAATTGATGATACAATTGGCAGTAATATGAGAGTTTTGGCTGGGGTTCCTCAGGGGACAGTGCTTGGGCCCATACTCTTTCTAATATACATAAATGCTTTATTGAATGTAAACCTAGAGTATGGTTCTCTTTATTCATTTGCGGATGATACTGCGGCTCTCTTTCATGGAAAATCATGGAGGGAAACCTTTGAGATGGCAAATGATGGTCTGGCAATCATAAAAAACTGGTGTGATCATAACATATTGTGTATAAATTTGGATAAGACAGCGGTATTACCCTTTTATCTTACAATGGCCGGTCATCCTCTTGTGGAATATCAATGCAGTATTGTTGTACATGGGCCTGGTTGCTGTCAGGTTGGTTGTCAATGCATTCCTTTGAATGTACAGGACACTGTTAAATACTTAGGAATTATGATTACGATGGGAACCTCATATTTCTTATATTTGTAATAGATTAAGGAAAACACTTTCTAAGTTTGTTCTATTGAAAAATGTGCTGCCCTTGGATCAATTAAGGATAATATTTTTGGCCCTTGTTTCCTCTATAGTAGAATATGGTATTATTGGATGGGGAGGTTGTGGATCTACAATTTTGCAACCACTTGTTCTACAATACAAGAAAATTGTAAAAATATGTTTGAGAAGACCAGTTAGGTACCCAACAAGTCTTATTTACAAAGAGTTCAATGTGTTAAGCCCTGTAGAAATTTATAAGTTGAATCTGTTAAAATACATATTTAAAAGACCCTTAGATTTCCCAGTTGCTCCTGTCCATGGTCATTCAACTCATGGTCAAGTCAGAGAAAATGTGGAGGAGCCTCGATGTTTGACAGCTGCTGCTGCCAATCATTCTGCCTTTAGGGGTCCCTGGCTACTTAATGCTCTGCCATTTGAAATCTCTAGGCAGTCTTCTGGTCATGTATTTGTCAAAAGACTACAGCAGTACCTCCTAACAACTTAATGTAATGTATATCATTCCAAGTTATCAAAATCCAAATTAATGTAATGCCTATATTTTTTTTTTTTCAATGTATTCTAAGTATATAATAATATCACTAATGTTTCAAATATTTTTTTCTTTATAATTATATTTTTGTATAATATGTATAACTGTCAATAGTTCATAGCAGCAGTATTTTAGTTCTATTTTATAATATATTGTTATTGTCTTTTCTTATTTACTGTATAATTTCTGATGTTAGAGAGACAAACCATTCCTCCACACAGGCTATAGCCTAATGAGGAATGCACTTGAAATTGTTATTGTATTCTATGTTTTTAATATTTTCATTTAAGTGAATAAAGTATTTGAATTTGAATTTGAAATTAGGTTTACCATATTTGAGAATATCTTTCACAAGCTTGACTATCCTGAATAACCTTTGATCAGTAAGTTTGAGAGTTGAGCTAGAAATGTGGGATTGAGTTATTTGCTCATGCCATTGAAGAGAGTAGACAAACCGTAGACAATAATTCTGACTGTGCTGCAGTCTATTATTTAGAGTGAATGTCATGTCATTCATTACAGAATTACAATAGATGAAATGTGCGAAGATAAGAGATTTAACCAGTAACAATCTGACACTTCTAGGTAGAATATCTTGCAATTTCTTCAAAGGATGCATAGCTGAAAAAACCTTTTTACATGTGCTTATAACTTGCTCTGACCAGTCAAGTGTTGAGTTCATGATTATCCCTAAGTTCTTAACTGAGCTACAATATGGTATTGCATTGCCATCAACAGTGATTTTATGAGTGAGATTCAAGTCAATACTATTTATCAAGCGTGAATAGCCAATGATTATTGGTTGCGTTTTTACAGGATTGAGTTTAAGACCATTTTTCCTAGTCCATTCAACAATTTGATTAATATCCTCATTCATCTTGTCAACAGTTGCATTTATATTTGAGGTACAACAGCTGGAATATATTTGAAGATCATCTGCATATGTGTGGAAACTAGAAAACTTTATTACTGAGGAGAGGTCATTTGCATACAGGGTGAAGAGGAGGGGACCTAGTATAGAACCTTGAGGTACACCAAGTATTACACTTTTCCATTGTGATCTGTCATTACCATCTGTGACACATTGCTTTCTACCTGTGAGATTAGATTTAAACCATGTTAGAGCTTTGTGACTGAAACCAAGAAGAGCTAATTTACTGAGGAGAACATTATGGTCAACAGTGTCAAATGCTTTGGAGAGATCAAACAGACTCAAGATAGTCCATTTTCTCTGATCCATAGCTAGCCTGATATTTTCAGTGACACGTAATAGAGCAGTCTTGGTTGAATGAGATTTTCAAAATCCAGATTGGAAGTTATGAAGCTTACTGTTTCTTTCAAGGAATTCGACCACCTGCCAATGAACCAATCTTTCCAGTACTTTGGACAATGCTGGCAGAATGCTGATAGGCCTGAAGTCTTCAAGTTTATTGGGGGAAGCAACTTTATTCAAAGGATGAACTAGAGCATGCTTCCAATTTTGAGGGAAATGTCCATTTTGCAGAGATTTATTGAAAATAAGTGTGATGGCAGGTAAAACAGCAGATAATATTCTGCTGTTCATCTGAAGATGGATCTCAAAGATTCGAAAGCACTCGGCCTACAGATTAAGTAAGTTATACTTATTCTTAATGAATATTTGACTGCAAGTCATTAAATTTCACATGAAAAGTTGATAATATTCTCTTGACAAATTTAATAGGAATTTTATCTGCCCCAGTTGCATTGCTGTGAATAAGTTGGATTGCTTTAAGAGCATCTTGTTCTGTGATTGGATGAAAATGAAATTGACAAGCCAAGGGAATATTTGAGTCAATGATCTGATTACCAAGGTTGTTAATGTGGTTCTGAATAGCTGTTTCATTACGTTGACTAGAGAGTGAAACAAAATGCTCATTAATATCATTCAATGGAAGATCTATAGGCATATTTGATTTTTGCTTACTTAGACCAAATTCTTTAATACCACGCCATAATAATGAAGAGTTTTGTCTATTGTCTGTGAATAAATAATTCAAGTACCTAACTTTGGAGTTATGTAGCTCTTGTTTAACTTTATTTCTAAGTCGTCTATACTCATTCAAGTTGTTTAAGTCACCGATTCTCTTAGCCTTTCTATGAGCTGAGTCCCTATTTGCCATTAACTGTAATATTTCAACAGTCATCCATGGTACTCGTCTTTTACTATTGATTCTTTTAGTCACAGTAGGAGCATGTCTATCATAAATGTTAAGAATCCAGTTTTCAAGGGTCTCTACCATTTCATCAACTGAAAACAGATCCTCAATCTGATACCATGTAGTCTGAGCAACATCGGTGATAAAATCAGCTTCATCAAAATGTTTGAAATCTCTGAATGTGATAAATTTTTGTGCTGGTTTAGGTGGTTTATATGAAAGCACACAATAAATCAAGTCATGTGCAGAAATAGCTGGGACTGAGGTTTGACCCGAGTGAACAACCTCATTGGGATCGCTAACAATGAGAAGGTCAATGAATGTATCAGATTCGTTTGTATGGTGAGTAGGATTGAGTGGTAAGATAGTCATATTAAGGCATTCAAAAACTGTTGTTAGTTGGTGATAGTCGAAGTTACAGTTAGTCATGTTGAGGTCTGTATTCATGTCTCCCATAACCAAAATTCGGCTGTAATTAGACATAAAAGACAGCAGAGCGTTTTCGAAATCTGTGAAATAACCTATTTTAGGAGGGCGATAACAAATACCAACAAGCAATTTATCTGAGCTAGATAGAGCTAATTCAAGTAACATAAACTCGGGCCTGGCTGAATATTCTTGAGAAGAAAGAGATGAAGAAGAAGATGGCAAAGAGGAAAATCAAATTCAATTGAATCAGGCTACCTGCTAGTATATTTTTAAGAATTCTAAGAACATTGTATTAAAATTTTTGGAGCAGGATATCCACAGTCACTGAAGTCACAGGGTTGATCATTCGACTATTGAGGTTCGATCAAATAATCATTTCATTTGTCATTCGCCATGGCGATGACAAGTTAAGTTAAAATTTGGCCGAACCTCAACAATCAACCTCACTTTGACAAATACAAAAAGTAGACGCTGTTCTCCCTCTTCAAATTCTTCACTACGAGGGTGTTCAATTAAAATTAAGTATCGAGGTTCTACATTGTTACAATTAACCAGGCCCGTAGTTAGGTCTGTGTGGACCCCAGGGCTGAATATAAATTTTTGTTTGCAAGTTTGTCTAAAAGCCCGGGGAAAGAAGTATATTCGGGCGGGCTCTGTATTCTGTATGAACTTTTTGCAAGCAAGTTTCGTCCCTTGGTCGAGGGCGCCGGGGCGATGCGCCGGCTGCAATAGCCTAAAAATAGTCCAATATCTACGGCCTTGCAATTTACAATGGTTTACAAAATTTAAAGATTGATAATTTGAATTTTTTATGGAGCCTAAACTTTATTCTCATGAAAACATTTACTGGAGATTCAAGCACATAGTAAGTTTACAAAACCAATAGTTCTGTCTGGTTAGATAGATTGAATTTAAAAGCTAGTTATGTGGTGGTGGTGGTGGTGGTGGTAGAAGATGTCTCTAGAAGAGGAAATTTTCTCCTCCCCTTATCATTACTATTCGATTCAAGGAAGATTTAACTGAAGAGTGCAATAAATGGGAATTAGTTGCAAACTTATTCATTTCATTATTACATCAAATCACTCTTCAATACTAAATACTATTCACAAACACATTTTCAACTATTCAACTACACCTTAGGACTACACAATATAATTCAAACCAAGGTAGCCTAATTATTGGAAGCAGTGGCGGCTCGTGCATGGAAAAAATGGGTGTTCACAAAATATTTGGTATACACTCTATGAATTGCATTGCTCGTATTGCATGAGTAATGCTTATGATGTTCCACCCCTCCCCCTCACCTACACCCAGACGCCAATGCTCACAAGCAAAGGTTAGAAGAAGAATGATGGCAAAATGTTAAGCACTTCAACTTTAAAAAAATGTATAAGATCATATTCTACTCACTACTGTTATGAAGCAACACTGGCTATTCTTTTGTCTGGTAAAACAAATGCGTCAGGGGCAGGAAACTGATCGGGCAAGATGCTCATGAGTATAAAAGATCATTCAATAGTACCAAAACGCATTTGATGCATTGCACATATGATAGAGTTCTTGAATAACCGAGATGCCTTTCAAAAATGTATTGCAATATAATGCAACGTTTTGTATTGCAGGTGAAAATATCTTTTTTTAGAAGGATTGCTAAGAACTAAAAAATTTAAAATTCTTGTGTTTGATTTTCAGATAGAAAAAATGTGAATTTTGATATTATAAAATTCATTTTTGATTTCCACTCACAAACTGGTGATGCACTGATTACATCATTTTTTGTGGCAGGTTGACTTGCTTGATGATTCACTGATGATGTTTTTTGTTTTTGAAAAATATAAGAAAAACCAATAGTTTATGTTTGGTTTTAGTATAAAAAATGAATTCCGGTCTTATTTATATAGTTTTTTGATTTCCACTTCCAAACATATTCACTGATGACATATTTTGTTTAAAAAAAATTAGAAAAACCAACGTCTCCCGGTAAACTCATTACATTTATCCTTCCGTGAATCTTCTTTCCTTCAGACTTACCTCTCCACATCTCTAAAAATTATTCTAGTCTCGTCGAAATCATGTGGACTACTAGGAAAACTCCATAACAATTATTGATCAATAAAATGTACCAAATAATATATTATATTTTATAATAGAATAAAAAATTAGTTTTCGGTATGAAACTACGTTTCAATAACCATGAAAACAATAATTGGAAGGCATAGGGAGGAAGTATGGGTAGATGTTAGTCGAAATAGAAGGGGTTTCCTCATTCCACGCTTCTCTTTAGTCTTTAACGTCGATGACACTTGGCAAGGTAGTAGCTACGGGCGTAAGTAGCGAGTAGAAACGTTATGGGTTGATTACATTGGGATAGTTACTCGCTAAGCGAGTAGCGAGTAGGACGTTACTGACCGACCGTGCTACAGCAACTCGGCATACCAAGCCGAATTATATTAAAAATTTATCTTCCAGAATCATCCCCATACTATGGAATTTCTAAGACAATAAATAATATTTCAACACAAAATTAAAATATGAAGTTTACCAACAATTATTCAATGAAATTTCATCAAAACAATATACAATATATCTCATCTGAAGTGAAATGCTGGCAGCCTGCGTGATCAAGTATCGGCTTTGGCCACAATAATATTGTATTTTGGTGTTGGCTACTCTGCCAGAGAGTACAAATGTGACCAAATACAAAGTTGAGAGCCTGTCTACTTTGAATTTGGTCACATTTGTACTCTCTGGCAGAGTAGCCAACACCAAAATACAATATTATTGTGGCCAAAGCCGATACTTGATCACGCAGGCTGCCAGCATTTCACTTCAGATGAGATATATTGTATATTGTTTTGATGAAATTTCATTGAATAATTGTTGGTAAACTTCATATTTTAATTTTGTGTTGAAATATTATTTATTGTCTTAGAAATTCCATAGTATGGGGATGATTCTGGAAGATAAATTTTTAATATAATTCGGCTTGGTATGCCGAGTTGCTGTAGCACGGTCGGTTAGTAACGTCCTACTCGCTACTCGCTTAGCGAGTAAGGCCGGCAATAGACGGACTGCTTCAAGCAGTCGTAAGTGACTGCAAAAGTGCAGTCGATTTGCAGTCGAGCCGACTGCAAACCGACTGCTTGAAGCAGTCCAAAAGCAGTCGGTTTGCAGTCGGCTCGACTGCTTTTGGACTGCTTCAAGCAGTCGGTGACTGCCTTGTTCAATAGGCGGAGTAGAGTTGAGACTGCGGAGAGCCTTCCATAAAGACAATAAATTATTAATAAAATTACTGTGAATAATTTTCTAGAAATGATTGGAGCATAAATTAATTGAAGAAAGACACATTTAATCAAATTTCTGAATATGGTTTAAAACAAATTTAATAATAGTCTGAATAATTGGTAAATGGATGGAATGAGAAATGGATCCTCAAAAAATAAATTATAATTAATTTAATATAATAATACATTATTCTCGTCATACAAAGATGGCCACTTGACATGAAAAAATACAAGAAATAGTAACATTACAGTATATAAAATCACAGGGTTATTAATTACACAGCGAATAATTATAAATCAATAAAAAGATTGATCATTTCATAGAACAAATAGTAATAAGCAGCCTAAGTACTAGAATTAAATTCTTGGATTTCTTGTTCCTTAACGATCTGCGTTGTTAATATTAACTTTGTATTGGAAATTTAATGACTTGCAATCAGTTTTTGTAGGTGAATAAATAATAATTGTACTCACAATTGGCCAAACGCTTTCGAGTTCTGGAAACTCATCTTCAAGGCATTCTAGATCGGCGATGTTGGTTAGAAGAATTTATTGTGGTTTTTGTATCATGTGGTCAAAAAGTATGTGCGATTAGAATTTAATTCATTGAGCATCTAACCAACAAACCAATATCGCCGATGTAGGATGCCTTGAATATGAGTTTCCATAACTCGAAAACGTTCGGCTAAGTGTGAGTACAATTATTATTATTTAACCACCTATAAAAATTGACTGCAAGTCGTTAAATTTACAATAAAAAGCTATTACTAGAAATATTGAATAACGATATTTTTATGAAAAGATAGAGCCGGAACGGGATAGAGTACGGTACTGCATCTTTTTTTAATAATGATTTCCATGAAATCACTGGATGGACCCAAAAATATATTTTAGTCCTAAACAGGATGATTCAATATCTCGAAGTATTTATTGTAAGTGACAGATTCACTTTAAATAACTCCTAGAACTTAACATTACTTAAAATTAGGGGGTAAACTGAATCTTAAACGAGCAAAGTTCAATTAGGAGAAAATTATGCAAAAATCAAAAAATATAATAAAACAGGATCTTTGTCTTTGAAGAAGACTCTAGTGACAAAGTACAACTAGTTTTGAAAACAACGTGCCATGTTCGCAGAACGCATAGCCTACGAAAAACACACAATGAGTGAAATATGAGAAGTGATGCGAGCAGTCGAGTGGACTGCTTGAAGCGGTCCGTGTATTGCAGACCGACTGCATTTTTGCAGTCGGCAGCACGGCGGAACTCGACTGCAAATGGACTGCTTGTTTTGTTACCGACCGCAACTCGACTGCTCAAGCAGTCCGTGTAGTGCGGTCTTGATTTTAACATTGAAAATGCGATCCACCCAACTGCGACTGCTTCAAGCAGTCGAACCCGACTGCTTGAAGCAGTCCGTCTATTGCCGGCCTAACTATCCCAGTGTAATCAACCCTTTACAGACCGACCGAGCTACAGCCCAGTATCATCGACGCTTTTCTCATACGGTACTGCTGCCAGCGACTCTAGTAGCAGAGCACACAACTAGCTGTGAACGGATGGCAGCTTTTCCCCCATGTTAAAAGTCCATACTACTATGTCGTCAAGTTGCCGCGCATGCGTAGAAAGGACCCAAAAGGAGCACATACTGATTGTGCACTCGTCCACAGAGAATGATTGCTTACGCTGCGAATAGATTAGCAGTGAATTTAAAATAAGTCTAATATCAAAACGGACACTGTATTTCTATTTGATATAGTTAAATAAGTTGTATCAGTAACGTTTTGTACTCTTTTATGGTTAAATAGGTAATAAAAAAGCTAATATTTTTTTGAATATTCAAATTTATGGGGGTGCACGTGCACTTGTGAACATTATAAGAAGCCGCCGCTGATTGGAAGACAAGGTAGTGTTCAACAGCATGATGCGCAGTAGTAAGCTACAGTCAGCTGATGCAGTGACGTCAGCCGGGTCTCTTTTCACGATTTCGCCTATCTTTTAAATGTTAAATTGCATAGCTTTATAAGTCTTTTTCTCAAAATATATATGCTTTTCAAAAAACTTGGAATTCTCCTATGTTTTATGGTAACTGTTAATCTATTTTTGATACGATTTTTTTGATACGATCATACAATTATTTAATTAAAAAGTAAATTCGTATGGCTTTTCGTGGTGGGGAGACCCTTACGGGTAGTTCCACCTCGCCGTTTTTTTAACGACTGTTTTTTTATATGCAACCGGGACCGACGGCTTAACGTGTCCTCCGAAACACGGGAGTGGCTCGAGAAAAATATGTTGTACTCAACTGGGATCGAACCCAGGACCTTTGGCTTATCAGACCAGCGATAAGCCAACTCGGCTACGCCGACTCCAATTATTTAATTCACAGCAGTCGATAACGTTATAGCATGTTCATCACATCAAGGACTTATCGGGTTAGGTGAATTCAACAACTTGCAGTCAATTTTTATTATAATAAGTAATATATTACTTACTCTCTTGGCCGAACGTTTTCGAATAGCTGAGATTCATTTTCAGTTGCCTTTGAAAATGAATCTAAACGATTCGAAAACGTTCGGCCAGGAGATTAAGTAAAATATTACTTATTCTTAATAAAAATTGACTGCAAGTCGTTGAATTCACCTAAAAAGTTTATTAACAACGCAGTTCGTCATGGAACAAGAAATCCAGGTACTTATCGGGTATTCAAGTTATTTTATTAGTCTTCAAACTCACTTCAATTATATATATATGCGTATGGCACGTCAGCATGATAAAAGACATTCAAACACAAATTTTACATACATAAATGGTCATAGATTTACATTAAGTTGCCTGAGCCATTCAATGGCTTCAGTTGTCAAAACATTCAAATCTTCAATCCCTCCATCGAATTTATGTACTGGACATTCATTAATCAGGTGTTGGGTGGTTTGAACATCATTTCCACAGTCACAGTACGGGGTGTCTATGTATCCCCACTTACACTTATTTGCTGCAGTCCTGGCACAGTCACTTCTTAGTCGGTTCAAGATGGCCCACTCCCTTCTCTCCAGGCTAAAACCGGCAACCTTTTTAGTTGGATCAGCTATGATATCCTTATTCTTGACACTTAGGTCTCTCCACTTCTTGATCCAACTCTCTTTGATTGATAAGTTGCCATTGTTCAGCTGTTGTATCCTTAACCAGAAAGGAAGCCTAGACTTCAGCCTGCTTCTTGGTGGGTTCCTCAGCACATCTTTGAGCAAGGAGTCATAGGTAAGAGTTCTTCTCCATACTTTTTGTGAAGCTTCATTCCTTCTAAGCTCAGGTGGAGCAATGTTGCTCAGCACCGGGAGCCAGTGCCGTTCAGTTGGTTTCAGGACCCCAGTGATGTGTCTCATGGCAGAATTCAGGTGAACATCCACCCTTCCACGGTGTCGGCTTCCTGCCCACACAGGTGAGCAATATTCAGCCGCCGAATACACAAGAGAGAGAGTGGCTGTTCTCAGCGTGTCCGCCTTGGATCCCCAACCAGAGCCCGCCAGTTTTTGGATTATGTTCAACCTTGACTTTAACTTTGCTGCCAGAATCTCCAAATTCCTCTTGTATGTGAGGGTCCTGTCAAGGGTGACCCCTAAATATTTCGGGTGCTGTGTCTGATGCAGTGTTGTATTTTGGAAAGAGACAGTGATTTCAGCTTGAGCCATTTTGTTGTTCAGATGGAATGTGGCTACTTCAGTTTTAGCTGGGTTTGGTTTTAATCGCCAGTCTTTGAAGTACTTGTCAAGTCTCTCCAGGTCTCGAGTCAACATCTGAGCACACTCTTCCAAGTTGGAGCTTGTTGCAAGCAAAGCAATATCATCAGCATATTGAAACATGGCAGCCTCTGTGTTGGGTATGTCATGGACATACAAGTTGAAAAGTGCTGGGGCCAAAACTGAACCCTGAGGTAACCCATTATTGAGAACTTTACTGCGGCTGATGGACTCACCAAGGAAGACTTTGATGTATCTATTTGATAGCATAGATTCTAGGACTTTCATCATTCTCTGACATGGTATGATGGAAGCAAGTTTAAGCATTAGCCCATCTTTCCAAACTTCAATTAATTTTCAACTACTGGGGAAGATTAAATATTCAATTTTCAAAGAAAATTTATTGGAGAAATATATATGCAATTCCAGTAAGCACATAACAATTAGTTAAAGGTCAATTGAATATAATTTCTCCAATCAATTTCCATAAAAAATTGAATATTTAATCATTCACAGAACTTAGAGATTAGTAATTTAGATGAACAAAAAACCTCGAATACCCGAGAAGTACTATCCTTGATGTGATGTACATGCTATAACATTATCGACTACTGTGAATTGAATAATTGTATGATCGTATCAAAAATGCCATAGATTAACAGTTAAATTTACCATAAACCATACAGCCCAAGCCCAGGCAATGAATGCAAAAAATTGGCCATACATGTAAAATAACATGTCCCCCTAAATAATGAAAAATCTAGTTGATAGAATTCTCTTTTGGAGTATTTCAATTTTTATTAAAAAAACTATCAGGTTTATGGGCAAAGTGAACAGCACATTTATATAACTGAAGAAGAGTCAACTCAATAGTTAGTTACAGAGATATCGAATTTCCAATAATTAGAAAAAATTTCAACTTTGAGGGGGCCTGAGGGAAAAGCCAAGGGGGGATTTTTGAGGAATTTTCGGAAAATGTACTTTTAAACGTGTACTATTAATTGGCATATATATTCTTGCTTGTCTCTAATTTGTTCTGACAATAATTCTTTATTGGATTGGGCTGGATAGCCAAGCGCCATGCAATACACAGTGCTGTAGGGACGTCTGCGACGCGGTGTCCGCTACTATTTCATCACTCACTATGGCGACATAACTTGAACGACAATTATTAATAGACACATCATTTTAAAGCTTATTAAATTATCTATAAGTTTTGTGAGGAACAAAACAACAAATAACGCAATAATAAAAGAGATATGATCAGTTGAAGTTGATTTTTGTTATTCATGGTGACATTTTTTTCTATAAACTAAATTTTTACTGAAAAACTAGGCTATCTACATAGAAAATGTATAGAACATAATTTGTAGAGAATAGTTTCAAGTATCAAATGTGATGAAAATCACAACGATACCTTAATTAGTTTCCGAGTTATAAGCCTTTAACTGAAGTACTGATCTTGCAATGTTGAGAGGCGGGTGGAGGGGGAAGCAAGCGGGGTGGGGGTCGGGACTTTGGTTTTTTTTATAAGTACTATGTATACTAACATCCTACAAAAATTCAGCTTTCCCCTAATTTGTTACGACACAAAACATTCATTGCCTGGGCTAATAGGAGACGACTATGTTTCTTGAAAAGCATATTATATTATGAGAAAAAGACTTTTAAAGCTATGCAATTTAACATGTAAAAGACAGGCGAAATCGTGAAGAGACCCAGATGACGTCACTGCATCAGCTGACAGGCTCAGAGCTGAGACGGCTGAGATTCGCGTGAACACTACCTTGGCTCCTAATTGATTCAATCTATCTACAAAGTTTGTTTTATAAACAGAAATTTTATTTTCTTCTTACTTTTTTATTTAAATTGCCATATGATAATCCATATCTGATCAGCCATGGCTGGTACGCCTTATCAGATGATGAACTGTGATAACTATAATTAGAATATTATTATTATATATAGCAATTAGAATAATTAGTTCATGTGATCGGTCAAAACGGGACATTACAAAAATGTCAGTAAGAAATTTCTTATGAATTTTCTAGTTATATGATTTATTAGTTTCCACAATACTAACCCAGTTAATATTTTAAGATGAATCTCATTATTTTGTACAGAAAACCTGGCTAAAACTGATAACTGGCAATAGGAATGACATTATTCTAGGATGAGTTATTTCTTTCAAAGACACAGTACCCAATTAATAAATCTTTAGGGACTTTTAATCATGGAACAAAGTTTCCATCACTAAAAGCGCCCTGTCGGCAAGAGCACGGGGTGCAAAATGGAAGACTCCCTTTTGGGCGTTTCCTCCAGCACGCAACACAGCATTCCTCAACTGCTGACGCTGTTCAAGAAATCAAAATTTCACATTCAATTTAATTTGTAAAGTACAGCATGTTGTAAGTTAATGACCTATCAATAACACGGACCACGCTACTTGCTCGCCTTCCTATCGAACATTGAAAACTGCTGCTACATTTTCATTAAATTGAAACCTAGGGAGGATACAAAACTGAAGGGCCGGTACTGGGGTTTAAGAAAAAGTTAAGGTCAACCAATCAATTTACAGTAATATCCCGCTTAGCTCTACCCTGTTAAATACTGATTTGTTACAACGCAATTAGAGAGTAACTAAGTTTTTCTTTCCTGGTAGATAACTGATGGTACTGGTCACAAAATTTCGAAATTAGGTAGGTTAAGTGAAATACCATACAGTTCATCTGTTTGAGCGAAGGATCCAGAAAATTGGATTTCGTTTTGTAAAAACTCTCACAAAGCTTTCACGACAATCTTCATAATGCAGCAATGTAAGTAATGTTTAATACATGCATGCATGCATGAAATTCATAATTCATACATTTCAGCATTTATTAATAATCTTCTTCTTCATCCTTGCCTTTTTCCCATTATTTGGGGTCGGCTCTCCTAGATCTAAGTCGCCAGCATACACGATCCTGGGTCGTCTCTGGTGGTATGTTCAATTGCTTCATATCTCTATGAACTAGAGCCATCCATGTAAGGCGGGGTCTGCCTCTGCTCCTCGGCTGTGTCTCTATCTCCAGAACTTTTCTTATCATATGCTGAGGTGGGCGTCTGCTAACATGACCATACCAGCACAGGCTTCCTTCAGTAATTTTGTCAGAAATGGGCACTACCTTGAAGCTGCCTCGAACATGAATATTTTGATGTGGTCCAGCCTGCTGACTCCTCCCGCCCATCTCAACATTCTCATTTCTGCCGCATGGAGTTTCTCAGCTTGATATTTTTTCAGAGGCCAACACTCAGCCCCATACAGCATTGCTGGACGCACTGCAGCTTTATAAACTTTGCCCTTGATATGCACAGGCATTTATTAATAATGACTTTTGTTATTTGATTTATCAGTTCTGTTATTACTAGAACCTTTCCAAAGAACACGAATAGCTTCGTTTTGAGTGGGTTATTTTTTTTAAAGATTTTTGAGGGAGGAGGACTCATGGGGACTATTTTATAATGGATTGCCTGACAAACTACCTGCAGCTACCCTTGTAGCACTTTGCAGTAAGTACAAGTACTAATACTATTAATTTGTACTTTGAACTTTGTTAGGAAACAGGACCCATGACTCCCCTTCTCTGAGGGAAAACACACTGACAACTTCAATATTTTTCATTTCCAGCAACCCTCCTGGGTCACTTCTGGTGCCATTGCTCGTGATGCACCAACTATGATAATTTTAATTCTAGATAATTTCGCAGTTCTTTATCAACCATAATTAATAATCAAGATCAGTAAGAGGCGAAAGAATTGACAATAGAAATTAGGAATTGGGCTATGATTGAAGTATATGCTTACATAATCATAATTATAGCGGAACAATCTTTATCGTAGTAGAAAACAAAAGACCTCATTAGAAAGAAAGCTATGACCTTTAACCCGGTGAGTTATTTTTTATACACGAGTTAACAATGAAGAAAAAACAGGAGTGTAGTATGCTGTAACTAGTGTAGTAGTAGGTTACTTAAAATTTGTCCACTACTACAAATCGAATAATCTTAATTAGCAACGCAATACGGATATTTTTCTAATCGGAAAGTAATTTCTTATGGAATAATTAAACGGCTCTGAACATAAAATTGTGATTGATTGCCTAAGAAAAACTTTTTTCTACTAATATAAAAAAATGATTACCCAAGAATAACTCTTACTTAAGACTACAGTATGGTACATGAAATGTAAACCCTAATCAAAAAAACGAATCTAATAAATGAAAAGAAATGTGATACAAATTTCTATCAAGAGGTTTTTAACTGTAGGATTTATCTTGACAAATTTAAATTGAAAATAAATTGAGGCTATGGAATAACAAGAAGTTGTGGACCATTATGGGCAAATGTTGATGAATAAGAAATATTTATTGTTGTTTTCAACCAAGATAATTATTAATCTGGTCTCAAGCAGGCTATTCAGTCATTTCATCATATATTTACCGAATTCAAAGTGCTGAATAAGATAATTTCAATTAACACTCACATGAAGGAGAAGAGGCGACTGCAGCAACAGCAGGTAACTCAGCGACAGTGATGGAGTCTAGATCATCATTCTCATTTCCACCGGAGGTGTGAATTTGGTTCCTCATTGAGCCTTCTGATGGTGTGAGGGGAATATCCACAAGCTCAACTTGAACTTCTATTACTTCAGGTGTGTCACGGTTAGACAGGCCTAACGATCCACGTGAATTTTCATTGGACAATTCACGTGTGTCACGGTTAGACAGGCCTAACGATCCACGTGAATTTTCATTGGACAATTCACGTGTGTCACGGTTAGACAGGCCTAACGATCCACGTGAATTTTCATTGGACAATTCACGTGTGTCACGGTTAGACAGGCCTAACGATCCACGTGAATTTTCATTGGACAATTCACGTGTGTCACGGTTAGACAGGCCTAACGATCCACGTGAATTTTCATTGGACAATTCACGTGTGTCACGGTTAGACAGGCCTAACGATCCACGTGAATTTTCATTGGACAATTCATTTTTCATGATAGTGGAAAACGAATTGTAGTGATAAAATTGGCATCGGTAGTGGGAGACAAATTATTTGAATGATCTGTGATTATTGATGCCAAAATTGAAACAAACTGGTTTTGTTTTTAGAAGTGTGAAACATAAAAAATGAAGATTTACTGATTCGAAGAGCACTGTATCCAACTTGCAGGCTAATAACACTGAAAGCATGTCGATAACAATTCCAATTGAAACACTTACACTCGCAAAAACTGATAAACAAAAAAGTGGGGAAAGAATTTAGATGTTTTGTAGAATTCAACACTGTTTTAATGTAGCACAGCATGTGAGGTTAATTTCGAAGTAGCTGTGAACTAGCCTGTCACGAATAGGTAACGTCTTGCTCTCAAGAGACATCCGAGAACAGCCAGCTGGGAAACACCACAACAAGGTTTGAATGTTGGATTGATGTAGCAGACGAACAGAGCACTGACATCGGTAGTAAGGTTGATGTTTGGCAACATTGAACTATGCACTGGTGTGCTCACCGGGTTTTAGGGAAGACACGACGTCGCGACACACACACAGCAAATGAGCCAAGCACGACATCAAGTGTCTGCTGTTGACTTACAACGCCCAAAACGTCAAATAATCAACATCGGAGGTCAATTTACGAGCGCATGTTAAATAAGAAGACGAATGCATGGATTTCGTAATAGGTCGACCACTGAACGAAGGTGATCATATGGAAAGGCGAAAATTGATCAACTGTCTGTATCATAAGAAGCCGACCGACAGTAATTATCGTCAGTCTGAAATTATTACACGAGTAGATACACAGCTATCAAGCTAACTCCACTAAGGTACTATACCTGCACCTTATTGACACTGAGCAAATACTAAAACTACATACTGAACGGCACGCCAGCTACTGAAAGATCCGAATCCCGGTCATTGGTCGACGACTACTGAAGATGTGGAGACAAATAATAATGAATGTATCGATGAACTTTGAACTGAGAGAGCAACTTGACATGCTCTATTACAACTGAGTCGATAACAATGATCATTAATCAAAGGTCATTCATTAGGATTTTAATATTACAATTATAGCGACAATTTGGACTATTGATAAATTCCATTCATTTTTTTTACACCAGTCAAATGTTTTTCAAACTAAGGCATTACAATGATAAAAAGATAGCTATTTTTAAAACAATATTCGTCTACATTTTTTGTCTATTCATCAATTTGTAAAAAGAAGTTTGTTGATCAGAAAATTACTAAAAATATTTCAATGAATTAATGGAGAATAAAATTTCAACAAAAGCTAATAAACACGAAGACGCCTTTTCGTTCGTACGCGTATTTTTTTTAAATTGTGGAGTGGAAAATTATTAGAATACAGGAAGTTTTGCATGTGGAAGTTATGTAATTGTTTGGAAACACAATCTATTTTTAGTCATAAATTAGTCTATAAAATTAAACTCAGTCAACTAAATGGAATTTTCAAAGCCAATTGATCAGGGATTATTCAATAATCTGAGCCAATTTGCTAATTATATATTTTTTATACATACTATCATCTAATAATGCAGATTTCCCACTTCTTGACAGAATATTTTTTATTTACTTCAGTGATTTTCAACTGTTTGCTATGTTACTAAATCAAAGCAGAAATTTGCTAGTACTATGTAGTAATACAATTTATTTGAATGGTTGACGCAACAAATAAAGTGAATACACTCAGATTTTTTCAACTTCTACATATAGAATTTTTTTTAGGATGAAGACCACATAGGTCTGAGACCTGTGCGTGGGTAATGAGTTGGATGATGATGATTGATGAGTTGGACCTACAGTTTTAGGTGGGTTCCGAAAGCCCCTAATGTTTACAGATGCAATACTATTATATACTTCAATAAAAAAAGTTCATTATATTCGGTATAATTATTACTATAAATTGATGTTATATAAGTTAAAGAACATAGGGATAGATGGAAAACTATTAAGGTTATTTGAAAATTACTCCTCAGATCGAAAATTACATGTTAGTATAAGTAAATACGTTAGTAGCAGTTATAATCAGAAATGTGGTTTAATTAAAGGTAGTATCTCTCCGGCGATGACAAGACCTTGATATAGCAATTGATTTTTTAAATAATTCTATTAAAATAGATTCACAGAAGATCAAGGTTGTATTCAAGAGCCCTTGAATTAATGTCAATAAAGACACAATGTTTAACTTGATATGTCATAAAACCAAGTGCTTGAGAAATAACTTGAGAAATGAATGTACTAGTCAACCAACCCCTTATATTTAATGAAAGTATCAAGCATCTAAGAATGAAATTTGGATCGCATATTGCTGAGATGTTAAACATAATGAGAGCTGCTCTGTATAAATGCTCTAGAATAAGTGGTCATTTCCAGTCAGAACAATTTATTTTTCAATGATCCGAAGCATAATTTTCTATGGTATTACTTTGTACAGGCTTGTACCTGAATACATAAAACAACCTCTAAAAATTATTGTAAGACGATTCCGAACTCTTTTTAATGGTATTGAACGTAGTATACTCGGAATTGTGTCATTAGAAGCTTTAGCAAAATAATTATAATGATTTGTCAAGGCATTACTTTAAAAATGAGTACAGAGAAATAAATGAAATCCGTTATAACTTAAGACAAAGGCAATTCAGGACACAGATAATTCACTACGGTAAACAACCACCAGAATTTAAAATACCAACGTTGTTAAATTCTTTGCCATTGGAGCTAAGAATTACAAAGAAAGGGTGAGATTAAAACAAGGTTGAAAGCGCACTTTGAGGATAAATTATCAAGTTAACTGAAAGATATGCAACACCAAGGAATTTTACATAAAATATAAAAAATGTCACTAACCTAGTAATTACTAATATATTCGTTTTTCAAACACAAATATGCGATTAGGAATTTTTTTATTTCACACACTTGTAAATGAAATACAAATATAAAAATATACAAAATTAATCTAAAAAAATTACAACAGGCTATAACATAGGTGTGTGTGTGTGAAGTTAAGTACTCCCGAGGTAGACCTGTATGGGAGTTACCATCTTTTGTTTAATTAATAATAATTCTTTTTAAATAAAGCTTACAACAAAAATATATAGAAACTATCGGTAACTGTACTATCCCTGGATACTATATAAATCTAAATACTGTACAATATAAAACTAAGTTAATGTTCAACTAACGTTTTTATGGAATATTTTATCGTTTTATGGAAGGCTGTATATTGGTGAAAATAAGGGTTCAAGACTATCCCTACCTAGAAACCATTTATGCAACGTTTCCTTGACTTTTTTTAGCATTTCTGATTGATCGGATCTCAGGAGGCAACAAACTGAAGGAGCGGGGAGCAACGTAAAAATAACACCTACGAAATATTTCTTTATTGGCTTTGGGAATTCCTGCATTCATCATCTCATAATTGAAGTAATTGTACGACCTATTACCGCTCTCATTGACAAAATGTTTCAAGGACCTCATAAAAGTACAAATGTCGGAGTGGGAGTAATTTTCTCTCTCTAAATAGCGGCAAGGATGGTGACATACGCATTTTCCCCGTTCTTGTACGAATAATATATTTTTGAGCTGTTATTAGGGGTTTCATTTCAAAAAGCTAGGCTTTAGTCTACTATCAAATTAATAAATTTAAAGTTAGTTGTTAGAATAAAGGAATTATAAAATGGTAGCCTAAATAATTAACACTATACACATAAATCATAAACTGTCTACTAAGATTCATAATATGAGTTATAACGGGATAGAATAAAAAGGAAGAATGAATTTATCCAAGGACGATGATAGTAATAATTTATATATATTCATATAAGCTAGGATTTCGTAATGAAAATGAAAAACTTATTTGCTTGAAATATGTGAACTTTTAGGTTAAGGTTATTATGCATTGAGCTTAATATACAATTCTCTATATATTTACCAAAAAGAAACATAAAAAGATTGGATTTCAGTTTACTAGTGAACAAATTCCAATGAGCTTTGAAACATGCGCGCTGCGTCCTCAGCTCACAGTGTTGGCCAGTGAGTGAGTGAGAGGGAGTGGAACTGCAGATCTATTCTGTCCTTTTTCTGATATCTTGAACTGTTGTCAATTGTGCATGTCTGGAGCTAGATTTCTATCAATAAACCTGACAGTGGCACTGCGTCCAAAGGCAGTGTCTACCTTTGATATTATATACTACTATAGATGTGTAACTCTAACCTTCAAGGCAATGGAATAGTGGAAAAAGGCCAAATCGGGCAAAAGTTCAAAATTAACATAGGGTCTTATAAGAAAAAGTAAATTTTCATTTAGAGATTTCTCGCAACTCCCTTTATGGATTTCAATAATTCTTTTTTTGAAAAATAGCTCATGATTTTGCTGTACATATGGCAGTAATCATTTGACATTCCAGATTGTCTCTGGCTCAAGCCAATTTCAAATTCAGAGCACTGAAGCAGTATGTGATTGCAAAACTTTTTTTCTCAGCGCATCTATTCCTATGAGGCGCTGAATCCGAATCTGAACTCTGGCACCTCAAAAAACGCTCGCTTCACGAGATATTTCCAAGATGGCGGCCAAAATTTCATAAGCTAGTTATCTCAATCTCTGATGAAGAAAAAATTCGAGAGCAATATTATTTGTGGTATGTGATTCCCTGAATTCGAATATGTGATTTTTATTCTGAGAAAATTCAGGATTATGAGATATTTTCAATAAAATGAACATCAAAGTCCAGCTTTTATACATTTTAAAAATAACAATAATAGGCTATCTCGTGGAGCAGACATACCGCATTAGTTTATTAAAACATCATAAAAATAGATTCAATAGGCCTCCGGCCATGTCTGAGGTAGCAATACAACAATGCGAAATTGCACACGAATATGTAAGTGTTAAACTCTTTAGTAAACGAATTTTAAATACCATTTCGCTATTAAAATTGTCACAAATACAATAGTCTACCTTAAATAGAGAGTTGTAGAATTTTACAAAGTTTATAAAGTTTTTTATAGTCAGATTTTTTATTATTCAAGATGTTATATTGATCATATTTATCAGCTAATTTGATAAATATTTAATAATGTAGGCTAAGAGATACTTTCATGTTTTCAGTTTCAAAATTCAACTAAAAAGTTTAAAATAAAACAAATTTTAAAACAGAAAAGAAATTGACTTCAATGAAATGATAGGCTACTCAAAAATTAAATACTCACACTAAAAAGTTTAAAATAAAGTATTTACTTTAAACTGAGAAAATTTTAATTCAATGCAAGTTATCTTTTGAAGTTAGCGCCAAATTTTTTATGAAGTTAATAAGAAATTCTACGTTATATTTTAGAAGTTTATGGGGTAATTAAAAAATGTGAAGTATTCTAAAGACATTCAACACACAATCTACTACTCTATTAATCAACGCATAATCTATTACTTACAGATATTTGGCTGCCTTATCAAACCTCGAACCAATTACTTTCAATCCTCATTATCTCATGGCGGCAACTTGTATTTCTGTAAGTCAACTCTGGATCAAGAGCACGACACACCATTTCCACCTTAAACAGAAAAACAACTTGATTAGAATATACTTTATACCAAAACATCTCAAAATTTGGCAAATAATGGATAATCATAATAAAAAACCCAGATAAATCTCAACATTTTCAAACAACAATAACTTGTCAAGAATGAGTACAACTCATTAAGATGATATTGTGAATTATTGAATTAGACTAATTGATGTCACAGGCACAGCCATATTTATTAATTAACTTACTTAAAGCTACATATTTTTGAATATTAATAGGTGATAAGTTAATAAGCGCGTCACGCTTTTTATGTATTTTGACAGATAACATTTCTGCTTATCAAAAGAAGTGAGTTATATAACTTGGAAATATTTCAGTATTTAAATATTGAAAGTCCTAATCGAAGTTTAAGATTCTTATTAAATCTGAAAAATGTATAATCACACATATTCTTATTATAATAATATTATTATCATAATAATGTGTGTGTAGTCACTCTTATTATATTATTACAGTCTGGATATTTTGTGTCATAAGTGACGAATATAAATTTGTTGTAAATATTGACCAAAAATGTAGTGTGAAGAATCTCGCCGAGACAAGACTCTGTCAACAGCATTTGAGAAGAACTTGAAAAGAACATTTGACTATGATGGAACTGTTTGAATTTCTTACCAAAGATATTAATTTATTATCAAATAAAACTATACTGCATTAAGAAAGCTTGCGACTTTCATAGAAAGGAAGTACAGAACATAGTAAATATAGAACTGCTTGAAAGGTTTAACTAATAGGTTAATTTCAATAGAAAATTTCAATAGTTAATTTCAATTCATTACTGGAAGTGGCAGCCCTGAGGTTATAGGTAAGTGAAAGTTGTAAATCAATGCAAATTGAAACATCGCTAAGAAACTCAAAGGGAATTAATCTACAAAATATTGAACAGTTCACCTTTCTGCTGAATTCATCAAAGGAGATAGTTATTCAGATTTAAGTTTTCACTGTACTTTAATACAATAAGTCAATAACAATAACTATAATTCTTTGTTTCCAAGATAAAAGATCATATAATACATAGGAAAGTATGATATTTAGATTTATAGCATTAATTGAAGTGAAAACACAATGATAACATATTTAATGTTTTCCAGGATTACCTGGTAGGTATTTTCGTCAATCACAGAGTGGAATTTTCATTATTTTAAACTAATTTTTGTAAATGAATGTTTTTTATTAGTTGACATATTGTAAATTCAAGAGACTTCAACATTAATTCAGTAAATTTTAACAGCATTTTCATTAGTCATAGAGTGGAATTATTACTATTTTATTGTTGATGAATGTTTTACATCATCCAGAAAAAAATTTTAAAACAAGAAATTTCAGCAGTGATCCAAAAGCAATTATCAGAAATATCTCATGAAAAGCTAAAACACGAACTATCCAATACATCACAATTAACCGCTCTAATAACCCTGCAATATTTCAAGTTAAAAAGACTCTGTTCTCTGCTGAAAATCACTTCCCGGTGGTTCGGAACCCACCTAAAACTGTAGGTCCAACTCATCAATCACCATCATCCAACTCATTACCCACGCACAGGTCTCAGACCTATGTGGGCTTCATCCTCCAAAAAAAAAAAAAAAAAAAAAAAAGGTGCGATCAAACAAGATTTCTTGGTTTAGAAAGAAAAATTGAGGCAATTGGGTTTAACTTATTCATGGTGAAAAGAGATAGTTTCTAGTCGACTTGTGGAAAGTGATTTACAAAATCGACGAGCTCATGGGAGAAAGAAAATGTTCGGGGGAAAAAAGTGCGCAGTCAGATCGGCCGGATGTGAACTTATAAATAACGATGAGGCCGGCCGACCTTGAGTGAAGTTTCCAAATGTTTCCCCTGTGATGGATAGAAAGTAAGCAAACAGGCAATTCAGATGCTAGCCTACAGAACTATTATTCTCCCACCTTCTTCCTGATTTCCATGGCCTTTATGCCTCGGAAACTGCTGTCAACCAGTTAAGGGCTTCTCAGATATAGAATTCATCGGCTAATGGTACTTGCCCTGAGACATCACCACCCCTACACCAAGAAGCCTCATCACTCAGGCTAAAAAGGCTGACAAAGTGACAATACTCCGGACTATGAAGGAAGATTTTTGCATTAGTACACGCCACATCCTGATCGATTAAGTAGAAAAAAGTTTAGTACAAAGAAATGGCCTGCTCGAATGTGTGTTTGGCAATAAACGTCAAATATCGGCTGACTTCCTCTTACTCCTCTTATCCATAAGTCCATAAGGGTGTTGTGCCATTAAGATTTCCAGTCACCAGCCTGACTTTTCAAATCTGTGTACAGCCTTCTATTACAAAATAGGACACCAGCGTGTCTCCATTAAATAGACGGTGGATCTAATGTGCAGTTCCAATCGAAAAAGTAAAGATGAAAATACTGGTGACTTACCAACAAATCATAAAATCAATCACTAGCTACGAATTAATTCAATATGAGTACTCTTGTTTTTTGAATGACATGATTTTTTTTATTGATTATAATAAATTATCTTTCTATTCTATTAATTCAATATGATAATTTTTCTTTCAAAACCTTGGAATATAAGCTTAAACAAGTCATTCAATGGAATATTTCCATTGCATGAGACTAAAGTGCAATAAAAATAAATCACATTAATGATCTACTTCTATTCTTTGACATCAGAGCATTAAACATTTGAAGAAGAAAATATCTCTTGTGTGCCACAGTACTGCTGTTTTGACTAACACGCCACTTAGCACAAGTAAAGTGGTAAAACATTTATTCGAATATGTTCAGAGTGAGTGTTAAAATGATGTTAATAGAGTGTTGAAAATAGCACCCTGGTAAAAATTACTAAAATTTAAAAGTGCAGAGTTATTACAATATCTGCTTTATACACTTAGTAGAATATCCTATTTAGAAATACCTTAATGGAATACAGAACTCTTAAACTATAAAAGCATTAATGAACTCCTGGATTTCTTGTTCCATGACGAACTGCGTTGTTAATATTAACCTCATTAATAAACCTCTTTGTTTGACCAAAATTATCAAATTTGGTATTTAAATAGTTTTTATCGACATTTTGGATTTCCAAATTATCACCCCCAAAATAGAAATTTATTAATTGAGAATCTTCTTATTAAAATGAAAATTAATAAAAAAGGGGAGTCCGAACTCACTAGGTGTCAAATCTGTAAGAAAATAGAAACCAATCTGTCAAAACAAAACAAATTATCATAATACAAAATAATATACTAGCACGTGATAGCCGCGAGCCGTAGCAGGTATCTGTTCAATCAGATAGAGATAAGCTGCGTTCTCGTAGGTCCTGTTTGTAACGGTGACCGATTAGAATGGCCAGCAAAAAAGACACTGTTCTCTGCTGTAAAATCACTTCCCGGTGGTTCGAAACCCACCTAAAACTATAGGTCCAACTCATAACTCACCAACATCCAACTCATCACCCACGCACAGGTCTCAGACCTATGTGGGCTTCATCCTCAAAAAAACAAAAACATATACTACACAAATACTAGCACATATACTATACAAATACATATAATAATACAAATACCAGCATATATACTATACTGACTTTTCTATTTGTTTGACAAGGGGAACAATGAAACGTCCTACTGATTAGTGGACATCATATTTAATTCAAAGATGTCTATTGTCTAGTCACGAAATCAGTGGTACCAGTCAATGGATATCCAATAAAGAGGTAATTTACAAAAGTAATGTACATCACATGCCAAATGTTTAAGAGGATGAGGAAAGAAAGGAGGATAAGATTTTTACAGTAGTCTACACAATAGGCAGCCATTAAAACTTTGAAATGTTGACACCAATAGTAAACAAACAAGTTATTAGAATTGGACAGAAAGCCTGGAAAAATTGCCTTGACCTGAAGCATTAAAAAGGACGAATCAATAAGCAAGAGTTACTGGTAGATAGCACTATCAATTTAATTCTAACCTCTCAACGTTGCGGAATGACAGCGACATGTCACTTCAGTGTTCGACAACACTGCAAAAAAAGAAGATTGGGGGGGGGGGAGGCGGTAGAGTTTGCGAGGAGAAAGCCATTTCTTGCCGAAGAAACAAGGGCGTCAGCCACTTCCGTTGCCAACCCCAACCCCATTGAGTCTGCAGTTCGAGGTTTCGTGCAAACAAATTAGATGCAATGGACGTTTGGTCTCTGTTGGCTCAAAGTGGAGCACAAGATCGGCCAGCTAGACCCGACATCAGCAATTTGTTGTCTAATCCCCCCATAGCTCCACAAATCAATTGGATTGAGCACAAACAAAGTTAAAATTATGAAAGTTGAAAGCAAATATAGCACTTAAAGAATTTCAAAATAAAATGTCTAATTAATATAAACTTAAAAAACACTTTTAAGCGGAAATTAACTCACGTTATGGCGTGACTGCAGAATGCAGGTGTTTTTTGAGTGAGTTAGTTGTTCTGTAAGCTATTTTATATTTGAGTTTCCTGAATGATGCTGCTATTTTGTGAGTTTTGTTGTTGAGGTATGTAAGTGTGATGAATGTATGGGCGTTGCCATCGTGTCAAAGAACACACAAGAGCTATCTCACACCCAAACACACATTCCACTTTTGCTGAACACATCATTTCAACAGGCCACAGTTATACAGACATTGACACTAATTTAGACGCACTACACTTCACTTACAAAAGCCAGAAGCTCAATGTTTTAGAACACTATGAAATTTACTAACATGCAAAGACACTGCACAGAATAGCAACAAAACCAATCACTCACACCAGCAACAAACAGGATGACAACGCCCATACATTAATCACACTTACATAACTCAACAACAAAACTCACAAAATAGCAGCATCATTCAGGAAACTCAAATATAAAATAGCTTACAGAACAACTAACGCACTCAAAAAACACCTGCATTCTCAGACAACATCTCAAAACAAGTACAACAGATCTGGAATTTACAAATTGAGTTCTATATAGGACAAACTGGCAGGACATTCACCACTAGATTCAAAGAACACACAAGAGCAATCTCACACCCAAACACACATTCCACTTTTGCTGAACACATCATTTCAACAGGCCATAGTTATACAGACATTGACACTAATTTAGACACACTACACTTCACTCACAAAAGCCAGAAGCTCAATGTTTTAGAACAATATGAAATTTACAAACACGCAAAGCAGCAACCTGACAACATTTTAAATGATCAACTCAACTTCTTCTCACATACCCTCTTTGACAAAATAATCCCAATTTCAAACCTCCCACCTACTCATCCCCCCACCCCTTCACCGTTCCAACATCCATAACCCACAAACTCATGCCTTAAATCAGTGTATTGTGGGTCGTCTGACGATGCTCTAGACAACAGAGTGAAACTGCCGTCACGCCATAACGTGAGTTAATTTCCACTTAAAAGTGTTTTATAAGTTTATATTACATAAGAGTGCAAACAAGATGGATCTTCAACATCATAATTTCTAATATAATAATTGTATTTGATTGTAACACAATTTATTCAAAAGCTAGAACAAAAACCAACAGAACATGGAAGATTGGATTTCATCCACAAAAGAATCATGGCATTTCTGATATTCACTAGCCTTTTTTCAACAAATGATGATTATAATACTCATTATTTATAATACAGTGTTTTGGAATGTCTGGAGGAGGTAAACCATTTTCTACTGCACTAAGCAGCGAGTATGACTGATTCCTTGAAGATTATCCAGTTTAAAGACCATCCAGTGTACAGTTATGCTCTATTTCACTCCCTTCTTACTTATGGCATTGCATTCTGGGGAAATTCTACTGACGTAAACCAGATATTTAAGTTACAAAAATGGGCAATACGAGTGATGGTGGGAGAGAGTATTAGAACGAGCTGCAGACCATATTTTAAGGAATTGAAAATACTTCCCTTGCCTATAGTTTATAGATATTCTAGAAACTGTCTGTTTGATTAAGAAGAATGAGTCACAATTTAAAAAAGGTTATACGATTCACTCTTATGAAACTAGGTATAGACATGGACTCAGAGATGAAGCACATCGCACGGCTCTGTATGCAAAGGGAGTGACAAGTTCTGGTATAAAACTGTACCGACCCGAATAACCACTCTTCCACTTAACAAAACCAAATTTAAAACTTATTTGAAAGCAGAGTTAGAAGCAAATTGTTTTTATGCAAAACAGGAATTCATAAATTATTTTAGTCACAGTGATTATTCTTGAATGCACATTCCACATCTATTCCACAAATATGTAAGCACAAATTGACAGAAATCGAGCAAAGCTATTTTTTTAATTTATCTATTGTGTAAATTATGACTTTCAAATATGACAAGTCCATATACTTCTTTGAGAGGAGGTCAGTGGTCGCTTGATAGATCTAATCTAATCTAGTTCAAATCGGGTACCACAGGGCGATCTATGATAAAGATCTTACTGCTAATCCTGCGGACACAGGTTCGATTCTGTTCAGCCTGGTATATTTTATGTTTCATGCATTATTTGAAAAATGTATTATTCTAACATATTTCGCTGAAGATCTAGACATCTTCAGCGAAATATGTTAGAATAATTTTCTCATTCCTACATAGCGTAAAATAATTTATTTCCTAATACAGTGTTACATAATATTTAGTATTAGATATGGAAGGCACTGGCCAGTAAAGTGGCAGTGGGCCAAGATGTGAAATATCAAAGAATGCTCTGTTCTAATAATGTTAATAAAGATAACAATTAAGTTAATACTAATCTGTATTTAATGTGCAACCTAAAAACATTCGTTACATTTTACTGAATGAAATGCGCTGACATGTACTGAACATGGTTTGACGTGATGGGCGAAAGCCTCGTTGATATGATTATTTCTTGTCATGGTCCATGCTTCAACTGGATAGGGCGAAACCCTCATTGACCGATTCGGATTTATTTTCTTTCTAATCTATGATAGAATGAATGGAGAGGGAGAAGCTTATCATTAATATAGTGGGATGCGGGATGCCGTAGGCAGCTTACTGCAGCTTCCGCAATCATAAAGCGCGAGCATTTTTTTTTAATACATTGGATTGAAATTACATTTATTCAGGATGCTATGCAGACTAAATTTTAGATTGAAATGGCAAACGTTCAATTCACTATCATTTGAGAAAAAATAGTTTGAAAGTAAATTTTTCATTTTTTTAATTTCAGAATATCTTACAGGTAAATTATGTTCGATTCCCGGTTGAGCCACGCACAGGCCTGCCTTAAGAAAATCAGCATAAAAAGAAAATAGCGTAATGAATTTTCTCAGGTAGGCGAAACAGTTTTAAATGTATATATTTGTTGTAAACTATTCAGAATATCCTAGAATTCGGCTAAAGCAAAATCAGCTAAATTATGTATGAGTGAAGCACGAAATGATCAATTTTAATAAGTAGAAAACCACAATACTCGTTAACTAGGAGAACGAAATAGACAATATTCATTTAAACTACATCTGCGTAGCCGGAATGCAATTATGTACAGAGAGGTTTGTATGATTAAGTTTGATATACTCACTTCTTTCCATTCCAAATTGCAGAAGAAGATTGAAATACTTCTCTTCTAGCTATCAATTATCGAGAAGAAATTTTTGTAATATAGTATGTTGCAAGATACTCTATTGAGGGTGAATAATAAACAGCTAATGGCAATTGCTCGTAACATTTTAGAACGAAGCGCAACAAAAAATCTTGTGGTCGCTTTATCATTTCAAATAAAAACAGAAAATGAACACTTATCTCAGTTTATGATTTCTGCCTTCTGTAATAGAATTTCAGGCTATATTGCCACAAAAGTGGAGTTTCTGAACTGATTGAAAGCTTGAAGAGATATTATAAGAGTTGGTGGTCGATTGTGGGGGAGTATTGATAAAAAATATAACAGAAACCCAAATGACCACAATCACCAAAGTAATTTACAGGATTAAATTTTAATGCTTTTAAAAACAAAGTAGTTTTTTATAACTTGTTCAAATTTATAGATGTGATTTAATAGATGTGAGAAGTCGCATATTACACATAAAGAAAGAATAATATTACAAGAGTTATTTACAGCGCCATCTATACATTGAGACTATGAATATAACAGTTTTCATTTTTCAAATGTTAAGCAGTCCTTAATATCAAACAATGTTAAAGTAAATGTCCGAATATAATATAAGAAATGAACATATGAATCAAGTTAATAAAAGAGAACGGAATCGGCACTTGTGAAAGTTATTGTTAAAACCAAAGGTTGAGCACCTAATACTTGATTAAATCACAATCGCAAAATCAAAGACATGCTGTGGAATGATGGTATTCACGCTGATCTAATCTATCTTACACAATTCCACAACATACGTTTATTTTTTGTGTAGATGATTATCATCGAGTTATCAACGATGATTCACACTGCAAGCACCCTAAAATTAAAGTAAGTTACAGTTCAATCTTCTATAGTGTAGCGAATATGAAATTGGAGTGAATAGAGAGAAGGAAGGCACAGTGGTTCTTTGCGTTATCTGCTATGTAAATGTTTACTTTTAAGCAATTAATTACTCTGCTTTTGACACTTTTATGGTGTTTACTTGGATCATTGTAGAATGTTCTAGTTGTTTGATTAGAGATTAATGGAGTCTTATCGAATATTGTGGAAAGTTCGAGTTTCCTTGATTTATTTATTTAGAAGATGATAGAAAAATGTAGAAATTGCTCGATTGTTGAAAAACCTATTTAAGGCGAACGCATTTGTAGAAACTAGTTCAGTCTTGTTTGAAATTCGTCGTGATAAACAAGTTGTGACAGTTCTATCTATATATGGTGCCTATATAGTGATAATTCTTTCTCTGCCCCTATAGAGATAATTCTTTTTCCTATTTAATTCATACCAGTGAGCTACTAAATAGTTTTTATTGTATTACGGACTAGTGCTACGTAAGTTAATTGTTCTTTTTTGACATTTATTTTTGAATATTATTGAACAGTTTATTGTACAGTTATTATTTAATATTAGATCGGCCTTTTGACATTTAGTGATTGATTTTTGTTCAGTTTATTGAAAACTCATTATCAGTATAACAATATCGTTTTATCTGTTTCCGATTGCTTATTTTTGTGTAAGAAATTACTGAACAGTGTGAGTTGTGAATTATTGGTGTTAATAAAGTGCGAGTGATAAAATTTAAGTGTTGACAGCGTTATTTTAGACATAGAACCCGTAACAATAGCAAAGGTTTTTAAGGCAAAGTGATTACTAAACAGTGTAAAAGCATATTTTTATTCACCCTTGTTAGGGTTTTTTATGTTGGAAAGACAAATTTTCTGCACATATATTTCAACTAGTTGAACCTAAAAATTACTCCTAAAATTAAAAAGAAGAACAAATCTAAAGCAGCACAGATAGTTCTACAAAATCACAAATACAGTGACTCTAAAGTTGATTAATTCTCGCCGGTGGTAATGTGAGCCAAACCAAAGGAAATAATATATCTTCAAGCCGAACTTACAAAATAATGCTCAAGCTTCTGTACAAAATTCTTACAACATAGAAACATGATCAGTTTTAAATTGATAAATTATTCAATGATTTTGAGAAGTAATTAACCGCGAACCGTGTATCTGTACTTGGGTATCTGTTCAGTAAGATGAGATAAGACAGGGCTTGGACCCTTCTTGTACGGGTGACCGCTTTGATTTGGCCAGAAAAAAGCGTCTTGTTCTCTACTGTAAAATCTCTTCCCGGTGGTTCCGTCCCCTGTAGGTATAACTCATCAAGCATCATCATCATACTGCCATCCGACTCAACCCACGCACAAGTCTCATAACTATGTGGACTTCATCTTTCGGAAAAAGTTTTAATCAGACATGAGAGCTCAATGCCCTAAGTTATTTAAGCCTTTTTCTAATTACGGATGATGCGGAGCCTTTATTTTGGGGTGAATATTTAAAGAAAACAAGTAGATGTTTGCAGAAGACCATGTGGCAAACAAAATACGGATCAATACTGATTTCATACATCCATTAAAGAAATTCTCATCTAGATAGCGTGAGCGTCGCCAAATTAATTAGGATGCCTATGATGACGGCATTATCAGATGAGCGTCAAGCAAAAGGAGAGGCGACCAACCACTTTTCACAGTGATAAATTTCATTCAACCCTTCGCACAGATATAATTTCGTTGCTTTGCCGCTTCGATCCGGTTGGCGACTAGAAAAGCCAATCCAATCAGGCCTCCATCGCAGGTATCGCCCTATTTCCGTGTCTTTCTAAGAAGCCGACTCATTTTCAATCGTTGTTCATTAATCCACCTGCACGCGGTCTCAAGACGAGAGAAGGTCACCGCGCTTTGTTGGCAAATTTCTTTCCTTCACCTGAAATCGGAACATCGATCTGAGTGGAAATGTCAAGAAGAATCTACACCATTTTCCAAATTGCGCCGCCCTGGGTCTGAGTGATTGTAGTTCATCTGCCCCGTTCCAATCGCCCAGCCTTGTTGACACACAAACTGGCAAACACACCCACGGTTTCTAATAATTACAGAGCTTCTTATCTATTGAAACGAATCTAATCAGCGCGAATTCAATTGATACAACAATATCTGTTTCCACAGAGACTGTAGTAATAATTGAATCAATCGAATGAACGACATAAAAAATCAAATCAAATTTATTTATTTGCCATAATACATAATAATTTAAAAAAAAAAAAACAGTAGAAAAAATATACTTAATGTTAATAAATACATTAAACAAAATATCTTCTTAACCGTAACGGCGTTGCCCGCAAAACCAAAGGTTTGTGTGCTGGCAAAGACACACAAAACTGAAAGTAAGACAAATCTAAAAAAATGAAGCTCAAAGTTTCAGTGATGGTGCATGTATATACAGCAACAAAGCCAATTTCAACTGTAGGTCACTCTTCAACCCCAACTGAGTTCTAGTTCAAGAGTATACTACGCAAACGAGGAGTGAGGTAGTTTGCAAATTCCGCACTGAGCTAGCAGAGTAATATCAGTATAAAAATTCTACCGAAACAAATTCTGAAACTCTTGAAACAGTCAATTTCCACAACACTGAACTAATTTTTGCGTCCAAGCCATCATTCGACAGAGCTGTTTGGAAAGCAAGACAATTCAGGTAGCCTTTTTTGTATTTGAAATGAAATAAAAACTCTATTCACCTAAAGACATAATAAGACAATGTAAGATGGTAAAGAGGCGAATAGATCCAGAAATTAAAAAAAAAAACTAGCAGGGAATTGAACCTACTTATACCTAACAGGTTGCACTCCTCACCGGACAGTGCAAAACACGAGATAATGAGATAATTCTACAATTATAAAGTATGTATGAAGAGTGATAGAGATCATTCAATATAGGATTTTATCTACCTCTTATGTTTCACATCCCGCATAAATTACAGCTAAATAAATCAAAACTTATTACTATCTGGCTCAGTCGTTTCATTCTTTCACATTTTTTTATGCTGGTAGCGACATACAACACACCAGATAGCGAAACTTTTATAGTTCTATTAAGAAGAAAATTTGAGTTGAAGAGATGATGAGGTCAAACAATTGGCCGATTCATTTTATGTACGGTAATTACAAACCAGGTTGCATATAAAAAAAAAGCAGTCGTTAAAAAAGCGGCGAGGTGGAACTACCCGTAAGGGTCTCCCCACCACGAAAAGCCATACGAATTTACTTTACAAACCAGATAGAACAGACTAACGAATGAGACCATTTACTTCATAAAACCGCAGTTCTAATTTAGATCTACTGTAAATTACCAACCGTGCAACAACGTAAAAGTTTTCCAAAGTGAGGAAATAATGTGCGCTGGTCACATAACAGTTACACATTGAAAATATTAATAAACTGATCAAATTCAATGCTGGTAGTTTATTATCAGTTTATGTCAACTCATAAGTCATCAGTTTATGTTACTCATCAACAAAATATCAATTGATTGTAAAAACCATCCATCAAGTATTTGATGGAGTCATGACACAAGAATGGAAGTTTTAATCAAAATTTCAATAAAAATGTTTTAATCTTTTATAATACAAAATTCCACTAGAATTCATCTATAATTTATTAATAAAAAACTCAACTTTAATAAAAGAGTTAATAGAATGGACAGACTTTGGTCCTATACAACTACTAAAAATGAGATCACCTAGAATAATTAAAATCATAATATTGGCAGTAAATGCTTATAAGATTGAATTTCAAACAGTAGAAAATGGATGTATAGCATGTTCAATCGCTGAATAAATTCACTTTGATAACTATAAGTATTATAACTATGCTACTGTGTATTTTGTCAGAAAGAAGAATATCTACTTTTTAGAAGAAATTACCACATAAACTTATCACAGGCACTTGATATGCGTAATCACAATTTATATCACTAGTCCACTTGTAACCTTGTGTACTGCCAGCACAAACTCGTTTCGATATATAGAGGAAGTTTTAATAATAACTGAACTGCTGCCTACCAGGACATCCGCTTTCATAAGTTTTTGTAACATTCCAGGAAACTCGAAATCTCGAGAGGCTTCTAGATGTTTCTATTTACACACAGGTTATGTTGTCTCAAACATTCTACACCATTTGAGAGTGAGGATGATGAAGAGAAGAGAAGGAGAATAAACAAAAAGTGCCTTTTATCAATGTGAATGGAAGTACTGTTAACACTATGGAAAGCGCTGATATATGTTATTTTCTTCCTTGCTTTTCCTCAATATATTATATTCAAACTCCTAGTGGCTACTCATTGTTTCCATTTATATAAAATAAAAAAATTAGATATAAAAACTACAGAGTAGACAAACTATTAACTAAAAGATCGAACTCAACCACCACCATCCAATTCATTACCCACGCACAGGTCTCAGACCTATACAGGTTCAAACTCAAAAAATAATACATTATTCAAGACATCTGTATCACAGTAGTTTAATTGTAAAAAAGTTTTACACATTTTTTATTCAAGCTTAAGCTGTAATAAATGTGTAAAAATGATACAACTGTGGAAATGTTGAAAGTCTAATAATCAATATATTTATATAAAATGTAAAAATAAAAATATGTAATATATTTCTAATAGTGCTTTATTTTTATCTATATCAAGCTGTGTTTTTTAAACCTGTTGCCTTCAAAAAGATCGTATTGAATAAATAGATAGACAATATACTTTTAGTTCTATAATAATTATGATAGTAAAAAAAGTCTTATATATTATACACTAGCTGGCCCGACGCGCGTTGCTGAGTTCTCATAAAAATTCTCCTTGATTTTATTATTCGCCACCTCCCGTGACTTCTATCAGCTGTTCCTTTAAGCTGTTTGGCCGGCAAGTTCAGTAGGTTAGGTCTATAAAATGGATTAATTAATAATAATTATTAGCTCCCCTATTAAAATTTATGGTCAGAAACCATCCCCAATATTCACACAACATATTCCCAAAGTTTCATGCCGATCTGTCAAGTAGTTTTGAAGTCTATAGGGAACATACATACATACATACAGACATTCATTTTTATATATATAGATTATAGAATACAAATATTTATATTATATAAAAATATGACATTTCTTTCAGACATAACAAATAATCGCATAGAAATACATAGTAATAACTCAAAGTATATTAATTTTCACTATTTCATCATTTTTATTAATGGTTTTATTTTCCAACATTATTATTTTATTATAATTATTTTTTGTAAAGTTTCCATCTTGCTGCATTTTTGCACCGAATTTAATATCTATGATATCCTGGTGTTACTGCACATTCCAATTTTGATATTTTTGTGTCTTTTTTAAATGTTTTAGGCTATTTCAAGGTATTTTTACCACAATGGCCGCAAACAATTATGATTGTATTTTATATTTTAGCAACTGCAATTCTATTCGGAAAATATATTTATAAGACTGGCAGCATCTATGAAAAATTGCTGCCAGGTAATTCTGAATCAATAAATTGTATATAAATATTTTGTATTTTTAAGACAGAATAAATTATTTCAATATAAAGAGCAAAAATATAATAATTACAGCACTTCCAAACGATTTACCTCATTCAATTAAATTAAAATGATTAAAGCCATCTGTATTTCAATACTACTAGGTTATCCCGGGTCGCACGAATGTGCGACTTTATTAAACTTTGAAAAAAAAAATTCCAAATGTAGATTTTCTACATACTGAACGACAGCATTGCCCATGATGATAAGTTTAAGCACAGTATCAGTTGCTCCATTTCTAAGTGGGTGATACCTATGATACCTAAAGATACCTATGATGCTATGAGTTCCTTAATTTTCTCCATTTCTCAGTAAACATCAATGTCATCAATGCTTTTTATTTTGCATTGAATCTGGAATAAATGCTTGAACACTCTGGTTGAATAAGTACACTTTTTATATTTTCAATAATTTCATTTGTTTCTCAAATCAGTTCATGATAAACAATATTCTTTGTGTAGATACGATAATCTTTCCTCAGGTGACCCTGCTCCGAAGTATCTTCCACAAAAAAGCGCAGCCCAGCAAAAGATCTTGCTCTACTGGCAGCAACATGGAGCTGGCCATGTCCAAACACGGGCTCTGGGAGGAATACTCCAACTTTGCCAATTGACTGGCCTTGTGCCTTGTTGATAGTCATAGCAAAAGCTCCCTCTTCTTCTTTTTCTTTTTCTTCTTCTTTTTCTCCTTCTTCTTTTTCTTCTTCTTTCTCTTCTTATTCTTTTTCTCCCTCTTCTTCTTCTTCTTTTCTCCTTCTTCTTTTTCTCCTTCTTCTTTTTCTCCCTCTTCTTCTTCTTTTTCTCCTTTTTCTTCTTCTTCCTCTTTTTCTTCTTCTTCTTCTTTTTCTCCTTCCTCTTCTTTTTCTTCTTCTTCTTATTTTCTTCTTCAACTTCTTCTCCGACTTCTCCTTCTTCTTTTTCTCCTCTTTCTTCTTCTCCTTCGTCTTCATCATCTTCTCCTCTTCCTTCTTTCCTCTCTCTCTTCCTCCTTATCCTATCCTCCCCCCTCTCTCTCTCTCTGAATGAACAATGATAAAAAAACTTTTTGTTTCAAAACAGCTGATCATCAAATCATAAGTTGAAATGTGAAAATTTTCAGCTTACCCATCCCTATGTTAAAGCAAAGGCAAAAATTGAAACTTTGATCGTTCATTCCTCATGTCCACTAGGGCTCTGTAAAAAGAAGGTATGCTCAGCCGCCATTTTGGTTCGTAGCACTCGATCGAAAAGCTTGAGTTAGATAGATGGAGTGGATGGTGTTTGAATTTCAAGATCAATTTAAAGTGCAAAATGGTTTACTGTTCAGCACTTAGATTTCATTCTCATGTCCCTCACTTCATTTGTCATCTTATTTGTCTATTATGTTCAGGGGTATGACAGGAACGTGTGTATTAAAATGCACAGAATAAAGTATTACAGAGCTAGTAAGTGTAGGTAATAAAAATATTGATTTCCACTAACTTCATTCATATCTGAATCCTCGTATTTACCTTCACAATTTTAATCATTGATATAAGTTGATAATGAAAATATATATTTTTTTTTAATTTAACGAATAGGCCTACCACTAGGAGCTTTCAGAGCATAAGTGTTCATATATTACACTATCAAAGATTTGATAACAAGTTCCTTAAACGTTTTTTAAAAGATTTGAAGAATGATGCTTTACAGAAGGTCACTGTAGTCTAGGGTTTAAGGCGCCCGACCTTTGAGCACTTTGAGGAATTCGAAATTTTAAAGTGAATTCAACGACTTGCAGTCAAATTTTTATTAAGAATAAGTAGAATTTACTTATTCTGTAGGACGAATGTTTTCGAATCTTGGAGATCCATTTTCACAGGCAATTTTTGGCATCTGAAAATGAATCTCAAAGATTCGAAAACGTACGTCCTACAGAATAAGTAAATTCTACTTATTCTTAATAAAAAATTTGACTGCAAGTCGTTGAATTCACTTAAAAAGTTACTATTTTATCTCCTTAAATATCGTTTGTAGACCTGTTATTCAAATATTGCAATAAATGGGTATTAAACCCTGTTATGATACAGTAAAAAGTAGTTGGGAGTTTGAGTGTACTATGTCTGTAAAATTGGTTTAAGTAGGGGTATGCAGAAGAAAAAAGGTTGGGAACCGCTGGTCTACATGAACAAAAATGAACAAACTATGCTATGTAATCATAATATATATTATGAATAATAAGACGAAATTGTCACAACCACATTTATTAAAACTTCGAGAAACTAGTTTCGGTTATTACACCATTATCAATCTCAATCAAACCGATATTGATATATATTGATATACTCAATCAATATATATTGTCTTTTATATACTCGTTGACTAGGTCATTGTTGATGTAATTGACCAAATTCAGCTATCAATGACAGGCCTACTAATATTAATTTCATGAAGATAATGGGTTCCAATAATACGTGAGATTCAAGATGTAGCCTAGGTTGCCATATTTTCAACAAATAAATTGATCAAACACAAATAGCTTTATCTTCAACGTACGCCAATATTGTATATGGTACAGTACCTAGTCTAAAAAAATAGTTCAGATATCAGAATATTCTCCCTATATGTATAGATTTACGTAAATTGCCTTGCAATCATCAAATGTTTGAGTGCAGAGTTACATATGAATTCGAATTTAGCTCCTAATGCCACGAACCAAAATGGAGGGTGAGCATACCCCGTCTTTATAGTGCCTTAATGTCCACGATGACGTTTTTCAAAATGTAAGACCTTATCAAACATCTACTCGATGAGATCTTTCAAATGAGACGTGAACGAACAAAATCGGTCGAGAAACCACGGAGGAGTTATCACAAAAAAACATGTTCGCCTATTTTATAAAAAGATTTTATTGGCAAAAATATTTGAGTTGTGAACTGAAACAAGTGTGTTAAAATTATACAGCGAATGTGGAAATGAGAACAATTAATTTAAAAAGGTAAAAATCTTGGATGCCCCTTTTTCATGTCACCATAAAATTCAAATTGAAAATCGGACAAGAAAATGTTTATTGACAATAATAATGATATTGAAAAAAGTGGGAGAAGATGAAAGATGTACGGTAGTTGTAGAATGAGAAGAAATCAACACATTAATCAAATATTAATGTTGATACTTGACAGTGTGTACTCAGCTGTCGACTTCTACTAGTTCAATCCTCTTCATCAATTCAATTCACTAGCCTACATTCTACCACAATATTAATATTGTTATCTGTCCTTCAATGGAAGAAACGAAAGACAGCCAACAAGATTCGGAGATAGTCAATTTTTTTTTGAGGGTAAAGCCCACATAGGTATGAGACCTGAGCGTGGGCAATAAGTTGGATGATGGTGATTGATAAGTTTGACCTACCGTTTTAGGTGGGTTCCGAACCACCGGGAAGTGATTTTACAGCAGTCTTTTTTGCTGGCCAATCAAATCGGACACCCTCACAAAGGTACCCACGAGTTTCGTAGCTTATCTCTTAATATTCAGATAACACAGTCAATTATAAAAATTATCATATTTATTTCCACAGGTACGAACTGCTAAATTCTAGTCATGATTTACTTGTCACACAACGAGTCTAATGGTCCAAGAAACTCAAATTCAATGGTAAATGGGTACATATTTTTTTAAACTGTATGTGATCATGCATAGTGCATCGAATATCAAACTATTACAGAATTTTAAGCAAAATATTAAAAAATTGGGAAGCATTATTGTTTATTTCAGATAAAGTGTTGATAGGGAAGTGGCCACTGATATAGGAGAATGAATAGTATTATTTGATAGTCTTTTATATAGCATAGCAAACTTTACCAAGACAAGTGTCAAATTCACATGAGCAGTGCAAAAAATAGATAACACTATCCACAACGAGTCAAAACAAAGCCAATTTCTGCCTTAGGTTCTCAACTACAACTAATTAACATTTATGCTCCACTGTTCCACAAAACAACCAAAGCTTTTATTATGCTGTAGAAAAAACGTTCAGTAATTAATCGAATAAAATCGATTTTATAACTTATCTTGAGTAGAATTTTAAGCATGTGCATTTCAATCAATTTTTGTGTGATGCTATTTAATCATTATATAAACGGTGTTTTACTATGTAGAACGCCATTCAATCTTCTTCAGCCAAACCAACGGTATCTAGGCTTTGGTTGTAGGCTTTTGGTAGAATGATTTCCTTCTTAAATGTGTTGGGTAAATAATTGAGTAATTCTCATACTGTAACTGTTCACTCCAGTGATATCTGTCAAGTTTCCAATGCAATTTCTCAGTCACATCAATTTTTTGTCAGACTGACATAATTGTTTTTGAAAGCATGTACTTTGCCTAACTTCTCACGTGCATTTCTAATGTTGATATTTGCTAATAGAAGCTATTTCTTTTGGTAGCCTACTTTTCCGTGATAGAGTTCACGACACAAGATAAGGGCGCACCGCATATCCAGCCTTTTGTAGCTAGCCCGGAATAGCAGCGCTTTTTTCTATTAGTAATAGAGGTTTCCTACAAAACTAATGCCTTCAGCTAGCTTAGGAAAACTCTTTGCTTGTTGTGTGCATGTTATAACGTAAATGTACCCTATCAAACGCGTCCGGCAGTATCAAGTTTTTTTAATATAGATTTTATAAGATTAATGGTTTGCAGACACCAATTCACTTACCTTTGTAATATATTTTCCAACTAAATTCCGATAAATTTCATAGATAGAAAAGTTACTAAAGTTCTTAAAAGGAAATAACTATATGGGGTCAACAGAATATTTATTCCAAGCTACTTAAATTTTAATATTATCATTATTTTAATTTAGTTTTTCAGTAAAATCGATTGCAGGCACTGAATTGGTGTCACAAGCTAATTTTTTTTTTTTTTTTTGTTATTTTACGGTATAATAATACAGGGTTTGAACTAAACAGAAAACTGTAATTAACATTGTCCTTTTTGTAATTATGGGTATTGTTTTAATATTTTGATTGTTTCTGTTCTCAAGTTATGGAAGAATTATATCTGTTTATTTTGTTTTTATATATTTTTAAAGAGTATGTTATTGAATTGTATTTCGGTGAATATTTTTTTTGCTTTGTTTTTCGATTGTTTTACAAAGAAAGGATGAGGATTGTTTGTTTATAGTTTTGTCACCTAATGGAGATACTGTAAGATCTTTATTACTTTACCTTTAAATTCATTATTGATTTCTCTCATTTCTCATTTCTATGTTTACTAGTAATATTATTGAATGAACTCACAGCTAGCGCTCAAGTGTTTACTTTGCTGGCTGTGCCAAAAATGTGTTATACACTTTATATTGTGAATTTATTATATTTGTATTTTTGTATTTTGGCGAAAAAAATATATATATTTTCCGTCGTTTTTCATTATAGTGATAACGATTGAGTTGAATATAGGCTAAATAGAATCTAAAATACAGATTTTTTTGTAGATTACGTCTTGGAGACTCCAGTTAAGGAGTATAAGACAAGTCAGATCAACAATTAATTATAAACTAGATACCATAATTACTATATCAATTAGTTGAGGTGAGGCTTAATTTTGATGTGAAAGGAACTCTTGTACACTACAAAAAGCTTTATCAACTAAATATTTTTTCAATTGTTTTTTAAATATTTCTATATTTTTAAGACTCTTTAAAAACTGCGGTAGCTTATTGTAGAATTTCCTACCAATATAATTAGATTTTTGTTTGAATAAGCTACTATTGTGACTCACCAAGTGATAATCTCCTCGGCTTCTTGAATTATAATCATGTACGTCAAGATTTTGGTTAATATCATTCGCTTTTACATATAAAGTAGCTTCATACAAATATAAGCAGGGTACAGTTAGGAGACTGAGTCTCTTGAACAACGGCCTACATGAATCTATACACCTCTTTCTATACACCTAACCGCTTTCTTTTGGATCTTAAACACCCTATCAAGATTTTGTTTTGATGAATTACCCCATACTAAGATAGCATACCTAATATGTGACAGTAAGAGCCCATAGTAAGCTGTGAAAAGTACCTTTTTGTCATTCAATCTAGCGAGCTGTCGCAGGACAAATACCCCAGATGAAATTTTACAACATATTTTCTCAATGTATGGAGCCCAGGTCAATCGTCTATCCAACAAAACTCCTTGAAATGCAATGTTTTCTTCCTGGTCTAGTTGATTATCGTTTACAAACACGTTTATAGCCCTATCTTCATTTGAATTATGTTTGTTTTTGAATTGAAGGTATTGGCATTTTTTACTATTTATTGTTAATTTCAACTGATTTAAGAATTGGACAATGGACTGCACACCTATATGGGCACTTATTTCTAAACTATCTAGAATGGAATTGCTGAAAATGAGTGATGTATCGTCTGCAAATAAGAGGGCTCTACCACTAATTAATTCTTTAGGTAAACGGTTGGCATATAACAAAAAAAGCAATGGACCTAGTATTGACCCTGAGGCACTCCAGCTTGGACCTCTAATTTATTAGATTTATTCTTTACTATATACTATTCCCTACTCCTGTAGTTAGTTCTACACATTGTTTTCTCCCAATAAGATATGATTCAAACCATTTCAGTTCAACACCATTTACGCCTACATTTTCAGTATTTCCAATAAATTTCTATGATTAACTAAATCTTGGATATTAAGGACCAGACACGAGGAATGTGATATTTTTCCAATGATCTTATTTCTCTCCTTACTGTCTCAATTCTAGGAGGATAAGCAAATAACTGGCTACAGTTTGATAACCCATCCCGTAAAATAATCGCTTGAGTTTCGATACTTGATAATATCGATACTTCATACCATCGATTGGAATTGTATATCAAATGTTTTACGTAACAAAGTGTCTGTATGAAACATCATTTTATCGTATTAATTCATGTCTGGAATCGTATTGTGAACAAGATTTCGTTTATTATTTGATATGAAACGTTCATTTTCAACAGAAATCTGTTCATCAAAATCAAATCTCTGATCACCAAACAATACTTTGCACTGTTAAAGCTGAAAAAAGTAAGAGTACAACAAAGTATAAGTATGGCAGAAACTATTCAAATCACAACATGAAGATACTAAAACAGAGACTAAGCAGGGTAGATTGGAGACAGGTAACTGAACAAGAATCAATAGAAACTAAGTACAATAATTTTGCCAAAATAATGCGCCAAATTATAGATGAGGTCATGCCAAAAGAATCTAAAAAAATTGTGTCAAGAAAAAACTATGCATTCTGGGATAGAGAAACTTTAGCCCTGAAAACCAGATTAAACCAGGCACATGACAAACTTATCCTAACAGGCTCACAAGAGGATAGGCATATGTTTGTGGAACTCAAAAAACTATATGATGCTGAAGTAAAAAACAAGAAGAAGAGTTATATAAATGGCAAAATTCAACAGACTGAGAACAAAACAAAAGAACTGTGGAAAATCATCAATGAAGAAAGAGGCATAAAGTATATGACAAACAGAGAGAATCTAAGCCTTACCTACAACAACCACATGGTAACTGATCCATACCAGGTCTGTAATCTGTTGAATGCTGCTTTTATTCAGCCTCCAGTCACATCAACTGATACTGCAACACTGGATTGCTCGAATGAAATAAATGGAATACCAGCACTCAGTGAGTTCAAAACAATCACACATACAGAACTGAGCAGACTCCTTGGGAGGTTGAAGTCGAATAATTCCTCAGGATTTGATGACATTACTGGCAAAATGCTGAAATACTGTGAGCAAGAATTAAAGACTCCACTACTGGATATTGTCAATGCTTCCATAAATCAGGCAGCCCTCCCAAAAAGTCTAAAGATATCGAAGATATATCCCAAGTTCAAAAAGGGTGACAAGACGAACCCCAAAAATTTCAGGCCAATTGCAAATCTGCCACAAACATCAAAAATAATAGAACGCGCAATATATGACCAATTGATCAGACACCTTGAAGTCAACAATTTAATAATGGGGCACCAGCATGGATTCAGAAAAGGATACAGCACAGCAACGGCAGTTTCAGAACTTTGTAATATTATAAATAAACTATGGGAGGAGAAAAACACTGTATCTGGCATTTTCATTGATCTCCAGAAAGCTTTTGATACCCTAAATTGGGAAACACTGAAAATAAAACTGAAAAATCTCAAAATAGTCGGAAAGGCTCTGCAGTGGTTGGAGGATTACCTCTTGACAAGGAAACAATATGTCGAACTAGACCACCATAAAGAAAACAACATAGTACAGTACAAATCCTCACTCAAATCAGTAAACAGAGGCGTACCCCAGGGGTCAATACTTGGACCACTGCTGTTCCTAATATACATTAATGACTTTCCCAATGAAATGGATGGCAGAAACAACTGTATACTCTTTGCTGATGATACCACAATACTGATACCACACAATAACCAGGAGTCAACAAATAATGTAATCGATGAAACCCTAGAAGAGGCCACCCATACCTGCAATAGACTACATCTAACTATTAACAAACAAAAAACTACACACATAAAATTTCAACCAACAAACAATAGCCCAGAAGTTCTTACTAACAGCCAAATCACAACAGCCATACAGACAAGATTCTTGGGTATCGTAATTGACAAAAACTTGACGTGGCAGCCTCACATTGAACAATTAAGTAAAAAGCTATCATCCGCAGTATATGTCATTTGGAGAATATCCAATATTTCAGGGGAAAAGACAGCCTTTATTGCTTACCATGCTTTATTTGCCTCCCACCTGAGATATGGCATCGTGGCCTGGGGTTCAGCATCTCAGGTGCACCTCAATAAGATCCTTATAATCCAAAAGAGGGCACTCAGAACCATTCTTGGAGTGAGCATAATGGAACACTGCAAACCACTTTTCAGGAAGCACAAGCTACTTACAGTGATCTCTCTCTATATCCTGGAAACTACAATCCTGGCAAGGAAAACTAATCCCTCAAAGAGGTGTGATAAGCATGGGTACAAAACTAGGAATTTCGAGGACATGGACCTTCCAAGGCACCGCCTGAAAAAATTCAAAGATTCTCCAGCCTATGCAGGAGCCTACCTTTTCAACCTACTGCCGACATCCTTAAAGGCCCTGGAAGGAAACAGGCTCTTTGCCGCTGCACTCAAGCAATATCTGACAGCCCGACCTTACTACACACTGACAGAGTATGTCCAAGATCACACTTTCCAGCATCTGGCAGGTCGAGCAGCGGACCACATCCACTGACCTCAAAAATGAGGAAAATTTGACGATTCCCCGGTCACTGCACTGCGGTGAAGACGATACAAGTAACAAGTAACAAGTAACAAGTAAGTAACAGCAATCTGGATCTGTAGTGTTCTCTTTGTTGTCGGTTAGGCTAGGTTTGTTGTCGGTTGGTTAGGTTAAAATGATTGTGATAATTGTTATCACCATCAAAAATACTTCAACTTGAGACCATAAAAAATTGAAAAAATCGTAGAAGTTATTCGGTACCTTTACCCCTAAGCATTCCTAAAACTGTGTTTATTAACACATCATTATTTTTGTGTGTTGCACTAGTGTAAACGTGTCGCTGAAACGCAACGTACCACTTATCAGCTGTTTTGTATCATTTGGATGATACAGAACAGTGTGTTGATAAGCAAGACAGATACCTTCCATCCGGTATCGAAACTCGTGCGATTATTTCACTGGATGGGATATCGAACTGCAACCTAATAACTTAAGATTCGCAGCTCATGATTTACAAACACCGTACATAGTTTTGATCTCATTTCCTGTTCTCTTGGCCAAAGGCATCTTCATTTTAAAGTACAGTATGTGCATGTTGTTCCACATTTCGTTTGGTTTCCCTTCAGTTTCAAATTCCTCTAGAATTCAATCTGTTAGTGATTTCAAACAGATTTTCTGTATTAGAATCCTCTTTTTCGATTTTCCTTTCAAATGTTGACAATGAAGTTTCAAGTGTGCATAGGCTGCATAATGCTGAATTATGTATTACATAATGGACAGTCGAGCTTTTAATATTTATTATGTTGGATGTTGCTAATTATTATTCAGTTACTGTACCTACATTTTTTTTTTGTATTTTTACCAAGTTATTATGGAAGCTAGTTCGTCTTACACCCAGTAACTGATAATTTTAATTTTTGTGTTCAAGTTAATCACTTGGAGCTTTTCAACAAATTTAAAAAGAATATCTACAGGTGCCCACAGTTGCTGATCCGAATGAAGTAGCCTATTTAGAGAATGCTACAGAGGAAGATAGTTCTTTATTAGGTTACACGTTTCAATGGTAACCTGTTGTTGTTTTATCCTACTCATTCTGTATAATTATGTAGAACTCAGAAATCAATTACACTACCCAAACTATTTCTGACTTTACTCAACTGCACTTAATAGCAGTATTAGTGTTTACAAGATAACCTAAGAAAGATGGAAATAACCTAAGATGGATAACCTAAGAAAGATGGAAATTCTAAAACTCAAGACAATTCTATACCTATACAGTAAAACTAAAACAATCACTCAGCCTCTAACCTCTTCAAGTAGTATAAGTTACATACTTTTCTTAGGCAACAATTACAGTTTAACGTGAAGCAACACTGAAAAATTCCAAGAAAAGTTGTCTAACTTGTAATTTATTTTAACCGTAAGGTATTCAAGGTCTACCTGGGACAATATTTCAAGAGATTAAAAAAAAAATGAGATGGTACTGTTGGGCACAGAGCTTTCAGATATTATCTGAAAAGCAATGAAGTCGAATAATGTAAAATCCATTATTTACCAACCGTACAGATTTATTTTGACAGGAATCGACCTGTAACCTGTAATCGCAAGCCAGACTTATACCATTTATTGTTACACTGCATACGTAAATACCGCAATCTATTCATGTAAATAAATAATAATGATATAGCTAACATAAATATTAGGACTTTAATAGTTGACTCACCTAGGTTAAGATTATTATGCAACTAAACTCGCATAACAACACATTCAAACAACATAACCCTTCAATTAAAAGTAACTTGGTAACGTTATTACACATCCGAAACTCATATAAAATTTATTTAAAATTAAACACAAAGATTCTAATGTACAAATTCAAAACTCAGTACTTAAGTCACCATGACAACTGACCTACTAAAAAAAAAGTATGATCAATTTATCATGATTATGGTAGCTGCGGGTTGATCCAACGCCTCCTACATAGAGGTACCGTACTAGATCACACGTGAATGTGAAAAACAACACACATTCCGTCAGCTCGTCAGCTGATAGCAAAAAAGTTTCATTTTAGAATAAAAATACTAATATTGGAAAATAAAACGCAGAAAAGCATGAACCATTATAAGAAAATGCTCAATCACAATAATTATTATAATATTGAAAATGTATTATTGTAGTGTGTATTCTATTTTAATAATTATTTTCAAATGAGCCTACAAAAATGATTGAGAAATAAGAATATTGGAAGAGGATAGAAAATACTAACTTTTATTAAAAAACTCTATTAATTTACTGATGTTTAAGTAGTGGACGCGTTTCGACTTTATGCATTCTCATACTCGGCCTTGCAGTGGCGTAACTAGAGTTGACTTATGGGGGGGGGGTTTACCCCCCTAACCCCCCCCCCCCCCACAAACGGTCAACCACTCTTACATATTACTCTCATCAAAAAAATCTCAGAATATAGATATATTACACAATGATCATGTAGGGTAAAGGAACCAGAAGCTGACGACCCCCCCCCCCCCCCCCCCGCCAAACTGACACATCTTCATATTTTTTCTTATTATTAAGGCCATAGTGTGTAGTTTTAAAATTCAAACCATTGAGAATTAAACTGGTATTTTGTGCATAAACTGGTACCATTGAATCATGTGCTAGGCATCATTTTTGACGGGGAAAAATACTTTGAGGATAAGCTGTCAGACAAGAATCCTTTTTTTCTAGGTGGAATTCTTTAGGAAATATCGAAGTAAGAGTGTTTGAAAATCTCAAAGTACTGTCAAAATAATCATTATTTAAAATTAACTAATGCTTAGAATGCTAGAGCTTGAATATATGTTGATTATACCCTGAGTTCACCTATTAGGGGATGATTTTCATATTTTATGTTGATTGGGGGGATGTCAACGTATTAAGTATATTTTTCAGCACATACGGTACACAAGTAGCTGACATGGCATGTCAGCCGTTGGGGACCATGTCTGAAATTTTATTTGAAATTATTGTTGATATCTCCAGTATGTGTAGGCTAGTATATGTTTTATATGTATGATTACCATTTGATATATATGAAATCAAAATTAGCTCATTCCTTACCTGATACGTATATCAGCTACTAGAGGTGACAAAAATAGGGGTGTCAGCTATTGGTATAGATGTCAAGTGATTTTAAAATCAAAAATAAATTTGTATCGAAATTTATTCCAATTTCAATTTGCCCTTTAAATGACTTGAATGATTTTTTTTCAAATTCAAATACTTTATTCACTTGAATAAAAATATTAAAAACATAGAATACAATAAAAATTTTAAGTGTATTCATCATTAGGCTATAGCCTGTGTGGAGGAATGGTTTGTCTCTCAACATCAGAAATTATACAGTAAATAAGAAAAGACAATAACAATATCTTATAAAATAGAACTAAAATACTACTGCTATGAACTTTGACAGTTATATATACTATACAAAAATATAATTATGAAGAAAAAATAGATAAAAAAGATATATTCTGAAATTGTTTTATTAATCCAGACAATAGTTCCAAAGTTAATAGATAATATTCATGAATTGACTTACTAAGGAGGGGTCAGCTTCAGGTTCCTTTACATTAGCTTCAAATTAAATAAATAATCTTTCTAATTTTTATTTTTTCTAATTGTTTTTTAACAATTTTTTTTAATTTCTTCCAAGCAATGGTGGGGGGGTTACGACCCCCAAAACCCCCCCCTCGTTACGCCTATGCGGCCTTGTTTGGTAGACCATGCAATCGCATTGATATCCACTGAGCTAGAATACTACACTAGTATTATTTAGCTCAACGGATATATCCAGGTAGGCCTATAGTATGCATCAATATAGTAGGCCTATATATCAATGGACCAATTTTGTCTCGACATTGGCCAAAAAAAATTTCTAATCATTTCGAAAAAATATAAGTTTGATGAAAAATATTTAGGAACTAACACATTCTCCACCTCCTTTTTGACATGAATTTCTCTTTTACAGTACGGTAGCCTACATCGTCAGGATGTGTCATCCTATATAATGTCAGAGAAAAATAGGTCTATCTATAAGATTAAAAAAAAAATTTTTTAACTTTTCAAAAAAATGGAAAAACAATTACTTCTTCAAACCTTTAATCCTTTTTTTTTGTTTTACTTTCAAAAAAATGTTTGGGTGCAATTTCACATATAATATATTGATATATAGGCCTAAATGTAGATCACTATAATTCACACATTAATTTGTTGAAATCGAAAATTTTGGCAACCATACTCTCAATTCATTTTATCTAGACCATAGAACATGGGCGGATTAAAAGGGCGGCTGAGAGGGCCTCAAGACAGTGAAAAATGTTGAAAGTTGAAAAAATATTAGATATGCTAGATATTATACACACGCACCTGTGCAGCCAGACCCTGTGTAAAGGTGGGAATGGACTGTCAAGCATAGAGCTTCAGAATTTGTTTCGGTGGGCTTGGCATACTGATACTATTCTGTTAGCTCAGTGAGGAAAGCAATCACAAACTACCTCACTCCTCGTTTGTGTAGTACGCTCTTTGGACTAAAACATAGCGTTGAGGTCTGAAGAGTCACCTACAGTCGAATCGGCTATGGTATATACATACATGCTATTAATTATAGGCTGTGCACAGCCCCAAAGAACCCTCTTGTAAGTTCTTGGATTTCTTGTTCCATAACGATCTGCGTTGTTAATATTAACTTTTCTTGTGATGAAGCTTCTTTTTAGAAGTGAAATGCATCCCTCCAGTATCTCCAATATAAGTGAGTGAAAATCATATATTAAATAGAAATACAGTGTCAGTTTTGATATTAGTTTGTTCATCAAGTACTTTGTCATGAAAAACATCACAGAGTTCCTTTCACACCAAAATTAAGCCTAGATAAGATAAGATATATTTTTAGCCAATAAACTTACAGCAGTAATAGCCAAAGTCACAATGCATAAAAACAAAACATACAATATAGAAAATACAATTGCACAAGATGCTGTCGTCACAATTAACCCTAAAAACCAATCATATCACATTAAAAAAATTCCCCTATTGAATAGAGGGATTTGGATGTAATCCACTTGTCAACTACAGTCTTAAAACTCCTGGCTGGAAGAACTCTAATTTATTTTGGTAGCCTAGAGCTCATCCGTTTGAAAAGAGTTCACAAAAAACATTTTTTGTTGCACTGATGATGTGAATTTTTAGTGTTTCAGTAAACTAACTTTTTAGCAACTTTGCAGCTCTAACCAGCTGCATAGTTTTGTGTGTAGTTCTTTAGAATAATGCATAACATACAATTAAGCTCGCATGACGCTGAGTAATTAGCAGCTGTAATATTGATACAAAGCTAATCTGTTGCTTTGGCATCAATGTATCATCTATATTATCACCATACTGCGACGTACATTGTTATCAGCTGTTCTATGAGCTTCCTGCATCTCAACGCCCATCAGTGAAATTAGAACATTAATTTTGAAAAATTCTGAAAGGAAAATCAAGAATTGGGCTTTGAGGTGCTCTGAATCGAGTTTAGAGGAAGTTATGTACCAAATTTAGAGTTCCAAAGAATTGTTGCCGTTTCTGTGAAATCCTCAAGACAAAACACACCCTTATTATATAACACATCCTATTCTCTATATTCATATATGACCAGAAATATCATATTTTCTTATTCTTAATTCCAATTACCATGTGTTAGTATTCCTCTCTAATCAGCCATAGCCTTTTCCAGATTGACCAAAACGCGACATTACAGGCTTGGTTCACAAACATAACCGGCTTTGGGTAACATTCGAGTACACGTCGAATCGAACAGGTAAGTGATAGCCGAGTGGTGCAGCAGGTATCTGTTCAATCACAGATAAGCTACGAAACTCCTGGGCCATCTTTGCCGATTGGATTGGCCAGTAAAAAGACTTTTTTTTACGCAAGTTTTGCAACATCAGAGTCGCTTCTCGCATCCCTTTCGCCATCGCTCTCTATCCCTCGATCCAGTCGTCATCTCGCAACTGTCTCCATTCTCTGCTGTACAATCACTTCTCTGTGGTTCGGAGCCCATCTAAAACTGTAGGTCCAACTCATCAATCACCATCATCCAATTCATTACCCACGCACAAGTCTCAGTCCTATGTGGCCTTCATCCTCAAAAAAAAAAAAAAATTATTGAGAACCTCCTGCTTGTTTGAAGTCGGTCAAAAAGAAATAAAATTATCATGAGTTCACACATGATTGTCATAATATTGAGTGAAGCGTGATTTGGAGTATGTACTCAATCATAATAAATTATCATTGCTACATCATATGATCAAATAATAAAACAATACCATGTACACTTCATAATGCGTGTGCTACGAAACACCAATATACCTACACCAATTACACCAATATAATAATAAGAGCTACCGGAATAAGTTTATTTAAAAATTATTAGCACAATAGAGAAACCACGAGAAATTTATAATCAGTGAGAAATTAGTCTGTACTTCACTGTGTGAAAAAAGTTAAAATTATGAAGCTGATCAAACGGTAAGTAAATGAGCTTGATATTATCTGTAAAGCCATTTTCTATTCATTAAGGTATATTTTTCTCTCAGGTTACCTTTTAGGATAACGAACAGGAACACCTATGATCAAATCGTGACAGGGGCGAATCCAAACATTTTTTTGGGGGATATCACCTAAAAAAAGGGTTTCATCTCCATACACAAATACACAAATGAAGTTTTTTTTAATTTTCAAGTGAAGGTTGAGAATTTTGAATATGGATACATCACCAACCCCGTATTAGCCCCTGCCAATCCATGCACGCATATAGAAGCCTACTTAATCGGTAGTACTACAGTACTAACTTTTAACATATCAGGTAACTCTACTAAAATATACTAAAATAGTACTACAATAATAATAATAATAATAATTTAATACATTTCTATGATTCTGATATGTAAAGTAGTTTAGTAGGTAGTAAAGAATGCATTAATTTACTGGACGCTTAGTCTGACAAAGGAAGCCAGCGGTTATTTCGGCGCAAGAAGTCCACTGAGTTGGAGTTGTCGTGGAGTGACAACTAAAATGGCAGGTGACTTTGAAGTGGCATGCGGCGATGGCTTTGCTTTAGTTTCATTATTGAGCAATTTTATTATTTAGTTAAAAATCAGTGTCTACCGAAGTGATATGCCTTCTCCAGTATTTCATGTTGTCTTATGAACATGCTGAAGATGCTGTTGAAAACTGCTGTAGTCACATACTTGATGGACCAAAATCCATCAACTAATTTTGACTTCTCATCCTGACAAATTCATTACTTAATTAATTAAATATTAGCATAGACGAACCATCAAGACGAACCTTACTTAATCCCTGATCTACGATATCAGGAACCCAACTTCCAGATTGAAGTGCAAGTGGTGGTGACGGAGTGACGTACCCTTCTGATACAACAATAACGTTTTATTCATAGGTATAAACTTGCTGTGCAGAACTGACCTTTTTTGAGTCACGGCGGACGCGGTTCAAACTATGTGGTTCTTCTTCGGCGCTTGGTTGCAGACTGACTGGTTTTCTAGTATGTAAGGTCTGGAGGTTGTAGGAAGCTAGTGGGAGGAGTAGATGTCGTGGAGGATGTTGGTGTGGTGGAGGTGTTTTTAGGAGGGGTTTATGATGATGTTGAAGAGGGTATGAGATTTGAAATTAAGTTGGTCATTGAGAATGTGAAATGGAATGTTTGTAAATTTCGAATTGTTCAAGAGTATTGAGTTTGTGAGTCTTGGGGGCAATGTGAAGGATGTGGAGGTTTTGATCAATGTTGGTGAATGAATATTTTTTGTGAGTAGATGTTTGGCATAATTTGATTTTGTGTGTGGTTGGGTGAGGGCTTTTATGTGTTCTTTGAATCTGGTAGTGAAAGATCTGCCAGTTTGTCCAATATAGAAGCTGTCACATTCGTTGCATGTCAGTTTGTAACTGCCAGAATGATTATGAATGTTGGAGGTGGTGGTTGTTTAGTTGCTGGTGAGTTTTCGTAAGGAGTTGTTGGTTTTGAATGCGACTGTGTAGTTGAGCTTTCTGAAGGTATTTGTTATTGTTTGTGTTGTATGATTGATGTATGTTAATATGATGTATTTGGAGTCTGGTTGGGGTTGTGTGGGTTTTTGTTGTTTGTGAATGATTCTATGGAGTTTTTTTTGGCAATGATGGATGGTTTGTATCTGTTTTTGAGGCTATGCATTTGATGGTATTGAGTTCATTTTGGTAGTTAGTTGGGTTCGTGGGTATGTTGATGAGTCTGTGAATCATGAAGTAGAGGGCTGCATGTTTGTGTTGGGTTGGAGTGATTATGAATTATCATGACTGTGGAGGTGGGTTTCCTGTAAATTTGTTGAGAAAATTATGAAGTTCAGTTTCTAAGGTGAATGTGAGATTGGGGTGGATTTTGTTGATGTAGGTGAGAAATATGTGAACTTGTTTGGTGTTACCTTTGTACAGTACAATGATGTCATCTACATATCTGAATCAATAAATGATTTTTTTGAATGTGGATTGTTAATGAGGATGTGAGTTTTTCAATGTTGTGGATGAAAATTTCGGGTAGGATAGGAGAGATGGGAGATCCCATTGGGAGACCTGTGGGTTGTGTGTAGAATTTATGTGGGTTGTGTGTAGAATTTATTATTGTGGGTGATATAGTTTTGTTTTGTAATGGTGTTGGTGAGTGACATAATTTCATTAATACGAGCCGGAGGTGTGCTGTTCTCGATTAGCATGTTTTTTAGGTAGAGGAGTATTTCATCAATAGGTATGATTGTGTAGCTATTTTTTATGTCAAATGAGGCGGATTGTCTTGAATTGTCTGGAATGCGAATATATTTTATTTTTTGAAGTGAGTGTAAATTGTTTTTGATGGATGAGTGATGGTCGAATGTTATGTTTTTTCTAATGATTGCATCAATATGTTTAGCTATTTATTTTGTGAGCTGGAGCGGGTGTATGATTGACTAATGGCCTGATGGGCATGTTGGGTTTGTGGATTTTAGGAAGAGTTTTTAGTATTGGGGCAGAGGGTTTAATTTGTTTGGAATGATATTTTTGTGCAGGAGTGAGGATGAGTTTGGTGTTGTTGATGGCTTGTTTTATTGATGTATGAAATTTCGTGGTGGGATCATGTGCGAGTTCAATGATATTATTCTCTTGAATGAAGAAAACCAGTCAGTCTGCAACCAAGCGCCGAAGAAGAACCACATAGTTCGAAACGCGTCCGCTGCGACTCAAAAAAGGTCAGTTCTGCACAGCAAGTTTATACCTATGAATAGTTCTACTGCAGTTCACGAATAATGGATAATCACAACAATAATAACGTTTTGTTTCAACAATTTTTTAAAAACTTAATTATTTTTTACTCAAAAAAAGAAAACAATGATAACGTGTAGAGAGTATCAATGACGATCTGAGTATTAATTAGGTACTTTTTCTCAAACTACTGACTTGTTCTTTTTTAATTTATTCATCCGTACCGCCGGTCAGTAACAATTAATGAATGATGTAGGTATTATTTAAGATTTTTTTCATACAATAAAAGTTTGATCGCCGTTACCATTCTGTATTTTTGAAATTGTCCAATATCTTACAGGTCTTTTGGTCTATCAAAATCACTTCCGTCAATTGCCCAATGTATAAAATCACAAGCAAAGAAGACATCAGCATCCTGCACACTGGATTCAGACATTCCAAAGCCAGAAGTGGTCATTATCGGAGCAGGTATGGCAGGCCTGTCAGCAGCAGCATCTCTCATTGAAGCTGGCATCAGAAAAATTACTATACTTGAAGCTACTGAAAGGTAAACTCAACATGAATAAATCGCATGTTATAAAGAATACTATTTATGTGATTGTGAAGAATATAGATAATTAAGTGATGCTATAGTAAATCATTCAATACACCAGTTTGTCATGTGACAAATTGTTTGTGTAGATTCATTTTCATTTTTGCTGTGTTCTAGATAAATGAAACCAATGAATGAATAATACGATAAGAAATTGTCACAACCACATGTCTTATTATTCATTATTGATATCTTTCAAAATATCACCTTCGCCACTACAAAGAAAGGAAACCAATGAACTAAATGTGGAGTTTAATCACTAAATTTTGTGTAGCATCAGCCTTAAACATATACACTTTTGCCAGCTTTTGAGTTTTTAAGCATTTAAGTGAGTGTTGAATTCCACTTCCAAAGTGATTTTCTGTAGTTTCATAATAATTTACAAAGTATTTTTATTATCAAAAAATATTTATCAATGGAATAAATTTCAATAAAAAATTCAAAGAAATCAGAATCCCAAATCACGTTATAAAATAAACAGCTGACCTTTTGCAACACTGGTTTCGAATTTTTTAATAATTGGCATAATAAACCATGAAAAGTTTGAGTACCGTATTCACTTGCAGTGAGACAGATCCAAAACAAATCTACAGATGATTCTTCTTGTGTTGAATCAATTAATCGTTTGTACAACTTGTTAAATTATTTACACTTGCATTCCTTCAATTAGTTATGTAGTCAACAGAAGTAAAACGTTATTGTACAGCTTCAGATAGAGAATTAAATGAAGTGGTCCTTACATACATGTGTAAGTAAAATAAGAAATTGATTTTTCCTAGAAAAGCAGAAACAGTCCTCAAGAAGTGTTGGTTAAATTAGATTCCATGAATTGCGGAAATAAAAATGTTAAAGCCTATCATTTGAAGTCTAAAACAGCGTTTTGCTATTATACAAAGGAAAATTAGGTGTATTTCAGGTAAATATCAAATTTATGATGTAGCCTATCCCTCACATGGAACTTCCAGTTTCAACTGTTCCCTTTTATTATTTCAGTTTGAATTTTTCAATTACCCATTGGATCAATATCAATCTCTGAATTACTTTTCAGAAGTGAAAATCACAACTGTTTAGTTTTGTGAATGATTTAAACTGACTGAAAAGATAGTGATAAACCAATGCTGAAGATTTCCGTTCAAAAGGCCAAAATTTGTGTTACGGTATATTTTTAAATAGGTGGAATACATTAATGAAAACTTGTTCTGTGATGTTTTCCATTACGAAATACTTAATGAACAATCTAATATTAAAACGGACACTATATTTCACTTTTAAATAATGTTTTACTCAAATATATTGGAGATCCTTGAGGAATGCGTTTCACTTCTGAAAAGAAGCTTCGTCAGGACGTCAGCCTGCCGCCATAGTGGAATATTAAGGAGTCTATGGATCATGGATTTAAAAGCAGCAAGTTTGTACTTTTGGATGGTTGAATGAGTTGTGAATGAGTGTGTCTGTGAGAGTTGGTTTTCTGTAGATTTTTGTGCTGATTTGGATGGTTGAATGAGTTGTGAATGAGTGTGTCTGTGAGAGTTGGTTTTCTGTAGATTTTTAATTTGTGCATGTTATTTAGCTTTTTGATAGTTAGGTCTAAGAAGTTTAAGGTGTAGTCTGTTTACATGTTTTTAACTAAAATTTAACTATCCCTCACATGGAACTTCCAGTTTCAACTGTTCCCTTTTATTATTTCAGTTTGAATTTTTCAATTACCCATTGGATCAATATCAATCTCTGAATTACTTTTCAGAATGTTTTTAACTATTTTTAATAGTTGAATTTTAGCATGTTAGCAATTAATAATCACAATTTTCTGACTCGACATAGAATCAATATTGGCATCACCACTCCTCGCATCAATAGATCATCAACTGCCTCTAATCCGTACCACTTAATCCACATATTGTATCTAAAAATTCCACCTGCACTGCGCACTGGTTTATACAGCATTTACACTTATAAACAAAAATTAGTATTTTGGCTCCTGGAAGCTGGTAGAGAGGCTGCCAATAGTTTCCTAAGACACATGTATCACACATAGTATCAGCATGTCTCAGGCTTGTTCAGTTCTTTGATATATTTCCGAATTATTTCCCTCCCTTGTTTTCCTCTTGTTTCCTTCAATTCTTGATTGTTCAACATTTCTATACATATTTATTTTACTGTCGTTTTCCTCCTTCAACTTACACAGTAGTCTACAGAACTCGGCCCCCGCGCACAGGCTTGACCCATGCGGGGACCTTCCTCATATTCCAGTTTTGTCAACTTTTTCTCTACTTATTGTAGTAAGTTTCCTTTTGTTCCTACTAGTTTTATCTATTCTAGTTAGTTAATAACAGGAGTTAGTTGTATTTTTTATTTATTAAGTTTAGTTACACTTCTTTTTTTCTGTATTTTCTTGTGCATAATGTTGAGGAATAAAATTGAAATGAATTGAATGAATGAATGTTTCATATTCTGCTGTGAATTGTAAGTTTTTATGGGTTTTGTTCAATTGTGTTAGGAGTTGTTCACACTGTCTTTGGTTTCCATTGTAGAGTACAATAATGTCATCAACGTAGCGGTGCCAGGAAATTATTTTGTTTGAGTGTTTGGTGTTTTCTAGTATTTTATTATTCTCTATGTGCTGTAAAAATATTTCTGCTAGGATGCTGGAGATTGGGGATCCCAATCTGAGAATATGAAACAGACTACACCTTAAACTTCTTAGACCTAACTATCAAAAAGCTAAATAACATGCACAAATTCAAAATCTACAGAAAGCCAACTCTCACAGACACACTCATTCACAACTCATCCAACCATCCAAATCAGCACAAACTTGCTGCTTTTAACTCCATGATCCATAGACTCCTTAATGTTCCACTGTCACAAGCTGACCACCAAGAAGAAATCAATACAATCAAATATTTAGCACAAAAAACGGATACAACACCAATCTAGTAGACAAAATCCTGAATAAAATGAAAAGTAAAAATCCAAAACCTGCAAACCAAAACAGATTTATCACACTCACATATTTCAACAAAAAATCACACAAAATAGCTTACATCTTTCAAAAATCCGGATTTAACACAGCATTCAGAACAACAAACAACCTAAAACACCAGATCCAACAAAAGCCAGCTCACCTAACAAACAGCACAGTTCACAAATTCAGCAAACCAGGAATATATAAGCTCAAATGTAACACATGCCCAAAGTACTGCATAGGACAATAGGCAGATCATTCAACACAAGATACAAAGAACACATCAAAGCACTACGTTCCAACACTGACTCAACATTTTCAGATCACTTAATCAACACTGGACACTCACACAATAACATCCAAACTGACTTAGAAATTCTATACACATTCCAAAAAAGCCACAAAGTAAATAAACTGGAGCAATATGAAATATTCAAACACCACAAACAACGTACTAAATGACCAAATACAATTCAAATCAAACGCAATTTTCAACTACATAATGGCTGCTCATCCTCACCTCAACAAAGCATGACCCCTGGCGGCAGGCTGACGAAGCTTCTTTTCAGAAGTGAAACGCATTCCTCAAGCATCTCCAATATATGTGAGTAAAACATTATTTTAAAGTGAAATACAGTGTCAGTTTTAATATTAGAAAACTTATTGACTTTTAGCTTCCACCTCTCCTGACAAGTTGAGAATATTTTCCTAAACAAGCTATGGGTCTATGAAGTGATGCAAATTGATTGAATTAATTATTTGAGAAGACCGAAATTTTATAATTTTCAAATGAAGGTTCTGTACTATTAATATGTTATTAGTTTGTTTCTATGAAATTGTTCTTCACTATGCCTATTTTTTATTTATTTTTTTTCATGAAACTGCTTCTTATCAAATGATTGTTTCCTAGACTTGGTGGAAGAATACATTCGTGCTGGCTTGGATCAAGTGTTGCAGAAATTGGTGCACAATGGATTTGTGGCAGCTCAATAAATAACTCTGTTTTCACACTAGCTTGTCAAGAGGGAGTTCTAGACCCCAACTGCATGATCAAACACGATTTTACAAACGGCAATTTCCTCATTAGTAATGGTCAACAGGTTGACGAACGAGTAGCTTATCAAGCTTCTCTCATATTCAATGATATCAAATCTCAAGCAGCTTCTCTATTTGCATTAGGTGAATCAGCAATTACCCAAGAAAACCTTATGGATTTCTTTGCAATGCGCATTAAGCAGGAGCTTAAGAACTTCCCGAGTCATCATGCTGAAGCTGCAGCATGTATTATGTACAGTCTCACAAATCATGTTGCAAGCAGGTGGGGAGCTGATCTTAGCTGTATGAGCTCTCAGATGTTTGGTCATTACCATAAAATTGAAGGAGAAACCATTGCAATACCAACTGGATTTATCAGTGTGATAGTGCCACTTGTTAAAAACATCCCAGTAGAAAGCATAAAATATTCAAAAGTAGTAGAGACTATACAATATGGGGATGCAGCCAAGGACAGTCGAGTGATGGTCAAGTGCTGTGATGGCAGTGTATTTTGTGCTGATTATGTTATATGCACTTTACCTTTGGGTGTTTTAAAAGCGCAATCAGAATGCATGTTTCAGCCAGCACTTCCTTGTGAGAAAGCAGAAGCCATCAACAAATTGGGGTATGGAAATATATGCAAAATATTTTTCGAATATTCGCCTCCTTTCTGGCTAGCGGGACAAGGACCAATGAAGTTTGCATGGTCATTGAATGAGTTGAGTGACAAAGACAATTGGTTGAGTGGACTAAGTTGTTTGGAAGAGCTGGCTGGATCTAATAATATTTTAATGGCAACTGTAGCAGGACCACAAGCCGAAAATGTAGAAACCCTTAATGAACAAACAGTAGCTGAAGACCTCACACTTAAACTTAGATGCTTAGCTAAAGACCATACAATTCCATACCCTAGCAGTGTATTGGTATCGAAATGGTCAAAGAGCCCTCACTTTATGGGTACCAACACATATATGGCTGTTGAATCGACCGTTGGTCATCAATTGGATTTACAAAAACCAATCTCCATGCCCCTTGAACCATGTGGCGAAGAGTATCCAGTCATATTCTTTGCAGGAGAAGCTACAGGGAAAAACTTTTTTTCAACTGTTCATGGGGCCCGGGTATCTGGTTTAGGAGTTGCTACTGATATTATACAACTAACTCGAGAGCTGAGAGGGCCTCCACAGCTGAGAGACAAAAAGGCAATTTCTAATTGTGCAAAAGAATGTTCATGAGATTCGCAGTTATGTATTTGTTGGAATCTATAAAATACGGAGATTGTTTTTGTCTCAAATGTCTGTAGCTCATATTCCCTATTATTATCAAGTCTCAAAATAAAGCACAAAATCAATAATTTAACATGTATTTTTATTTTTTATGTCTACAAAAATATCAAATTGGACAATTAAGTTAATAAATTATTATTAGAGTATTTTGAACTTAACCGCCATAGAGCCTATGTTGACTTGATCTATGTATCTGTGTGTGTGATCAATAAACAAACACTTCTCGGCGTAACCGCGCTTTGTCTACTTCATTTATAGGTTATGGACCCAGGAAGCTCTAAAAATGAGTTATTTTATTGATTTTAATCACTATGGTTGTTTTTTATAAGTGTAAAAATGTCAAAGTGAGTTATTCTCAGTGAAAATCGGACTGGAAAAGGATTTACAATCGAAAACTTCTGTGTGAAAATTCGACGTCGCTGTGTGCCACATGATGTGCTTTGTGCTAACATAAATGAACTTGAAATTGGTAAATGTACAATTTATTTCGGACAATTTAAGCCTGCAAAATGAATTCTTCCGACTTAATTACGAGATTCAACGGGACAAACTACAAACAATGGTTATTCCAAATGAAGTGTGCTCTTAGAGCTAAAGGTTGTTTGGACGTTGCCTTTGGCAAGGAAACAAAGCCACTTGCTGATAAAGAACTAGCGGATTGGAATAAAAAGGACGCGAATGCAATGTTTACTCTATCAACGGCTATGGACCAGAAACAAATTGTGTTAATTGAAAATTGTGAAACATCGTTTGAAATAATACAAAAACTTGATTCGATTTACTGCCAAAAATCTGAAATAAACAAAATGCTAATAATAGACAAATTTCATCAGTATAAAATGAACTCTTGTGATAATGTAGCTACACATATCAACAAAATTGAAGGACTGGCCAAGGAAGCTAGGGATATAGGTGAAACTATAAGTGAACTTTCAATAATTACAAAAGTTTTGAGCACCCTACCATCCAAGTACAGGACGGTAAGACAAGCATGGTTTTCTATGCCGGATGATAAACAGACAATTGCCAATTTAACTTCAAGACTTCTGGATGAAGAACGAGCTTTAGCGGAAGAAGAGACCAACGATCAAGCCCTTGCAACTTCCATTCAAAATAAGAAACCGTTTCCAGATAAACGAACTTTAATCTGTTATAACTGCCGTGAAAAAAATCATATCGCTAGAAACTGCAAAAAGCCTAAGACTTTTCAATCTACTCGTGAAAATCATGAACCAAGTGACAGCAGATTTAGATCTATGCGTGAAAATGACAGCAGATTTCGATCTACACGTGAAAATCATGACCAAAGAGACTACAGATTTCGATCTACACATGAAAATCACGACCCAGGAGACAAAAGGAAGCAGAATGAAGGAAATTTTTCAGCATTCAATGCAACTGAAGAAACCAACCTAGACTCAGAAGTTTGGATACTCGACAGTGGAGCCTCTTCTCACATGACGGGGAACGGCAAATACTTTGAAGAAATTCAAGAGTTCAACAATGCAAAGACAGTCATACTTGGAAGTAATCTCCGCCTTCCTATTAAAGGACAAGGTACTGTAAAAATCCAAAAATTGATTGAAGGTGAGTGGTTCGACTCCATTATTACCAATGTTCTCTATGTACCGAGTTTAAAAAGAAATCTCTTTTCAGAAGGTCAATTAACTAAAAAGGGTATGACAATTATTAAGGAAAATGATACAGCAAAAATTTATCACGACAAAAAACTTGTAGCTGAAGGAATTCGTACTGAAAATAATTTGTATAATATGTTGTTTAAAACTGTATTGCCAAAAAATATTGAGCTTCTTTTAACAAGTAATAAATCTGTTGCAAATCTTAAACTGTGGCATGAAAGATTAGGACACTTGAATTGCAGAGTAATTAAAGAAATGGTTTCTAAAGGATTAATTAACGGTATTGAAATTAATGACACTGAGAAATTTTTCTGTGAAGGCTGTACGTTAGGAAAACAACATAGATTACCTTTTACTGTAGGAAATTCATGGAAATCTTCCAAGCCAGGTGAAAGAATTTTTAGTGATGTCTGTGGACCCATGTCAGTACCTTCTATTGGAGGAGCCAATTATTTTATTTGTTTTAAAGATGATTGCTCAGGATACAGAGTTGTATTTTTTATTAAGAATAAATCTGATGCATTTGATGCTTTCAAGACTTATGTAAATAAACTTCAGAACATGTATGGACGTACACCAAAGTATTTGCATACAGACAATGGAACCGAATATGTCAATAAAACGTTTGAAAATTACTTGCATGCAAATGGTATTGAGATTGAAAGAACAGCAAGGTATACTCCACAACAAAATGCTAGGGTTGAAAGGGATAACAGAACAATTATGGAAATGACTCGTTGTATGTTATTGTCAAAAAATTTACCTAAAAATCTATGGGCTGAAGCAGTGAATACAAGTGTATACATTTTGAATAGATCAGGGACATGTCAAACCCCAAACTCTACTCCCTTTGAGGTATGGACAGGTAAAAAACCTTCATTGAAACACTTGAAAATATTTGGTTCAGAAGCCTATGCATTGATACCGGATTGTAGAAGAAAGAAATTGGATCCTAAATCAAAGAAAATGATACTAGTTGGCTATGACAGAAATTCAAATAATTATAGACTAATGGACACCATAACACACAAAATAGTAGTTACTAGAGATGCATTATTTAATGAAAATGAATTCCCAGAATATGACAATGTAGATTTTGACAAAAGTAGATTTTATATTGATATAAATCAAGAACAAAAATCACAGGATAGTGAGAGAGAATTATGTAATGAAGATGTAAGTAGAAATCAAGAACAAATCGAGGACAATGAAGAAGAGTTGAATAATGAAATTTTGGTTAATGACAACAATTCTAATGAGAATGAACAAGGCTATGAGCAAGAAGGAGAAGGAAATAAACTGAATCTGAGACCAAGAGAAATTTTAAGAAAACCAAAGAGGTTCATTACTGAGTGTAATGAAGCAATTGCTTTGTATGTAGAGTCAGATGAAGTACCTATAACGTTCACAGAAGCAATGAAACAAGTAGAATGGAAAAAGGCAATTGAAAAAGAAATTGATGGACTAGAAAAATTGAATACGTGGACACCAGTAGAATTGCCAAGAGGGAAGACAGCCATAGAAACAAAATGGGTTTTTAGGAATAAAGATAATGGTATTAAAAAGGCCCGATTAGTAGCTAAGGGATTTCAAGTTGAGGATAAAGGAAATAATATTTATGCTCCTGTAGCTAAGATGAGTTGTATTAGGATGTTTTTAACTGTAGCCTTGTTGAGAAAACAAAATATAATTCATATGGACATTCCATCAGCTTTTCTGAATGGAAAACTCAATTCTGAAGTTTACATTTTGCCGCCAGAAGGAATTAAATGTGACAAAAATAAAGTTTTGAAATTGAATAGAGCCTTGTATGGACTCAGAGAGTCGCCTAAATGCTGGAATGATGAATTTAACAATTTTGCTAATGAACTTGATTTCAAACGTTCCAATCATGATTTTTGTTTATATATTGGTAATGGTGTAAACATGTTAGTCTATGTAGATGACATTTTAATTGCTGGTGAATCTGAAAATGTAATTATAAATTTGCAAAAGAAATTCAATGCTAAGTATATGGGTGAAATATCACATTTCTTAGGCATAGAATTCAGGAGGAGCATTAATGATTTGAAATTGTATCAATCTAAATTCATAAAGAAACTTCTTGGAAAATTTCAGATGATTGAATGTAAAGGTATGAAGACTCCTATGGAAAAAGGATTAGATTTGTCAAATAATAATGAGATGATTGATGTTCCTTTTCGTGAATTAATTGGAAGTCTTATGTATATTGCAACTAGTACAAGACCTGACATAGCATTTAGTGTTAGTTACTTGAGTAGATTTCTGGACAAACCTAGTGAAAAAGTATGGAAAGCAGGAAAAAGAATCTTAAGATATCTGAAAGAAACACAGAATTGTAATCTCACATTTCAATCAAATTCACCTGAGTTATTGCAGGGTTTTAGTGATGCAGATTGGGCAGGTGATAAACTTGATAGGAAGAGTACAAGTGGTTGCTTAGTTCTATTTGCTGGAAATCCTGTGTCATGGTTTTCAAGAAAACAAAATTGCGTTGCACTGTCAACCGCAGAAGCTGAATATTTGGCTGCTGCATCCACAGCCACAGAATTAATGAATTTGAAGGGAATTGCTAATGACTTAGGTTACAATTGTAAAACTTATCTATCTATAGACAATCAATCTGCCATACAAATGACAAAAAATTTTGAAAACAGCAAAAGAAGCAAACACATTGATATAAAGGCTCATTTCATTAAAGACATTATAAATAAAGGTATATTAAGTATTGATTATGTTAGAAGTGAGGAAAACTTGAGCGACATTTTGACTAAAGCACTGTCATATGACAAATTTTTCAAATTGAGACAAGAGTTGAAAATTGTATGATTTCTTTTAATAACTTTTTGTATTCAATATTTGCTTTGTATTATCTATACTTGCATAGTAATCATTCTATTTGCACTATAATCGTTCTATTTGCATTGTGTTCATTATTTTATTTGAATTGTACTTGACGATTTTCTATTTTTTGTAAGCACATAAAAATGAAATCGAGGAGGAGTATTAGAGTATTTTGAACTTAACCGCCATAGAGCCTATGTTGACTTGATCTATGTATCTGTGTGTGTGATCAATAAACAAACACTTCTCGGCGTAACCGCGCTTTGTCTACTTCATTTATAATTATTTCCACAACTACATAGATTTGTTTGTAGAACAGTTTTTCTTTTCCAATACTTCCGCGATAGCACTGAGTTGTTGAGAGTGTCAGACACATGTATAAGCAATTCCAAATTAGGAAGAACAAAAAGCTTCAAAAGTAAAACAATCTTCGAACAAAGTATATGCAAGAAAGCATAATTAATCGTCGATCAGCCAGTGATATAGTGAACAACAAGGGAAATTAACCCAAAAAGCATCACCAATATTGGTTTAGTAAATGAATTAAACTTATAATGGTTTGATGAATGTTCAGGGGGAAATACACTTCTCTGAATAGCCTACTTTTATAAATTCTAAGCAAATACGGTACAATAGTTAAGTTATTGAAACTACACTAAAACGAGTCTTCAGGGTCTGTTTGTAGATTGCATGAGTTTACCAAATCGTTTAATCAAAAGAAATTGAATTTAAATACAATAATTATAGCATAATGGGGCCAAGTGAACGAATAGCGTTCGTTCCATTTAAAAATAATGGAATAGGACTGTAATAGAATGAATAAAATCGCGATGATTACCCTAATCATCTTTGCTTTTGATGAGGGTTACAGGTTACCAAATCTCTGATCTTGAGAGATAGGTAGTATTTTTAAAATGAATTGTAGAGGATGTTCTAAATAACTACATTACTTTATATAACAAGTGAATAGTATAAAATAGATAAACAAAGATTAAGATGTGAATAAAATAAAATGCATTGAGCAAAAAAGTGTCATTGACAAATGGTGCAAAATTTCAAACCCATCAATTCAACTACTAATCTATGTGTAAAATTTCATCCTCGACAATATTATGGTCCTTTACAGAAAACGGCAAAGGTTAATAGAAAATACCGTATATCTTTTTTGTATTGAAAATTTCAATTTCCCTAATATATCACTTTCACTCAGGCTTTTAGGATGTACTGCAGGAAGGGTGGAATTTATTTCGAAATAACTGGGTGAATGTGTATTTTCTATTGGCTCTTATTTAAAAAAAAAAAAACTAAATTGAAAAATGTTGTCTTGAAAGTCAGAGTCGATTGGGTACTGACCCCAATTCGTCATCGAATTTTCAGCGTACTGGAAATTCTTGTTTCAAGGGATAAATGGGTGATGTCAGCAAGAAATTTGGTCAGACGAATGGAAATCATTTCCTAGATTAATTATAATTTCATAATTGTTTTGCTTCAAAATTATGTATGACTCACTGAAACTTCAATATCTATCATATATTATCTCATAGGTCCAGGCTACTTGAAAAAACATTTACATGTATAATTAATCGAATTTGAATTCCTTGTTCCTCATATTTCAAAGTTCTGCAAATTCAAGAAACCGTTCAGGAAAGATACCAGAACTCGTCAATACAGCTACCATTTTGGTGTGACCATAACATTCTTCGGCACTATTAACAATGAATAACTATTCATTGCTATTAATTTGTAAATTCACTATCTCTTCTCACATCTTCGCTACTGGAGCTTGAGCTATTGTTGAGTGATATCACCATCCGTTTCACTGATTCTTTCAAGATGTTTTCATTCATTCAATCTTCAAGAATTGTATGTTTCATACAAGCAACAATCTTCCACCAATCTCTTTGATACATTTATTTATTTAATCTTCAGTCACCTTTAGAACCTCTATGAAATTAAATTCCTGTTATTCTGTGCTACATGACCCTTTTATTTGAGCCCACATTTCAATTGCATCAAAATTACAATGGTAAATACAAAGCGTTCATTAAGTCACGCACATCAAAAAGGTTGTGAAGTAATGTATTTTATTTGGTATTACTTATTTATTATTGTTATGAATTTTATAAACATATATACTTATATACTAACACATATACATATTTCCAACATTTTATGTCTTATGACATATGTTCAAAATGGCTGCCTTCTTCATTAATACATGCATGAATTCGTTTTACCACGTTTGTTGACACTTTTTGGAGTATGCCTAAACTAAATATTGTTATTCTCCTTGTAATGTTAATTTTCAGTTCATTCAGTGTATGAGGCCTATTTTTATAAGCCATTCCTTTAAGATAACCCCCACAGGAAAAGATCTAGAGGCGTTAAAGAGCCTGTTCACACGGGGCGTTTTTTGTGGAGCGTCTGTGGCGCAGCAGGTGGCGAAGCATTGTCTTATATGGGATTTTCGTGTTCTGTTCACACGGCACTTCGCCACGAATTTAGCTGCTCATCGGCTGCTGGCTTCGCCGCAGAAACTTGCCACAAAAAGTGGAGCGTCTGATGCCGAAAGGCTCAGTGCCATTAGAACTAAATGGCAGCTGCCGGTTGCTGTTCACACGCTTGCTACTTTTTCAGCTGCAAAACGGACGCGCGTCAGCTGCGCGTAGACGCGCCACTGATGCTTATCTAAACCAAAATCTAAATCTGGTGAAATTTCGGATATTTGAATTTTTCAAATTGCCATCATGTTCTATATGTTCAACACTGTTCATATCTTTTTGAATTTTCTTTCTATCAGCAAAATTACCCTTTTTATCAAGTATAAAAATTTCCTTTTTTAAAGACATTCAGAAAACAACAATTCAGTTAAGAAATTATAGTTTTGGCTGGGTTTACAATGTGAACAACTTCACAAATTGTGAATGATATGGATAGTGAATGAATAAACAAATATTTATTAGTATTAACATACTTCAAATGTTATTACTATCTAAAGAGAAGAGATGTATGAGAATGTTTATTTTTTTCAGTCCAACAGAATTATTTTTTAAGTCTGGTACCTTTCAACTTTAATGAGCTCTACTAACTTATATTAATGGAGTCAAAGTAGCAGACAATGAACAAATTTCACAAATTAATAATACAGTAGCTTCCATTCTCGAGTGACCTTCATTCTAGTCTAGACTATCCTAGTTCTAGTTATTTTATAGTTTCTTGAGAGAGTATGTATGTGTGTGGACTATATTTACACTTGTTCTCTAGAATTCCTGGAGTTGAATCAGGTGATAATGGCATGTTTGCGACATATAAAATTACAACATCAACAAACTAGTCAATAATAATCATATAAATAGTTATGATTCAAGAAGAGATATACAATAAACTGATAAAATATCAGTCTTGCTGACTGCCGAGTATATATATATATTTTTTTTTCTATACTTACGGTTATTATCACTCCCCCATCTTTTTGACCTGAACTTAGCCATAGCCAAGAAAAATTCTCTTTATTGAGATACAAAACTGCTTTAACAAAAATTGAACAAAATAAAAACAGGAAAAAAAGCAGAAATGAAAAAATAGTTATTAAATAATAGCAATTAATCAGTAAAAGAGTGCAATGAAAGCTAAACCCAAAATCACATTTTTAAACCACTATAGTTTTTTTTATTCATTTGCGTTACAATAGGCCTATTAATTTATTTTTTTTAATGAAGTAATACTACTCATGTCAATACAATTTATCTTGTGACAATGTACTTCTGATGTATTGTATTTTTATTTTGATGTTTGTGATGTATTTTTAATATCAATTTGAGTTTTCTATGTTTGTAATTTACAATTATTCCTGCTGTAGAACAAACTTGCATTAAACCTAAAAATGGAATGAGCCAAAAAAAATCGATAATAAAAAATCCCTCTCTCTCTCTTACGATCTAGAGGGTGCAGCCCCTGTCCAAACGGATGAGGCGAGCGAGGCGAGCTTGCCGGCTAGTAATCATAAAACTACCATGAAAATGGTTTTAGTTGCAAGCTGCAGCGCGTTAGTCGCGCGTAGCGGAGCAACAGACGTGCGGCTGTGGCGCTACCGTCGCGCCACAGCTGCTCCACTAACGCGCGTTAGTGGAGCAGCTGTAGCGCCTCAAAAAGTTGCTCGTGTGAACAGGGCCAAATACTGTTCAAGAAGGAACACTCGTTGCTCTTGGGAAAATGACGATTACCTTATCGTAATCTAAACAAAACTGCAGACCTGTTGTAACCTGTACACACAATAATGGGCTTTACATTATGTTGTTTATATTACCAGTGGTGCTATCTTGCGGTAGCCACTAGAACTAATATAAAAACCTACTATTTACACACTTGTTTATTTGGATATGCGTGACTTAATGAATGTACTGTATAACAGCAACCTTATAATTTTGAGGTAATTTCTCTTCACATTTTCATCTAATTTTTTTACTGGCTTATTCGCATCAACAATTCCTAACAAATTCTGCCTTTTCCTATCCTTTTTATAATTTAAATCACAACTCTCCAAACAATTAATTTTTTCTCTTTTTTGGAGATAATTTTAGAATGCTGTCATATAAAACTGAATGATAAAGGCAATGCCTATTAAACTAACAGATGGTGCTGACAAATACTTCAGTGGGGTGAATTCAAACCATTTTGTAATAGGTATTGTATAATTTCTCCTTGATAGTTTTTTCTTTTTGAGGAAAATAGGAGAGGACTCAAAACGATCCTTTAGCACTTCTAGCATGAAATTATTATTGAAGATCTTCAATACTGTATGGTTGCTCTGTCTTTGTATTGTGTTAAATAATTAAGTAATCTGTTTTATTCTACAAAGCAGTATTCATTTTCCACTTTTTTCAAACGAAATGGGAATCGCCGCGTTTTTAGAATCAACTGTCATCCTTTACCAAAATTGTGGTCAGTTTTTACCCAAGTTTCATCTAGCCAAACAATTTCTTCAAAATTCTCTTCTCTAATTTTTCTCAAAAGTGTACAATGCACAATCCCTACATTCCTCCATTTTCATTAGTAATTTTCGGGAATTTGGAATTTTAAACCCGAAACCTACATTTTTTAAAACCTTGAGGAAACGTGGATACACTTCTATTGGAGTAATATTTTTTCAAGGCTTACTGCCAGTTTCCTTATCGTGGGATAGTCACTTCTTTTGTAGCAAAACTTTAGTTTACAACATTCTGTTATTAAGTAAGAAATTAAGTAATTATTTTCTTTCTCTTTAAAGTAGACTATTAACAGAGATTACAATTTTGTATGTGTATGAAGTTACATTACCGTATATATAAAAAAGTGATATACTCGAACAAAAACCTAGTTATATTGGTAGAAAATTCTATAACAACCTACCACAGTTTCTAGAGTCTTAGAAATACTGAAGTATTTAAAAAACAATCAAGAAAATATTTAGTTGATATAAAGCTTTTTAGTGTAAAAGAGAATTCCTTTCAGATCAAAATTAATCATCACTTCAACTAATTTAAATTGTAATTGTGGCAACTAGTGAATGAGAAAGGTAATATTGTATGTGACTTGACTTGCCTTATAATTCATAACCGAAGTCTTCAAGACCTAATCTATAAAAAATAATAAGTTCACGAGCTTGACAGTAATAACGGGACACCATGTCACGTTTTCTTTCAGTTCTAGAAATGACTGATCATCCTACAACTCTCAGAACTATTTTCAACAGCCATAATCTTATTACTGATTCAATACTTATTATTGAAGTAGCTGATAGCTGAACTGGATCAGACTGCATCAGATGAGAGTAGTAACAATGAGTTTCAATTTACAAATAATCCAGACGAGTTTTATAATGACAGCGAAATGAGAACTGTATTGATCAATCTGGAACCTGTCCTGAAAAGTTTCTTGAATTTGCAGAAATTTGAAATGTTAGTAATAATGAATTCAAAATCAATTAATTATGCATGTTGATGTTTTGGAGAATTGCCTGAGCCTGAAAATCAAAGGAATAAAGGAGCTTATATTAAAGGAATAAACGTTTCAACTAGTCACACTTAAACAAGAAATCTGTAAACAAATCTTTGTGTAGAATGGACTCAATAGAGCGTGACAAGAGCCTATGCAGCCGCTCATCACTCTTTGAACAACCCCACAATGGCCAAAATAAGTTCAAAATACAATTTTGAATAGCCAAGAAAATAGTTTCAATTGTATTTGAACAACTTTCTCATCCACTTACCTCTTAAAACCAAAACGTTTCCACCATGCTGAAATTTCCAGAACTATAATTGACCCAATCGACTTTACATTGAGGAATATTGTTTACTTTGAAAATTATAAGTTGTATTGGGAACACTCAAGAATCAATAAGCACACATTCTTCCAGTAGGAAAGTACACATTTATATACCCTTCCTAGTGCGTTCTACAAGCCTGAACGAAGTGACATTAGGGAAAAGTTTATTTTTTCAACGAAGAGGTTAAATTTTTTTGTAAACCTTCATCCCTACCATTTTTGTGTGAGGACTAACAATTTCAGTGATAAAATTTTTCCTATAAATTAAATCATTTTGTTTTAGTAGTTGATAATTTTGGTTTGATATTTATTAGGAAACTTTTGAGGAATTACATGCATACTGGACAATTAAGATAATGTATTTTGTAAATCCAAAAGAAAAAGCTCAATTATTTTTGAATGAATGTTTTTGAAGGTCGAGCTCTGTTGGGCTATGGCAAAGCACTGATTGCATGCGTCCAGTTTTACACAAATTCAAGTTCAAGTTCAAGGCCTATTAATAGCAATAGGAGTTTAATACGTAAATCAACAACTGTATGTAAAAAGATGAGAAATTTGGATCAACATTTTTCTACAGAAAGCATTTTTATTAGCAGTGATTAGTTTTCCTAGCTAGCTAAGCATTTATATATCCAAATTTGGTTTGGAAATCTCTAAATTAGAACAACTTAGGATGGAGAGTTTTCATAATCATCGACTATTACAGGTTTGATATCTTCCACCATAATAATTTCACTATATGGTGCTTCTGACAGGTTTTGAAGTTGGTTGAGGAATGTAGAACTGTCTAAAAATATTTCATCATCACATAGTTTTGTGTCAGGTGTAATAACTTCTCCATGAGCCATAACTTTATGTGTTTTGAAGTGTTGAGTAAATCCGCTACGATACCTGAAGCTTTGAGAGCATATCGGGCAAACGAATGGCTTTTCCCCACTATGTACACGCATATGACCTTTAAGGTTGTTTAACCGGCTAAACGGCTTGTCACATACAGTACACTTATAAGATTTAATTTCTTTATGAAGCTTCAAATGTTCAACGAGACTACTTGATTTGGAGTAGACATTTTTGCAAATGGAACACGTAAATGAAGCAGTGGAATCATTGTGCTTTCCATTTTCATGACTCTGTCGGTGTTGTATGAGAGAAGACAAACTTGAGAATTGTGATGGACAAGACGAGCAGCGGTAGAAGCCATCCTCTGTGGCGATTGCATGTGTTTTGATGTTGTTGTGGGTAGCCTTATGACGATTCAAATTATCCTTCATGTTGAATGATTTGTTGCATATTTCACACGTGAAAGGCTTGTTGTCTGTGTGTGTGATCAGGTGCCTCCTGAGGCCCATCCCCGTTTTGAAGCGTTTGTCACAGATATGACACTCAAAAGGATTGATTTCATTGTGGGTCGACACATGAGCAATAAGTTCATTTTTGGAATTGAAAAGTTCATTACAGATTATACAGCGATCGCCATCTACAAAACTGAACTCCCTGTGAGATGTCTCATGCTTATTTAGAGCATTAACAGAATCGAATGGTTTTTTACACATAACACATTTGAAGGCATCAACATGAGTATCTTCATGCCGACTGCATAAAAACCTATCAGTAAAAGATTCAGAACAGTAAGAACATTTGAAAAGACGATCGCTTCTATTGGTGTTTGATTTAGTGTTTTTTTGAAGTGATGTTTTCCTACTGGCACTAATGTTAGAGGAACTGATAGTTTGATGACTATGCTCATGATGTGTTAAGCCTGCTTTCGATTTGGCAATGAAGCTACAAGTTTGACACCTGAATAATTTATTGGACGAGTTGAATAGCGAATTTTCCGAGTGAACATCCATGTGTAAGCGCAAATTTCTGGGAGTTGTATAACCTTTCCCACACATCCAGCATGTGTGGGGACGCTCTCCTGTGTGAGATTTGGTATGTGCCTGCAAATGGCCGAGCTGCTTAAATGACCTATCACAATATTCGCACTTGTAAGGCTTTTCACCAGTGTGTGTACGAATGTGGTGTGTTAAATTCCAACTCAGCTCGAACGTTTTGTCACAGAGAGTGCACTCATAGTAACCTTTTTTTCTTTGCTTCTTTGTGTGCTTCTTGGATACTGTTCGTCTTGCGATTTCAACTTCATGCTCCTCTTCAAATAGCTTATTTGGACGTCTCTTCCTTTTCTCCTTCTTCTGAAATAGAGAAATGGATATAGAAAATTCTAAAATAATATAACTGAAATGACTTTATACAGAATGATGTGTGAACAATTCTCATACTCATTGGATTGTATAGGTTACATGCTTATACTGAGAATAGTTTTATCGAACAATTGGATTCATTACTGCAAGAAACGAAAAACAGAAATTTAATTCTATGTGGAGATATGAATATCAATCTTCTCAATCAATTCAAAGTTGTTAACAATAAAATGATAATGGCTAGTCATGGCTTGGATTGTTTGATAACAGAGCCTACTAGAGTAACGGGAAATTCAGCCTCATTAATAGATCATATTTATTGTAGAAGTAGTAATAATTCACAATTGATGTACAATGGCTTAGTATCTGACCTACAAATGACTGACCACCGTGCTACGATTATTTGTGTGGAGCACAACCATGAAGTAGAGAAACATAAAATTTCCAAAGATTATTTTAAAATGGATTTTGATGTATTGAATCGCAGGTTAGCCGACTCTGATTGGCAGCCAGTTTATTCGGCTAACACAGTGTCTTTACCCTTCTCTAACTTTATTTTAATACAAGAAAATTGTATAAATCATTCACGAAGGCGAGGGGGAAGAAAATAACAAGAAACTTAAGCCATGGATGAATAATAAACTTTTAAATATGATTCATATGAAAAATATCATGTATAAAAAATATATTAAGCAACCACAAAGTAATATGCATAAAATTAACTACATTAACTACAAAAATAGACAGTTAAACGTCATTAGGATAGCTAAGAACGAATATTACAACAAAATTTTTGAATTTAGTAAAAAAATCCTAAACTTCAATGGAGCACCTTGAAAGAAGTTATAGGCCAGTCTTCTAAGAGTCAACAACCAATAATTCTAAAGGATGGTAGGAATAATATCTTGGTGTGTCAGAAAACAGTGGCCAATCATTTAATTTAAACCATTTCTTTGCAACAATAGCAAATGATTTAAGAGATAACAGAATTAATGATCGATAAATTACGAAGGAAAAGGAGGAGGAGATTTCAAATTTTTTCCCCACTACAGCTAATTGCAGTTCTATATTTTTCTATCCTACAAGTGCGGAAGAAATCAGAGCTACAATCAACTCATTAGAAAATCGTAAGGCCCCAGGTTATGATAATATAACGCCTATAATCATAAAAAATATTGTTGAAAACATAGTAGATAAACTAGATTATTTTATTATTTTTAGCATGGCTTCTGGCGAATTCCCAGACATACAAAAAAATGCAGTGATTAAACTTCTTTTTTAAGGAAAGGGTGAAAAACAAAACCCAAGTAATTACAGACCAATTGCTATACTCTCTATTTTTCAAAACTGATTGAGAAGATAATTAAAACAAGGATTGAAGTTTTTTAGTTCAAACCAGTTTGGTTTCAGGAATAAGATGGGCACGGATGATGCCTTACTACACTTTATGAAACTTGCATATGAAAGTATACATAATGGAAAGTACTGTGCTGGATTGTTCATTGATATATATATATATATATATATATATATATATATATATATATATATATACAGGGTGTCCCACTAGGAAACTTCTAGGGCGGTTTCCTCTCATCAAAATAATGAAAAAAGTTTATATAAACATATGTCCGGAAATGCTTTGTTAGGGAGTTATGACTAGTGAAAGATTTCCCCCGATTCTCTAGGAAAGGATGAAAATAAAGCCAAACTGATTTTTTTATGGCGTTAAGTTAGGTGTTACATCTATTGGATTTTATGTAAAATGAGCTGAAAATTGAATAAAACACGTCCCAGACCTCTAGAATCACCCATATTTGAGATATCAGACAAAATATGCAAAATTCGGTCACGAAAAACATGCTTCTTTTAGATTTGATCCACATTAACTTCGTTAAATGGGTAATAAACACAGAAACTTTATACAAAAAAATTTTAGTAAATTTAATTTTAAAGAGAATGGTGTAAAATATGTTTATAATAAACAAACAGAAAGTTTAAAAAATGTATTTTTAATTAAATCAACACATACGAAAATAAGACAGCAGCAAAACAAAAATTAAACAAAACATTTTAAGATGTTGCGAAACTGTAAATTTTAATTACTGTAAAGGCATGTGGTTTATTCCCAAATACAGTATTCATTCAATTAAATAATGACAAAAAATTCACAGTATAAAAAAGGTTGCTGGTTGAGAAATAAGATGATAAAAATACAGCGTTAAGTGAGATGCTTTGTTTATTGAAAATCAAGCATTGGCAGCACTTGTGCAATAATACCTGAATCCAAGTTATTGTACAGCCGTACAATGATACAGCAGTCGCAATAACTAGTCTGTCAACTGTGATTTGTGCAGTGCATGTGTGGTTTGTATTATTTGTACTTTATTCGTGTTTTTTTTTTTTTAATGAAAAGATGCCATCACATTTTCAAATCAATAGTACGCAGATATTGTTATCATCTATGGTTTTGCCAATGGAAATAGTCAGGCAGCTAAACTTGAATTTGAAAGACGATTTCCGAATAGAACACCTACTTACGAAACATGTGCATCGGGATTCAATAACTTAAGAACAAATGGATATAATCCATTTGCTACTTGTTCGAGTGAACGTCCTGTAATGGCTGTAATACAGGCTGTACGCGAAAGAGATAATATCATTGACATGATACAGCATAGTCCTTAAGTTAGTATGCGCCGACTTTCTAATAAGTTAAACATATCTCATAGTACAGTCTGGAGAACATTGAAAGAAAACAACTTTTATCCATATCATCTACAAAGAGTTCAAAATCTATGTGTTGATTTAATTAAAAATAAATTTTTTAAACTTTCTGATTGTTCATTATGAACCTATTTTACACCATTCTCTTCAGAATTAAATTCACTACAAGTTTTTTCCATAAAGTTTCTGTGTTTATTACCCATTTAACGAAGTTAATGTGGATCAAATCTAAATGAAGCATGTTTTTTGAGACAGAATTTTGCATATTTTGTCTGATATCTCAAATATGGGTGATTCTAGAGGTCTGGGACGTGTTTTATTCAATTTTTCAGTTCATTTGACATAAAATCCAATAGATGTAACACCTAACTTAACGCCATAAAAAAATCAGTATGGCTTTATTTCCATCCTTTCCTAGAGAATCGGGGGAAATCTTTCACTAGCCATAACTCCCTAACAAAGCATTTCCGGACATATGTTTATATGAACTTTTCTCATTATTTTGATGAGAGGAAACCGCCCTAGAAGTTTGTCGGGTTCCTCGTGGGACACCCTGTATATATATGATATATTGAAGGCATTTGATACTGTGGATCACTCAATATTGCTTAATAGATTGTATGATGCAGGGACTCGAGGAATACCTCAACAATGGTTTGCATCTTACCTGAAGAAACGAACTCAATGTACTAAAATTAGCTTAGAAACGAGTGATCAGCCTGACACATCTCAGGGTATACCACAGGGCTCTGCTTTGTCTGGGCTTTTGTATCTGGTTAATAATTTAGGTAATGATAGATTCAGAGGAAAGCTTGCCGCGTTTGCGGATGATACTGCATTACTTCATGAAGCAAATAATATTGAAGATTTGAAGGACAATATTCAAAGTGATGTAAACTCATTAAGGTTTTGGTTCACAGAGAATATTATATATGGTTATCAGTCCTAAAACAAAATATGTCATCTTCAACTTAAGAGGAGATATAGTCTTTACAAGTCCAGTCAAGTACCGGTACCACAATAGTAGTTTCTGCAACGATTTTATTTTGACACTTATTAAGGCACGAGTTAGATGTAAGTTATAACACGAGCGAATGCGAGTGTTATAAATATCTAACAAGTGCCTTAATGGCCAAATAAAATCGTTGCATACACTATTTTATCTACGACCACTAGTATACATTTAATTAAAACAATTTCATTTTACCTGTGACGGTCAGAGATACCTAACCTCTCATCTTAAATATGAGAAGTTATAGTAGATTGTTAGGTTAAAGTAGCTGGTGTAGCAGTTTGATGAAATCAGCTGATAGTTTCACAATATTGAATTACGATATTGATTCCATCAAAAATGTTTCTGATTGGTCCAGAACCCGTGTTATAATGTAGAGCCTGTACTATAATGAGCTCTTTATGCAACGAGTCTCGAAAAGCATTTCGAAAAGACAGCTGTTTTGGCATCAATTGTGAAACTGTAATGTATACATTATGACATGGTCGTAGATAAAATTTATTGTAATATGCAAAACACATGTGACTGTCAGATTATAGAACAGGTGAATGATATCAGGTATTTAGGTTCAACATAGGATCATAAACTGAATTGGAAACCCCATATTAACAGTTTAAAAGATAAATTGGTTAAACTCCTGGGGATATTTTACTATTTAAAATCATTGTACAATTCTGTTGCCCCCAGAACAGTGTATTATGCCCTCATTAATTCTAAATTAGAATACGGACTCACAATATGGGGAGGCACATAGCACTCAAATTTACAACCCTTGATGGTGAACCAGAAGCATTTCATAAGATTGATATCAAAGAAGCGCTGATTAGGGCACACAGCACCGCTTTTCAAGAACCTTAACATTTTACCTCACAGAAATTTATATATGTACAAAGTTTTAAAGCGTCTTCTATAGCAAAAGTGGAACTAAGCTCAAATATGATAGGCCAAGAGAGAACCTTAGAAACAAGTTAAATGTTGTGGTTCCTAAATCGAATCTCACTTTGTATTGAAAAGTTTTATACTTTCTTGGCACCAAGTTTTTTTTAATCAACTGCCAGATAGTTTTAAAGAAGTCAACAACAATAATAAGGGGGGCAGACCGGACCCTAAATTTTCCCCCCTCCCAAAATATTTTTGCATAAGATTTTACTTTTCAACCACGATTTTTAATTTAAAAAAAAACTCAAATTATCTCATTTACAGCTGAAAGTATATGTCTATAAAGTTTATTTATTTACAAGTGAAATGTTTAACTTCCTGCAGAAGTATGTATTACGAGCTGGATGAAATACTTGTAGCTTCAGACCTAGAAACATTCTCCTCAATCATAAACTGACTCATGAGAATATTTTTATATGTGTTAAATATAAAAGGAGAACCTGTCACTCAAGAAGACGGCAGCGACAAAGAAGTAACAGTTGAAAATTATGATAAAATTAAGCTAGTCCAATGGATATTGAGAGGATTTGTAAAGTCATACAGGTGTATCTTGCACTGGAGTAGTGACGGGGGGGGGGGGGGGTTCCGGGGTTACGAACCCCCCTCCTTGAGCCTGTAAAAGAGGCCCCAAAAACGAGTAGGGAGGCATCAATAGAAATTACGATAATATTGGTTACTGGAGGTAAAAAAGTTTTCATACGTGAACTGTTACAGCGAGAAGAAATACTATAATAATTTTAATACTTTAAATTAACTGAAAAAATAAATTAATCAAGATTACAGAGGGGATGGGGCGAACAAGGCAAGTTTTCTTGGGCCTCAACGTCAAGGGGCCACATCATTTTACAAAATGTAAGCAAGTGAAAAAAAAAATTAATAAAGGGCCCCAAATTGTCCAACTAGGGGCCTCCAGGGCCCCTTTTTTCTCCAGTTTAGACCTCTCGAGGCCCCTTAGAAGCCTAACAGACCCCAGAGGCCCCTGGCGGCGCGGGCCCTTCGGGCCCGTTTTTATTGCCAGTATAGTCATGTGAAGTAGAAATTCAAGTAGGCTGCACCCAGAATATTTCAAATTTCTACATTTATAAACAAAGGTTCCTTAATTGCTTCGGCCTTGGGCCATCAAAGGCCACACGATGCTGGTGGGTCCCAGTATTTTCGGAGCCCCCAAACATGGGTTTGAAGGTACCCCAGACCACTTGAATGAAGTTGACGCTGTAGGCTTAAAAGGAGAAAAAGTCTCAATATTTTTGCAGACGGGGTTCAAATGCTCATTTCCGTCACCGTTTATGGTACTGTTCAGATCTGATACCCCATAGAGTTTATTGTGATCGTGAAATTTGTCACACCATGAAACAAATAATATGAGGGAAGAGGTTGATAACCACAAAAAAATCTTAATCGCACTTTCAAGACCTGGAAAACAATCCTTTTCTCCGGTGGAGAACCCTCAGAATCCCAAATGTTTTGGGGTTCCGTCACCATCTATACGTAAATACAAAATTACTATAAGTCAAAGTTTGGAATTGGATGTGCTATTAGTTTATTCTCTCTGCAAGTTGAATAAATTTCCATTCAAAGTCATATTCCAGTATTAATGTAGTTTGATGCGAATTCAAGAGATTAATAAAAATAGAAGAGAAGTTTATAGCTCTCTCTGGTGCCCCTCATTGCCCTTTTCCCTAGCTTCCACCGCTTTTTCATGGAATGGTTTTGAGTTGGCCTACACTCCATTTCATCTTTAAATTGAAAAAAAAAAACGATTCAAATTAGTTAAACAGATTCTTTTGAGTACAGTCGGCAACTAGGCATAGCTGAAAGACAATCAATGCTATATATTGGAAATCGAGTTATTAATTGAAAATTGGTGTTTAGGGTGAAGGTGTAAGGGAGCCTCCAGCCGCAACTCTGCCCTGGGCCACTAAATGAAATGTCTCTGGGTGGCCCTGTAATAATAATTTGAAACCACTATAACTTGTTAAAATTACTTTATAAAAGTAGTATTTTTTATATTTTATACCGGTACATTAAAATTTGTTCACAACTAATTAATGAACTAACAATATACGAAAAGTGGGTTCAAGTTCTTAGGCAAACGATTCATAAAAGCAATGATTTATTGAATTTAAGCTTTCACTTTACCCAATTTATAAACTTCATTTTAATAAATCCTCATATAAAACTACTGATTTTAAGCCTTAAATCAAGCTCTCAATATCGAAAATTCATAAAAACTCATGTTAATCTGAAATTTCCAGTTTTATGCTGTGATGTTTTAATAAATGAATTTAATTTTCAATATTTAAAGAAATAATTTTTATTTTGTGAAATTCAAAGTGTTAATGTAGAGAAGTATTTTGTAAACCTACATTGCAATTGAATAAAAGTAATGCATAATTCAGTTAGAGAACTTTATTACCTACTTTGTTTTTTGAGACATCGATTTTTCATTTTGTTTTAAATTTGCAGCCAGCACACAATTATCCTACTTTGCTTGCCATGCACAAATAATTCTTTAATTTATCTATGTTCAATGAATTATTATATGTGTTTATATTAAAGAATGCAATATGTGCATGATATGTATATATACGATGTGTTCAATTAAATTATTATTATTGTATCAATTTGGTGAGATAAATTTTAATTTGAAAATCATTTAAATTTCATTTTTTCATTAGTAACTAATAGTGTCTCCTGTATTTGGGAAGGGGGCAGATACCCAAGTTTGGGGGGTGTGAAAAAAGGAGGGAAGTATAAAATGGGGGGGGGGGGGGGTTTGCGCACTTGACCTTGGAGGGATCGGCACCTCTGACTGTAGGTCAGAAACTGTTGGACTGTCCAGATACAGAGTGCACGGCACCGGCCCATACACCATTTTCAAGAATAATTTTTCTCTAGCATGGCCATCTCTTACATCAGCGATCAAAACAACCAATGTTTAGCCACATAAAATATTACAAAACATTATATTAGCATTATATTTGATCAACGGTCGAGATACTGATCCATACGTTATTAAGAAGAGAAATTTCCTCTCTTACTTAGTAGTGTTTTTATTAGCTTCCCTGATCGGGGAGATCTCTATGCCTCAGAATTATCTGCTTTATAACCTACCTGGTGGATGGGAACCCATTGGACACTATATTTCTCGTAAAGTAGCTCAAACCCAGAATATCCCCACCAATAAAGTTACTGGCTATCATGCTTTGATACGTCAATAAAATTAGATCAAAGGCACAAGAATATGTATTTTCTTTATCAAAAACTTTGAGCTCAAACAAAATTTGATTTGAAATGCTATTCAATTACCTTAATCTGCAAATATCAGGGGGCCGCGCTTCGCTCGGGGGTAGCCTATGACTTATGGGTTTAATCTATGATTTTTTTTAAAATAAAATCTATCACTGTTTTGAAAATAGACTAATAGAAAACATTTCCAGCCGATTTTTGGTTAAAATTAGATTGGTTTAATAGAATAAGATATAATTATGTTAGACACGCTCCTTTCTGCAAACAGGAGGCAGTGAGCTGACACCGTATGAATGTGTGTTTATTTCACTGAATTTCAACCATAAATTGGCTGGAACTGTTTTATACGGACAAGGAACATGCAGGCTTGTTTAGTAACAATAATAGATTGCATTGAAAAATAAATTTAAAATTATATAACTATCAGGCACATGAAACAGTAACCCCTGAGCGGAGCTCGGGACCCTGAGTGTCTTTTCACATGATGGACCAAAGTAATTAGAAAGGTTTAGTTTTGTAATCAAATCACCAAAGGGATGGAAAAATCATTTGCTGAGCTTTGATTCTCCAGTCATGTGTTTCCTACATAACTGCAAGGCTCCGATTGCATGGTACGCGCGCAAGTTTCGCGTTCCAGGTAGCGTAAATAACGCCGATAAGGTGCCTACCATATGATTGAAATTAATTTTTTCATCAGCTGTTCCTGTAAGGATAGATTTCTCCTTTTTGTGTCCTTCAGCGAGTTTTTACAGGAATGAGACCTAGCGCAATCGTATTTTTGCACCAAAAAACTCCTATATTCGTAATTTCATCAAAATCATTAGAGTAGTTTTTGAGATAGTGACTGGAAATACGTACATACATACATATGTGCATACAATTCCTTGCTCGTTTAATAGAATAAGATATGATTATCAACTCTATCGGGAGACCGAGCTCCGCTCGGGGGGGGGGGGGGGGGGGGGGGTTTAAATGTTTGGAGCAATGATGTGTATTGAAGATCGAAGATGATGCTGTGGGAAGGGGATTAACGACGCGTTATGCTGTGAAGCGGTCCCACCTCATCTCTACATTTTCCATCATAAGCTAGTGCACAAGCAAATCAATAATAATGTTAATTCCAATTAGTAAAAATGTTCTTTTAGACACTACATATATGTATTTTGAGTAACATTTTGAATTTCGAGTTACCACTTTGTAACCCCTCACTCAAGAACGGCTTCTCACACCTTGTCTAATGGCTCATTCCTTTCAGCTCATTGAAACGACCCAAATTCATACTTGTAACATTTAGCTTATAATTTGTAATTCTTCTTGGAAGTGTAATGTAGGCTTTCTACTGTACCTTTTTTAGGAACTTGGTAACTACTCAAAATAAAAATACAAAGTTGGCCAAAAATTGTAGGTAATATATTTCTCTTCCACATCATTGACATTAAAATCTAAAAAAAAAACATTTTTCAAATTGAGCTATTATATTTAGCCAAATTTTCATGAGTTTTATAGTATTTCAGGCTTTCCGATCTATGGAATTCCCTAAAGCCTAGCACAAGCCGCATCTTCCTAGCTTGCCTAGACCCAGAGTTATTGTACTGTAATACAAAATATCCAAAAAATATGAAAAAATTACAAATAATGTTATTTTTTTGGTTATATTGAAATAAGAAAAGATTTTTTTCACCAAAGAAATAATTGCGTCATAAGCTGAGCTCTGACTTTCCAGTCATATGTTTCCTACATGACTGCAAGGCTCAGACTACGACTACACGGTACGCGCGGAAGTTTTTGCGTTCCAGACAGCGTTAATAACGCCGTCAATGGGTTTACCATATGATTAAAAACTGTTTCTCTTCTATCAACTGTTCCTTTGAGGATAGATTTCTCCTTTTTGTGTCCTTCAGCGAGTTTTTACACGAATGAGACCTAGCGCAATCGTATTTTTGCACCAAAAAGCTCCTATATTCGTAATTTTATCAAAATCGTTAAGAGTCGTTTTTGAGATAGTGACTGGAAATACGTACATACATACAATTCCTTGCTCGTTTAATAGAATAAGATTATCAACTCTAATGATAGATACAATACATTTACTTGATAGCTAGCTGAAAATATTTACATGGAACCATAACCTGAAAATTTCTCATGGTAAATTGAATTTAGTGGCAGAATAAACTCCCACAATTTTATTTAGTATTTCTTATATATATAAGAAAACATCCAACAGTAGGCTTTATGTTAATTCAACGTTTGAAATTATTACAATAAAAACCGATAGAATACTAGATTGATTATTCTACGTAGAAAACAACTGGGTTTATAATTATTAAAAAACAATATTCTTGATTGGTCTTAAACTAATTTTGAACTTCAAATTAACATGTGAATTTTAAATGGATTCGGTGAAATAATCACGAAATGCATCACATATCATATTTGGAAACTCCATCAATCGGGTTTTTGGTAATTATGATGTTTAACTGGGCTAACAGTAGGGGGTGTCCGGAAACTTTTCCCTAGAAATTTTTTCTAGAAAATAACACATCAAACCATAAGTTTTCATTACAAATTTTGTATTTTGAAGGCAATTAATTATCTGCTGGGCCTTCGTGGGCTTTACTAGTTAGCAGTTTTGATATTAATAGCTTTTTATGCAAAAATGATATTTTCAACAAAACTAGAGATTTCTTGAAAACATTTCTGTAAGATTTTTTATTACATTAAAATACTTTCATTCTTTAATTTCGACTTTAAAAGCGGGTTTTGGAAAGGTCTATTCAATTTTTCATTGGATGTAATGTTCATGTAATTGGCATTGTTGTAAATGTAAAAATCAAGAGAAGGGATTCAATAAACCATCAAACGTTTTACAAATTATTGTTTATTGGATCAAAATCTGTAAATAAACTGTTTATAAGCTGGAATGCAGAAATAGTGGGAACGACAGTGCACGAGCGTAGGCGGAAATAACCGAGGCAACTCCCTCGGAATTTGCAGACGTGACTAGAAAAAGTGTGTTTCGAGAAACAGGACTCATTTCTTTACTCATTCATTTCACTAAATAATTGAATTTCAGAACACGCAATAACGATGACGTATGCATAATTAATTATATCCGACATTTTGAGAACTCAAAGCACAATCATCGAAAAATTCCAAAGTTACCAAAACGGGACAAAAAGTAGGCTTCCCGAGTCAGTCGGGACAATGGGATAAGCCCTTCAAAAAAGGTACGTTTGGTAACCCAAAGCTTCCCAGAGCAGGATGGGGAAGGGATCTGTAAGCCATTGTCACCATGATCCATGAATCTGACGCTTTTAGTTTTCCCTTTTTGAATTTTGTGAAACAACTTTGATGAAGCTCCATATTTGATCATCTATTCTCCACACAGGGTTTGACTGCATAGGTGAGTGAAAATACTACAATACACCACTCAGGTCTTCTTAATGATCACAAGTAATATCTGTTCTAGATGTATGTAAATAGATATAATATTTATGATACATAATATAGAAAAATACTAATATTTATCACTCAAGTTATAAGTTATACCAATTTCTAATTCAACAGAGACGTTTCAAAAGTAAACCAATTGATAGTGAATTGATAGGGACTTTCAATTTCGATTTATTTTATTCTATGCATATACAAATATTTGTTCATTAGAAATACGTATGTAATACCAAAAGGCATTTCCAGCGAAAGCATTTGCTTGTCTGCTAGTAACCATCATTTAATTATTTATAGCTCAACAGAAAAAAGTATAAATAAATTAACAGTTATTATTTCAACTAGTTATAAACACTAAGCAGCAACTAGTTATTCTATACAATAGGAGAGAGTAGGGGTGTGTATGTGTCAGTCGTTCGGTTTTCACAAAAACGGCAATGATTTGGAACACTAAATTTGGCAAAATGCTTCCTCTAAACTCACTTCAGTGCACCTCGAAGCCCGACTTCTGATTTTCTTTCAACATTTTTCAAGGTAATGTTTAAAATTCACTTATGAACACTATTACTGTACATATTAATATTCCAGGAAGCTCATAGAACAGCTGATACATGATATGTCACTATGATGCAAAAAATATGAATGTTCTAATAAACTCTTATCTGTGTACATAGATTTTTATAGAATAATCTTGAAAGGGTAATTAATTATCGTGTTTTCTGGAATGTCACAATTACTTATATAAGTGGATGTTCGCGTAAACAGTTAGTTCATTCATAGTTCAAAATTCGTTGACATATTAAGTGTCAGTTATTGTGGCAGTTCCAGGTTCCGTTAATACAGTGTAATCCAGTGAGCTTTACTAAGCGTTATACGAACGCTTAATGTTTTAAAGTGATAAAGGCAGTAAGTTATATTGTGACAGTTTATTATTCAGGCTTCTTTATCCATTTATACAGTGACAGACTGTGCTTCTTAAGAGTTCAAGTGTTACATTTTAGACGTTTCTTTTTGAATTATTGAACAGTAATGTAGCAAATTGATTATTAGCTGAAAACTATTGATTTCTTCGTTTCTGATTTATTTATTTTGTGTGACATAACTGATTAGTGCGTGTTGTAATTAGTTTAAATAAAGTGCGAGTGTTAATTTAAAGTGTTACCAGTATTATTTCAGAGATAGAACCCGTAACAGTTTGCTCAAATAACCAAGCCAACCATAGGTCTTTAGCAGCAGAGTCAACATAAACAACAACTAGATATAAAGCAGGTATTGCATGGCATTTTAAATAGTTTGAATACTCTTTCTGGAAGAATTGATAGCTTGGAGATAAATAGCAAATCTATTGAGAATAAAGCTAGGAAATACCACAAATCAACAAGATTGCAACCTTTAACAAGGGTTGCAACCTAGAATGCCAATGGTATAAATAATAGTAATAATAATAGAAAACAAGAAATATAAATTTTCAAGGACGCAGAACATAGATGTTTGCCTTATCTCTGAAACGCATTCAACTGAACAGATTCACTTCAAAATTAATAGATATAAAGTCTATGAAACCATCCATCTACAAAATCAAACAAGAAGAGAAAGTGCTGTAATAGTAAAGAAGAGTATAAATCATCATGAAGACTGTGGTATCCAATGTGAAGAGATACAGCTAACTATGCTCAGAATAGAGTCTATCAACCAGAGAATACTAGCTGGAGCGGTATACATTCCACCACATTATAATTTAAAGAAAATTCAGTATAAAAATATCCTACTACAGCTGGGTGATACATTCATAGTTGGAGACTTGAATGCAAAACATGTGGATTATGAGATAAGACGATTGGCAGCCTATCGTGAGTCATGTCTTCATCAACACGACAGCACTGAGGTCATTCAACTTTAAAATTTCGTACTTTTTTGGAGTCAGTGCTAGTAAGACTCCTCCACCATACACATTCACTGCCTTTTTTTATTTTCAGATTTTTTCACATAAACACACTCTTTTAAATTTGTTTCCACTTATTGCTGACTTGTTACTCCAAGCCCACAAGCTCCTTAAGCTAGGCAACTCAAGTGGCCACAGCCCGCGAGAGGGGAGGTTGGGTGGAGGGGTTTTGAAATTTGCAGAGTTGGCGCCTTGCCAGTACAGGCAGCTCAAAGGCAACATTTGACTGAGTGGAAGTTTTTGCAGGTTGTGGCCCACATTCTTACTCGGAACATTCTTCCCATCCAAAGGTCGCCAAAAGTATGCTTCTATGACTGGTTTCTTGTTACCTGCTCACTCAACTGCTCTATCCGTGTACCAATATCATCCATTTTCTTCCCCAGTAATGTTGGTCCTCTTGGTTACAATCTATGCTTTTATTCTACTTTATTTGTGCAAGTGGCCAGTTTATTTAAATATTAGCACAAACCCCTCATAATCAGCATTTAATATTTTCTTCTTACCAAAAAATTCGCCTCTCCAGGTCCTCAATGATTTGCGTCCCTCCCCAATCGTCCTGAAATCCTCCAAAAGTAATCTCTTTGAGGCATAACTTTCATTTTAAATGCTCTACTACAATGGAAGATCTGTTTTCTAGTGTTTTTTTTCTTCTTTTAGTGCTGATGATGCCCATGAGTCCAAGACTTGTGTGTGGTTAATGAGTGGTTGATAATCATGCTATGAATGGTGGACCTACATTTTTTGTGGGCTTCTAGACATCAGGTAAGGGAGAGTAAAGCAGATAACGTTCCTGAGATCAGTTCCAAGATAAAAGATAAGGTACATTTTTTTGAAAAACAGACTGATTACTTACTGAAATATTGGGGACTACATTAGAAACCTCTGTTGTGTTCAGAGCGTCATCCACGATTAGTCCCTGAAATTTTCCAACCAGCAGAATTACAAATACATAAGTATTACTGATTACTAATATACAAAAACAAATCAATAAAAAATAATCTGAGCCAAGGTTTTGAATTACTGGAAGCATGGAAATTAAAACTCCCTATGAGAACAAGGAGTATGATCAAAATAATAATATTGGAGAGAATATCTCAACAATTAATTACTTCAGTATCAAGTACAAAAATTGTAGACAATATTAATTCTTCCGCTGCAGAAAAAATTCAAATTTCTACAGAATCTCTTATTTTTTCAATATAAGAATAATGAATAATTATCAAGTCCCGAATTCAATTTAAAATGACTTCAAATTTGATAATTCTATTTATAAAGCGAATTATAGTTTAATGGAAAAGATATATTGTTTCACAGATGATATCAATAACGTTCAACAGTTGCAATTGTAAATGGTAGTTATGAACAGTGAATTGTATTGAACTGATTTGTTCAAAAATGTTTTCCTAGTTCTTCGAGACGTCAAGACCTTGAAAAAGTAATTTACAAGAAAAGAAACAATTTTCACTATATGCTAAACTTGTTAGTCTACCACTGTACAAAATAATAATGCACCAGGTAACCGCAGAGGAAATTCAACAGAATTGTCAGGGAATATTAATGCACATGAGACTATATCATAAATATAGCCTACACTATTTGATATGTTCAAGCACTGGGTTGATTTCAAAAATGATCTCTAAGCATGAACATAGAAACGGCTATGTTTTCACAACGTGTAACAACTCTATTATCTAACAATTGTGAAATTATAACTGAAATGCAATTATACTTTCGTGGCAGCATTATAAAGTTGTAAGCTTTTTACTATAGAATAGTCATTCCTTACATGTTGCTCTTCAAGTTCAGTCTGCACTAGATTTGCTGGATCAAAATCTGTTTCGCTATAATAAGCACAAGCTTCACTATCAGTGTCATCCTGCAATGTTAAAAAACACTCAAATAAGACATTTGAATTTTTGAAAAAATATTATAAAAAATATAGGAATAGGCCTACAAGAAAATGATTTATAGAATGATTTTTGTACAGATTATTTCCCATTCATTGATCCCAATTTTTCAATAACTTATCAATTGACTTAGCTGGCTGTGGAATATTCGGAGAGATTTATGGTAGCCATAAGACAAACTATAGTGAATAACAGAAAAATGGAAAAAAGTTAACGAAGTAGAGTGAGCACTGATCAAAACATTGATTTATTGATAATAAAAGAAAAATAAACCAATATTAACTCACTTATTAAATTACCTTGATAATATTTTTTAGTTTCAATTATTACAGCTCAGCTAACTGGTCCAAATTTTTCTGACAAAATATAGACCATGCAGACCTTAGAGCGCTGTATGACAATGCTATTTCAGGGTGACTAGCGACCGGGAAAAGTCAGGAGATTTATAAATTATGGAAGTCAGGGAAAAGTCATGGTTATCGTATTTTTAGAATAGATTTGCCATTTGTGTAACCTCTCTAACCTCATACAATTTCTGCATACTATTGATACCGTTGCTATAAAAAAAAAGCTATTCAATAGATCTCACGTTGCATAAGTGATCATCAATTTCATAAATTGACAATTAACAAAAATATTTTTAAAATCTACAAAGCTTATTTCCTCTAGTTTGTTCAGTTTTTGGTTGCTAAGCAGTGACAAAAATACATGAAAGTACTTTTTCAGTTTCCCTATGAATTATTTGATAGTCACCTATGAGGTTGAACCCCAAGCTGAAATCTATGCACGCTATTGTATTGAGACAATTATTCAATGTCAAACAAATCAATTTTCGTATGTTATAATTATTTGTGACTTATAACCAATCATAAATTGTATTTCAATCGTAAATTTTACAGGTACGTTATTAGGCTATGAAGGCTACTAAAAATGAATAAGAATTGAGAAATGTGTTGCTTATTGGGAGTATTGCGAGAAATTTTGTTTCTGGAATTTTTTCTACTGGTCCGTAATCCATTATGAGAAATTGAATAGGAAAGCACTATCCATTGAATCAAATGTTTTTTTTTTTCAAATAATTTATGGTTTCAATCTACTGTATTAGTTATGCTATATTCTGACTACAAAACATTGAGCTTTCCAATTTCAATTCGTTTGGCATACACCAAAGACAAAAGTTTGATGATAATAATTTAGTTGCCAATGAATCTAAACAACTTAGGTAAAAGTTTTCACCATTCTCTGAAAATCTGGTTGCAGTTCCTAAAAAAAAGTTTAAATAGGGTATAAATTTTCTGCAAGTTGCTTGAACTATTTATGACTTATTAACATGCCTATATTTCGATTATAACTCATGACAACAGAGCTACAGTAAATACAAATTAATGATAGACAAGGAAGTTTGATGTTTATGAATACAGAGCTCAATGAATTGGGCCTTGAATAGGCTCAAGGTTCACATAATGGATCCTGGAAAAAAGGATTAATAACCAGTTTTTTACTGAATAGAACAGGATTAATTTACCATCTCAGAATGTAATGTTGCAAGTTCAAAATTGTTTTCTTGAGATGCTCTCGCATTGTCTTCCTCTCTTCATCACTCAATACTAGAGATTTCCAATTTGAGGTTAGCTTTAGTTAATTTCCTCTGATGTTGATGATAAAACCGTTGGATCGTTGGATGGATTCGAATCAGCTGTTCAACAGCCTATTGAGTATCGAGTACCTCAACGCCTCCTATTCAGAAGGCGTTGGCGGTTGGTACCTCCTGCAGACAAGTTATTTACTTTTCCCGCTAATGCACGAAGTTGAAAAGAAGTACAAGTGAAGAGAGTAGAAAATTCAAGTTGAAAAAAGTAAAAGCGTGCATTTATTTTTAATATCATTTTTGTCTCAAGCCTTTCAGGATACAGTTCGATATCCCATCCAGTAAAATAATCGCATGAGTTTCGATACCGGATGGAAGTGTCGATATCGATACTTCATACTATCGATTGGAATTGTGTAACAAAAATGTTTTGCGTATCAAAGTGTCTGTATAAAACTGCATTTTAACGCATGAATTGATGTCTGGAATCGTATTGTAAACAAAATGTAGTTTATTATTGTTTACTTTACAATAATATAAATACAAAAATAAAACATTTAATTAAATTTTAATAGAGAATAAATAAATATTTACTCACGTAGGCTGAAATGTGATATGTTCATTTGCAACAACTGGATCGGTAGTGTTGTAGGTTTAGGTTAAGTTATAATTTCATAATTTTATACTATTTATACAAAGTAATACATATATATATATATATATATATATATATATATATGTATGTTTAACTACGGTATATATTTAACATGGGTATAACATTTTTGTGGCATTGAAGATGATATTTGAATCGTATATGTTTTAGTGCCAATACCTGTTGACAGAACTGCTCCGTATCGTTCTCTTGCTTTCTTCCGTATCATTCTGTACCTTACTCAGCTTTCGTCTGTTTCTATCCTATTACGAAAAAAAATATCGTTCAGTAGCATGAGTTTATTATAGAAAATGAATGCATTTTGGTAGGAATTTCATGTAATTAGTAATAAAATCAAGTTTTTTTTTAATTTAAACATATCCTAGCCCATCATCATTAATCCTTATAACAAAATAATGATAAAAGTGCCAAATAAGAGCTTACCAATATTTCAACTTTCTATAGTATCATTTTAAAGTATTTTCCATGCTCACCACAAACATCATAATCATTTTGAGCATAAACGCCTAATAACGGATGAAAAGTGAAGTGATAATTTGATGTTAATGAAATGAAATTACATTTCATGACACAGAACAAGTTTGTTAAGGTTGAGTTAAAGTAGGTGGAGTAAGGTTGAATTACCAAACTTGACCAACACAACCTAGCTTAACCAAAGGCATCCTAACCTAGCTAGGCTAGGTTAGGTTGGGTTAGGCTAGGTTAGATTGGCTTTGGTTAGTTAGGGTATTGTAAAGTTCAAGCTAGGTTGGCTTTGGCTGATTAGGTTTATGAGGTTAGGCTTTGGTTTGGTTAGGCTATTTTGGGTTAGGTGAGGTTGGGTTGAATATGCAAAATATGGGTGGTATCCTGTAGGACGACCCAACAGTTTGATTGATGTACTGCTAGTTAACCAAACCTAACCTAACCTGGTTAGATGTGACTGAACACAACCTTTTAAATCTACACATGTGCGAACATTTTGCGCATGTGCAGAAGTGTAGTCTGCGTGAATGGAACGAAGTGGAATGGAACTGCATAACCAAACCTTTCCTAACCTGGCTAGATGTGACTGAACCACCTCTGTTTACTAGGTCGGTCAAAACGACAGTCGTACAAATGGTGTCCTCCTGATAAAATAGTACATTGCGTTTCAACGACAAATCTACAGAGGTGCTTCAGTCACATCTAGCCAGGTTAGGAAAGGTTTGGTTATGCAGTTCCATCCACTTCGGTTGTCCATTCACGCAGACTACGTTTCTGCGCATGAGTGAAATGTCACACATGTGTTAATTTATATGGTCGTGACTGAATCACCTCATACAAACAGGACCTTTGTTTACTAGGTCAGACAAAACTACAATCATACAAATGGTGTCCTCCTGCAAAATACACAAGCATATTGCTAATCATATTATATTGGAATATGGTTATTGATTCATAGGAATTGATTCATTCGGAGATATGAGCGATGTATCGAGTGTCGATCTTTTAAGTCTCGTCAAGTCAACAAAAAACATACAATACGTATTTTATTATAAAGGAATAAATAATTTAAATTATCTGAATATACTACAAGGAGAAAAGAATGAAATCTTCTGTCCATCCAGCTATTTGCTGGAGAGATCAGCTGAGCATAATTATATTAATAGTATGATAGAACTAAGAAACCTTCTACAGAAATATGACTTATTAAATGCAGATATTTATACTAAGGCTCTAATGAGTATTACAAGTAAAAATTTATTGGAATCTTGCTCTTCACTTCAAGAAATAAAATTAAACGGAATGAATATATATGATAACAGATTGAGACAATTTCTGTGGCCGACTAATACAAATTACAGGATGGGATTCTGCTTGGAAAACGGGGGAACATTCGTTCCATTCAATTCGCACCTGAAATGTTTCACAACAACTCAGAATTACATACTAGTTAGTAGAGATACACAGATCATGCTGAATAGTGAATTATATAACAAAATATCAACGGTTGATGTATCGGCCATCACATTACCCCAAATAACCTGGATGGATGGTGTGCCTGGTTGCGGCAAGACTTATGCTATTCTAAATCAACATAAGCCACGCCATGATCTAGTCCTATGCCAAACAAGGGAAGGAATCAAGGAAATTAGAAAAGAAATTAATAAAAGATATGGTAGAAAATACGATGATATAATTAGGACAAACTACAGGACAGTATCCTCATTTATAATAAATGGTTCTGAGAAAAAATATGATCGAGTTTTCATAGATGAGGCAGTTTTGATGCACGCTGGCTATATAGGATTTGTCTCAGCCCTATCAGGCTCTTCAAAAATCTTCCTGTTTGGCGATTCCAAACAGATTCCATATATAGAAAGAAGCAAACTACAAACTAAATGGTCCCATCCTTCTTCTTTTTGTGAACACATAGAAAAGGTATCTGTAACTCATAGATGTCCGATTGATGTATGCTTCATACTTTCGAAATACTACAATAATATAAAGACAACAAATACGAGGATCCGATCAATAGAGAGAACAATCTACTGTGATGAATTTCTACCACTGGAGCGAGGCACACTTCTTCTAACCTACACACAAGCTGAGAAATTGATGCTGCAGCAAGTCTTGCATAATAAATTAGATGGTACAATAAAGATCCACACCATCCACGAAGCACAGGGACTTACTTCTAAATACGTCGTTCTGGTACGCATCAATACTAAACATTTGGAAATTTATAACAGTGTTCATCATATAATTGTAGCATTGAGTAGACATACACACAAATTTAGATACATAACAACGGGAGAGGATGATTTAATGTTAACAATCACTAGAAGAATTCAAAATTATGATGATGCATATCTCATGAAATGGGATGAGAAGATGATGAACAGCATGCTAGGAGGGAGGCATATAAAAAATTTCAATGATGAATACAATGAGATGGCAGAAAAAAATCGCAAAATACACGCAAGGAGGGATGCGTCTATAAAAGAAAAATGATGAGTAATAATGATGTGTTGTCTGTAGCAAATGAGCTCGATTCAGTGGATGAGCTGGAGGACAGGGTGGTTGAGGATAAACAGCAGCTCCATGCTGCTCTTAACAGCTGTAACTTGACTGTATTTTGTCTGAACATCAGGAGTGTTAAGAAAAACTTTGATGATCTGATGGTTCAACTACAAGATATGTCTTATGATTTCGATATTATTGTATTAACAGAATGCTGGATCAAAAATGATCATACACCTAAGGAAATGAAGGATTACAATATTTTTCACTCTTTAAATAACCGTACACAGAATGATGGAGTAATAGTGTATGCAAAAAATTGTTTAAATGTGCAGTCAGTGGAGTTGAATATCAGGCAGGCCAATGTTCTCCATCTACAATTGCAAACTCCAAAAGAGAAATATAATATATTAGCAATCTACAGATCCCCTTCGCACTACAGTATAACAGAATTTTTAGAAGATTTAGAAACTGTGCTCAATAGACTGAGAGGACAACTGATTATTTGCACAGGAGACTTCAACATAAATACGCTACAACCACAACAGCATTATCAACTTGATGAATACTATGATTTATTAAGTGAACATGGATTGAAGAACTGTATCAAAAAGGCTACCAGGGTAACCACGGGAACATCTACTTGCCTAGATCACATGCTGACCAATTACAAACACAGTATTCATCCAATCATATTTATCATTCAAGTATCACAGATCACTTCATTACAATTTTGGGACTGCAAGAATATTCAAATATCAGTAACAGAGCGAATTTAGATGAGCAAGATTCAACTAATCGTAGATCAATCAATTTGGATGGATTGAGAGGAGGACTACTGAGAGAGCATTGGGAAGAGATTTTCAAAAGTGATAACACAGATGAAGCATACGAAAAGTTCATAACAATTCTGCAACAACATGTGGAGAAGAATATGCATCATTACACACAGAAGAAGAAAATCAAGATCATCAAACCATGGATCACAAAAGGACTTGTCTCATCCATAAGAACAAGGAATCGTTTAAATAGAAGAAGGAAGTTAGATCCAGAAAATCAAGAACTCGCAAATTATTATCGAATCTACAGGAATACATTAACGTCTCTTATCCAGAATACAAAAGAAAGTTACTTCAAGAGTCAATTCAACAAAGCAGGGAATGATGTAAGGAAAACTTGGCAAATTATCAAGGATGCTACTGATTCAAACCAAGAAAGAAAAATTCAACTCAATGCTGTAAAGATTAATGATAAAATTGTAACACTGAAAGAAAATCCCGAAGTTCTATTGAACCATGTAAATGATTACTTTGTTAATATTGGAGAAACAATGGCTAGGAAAATCTCTGGAAGTTTAAATAAGAATATTAACCAAGTTATAGCAGATTATGAACCAGAGTTACATATTCAAAATACTATGTTTCTTTTCCCCATAGTTGAGCAGGAAATAATAGACAGTATTAATTCTCTTCGCATCAGTAGTGCACCAGGGCTTGATGGATTTGACAATGGGATTTTAAAAGGCATAAAAGAGTTAATTTCTAGCCCTTTGACTCATATTTTCAATCTCAGCTTGTCAAATGGAACTTTTCCTAGAGCAATGAAAAATATTTGTGTTAGACCTATATATAAGATGGGAGATAAATTGATTATAAGTAATTATAGACCTATTTCATTAATCAGTAATATATCAAAAATTTTAGAAAAACTAGTTAAATTACGATTAGTGAGCTATCTGGAAAGGAATCATATTTTATCTCCAAACCAGTTTGGTTTTCGTAAAGGAATAAGCACAGAGTTAGCAGTTCTGGAGTTATCTAAGTTTGTTACTCAGAATCTAGAGGAGAAAAATAAATGCCTAGCAGTATTTTTAGACTTGGCAAAGGCCTTTGACTCAGTATCCCATGATTTATTAATAAAAAAACTTGAGGCAATAGGCATAAGGGGGGTACCACTTGAATGGTTCATATCCTACCTCAATAACCGACAACAAAGGACAAAAGTTGGGAGCCAGATGAGTGCAGAAGGGTCCATGAAGTTTGGAATACCACAAGGGACTGTTCTGGGTCCAATTTTGTATTCAATATTTGCAAATGAGCTGTGCTCCATCCAAATCCAAGGTAGGGTGATAGCCTTTGCAGACGACACAGCACTCCTCTTTCAGGGAAATAACTGGGAAGAAGTATTTCAAATAGTCGAAACAGAACTTTCAAAAATCACTAGATGGCTGGGAAATAATTTACTCTCATTGAATGCAGAAAAAACCAAATTTTTAACATTTTCTTTAACTGATAGTACCAAACCACGTAAGACATTGATAAAACTTCATTATTGTGATAGAATTGATAACAATTGTAATTGCCCACTGATAGAACGCTCAGATAGTATTAAATATCTTGGAATAATAGTAGATGACTTATTAAAATGGGATAAGCACATATCATACACAACTGCAAAAATAAGGAAGCTAATATATAAATTTTATCAGCTGAGGCATATAATTAATAAAGAAATGATAAAAACAGTGTATTTTACATTAGTTGAATCTCTTATAAGATATGGTCTGTTAGTTTGGGGATCCGCAAATTATAGTTTTGTGGATCCAATTTTCAAAATTCAAAAACGTATTTTAAAAATAATGGGGAATAGGGAGGCCCGCTTCCCAACCAGCGAACTATTCATGGAAAACAGAATACTTAGTGTTAGGCAATTGTATATTTTGTTGTTAATCACTCATATAAAGAAAAATGATAATGAAAATAATATTGTAACTCATAGCCACAATACTAGAATAAGAAGCCTCAATTATCAGTATGTACCCAGAATGAACACAGCATTTGGGCAAAGATCAATAGGATATTTAGGGCCAACAATTTACAATAGAATTCCACTGGAAATAAAAGAAGAAAGCAATAATAATAGATTTAAAAAAAAAATAAGGAATTGGTTATATAATATTGGTGTCCACCGTAGTGAGGAGCTCATAGTAAATAGGATGTGAATAGAAATACGATTATGCATACTTAGGTAGTTTTAGGTAGTAAATAGTTTTTATTATTGTAATAGTTATAATGGCTAGTTAGGAATAGTATTAGCTTCATCTAAGGTTTATATTGATGATCACCCCAACACATAATTTTATAGTGGGGAATCATATTTTTTCAAATTTAGCAATGAAATCACTGTGTTTTATATTTAATAATATTGTCATGTTTGAGCTATATCAATAAACTCCTCTGGATGTGTTCTACATCATCCAGAGAAATTATTATTATTATTAATTATTATATATTTGTTAGGCTTGGTGGGCTTTGCCTGATGTCTGCACAGACAATTTTTGAAAGAAAAACTGTTTAAAATTTTTGGATTTCTTGTTCCATGACGATCTGCGTTGTTAATATTATCTTTTTGTTGTAAATTTAACAACTTGCAGTCAATTAACGACTGCAAATCGTCCTCGAAGTGTAAATGTGTAGTTAAAACGCAACATAACACGTTATCAGCTGTTTTGTATCATTCGGATGATACAGAACAGATGTGTTGATAAGCAAAACAGTATCGATACTTCCATCTGGTATCGAAACTCGTGCGATTATTTCACTGGATGGGATATCGAACTGTATTTACCGACAAGTTATTTACTTTTCCCGCTAATGCACGAAGTTGAAAAGAAGTACAAGTGAAGAGAGTAGAAAATTCAAGTTGAAAAAAGTAAAAGCGTGCATTTGTTTTTAATATCATTTTTGTCTCAAGCCTTTCAACTTCGCTTACATGTTTTAAGAAATTTAAAAAATAACCCTTTGTTATAAGTTGAGTGACTGAATTTGGATAGGAACACCAAGAAAATCCTAACCTAAAAATACATCAAATCAAATCTCAGGTGTAGTATAAATGATGATTATTGCTGTGCTCCATTGTAAAACTACTCTAAATTGAATATGGATTTATTCTTACTTTCTCCAATGAGAAATTTTACCTTAGATCACTCAACCAACCCGTTCATTCCATGAAAATATACCAATTATCGGCCAGCTGAGGACTAATAATTTGACTGCATTTGTACCTGGACAGTATTTGTTCCAGTATTTATATTTTACAAATTTTAGATATGTCTAAAACACTATCTAAGGTTATTAGAGTGAATTACAACGTTTTCTTAACTTATTCTTACCATTTGCAACAAAGAACCCTTAAATACTGGACAAGTCAAATTTGTCCGTAACCGGCTGTTGTAAATCAGTGGTGGGGGTTCGCCGTTGGCGGATAGAGACATCCCTCTATGAAAATTAAATGAATAAAAACCAATGTTTTCAAAAATGTAATTGGCCTCTTCAATAGATATTGCTGGTTGGGAAATTACAAATAGAACTGGTAAACTTACAGAAAATTAACCTATTTTTAATCAGAAGACAAGTCAAAATTTGAGTAGACCTGTTTAATAGGAGATTCTTATAAAACTTCAAAAAGAGGAGATTTCTTATTTGGAGAATGTGCACTATATGGGCTTCTAACCAAACCTAACCTAACCTGGCTGATGATGATGATGATGATATTTAACATATTTATGATACATTAGTTTGTGACTTCCAGCTGTCCTATTTAGTACCTATTGGAACAGTCATTAATTTATCTTGTTATATAATTTGTCTCTCATCTTGTTAGTAGAATCATTCATTGTTCATTAAAGCCTTTAATTATCATTAAAAGGTTCACAATCATTTCAATTTAATGAACAATGAAATAATTTATTGATCCACTATACTCTAATGGACCGTCTCTTGAAACCCAAAGAACTTTGGATCCTAATTCACCGACAGCAGCAGTGGAATGGGAACATTGGTATAGGACATTCATAATTTTTATATCAAGCATACAATCGACGGATGCTGAGAAACTGAAACTTTTGATCAACCTTGTCTCTCCAACAGTATATCAGCGGATAGGCCATTGTGGTACGTATTGTGATGCACTCACTTCTTTGCAAAAATTGTTTATCAGACCTGTCAATGAAATTTTTGCTAGACATGAATTACAGGCCAAAAGACAACAACCAGGCCAAACAATAGATCAATTTATAGAGGAATTATTGTTACAGAGTAAAAAATGTAGATTCAAGGCCGTTACTGCTGAGCAAAATCATAATGATTGTGTTAGAGATGCTTTCATCAGTGGCTTGCTTTCACCAAATATTCGACAACGCCTATTAGAATCCAAATCTTTGGATTTTAACGAAATTCTTGATCAAGCAAGAACTTTAGAATCAGCATATCAAAATTCGCTCAGTTTTAACTCTTCTTCTGTTTCACTTAACGCCGCATTACCAGTGGTACCACCTTCTACTGAATCGATTATGAGACCTGCTTCACCTGTTACTGCACAGATTGTAAGTTCAGAAAATCCGAAACTTCAGAAACGATCCAAGTTATGTGATTACTGTGGCTATAACTTTCATATACGAAATAAGTGTCCAGCTCAAAATGCATTTTGTAAAAATTGTGGAATAAAAGGTCACTATGCAAAAATATGCAGATCCAAGCAGACCAACAAAAATAATTCTAATCACTGGGGCTCTAATCAAGTATCTGCTGTTGAAGTTTATAGTTTGTCACCTCCTGGACTCAGCAAAGCAACTGTACCTGCAATATTGAATAACTTCAAAGTAGCAGCATTGATTGACACTGGTAGCTCAAGCAGCTTTGTTAATAAACAACTGGCAAAAGATCTAAAATTAAGAATTTATCCTTCTAATGACGAAATTTTATGTGGCCTCCACTTCTCACCGTTTGTCAGTTGTTGGCCAGTGCTCGGTTAACCTCACAATTCTTGGTCATAAGTACAATAACATAGTTCTTCTTGTTCTTCAAGATCTCTGCTGTGACGTTTTACTAGGACATGATATATTATCTAATCATTCAGGTCTCTTTATGTCCTTTAATGGGTCAAAAGATCCACTCAAAGTGTGTGGTCTAACTGCTGCTCAAGTCAAACCTGCCTCATTGTTCCAACATATCTCTCAAGATGTTAAGCCAATCGCGATAAAATCTCAACGTCATAATCAATCTGACATGGAATTCATTAATCAAGAAATAGATAAACTCACAAAAGAAGATATTATTGAAACAAGTGACTCTCCCTGGAGAGCACAAATACTTGTAACTTCCAACACCAACCATAAAAAACGTATGGTGATAGATTACTCTCAGACAATCAACAGATTTACCCTACTTTATGCGTATCCTCTGCCAAATCTGGAAGAACTAGTTGATAAAGTAGCTAGATATTCTGTCTTCAGTACAATCGACCTTAAAAGTGCCTATCATCAAATACCAATAAGGAGTTGTGATAAATTATATACAGCTTTTGAAGCAGTGGGTCAACTATATCAGTTCAAGCGAATTCCTTTTGGAGTGACAAATGGAGTAGCCGCCTTTCAAAGAGTGATGATATAATTCGAAAAGAAGATCTAAAAAGTACATTTGCATATCTTGATGATGTTACAATTTGTGGAACTACCATGGAAGAACATGATAGAAACTTAAAAAAATTCATGAACATTGTACAAAAGTACAAATTGACTATTAATTTGGAAAAGAGCTCGTTTGCAAAATCTGAAATCAACCTTCTTGGTTATATCATCAAAGACAAGACTATCAGACCTGACCCAAGCAGATTAGAATCTTTACGATCATTTCCCCCTCCAACAAATGCTGCATCTATGAAAAGAGTTCTCGGAATGTTCTCTCACTATTCAAAATTTATTCCCAACTTCTCTGATAAAATACATCCTTTAGTTCAAGCTAAATTTCCATTGACTGCATCTGATATTTTAACGTTTGAAGCAATGAAACAATCTATCATTGATGCAATGGTGGTTGTCATTGATCCAGAAGCTCCATTTGTGGTGGAAACCGATGCATCAAATGTTGCTATTGCTGCTACATTATCACAATCGGGCAAACCAGTTGCTTTCTTCTCCCGCTCACTATCACGAACAGAACGACATCATCCAGCAATAGAAAAAGAAGCTGCTGCTATAGTTGAGGCTATCCGTAAGTGGCGCCACTTTCTTCTAATGCAACATTTTCAACTTATCACAGATCAAAGATCTGTTTCCTTTATATTTTCGAAAGACCACCAGAGTAAAATTAAAAATGAAAAAATTCAACATTGGCGCTTGGAACTTTCTTGCTTTTCATATGATATTACTTATCATCCTGGTAAGGAAAATGTAATTGCTGATGCTTTATCCCGAATGTGCGCAAATATAACAAATGGAAGAGAGAGACTCCAGAACTATCATAAAACACTGTGCCATCCAGGAACAGCTCGATTCTATCATTGGATCAGAAGTAAAAATCTCCCATTCTCTCTTGATGAAGTGCGACAAACAGTAAATCAATGTAGAGTGTGTGCAGAAATTAAACCAAGGTTTTATAAACATCAAGGAACTCTCATTAAAGCAACCTCACCATTTGAACGCCTCAATTTGGATTTTAAAGGCCCAATACCAACTAAGACCAAAAATAACTATTTTTTGACTATAGTAGATGAATATTCGAGATTCCCTATAGCAATACCTTGCCCTGATATGACATCTACAACTGTTATTAAAGCTTTACAATCGATTTTCTTCATGTTTGGAACACCAGCATATATTCATTCAGACAGAGGATCATCATTTATGTCGCAAGAGCTTAAAGATCATTTAGCAATCAATGGGATTGCATCCAGCCGAACAACGCCTTACAACCCAAGAGGCAATGGGCAAGCTATAATGGCATAATATGGAAAACTGTTCAGTTAGCTTTAAAAACTAGAAATCTACCAATCACGCACTAGGAAGACAGTCTACAAGAATCACTCCACTCAATTAGATCTCTATTATGTACAACTACTAATGAAACTCCTCATGAAAGAATGTTCCGTTTCATCAGACGTACTGGAAATGGTGACTCTACTCCTTCTTGGCTTATCTCACCAGGACCTGTGCTACTCAAGAAACATGTAAGAGCATCAAAATATGATCCGTTGATTGAAGAAGTTGATTTACTGGAAGGAAATGGTGAATATGCTCGTATAAAATTTCCAGATGGAAGAGAAACTACAGTGTCAACAAGAGACTTAGCACCAACTGTTCCTGTAGCTAGTTTAGAGAAACCCTCCACTGAACTTCAAGAATCAGAAGTCATACAAGATGCTGATGAACCTCAAGACATAGTGGATCAAGCTGAAGATCAAAAAGATCGAATTCAACCCTCTCAATCTCTGGAAGAAAATAATTGTACTCCCAATATATCTCAAAATGAACAACGGAGAAGCAGAAGAAACAAACGACTTCCTTCTTACCTTGCCGATTATGAACACTCACTTCATTCTCTTCTTAGGCGGAGTGAATGTGATGATGTTTAACATATGATACATTAGTTTGTGACTTCCAGCTGTCCTATTTAGTACCTATTGGAACAGTCATTAATTTATCTTGTTATATAGTTTGTCTCTCATCTTGTTAGTAGAATCATTCATTGTTCATTAAAGCCTTTAATTATCATTAAAAGGTTCACAATCATTTCACTGAACCACGTCATACCTTTATTATTTTGATGCATAAGTGCCATTTGATGAAAAGTGCCTGGTTCCTATTAATTTACATTTTGCGATAAAGAGTTCCTTTTAGTTTATTGTTTTGTCTGTTATTAAATTTTGTTGAAATTTAACGACGTTTTATTATTAGAACTTTTCATACAATTAATGAATATCATTGTATTAATGAAAAGCCTAATACTAATAGTGTTCACATAATCATAATCGTCCAAGTTATTCAATTTAAACACTATTGATAGAAGCCCATATACTGCACTCCCATGGAGTGCAGTATGGGCTTCTCTTAAAAATGACGTGATTAAGTGAATTACCGGTATGTCTTTATCCGACTAGATATCCATCTGAAAATGAGTATAATCATAGTATGTAACTTCTCCCGTGTTCAAATAATCGTAAACGTCCAAGTTATTTAATTTACAACAAGTTATTGACAGAAGCCCATATAGTGCACCACAGCCTCCTTATTTTTCATTGAAATCCCCCATAGCCTCATTTTTGGCCTCAAAATCCGGAGAGATGGTAACCCTACCGATAACTAGTATATTTGCATTGGATAAACAGAGTTGGTTGAGTGAACTAAAGTAAAATTTCTCATTGGAGCAACTAAGAATAACGGAGCAAGAAACCCTTCGTTTAAACTCATGCCCATTACTATGAACTTCCTAATATCGGCCTAATATCAAAATTATTTTAACGAGCAGTCGCTCAAAAATCAAAATCTTTATGAAAATTTAGAGATTTCAGCTTACTAAATCCGTAATTTCAAACTTCATTCAAGCATTCTAAGACAATAAAGCTATCATTTCGTATAAATCAGCTGCTGCAATCTTAAAGCTTATTTTTTAGGTTGGAAATGAAAGGGCCTATAATTGGTATGTTTACCTTATATGGTGTACCGTACAGATTCTGGTTGAAAAGTTCTTACTATGTCAGTTCACCGAATCGTTATAATTTGAACTAAGTTACTGTAACTTCAAAGGTTGGAAATGAAAGGGCCGATAATTCGGTTGAACTAGCCTATGTAACCTATCTAGCCTATTAATGAAATTACTTAACGTGAAAGTAGAACTGTGGCACTAAGTTAATTTTAGTTTCTGCAGATGGGAAACTTCTCTTCCACATTGAAAAAATATGGCATCGTAGCTGAAAAAAGTCATGTTTACTCAGTTATCTGAGTTGCCCATATTGAATCAACAATAAACGTCTTATGATTCCCTATCCAATGTATAATTCCCTATCTATTCACGTATAAATTGGACGTGCTTAGATTGGCCAAGTGTTCCAAAATATGGATGGTAAATGTCCTGCCAATGATTAATCAACCAACTCAAATACATCACTTTCCAAAAGGATTGTTTCTTTGCGCAATAGACGATAATTCGTCTGTTGACAGAGGATTGTATATGATACAGGACACAGCTAGAGCTGTTCAGCTCATTATAGTTCAAGCTAAGTCCGTTAGAAAGGGGTATAATGCCAAATAAGTGTATTGTTGTTCCACTCACAATTGAATGTTAAGTTAATAACTTCCAACAGTGATTGTTTTTGTTTGTAGGTTTAAGATGTTGGGGGAAGATGATGTAGACGATGAGGTACTATCGCCAGACGAGTTGGTCAGTCTGTTGATGGAAGGATGGATGAACGAGCGCCTGAGTCCTGAACTGCTGAATCACCTAGGCGAGTACGCAGACTGTATGATGGAGCAAGTTGCTCAAATGGAAGAAAATATACAAAGACTTGAAAAAAGTGATATTAGGCGCGGCATCCATCGGTTTGAGCTACAAAGGATGCAGTTCTTGCTCAATAACTACCTTCGTACCCGTGTTGACAAAATTGAAATGAACGCTGTAAAGATTATTGAAGAGGAAAACGCCAGTGGTGAATGTTTGTTGTCAGTTGGTGAACGAAAATTCGCCAATGAATATGTTAAGCATTGCAACAAGCTGTTGTCTTCCGTTACTAGTAAAATTCCTCAGTATGCTGGGCAATTCAAATTGCAGGATGCAATGATTGAACCAGATCTAGATACTCCAGTTTTCATCAAGGTGAGCTCCTATAATTAAAGTCATCAGTGCACTTCACTTCCAAAATAATTTTCCAATTCCTTTTTAAAATTTGTTTTGTCACTCAAATGATTAATTTATTTCTGGTTCAACTTGATCTCACATCAATTTTTGTCAAAAAAGCAACAGCTAGAATCGAAGAAAATTCAAATACGTTTCACAGTAATTCAAGCTTTCTTGAAACGCTTGGTGAAAGTCTTCAATAGATTTAGATATTGCTTGTTAGGTTTGAACTTTTATTTATATTCAAAATTATGAAGCAAGGGTTGTGATGTTTTTGCAAAACAATGAAACACTTTTATAAGCTCAATCGGCCAAGTTTCAGGGATGTATTGTTCTGCATAACTATGTCCTCAACAAAAATTCTCAACAGCCCAAGTTTTTTTATTAAATATTATCGTTTATTTAACAACTGGAACTTATACCACGATGGAACTTGTAATATGATGCGGTAGTTAATCTTTGAGTATTCTGAAGAATGATGCCAGCTCATTTTCATCTTAAGTAGCTAGCTGTTATTTTGTACTCTGTGACTACTGTGATATATGGCTTGGAATCTGTCAAAACCCAAACTCCTGCAGGGCTTGGCATAGTGAGCTAACCATAGACAGCCTAATTCCATTTTTTATTTTGACGAATATTTTAATTTAACACGAAAGAAGTAATTTAAAAATGTTGGTGTTGTATTAGTGAAATTTACTCTTTTAAAGGTGAAGAAAGAATCAACAGTCGTGGTACCAGATTACGGGGAAGGAGGTCGTGAGGAAGAAGTTGTCTTAGAAGAGGATACTCAGCATATTCTACCTTATCGGTGCATATTTCATCTACTGAAAAATGGAGATATACAGCTTATATAAACGCTCTGTTTCTGGTATTTATAATTTTAACCCTTTACGATTGTGATCTACTATTTTAATTACATAGAATAATAAGTAGAAATTTTTGGTTGACAAATCATACCCACCTGCTTAGTCAAACGAAGGTGTACGGTATATATTTTATTAACAGAGGTTTCACATAATTTTCTATGAAAAATATTTTACTACTAGATTGATCCACTCGATTATGTCAACATGCTAATGAAATATTTTTTGTAGAGGACTTGCTTCATACACATGGTTTTCAAGTGAACCAGTTGAAAATACTCGATTAAATTTTAATTCGAGTTGAAAACAACTGACATTTTATTGAGAATTCTTATTAACAAATTTCAACTAATAACTATATTTCCAAGGGTCCTGAAACTAAACCTAGCATTTTGGGAAATGAAACGGTCGTACCTGAAACCCAACATTAACTTTTTTCATTTTTTTTCTATTTTCATTTTATAGGCTATGTTCTGGCATTTGCAACATTGTTGCCAAGAAATTCAAGTTCCAAGGATAATAATCAAACGAGTTACAGTGAAGTGATCTCTTATATGCCAGTTATCTATTGTTTCGTAATCAATAAAGCGTTCTATATTATTCTTCCATCTTGTATTATCACAGTATGTTTCCACTTGTCACCACAGAGATCCTGTTTTTTAGATGTTAATTAAATATATTTCCTGTTTTGCATGACAAAACAGAACTGTCGTTCGTGGGCTGTTCTTAATTTCCAAGTACGGAACTTCTTATTTCGATTAGCCTTTCCGCATTCCAATAAGCTTATTAACTAATAATAAGCGTATGCTTCCATTAATGGAACGAGTTGTTCCACTTTGGCGTTTGAAACATTTTATAAAAAATGTGGTGGTTCTACAGTATTAGATACTGTAGATTCCGAACCACGGTTGTTAATAAATAACCTTAAATAATACTTTGAAACTATACTTGAGAGAATTAGAATAACTTTTTCTACTTCCCATTCGTAATAAATGAATAAAACTATCAGTAATATGATCAAACCTGTGTATGTATTCATTCTCAAATTATACAGTAGTTAATGTTGAGCCACACTCATTTCCTTTTTAAATTCAGCAATTTGTAGTGCTACAGAATGCAAAACCTTGGCTGCGTTATCCTGAGCAGACCCAACTCCCAATATGCGGCCAGCTTCTTTGATAAAGTACTTGATGTCGTTAACTTCGTCATCTGATGAACCAGTCTTACGACTGCCTTTGTGGTTGCTTGTTGAACATTTATTCGCCAGTTGTGATAATCTCGCTCGTTCTGAACTGAATGCGTCCTCCAAATCGAACAGCTCTAAAGCTGGAGGTGGCAGGTCTTTGAAAGCTGGAGGAAATACCTGCAAAACGCGATATTCTCATCAGATATACTTCATGTTGATCACTATCTCCAGTGGATAATGTGTAGCACACTTCTCTTTTCTCTATTAAGAAACTTCTTAAGCTGTAATAAAATCACAGTGAGTCTACTACTTTTCAAACAAGAATTTACTAAGTGAAATAACGGAATGGGACAACTCGCTGCGAAAACAAAAATTATCACTCCAGTAGGTGCACCCGTCTCCGTGTCATGAGTGGTCACATATTTAGACCATTTTTGTTTTGTGCTTTAAGAGATTTATACACGATCAAATTTTTCATCCAATTCTATAAAATAGAAGAGCTTCAAACTGCTTCAAATCCCTTCAAAGCTCATCAAATTGCTTCAAATCTTGTCCAAGATTAGACAAGACTTTTAAAGTCTTGTCAAAGATTGGACAAGATTTATTGGATGTGATTATTTCATGAAAAATTCTATTGTGTACAAATGCCTTTATTCATCAATTTTGTCCAATTAAACTATTGTTTCGTTTTTTTTAGGTTGAAATAATTGTTATAAACATGCTTCAATGTAACATTAATTTGTAATCATTGTAATCTACAAATTTTAAGATTTAAATGAGAGCCCTTATTGTCTGTTTTTATCTGCTTTGTACATTCTGAATATTATTTTCATTTCAAGTCCATTTTGTTTTTTAATTGACTTGAGTTTTCTAGTTTTTTCAGTTATGTCCTTTCAAAATCACTTCCCAGCGGTAAGGTAGTATTGTATGTTCGATTGGTTAAATAAAAACTCATTTATTTATCCTGTCGAATCATTAGCTGCATGAAAATCACTGAAGAGCGTTAACAATGAAATATAGTCCTTCTTGTGTCAGTCCTTGCATGAGATTACCGCGGCGAGTTGTCCTAGACCCGTGAAATAATGCTACAGCAGTGCTTCATGCATCGTTGAATACTTCTACTTCAATAATTGAATCTTTGAAAATGTCAACGCTATCAGCAAAAAAGCTTTTTAAGAAGAGCACTTACATAAAATACAGCATTCACAGGGATAGACACATAATTTGACATTTTTCCAATTTAAACCAATATCCTGACTCAAACGATAACCAGATGATATTTGAAAACTCCGTGAAAGTTCAAGTAAGGCATATTAACTGATGAAGGTGCATTTACTCAAGAAATAAAGGCTATGAATTCATATAGATAAAATTGATATGATCTAAGGTTAGGTGGTTATTGTCCCATATGCGGCCAAGCTCTTCGAGATTTGCCTGTGTTTATATTATTCGTCATTTACTATGACATTGTTTTCCCATGTTTTGTTTGCTGCATGAGAAAAAAATTATTAGCTATTTATGTCATGCCAGATAATCTACAGATTTACAGATAGTTTATATTGATAGATAATGGATTGACAGTGATAGTGATAGTGATATTGATAGTGATGGCCGAGTGCCGTAGCAGGTATATGTTCAATCAGAAATAAGCTACGAAACTCCTGGGCGCTCTTTGTAAGGGTGACCGATTGGATTGACCAGCAAAATGGACTGTTCTCTGCTGTAAAATCACTTCCCCGGTGGTTCGGAACCCACCTAAAAATGTAGGTCCAACTCATCAATCACCATCATCCAATTCATTTTTTTTTTTTTTTTTTTTTTTTTGAGGATGAAGCCCACATAGGTCTTAGACCTGTGCGTGGGTAATGAGTTGGATGATGGTGATTTATGAGTTGGACCTACAGTTTTAGGTGGGTTCCGAACCACCGGTAAGTGATTTTCAGCAGAGAACAGTGTCTTTTTTGCTGGCCAATCTAATCGGTCACCGTTACAAACGGGACCTACGAGAACGCAGCTTATCTATCTGATTGCCCACGCACAGGTCTCAGACCTATGTGGGATTCATCCTCCGAAAAAAACCCAGATATAATTCAACATCTTGTAGAAACGAACTTCCATGCCATGATATATGTCTATAAAAAATCTAGATAGCATTCTATCGCCTTCTATTAATGATAAGCTTTTATTTTATTGGTAGGACTGGAGAAACCCTTACGGTAGTTCCACCTCGCCGTTTGAGCTGTCATGGAGAACATGGGCCTTCACTTTCAGCTTGGGTTCCGAACCGGGCAAATGATGCACTCAAACCTTGTGCAATTTAATCTAAAAACTATAAACTTTAATATTGGTAGGGTCCTATGATGCATTCATTACGATGCAAAGATACATTGTCAACATCAACGTTTAAAGCTACGTATTTGAATGAGATTTTTTCTAAGCTATTGAATTTGTCAAAACAAAACAATTCAAAATTGTCTTGAGTATATTGTTTAAATATTTAGTAGTTTCGTTCCAAAAAATGTGTATTGATCAATAAGATAAAGTTTAAAAGAGCAGTACAAAAAACTTACAGCTGCTTGGAGAGGAGGTAATGGTGACTCGAATTGAGGCGGTATAAGTCTCAGTGGTTCGTGTTTAACATTTAGCGTTTTGAATGCATCTAGCAATACAGGAACCTTGTCCATGTTCACAGAGTACAGCTTTTGATCAAACAGCTGTGTGTAATCTAGCGGGATATCTTCAAAAGATTCCTGTAGGTATCCTCTAGGTCGCTCGGACAAGAGACCTATGTCTGGCACCATTGTATAATCAACAATCTGGAATACATACATACGGTAGTTTATTATAAGTTAATATTGAAGTAATAATATTAAAATTACTTTTTTAAATCTAGAAAAGAATTTGGTTATTTTCTGATTTGTGAAATACTCATTACTTCAATGAGATATCTAAACTTATTGAGTTATGAATTGGCTATGAATTTATATCAGGAAGACATTAGAAACAAGAATAATAAATAAACATTTAACTTTGGCAAATACATTTTATTATAACTGGTCTCTTTTATAATATTCTCTGTACCATTTATAAGAAAATTTATCGCTTTGTTAGTATTTGATGTGAAAAAAACGTAATACATTTTTTTACTGCCACTATACATGCATAGAATGAAAACTATAAACCTGGAATATAGAAAGCTCTAAGAAGGAGAATGCATATTTTTATCAAAAGATGAGTATTTTTATTTCTCCGTTCTCAATCATTCGAGACACCCTTTTTCTTCTCCAATTCGAGACACCAAAATATGGTTGAAGATTGGGTGTAGCACGATTCCCTTCCAGGCGAAAGGTTGTCCATCGGTTTTCCCCAGGTAGAAAGTTGGACATAGCCCGATTCCCTCCCAGCCACTGTTCTATTTGTCACTAAAAAATATGATTACAATCTGCCCACTCCGCTATTACCTTTCATACTGTTAACATGTCTCACCAGTGTCAAGTTGTGACTAGTGAAAGAGGAAGAAATTTATTATTAATGAATAGTTATAAGTTTTCCTTCCAAAAAGTATTAAAAAAGGAAATGTCAATACTTTCGAGGAGGCGAGCTGACACACTCCATACAGTCTTTGATGTTTATTAGCTGCGTCTGTATTTCAAATGTGTTCAAATCTTACACGTGTGTCAATAATGAAGTACTTAAATGAATTCTAGATTTTTGCTTCAAATATGTGTTAAATCATTTCACCAACGGGAGGGTATCGGGCTATGATTTTTATATACCTGTTCACGTCTGGGAGGGAATCAGGCTACGATTTTTACCTGGTTGAGGTCCTGAGAGAGAATCGGTCATAGCCCGAAGATTTTTATAGAAAATAAGTTGAAAGAGAAAATTTTTTCGAGAACAATAGATTTTTATTACATATTGAAAGATGATGAACTTCATCAATAGTGATGATCAATCAATGTATAATCAATATACTAGAAAAAGCCAAGCCTTGTTCTGTAGTTGAGGAAGTAATTCATGCTCGTAATAATTTTTCTACTTATATAAAATCTCATATAGACGCAATTATAGGTGTAATTATCATATCATCATCATCATCATCCTGGAACACTTTTCCTTGATTACGGATTCTCATTTATAACTGTCAGACAAATTTATTAAATTAAATTCCTTGTATGCTAAACACGATAGCTATTCATGATTTTTCTCACTTCTAACATTATTATTACTATTATTTTTCACCTCATTACAATAAATTCATATATTCCTCCGTTTTTTAAACATTGATTATTATTGTGTTATTAGAAAAATTAATGAATAAAACAACTAGGAGTTCTAGTACGCTATATTTAGTCAATCGATTATTAGTCCAAATTATCAGGAATTCACTGTAATAAATGAATAATTGAGAAAAATCATTTCTAAAAAATCCCTGTTCAAGCCCTAACTATTGTAAAATGAGTTAAATTTCAAATTAATTTTATTATATACTCCAATTTCATTAATTTAATTAGGTGCATTTCAATTTTAATCCAATTGACGTTACTTTATTAAGTGATGTTATGCTATTGATTAATTTTTATTAAAATTGAAGAGAAAACTCATTTTCATAAAATCCCAGTTTGCGCCCAAATGACGAATTTAAAATATCTATCAATGATAAAATAGCTCTATTTAAATTGAATTCTTTTATTAATTTGAATCGATTTTTTAATTTTATTTATGTTTTTTTTTCAACCAATTCTATCAATTTAAGTGAACTTTAATTTTTAATTTCAAATCAAGTAACTAAATCATCAGTTTTATTTATTCAAATGAATTTTACTTCAACATAAAACTTATTAGTCTTATTTATTTTATTTCAACCAAAGGTTTATTTATTTATATTAATCTTATAAGTTTAGAGACAATAGTTTTCTCTTATAGACAGAATTCTGGACAGATTATGAGGAAAAACATGAGAAATGAACTTATTTCAATGCGATTTGCCTTTAAAATGAAACATTATTCCTTAGAATTTGGATTTATGAACAAAAAATGTCTCCTTTCCCTGATTCGAACCCAGGGCTGCTGCATAATAGCACAGCACTGATCCAATGAAACTACGACTGAATTAGGAAATGAGACGCAATTAGAAGCATTTCAATAAAAGCAGTTGAATACTGCTAGTGTAAGAAAAATCAGGGTTTTACTTTTAGCGTAATCTAATGAGAAAATTTTCATTAAATGCTTGCAGTTTCTGCAAAATTTGCGAGACAACCTCACAAAGAATAATAACTAAAAACAATATTATTGTTTAATGAACAATAATTTCAGTATTATTATTTTTTTTTTTGTTATATTCTCAGGAGCTCGGGAAACAGATGTTGTCAGTTACCAAAATTAAAGTTTTAGTAGCCTAATGAAAAGCTCATGTAGTTGCTCATTTTGGTGCTATAGATGACGCTATGCGTTTTCCCAGTTTATGGAACTTATTTGATCAGAACATTTGAAAAATCATTTAAATAACTACATTATTATTAACTAAAATCAATAATTGTTTTATGACAAATATCTTCAACGTTTTTGGCCACATACCGTACTCAGTTTATTTAAGTTTAGATTAGGTAGTTCTTTGCATATCATCACTGTACTATGGTTACATTATACTCTTTTTATCTCGTGTGAAGCAGAAAACCAATCGGCTCATATTATAAGATATCGGTTTACCTCAAGTTCCTCTGTGTCAGTTCCATTGATTTCAGCTCCAGGGTTGGTGAGGAATCCAAAAATGATTGATCTTATCTTATCATTCTCTTCCTTCTCAATATATTTATCTGTAAGAACATGTGCAGAGCCCAACACTGCTAATTTGCCATTCATTACTTCTCCTAGAAAAAATCATTAGCATTGATTTAAAAAGCTTAAATTAATTTCAATTTACTGCACATCGGGCTGTCGGTAATAATGGGACAATTCGTTTCAGGAATAACATAATGTAGCGAATATGAAATTGGAGTGAATAGAGAGGAAGAAGGCACAGTGGTTCTTGGCGTTATCTGCTATGTAAATGTTTACTTTTAAGCAATTAATTACTCCGCTTTTGACACTTTTATGGTGTTTACTTGGTGATTTGAAGAATGTTCTAGTTGTTTGATTAGAGATTAATGGAGTCTTTTCGAATATTGTAGAAAGTGCTAGTTTCTTTATTTAGAAGTTGACAGAAAATTCGAGAGATATCTCAATTATGAAATTTTATATAAATAGAGGAAGTCTCTTGTAAATGAGTCAGTCTTGTCTGTAATTCGTCATGATAAACAAGTGTGACAGTTATGTAGTTCAGTTATTGTTCTACGTTGATAAGTGGCAGTAGTGACAGTTCCTGTTAATACAGACAGTACAATCCCGTTGGCGCTATTACAAACCATCTAAAGAACTTTTATTGTCTGTAGTGATAATTCTCTTTACAGTTCAATAGTGATAATTCGTTTACCTATTACTTGTGCTACGTAAGTTAGTTGTTCTTCCTCGACGATTCTTTTCGAATATTATTGGACAGTTTATTGTACAGTTATTATTTAATATTAGATCGGCCTTTTGACATTTAGTGATTGATTTTCGTTCAGTTTATTGAAAACTCATTATCAGTTGAACAATATCGTTTTATCTGTTTCTGATTGCTTATTTTTGTGTAAGAAATTACTGAACAGTGTGAGTTGTGATTATTTGTATAAATAAAGTGCGAGTGATAAATTTAAGTGTTGCCAGCGTTATTTTAGACTTAGAACCCGTAACAATAATTTTGAGTTAATAATTCATATTTTTAACAATTAAAAGACCTGCTACAGCTCATAATACTAACGGATGTAACTGATGTGTAAATAATAGTTAATTAGTAAGATCCTTATTGAGTGCCTCTGGCTGGCTGCTACTCCTGCAGTCAACAGTTGGAATCTCGTTCAGCCTTGGATATTTTGAATAATTATATACCTCATTACCCACGCACAAGTCTAAAAACTCACGTGGGCATCATCCAAGAAAAAGATAAAACAAACTTTACTTGTGATATTTTATTTTCATAAAGATATTTTTTTGTTATTCAGTGGTACTCGAATATTGCATTGAGAAAATTCCTCAAATGATTGAACAAAACTGTATTTTCTTTGAGACTATTCGAAATTATAACGAATTTGATTGTGATTAATTATTGTAATTAACTACCTGAACTACTCTTTGGTGAACTGTGAGTCACAAATGCAAGTAGAGGACGGTTCAATGGAAAAACTGCATTTCCAGATGACAGTACAGCAACTGCTGGTGCGGCAACATTTAGAGTAGCTCCGTAAGGATAAAGGAATGTAATGGGTCTGAAATAAGAAATTAATGCCATTTATAATCAACTCAAAAGATAAACTACAATCGTAAAATAGTGCTTCCTCACAGAGTAATGGCCAAGTTAAGCTATCCAACTAACATTGTTTAATGTAAATTGTGTTTTTCCATAATCAAATTAATATGAGAAACACTTTTGTGGAGCGGGTTTCTAAAGGATCACGGATTTCCATTAAATAATAGATTATTCACAATTGAAAAAGTTCCATCGTGAACAATGAAAAAGTACCAATACTATTGCTAATTGAAATAACAAATTTGTTCGATTAATTTTTTTAGTTCAAGTGCAAGATTAAGAATATTTTCTGGAAAGTTTTATGTTTTTCTGTTAACAGATTTTGCATCTACTTAGAAATGTTTACTATGCTTACTCACATACGTTCTAGAAATTTGTACGATACCTCATATTATTAGTCATTTATTAGTATCATATTTTTAGTTGATCATTTTCTAAAACTTTCATTTAAATTACTTGTTGAGAAAATCCTGTATCATAAATAAAAGTAACATATAAAATAATATGCATTGAGAATAGGATTTCAAAATAATATTCACCATCTGTTTTACCCTTGGACCAACGGTTTCGGGTTTAACTAAAAATATCTACATTTTTTAATAAACAGGCGAATAACGGAAAATGAAAAACGCTAATGCTCACTGTTCTTCGTTGCCGCTTTGAAGAGACATATCACCATTGGTTAGAGCCAGCACACTCTTGTTAATAATTCCGTCCACTATTAAGCACTCTTTTGGATGAAAATATTTGTAGTAATGAGTCCTCACTACGCAATCTGAAAAATAAACACCATAAATTACTTTGTTGTTAATTTAAATGGAGTTCGTGTTTCGAACTCGTAGAATGTCGTTCATCTTCAACGTTTGGTTGCTGAGTCTGCATTTCAGGTTTTACATATAAATAGTTATACTGCAGATCGCGAAAATGGATATCCAAACCAGTCACAGAGAAATAAGGTTTATATTTTAGTTGAATCTATATTTTGTGGAATCGAAAATGGACAAACAAGGAATTTAGACATTTTAATGGTGATATTATGTTAAATCTTGTTTACTAGACACATCTGTGCAAGGATTGAATACATTTTTGCAATTATAATTTATTATCAATTTACTTCTGAAATATTTTTCATCATCAATATTATTGAAAATCAAAGTTAAAATAATTTAATAAGGTTTATCTCGAAAATCGGTTGCAGATTAAAAAATCACTTTTTCCTCCACAAAAAGGATATATTTTTTGTGATTTTATGGCATACTCACCACTGTTTATCATAATTCCATATTCTTCCAGTAGAAAGTTGATGTTAGTCTCGAACTGTTTCTCGCCTCCTTCAGCCAGCATCACAAATATACTTCCTCCTGTCTCTAAATACTTTTTCATCACGTTGAACTCATTCTCAGTAAACTTTTCTCTTGGGCCAGCTAAGATCAGTATTGAAACCCCATAAAGGATTTCATTTGTCACTTCATCATTGTTCCTGAAAATTCGACGTAGATTACTGAATGCGTCATCAAAATCAAATTATGTTTTGTAAAAAAATAATTAAAAATATAATGAGAAAATAATTCTTATTGTAATTAATTTGAAGAATTGCGTTGGGCACTCTCCTTCCAATCACCGGACCGATAATTGAAAGCCTATGTCAAATAAGAAATTAGTAGAGACTTTTTAAAACATAAAACAGTTTTGAACAAAAAAAAAAAAAATGGATACTAAGGCAGGGTGACTAGCGACCGGGAAAATCGGGAAAACCGGGAAAAGTCAGGGAATTCTTAAATTCTGGAAAAGTCAGGGAATATGAAAAAATATCGGGAAAACTTCGTAGTAATTATATACTTAATAATAATTATACTAATGAACCCTACGGACTAGAGAACTCGCTTGCAAAGAACTAATTTTGGAAAGGGAAACTCATTTGGGAAGCTTATCGTAGGAAGGTGGTAACGAAAAACGGCTGATTTGAAGATACTGATTTAGATAATATTCACAAGACATCTATCACTTGAAGTTCAAGTTTATCGTTGCTCTGATACACAGATTTATTTTCCACAAAAAACCTACCTTACTCATATACCGATATATCAGGGCATTAGAATTAGTGAATCTGTAGAGGAGATATATTTACCACTTAGAAAACAGCGGTTTATAAATCCATATAATCAGGGCAATCAATGAAATTAGTATATCAGCTGATAGAGATTCTGTAAAAAGCCTGATCGCATTTATTCACCCACAGCTGATGATAACTCAAAATATATTTTGAAATCTATTGCGAATTCCTTATGTTGAAAACAACTATTTCCTATATATAGTAATTTTTAGATATATTAATGAAGGGCAGAGAACATATCTTTATTTCGCTTCAAAAAGGATGAAGAGTGGGTCGATTTCATTGGCAAACGAACTTGATCTGAATTAGGCCTAAGGTTCCAAGAATATGTGTTTAAAATTTGAAGTTGATTGGTCAAAGCGTTCGAAAGTTATAATTGAACATATACACAAACCCAAAAACATACAGAAAAAACCGTAAGCCTGCAGTTACGAGTCACAAGTCAAAACTAAGAACTCGCTACTCTCGTTCAATTACAGAAACCCTCACATGAAATGCTCCAATATAGAACTTTAAATGCGTTTTTAGATGGACAACCAGACAAATAAGCTAGGTAGGCTCACAAACATGAAATTGTTGTGATTATTCGCCAAGTTCTTTTTGTTTTTCATCTATACAGGCTGTCCCATGTAAGGTGTAAAAGCCGGTTACCAGAGATTCTACATCAAATTTCTGACAAAAAATGTTCAATGACGTTTTTGAAATCGGGCCTTTGTTTTCGAAATATCTCAATTTAATTACTTCCAGATACGCTCACTTTCCGCCAATAAGTCAAATATGCTCAATAACTCAAAAACTACTGATCGGATTGGAATTATGATGACATTGTTGGAAATAACAACATTTCTCTGAACATACACGTATTTTCAACATGTAACCCGATCACTTAGGGTGTTTTTTAGGGGGCAAAGTACAAAAAAGTAGATTTTCAGTAGTGAAAATTTTATATGAAAAACTTCCTCATTTCTTAAGCTTTTAAATGAGCCTAAAATGTTTCAAATTGATGAACTGCAAATGCTTGAAAATTGTAAAAAAACTATCACAAACCCACAAGAATTAGTGTCTAAGGGACAAAAGCTGAGAGAGAAGAAATTCGATTTTTTTCCAAAATGATTAATCTCTGTTGAATCACTGCTTCCCAATAAAGGTAGATCGGATGAAAGTACGTTCACAAGAAGTGGTGCTGTCAATTTTCATAATACACATACTTGAGCAATTTAAAATTCTCACATAATGAGACCAAACCGGTTTCAGCACCAATTTGGGCTGGAATAATCATAATCATAATCTTGGGCCATATTTTTTTAACAAACATTTAAACTATGAAGTTTTTTAAATTTTATATTTGATCTCAAAATAAAATATTTATCTAAAAAAATTATCGCAATTTCATCTAATTAATTTATCTAAATATTCATCAATAAAATTTTTTCTAAATAAAATTTTTTAGATCTGTTTGATCTCATGGAATAATTGACTCTTAATGCTAGAGGCAAGGAATGTGGATACACGGTTGTTCGGCGCATTTTGCAGGAATTGATTTTTATTTATACTAGCCTGATTCACGTTATGATGAATATAATATTTGGTATCTTATTCTTTTGTCAATGCTCTATAAATTGAAAACTCTATTTTGAATCTATTGTGAAATGGCACTCATTATATACATGAATAGATAAACTATAGAATAAGAAATAGAATAGACTATACATTAGGCAATTTCGAATACACCATAGTACTTGAATAAACTGATATCAGCGTGTTTTAGTCATCAGAAATAAATATGTTACACACTCATTTTTCTTCAGTTGATCCTGATTTTCAATCTCATACAATGGAAAAATCTTAGAAATATTCAACTTAATTAAGAAATTATGTTGTGAAGAATCACTTATTTTTCCAACGATGACTTCAGAGCTGTGATTCGGTAAGAAGTTTCTGATAAGAGTACTGTAATACAGTACTTACTGTAGATCAGTATTTTTACGTAGTGTGTCTTCTTACTTTTTCAGCCTTCAACGGCTTCCTGCGGTTGCTCAGGGACCACAGTAATTATTAATTTATTTAAAAAAAACATCTGATTACAAGACTTTGAAATCAAATTTCTACTCTCAGCTCTTGTCCCTTAGATTCTTGTGGGTTTGTGACAGTTTTTTTTACAATTTTCAAGCATTTGCAATTCATCAATTTGAAACATTTTAAGCTTATTTAAAAGCTCAAGAAATGAGGAAGTTCATGTAAAATTTTCACTAGTGAAAATCTACTTTTTTGTACTTTGATCCCTAAAAAAACACCCCAAATGATCAGGTTACACGTTGAAAATACGTGGATGTTCAGCAAAATATTGTTTTCTTTCCAACAATGTCATCATAATTCCAATCCGATCAGTAGTTTTTGAGTTATTGAGCATATTTGAGTTATTGGCGGGAAGTGAGTTATCTCGAAAAAGTTATTAAATCGAGATAACTCGAAAGCAAAGCCCCCATTTAAAAAACGTCATTGAACATTTTTTATCAAAAATTTGATGTAGAATTTCTGGTAACCGGCTTTTATACCTTACATGGGACACTCTGTATAAAAGCCAAATACCCCTGATTCACTGATTCATCCATCAGCGTTTCTCGAAAACCACATGGCTAATTAAGTTGAAATTTGGTACACATGTCCCGTTGCGGGCTGTAGATGCATGTTAAGAAAGAATTTTGAAAATAAACAAAAAATAAGTGAAAATTTAAAAAATTAGATATAAGAAATATGGAGTTGTGAATTGAATAACTGTGCCCATATCCATGGCAAAACAAGCAAAAGTGCTGGTTCGATACACGATTTTGTACGAATTTTAAACCACCCCCTGCCTAGACGGTTAAGGCGAGCGAACCGAGCCTGCCAGATAATACCTTATATTGGCCAGGGAAAATTTGATTAAAAATCGGAAAAGTCAGGGAATTTTTGTAGCTTACTTTGCTAGTCACCCTGTAAGGACTAAGCTTTGCTCTGTGAACTTACAATTTGACATTGGATTGTTTGAATTTGATTTGTGTTTATGAAAGAGAAAGCTCTGAAACTATATGGTACTTACACAACAATTTTCCAACTCGACTTGAGTTTTCTTTGAAGTATTTTGAAAGCATCACTCAATTTGAAAAGCTCATTTTTAGACTGGTTAAATAGGATGTAATTTTCACGTGCTGCTTCGACACCCTGAAAATAAAAACTTGAATTGGACAAAATACTTTCAACCAATTTATTCCACTAATAAATTGAACAAAATATTTTCATAGATTTGAAAAGATTTTATCAGTGGTACTCTGTGCTGCTCGTCATGGGGAAAAAGTTTCCATTTACAAATGAACTGTTACCGGTAGTTAATGTATCACTTTTCAAGCTGTAGGTTGAAAAATATTGAGACAAATTATGAGAAACCTCTGAATACAGTTTGTACTTCAATAACTTAAGTTATTGAAAATAATAGTTTTCCTATAAGCTCAGCTCAGCTGCGAATTCTCCGAGTATGCTTTACAAATAACAGAAAATATTGTTGCCAAAGCTATCCTAACAGGTTAAGATAGTGTAGTGAGAATTGAGAGAAAGAAGGCACAGTGGTTCTCGGTGTTATCTGCTATGTAAATGTTTACTTCTAAGCAATTAATTACTCTGCTTTTGACACTTTTATGGTGTTTACTTGGACCTTTGTAGAATGTTCTAGTTGTTTGATTAGAAATTAATGGAGTCTTATCGAATATTGTGGAAGGTATGAAGGTCTTTCATTGATTTTTTTGTGTTTTATTAAAAATGGCTGGCAAAATTACATTGTGTGATTTAAAAGTGGCCGATCTCAAACGTGAATTAGAGAAAAGTGATCTAGAAACATCTGGAAAGAAGTTAACTTTACAAGACCGTCTTCGTGAGACGTTATTGGGAGAAGGAGAAGACCCAACAACCTACCTCTTCAAGACTCCAGATACAAAATTAATTTCATCCATGGAGGGCAAGCTACAGGAAAATTTCACATCCATGGAGGGCAAACTACTAGGAAATATTCCTGATATACAGGAGAATATTTCATCCATGGAAGGTAAGCTACAAGAGAATATTTCATCTATGGAACAAAATTTCACATCCATGGAGGGCAAACTACAGGATATTCAGCAAAATATGACATTGAGTGAAATATGAAAAACTATTTTTGAAATATAAAATATTTCAAAATATGAAAAACAAGTTACAAGAAGCCATGGATGAGAAGGTTAAAAATCTTGCTGAATCAAGAAGTCAACAAGGTAAAGGAAGACTTCAAAACAATGGAAAGTCGACTCCAGGAAGACTTGGGAACTATGAAGGAGGATTTTAAAGCAATAGAAAATCGACTTAAGCAGCTGGAGTGTGGTGCTGGAACTTCAAGCAGCAACCAAGAAGTGAGTAAAACTTCAAACTTTCCTGAAATAGTCATCTCAGAAGTCAATGATGGATGCTAAGGAGGAAGATCTCCAGAAACAGTCAGTACTTATACCTCAGCACACTGGACTGCCTACCTATGATGGAAAAACACCTTTAGAGGACTAACAAACACTGTTTGAGTCAGCAGCCGAGTTCCATGGCTGGTCGTCCACAACAAAGGCTATGTCTTGGTGATGAATCTCAGAGGGGAGGCGCTAGCGATTCTTTATTCAATTCCTTCAGCTGCAAAGTGGAACTTCAGTGAGCTGTAGAAACGTTTGGAGATGAGGTTTGGCAACAAGCACTTGGAGCAGTTATATCGATTCCAACTCAACACAAGAGTTCAAGGACAAAATGAATCACTGCAGGAGTTTGAGGCTGCTATTGCTAAACTTGTGAGGAATGCATATCCCTCTGTTGATGACAACATATATGAAAGTATAGCAGTAGAAAGGTTCCTGAGTGGATTGAGGACAACACAAACCCAGCTTTCAGTTAAATTAGCCAGACCAAAGACACTGAGAGATGCTCTTGCCCAAGCATTGGAGTTTGAAGCTGTTTTGCAGTCAGTGCCAGGAGGCTCTGTGATGAGGGCCTTGGGAGCTGAGAGTATTGGAGCAAGCACCATTCAGAAGGTTGTGGAATTAGTTCTGGAACAGTTGGGAGTTGCCAAAAAGGAGATTCAATGCTGTACTTGTGAGAAGGAAAGGCAGACCAGGAGGAAGAGTATAGATAAAACCATCTATCAATCTGGAAACAGTGACAGGAATCTGGACAGTTTCTCAATGGAGTCCAATGCAGAGAAGTCCCAGGAGGGTTTGCTGAGGAGGACTACAGTGATCTCTGGGTTGAATGGGAGGAGCCAGTTTGGAAAGAAACAGAAGGAAGATCCTGGCCAGAAACACATGAGGTCCCAGAAGCAATCAACACAAGGGCAACCAACCTGGCAAGTAAATGTCAACAGTGCCAAGGAAGCAAACAGGAACAGGAAGAATAAGGAGAAGCACATCATCACAGCAGACCAAGGTGGAAGTAAGAAGGCAAAAGAAAAACAAGCAGCTCAGTTTCAGCATACTCTGTCCCCAGAGAAGTCTACAGATGATCGCAGTTCAAGAACAGTTTGGAAAGTGATCCAGACAAGTGAAAGGGATCTGTTCACCCTGCCCAAGGAGTATGCACTGGCGCATTGTGTCACCAGCAACTTAGTGGAATCTCGAGGCATTGCTACAGTCTTCAGGAAGAAGTTTGGTGGTCTTGGAGACCTGGAACAACAAGGACCCAAGGAAGGAAATGTTCTTCATCTGCAGCGGCATGGTCAACATCTCTTGTACAAACTAACATACATAACAAACTAACATAAGTGCTTTTGTTCTGGGACAGAACAATCTCTTAAGGTGGGGGTAGTGAGTGAGAATTGAGAGAAAGAAGGCGCAGTGGTTCTCGGTGTTATCTGCTATGTAAATGTTTACTTCTAAGCAATTAATTACTCTGCTTTTGACACTTTTATGGTGTTTACTTGGACCTTTGTAGAATGTTCTAGTTGTTTGATTAGAAATTAATGGAGTCTTATCAAATATTGTGGAAGGTGTGAAGGCCTTTCATTGTTTATTTTAGAATTCGGTAGAAGTTGATAGAAAAATCAAGAGATATCTCAATTATGGAAAATTATATAAATAGAGGGAGACTTTTGTAAATGAGATCAGTTGTTCAGTTGTTCTACGTTGATAAGTGGCAGTAGTGACAGTTCCCGTTAATACACAGTGCAATCCCGTTGGCGCTATTACAAACCATCTAATGAACTTTTGTTGTCAGTAGTGATAATTCTTTTACCTATTACTGTATTACAGACTAGTGCTATGTAAGTTAATTGTTCTTTTTCGACATTTCTTTTTGAATATTATTGGACAGTTTATTGTACAATTATTATTTAATATTAGATCAGCCTTTTAACTTTTAGTGATTGATTTTTGTACAGTTTATTGAAATCTCTTTAGATAGATAGATAGATAGATAGATAGATAACGAATTTATTGTGATCATTTGAAATATTGCGCATTACAAAAGAATATAAAACAAGGAACAAGACAATACAAAATTTCATTCAATTGTAAATTCAAAACGTAATCAAAAATTCAATTGGCATGGCTCATGCCGTCAGCCAGAGTTGGTAGTTTATCTATTCAGTATTAAATCACTACAATATTTCTGATAAGATTGTCTCTCCAATTTATCATCTTCTAAAATTATTATTTCGAATAATAGCTTATCTTAACTGTATTTCTATGCCTAACCCCTTTGATTTATCAGCTGTCAATAAATAACTCTATTATTCTACCCTAGCGTTACCATGTGATCATTTTCAAAGAAAGCAAAACTTATAAATACAATCAATAAATACCGGTAAACAACTATAACAGACTAACTATCTCTACGGTTGAAAATCTCAGCACCAAAAATGCATATAAACACATGAAAGGAAGTAATAGGAGCAATCAGTAAATAAATATACTGCGTACAATACTTATCACCACTGGTGAAGCAAAAAGACTCAAAATGCTGATGAAGGTAGACTAATCTTAAATTGAAAGCATTACTATAGCGGTTCGAGGATACATTACTATATACTAGATTATTACGGTATACTGGATATATTTGTACTATTTGGGGACCTGATTAACTTAAAATATAACACTTCAGGTTTTTTTTTTCTTTAGAAATTATACTCTAAAACCAATTGCTCCCGATACCTTAATGCCTCCTCTACATAGCCCACCAATCTTCTCCAATTTTCACCATTCAAATATCGCAGTACATGTTCGTCATTTATAACCCAGCAACCAAACCATTTCATCCGGAATTCACCTAAAATTTTGCATCGTCCTATGAAGTGGTAAGTGTCTTCTATTTCCCTACTATTGAAATCTCTTTATTCATTGAACAATATCGATTTATCTGTTTTTAATTGCTTATTTTTCTGTAAGACATTACTGATCAGTGAGTGTTGTGATTATTTGTGTAAATAAAGTGCGAGTGATAAATTTAAGTGCTGCCAGCGTTATTTTAGACATAGATAGAACCCGTAAAAATATTAATGAAATATCAAGTATTTCAGTATTTATGTGTGCCACCACAATCGTAAACCCTCAGGGAATGTAACGCCTCTCTTGAGTATCTGCCCAATGTATGCTGTCAAGAGCCCACATGCCTTGTTCAACAAGTTTTAGCAAAAAAACTCATGCACGCGCAGATTTCCATCTAAATATGGACCCGGCATTTTTCATACACTGTGCTTGCCATGTAGAGATTGCAGATTGCATGCCATGGTAGACTAGTAGTTCATTCTCGTTGCATATGTTATCACCCCCATTAAGGCGGTTGTTGATGTTTGCATGAACACTATTAAGGGGAATATGACTTGACTCTAATGTTCCCTACTGTTGTTGAACCACAATAAGTTTTTATTATACCTACTGTATTAAAAAATGTTCCTTCACTATCCTATTTCATTTTCATCCACATATTTAAAGACAAAGTTTTTGTTTTTAGGTTTGCCATTTCAAAATTAAAGAACACTACCTACTAACAATTATAGGTATTAAACACAATTTTTTTTAATAAATAAACATTAAGTTAAACATTGATAAAACAATTATGCATTACTTTAAATGACAGAACTCGGAATGAATCAGAAAAATGTGTAGAATTAAACTAACGAAATTTAAATTAAATTAGCTGGGGGTAATTTTATTTAATTTGGTAAACATTGGGGGTAGAGTAATTTAAATTTTATAATTTTTTTTTAAAGGGAAATTGTAGGATTAAAATTTACCAAAATAAATATAATAAGATTCTTTTGAAAAAAGCTTAATAGCATCGTACCATACTAAAGAATTGTTTAAACTGATGTAGAAACAGTTCCAAATCAAAATTGAAATGCCAGGGATGTTATGACTAATGTGATGAATGCTATGGCGTCCAAACACCGTGTGTACAGACTTTCAGTTCCCCTTAAAATGAATGTTTGGTTGCTAATTGCTCCGATTCTTGGAAACAATTAGCCATCAATACGTACGTATGCAAGCGAGAGAAGCATATAAAATTGGACATTGTGCCTTATTTATTTTGCAATAACCTTTTAAGACATCTAATAAGAAATAATGTATCGTAGTGTAATTGATATGTTAAAAAACATCCTGCTGTTTTAAAAATAAATATTGAACTCTATATTTACTTTAAACAGAAAATAATCCGGAATACAGTGCATTGCAAAAGCAAACAGTTTCTGTAAATATTTATCAAATTTCCATTTTACACAGTTTTAATTATTGCAAGGGACTTTTTAAGTGTTCTGTTTCCACGTTAGAGAGGTTCTGGCTTAGAAAGATCTTTTTATACATAGCTATGTACAAAATTCCTAGGAACCGTATGAAACATTCCATTTCAGCAGGTTTCCATCTTACAAGGGGTCCGTCTTAGACAGGGTTTACTGTATTTACATTACTGATAGATAGCCAGTCTCGATTCCCTACCTAATCCAAAAAAAGAAAAGGCTCATCATTTAGCTTTCCAAAAATCTAGATTCCAGTGGATACGAAATACATAAAGCAACAGATGATACTGACACTGGTCACTACAGGAGCTCTGCAATCTGGATCTGCTACAGATACTGAGAAGTAGTGTTATTGTTACTCAGGATACAGACATTTTAGTCTTTCTAACATGTAGATCCCCTACTGAAAACGTTTGGTTATTTAGGCCCCAATCAGGTTCTAAAAGGGTGAGTATGTTCAACATATCTAAACAATGGGAGATCCATCAAGAATGAAAAGATGTTCTTCTTTTCGGTGATGTAATGTCAGGATGTGATACCACATCCAATTTTTTTAGAAAAGGGAAAGTAAAATATCTAAATTTATTGAGAGAAGAACAGCTTAGATAATATATACAGTGAGCGTTTTCAATGACAGAGATGCAATGAAAGACTAAATAGCAGTAGCAGGAGATGCTTTTATCATTGCTTTGTATGGTAAATCAAAGAATAAAACATTGGATGAGCACAGGTTTTGCATATATCACCAACATACTGCTAAAATAAGGATGCAAGCAAATTTTTATTTGACCACACTACCCCCAGAATCAGCTGCTGCTTCCCAAGTTCAAAAATGGCTGGGAAATGATTTAGATCCATGTCAGTGAGGATGGAGTTTAATTGACAATTCACTGCAACCTATACCAACCACCCTTCCATCAGCACCCAAGAGAATCATGCATGCAATTTCTTGCAATTGTAAGACATGCTTCAACTACTGTGAGGTCTGTGAGTGCAAACAAGCAGGTCTGCTGTGTTCAGCAATGTGAGGGATTGTCATGCAAGAACTCACCAAAAGTGTACATGGATGAATCAGAGATAGTCAAACAAGATGAATGATCATAATATTAAATTAGTGTTACTTCTTTACTTGGAAATTATGTTTGAAAAGAAATATAAATTAATAAATATGTTGTATTTTATTTATACATATGCTTAAATACCAGCCTTGCAGATTAATGAACAATTTAAACTGAATTTCCTACTTCAACTGCAGAAATTCAAGTTTTATTAATATTAATTTAGGTTTTTCTCAATAACTGTTAGAGATATTACAAATGTCATTAGAACTGAAAATATGTATTTCTTTACATTCTTCAACTTTTTTATTTTGAAATTATGTTTGAAAACAAATAGAAACTAATAAATATGTTGTATTTCAATTATACATATGCTTAAATACAAACCTTGAAGATTAATGAACAAGTTATAGTATATTACATTACAAGTGTGGGAAGTGGTGTTTACCATACACGTATAATAAGTTAAGAGAGAGTGATGAGACAAAGTTGAGTGTGGTATTATCATACAAGTATGGTAAACATTTTCCTGGACGAGTTATGTACGGTATTTTTTGTAATACTTATTATATAGCCAATAGGTTTATTGGCTCAATTCAATGCTCGGTATAGTGGTGAATATGTATGAGTATGACAAAAAACTGAATTTCCTACTTCAACTGCAGAAATTCAAGTTTTATTAATATTAATTTAGGGTTTTCTTGATAACCATTAGAGATATGACAAATGTCATAAGAACTAAAAATATGTATTTTTTGACATTCTTTAACTTTTATTTGTATTTCCAACCATTAATAAAAAAAGTGAAAATTGGCTGTCATTTTCCAAGATGGTGGCCACAGCATGGCATGCACAAATGATTTTTTTCTTAGGATGAAGCCCACATAGGTCTGAGACCTGTGCGTGGGTAATGAGTTGGATGATGGTGATTGATGAGTTGGACCTACAGTTTTAGGTGGGTTCTGAACCACCAGGAAGTGATTTTACAGCAGAGAACAGTGTCTTTTTTGCTGGCCAATCTAATCGGTCACCATTACAAACAGGACCTACGAGAACGCAGCTTATCTCTATCTGATTGAACAGATACCTGCTACACCTCGCGGCTATCACTTCCCTTCCCATTTTTGATATTTTGATTGAACAGATACCTGCTACGCCTCACGGCTATCACTTCCCTTCCCTTCCCTATCACTTCCCATTTTTGATATGTTGTTACTGGGTGCTAGTACTACACATATGCAAATGTTCCCCTTTTAGGGAGTTATTTCCAGGTTGAGCTATATTTTCACCTAATTTGACTGGCCTATTATGGAAAGCTAAATGGGTTAGAAAAAACCGTCTGGTGTAAAACTGCTAAATACAGCACCTGATGCATTAGAAGCTTGCAACACATATATTTTCCCAGCAATACATTATTAAAGATATTGTGTACTTTGCCAGTAAGTGTAGTGTCTGCTGAAAGATCTTTCTCCATGCTGCCTGCATTGGCTGAAGATGTGGTTAAAAGGTTGATGATGGCTGAAGAAAGACTAAGTGGACTATGTAAGTGGACTTATACGTCATACACAAAGAAATGTAAAGTTGTATGTTGACAAAGTTATTCACAGGTTTCTAAGTCTGGTAACAGAAGGTTGGATTTTGTTATTTAGTTTGGAAATCATTGCAATGAAATAATTTATTATGATGTAGAAAATTTAATTTTAGCTAGCCTAAAACGCACCCTAAGTTCATAAAGTCGGTTTTTATTGAATCAAAACACACTGATTTTGCATGCTTGCAGAGGACCATAAAAACGCAATTCTATGTACTTTGGGCACATTTTTTTGGCTAGTAGGTTGTAGAAAATTTTATCTTCAGAATTGAATTTTCTACATTACAAGTCATTTCATTGAAAATAATTATATCTTCAGAATTGAATTTTCTACAACATGAGTTCGTTCAAAAATTAACCTAGTTAATCTTCTTCATATTTGAAAAATCACATTCTTCTAGAATATCTCAATAATGTGGTAGTTACAGATTTCTACAATACTTTATTCGATTTCTCAGCTTATTTTACATGAAACTTATCTAATTAACAAACTCAATTAACACCCTAAAAATTACAGTGCAAGTCAATTTCACTGAGGGATTGAATTTCAGGTGGAATCTTGACCCTGAATAACTTGTTATTGAAGCTTTTCCAGACTTTTTCATTATTTTGGTGAGAGGAGTAAGCTTGTGCTCTTGTGCAGTATGGCAGATTCCTCCTGAAACACTCTATATACCGGTATGTATATTGGTTACAAGTGTGAAGTTGACATTCATCCATAGTTACAATTTGCTTCAGATAAATGGATATTTTATAAGGATCAAAAACGATTACCAGAAATATTTGGTGTATTTCTAGATCTTTTAAATTTTTCTGGAAATATTGAGGCAAATAAGACAAATCAAGTAGAACCATTTTTTTATGATTCGTTTTTGATAATTGAACATTTTTAAGTCATGCTATTTTCCACTTTCTGCAAGAAAGTTTTTATTACTTAATTGAAGCAAAACAGATGTTGTCAAATTTCTCTAAACTTTAATAATTTGAGTCACAGGACCATGGTTTCGTGTTTTACCAACACATCTTTGGCTGTACTGAAGGATGCCTCTTAATAACAAATTTGGTATTCAAAAGCTACTTGATAGTTGGGAAAGCAAAACATATTTATATGGGTAAACCTAACTTAAAGTTATTTACAAATATTAAATAATAATCATATACTTAATTGAGTGAATTATACCTTAACATAATAAAATTTAATATTCTAAATCTATTCTATTCTGGAAAATCAACAAAATATTTATATGGGTAAACCTAACTTAAGGCTATTTACAAATATTAAATAATAATGAACTAATTGAGTGAATTACACCTTAACATAATGGAACTTTCATTATGTTAAGGTGTAATTCACTCAATTAGTTCATTATTATTTAATATTTGTAAATTGCCTTAATTTAGGTTTACCCATATAAATATTTTGTTGATTTTCCAGAATAGAATAGATTTAGAATATTAAATTTTATTATGTTAAGGTATAATTCACTCAATTAAGTATATGATTATTATTTAATATTTGTAAATAACTTTAAGTTAGGTTTACCCATATAAATATGTTTTGCTTTCCCAACTATCAAGTAGCTTTTGGATACCAAATTTGTTATTAAGAGGCATCCTTCAGTACAGCCAAAGATGTGTTGGTAAAACATGAAACCATGGTCCTGTGACTCAAATTATTAAAGTTTAGTGAAATTTGACAACCTCTGTTTTGAATAATAAGACGAAATTGTCACAACCACATTTATTAAAACTTCGAGAAACTAGTTTCGGCTGTTACACCATTATCAATCTCAATCAAACTGAAAACTGAAGTACAGAGAAGCCTTATATATACTGTACATGGAATGATACTATTGGCTAAGAGGGAAAGAGGCTGACCTTAATTGGACGTTGTGATTGGTTGTCAATTCACGCCCCCTGGTGGGAGGAGTAACAAGCAAAAATACGAGTCAAATCAATAACTAAACACTGTGAACATCAAGAAAGTAACAAAAAATTGTAATAAGGCTAGAATTTAATCAAACTAAAATTAAAAAAAATTTTTAAATTAGAAGCTTACTGAAATGCAATCAAGGTCAACTGAGAAATACACATAAGAACTGTTTTTTTAAAATAGGCTGGAATTATAATGAAACCAAGTTAGTTGTATTGAATTGGTTAGAATAAATTTGGTCATTTAAATTAGTTATGGAATCGTTTTTTACCAACTTAGTTATCTCCAAAGCTTCTAAAATGTTCAATTGTCTGCCTTTGCCAATCAAATGCAGAAATTCAACATTTTCTTCAGCCTTGAACTTGTGTCCATTATTAATGAGATGTTCTGCAAAATTTGAATCTCCTTTTTGGGTTTTCCAATCCCTGATATGTTCATTTACCCTACATTTGAAACTTCTACCAGTCTGACCCACATAACAAGCATTACAATCACCGCAATTCAATTTATAAACCCCACTTTTATCCCAGATATCAATTTTGTCTTTACTACACCCAAATAAGCTCTTTAAAATTGGTTTGGTTTGAAAAGCTACATCAAAACCGTTCTTTTTCAGTTGTTTTCCTAATTTATCAGAAACTGGGCCAAGGTAAGGCACCGTTATCCATGACCTTTCCCCAGTTTCAGTTACAGCAATGCTAGCACTGATTGCTAGTCTCCTACTTATTTTATTTAAGATTTTATTGACAATGATTTCCTCATATCCATTTGTAATAGCTATCTGTTTAATCGTACTAATCTCTTTTTCAAAGTGATGATTGCTCATTGGAATGGTTAAAGCTCTATAAATCATACTATTGAAAGCTGCAAGTTTGTGCGATATTGGGTGACATGAGTGATGAGGTATGATTACATCGGTATGAGTTACTTTTCTAAAAATAGAGAAGTTGTGGGTTCCGGTGCTATGGTCAATTCTTAAATCTATAAAATTTAAAACACTATTCTCTTCTAACTCTATGGTGAATTTAATCCTATGGTGTAAACGATTCAAATAGCTAAGGAAATTATCTAATTGTCTATTACTACCCTTCCACAAACAAATATCATCTACATATCTGTACCAATAAGTAATCCTATCCTTAAAATTATTATTTTCAAAAATTCTACGTTCAAGGCTATCCATAAATAATTCAGCTAGTAGTGGTGAAAGGGGTGAACCCATCCCTAACCGATCTTTCTGTTCATAAAATTTATTGTCAAACTTGAAATAGTTATATTCAGTACATAACTTCATCAATCCTAACAGCGTTGGTATATTTGTAAAGAGATTAGTTACATCAAAAGAAACAAGTTTATAAGATGAATGAACAGGAATATTTTTGATTTTATTAACTCCAATGAATTTTTGATTCCAAATTTGGGTTGGAATCCCGTTAACGATCTGAAGCTACTGTTGAGTTTGTGGGCCAATTTCGAACATGGAGAATTAATAAATGACACTACTGGTCTTATCGGAATATTATTCTTGTGAAGTTTGGGCTGACCAAATAATCTTGGTGGGTATGGGTTCATAACTGTTGAATATTTGATTTCCTGTTTATCAATTAACTTTGTGATACCTGCCAGCTTACTTTTAACTAATTTATTAATGTTGTTGGTTGGATTGGAGTTAATCTCAATGAAATTATTATCTGAAATGAATTCGTTAACTTTACCTATGTATTCAGTTTTCTCTAATATAACCGTGGTGCCTCCTTTGTCTGCTTTTACTATGATCAAATCGTTGTCTTTGACTTTCTTCGTAATCTTCTTCACGATGTCTACTAAAAGTTCCATCCGAACTTTCTTGTATAATTAGTGTGCATGCATATTTCGTAATATTTTATTTTACACACATTTATTAATTAATAATTTTGGACATATTTCAATGAAAATGTAATATATTCACTTTTTATTGTAAATTAACGACTTACAGTCAATTTCCTGTAAGTAATCCAAGAATTTAATATATTTGGGATTGACTTCTGGATCATATACTGACTATATAATATTATAAAAACGAAATCCATAACCTTTTCACCAAATGAGTGTGGACAACCCCTTAGTTATATGGGACTTAAAATACAAAAATACAATAGATGTGCTGATGCTAATACACAAGAATTTGAAAAATTGGAGAGTTAAAAAATTATCTAGGAATAATTGTTGATCAACACTTGAAATGGAACTATCATATTTTTTCAAAATTAAGGTTGACCACCTTTGTTCAAAATTAAGATATTTGTTTGGCATATTCTGCAGAATTAATAAAATTAAAAATACTGAAATTATTTGTAAAATATATTTTGCATATGCTCACTCACTTTTTCAATATGTTATTGAAGTGTGGGGTGCAACCTGTAAGACACATTTTTAAAAACTATTTAATTTACAAAAATACATAATAAGGGCCGCCTTAGGGAGACCCAGACTATACCCTAGCAGGTTAATCTTCAACGAATTAAAAGTATTTACGATTAGACACTTATGTTAGAAATGTAATACTTTTTATCAACAAAACTATGAATTTATTCACTGTTCAACTTACAACAACATACGGTACGTCAATCAACTACAAATATTTACAATACTGACAGGATAAACGTAACGATAAACCGACATCAACTATTTTACTACATGCTTTACTTAATAAAACTCCATTACATTTGTAAACAACACAATTAACAGTAACATATCAAAACAAATTACACTTGAATTCATAATAACATTTACTTTGACTTAACAACATAGGTTTTTTCTAGGTATTTTGTGGCCATTGACCTCTATATAGATCTGCATCTGTTTGGATTTTTACATTTCCTTGGTATAACTTATTTTCTTTCATAACTTTTAAATTTTCTTTTTTCACAAAACCTTTTCCTCCATTTTTTGCTGAATTACTTATAATTATTGTATATAAACAGTACCGTACTGAGAGAACTCGCAGCTAGCACACAAGTTCAACTTACGCTAGTCGCACACCCAAATATTATTCTGTGATGTTTTCCATGACGAAATACTTAATGAACAATCTAATATTAAAACTGACACTGTATTTCACTTTTAAATAATGTTTTACTCACATATATTGGAGATGCTTGAGGAATGCATTTCACTTCTGAAAAGAAGCTTCGTCAGCCTGCCGCCAGGGGTCATGCTCTGTTTGGGTTAGGATGAGCAGCCATTATGTATTTGAAAATTGCGTTTGATTTGAATTGTGTTTGGTCGTTGAGTAAGTTTGTTCTATCTTGTTTATGGTGTTTGAATATTTCATATTGTTCCAGTGTATTTAGTTTGTGGCTTTTTTGGAATGTGTGTAGAATTTCCAAGTCAGTTTGGATGTTATTGTGTGAGTGCCCAGTGTTGATTAAGTGATCTGCAAATGTTGAGTCAGAGTTGGAATGTAGTGCTTTGATGTGCTCTTTATATCTTATGTTGAATGATCTGCCTGTTTGTCCTATGTAGTACTTGGGGCATGTGTTGCATTTAAGCTTATATATGCCTGGTTTGTTGAATTTGTGAATTGTGCTGTTTGTTAGGTGAGCTGGTTTTTGTTGGATCTGGTTCCAACTAGTACTAAAATACTAAAAGACACCAAACACTCAAACAAAATTATTTACTGGCACCGCTACGTTGATGACATTATTGTACTTTACAATGGAAACCAAAGACAGTGTGAACAACTCCTAACACAATTGAACAAAACCCATAAAAACTTACAATTCACAGCAGAATATGAAACAGACTACACCTTGAACTTCTTAGATCTCACTATCAAAAAACTAAATAACATGCACAAATTCAAAATCTACAGAAAACCAACTCTCACAGACACACTCATTCACAACTCATCCAACCACCCAAATCAACACAAACTTGCTGCTTTCAACTCCATGATCCATAGACTCCTTAATGTTCCACTATCACAAGCTGACCACAAAGAAGAAATCAATACAATCAAATATTTAGCACAACAAAACGGATACAACACCAATCTAGTAGAAAAAATCATGAATAAAATGAAAAATAAAAATCCAAAACCTGCAAACCAAAACAGATTTGTCACACTCACATATCTCAACAAAAAATCACACAAAATAGCTTACATCTTCCAAAAATCCGGATTTAACACAGCATTCAGAACAACAAACAACCTGAAACACCAGATCCAACAAAAACCAGCTCACCTAACAAACAGCACAATTCACAAATTCAACAAACCAGGCATATATAAGCTTAAATGCAACACATGCCCCAAGTACTACATAGGACAAACAGGCAGATCATTCAACATAAGATATAAAGAGCACATCAAAGCACTACATTCCAACTCTGACTCAACATTTGCAGATCACTTAATCAACACTGGGCACTCACACAATAACATCCAAACTGACTTGGAAATTCTACACACATTCCAAAAAAGCCACAAACTAAATACACTGGAACAATATGAAATATTCAAACACCATAAACAAGATAGAACAAACTTACTCAACGACCAAACACAATTCAAATCAAACGCAATTTTCAAATACATAATGGCTGCTCATCCTAACCCAAACAGAGCATGACCCCTGGCGGCAGGCTGACGAAGCTTCTTTTCAGAAGTGAAATGCATTCCTCAAGCATCTCCAATATATGTGAGTAAAACATTATTTAAAAGTGAAATACAGTGTCAGTTTTAATATTAGATTGTCAAATATTATTATAAATAAATATTGTTTTGTCTATGATCCATTTATGTTACCGGTACTGTACTTACACAATACGGTATGTTGATCTTTAAAATATTATATTAACAGTTTTTATTTATTGTTGAAATGCTTGTGATTATTATTTTTTTTTTGCATTGTGGTATTTTTATGGTACCGTTACACACAATAAGCTTCGGTTGACGTTTGAGGATCTTTGAATCCGTCCCTTCATAACATGGTACCGTATGCAATAAAATTTGATTTGAGATAGATATGGCAGCGTTCACTGACTTCCTATAGAAGGAGTATGTTCTACTAAAAGAAATCCTGCTGTCATATGAGATAAAAATTGATATGTCATGTAAATTAAAATCATTAAAATTCTGAATTTGGATTAATTGCCCAAAGGTTTTTAGTCAGCATTCGCTGACAAACATGTAATGCATTCAATTTTTATTGTAAATTCAACGATTTGAAGTCAATTGCTGTAAGAAATTCAAGAGTGTAATATATTCATTGTCAGCGCATGCCCAAAGGTTTTTAGTCAGCATTCGCTACTGTATAAGCTGCTTTCTGTAAAAGTACCTATAATCAAGACAATGGCAATCTACTGAAAAGTAGTATTCCTGTAAAAATACTGTACTCATTAGTGATATTTCGCTGGAGGGGAACCATGAGAGGGAGTCGTGAAACCGTGCTGGAAATTTTGTTTGGAGATACAATTAAATCTTACAAATTTAAAAGGCAGGGTCAATATTTGTTTGTTATTCAAGTAATGTCATACTAGAATTCAAATACTTCACTATCAATTTAGTATTAACTTTTCTAGTGAATTGAACAACTTGCAGTCAAATTTGTCGTTGAATTCACTTGAAAAGTTAATATTAACAACGCAGTTTGTCATGGAACAAGAATTCCAGAAACCGAATCAATTTAGTTTTGACGAGTGTGTCTATTTAACTTTTCATGTGAAATTTAACGACTTGCAGTCAAATCAAACTGCAAGTCGTTAAATTTCACATGAAAAGTTAATATTAACAACGCAGTTCGTCATGGAACAAGAAATCCAGGAATTTGTGTCTATTTAATAAGTTTAGATTGACTTTGACAGGGTGTTCGCTCAGTTTTACTGGAAGTTGACTTAATGTGCGATTTTTATCAGCAGGTAACAAACTACCATTGCCTAGTGTATTCTGGGTTTCATAAATACAAAAAAAAAAAACAAGTAAGTAGTAGAAACTTCTGTAACTTGCACTGTATTGCACTATTTTTGTATGCTATCATGAAAGAAGCCCTAGGAACGTCTTCACACTTTTTAGGGGTATTTCCACTTTGTAATAAGGTAGGTAAAATGAACAGTCTCTGCTCTCTAGGTAATTTCAACTACCGTATGGTGTTTTTCGCTCTTGTGACAGCCTCCTAAAATTCTGATGGTGATCAATTTATGTGACCTCCAAGATCTTTTCCAATAAATGGACATGTATCTTTAGACTAATATATCAGGCCTGCAGTCTGCCAAAGTAAAAACGAATAGTAGATTGCGACAAACTTGTACAAGAACTCCGATAATTTATTCTTAGTTAGATGTAGCATCGATGGACGATTCCCCGGTCAGCAGACTGCGAAGTAACACTTTCACGTAATCACGCTATACAGTAATTAGTAATAGACTACCTGCAAGATAGGAACTCATAGAGATGCTTCTCTTTTGCTTTTAATGAGGGTAACTAACCATTTATTTCCTTATAAAACTATAGGCTGAGAATAAAACTATTCAAGAAATCTGTCAGATTGGCGCAAAATAGATTTTTTGCTTTGTTAATTTGGAGAAGGCTACGCAAATTGACTTTTCTACGGTGGTATACTTTCTTGTTGATATTTCAATTTTCTGATAATGTGATAGAGAAGGCCTACATGTGCTAATTCTAATGTGTCTGCAGCCTAATTCTACTAGTGAAATACGAATAAAAATGTGCATGTTTTACATTCATAAGAAAACGTGGGCTCATACTTCAAGTGAAGGCATTTCTCGAGGTTTATTTCTTCCTTAGAATTAGAAAACCAATAGTAAACTGTTTGTTTTCTTTCTCTGATGCAATTATCGACAACATTTAAATAAATACAAAGTTGAATCTTTGGGATTCCGATATCGGATTACACGAAACAGCTGTTCTTCGCTGTACGGAAAAGTAAGACGATTGATGAAATTCGAATCAGCTGTTTGGTTTCTATTTTTTGTAATATAAACGATTCTTTGATTTTGATGAATTGAGTTACATTATTTGTTTAATATAACAATTAATTTTAAAAGTTTCCTGGAAGTCTTATTACGTAGGAGTAGTTTTACTATTCAAAAGGCTGTGATGTATGAGTCATTCCATTTGATTGGTGGATTAGTCACTGACATGTTTGACAAATTTGACATCACTGTTTTGTTTTTGGCTTGACTTTGATTCTATTGTTAATCAACTGAGGTTATGTTATGAAAGTGATTGAAAACTTCAGTTAAATCAATTATTATTTGTTGATAAAATATGTCAGGTAATTTATTAACATATTTTTTTTGTAAAGGTGACAGTCTCCACTAATTCTTATTCAACTATTTATCATTACCTGATTTCATTGTGATTCAACGAATTGATGAAATGTTGTATTTAGAAGGCAATTTAATGATTTAATTCACCCAAAATTTGAATTTATTTATTATTTTAGTTTCTTACTCTTTATTTTATTATTTGCTCTTTAACAAATTTGCTATCGTAACCAAAGTAAGACCCAGCCCAACAAAGGCTAGCCTATGCTATATTTTCTCTGTTACACTATTTGCTCTTACGCAATTTTTTGCTCCAAAACGCCACTAAAATTCATTATTTTATACTTTGGTAATAATGTTGCAGGTTTGGGCCAGAATAAAATCATTTGAACCTTAAAATTGAAGTTTTTTGTCTCTTGATAACGAGTTGTTGTCGGTCACGTGTAGTTAATTAATAAGTTAATATCAAAATATCTTGCATTAAAAGGTTGACTCCTTGTTTTTCGGTCTTTATTACATAATATATTGAATCGATGAGTAGAAATAATAGGATGCAGCACACGGGAGAAATTCAGGAGCACTTTAGGGCGTTAGGTGACCGACAAAAGGACTTTATAATTGTGATCAGGAAACACTACTACAATTTTGTAAAGGTTTCAAATGATTTTATTCTGGTCAACTTCTGCGACATAATTACCGATACTTAAGTTGTTGCTAAAAGTGTACCGTAGAACTTTGAACGACTCCAGAAAATCGAGTAGCCTTACCAGATCAGATTTGACCATACTAGGTTCGTAGGTTGGGTTTTTTTTTAGACAAAAAAATATTAGAACTCTTGCTTTGTGTGGTTTAAAGTCAGTCTGTCTGTCAAATTCAAAAAAAAGTTGAATGGATATTTAAAAAATGTTGAATTTAGTAAACGACTGCAAAATAACAATTCTACGGTTTAGAGGCAATGTAGTCCTATCAATTCACTGAATGAAGGAGCTTCAACGTACGTACATATTAAATATTATAATACTTATCCTGAAAAGGTTGAAAATAAAATATTGATAAGGATTAATTTCATCCTTTTTCAAAACGGCCGTTGATAGCAAATTTTTAATTTAACATTTTCCAGATTCAAAACGTCCAGAACTATTCGAAGATGTCAAGTTATTTAGAAATGCCAGAGAACGTGAGAAGTAAGTGGTTTAAGAACACATGGCTTTGTAAGAAATAACCAAATAAGTTTATATAATTTCATAGGCTAGGCTAGCTCAAGTTATAATATTAGAAAGAAAAAAATATCAGCCTATTTTTCTCATATAATACTTTTACATCTTTCTCAAAAAGGCATTTCTTGCTTTTTCGTGGCAATTATTTGTTATGTGCCTATCATAGTAATATCACGGATGAAATCACAGGAAGTTGCCATTACTGTTTCTGCGGGAGTATATATATTCTACAGGCCTACTAATTCTATTCTGTTGAATCGTAACTATATTTCTCCCATCACTTGTAAAATTTTCGCGATGAATGTGGGTATAGTAACGTTGACAAGAAATCATATTTTCAGATTACTCACTGAAAGAAAAATATAAAATAGTGTTTCAGTTCCATATTACTTTTGCACTTGATATTTAAACATAAATAATTATTGATAACACTACTAGTGAATTTATTGACCACTTACACTTTTACCACTCACAGATTATAACATTTACTTGAAAACTAAACATAACTTCGAAATCACTCAACTCTGTTACACTAGAAAACCCACAATCAAAACAACTCGTCACTTTCGCAAAACAACTATAGATACGAAACAAATTAACTTCAGTAAATCCGGACTGCTAGATAGAGGCTTAAAATACAACATGCAGACAAGCAATGCTCAACAGCAACTGACTCATACTATCAGATACTGAAACGGCTATACATTACATAGCAAAGCCCAGGAATATCTGAGGCAAGACATCTTACGCAATAAAAACACACCACAAGCACACCCAAAAATGTGCAATCTTGAAAAATATAAAGAAAAATTAAAATGCTTGATTATCACCACATCTAACAAAGGCCACATTAACATCATTATGAATAAACAGAATTTGACACTAAAAAAGAGCAATTCATCACAAATAACAATATCATAGAACTGAAAAATCATCCCACTAGTAAATATCACTCACAGATACAAGACGCCATCTATAATACACGCATTTCATTTCACAAATTCAGAAAAAAATACCTGAAACACGTCAAACCAAATCCACAAACCTGACATCTCTATCCGACCCCTTATCTTCATCCATAACAAAAAACAAAAACATATCCTACATAACAGACCCTATTTCACACATCCAATCTGAAAAAATCATCAGTTGGCACTGATATGTTGATGACATTCTCATTCTCCAAGTTTTTTACAGAAATGTTCAACACTCCATACTTTCAGCTCCCCTCACTTGAAAGGGATGCTTTTTTGAAATGAGCTCATGAAAAATCTCAACTTGGTTTTCAATTGATTTCCACGAATAAAATTGTCAAAAAATTAATCTTTCAACAGTTGAAAGAATTTGACACATTATACAAAAAAAACCTCAGGCGATATGATAAGACTTTTATCTCTAGTATCTCCGCAACTTTTGTGTTCACACCAGAGCAATGTGATAATGCGATGCGATGTAATTCACAATAACCTATGACTCATATCCACTTATCTAACCAAACAGAATTTATGAAGTAGGCTAGTTTGTATCTTTTAAATTCTAGCTTCAAAAACATGAATTATTTTAATTTAGTTATCAAACAAAATTACCCTAGAATGTCCTCCAGATGAGCCTACAAGATCACAGTACATACTATGTGTGAAAAATAATTTCACAAAGCTCACACTTCATACACGAAATCACGGTACACTTGACTGTATCGCGCCAATTATCTCCTGGTGCGATCGAGATGCTGTGTCGCCTCTGCAATGCAACTAGTGACAATTGTCGGTGCTGTTCTGAGATCGTGCTAGTGTGCACTTGTTTTATCACTCAGGCAAAGAATGCACGTATTAAGCAATTTGGTGTTGTATCGCCACATTTCATCACCTATCATATCATGTAGGTGTGAACGCTGCCTCAAACTCAACAGAGAATTGCTATGCATTTGCTACATCAGCGATCAGCCTACTGTCAATATTCACTTCCAATCATGAAAAGCCGAGATTATTCAATAATAAATATTATTCAACATTCGTTTCTTATGAAAAACTTTCATATTTGAGAACTTTCCTCTACTTTAGTCAATGATTTATTTTCAAAAGTTTGATTTGAAGAGCTTTTAAAATAATACATCACTATACTTGAATTGAGGATGTCACAAACAGCAATCAAAAGTACAAAAAACTCAATAGGATTGCCGTTATTCATCGCTGTCTGCTTTGAGTCGTTTGTAAACTGATAAACAAATTTCATTATCATACATAACCCCTTATCATAATTTCAACCATCAGCATAAATTACCCCCAAAGATACACAAATTTACAGTTATTGTTTCATAATTATTACTGCACAATATCAATTTTCATAGTTTCAATTATTTTGAATTATGGAAGTTTTGAACTTGTTGGGTAATGAATGTAGTTGTGAGCAGCGCAATCTGACAGGAAACCAAAGAACATCAAGCCATGTCCCAGAAATTTATCAACCGACTGCAAATGAATGAAAATAATATCATTCGGTCAAATATACAGTGAATTAAATTACAATGGTAGTAAGTAATGTAATGGAATGTTGTATAATTTTTAATGAACCGATGCTTCTGGAATATAATGAAAAGTAACATCAAGAATGGCTTTTCAAGGTAGTAAAGCTTCAGTACTCTGTTCAAAAAATGTGCGATTTTACACCATCGGTAAATATAGAAGATTCAATTCAAAAAAGCCGAAAACTAACAGTATTAGAGCAGTATGAGATAAAAAGCAGTTTGATAAAAACACAAACTACAGCCTGACTCAGTTCTAAATGATCAACTCCAATGCACCTCACACACCCTGTTTGATTGCAACATTCCAAATCTTCCGCCTTATAATCAACCCACCACCCCACCTCACTCACAAAAATAACCCCAATTTTCAAAACCTGATTCAGTAGACCTCCAGCCTTGTCTGAGGAAGCATTGCACCAATGCGAAAGCTACCACACGAATAAGTAAGTGTTAAATTCACCAGTAAAGTATTATCAACAATTATTTATGTTTAGAAAATAGTGAGTTATTGAGACATTTCTCTTCAATCATGTGCTAATCGTACAAAAACACATGTATTTCGTCTATCTGTATGGTTCAAAAACACGTTTATTTTGTGTGGTTGAAAAACACGTGTATTTCGTCTATCTGTATGGTTCAATATACTATTTTTTTTATAATTTCCAGGTATGAAAATATGGCCGATCTATATGCGGTTATCAACACACTCCAAAATCTTGAAAAAGCTTACATAAGAGACTGTGTTACTGCTAAAGAGTATACAGCAGCCTGCAGCAAACTGCTTGTACAATATAAAGCTGCTTTCAAGCAAGTTCAAGGAGATGAATTCCCGAATATTGAAGCTTTCATAAAGAAATACAGGGTATGCTCATTTTTAATATCTCTTAGCTTAGTGCGCTTTATAACTTATCAATAATTATCAATTAGTTTGAAGAATCTGAACAAATAGTAAAGAACAATAATTATTTTCTGCAAAATAGATCAATGAAGCCCTAAGCAGTGCCGACTGAATACAGACCTAAATTTAATGTATAGGTCACATTGCACCGAAAATGGCGCCGATCGCTGATCATACAAATTTATTGCAATAATAGACTTCTGATGTTTCTTTATTAGTGCTTTTCAGTGTTTTAATCACTCAAAAACCGAGACCATCAGTTTTTTTTGTGTTGTAATGTGATACAAATCATAAATATGTCATTTGTGTTGTGTTTCTGAGTGTAAATCCAATTCACCTGTCATAACCTCACCAAATTTTAATCTTTGTTGAAGCGAAATTTTCAAGTGATATTTAGATTCTAACCTGACCTAACCTGACTGGTAAAGCCTGGTCCGATCACATTCCAGCAATTAAATTGAATTAGTTCAGCTTTAACTTTTAATTTCCATGAGAAATATTTTTTTGTAATTATTGAGTATCCAAACGTTTCAAATTTTTCGACAATTTTTTGTGACATCTACGCACCCCAGGAAGCAATAATCCGTTGAAATTTTTTGGGGGCGCGATTTTTTTTTTCACGAAAATTTTAAATTTTCGAAAATAGTTTTGGATGAAAATTTATATTTTCATTTTTATGAAAATTCCATAATTTGTTAACATATGAGGAGCTCCAAACCATACAAATCGAGTGAATATAACATTTCCAAAGCACTACCGCCCCCAAACACAGTGGGCGCTCCGTGCGCCTAATCAAACCTTATCATTATAATTATATACACCTAATTTACCATTAAATAATATAAATCAAATGAATATAACATTGCCATACACGGCCGCCTTCTTCCTTTTTTGCACTTTTTTGTGGCAGTAAAATTGGAGATTAGATCTATTAGCTAATAGTTCCACACCACACTTAAAACACTTAGTGATTTCTTTAAAAATATTATGTCTAAACAAAAATTCTATAACTTTCTTTTCACTAAGGCATACTGAGGCTAAAAATTTCACACATCTTTTCAAACAAACGGCGTCTCATGTGGTGTATAAATTCAAACAATCATCTCTCTCGCCGGAAATACAAAATTATAGCATTTCCAAGAAAAACTTAGGTTTTCCCACTAGTATTTATTAACATATGATCTTTACACATCATATGATCCACAGTCAATCTCTCTCTTACATTTACATGAAAAATAGTTCCATCAGCAAATTCCAATTCAAATGCCAAAAATAATTTCCCCCCAAAAATGTCAACGTATTATTGCTTATTGGGGTGTGTAGATATCACAAAAGAATTGTCGGAAAATTCGAAACGTTTGTATACTTAATAAATACCAATCGTTTATCTTGTATGTGTCGTTATCTTGTATCTGTCGAGTCATAGTCGAGAAATATAAACATCATACAATTCATTCTGGAATTCACTTTTATTATTTAACATCAATCACATCACATAAATGTACTTAAATCTATATTAATCAATCATCTTTCCAGCCCAACATCTCAACTCCAACTAAAAATCATTTCGCCAAACCAGCTGTGCTAATGTTGATGATTTTTATCTCACACATAACAACACCTGTCATTTTGATATATTTTGATTTTGTTGTGAATGTAATGTTTCAAAACCAGTTCTCTGTGCCCATCTATTTAAAAACTTCCAAATGATATTGTAGAGTGAGGTTAGGTTAGGTAGAAGGAACAAAAGGTGTTAAGACATAAAAGCCAGAGTAAATTTTTGACTCATCCCCGGTTTCAGAAATGCACGACTTTAATGGTGTTTTATTATTAATACCGTACTACATTATACCAAGCTGCTATGTGAAAGCATATGATTAAACGAGGGTCATTTTTATTAACCTCCGATGAGCCATAAAAGAGCAAATATATTATGAATAGAAAATATAATTTTATCACCAAAATGTGTGTACACTAAGGGTGAAGTGTGAAGCATAAAAATTGGAATCGTTCATATTTGTACATTCACCCGACCACAACATTTTAGTATAGAGATATAGACGATGCACAACGCACTTCCATAGGACAGTCTAGTTTTGTGTGGTTCTACAAAAATTAAAGAATAAATGAATCGAGTTATTGCGTTGTTTGGTAGTTTATAGACGAATAAAAGCAAGGAGAAAGAATCGACTGCACAGGGTACATCCAATCAACTTGAGAAGGAATGAAGTTGGTGCGTTTTTTACTATTTTTGATGACTTGAGAAGTGATGATGAAAAGATTTTCAATTATTTTAGAATAATGTACTCTTCAATAGTCTTGTCCCAAATAACGGGGCGCTCTTGCAACAACGTGATGGGTAATTCTAGATCAATCGAATCTATAATTACTAACAAACTACGATTCAAAGCGTACACAGAGTACGCTCAATACAGTAGACTGTCGTGTCGGGGATGTGTGTACAGTTCCAGTGGCTCGCATCGCCCTCTAGTCGTTTGTACGACATTGACATTTGTACGTCTTTGTAGTGGCGAAGGTGATATTGTGGAAGGTATAATGAATGATAAGACGAAATTGTCACATTCACATTAATTAAAAATATTGAGAAACTAGTTTCGGTTGTTATATCATTATCAATCTCAAATAAAGCATCTCAGCATCTCATCTCATTCATAATAGGCACAAGAAGTTCAAGGTTGAAGAAAATGTAGAATTTCTGCATTTGATTGGCAAAGGTAGACAATTGAACATTTTAGAAGCTTTGGAGATAACTAGGTTGGTAAAAAACGATTCCAATACTATAAATGACCAAATTTATTTTAACCTATTCAATAGAACTAACTTGGTTTCATCATAGCCTACCTTTTAAAAACGGTACTTTCATGTTTTTCTCGGTTGACCTTGACTGCATTTCAGTGAGCTTCTAATTTTTTATTTTAATTTGATTCAATTCTAGCCTTATTGTGTATTTTTCTTGTTTGTTGCTTTTTAGATGTTCACGGATTTTGGTTCTTGATTAGATTCTTATTTTTGCTTGTTACTCCTCCCACCAGGGAGCGTGACTTGTTATGGCCTTCAGCCAATCACAACCTTCAATGAAGGGCAGCCTCTTTCTCGCTTAGCCAATATCATTCCATGTTTAGTATATATTAAGCTACTCTGTACTTTAGTTTTAGTTTGTTTGGGATTGATAATGGTATAACAACCGAAACCAGTTTCTCAATATTTTTAATAAATGTGGCTGCGACAATTTCGTCTTATTATTCATTATTGACAGTCTGCCCGAATCGAGGGATGTCGTGGCCCCCTCGGTACTTGCAAGACAGTCGTGAGTGAGGCTACGTATGCACGACATTTGTCGGCCTAGTGTGAAGTAGCTGATATTCCTCTTTGCCCTTTTAGTCGAATGAACGACACACGACAGTCGTTGTAATGTAAAGCGGGCCTTATGTTTACTTGTCAACATAATCACCTTGAAGATTGAGACATTTTTTCATTTCTGTGGACAAGCTTTTCAATACCGTAGACAACCTCTTCAAGAAATGTTGCCGCTAATGAATTAAAATTAGTCTTTTCCTTGTCTTGAAGTTCTACAGTAGTTGTAAAGTAGTTTGTCTTTCACCTTTTCCATCATATGGCAATGGTTTTCAGGACTTATCCATTCTAGCTGAGACATCAATGAAGAATAATTAATATTATAACTTTTGGAAACGGATCATATATACCAAATTTCAACTATTTCGGCTGCGCAGTCCTTCAGAACGCTGAAAAAACGTTCATACAAAACGAAATACTATAAAAATTTGTATTTAAACTTGGGCGTATTTTTGGGTAAATCTTAAAAACCTTTCTCAGTTTGCTTCTAAATCCAAAACAACATATATACTGTAGTATTCATATAACTTGGCAGCGTGTAGCAGATGGGACATGCTACATCTGAACCCAGCATACTGCTGCCAAGTTATATGAAAACTACTGTACCAAATTTCAACTTTTTTGACCGAGTAGTTCTAGACAACGTTAAAAACATCACTTTTTGTATATTTTGTGAACATTTTAAAACCCGTTCTTATAGCACGCGTCTATGGCCTCGACTAAACATGTGTACCAAATTAAAACTTTTTTGGCAAATTGGTTCGAAAGAACAGTGATGAATCAGTTGCATTGGGCATTTATCTTCTTTATAGATATGGATTGGATGCTTATCGTCCCTCACCATGTGACACACAAGCTATTCTTAAAAAAAAAAAACATTTTATAGAGTCTTGATTTTAGTTTGTATCATACTATCGATTTCTACTTTATACCAATTTTCTTAGTATTATTGTTGTTATTTTTATTATTATTCTTAGTATTGTTGGTATTGTGTTTCATATTCATGATGAATAATAAAATGTCATAACCATTTGAAATATCAACACAAACAATACTAACGTTTAGAATGCCACGTTATTTTCAATCTCAAATAGTTTGAAATTGAAAACAACGTGACAGTCGAAACTATAGTATTTCTGTATTAATATTCTAAATTGTAACATCTGCATTAGTCATTGATTTTTTAATTTTTTTCTTGTACGGGCGCTCCTTGCCTGTCTTTCTCGCACAGTCTGCCTCTACTCCAGCAGCCAATTGCATGGCCCATTCCTTAATTCTTTCCCACACGCCAGCTGTCATAATGTCATCTTTTGAAAATACTAGACGAATTGGCCAATTTCATTTTTTTTAAATTAATAATAATGAAGACACACTTGAGCATACAGAAGTCCTATGGTATATGTTTAATCAGTAATTTGACGTTTATTCCAACAGCTCGACTGTCCAGCAGCTATGGAAAGGATTCGTGAAGATAGACCAATCACGATAAAAGATGATAAAGGAAATACTAGTAAATGCATTGCTGATATTGTATCGGTAAGGAAATATATTGATTCATATTCATTTTTTATATTAAAATGATTACTATCTGATACACCAAAAGTGTGTTATTAAAGTTTTAAATGATAGATTGTAAAGGAAGAGGCAGCCCAAGGTTAGTATACAGGAGGTTGCCTCGATCCGACTGTCATACGCGCACGAGCTGGATGGGTGAACTGGGATCCATGCATCTATTTCAAAAAACACCGCGTCATATATCAACTCCTAACACAAAAGCCGCTATGGTGATCATTAATATGGCGTAATATTTCTATTCAGGAAGAAACTGGCTTTCCAACAATATGCATCTTAATAATATTACTTTCTTGTGAGAATTAAAAAAGGAGAAAATCCTACGTATTTGATTTAATCCGTAAAAAAACTGACATGATTTTTTCAGTAAGGCTGATCACTATTTTTTTGACGACCGATTTTAAAAACTTTAACGTCAAATTGAAGAGAAAACCCCAAATTTTATTTTGGTCTACCTAGATCCAAAATTTGATAGATATTTGGTTTACAATCGTTTTTGAAAGTTGAAAATGATATTATGCGGCGCTCTGGGTTTCTTCAGCGAACACATAAGACCATTGGTCTTATGGGTTCGTTGGGTTTCTTCTTCATGGAATGCCTTCTTATCATAGACAACAATGCAATTACTTCCTTCGTATTTACTATCATGTTGATTCATCAGGCTTGCTAAAAATAGACAAGTGGATCTGCATGTGCACACTTATGATTCATAAAGTAGTATACAAAGTTCACTCATACGTCTGTCGCTTTTCAGAATTATATTTAATTACAGTGTCTAGTCTGGGCCGGATTTAACATTACAGCGCCCCTAGGCTCGAATAAATTTGGTGCACCCCCCCCCCCCCCCCCCCATCATACACTGAAAGAAAGAAGGATTTTGTTGTCAGAAATAACATTTTTTGATAGTTAATATATATATCTTATTTTACACTATGTTCAAATGAATACTTGTTAACAGCTAACTAATCATTTATTCAAAGATAATTCTTCGATTATTTATAACATTAAATATTAATTACCTTCTCCTATTTTGTTTTTGTGTTAGCACTACAGGTTTCGCCACTTGGTGTTAACACAGGACAGAATTGAAAAGGTAGACTGATATTTAATATTACAAGAACATCAATCGAATTCATGGCCAATCAAATAAAAATAATAATTCTTTGAGCCAAGTGAACAAAAAACTTCAGTTAGAAATAAAAACTACAACTAGCCTAATAAAATGAACAATAAAAATATTTATAGGCTAATGCCTTATAAAGCCTTCCTTCTTGCTTTCTTTTGAGCAAATTTGTCTATGCTGTTATCATAGGAAATTGAGTTAGTCTCCCCTTGATGGCAAGAAGGGCTAGTAATGTCAATCTGTCGTGGCTATTTGTGGAACTCAGGTAGCTCTTCACACGACGAAGGGTGGAAAAGGAACTTTCTACTGAACAGTTAGTGGCTGGAGCACTAAGTCAATCTTAACGCAATAGCGAAGAGACGAAAACGTGTGAAAGAAAGGGAGCAAAAAAAAAATGTGGAGGAACTTGTTAATGACCTAAACCAAACTGCAGGTTGCATGGAGGGAGATTTTAATATTGATGAGGAAAAGGAAATCGATCCTATCAGTGATGAAACAAAAATACTAAGAGAGAAGATTAAATTGCTAAAAAGCAAAATACGTTCAGAGATGAATGTGAAATAAAAAATTAAAGAAAAAAATCCTATAGAGAAGAGCTAACAAGGTTGATTCAAACCAGAACAAAACGTTTAAAGTGTTATCCTCTTTATTCAAGCAAAATCAAATAGATCTGCTTTTTGGGAAGAAGAAACAGGTTTCTTTAAAGTTTACTCTGAGGTACTTCAGCAAACGTTGTTTCCTATTTTTGAAAAGGAAAATGAAAATACCGTTGCCTGGACTATCGACATTCCAGCATTGAGTTTCTCAGTTTGAAATTAACCAGGGACTGATGGAGTCAGTGTTTCAATATCTCCAGGTTGCTGCATCAACTCTACAAGGACATGAACATGTAGTCGCATTACAATTTGATGAAATCAAAGTAAAAAGGGTAATGGAGTATGATAATAAAAATGATAGAGTCATTTGGCCACATTCAACATTCAAGCATGCAAGTGATATATACACGAGGCTTATTTTCAAAGTGGAAACAACCACTTTACATAAACTTCGATACTTGGGTTATTAAGGAAATTCTAACTAATGTCATCTCTAAGTTGAAAGACTATTGTTATAGCGTGTGTAAGCGACATGGGACGAGGTAATGTAGGTTTATGGAGAAATTTAAGCATCTCCACTGAAAATTTTACTTTAACATTCCGTGCGATGAAGAGAAAAGAATCTTCTTTTTTGCCGATGCACCCCATGTTTTAAAACTGATAGGAAATTGGTTCTTAGACTCTGGTTTCAGATTATCAGATGGACGAGTTGTAAATAAAGATTCAGTTGCTGCCGTAATACATATCAGTGGCGGATCCAAGGGGGGGGGGCAAAGGGGGCAATTGCCCCCCCCCCCCCACGAGATCCAAGAGAAAAAGAAAAAACGGCATAAATCTAATAGAAACTAGGACGAAATTATGTAAGCAACAAAAATTGGCTGTTTCCAATTTGTCTCTTCTTACTTTTACTTTTTCTCTTCTTATCTAGATAATAGATATCAATCAGTTAGAGTGAGTATACAGGACATGGCAGCTATACCACATCTGAATGGAGAAGGGTTACTTGCGGAGTGCCACAGGGATCAATTTTAGGCCCAGTTTTGTTTAAACTTTTTATAAATGACCTACCATTCAACATAGACTCCAAACTAATTTTATATGCTGACGACACTACTGTTCTGGTTAAGGGCAAAGATAATGCAACCGTCCTCTTGAAAGCTCAAGAAATTTTAAAGCAGCTTACCGATTGGTTTCATAGCAACAAACTCAAGCTGAATGTCAAAAAGACTAATTTCATAAAATTTTCAATGATAAACAATGAATACAATCATACATTAATGCTAGATTCTGGTATGGAATGCCATTCGACAATGGGAAATAAGTTTTTGGGTCTGGAGCTGCAGTCAAATTTAAAATGGGATAATGAAATTAAAAGCCTTGGGAAAAAGTTATCCCATGCGGTTTTTGCTTTGAAGACTTTGAGAAATGTTTCGAACAAAAAACAGTCTTAGCGGTCTATCATGGGTATTTTATGTCCCAGGTTCGTTATGGTTTGATATTCTGGGGCGGTAGCGAGGGAAATATCAATGCAATATTCAGATTGCAGAAGAAAGCGTTGCGAATAATTGAAGGATTTAGTGCAAGGCAGTCATGTCGACCGATTTTCAGAAAATTAGGACTGCTTACAATGCCAGCACTGTATTTTTTTGAAATTGCCGTGTATTCGCATAAGAATCAGAGTAATTATGAAAATAATATAATCGCTCACCCAAACAACACAAGCCATGGAGAGTCAGCACTTCGGTACCCCATGCATAGGCTGACTCTGATCGAGAAGGCGCCACACTATTCGGATATAAAGATTTTAAATTGTTTGCCCAAAGTTTTAAAAGGTTACGGTCAAGACAAATTCGTGAAGGAACTCAGGAAGTTGCTTATTGATGCCTGTCTTGACTCTCTGGCTGAATGTTATGGGGTTTTTTGGAGACAAAATGTTGAATAGAATCCGTTTTCTAATATGTTTTTATTGATGAACGAACGCTTGATGAATTAGTTTAGTTGAAGTGAATCGACGTGTCACATGCTGTGCGAGCCTAGCTCGATAGATGCAGCTTAACGTGACTATTAACAAATTTATTTTTATTTTATTTATTTATTTGTGTAAAGCCATCCATGTTACTTGTGCAGAGGGCATTCTTTAATGTCGTATTCTAGATATTAAAGAACATGGGTTCTTTAACCCGCTAGTACGCGGGTACTTCGAGCTTCAAATGAAGTAGACTGACTGGAGACGGTGTTGAGCTGTTGAGTGTTCCGACCGAATATTATTCCGACTGCCCCCACTAGAATGGTTGTGTGCCACACGCGCATTCTAGCGGCGGCTCATATTTTATTAAATAATTACCTTATTCATATTATTGATATTTTTATATCTAAAAAAATGTGCTCTATTTAGTAAATTGGATGAGAACTCATTTGAAATTAGATACGTAACAACTTAAAAACTTAATTTATAAGAAAAAATACAATGACATAAATAGATATCAGGTAAAACGGCAAGGAATGCAAATTACCAATACAAATACAAATTCATACATACATATTGATAAAACAGTGCTATCCATGACAACATTATGAGGGGCACTAAAAACTCTGTCAAAATACACCATTTTCTATTAAAAAATCCAAAAAAATTTCCGGGGGTGGCCCCCGGACCGCCCCCCCTCCTTTGGTTGGGGGGTATGGAATACCCCCCAAACCCCCCGGTGTTTGCCCACCCCGAAATCACCCCCTGGATCCGCCACTGATACGTATGGATCAAAAGAATGATTTGCGAATATGCTACAAACTGCCACAATAGTAATAGATTTTGTAAGAACTTTTGTAAGATTGTCTTTTTTATTTACTGAACTTCTGCTTTTAAATTAAAAACAAAATAGAACAATATTTTTACCATAGCAATTTAGAAAAATAATACTTACATTTTCAGTATTGTTAAATGATTGAATCAAATAGCCTTAAATAGTATGTATCAAAACCAAGAGTGTAAAATCCAACCAAATCGTCTAGTAAACGTTGTTTATTAGACTCCTTGGGAAACTTTACTGGGATTCTTTTGACATTTTAAATCAACATAGGTTAACGAAGGATTAAATACTGAACATTTTGATGTGACTCACGCCTATGTAGAGGTAATGGGTACTTTGCTATAAGGACTTAAACTTGGACATTTTTACATTTGACGGGCGTTTGAGGCGGGCAGCGAGGTCGGAGCGTGACGTCACACCTGAATCGGCTGCCAGCTCCACGCGTCTTATGGCATCAAGACAACCTCCTGTATACTAACCTTGGAGGCAGCCACGGTGACGTAATAAGTTGAAGCGATTGTCTCTGATTAGATTCTGACTGACTGCTACTTCTACAGTCACAAGTTTCATTTAGTCTTGCATATATAATGTAATAACTCACCTCCTTACCCACGCACAAGTCTCTAGACTCATGTGAACATCATCCGACTGAAAAATAAAATAAATTGGAAATTCAATAGACAACTTATTCAGATTTCCCACAGTCTGTGATAGATAGCGAAGCCCCTGGAAGAAATTGATTGTGTCAATAAGATGGGCTTGCTAATGCTGTGTCTAATAGCTCATTTTAGTCTTCATTTTTATTCTTTTCTATATGATTTCCGAATCAGGAATTGTACAGATTTCTACCTACCCTATGGCAAAGAAGTATGATGTATTTGAAAGCACACGCGCTTGGATGGTTACACTAAACTCGGAATGGTTGATCTAAAAATATACAGTATACTAAAAAAAAAAATTGCAATTTTGTAGCAATGAAATTCTTTTCTGTAGCTCATCTTGTGTTTATTTATTAGACCTTCCTTTCAATTTTATTTTTTTATTTCCTTATTATTTTATTTCCTTTATGTTGATTTGTAACCTTTAATTTATTGTGTTGTGGCAATAAACAATTAAATTGAAAAGAATAATAATAATTCTATAGTGAATAGTCTTAAAGATCCTGTACTTTTTGCCTTCATAATGCTGTTCCAAAATTTAAATGTGACTTTGACGACCTAAATTGAAGTGCTTCAACACGTAGCAGGTATCTGTTCAATCAGATAGAGATAAGCTGCGTTCTCGTTGGTCCTGTTTGTAACGGTGACCGATTATATTGGCCAGCAAGAAAGACACGTTCTCTGCTGTAAAATCACTTCCCGGTGGTTCAGAACCCACCTAAAACTGTAAGTCCAACTCATCAATCACCATCATCCAACTTATTACCCAAGCACAGGTCTCAGACCTATGTGGGCTGCATCCTCCCAAAAAAAACTCAGCTTCGATGCTACATAAATTAATTGAAAAAGTCTACCTTGACCTTAAAAGAACGACTCAATGTATTGCAAACGTAGCACTTAGTGTCTTTGATCTGGACCCCCTTGTAGACCTCGGCGCGACTAGACCACTACCCAACCCCCGCATACATTTGTAAACAGCTCAGAAGTAAATAACAATCTGCAAATACAAGCGAAAGCGATGCTCTATTGATTAAATGAACCAACATTAATGGATTTTGAACCTACTGCACCTGCGCTAATTCAGGCAATGTCCTAACCCCATTTGTATTGTCATAGTATATTTTATTGTATTTTTTCCGGTGAAGGTCTTTACTTCTGAAAACATCGATTTTCTCTTGAGATGTAGTTTGAAAGATAGACAAAGACGGAATTGTTGTACGGATATTCCTTCCATACATCAACTCAGCTGGACTTGAATGTTTGGATCTTCACATATGGTCAAGCACATCTTCAACAATAAAATTGAAGACCTATTTATGTTCATGGAGTCTTACACAATATTCGCAAGAGTAGTTCTAACAACATTTTATATTCTACTAGCAGTATGCATAGTTGCTGTTTTCAACACACATTCGCTTCTATTTGTGGATTATTATTTACTTTTGTGCTTCACAGAAATGAACGTGGTGACTCCCCAGTGGTAGCTCCGGTTCATTTACGCTTGGCCTAACACTATTTTGTTTTAAATTCATCACTTTCATCCGGATTTGTTCAACATATGAGTTACAAATCAACTAGTTAACTCTATCTAGATGATTATTGCTAATCTGCTCTCTTATTTCGACTAGCTCTTTAAATTTTTTATGGCAATTCTATTTTAATGTGTCAATTTATTAATCTTCATTTCTATTTTCTAGTTGTTCATCACAATCATGGACAAACTGCGATTGGAAATCAAAGCAATGGACGAATTGCATCCCGAGTTGAGAGACCTGAATGACACTATGAATAGGCTTAGTATTTTGCCATCGGACTTTGAAGGCAAACGTAAAGTGAAAGACTGGCTAGACGTTCTTGAGAACATGCATGCCTCTGATGAATTGACGGACTCTCAAGTGCGTCAACTCATCTTTGACTTGGAGACATCATACAACGCTTTCAACAAACTTTTGCACAGTTCGTAATAGCACCAAGATATCCTTGTAAAACATTATTTCTATGCAACCATTGGTTCTCTAAACCTAAATGTATCTATCTATAACATATTTTCATATTGTACTCACCATATTGTTTTGTTTTTAAATATTTAGTAAAAAAATACATTCCTAAATAATGTGTTTGCGTGATTTTCATCTCACATTAGTCCAATTGGATTGATATGAACTTGCATGATACTTAGAATATGGAGATGAAAATGAGAAGCATGCTCTGATGACCAAAACGTTTCAAGTCGGACCTTTATTGACAATCCTACCACTGAATGCTTCCTCAAACAATAGATAATAAGAACTCCTATCATAATAATTTCAATTATGGTTTTCATGTGGTCATTTTTTAAATAGTTTTCATTTTATTTTTATAATTACAATCATACAGATATAATTAATCTCTTAAGGCTATTGGAATCAAGTCTACTGGAAAGAATCTCAAGTAATTTTATACTAAAATTAACTATACAATAGCGTGAAATATGTAATACTGGTGGTACGAACACAAAGAGAAATTTACAAATACTCTAAACAGTAGGAAGACTCTTATTTGACTTTGAGTTACGACATACGTAATAACCACTATCTTTCAGTCTCCTGTACAAAGCTATATATTTGCATGCAACTGTAGCTCTGGGCGAAACGAATGCTTCACAAAACTTGACTCGGCTTGCAGCTGCTTCGCTCAAGTTGCCATCCCTCAAACAGCGGAGAAATGACAGGACAAATGTGTAGCAATTGAATGTTTCTTCATGATACCTGTTGGAATAGAAAAATTTGGTGTCAAAAACTACATAAATCATATCATTCTAGCAACAAAAAGCATGAGCCAAGCGGAAATCTGGAATGGTTTTCTAAGAAATATTGATTAATAGCATTTCACCCGGTCCTGCCCGGGAATCCAGTTTGGAGTTTCACTTTTATGGTAGATAACTTCTTATGTTAGCCCTCACAAAATTTCGAAATTGGGAAGGGCGAGTGAAATTGCAGTGTTACAATATAAGCTGTGTTTTTCGACGCTCAATATTGATATAGAACTAATCTGTTACTTTGGCTTGTAACATATCGGCGTGTCATCTATATCAGCATCATGATGACTTATCGTCTAATCCATTTTGCAAAATTGCTGAAATTCAACATTAATTGAGTTTAGAGTAAACATTCCATGCTTTGCAACGGGATGTTAAAATTAAGCATTTAAAAAAGCGAATTAGGAGAGCAATAATAATAATAATACAGAACATAATTGTTGCTTTGGCTTGTGACGTTAAGCTTTTGTGCATCATAGTGATGTATCATGTATCAGCTGTTCTATGAGCTCACTGCATCTAAACACATTTTAAAACAGCAATAATGACCGTAAGTGAAATTTGAACATTAGTTTTGGAAAGACCGAAAGGAAAATAAAGAATCAGGTTTCGAGGTGCTGTGTATAGAGTTTAGAGGAAGCTATGTTCCAAAACGTTGCCGTTTTTGTGAAATGCGTAAGACAAAAACACAAACAAACACACCCCTACTCTTACTATGTAGATAAATCTCCAATAAGTACAGAACATTACTTCAACTTTAGGGGTAAGAAATTGTAGATCTCAATATTCAATGATTGAACATCTCAATCGCGGTACTGGTGCAACAGAGCCTTCCTTTGATGTAACTAAGCACTAATTTATGAAGCTTGGGTATGTGTATGTTAATGTATATACAGGATATTAAAGGAGGATTCTGCCATAATGCTGTAGCTGATTCCATTAATCAAAATAAAGTAAAAAAGTTTCTATAAACATAGATCCAGAGACGCTTCATTACAGAAATAAAGATAGCTGAAGTTGGCAGTTATCTCTTACTAGTTTACTCATTCCGAAATCCCTAGTGCCTTCACTCAGGTGTTGAATTCAACAGATTTACTGTGTAAAAAAGAAGCTAAAAATCGAATTAGACATGTTACAAATCTGTAACTACCGTAATTATTGAAATATTTTACAGAATATGAAAAAATGCCATAAAACATGTTTTTCAAGGTTGAAGTGGATTAACTAGGCTATTAATTAATTAACCAATATTTTTTTCCAACGAGAATTCTAGAGAATTCAATTCTGACAATAAATTGATGATCATTTAGTAGCCAAAAACACACCCAAAACTCATAAAATCTGGTTATATTGGTCGAAATACTCTGGTTTTTCTTTCTATTTGCATCAAGCCTTGGGTACATTTTAGACTATTGAATGATTCACCATTATATTATCAGAATTGAATGATCTACAAGTTTCTTTGAAAAAATATATGGATTTATTAACATACAACCAAATTTATTCACTTCAAACTTGAAAAAACTTGTTTTATAACAATTGTTACATATTTTGTGAAATATCTCAATAATTAAGGTAGTTACAGATTTTTACATGTTTTATTCGATTTTTCAGCTTTTTTTACGTAAAATCTGTTCAATTCAACACCTAAATGGAGGCGTTAGGGATTCCTGAATGAATAAATTGATAGGGATGGATGCCAACTTTAGCCATCTTTCTGGGTCATGTTTAAAATGAGCTTTTTTCATTATTTTGATGAGAGGAATTAGCTAGAGCAGTATGACAGATTCCTCCTGAAACACTGTATATAGATTCTTTATTATTTCACACGTTATCTTGAGTTTCTACAAGTTTGGTTACTTAATTTTTATGTTTTTTTCACTCACTAAGGAATTACCTTATACCTGAAAACGATTTTCATTTGATTTTTCTATACTCTATAAAAGTTACTGTACAGGAGCTTTTTACAATAGACTTCCGAGCTCAAAATTCAGTTTGATTTTTCTACTTTCATTGATGAGAGAAATTCATTTTATGAACAATGGTGTTCAACAAGTATTACAATTGAAGCTCTAAAATTATTTGCGTAGAGATAAAGGGCATCGCTGAAAGCCTTTCATTCTACTATTAACCCTAAAAACTCAAAAAATGAAGTGCTATCTTACAGTTGATGGATGCTGGAAGGCTCATGGAGAATCAAACAATGAAGGATTTTACCATGAAGATTAGTACCGATGAGGTTTCCATTTTCTTTTACTAAATCTTTCTGGAAATTTTAGTAAGTTATTACTATGAAATTTATGATTGCTGAAAGGCTTTCTTTCTATAATTGTCATAGATACTTGAATAACCAAGTGCTCACATGGAGATAAGGATTGATGAGGTTCTTATTCTACTGTCACCATAAAAAAACTTGAAAAATAATGTATTTCCATAGAGACTAGGAAAACTTAAAAAGAGGTGTTTTCATGTGTTTCAATTCTACTTGCTTTACAAAATGTTATTGAGATGGAAACTCGAAAATTAATTCTAAGAGGTAGGAGCCATTCATTCTCCTACTGTCATAGAGACTGGGACAATAAAATGCCTTCATGGAAATTAATCTTCTTGATCACCTTGGAACGCTTTACGATGCAAAAATGCTTGTAATTGCGTTGCAATGTCGCTCTCACTTCTTTCTTGTCCTTTTTCACAATTTTTCTGCCCTGATCATTTCTCTTTACACATTAATAACCACTCATTAATAACATAATCTTATTACCATCTAGACTTGATCTCATTCTATCTTGAAATTTCCTACTCCTACAGCATTTGATATTGAAGAGATTTCAAGGGTTTCATACTTGAGTGTACAGTACTTAGACAATTGAGTATAAAATTATTTAAGTTTTTTAAAATATTAATTCTTTAGGTTGAAGTGGTTCGGGAGAATGCGATGTACACATAAGTTTATTTATTATCTTCTTTTATTTACAATATATTATTATTTGTAACTTTTTCTAGATCCCAGAGCTTCATGATTCTAACTAATTTATTTACAATGTTATTTACTCAGTTAACAGAAATACTATCCTTTATTCATACTAAATTTGCAGATGTTATAATTATTATAGTACAAACGGCCGATCAGTGAATTAACTGGTACGTCTAATCAAAATCAGATGAGCTATTATATTTTCGTAGTCTCGTGGACTGCAATATTTTGATAGCATTGAATAGCTCACCTGATTGACAGAAACGAGACATTACAAGGTATAGGTTATCACAGATAGAATGAGCCACAAAAATATAAAATTGTGTGCGAATTAAATTGATATTGTTCAACATAATTTAATTGAATACTTTGCATTATACAGTTCAGCCTACCAACCTCTGAGGTGTCCAACAATCCTCCTTTGACAGCGTTTCTAAAGTTGTGTCCCAGTGTTCAATCCACGGCTCAGCGGTCATCTGACTGACTATCAGGCATTGGTTCCACGAAGCTGTTCTGTCCCTATGAAGGCCTCCTTTATCAAATTCCACTACATGGCCTTTTGAATTGGTTACACCGATATGTAAGTCCATTGATACCTTGTAATCACTGGAAAAAGGGAAAGTGAAAAATTACCTTTTTCTAATATGATAGACCTAGTGTAGTGGCGGAAGGGGATTGTCAAGCATAAAGCTTCAGAATATGTTTCAGTGGGCTTGGCATTGTAATATAATTCTGTTAACTCAGTGAGGAAAGAAATGACAATGTATCTCACTCCCCTTTTGTGTAGTACGTTCTTTGAACCAAAACTCGTTGAGGCTTAGCCTTCAGTCTCCCACTAATTATGATAAGCATGAAAGCTATCTGAAATTTTGATGTATTTTTATTCAATTTTGCAGTTTATGGTAATTTATTCTTCCGTATGATCAAAAGGGAGAAAAATCAAGGTGGTTCAAGACGAAGATATTGTATAATTAGAATAAATGATAATACAGCAAAAGATAAAGAGACTGTGAAGGTGAAATAAATGTTGTTACCTTACTGTGACTAGAGCTGAATTGAGTTTAGTTCATTTCAAGTACGAAAAAGGCTAAATCAATTGTGTTGATTTCCAAACGTTTCTGTTGAATGGTGGGTTGGACTTACAAGTAGCTCAGAGGTCAATTCAATTTTTATTTCCAAAGTATAGAACAGACATAATTATACAATACAACATAAGGATCAATGGAAATTTATTTCCCCGCATGGAGGTGTATTGGATATTACAAATACTCATTTATACAGCTAGACCCTGTGAAGTGTTGGGAGTGGACTGTTAAGCATAGAGTTTCAGAATTTGTTTCAGTGGCCTTGACATATTTATAATGATATGAAAGCAATCGTAACCTATCTCACTCCTCGCTTGTGTAGTACGCTTTTTGAACCAAAACATACTGACAAGTCTGAAGAATTACCCACAGTGGAAATCGGCTAAAGGGACCAGATAAAGACAATATGATAGGATCCATTATATTGCACATGAGACATCTGTAAGTATTTATAGTCAACAATGAATCACTCAACTAATCAAAAATAACGAATTAGTTTACTACCTAAAGCACTAACAAGTCTTCAGTATTTTTATTTTTAGTAAGTTTGTTATTTTTCATCTCAACTAATCAACAGGCATCCGCTTGGGCAACTCAATAATTATCATAAACTCAGAATCTGTTTGGAATTTTGATTTATTTCTATTAAATTTGGCTGTTTATGATACATTGTTCTCACATGATCAAAAATGAGAAGAAAAATCAAGGTGACTTGACAGGAAGAAATTGCGCAATAAGAAAAAATGACAATACAGCAAACGGTACGAGAAGATGAAATATTCGATTATTAAATTTAAGATTATACTTACTGTAGGAAGTCACCATTTGTGGGTTTGATAATAACTGCACATGGATGTTGTGAAGCCCGAACAAATGGATAAGGAACTCTGAAAAGAAAAGAGAACGTTTGTCACCTTCAGTTTGTTGGAATTAGGCTGTCCTTCAATCGCAGAGAAAACGTTTTCTTGAGTATAGTGCGTGCATTAATAATAAACATTTAGATTTATTTTTTCAAGCATCGAATCAATGGAGAATAGAAATTATTCCTCTCTGATTAGGATTAATTTTATGGATTAAACATGATTTCCTTATTCATCTTTGTCAAAATTATTAAACTATATAAAACTGCAAAGGAAGGATTTTCCCCCATAATTTGAGTGGTATACAGCATATGATAGGATGAATGAAAGAAACATGCAATACTTTATTTATTAGTTATCAAGATTTTACAAGAGATTTTAGCTTTTATCGAATAGAGTAGACAATAAACAGGTTACTGAAGAGAAAGATTGCCATAAATCCCGACTCGATATTAAATATTCACTTTTTAAGTGAATTCAACGACTTTCAGTAGTTTTTACTTTAAGTAGTATTTTACTTATTCTGTAGGCCGAACGTTTTCGAATCTTGGAGATCCATTTTCAGAGGCCTCTGAAATGTTCGGTTTACAGAGTAAGTAAAATACTACTTATTCTTAATAAAATTTTGACTGCAAGTCGTTAAATTCACTTAAAAAGTTAATATTAACAACGCAGTTCGTCATGGAACAAGAAATCCAGGAATTAAATATCAAGATAACGGCAAATATAAGAAAGATGATTGTTATCTGTCCAAGAAAACAATAATAATTATCAGATAGACTACCGCAATTCAGATCAAGGAATTAATCTCCAACCAACAAGATTAATTTTGGTGGAATTCTGAAATCAGATATCATAGTTAACCTTCCATAGGCTACATAGCTGGCAAGTTGGAAGGGGCTGATTAAAATGAATTTGACACTACAAGGGGTTTCTAATACAATTATAAAATGAATTTAAAAAGTGCTGTGTAACTTATTAGTAATATTGTGCTAACAGCCTAACACTATACTTTATCGTTATTAAATATCTGGCAGGTTGAAATGTATTGATGGAAATGAATTTGGCATGGGCTTTTATTATTTTATTTTGTTGAAATTTTGTACACGATATAAAAGAATAGGAGATTGCTGTTTGTTTAGCACTTATTTAGGATAGAAGTCAGAGAGATAAGTTGATTGGTGTTCACCTAAATGGCAAGAGAGCGGCCTGGCTGTGGTCCAAGCGAGTGCGGCAGGCAGGGCAATGCTCCGGCAGTTGGAAGCAGAACACCCGCGGACCGCAGTGGTCCACACAGATTATACCTGCATCAGAATCCATTCGCCACTACCTGCAAAGAAAGAGAGCTGAATAGAATGAAAGGAGAAAAGCTGAAAAGCGTCTGAACAAGATCAATAGCCGCTATAGCACTGCCACTAATGAAGTTTTCATGCTCAGCTGCATCATTTCTCATCCCAAAGCACTATAAGGTGAGTAGTGAGAGAATACTATGAATGCGCTGAAAATATCAGCAAATTGTTATGCTAACAGAAAATATTGAAATAGATCACAAAAGTATGAATGCTAAAAAAATAATCCAATATACGTTATTTAAATATTGATAATGGAGTGGAGCGTAAGACAGAGCTTACATACAGGTAGGTGATGACATCAATAAATCAACATATGGGCTTCGGTATACCAACGATCAGAGTAGAACAATAGTTGAGCGAAAAACGAAGTTTTCGTACAAAAAATGACTGTGATATTTCTAAAAATATTATTAAGTTACATATTATTTTACATAATAGTCATTGGCAATTCTTCTGTAATGAAACAATTATTTTTTTCTTGGAATTGCAAAATTAGTTTTCAAATTTACTACCTCGAGTAAACAGAAGATTAGCTCTTCGAAAATTGTTCTCAACTCACAGTCACTGGTATATCATAAGATTTATTTATGATTCTCGATGGAATTATCATATTAATCCTCTGTACAAGGAACGTGATTTGTTAAAATTTGAGTAAAGGCGATTATATTTCACTCTCTGTCTCATTTACAAATTAATCGTGGGACGTACTGGTCCGGAATATTTGAGGGGCCTTTGAGAGAAGCTTGTACTTCTCAGTGATGTTCATTCCAGAGAAACCCTAACATGGTCTTTTTCTGCAAATACCGCACTATCGCGTGGCAGCTTCCTGTGAGTGGAACTTTCTGCCACTGGATATCATTCTTTCACCCTCCTTAACTTTATTTCCTAAGAGAGCGCACAGGAACCTGATTCTTGCGGTTGCATATTAATTTCTCTTCAGTCGTAATCCAATTCCGAATTGGCTACATTGCAAAACAAATTTAACTGTAAAATTAGTGAATGAGTGGAATAAAGAGGAATTGTTCTTCCTTCAATTGTATTTTCTTTAGGATTGATGGATACATAGTAGAATTTCATTTTAATATTCAACCTCGTGGCTTATTTATTCTTCATCTTTCTTCTTCTTGTTTTTTTTTAAACTAATTGTAATAGAAATTATATTTACAAGCGAAATTGTATTTTTTTTGTTCTGAACCACTGCGGGTATTATCAGACCCAGTAGCAATTGTGAAAATGTAACCTAATAACTTAATCAGAAACATAAACGTTAATAAATTTTAGGTGGTATTGCCAGAATCATTTTGAATATTCTATAGTTGATTGGAAAACCATTAAATCAGTCCCGAATTAAGATTTGTGATATTGTTCAATGTATTCACTTTTCAGTGTTATATTGAAAAAACGTTCAGTGAAAACTTTTGCAAATGAATCACTATTCCAGAGGCTCTTTTTGTCAAAGGCGGGAAATCAACTGAAAAATTACTATCCGAAAATATCTACAACGTGAATCAGTAAGTCAATTCAAGCAGAAACAATTTTTTTCCTTACTTATCCGTTGAGCTACTTTTATTGAAAATATTCGAGAATCTACAATAATTCCTTTAAAATATTTCAAAATAAACAATCCAACTATATTCATATTTCTAATAAAATCCATGTAAATTTAATGGATTAAATTAAAATTTAAATGAAATTTAATGAATTTAAACTTAATATTGTGGGAAGTAATATGCATAAATAGCTTTACGGTCAAGTGGAAAAGTGAATTATTAGACCACATAAAAAAGAGAGGGGAACTCAAAATTATTGGCAGTGCATTCTTTTCATCAGCTAGAGATTGTGTGTGGTTAAGAGGGGTCGCTTCTTGCTGAGATTGTGGCCATCGTTAAAGTAGAATGGCAGGAAAGTCTCGGATAAGTCAAGTTGAGGGAGAGACAGTGAATAAACTAGCAGTTTAAGGGCTGAAGACAACGGGGGTGGGAGTCATATTGACAAGGGGTTGGATAGAGACTGGCACAGTTTGCATTGTTGTTGATTGGTTTCCATGGTTACCAGGTGGTTGTTGGCCGGATAGCAAGCCAGTAAGCCGCCTAGAGCGACTGGGAGCGGAGAGCTGTAAGGAATATCCGCCGCCCGCTGGTCCAACAAGGGTTCAAGATACCTCACTACTTCACACAGGTAAGCGCTGGCAGTATTTTTCGATTGCATTGCTAAGCATCGCATGGCACGCTGCTGATGCCTGAAACCGAATTCCCTCACACCCAAGCCGTAGCCGGCATTCCAAGCAAACATCATTTTCGTGTGCACTTCGTAAAAATTGAAAAAATATTTGATGAGGAAGCCCGACTTTTCAGCTTGATCAAGGGTTTAGTCCCAAATATTTGCAACCTGAAAATTTAATATCGATAAACGTTCCCACTTATTTTCGTGAAATCTGTTAAACACGTTTATTAATTTGTAGGAGCTCAATATTAGGGACTAGCATTTAATACCGGGTTGCTTGGGAATCTAGTTTGGAGTTTTTCTTATTTGGCAGCGTTCATAAAATTGGTCGCAATTGGTAACGGATACAAAATTTAATTGAGTTGAATTTCATATTAAATTTATTAGATCCTTCAATTTTATTCTTTTTTACTCCAAGTAAGTTTTGATTCAAGTAATAATAATAATATCGTGTGACCTGGCTGGCTCAGGTCTGGTGTCAGAGTTATCAGGTCGCACCTGAATAAGTTCAGGGCCTCTGACGTGACTTAACGACTGTTTTTACGACCGACAGCTTAACGTGTCCTCCGAAACACGGGAGTGGCCCGAGGTAAAAACTTTCGGTCAGAACTGGGATCGAACCCGGGACCTTTGGGCTAGCAAACCAGCTATTAACCCACTCGGCTACGGCCACTCGATTCAAGTAACTTAATTTTATGTTTTTATTAATTCATTTTTATAGTATTAATAGGCAAAAATAATTCTCAAAAATCCCCGTTCAAGCCATTAAATTTAGTTAAATTACGAATATTTGTTATTGTTAAAAACTAAGTATTTATCATGCTGATTAGAATGGAAATAATAGTTACATATTAACAGCTCTTACAGAACAGAATTCAGATCAAACTATGAGAAAAAATATATAAAAATTAAATAATATCAAACAAATTGGTTTTGAAAGTAGAAAACTTATTTGTTAGAGTTGACTTCTGATAGCAATTTTTGCCCATAGCGATACTAAAATCTCTCTTGAAACTACGGAAGACATTAATAAATTAATTATAACTACCATACGATCTATGATCAAGGGACAATAACAACAACAATTCTGTGGTATTTTGAAGTTTTGAACATGAATTGTGAAAATTTTAAAATAAACATAAAAAATCAGGCTTAAAGTTGCTCTGAATCGAGTTGAGAGGAAGCTATGTGCCAAATTTAATGCTCCAAATCGCTGCCGTTTTTGTGAAATCTGTAAGACAAAAACACATGTCCCTACTCTATCTTATATAGATTATGTAAAAAAGTATTCTTAATTAATTGAGTTGAAGGTTCTACTTATTCAATCGGCAAATATTCTAGGTTTAATATTCTCCATCTGAATCATTCTAAACTCTCAAGACTTGAAAACTGGGTTTTATATTCTCGAAAGTTATGAAATGGAATTGATGTTCCTCATCTTATAAAATTGTATTGAGGTATTTGTAATAACTTTCTTCCTCAATGTTTTCAACAACATGCCATATTTTTTAAATATGAGTTTTTATAGCCTCCTGTTATGTGATTGTCATAATCTCCTGTACAGATTTTTTCATGTCAAGTAGTAAAATGAAATATAATAACAAACGATAATTCAATACGAAATTATTGATAGAAGTTGAAAGGTTTGGTTGTGAAAACAACGCACGTTTTTTTTTTGTCAATGATACTGAATGATTCTCAACCCAATAATAAGCTTTATTATCACTTAGGCCTACCCCGTTGTTGGGAACCCACCTAAAATAGTAGGTCCACCATGTTCCCCATGACATGGCTCAAGCGACAAGGTGGAACTACCCGTAAGGGTCTTCCTACCAATAAAAGCCATACGCTCATTATTATTATCAACCCACCGATTTGTTTAAAATGTATTTCCTATAAAGGGGCAGTGCTAATAGTAGGTACGTAAGCTACTAATGAGAATTTAAAAGTTTCACATCTTACATTTTTTTGTCTCTTTTCTCTCATATAATGAAAAATCAATTGTAAGATGCACCATGTTGTGTAGAGCTTCTCCCTGGTCAATTAGATCAACTCGTTAATAGCTTCAAGGTTCGATGTAATAGAACAGAAAATCTGATGTAAAAAAAGATGATTGAAAAGATACTAATTTTTGTTTGATAATATTATTTATTTAAAATATAAATACCGTCTGATATGATGGAAAAATAAATATTGTATTAAAATATTAGTAGTTCTATGGAAATGAGAAATGTTAGGTACCTACTATATGTATATGGAATATGATTTTTCAAGTTCTATTTTTATTCTTTTTGAAGATCTGTAGGACCACACTTTATGGTTTAGCAGCTTCATACATGATTTTTTAATATTGTTTGTGATTATGATTTCATAATCAGAATATTTCATATAATAATTGAAAATATATTTTTTTTTTAATCCAAGACAGAGTGGACTATTTTCTATTAGATTTTGACTACCGATATAATTTAATAAACAGATTTTGATAAGCAGTAACACTGATAGTTAGTAAAAATTAGAGAATGTGTAATTTTAATTCTCCTTGTAGAAATGTTATCACTGTGATGAGATTCAACTAAATAAGCGGGAAAATTGAAATTGGTGTTGGTAACAGCAACTCCGTGCTTAATGACAGTAATTCAACACCCTCAAGCTGCTACCGTATCATTAAACCTTGAAAGATTCCAGTGTCGTCCTTCATAAAGGCGTGGAACTTTATTTGACAGGTAATCAATATGGTTAGTCCACAATTTATTCAATAGAGTCAGATGACCAGGAACAGACATCAAAACAGGATGGATTGAAATTTTTATGAGCGAAAGGATCGTTGAACCGTGAACCAAAACACTCATGAAAGAGCCTAATGCTATCATAAATAGAAACGAAGACAGTGCTTTCATTATATCGATTGCATTTCTCCCTTTCTTCCTAGACGAGTTTATAATAGAACCTCTTAATTCATTCTATCAAGTATGTATGATTGAATTCGTACAATACTCAAGCCTCTCAAAACTCACTTTCCTGTTTTCTGTACACTATATATTATTCAACTTTTTCCAACTCTTCTTTTACTTTTTGAAATTTTTTCCAAACAGTGCGTCTTTAGAGAGTATTTTCAAAGAGTTTCTACATGGAAAATAATTGAAGCTGTTGAATCCTCTTTTTTCTTCAGGGTTGCTTGTTCAATAACCACATGGAGTAGGCTAATTTAATATCTGAAGACTGTAGTATTGCAGAAAAACATACTTTACAAAAACCATTTTACTTTATCAATCTTGATCTATAACATATATTAATCAAAGCATTATTTTGACTAAAATGAAAAAAAAACATAACTGAAAATTATAGATTGATGATTACTTTTCCACTTCAAGATAGTTGCTGAAACATTAGACAGACTCCGCAAATAATAAATGCACTCTAAAATTAGTGATTAGACATACTGAGTAAAATTATCCTAATTTATTCTTGATTCAAAAAAAATATAGATGAATGGAATCACATGAAAAAGAGATGAATAACTGTTATAGAATGTAGAGAAACACCATAGCAAATAACCAGACACAATATGGTCTTCCTACCCAGAAACACACTGTATTTTGTCTCAAGAAAAAATTGAGTTTTTGTTTTTTAATTTTTTAAATAACCATAAATATTAAATATTAACCAGACACAAATTTATTTAATTGAATATAAAAAGTGATTCTTGGATTTCTTGTTCCATAACGATCTGCGTTGTTGATATTAACTTTTTGTTGTAAATTTAACGACTTGCAGTCAGTTTTAGATTGTGAATATATAAAAAATGTACTCACACGTGGCCGAACGTTTTCGAGTTCGGCCACGTATGAGTACATTTTTTATTTATTCGCAATCTAAAACTGACGGCAAGTCGTTAAATTTACAACAAAAGGTTGATATAAAAAATGTTTTGTAATTTTTAATGAAAATTATGTGAATGAATAAAAAAGAGGTCCGCTAATTTCTTCAAATACATGTTACTGTATTAATGAATTATATATTTATATATTGATGCTCTACTGGTCGGTAATTCATGTCAAATTTCTTTAGAGTTAGTGGTCCCCTTTAGGAAACCTATAAAAAATTTGTTTTAATTGAGACTTTGATAGCGGATTAATCGACAAGATATTCCAGATTAGGTTGAGAAACATTGAGTAAAACTGATAATCACATCAGTTGTTATTTGAAAAAATAATTATCCTATTAGAAAATGAAACGTTTGGACACAACAGTAATCAAAATTGACCGACATTCCATCGACAGTGGTCTGATTGCATGGTGTGTATTTATTTACCTGCGTAGAATAGACGAGAGCTCACGCACAACGAAGTCGAGGAAATAGCGGAGGACGAAAAATTGATTTTGAAAAAGCGAGCAGGTAGAGCGAGTGAGAGAGCAGATGCAAGTACACAGTACCAGGCAGAGAAGGGCGCTGAAAATCACAACCGACTGGAGCTGCGCAGTGGGCTAGACAGAGAGCGAAAGCGTGATCTGGAACTGTTATCTTGCATGCACTAGTAGCTGATAGAAGAGAATTCCGTGTTGATTCGCTGAGCAGAGCAGAGCAGACCAGGCGTCGATCTCGCGACGACGACGTTTGACTGCCGCTAGCTTCTACCAACGAGTGATGATCTGACGCCTAAAACGCATTCACTACAACAATAAACAAAATGCACCTTTGCCACCGATGTTTACACCTGGAGCGCCTAATTCAGAGCACCGGAAGTCGCAGCTTACAGCCATGCTCACTGTTCGGCAAACTGCATATCGTACATACAGAGTTTAGAACACAATGCAAAGCTATTCTCATCGGGCAAACCGCCATAGAAACATTTGTCATGCACTCAAGTTCTCAACTATCACAAGCTTGCTGAAATTCACTGCTTGCAGTTCACTGATATCCTGCAATTTCATAATGCTAAGAATGTGAAAATGTTAGAATCCACAATAAATTACTATTTTGATGGATGCTGTTAGGAGAAAATATTTTTATAGAATAAGGAATAAAGAAACCACGGGCTGAGCTGTTTGAAAAATAAAGAGACAAATTATTTTATTATTATTATTTATTTGAAAGGAATATTGGACTGGAGTAGTTCATATTAACGTCATTAAAAACAGAATGAAAATTATAGTTCTTATGTAAAAGAGCTACTTGGAAGAACAGCTATGTGTGTGGTACGGTACAAAATAAAAAATATTGTTGAAATGAATTTTAGCAAGAACAATGATTAGAAAGAAAGGAATTCCAGATTTTTATCTATGGAAAGAGTTTAATGAGACAGGCGACATTCCAAAACAGAATAGACCTACTGGCTAAAACAAACATGCTATACAATAAAATAAAGGAGCACTTCAAACCTTTTCGAATCGTTGAGATTCATTTTCAAAGGCGTCCTTTGACGCTTTGCACTATATTTACAATCTCCACGATTCGAAAACGTTTCAGCCTATGTGAGTAAACTATTTATTTATTCTTAATTAAAATTGACTGCAAGTCGTTGAATTTACAATACAAAGTTAATATTAACAACGCAGACCGTTAAGGAACAAGAAATACAAGAACTATATTTTCATTTTTTAATTCTCATAGTGTCACTTCACAGTCCCAACATTGTACCCTATGTATGCAAGAGTACTGGAAGTGCCACGAGAAATTCAATGCATTTTTAAAATGAAATGAAGTATGACGTTTGCAATTCGAAATTATTGTTTGTTGGACAGGTAGGGACAGGATGCCGGATGGTGCCTGGGTTTAGAGCCCTGCTGGCGGCTGTGACCGCATCCTGGCTTCTTCTGCGATTGTCTTCGGCAGGGTTTGCATGTCTCAGCAACCCCTGTATCTATGGCATCTGCATGGATGATCTTAATAGGTAAGTACCCATTGGATTTTGTGGAGTACAAATTCGCTACTTATTTTATTAAACTTAACTTTATGTAGAGTCTGACATTCAAAGTGACATTGTACGAGTATTTCTTATTGGATATTGTTTTACACTTAAAACTGGATTGCATTTCACTTCTGAGAAGCTTTATCAGTCACACCCCTTTAAGCGAACAAAAACAAAAAATATTGAGAAATTCTGTATGTTTTAATTTCAGATATTTCATTATGTATTTCGTCATGGGAAACATCACAGAATTTTATGTATGTTACGGTAGGTTCGAAGATTCTGAAATTAACTCTATTGAAGGATTCAATTGTTATTTTTTTTTAATTCTTATAGAATATTAATGAAAAAAATTTCCTACTCTTACTCCACTCATTTACCGTGGGTGTGAATGATTTCAAAGCTCAATTGTAGAGAAGGCCTATATAATATTAATTTATATACAGAAAATTTAAGAAAAACTACTGATGTAATAAATAAATAAAAATAAATGAAGACAGTTTAATACTTCAAATGGAAATTATAAATCGATGTTAATAATTAAAAGTAAATAAAGTAGGCTACCATAACTTTCTATTAGACATTCAGGACATAACATGAAATACATTCCATTAGAGACATTCTTACCATAAATTAGTATTGATAACGTTGGCTGTTATGGCTCGAAATACAAAGAAGTATAAAACGACCAAATTATGAATAACTATGTAACCAAAATGTAGTTCAGTGACAGTAACTAAACAAAAATAAATAGCATTGATAGAATTTGATATTCAATCACAATATGAATATAAATTATTCATCATTTTAATATATGTACCACTCCAATGTATAGGGCTTAATTAATTAGTGCCGAGGTCAACAATATTGAAAGTAGGCTACGTAATAGCACATTCAATTGCTATTACATTTAGAGACATAAGTACTCGTAAATTAGATAGACAAATTTTTCTGTGTTTGCTTGGACTTGTTCATTAAAAAAAATATTTCCAAACTGCAAAGAGCTATTTCATATTCAACGACGAAAAACATTATTCTGGTAGGAAACTTTTGATGCTCGATACATTCATAAATGAGTTCTATTAACCCAAATTTACTTGAGCATGCAAGCGAAGAAGATAATACTTTATAAATTCACATAGTTTGAAGCTTTATATTCCACTCCCAACATCGTATCTTCCTAGGAATACTTTATCAGAAATAATATGAATGAACTTGACACAAACTATTCATAAACCAAGAGTCAGGCGCCTAGTTCTAGTTTACCGAGTAGTAACATGATAAATGCATACTACTAAAACAGCTACATGACAGTGCTCTGCATAAATTACACAAATTTAAATGTCACTGCAATCTTTAAATAAGCACCACCAACCACCTAGTAGGCTAAATAAAATAGTGATAGCGGGCTGGTAGTTGCATTTCTGTGAATGATGTTTGGAAGAAGTAAATTTTTATAAAGCCTTATGTGATAAATAGAAGTAAGAAGTAAAGAAAGAACAGAAGATCCTCATATTACTTTCCATTTCGAAAATAAGGTAAAACTACTCTAGAACTTGTTAGCCTACATTAAAAAATTGAGAACATGTTTTTGTATTGATTGCATCCAGCAGAAGAATAAACCTAAATGTTGTAGAAAAGTTAAGCATTTCTTGTAAAAATGTGAAGTAACTTGTAAGCTCATTGTTGATATGCGATTACCAGTATAGAAAATATATAGAAAATTATTAGTAAACCAAAACTGACCAATTGCATGTTATTAAAAAAACAAAAAAAAAACAGTTTTTTAATGGGCTAAAGCTATAATAATTTGATTACTCCCAATTTCTCATCAATGATAAGTTAGTTTGAGTTAGTTTTCTTTCACTCAAGCCCTTTCCTCTGATTATTTTCTTCAACTGATATGGTAACTTTTCAGCTCATACACATGCTACTGCATTGATGGATACACGGGTGTTCACTGCCAAACTAATTGGGACGAATGCTGGTCGTCTCCATGTCTCAATGGAGGATCCTGTCATGACGGGGTCGCTGCATTCAACTGTTCCTGTCCTCCGGGGTTCCTAGGTTTGTATCTACTCAGCCACTCAATTTCTTTCAATTAATGTGTGAGAGTTATATCCAATTGAAATTATCAAATCATTATAACTTCTCGCACTACTGTTACTGTAAATAATTCTAAACTCCGATATCTTAATCAATATTCCCAGCCATCATACAAACCCATTTCTTCATTCCACATTGTTCTCGTGTACCCTCTCCGTCACCTAATCTATCCATCATGATATTTGTTACTGGAATTGTATAAACCCCTCCAACTTTCTACAAATAGAGTATTGGAATTTAATCGAATTTGGGGTGCCGTGTGCCTATAGTAAAATAAATAATTTTCCCATTTTATTTTTCTCGAGAAGTTATCTCCTGGTTGTAGGATCTTATCGGACCTTTATCTTATTAAGCAAAGCAATTACAGTTTTTTCTTTTTCAGTTCTATAGTACCGTGCCTTACTTGATGAATTTTCCATCTTCCCTCATCGTCTCGTCTAATCTTATTATTTTTTTGTTTTAGTTTTTCTGATCTAATGAAGTGATTTTTTCTTTTGTTTAGTGCTAACGTAAAATGTCAATAAGGCTCTTAATGGATTTTCTGTTTATGTCAGGGAGATTTTTCATGTATGTATTAAATAAACATATAAATAAGTGTGCGTTATAGGTATTTGAGAAGGAACAATTAAAATTGTAATATGCTCTACAACCTCATTAAAGAAATACATGTATGATACAAGAATTAGATGGAAGTTCCTTATACTATGTGAAAATTTTGATAATAGTCAATTCATATTATTCATAATAATAACAATCATTTTTTGGGGGGAAATAGCAAAAGTTCATATATAGTTTTATATAAATGTAGAGTGTAGAAGTTAATTGATACATTCACTTTTGTGGGTGGATCCAGCATGCAATTCTGCCTACTGTGATCATCATTCAATTTTACTTATTAAAATTATTTCAGTTTGGTATATTTGAAAAAGAAATTCATGTGACTACCGTACTTCATAAAGTTGGTTAATATAAGAGCATTGATCTATATGCATTTTAATCATTTATTAAATAAATTTTGACACAAAATAAGTTTTCTAGTGAAAATTGAACACTCCTTTTTCATGTGATGGCCATTTCGCACGCTTATTATCATCAAACACAGTTGGCGATCAACTCAATAGGCACACTGAATATAATTTTTAATTTTCATAGTTATTGTATTGTAGACTGAATTTCACACAATACCAGTGCTAAATGACCATCACACGAAAGTGAGTGTTTAATTTTCACTATAAAAATTATTTAGTGTCAAACCTCATTTTTGTAATACACTGTGGAATAGGAAATGTAATACATAATTTAAATCTAGTTATCTATTTTGCTGGTAGCTGTAATCCAAAAGATAAGTATCTAGCCTATGACATCGGGAGATTTTTTCTAAAACATTAAGTACCGGTTCAGTAATGAGATTGTATTAGCAGACAATTCGATATAAAGTTACGGTACTTGAGTTATCCAGTTCGTAGAATATTTATTATTTATTTATGTTTCTATTAATATGCCATTCTTGAGGACGATGGTGCGTGCAGCCCAATACAACTGATTGGCAGTTCATGCTGTGTACTGATGTACTTCTACTCATATCAGTTATCCAAACCATGCAATATAATACGTTCAAAATCAACGAGGCAATAAAGATCGTCCTACTTTTCTCCAATTGACACATGAATAATTCAACTTGGACGGAAGTGATTTGGGCTACCTGCTACCCAGTACTTACATCGAATGACGATTTGCAGAACGTAAATACTCCGTCCATTCGGCCTGAATAGCGGAGGCTTCCTGGATATTCATGTGGAGTAATTGGTATAACACCACACCTATCCACCAATGCAAAGTGACTTGGCCTTTTTGTAGAATGTTTTTTGAATAGATAATTTTAATGGCTTTGGTGTAATCACCATTACCTAAGATTCCCTTTACATCATCGTTGCATGTAAACTCGCAATAGGTACGTCAAGGCTACTCTCTTCATTCGATCATTTGATTCAGCTCACGAATAAATCCATAAACATTTTGTCATTTTGTCCAAAAACGTCATACATCAAGGAGAATATTCTATTTCATACATATAAATATCATTATGATGTCAGAGAATTCAATTTTATTTCGAACCATGCCAACTAATAGTATAATGAATAGGATTTAACATTGTTTTATTTACTTTAATTTTTTCAGTGACCAAAACTCTATTGTTAATCATTTACATTCCATCATTACACTCATTTTGCAGATCAATATTTTCCCTTCAATACATTTTATATTCTCATATTGAGAGTAGTATATTTTCACATAGTGTTCAATTAGCAAATAATTATTAAGTATTAGTTACAAAGACTCAATTTATAATTCACCGTACTGCATTGAAGATCGTCAAATTATTTAAAACATACATGTTGATCGTCAAATTGTCTATTGTGCTACATAAGTTACTCTGTAGAATACTCTTGGATATTGATTTGAGGATCTCCATTCACATTTTACAGGTGACCTATGTGAGGAAAACGTAGATGAGTGCAGCTCCAACCCATGTGCGAATAATGCTACTTGTATTGACGTAGCAAATGGCTACTCTTGCATGTGTCCTTATGGCTACACAGGTATGAATAGGCCAACTAGATACATTCCAAACTTAGATTAAATTATGTAAACTGTGTTCTGAGGAACTATTAAAATAAATCATTCATATGATTGAAAATGATGATAAACTTTTGTAGTCTATTATGAAATTTGTATCTCTTGAACTTTCTTATTTAAATTTTCGATTAGCCAATAAAATAATGGGGATATCTTTGATCACGGCTTTTGAGGATTATTCAAGCTAATGTACGAGTTTCATATCAATAAAATCGATGGTTCCAGTTGTTTTTCTCATGACAAAGTACTAACTGATTATTTTTAAATTGATACTATTTATTTATGAATTATATTACTCATCTTGAGTCTAGTAAATAACGCTGTTACATGAGAGAGCTGGAACAAAATCAATTGCATTGAGTTATATTAGTTAAATCTAATGGAGATTATATTATAGATTAGAATTGTATCAGTCGGTCAAAATGGAGAATCTTTTAGCCAGCATGTAAAGAAGGTATCTAGATTGCCCTACGAGAGCGCTGTATGGCGATAAATGCCTCAGTTGAGACCCTCGTGAGGTCTGCAGAGCTCATGAAATTTGAGGGATCTTACTAGAGTTTTTGTTTTAGAGCTGACGAATGAGGAAATGCATTCCTGATTAATTGAATAAGACAATTTATTCTACATAAATGCAGTGTCAATTCAATAAAACATTGACAAAATTATTGTCCTATTCATTTCAAGTTGCCGTATCTGTTTCTTGAATAAAATCTTGTTGCAGGTTTGCATTGTGAGGTAGACATTGCAGTATGCAACAGTACAGAGGAGGCGCAGTGCCACAATGGAGCATTGTGTGTGGAGGGGCCTGGCATGACTTTTACATGCATATGTGCACCAGGTAATCCAAACAATTTTATAACATATATCCTCATGAATTTTTTTCCAATTATTATAGAATTTGATAATCCTTATTTGATTTTCAATATTTACCGTATTATGATAAGTTATTACCGGTTCGGTTTTTGAGTTTGTATTCATATTGAATTGTTTGGCAGTTACAAGAAATGCTGGTATGCACAGTTCAATTTGAATGATTATTAGTTTTTAATTAAATTACTTAAATACTTACAAGATTTTAAATCTTCTATGTGAGTACTTTTAGATAAGAGTAGGATTTAATAAGCTATGGAAAATTATTTGGCTTCTTAACGATTCTTCTATCCTAAATTCAGTAGGCTATTATGTGTAAAATTAAATCTAAGATAACTATTCGGTTTAAAAGAAGGTTTTACCCAACTCTACTCTGTTACAGCCTAGACAGACTAAATATATGACAACTTACTACTCTACAAAAATCAACCAGAGGGAATTATCTGGCAAAATCGCCCTGCATGGGAATAAAAGGATGGATTTATTCAAATCATTTACTCAGTCTTCTATCCAATTTAGCTGTGCATGAATTTTTAATGAACAAATGCCTTGTTAGTTTGAAAGGGCGATATTCCGTTATTTCAATTATTACAATTGTTTATTATTTGTACGTTTTTGCGCTATTTGGAAACTTAATAGAAATAATAATTGGTAAATGCAAGTGGTTGTGTGCGTTTGCCAAGTAAACGCAGCATAATATTCTATATTTTTTTAATTATCTGCAAGTGATAAACATTCAACTCCAGAATATCAATCAATTTTGGATGTGTGTGTTATGTACATTATGCACATTTAGGCTGGAAGGGACGGCTGTGTAACGAGGTGATAGACGAATGCTTCTCGGCACCTTGCCAGAATGGTGCAGTCTGCATCAATCTACATTCCGGGGGCTATGCCTGTGCCTGCCTTTTCGGTAATCAAGTCACCCGAAATCAATACCGCCATGTAAATTCTGCCTACTATTCGATGCTAACCCCAATTTGGGATTTGAAACCCATACATAAAACTATATAATTATTTGCTCACTATCAACTACAACTGCTTTTACACAGTCACAATGTGTCTGCCTGTGGTTCAAAACACAAATTCATTGCACTCGCCTCAAAGATTACAGTTTTGTTTATGGTGCTATATCATAACTATCATTTTCTTTGATAAGTCTAGTTAATTCATGAATCAAGGTTTTGTCTTTGCAAATTTTTAATGACTGATATCTTCCTTCCATTTAAAATTATATTTACAATATACATAATGTATATTTTATTGTTTGAAGTGTACAGCATTATTCAAATTTCCATTGAATGGATTATTCAGCCATTAATAAAACATTTTATAGAGCTGAGACTCTCAAATTCTGTATATTTTCAGTTATAATTTGCTATGAATCGTTTATGAATCACGAATCAAATCTTTTTGCAATCATTCATTACCAATAGAAAAATTTAAACACTTGAAAAACAGTGCATGGGAATTTTAGGGTTATTGGAGAGAAAATGTTTTTAAAGTAGCTGATTGATGAATTTTTATATAGTTAACTTTAATTTTACTTTCTTCTAACTTCATAATTCCATTCATAAATTTCATCTCATATCAACATTCAAAGTACTATCTTGTTCTCGCTAAGAGTTTATAATAAAGACCACTCCATAATTTCACTCATACAATGTATCTTTTGAGCTTGTTCTTGGGCATACATTGTAAAATTGTTCATTAATGGATAAACTATGTAACAAGAAGATTCACATTTGAATCCAACTAGAGTTTGACAAATTTGAAGTTGTTTGGTTTTCACTTTATAATTGGAGGCAACTTTATTCTCTGTCCAGTTGTAATAGAGGGATAGACAGAGCACAGAAAGATGTCAACAGTAAATATCACAAAATAAGTTCATGTTAAATGTAAAAGGGAAGGTTAGCACAATTTGAAGGATTATAAAGAAGCCGTTTAAAAATATCTTTTTCAAATGCTTGTAGTAGGAAAGTACATGAGCTTACACAATTATCCTTTTTTTTAAATAATTGTTTTTGTAAGGATGAGTAGAAGAACATACTAAGAAAAATTTTCACTCCTAGTGAAGAATTACTGTTTACAATTTAATTTAGTGCTTGGACAATAATAACAGTTCAATAAAAATAGATTTTAAATAATTTTTAACAGAGTTGTTAATACAAAAAATGATGTTGAGCGGCAGTCATCTTCTCCTTTACAATGTAAATATGACCCAGTAAGTTATGGAACTGCTGTGTATGAGGTTACTAGAGTGTATGAAGTGTATACTAGAGTGTATGTAGCTATAGCTATAGCTCCGCCTGCATTAAAACTTCATTACAATTTCCTACAAAGCCTTCTCAACACAACCTTCTTAAGAACTTTCATTAAATCTTCATCGTCATTTTTTTAAGGATTCGGGCAAGGTTTTCTATTTCTTGAACCCCAATGTCATTAAGAAACAATCGCATCAGAATTCAAAAGCAATAAGTTTGAATATTGTAAACAATACTTCACTCATTATTTATATCCAGGCTACTCTGTTGTAATAATAAAGGAATCCCTGAAGAATCTTCATGGCCTATCCTGAAAAACTTTCTACATAAGACTTTAATCAAGGGTTTCAAAAAGCGTTTTCATTCATCATGATTCTTTATCAGCCCCTCTGAAATTTTTTATCAGTTTTGCATCTGCTTTATTTGTCTGTATATTCCTGTGAAGCCATTTTTTCTCTACATGGATGTTGTGATTATGTTTTTCTGGTGTACTAAATGCTTTTACTGTTGCATGTTTGCTGTACAGAAATTTTGATGTTTAAATGTGCTGTTATATACAAATTTACTTCTATTAAAGGTACCCTATATTTTAAAAAGTTATTTAACGGTTGCAGGCCATTGTTAGAATTGAATGAACAAATTGATTTTTTTAAATTGGTCTCTCCGGCTACTCATCTCCTTTATTTTTGTCTTTTTAGAGCACACTGAAGTAGGCTTCCTCATTAGTCTATTACATTCATTATTTTTAGTGAGATACTGTATTTCAATAGCTTTTTCTTGAAGGAATAATTATATAATTTGATTTTCATGGTTTTATTTTTTCCAAGTAGATTTAGAAAGCTACTCAGTTCCACCTGTCACTTGTGACTCTTTTAAAATACTTTGATTATTAGGCATACATTGTTTCAAACATAGATCAACAAAATGCAACAATTGTTCAGAATTTCCTGTAACCGCACCTAATACCTACCAAACGAATTAAATGAATACTAGAACACACTGAAGTTTTGATTTAGATTTAGAATTTGAGTCACATTTGAAATTTTAGTAAGTTCTACAAAATAGTATTTCAGTCTGAAGAAATTAAAATTTCCAGGCTATTTCAAATAGTGCTTTAAATGGCCGGTGCTATAAGAAAATAATTATGACTAATGTATTTTTTTAAATATTTCTAAATTTCCAATAAGAGTTTTACTTTATTCAAGTAAACTATGAATATGAATGATTGTACAATATTACTAACAGCGCCTTGTCAGTACCTACCAACCGAATTAAATTAATACTTGAACACACTGAAGTCTAGATTTTGAAAAATCACATTTGAAATTTTAGTAAGTTCTATAAAATAGTCTTTGTCTGAAGAAATTAAAATATCCTGGCTATTTCAATTAGTGCTTTAAATGGCGGATTCTACAAGACAAATATGACTAATGTATTTTTTTAAGATTTAATTATTACATTCAATTTATGGTGATTATTATTTTAATTTAATATTCAGTCAATATGAATTAGTTGAATAATTAGTTGATTGTTGATACCGTAATTAAAATTAATCTCAATGTACATAGTACTATAATGCATTGAACCGAATTAGTACAGTTCATTTTTGTGAAAAGTGTGACTGAGACAAAGTTATTAATTTGGGGCCACTAATGGTTAATTTGTGAATGTAACTCATGTCATTATTGTAAATGTGTGTTGTAATTAGGCCGTATTTTATTTTTTATACAGGATACACAGGTGTGAACTGTGACACCGAACTGCAGATGTGCAACATGAACCCATGCAAAAATAATGCGCTCTGTCTCAATGAGGACGATACAAGCGTGTGCTATTGTGTGCCAGACTTTCATGGTGACCGTTGCCAATTCCAATATGACGAATGCCAATTGGGACCAAGGTGAGATAACGCAATGACTCACTTCATAGTCACGGTCATGGTCAATATCATATTAATCTTAACGTATTTCAAGCTTCTGTTTCCAATAGCACAAAAATGTACGGTATATCATAAAATGCATTATCTTTCAATCTGGTCGGAAGTTTTTGTACAAATATTTGAAATACTGATGGCTATGCTAATAGAAACTGCTTGTCTAAGGCGACGACAGAGTTTTAAGTAGTGGCTGTTTGTTTTTAAATGTAAAAATGTCTACTATTTAATTTAAAAAAATGATTTAATTGATTTTTCAACATAAAAAACAGCAAAGAAGAATTTAAGTCTTTAAATATACTCAAATGATTTTTTTAAAGAAGACCGAACTTTGGCGGACTTTTAAAAATTCTCTATTCAACATTACTTTCTGTATGCAATATTGAAACACGTTGAAAAGCAGTAAGTTCTGAAAAACTGTGAGAGCTAGAAAGTCGTTGAAAGTGGGTGTGGTTACTTTGTACGTTTTTTATGATCAGAGAGCCCATAAAAAATGAAATTACTCAAATAGTTAATTTTTTCATGAAAAATTATGTATTTGAGTGTTTTCTATTTTTATTCAGTTTTGTTTCACATTTTACTGCAGTGTTTATTTTTAGGCGAAAGTTCATGGAAAATAAGTTGATGAAACAAAAATTAAAAGAGTTTATGATTAGCTATTGTGTAGTTTGTAAGATTTGGATAATTTTGCTCACCTCCAAGAGCATTCTGCTGAGTTTGGATGAGCTTTCAGGCAATCTGTAAGAGAGCAAAATAAAAATGAATACCAAATAATATTATTATACCTCTTTATTTACCACTTTATTCTGCCAATAGTACCAAATTTAAACGGTGAATATATTTTTACAACCCAAATAGTTTTTCAATTAGCTTTTGTAATAATTTGTGTATGTGATGTTACGAACGCAAGATGGAAGAAAAACAATAGTCAACGTTACTTGTTTTGTAAACGATGCTTCTGTTTTCATTGATGGCACGTGCTGCGAAAAGGTTGTAAATTGACTCTTGTTGTTGTTTCTTCTTTCTCATCGAATGTTTTTCTCACTCCTATTTGTTGGGTTAAGTTTAGTGTTTTCAGGACTTTTTTAGAATGTTCTAGATTATGTGTTACCTGCTTCCAGAATTTCCTGGAATACTCTTAAACACTATATAAAGAGCAGCCCTTTGTACAATAAGACTCTTAGGTATATCAACTCTTGACTCAATTTTTTTACTGGAGGAAAAGCAAAAATTTTCTTCCATCATGCAGATCTTATTGCACATATTTATGATAATCTTCTCTGTCTTTCAGATGTTGGAACGGAGGAACATGCATAGACGGCGTGGACAATTACACATGCTCATGTCCGCCTAGTCTTACAGGACGTCATTGCGAATGTCTGATATTAGTGAATGGCGATCTAGACTGTACATATGTAGTGACCACACCAGAGCTTCCATTTACAACTTACCATTATCTACTTTCTTCAAGGAAGATATCAATTGAAGACCATCAATCACATCCAGTCACGTCAACTAGTTTTAGAACATCGGTGGAGTTTTCGTCTTCTCCAAAATATGTGCCAATATTTTCACTAACCCCTTTGAATCAAACATCAGAATTTACTACTGAATTGAAAAATGTAACTGAAGACCAAACTTTTACTCCAAGTACAATAACGACTGATATTACTGAAAGCACTACTGCAGGAGTGATAGACACTTCAACAACTCTTTGGTCTGTTTACAAAGAGACTGGAACTGCATCAAGTCAAGAAACGCACCCGACATCTGATCAATATGGATCCGAAATTACAGATAAATTTCCGATAATGACAACAGGAACTCCAAGTTCAAAAGACACACCAGGATCTACACAAGAGTCTCCACAAACAAGTACAACTGAGATTTATTCAGGAACAGTAGAAAAAGCAACAAGGTATACAGACCATACAGAAGGATCAGTTTCTACAATACCAACTGATGAATATGGAATTCAAAAATCAACAGAATTTCATCACCTCACAACGTTTAGTTTGGAATATGAATCAACTACAGTTACAGATAGAATGAAAACGGAGTTTTCAGAAATGACTGTGATCACACCACAAACAAGAGAAGGAGATGAGTCGTTCCCTGATATTTATACAACTGAAAGCGTACCCTCCACAGCTTCCTCAGCAACGACTAGAGTAACACAAAAACATCCCACAAGTATTCTTCCAGATAGTAAGGAGTTCACGGACTGGGTTTCAACCACTGAATTCAAATCATTGTCCACGGCTAAAGTTCATCCGACCGAGTCCTTATTTACTGACTACACAACGGAATTCTCGGAAACCATGCCTACATCATCGATTGGATTCGAATCTTCCACTGAGTACTTTTTGGATTGCACTAGATTACCGTGCCTCAATGGAGGAACTTGTGTTTATGAGAAGGAGATGACAAAGGTAAGAAGATTGAGATCATTAATATTGGGCTTATTGAACATTAAATTCACTTCATTGAATTCATTAAACCTAACATTGAATTCAAATTCCAATTCGAAGAGTATACTCATATGATTTCATTATTGCTAAGCTTTTCAAGGTAAAATATTCAATTTTGTATCCAGAAGATTCTCAAGAAAATCTAAATATTTTTGCATTATATGTGTTTTACATAGTTGATTAAGACCAAAAAATGTCATTAGTGCAGTGTGAATAAGTAGAGTTGTAAGACAGTATAAATCTTGAATAAATCCATGGTCTAGAAGAAATCTTGAAAATAATATGCAAGCTGGAACCGTTAAAATAACTTGCATTAAAGTAGCAGCCAACAAGTTAGACAGGTGGGTAGAAATGTGGTGTTGCTAATCAGTGAACAAATCGACTGCACTGTGTAAAATTGGTAATGACGAGTCGCGCACTACTGATGTACGTTCTTTCACAATTACATGAATTACTGGTTACTAAGATTGCCTTGTAAAATACCGAATATTCGCCGATATTGCATAGCAATCAGTAATTCCGATGAGTTTCAACTTCCAAATTGAGTAATTGACTAGGATCAAGTTAGGAAAATTAAAATTTGCAGAAGCAAATATAAATTTAATAGACCACACAATTACTATTCATTTCTCCATGTAGGCTAAGTTTCCATAATTTTTTCAACTTAACTGGAACTATAGAATAAACTTCAATAGTGACTGTTCAACATTCAGTCATTTTGAACTGAAGACTAATGACTTGGAAGATGCAAAATTATCCTCAACTGCAATTTTTATTAGAGAACTAGCAGGTCACCCGTGCTTCGCTACGGGGTCTCAGAAATCCCGTTGAGGCTAAGGATATTTGTGTGAAATATCTAATCACTGCGTGCACGTTAACTGTTAGAGGGAATTTTAAAGATATATAAAACTCAAAACCTACTATATTAATTTTGCATGTTAACTTTGGCATAGAACCCGAGAAACATTGTTAGACCTATTTGATATAGATGGAAATTTTCGTCCAAGTTAAATGAGGTTACTGATAGAAAATTTTGGATTCATTTCTGATGGATTGGGGCGGCTCTATGTTTTTATCATCCTAGATCATACTTTCAACATATGGTATTAATATCACAAAGCCTCTAATAAGTCTGACAATAATCATATGATTTTTATCACAACATTACCTATCAATGCTTAGAGCTGAATTTCAAATCCTTTAAAACTATTCTTAAAACTATCCTTGAAAAATGTAAATAGGCCTATGTCACTCCTTGGTATACAGGCAATCTTTGTGCAAAATTTTAGCTTTATCAGTCAAGTATTCTAGGCGCGATGGACCTACAGACAGACAGACAGACACCATCTCATTTTTATAATAGTACTAGCTGGCCCAACGCGCGTTGCTGCATTCTCATAAAAATTTTCCTTGATTTTATTATTCGCCACCTCCCGCTGAGGTTACATTTAAAATTAGGAAAGAAGTTAGTCCTAGGGCTCTTCTAGCTGATCATAGAGGCTTCGTTGTTTTCTTAATCAGCACCTCTGAATGAAGAAACATTTCAAATTTAAACCTCCTATGTCTATAAGGGTAAAAGCTAGGTTTTTTATTTTATTATTCGCCACCTCCCGCTGAGGCTGCATTTCAAATTTCTAGCTGCATTGGTTAACAGATGTCATCAGCCTAGCATAATTACATTTCATCATACCCAGTCGTATGTTTCCTACATATTGCAAGGCTCCAACTGCACGGTAGCCTACATGCAAAGTGCAAAGTCTTTTGCTGTTCAAAGATAGCGTAAATAACGCCACTAAGGGAACTGCCATATGATTAAAAACTGTTGACTTATATCAGCTGTTCCTTTAAGCTGTTTGGCTGGTAAGTTCAGTAGGTTAGGTCTATAAAATGGTTTAATTAATAATAATTATTAGCTCCCCTATTGAAATTTATGGTCAGAAACCATCCCCAATATTCACACAACATATTCCCGAAGTTTCATGCCGATCTGTCAAGTAGTTTTGGAGTCTATAGGGAACACACATACATACATACATACAGACAGACATTCATTTTTATATATAGTTAGAGAATAAAAAATAGTTGCTTTTTCAGCCCAACAAAATACTCAATACCTTATTATCGGTTGTATGTGATTAGATGAACTGAATGATGATACTGAAAGCCTACTGTAATTGTTCTCATTTTCTTGTATATCTCAAATTTAAAGGTAGTACAGAAAAGAAATATAGATTTTTTATATACATCTAAGGACTTGTTTACACCTAATACTTGTTTGTCAGTGGAAAAAATCTATGATTATGATGAGAAGCAGCACGTATTGGTTTTTGGTGATCTTTTTTCATGATTTGATGAAAAAACTAAAGATTACTAAAAACGAAAAAAGGAAAATCTAAAAAACGAAAGTTATTAAAAGAAGCTACATTACTTTCACTTGCGTTAAAATAAAGGTTTTCCTATTCCATTTAGGAATCGATATAAAACTGTAAGATAATATAATAATGATATAAATGCTTGAAGGTCATTAAAAAAGAGTGGTGAAATGTTATTATTAGATGAATAACAATATAATAATATATGGTAATATGATTATCGAAACGTATCCATTTTTATTGGAATATAATTTTTCATTTACAGTGCAGCTGCCCCTTTGGTTGGACAGGATTTCATTGCGAGGAGCACACAGGTAACAATTCAATAACTAGAGTGAATAATATGACAGATGCTGTAAACTGGTTATTAGGCATTCTAGTACTATTATACGTAGTATGCTTCTCATAAATTATTCTAATAAAAATCAAATATGGATCACGCTTTAATATCTATGTAAAATTTTTCAAAAATTCTGTATAGAACATAATTTTTATTAATTTCGAATTCCTCAAAGTGCTATCAATTATATTGAAGACTTGCACAATGGCTAATATTGACAACAGCATTGAATAGCTGATGGCTGATGGAAATCGATAAACGCTAATACACAAAAATATTTAGTCACCTCCGGGAATAGAACCCCAATCGCCGGTCAGGCGTCTTAGCCACTCGACTAAAGTGACCATTCTGTATAGCAGCGTTCAATTTAGACTTGGCCATATCGGCTCGAATATCACAAGTTTGTTTTGAAGAAACTGACAATTTATCAAACTACCAAATATTTAGTAGATAATTTTTATTCGTTTCGGATTCCTTAAAGTGCTATCAATATTAAACTGACGACCTCCGCAATGGCGGATATTGATAACAGCATTGAGTAGCTGATGGAAATCGATGAACGCTATTATGTTCGATGATAGCACTTTGAGAAATTCGAAATTAATAAAAATTATGTTCTTTTTGGCAGTTTGATAAATTGTTACTTCCTTCAAAACCAACTTAAAATCTAAAAGGCCAAGTCTAACATAAACGCTGCCATACAGAAAGATCACTGTAGTCTAATGTATTGGACTCCTGACCGGCTGGTTTGATTCCCGGCGGTGGCTCAATACTTTTGTGTAATAGCGTTCTTCAATTTCCATGCTACTTGCGGTTGACTGTTTTAGATGATCAAGGTCATTCAAGTTAACGGAGAAGTCTGAATAAATAGAAAATAATATAGCTAAATAGTACAACTAATTATTCAGAATAAAAGTTCGGTAATATTTTTTTAATAGATGAACTCTGATCAATGCTGTTGGCTAATTTAGATGATCAAAATCATTTAAATCAACGGAAAAAAGCTCTATTTAAAATTAATATTATTTTTTACGGTGAATTTAACGGCTTTCAGTCAATTTTAATTGAGAATAAAATATTTACTTACGTAGGCTGAAACATTTTCGAATCGTGATGATTCATTTTCAGCAGCCTGTTGAAAATCAATCATTACGATTGGAGAACGTTTCAGCCTACGTGAGTAAATATTTTATTTATTCTCAATTAAAATTTACTGCAAGACGTGAAATTTACCATAAAAAGTTAAAATTTACAACGCAGATCGTTATAGAACAATAAATCCAGGAATGAAATTAATTATTACGTCATTTTCATTCATAACTCAACTGTCATTGAATACTTTGTTCTGTCCCCTTCCTTGAATCTTATTTTCTAGTGGAAAGTTTTTTTTAATAGAAATTTCTTTGATGACCTGTTATAGCGTATTCATCAATCAAATTGAAGATATAAATAATATGATGTACTCATTTCTGTAACGCTTGAAACGCTTATTTAGGACTGACTTTACTAGGTACTAGGATAAATATAGTATTACAATGCTCACCATGACAGAAAACGTTTCTTCCCAACACAGTAGGCCTACCTATGAGCATACGGTACTCGTTTTCTATTTTATTGATTGTAAATTTATTTTTGTGAGAAAAAGTATTAAACGAATGTATTTAAGTTTGACTATTGTCTGGTAGCAGCCGTTCATGAATATTATTCCTTAAAAAGTTGATTTTGAAAGCTGAAAAATATTTAGACCTATTACTGTTGATTATATATAACTTAGTTTAATGGATATTTATTATAGTACTCTTTAGTATATTAAATATTTATTAGTAGTCTATACGGTAGCCGTTATGGCTCATATCTGAGTACATAGTTTATGACATGTTATAAATGGAAGAAATTTATTCAGGCTGTTATCATTAATCATACTGTCAATTCAAGTTTGTAGCAAACTACAAAATATTAAGCTTAATTGAAACTATTGTACGCCAGTATTCCACAAAATAATCAAAAGAGATGAATTCATAGGTAGTTTTCTGGAAGAATTAGAAGAGTATGACATAGCTTGAAACAGATAAGCGAAATTTAGACTGGAAAGTACAAATCTTGGAAGGATGAAGAGAGGGTTGAGCTAGGTACCTATTTAAGTTTTTTTAGCAGTAATAGCTGATTAAAAGACTTTCAAAACAGTTATAATTATTCAGGCTATTATAAATATGATTTTTATGGCAACATTAATTTCTCTAATTATTATGGTATGAGCAAATGCAATATGTAAAATACGGTATTGTATGATAAGTATAAGAAGTATCTAATATCAAAACTGACACTGTATTTCTATTAAAATTATGATTTTTATTCGCTTATTCTGGAGTAATGCATTTCACTTCTAAAGAGAAGCTTCATCAGTCCTTAGAAGTGAACTGCATCCCTCCATTATTTCCAGTGTAAGAGAATAAAAATCATAATTTAAATAAAAATGCAGTGTCAATTTTGATATTGGATTGTTTATCAAGTATTTCGTCATGGAAAACATCACAGATAATAAGAAGCACGTGAAAATCAAATATTGAAAACTTTTCTAGTCATCATGAACACTTAGCGTGTGATTGAATATAGCGTGTGATTCCTTCAGCCGTGTCAGAAGAAGCGTCACAGCAATGCGAATTAGTCATTACACACATATTATTCGCGCTAATGTGTGTGATGACCATTTCGCATTGTTGTGATGCTTCTTCGGATACGGATGGGGAATCACACACATATATTTAGTGTGGAATTCACTACTCAAGTGCTCATTGTTGAAATACCAAAGCCCATTCAAGCTTTGTAAAGTTTCTTTTGCTCTTAAATTAACATTATATATAGACGGTTTCAAAAAAAATGATCCACTTTGTTTGAGCATTTTATAGAAAGATTTTTAATTATTAATGTGATTCAAAGTTCCTGTGTGTAGAAAAATTGTTGAAATTTTTTATGGCTGTGTTGATATAAGTTATTGTGGAATATGGTATAGAGTTCAATAGTCAAGATTTCGTAAAGATAAGTTCATAGCTTTTTTATAGTTGCGTTTGTTGTTAGGGCGGTTCCAACTCGGCGTTTGAATGATATGATAGTATGGCGAACCTAGATGTTCAGGTGGATAACGAACAGCCGAGTTGATTATAAAAACTCAGATGCCATATAGAAAGACGTGAGATTGTAAATTTTGGTTTTATAAAGGAATCTTTATTCAAATTAGAGTTGAGTACAGTAGACCACGGTAGCTAGAAAGAGGTTTCTAATTGCATTGCAGTACAAATGACGAATGATGCTTTAGAAAGCATCTTAATAAATTCGTTGTCATGTTCATGAACAGATTCTTCTGTTTGCAAACAGAGCAAGAAAAGTTAAAAATAATTAATAAGAGTAACTGAACACTGGGATCATTAAATCGAAATATAATAATATTTTATTAAGATTTAAATTAAAAATGAAGTTATAAATGCATTTAAATGAGTGAAGAAGTACGGTACTTACATGGAATTAAGCAATAATTGTTTTTACACTTAAATTTATTAGTCTAATATTTTGAACCCATCAACCAAAAAGAATCTCTCTGTTTTTGGTGCATTGTTTAATTTATTCATATGACATGTAATAAGTTATTTTTTCGTGAGTATATTATTTATTTTGTATATTTATTCGGAAATATGTTAATTGGCCTAACTTGTTCATCTAGGCTCAAAAAAGAGAGAATTATAACAGGGTGCTTTAGCTTTCTGCTTTTGCTGTGAGTTCTTCATGAATGAATTGGTGATTCAAATGTGATAAAGAGGTAATATATTTAAAAAATTGAAATATATTTCAAAATGGATAGTTTTTGAATTATTATCATGTAACGTTATTTTATTATAAGCATCACTATAATATTATACAAATAAGACTAAAAATTATAAATATTGTTATAAATGTATGAAACTGAATTGTTGAAAATTTATAAGGTGCTAGGTAATTTATTCTCTAGCATAAAAATAGAACAGTAATAATGTACCATATTTATAAGATAATTATCAAAAAAATGCAATTATTATTCTACTATTTGTAAACTGGCTGCTGCTCTCTCTTGAATAGCATTATAATATTTTCCCTGGAAAGTTATACTATAATATTTTTATTAAAGCATATTACTGAAATTGTTACCGCGCATGTTTCTCTTCAAAATAATTATGTGCTGTAATGCTTAATGTTTTAAAATAAAGTTCTTCAACTTAAAGGCCATCGTTATTTTGAATTGAAACCTTATTCCTTATAAATGTAGATTTCTCAGCAACGGCAATTTCAAAAATGTCTGATACTTCCAATTTTGTTCAGCAGAAATTTTTATTGCCACACCCATATAGTCATGATCATCCTTTAGGCGTATGCTTTTGACTTGAATAATAGAATTCGTAACTTCAAATTGAAAAAAGTAATAATTGAATGTCGCTCAGTTAACTGAAAAAGTATTTTATAGATGAGAGCAGCAAAGCAACAGTTGTTGAACAAAATCAAAATAGAAAATGAATAAATAAAGATAAGATTAAAAGTTAAAATTAAAAGAACCTAATTCCTATTACAAAGGTAGGTAGTGAGAACAAGAACATAGATGGAACAATATTATAGCGATATTTGTGATTCTCATTCGAAAGTAAACAGTGAAAACAGTTCTAATCTATCCTAAATAACAAAAGTTTCAGCGCATCAATTACTTCCTATCATAATTTGTCATTTTCTTTGACAATATTATGCTGTGACCCTTCGCGTGAGATACGGCACCTAAGAATTTTATACAAATTAGACTGATATCAGAATCACAAGTATAATCGTAATATTAATGAGTTATGAATTAGAATTTTGTGACTCAGTATGTCTTTAAATGTGTCATAAGAATGAAACACTTTACGCAACTCTCCTTATCATACAAATAAGGAAAAAATGAAAAGGTCAATGAACAAAGAGAACTCGCATAATGCTGGATTTATTTTTGATTCCTTAGCTGGAAATACTGAAGTAGATCTATTGGACTGAACTGATGTCATAAATTATTATTATTAATTATTATTATTACTATGGTGGTGATTCTGGTCAGTGTAAGTGAACTCATTAAGACCTATGTGGGCTTCATCCTCAAAAAAGAACTGCTCAAACCGAAAAACTACTCTTTTGATTTCAAATTGAGGCTTGAAGATTTTAAAATATCTTTAGACTTAGTGACAGTATAGCCTATCCTAAAGTAGATTATAGGTAGGCTGATTGAGTCCCAAAAAATCTAATGTCAGATCGATAAAAAGGTCTGATTTATCTGTTTTAAATGAAAATTAGCAACCTACAATAACAACCGAAGTTAATTAAGTTAAGGTAGGTAGGCAATTACAGTGAAATATTTCTTTTCAATTGAAATGAGAAAACACAGTTTGGCAGTAAAGTATGCATATTTGCTTACTTCGACCTATTATAAGAATAGCAAGAGCTTTTTGTATCGCCATGAAAGTTTCCAAAAGTTAAGCTGAGGAAGTTCAACTTTAAATGAGAAGATAAGCTCTTGTTGAGTTTTCCAGCATAGGCTATGCCTAAAGTTACATTCAAGAAAGTTGACCGTGATTCAGGGTGAACTTTACAATCCGATTAAATAGGAGCGTTTCAACTTTTTCTATGAGGTTGAAAAGTTCGCTAACTCGTCAATAGTGTGAACTATTTCAAGCTTTATTGCGCCTATTCCCAATTTGATAAACATTGAAACATCAACAGTACTATCTACAAATCACCGAGTTGAACTGATTACATAATTTCAAGTCATCAGAACACCTTTCCTTAATTAAGACAGGAATTTCGAAAAGAAAGTTTCAATCACTATATAGGCTACTACTTGAAGATATAACCAATATTAATCCTGAGATTTGAAAGCAAATTAAAAGATTGTAGTTAGTCTATCAAGTCATACCTATAATGTGATGGGAAAATATAGTTAGAGCTAACTTGTCTTGTTAAGCATAATTTTTAATCAATAAATCTTTTGATAATATTATTGTCAAATCCCGTTTAATATGTGAATTACGTATTTTGTGAATATATAGGCTCTTAGAACCTAGTGCACAGCGTGTCGCATGAGCTGATCTTCAGGACTGGTTTCTAAACAAGCAAAATGATACAGTAAAATGTTTTATTCCACTTCATATGATACAACACTAAAAAATCGTTAATATAAGTTAAATACCTGGATGAAGCCCTACGTCTAAGCATAATCTTACACGATTGCAATATAGGAAAGCTCACAGTGTTTTACATAAGAATATTTATTCAGTTTTATTAAGATTGGACAACTTGGCACAGTATCTTGAATAGTTATTTGACATATTTGTTATTATTCAAATAGCAATAAAATTGAGAGAATACCGGGATGAAACACTTTTTAAGCCGGGACACATAGTTTAAAAATTAAAATAAATAAAGATAAAACCGCAGCAGTGCGATTATAAACGCACAAGTTTCAAGTATATGTAGGATCCACCATAACATTAAAAAGTGATAATTTATGTACACAGTAGCTTACTATTTATATTGCATCTAGTTATTGAAACGATTACATTTGTGGAGTATATAGAGAATTAATAGCATGAATCTTTTCATTAATTTAGAAACTTGGTTTTTATTAATAATGATTAACCTTTTTGAATAATGTACTAAGAAATGAAATGTTTTGGTGAGAATTATTTAGTGTAGCATATATTATAAATAAATTATTTATTTCCTTGCCAAGCTAACACGACATTAAAAAGCCAACTACTACAAAATAGAAAGTCAACAAAATTATATATTTTACATTTAAAAACTTCTATTTACATTTTCTTTAAAGAAATTAATCTACCCCACTTTTGCATACCATTGTCTGGATTCTTCATAGAAAATGCATTCATAACATTGATTTGATAATTATTCATTTAGAAGAAACACATTTTTATATGAACCGCATTTTTCAGGCATCAGAGTAGCAGCATTCACAGGCGTGTCCTACCTCATCCACACCCTGAACAATGGCACAGGAACAGTGGTCGGCTTGAGAGCGCGCACCCTCGCTCCCACTGGCCTACTCTTCTATGCGCAAACAAAATCCTACATCCACATGGCACTCTACCTGCACAACGGCCTGCTCAAATTTCTATTCTCATGTGGCTTGCAAACAATGCTGTTCAGCGAACTGAAAGACCGCGTCAACAATGGCTTCCTGTTAAACATTGTTGCTGTGTAAGACCTTTTGCCATACAGTACCTACCAAGTTGCCTTGGTAAAATATATACTGTAACTTAATAATTTTTCTCCCAAAAATACTGAAATTTGGCTTTAAATTATTTATTAAACTTGGGAAAATATTTTAATATAGGAGAATCGTTGATAATCATTACAACTTACACTGGTTAGACATGAGCTGCGCTTACACTATCTTACATTAGTCCAGCTACGTAGCTCTACTAGAAGTTGAAAAAGCGTCTTTGAAAACCTGCTGTGCTATATGACAGCATATAATACTTGTAGCTGTTGAAGCTACATACAGCTGATTGATTGTTTAGCACTTATATTCTTAGTGGAAATACAATCGCCTTTGAAATACATAAAAAAATTCTACTGTGAACAGCAGAATTTACTGTAATTTCTCAAAAATGGAAATTCAACAGATAAGTGCCCTTTCTATTGTTTTCACAATGTTATTATTTCTCCACCATAAACTGGAGTTGTATCATCAAAACTGATGATACATATTAGAAAACAGAACATTTTTTTAGTATCTGAAAATTAATTTACCATACAAATTCAAGTGGAATGTGTATTTTTAAACAAAACAATAATAATTCTTCTATTATTTCAGAGTTGAGCTGGTGCCAAGTGTGGATGAACCTTTGCAGTGCACTGCTTCGCTGAGACTGAACGACACCCTTGCCATGAGTGGAGAGCAGAAAGCGCTTGCTATTCTCAGAGACAGTGGCAATATGAATTCTCACTTACTGTACTTGGGAGGGCTGCCTCCTCACATGTTACACCAAGTAGATCTGCCAGTAACAACTGGAATAACAGGCTGTATGGACAATCTTTTGGTAATTATACTATTCAGTTACAAGTAATACAATGGTAGACTATGAAGACGTCAATTCAATTGATACCACGCCCACAATTGAATGAATAGGTGTAGAATAATATTTAAATGTTACAAGCTGAAGTTGAGGAATTTGCAACTGCAAGCAAGCGTTGGACACGGTATTAAAAATCTAACAAATCATAGAAATAGGAAACAATTTACTTTTCTGAACATTCACGTTTATGCAGATAAATTCATGTTGATTCGCAATTATTTTCAATTCAAAAGACTATCTGTTTGTGTAATAACTTACCAAATTCAAGAATAATGTACCTCTAGAAGATGAACCGATCTGTTTATGAGGGTAGGATTTATTGATGCAGTGGAGAATTAATGAAGATTGTATAAATATATATTCTTTTTCCTTTAAAATCACTTAATTGACATCAAAATCACGGAAATTGGAAACCAATCTATTGCAATCGGCCGCACTTCATAATAATTCCACACTTAATCAATTCAACTCGCAATTTTTATTTTGCTGTTGCTGATACTCTCATGAATCTGAGACTTGCACGTGGGTGATAAAGTGAATGATGACAGAAGATGCCACGCTGAACAGGAAGGGAACCCGCGACCGACAGAGTGGCAGCTAGGCGCTTCAACCACTAAATTTTGTATTCTGTTTTGGAATAAGAAATTTCCTCTAATTATTATAATATTTTCCACTCAATCTTGTGACCTTGAATTTTTCTTCTACAAACATTGGTGAATTTAGAAACGAATATATTGTATAACATGTTTTGATACATCATACTTATACAAAAAAGGATGATGCATCAAATAACGTACAATAATAATTTGCAACAATGATAGACAATAATATGATCGGTAGAATATCATACCGTATTTATTTATCAATATTCTATTAATGTTGAATTAAGCTATTTTAAGTGTCTACCCCTCTTTGTAGCACTGTACGCGACTTACATGTTTCAGATTGATGGAGAGCCTAGACATATTTACGAGAGCGCTAGAGACGGATTTGAAGTTTCTGAATGCGCTTCACTTGCTTGCCTTTCGAGTCCATGCTATGGAGGTTCTACTTGTATAGAGTACAAGGACCGCTGGAATTGTCTTTGTCCTTCAGGGTTAGTGTATAATTTTGTCAAAGCTATAGTAGCTGACTTAAAAGCCTGTTTGACATTAGTCTCCGGGCCCAGTTTAATTGGTCGAATTTGATGGCTTAATTAGTCGTGTAGGCAGGCTACTTATATTCGCTCTCTTACTCGATTAGAAGTAAGAAAGTTGTAATTTGTTACAGTATACTATCTTTTCTGATTGTATTTGTTACTACAATATCTTTCTCATAAAATATACCATATCAGATTAATAATAAAGATATTCTAATTGGTTGCAGGTATATTGGTGAAAGTTGTAATCAGTCTGTTTGCGGCAACAACCCATGCCAGTTCGGGGGAACATGTGCCGAATTTCCTGGGAGTGGCTTCATTTGTCTTTGTCCGTATGGGAAGCATGGCTTGTTCTGCCAAAATGGTAGATGATTTTGCAACACGTAATTTAAAATATTATTGAGCATAAAGAATTGAATTAAGAAAAGGATTGAATATTTAAATTTGCATCCAGAGATTATTTGGTACCTAAAAAATTATCATTGTCTTCATACCTTAATAATTCTCGACATTTTATATTGTTGACAATTTCAATGAATTATTTTATTCTCAAAAAGAGAACTGTAGCTGGTACGAAAAATTGTAGTTATAACTTTCAATTATTTTATCTAAAAAAACTTCAATTTGAATTTTATTTAGAAATACTCCGCTAGGGAATTTAACACTATTTATTTTATTCACAATTATTTATGTTTGAATACTAAGCGAAAAAGAAATATGATTGTTTAAGTATTGAAGTAGTGAATTTTTATATTATTAATCAATCATGTCAACCTGATACAAGGTAGGCTTAGTAGGCCTACTGTAGCTGACTATTACGACAGTGGCGGATCTAGAACAGTCCCATAGGGAGGGTTAACTGGGGGGTCTGGGGGTATATGGATTCCCCCCCCGCAAGAGGGGGTTTCGGAGGTCCTCCCCCAAAAATTTTTTGAATTTTATGTGTCCAAAATGACAGTTGTTGTAGACCATTTCTTGGTCCATTTTTGCTGTCACAATGTATTAAATTGCTATTCAATATTTATTAAGAACAATAGTTTTACCAAACTACCAACTTGTTTAATTACGATTACCATACTACTATATTGCTATTATTGCTGTGTATTAGAATAATTAGTAACGTGAAGTACAACGCAAACACTAACCTTGACAGTTAAATAGTTAACTTAATCCTCTTCCGGGGACGGCTAGATCCACGGGCAACTTATTTAAGAGTCGGCCGTGCTAGCCAGATCTCAAGAACTTTCACCACCCTACAGAGCTCTTGGTGGGCATTTTTTCAGCTACTACTACGTGCCTGAAATTCCACAACCATTCTGACTCCATAACTAAACCAATTTGTCAATCACTTTGTTTTAATTATTTTAAAGGGCTGTAAATCACATGATAAATTATTGGCAATTTGGCATATCGCATATCTAGGAATTTTACCGTTTTATCCAGTGTGAGTTGAGACCCCACAGGGGGGCTATAGCCCCCTTAGCCTCCCTGTAGATCTGCCACTGTATTACGACATAGCTTTTAAAATATACTTTTCAAAACAAACGATTCCAATATTGAAACAATTAATTGGTAATATTTTACGGTTTGATTCCCGGCCACGTCTCATTTTCACTTATGAATTCATCTAAACTGTACGCAAATTATTTGTTTGTGAGATTGATTCACTCAAAGAATAAAAAAATCGTAATGTTTGACAAGCCAATTGTAACGTGGACAATAAAAAGAAACATATGGAATCCTCCAGGGTAGGAAGGGCTGATTATTATTAATGCCCTCTTCAAACACAATGTAAGATAGATGAATTCGATACTTTTTTCCTGAATGACATTATTGACAGTGGAAATTTCACTTCATCTTAATATTAATTTCATGTGTTTGGTTTTAGATCTGGAAATCGGTCAACCATCCTATGCTCCTTCTGTTCGAGGAATATCTTCATACACCGCTTACCCATTACCGGGAGCAGTTCACCACAGTTTTGAAATACGATTCAGATTCGTACCCAGTTCAATGGATCAAATAGCTCTTCTACTATTTATAGGTCAAGGGAAAACACATGACTCCACTTCTGACCATTTAGCAGTCAGTTTCATCAAAGGATATGTGGTTTTGACTTGGAACCTTGGATCTGGTGAGTGCTACAAGACTCATTTGTATCTTACTTCTTTTTAACCGACTTCCAAAAAGAACAAGGTTCTATATTCGACCTGTTTTTTTTTATGTTTGTACATCACTCATTCGAACAATATTGAACCGATTTCGATGAATTTTGTTTTCAATGAAAGAGCATCGCTCAGCGGTGGTCCCATCCAAGTTTCGCAAGGATCGGCCCAATACTTAGCCCAATATTAAACGATAAAACAAATTTAATAAGCAAATTTTAAAACAAAAAAAGAAACCGACTTCAGTAAAATGATAAAATACTCACGTACTAAAAAATTTAAAATGAAGTATTTACTTTAAACTGAGAAAATTTTTAATTTCATACAAGTAATCTTTTGAAGTCGACGCCAAATGTTTTATGTTTTTTTTTAGGATGAAGCCCAAATAGGTCTGAGACCTGTGCGTGGGTAATGAGTTGGATGATGGTGATTGATGATTTGGACCTACAGTTTTTGGTGGGTTCCGAACCACCGGGAAGTGATTGATAAGAAATTCTATCTAATATCAAAACTAACACTGTATTTCAATTAAATATGTGATGTACACTCACTTTTACTGAATTACAGTGATTGATAAGAAATTCTATCTAATATCAAAACTAACACTGTATTTCAATTAAATATGTGATTTACACTCGCTTTTACTGGAATACAGTGTCAGTTTTGATATGAGATTGTTCAATTATTTCGTCATGGAAGACATCACAGAGTAATTCTGTTATAATTTAAAAGTTTATGGGAAATTTGGTGCCGACTTCAAAAGATTACTTGTATGAAATTAAAAATTTTCTCAGTTTAAAGTGAATACTTTATTTTAAACTTTTTAGAACGTGAGTATTTTATCATTTCACTGAAGTCGGTTTCTTTTTTTTGTTTCAGAATATGTCTTATTTTAAGCTTTTATGTTGAATTTTCAAACTTTGAAAACATGAGAAATTTCTTAAAGCCTGCATTATGAAATATTTATCAAATTAGCAAGCCAATAATTAATTTATAACATCCAAACTTAAGTAACTAAAAATCCACTTATAAGAAAAGATAAACTAAGGAAAATTCTACAACGTTTTATTTAATGTGGAATATTGTATTTAGGAAAATTATAATAGCGAAAGGCTTCTTAAAAGTGAAATGTCTTTTGATTCATTTTGATGTGGTCCCTTTCAGAATATACCTACACTGAAATAGTAGGCCTATATTACGTTACAAGTGTGGAAAATTGTGTTTACTGAAAATACGATAAGGAGATGAAGTTGAGTGCGGTATTATCATACGAGTATGGTAAACATCTTCCCGGACGAGTTATGTACGATATTTTTCTTCGAGGATGAAGGGCTTGTATCCCCCACCCGATATTTCAAACCAACACATTAAAAGATCTAGATTTACTGTATTTGACTTTTATGGGGGTGGAACCTTTTTTTTAGGGGATATCCCCAAAAATATTTTCATAGCTGATGTCGACCCCTTCCAAAAAACAGAAAACCTGGAAAACAGAAAACCTTTATTCTGCAGATATGAAGTTGTAGGTATTTTAAAATGTTAATCTGTTAAATGGAATCTAAAAGTTTCTATTACTTGATTCTTTAATTTGTTCAACAAATAATTCTAACCGAAAATTACGCAGCATAATACAGGTTCATCATTCGCCAACAAAGTTTTAGAAAAAAAAATAATGGGACAAATATATTCATTTGCAGCATGTAGACAAATTTTATTGATAAATAATTGTGCTGAATTGATGTGTTTGATTTCAATTCCAACAGGACCTAGAAGAATATTTACACCGAAATCATTGACAGGAAGAGCCGGCCGCGCCCACGTTGTTAGACTTGGCAGGACAGGTCAGCAAGCTTGGCTGCAAGTGGACAACTTTGACAATGTGACAGGACACACGCCTGGCCGGCTGTCCGAGCTCAACACACAGGCAGTCATGTTTGTAGGTAATACAAGGATATTTTGCACTGATTACATTTTACAAATCAATAATTGAATTCAGCAATGTAAATAATGTTATGTAGATCAATTGTAGAATTGACCAATTAATAAGGAAGTGCACGTAAGTGTAAAATTGAACAATAAATTAGAATTTATTAAACCAAGTAGAACCACTTTGAAGATTTAAAGTAGGAATGAACAGTCATATTTTTATGTACCATATACATGAAAATACATAACCATTTCCGTGCACATTCCCACTTCATAGTAGTTTTCTTAGTTTAATTCATTTGTGGAAAAGAAGATAGAACCACATCAAAAAATACTATAATGTATTAGGAAACAGAATTTATTAATTTCGAATTCCTTTAAGTACTATTAATTTATACTGAAAACTTCCGCAATGGCGGATATTGACAACTAGACTATAGTGACAATTCTGTCAGTTGGTGAAGGCGCCCGACCGGCAATCGGGAGGTCTGCGGTTTGATTCCCGGTGGTGACTGATTTGCACAGTAGCATTCATTGATTTCCATCAGCGTCAATATCCGCCATTTCGGAAGTCTTCAATATAAATTAATAGCACTTGAAGGAATTCGAAATTAATAAATTCTGTTTCTGTATATTTGTCAGTTTGTTAAATTGTCAGTTACTTCAAGTTAGGCCTATTGTTGAGATTGTTGAGTACGGTACTGACAAAATATTATTTTTTATATTATATTAGTCTATATTCTATAACATAATAAATAAAGGAAACAACAACAATAATCCAAATAGCCTAATGTGAAAACATTGACTCAGATTTTGGTTTGTCCATCCTTCCCTTTTGGTTACGATAGTCTTCTGCATGAATTTAATGGAGGTTGAAAATTATTTTCAACTTATTCAAGTTTTTGGGCAATTTATTAATTATTGGGAGTTGGAGCTTCAACGCTTATTAATAAATTGCTTATATATCTATTATTATTAGATTGCGAAATATGTTCAACTAATTAATTTACTAAATTCTTTTTAATGATTAATGATTAATGATCACACTGAATACTTTTGCTCAGCGGACATTGCCAACATTATTAAATAGCTAGCTACATGGAAAACAATTAATGCCATAAAACAAAAATATTTTGTCAGTGCCGGGATTTTTTGTTTGTTTAATACATAGGAATTGATTTTCTTTTTTTATGTTGCAAATTATACAGAAGACCTTTGCTAATTTGTTTTTCATTTAATAAACTTACTGTTGTCAATGTACGCAGAGCAGAGGTCGTCTTCAGTGTGATTTGTAGCATTGAAAAGAATTTCCAATTTCCAAACCTTGAATTTGATTTTTAGGTGGACACAAATCAATCAATTTCAGTGGACTGCCCCATGATTTACCCCTGCACACGGGTTTCACAGGCTGTATTTATGGAGTTGAGATGAGAACTGGTCACCTTACTATGACGGTTGGAAATCTGAGGCAGAGAGCTGTTATTGGTCGTGGGGTTGGTCAATGCGGTACACAGCAGTGCCACAACTCTACATGTCTCAATGGTGGTGCTTGTCTAGATCACGGTTCAACATTCACGTCAGTACTTCAAATATTATTCTAGATGAACACAAAACATTTTCATGCTTGTTGTATGGTGTACTTATTTGACTAGTTATTGTTTTATAAAAGCTTCCAATTTGAGCACATCGGGTCAATTGCGAATTATCTTTTCTAGGAACGGGTATTGTCCATCCTTTCAGTCTCAGCTATTTAGTTCCCAGTTTCTATATTTTTAGTGTACAGTTTCTGTATTCGTTTTAGTGCATTTTTTTATGGCTCTAAAAAATTTCGGTGTTGCCAGATATGGGAACATGCAAGCAGCTGATTGTAGCGGACCATCAACTTCAAAGTACGAATTGGCAACGCTAACCGGGCCTATTCTACAAGTCTGATGCTAGCAGTCAGTTGATTTGTCTCCGCAGTAAGTTGTTTTTTGCAACACAGCAATTTGTTCCAACCGCCTAATTTACTGATGGCTTGGAGAATATTTATCAATTGAATCTTTACAGTACTGTATTCAACTTTGAGTTGAAATCTTCATCAAATTATGTATATATGAAATCTTGATAAATGGTTAGCGGTGCCATTCAAAAACGATTTACCGCACTTTAGCTACTATACTTTTACTTCTCATTCTGCTGATGTTTGGGATTTCTTTAAATTAAATACAATTAATAAGATGTGTTTTGTTGTACTTATTAATCGTCAACACTATTTATTGAACTCACTTTTATTACACAAATTCATTATCTAATACATTCATTAATAATTAATACAGTACATTCGTAATTACTCATCATGATCTTGTTACCCTGGCTTACTGCCATCATAATTACAGTCTTTTTTCACTGCCTTCAAGTAACATCTCCCTTTTTACTTTTTTTTAATTATTTTTTTTAATGAACTCACTTTTAATACACATTCATTATCTGATACATTAATTAATACATTCATTTCCTTAATTTCATCATGATCTTCTTACCCTGGCTTACTGCCATCATAATTACAGTATTTTTCACTGCCTTCATGTAACAAGATGGTTCTTAGGCTTGGTGGTACCGAACATAAATCACTTTTAGTGTTGTAAGTCAAGTATATGACTAGCAATGAGAGTGCATTGCTATAAAGTGGAACACAAAAGAAGTTTGCTCTACCAAAATACATTATTTTCATTCCTGTGCACGGGCAGCAATGCCTATATAGTAATTATTTATTTATTTTTAGTGGTACGAATTTATATTTTTGTTATTGAGGCCCATCTTTCTTAGTATGCATGCTTAGTAATTTACCACGTGCTCTGTGGGACTATGTCTGTATATAATTTTGAAACAGATTATTTTCACTTGAATTTGAATTGGTGCATCCCTGCTACTGACCTGTCTCAGGACTCCTGTGCGCCGCTCTTATCATAGAAAATATATTTTTTAATACGTTTTTCATCTCAAGTTGGTTTGCACCTTGGAAAAATAATTGATTAAATAAAACAGTATTGAATGAAAAAAGTTTACGTCATGTTTCAGATGTCTTTGTAAGTCAGGTTGGTTTGGACCGGTATGTGCTCTGCGACAGAACCCTTGTGATTCAACGGTTAATCATTGCGCAGCCGGTTCAACATGTGTTCCACTTGAAACGGGATATCAGTGTGATTGTCCTCTGGGCAGAGCTGGGAATCATTGTGAAAGAGGTAAGTGATATTATGTTCTTATAGTTTTGAAAAGAATGTCAAGTATCCTCTAGGAATCAAAGCTAGGTAAGTGCTGGCAATTCAAATTTTTTGTTAAAGAATTTTTATTTTATGAAAATATATTGAGTTTCAATTTGAAGAAATTGCATTGCATAAACAAGAAATATTAATCAAGAGATTTATTTCATTTGTCATTTTCTTGCGTACTATGTCAAGCTCTAATCCAATATTGGAATGGTTTATTAATTTCTTGTACAATAATTACAAGTGTGATTTAGAGAGTGTAATTATAAGTGTGATTAGGCGGGCCGCTTAGCGCAGTTGGTTGGGGCGTCGCAACTTCAGCTTGCTGTCGTTCAAGTGGTCGTGGGTTCGAATCCCGCTCCACCGTCAGGCATTTATGTGTAAGCATTCACCTCATTACCCACGCACAATATCTCGGACTCATGTGGGCATCATCAGCAAAAAAAAAAAAAAAAGAGTCCTTAATAATGTATATAAAATCTGTGTTGTTTTCCATGACGGAATACTTGATGAACAATCTAATATCAAAACTGGCACTGTATTTCAATTTAATATAATTATTGTCTTTACTCACTTATATTGGAGATACTGACTGGAGAGGCTGACGAAGCTTCTTTTCAGAAGTGATATGCGTCCCTCTAGTATCTCCAATATAAGTGACTAAAGACAATATATTAAATTGAGATACAGTGTCACTTTTGATACCGGTATTAGATATATAAAATCCGAAATTTTTCATTGTTGCTAGTAAATATACTTACACGTTCACATCCACATGACATCATACAAGATAAAGTCTGAAAGTGTCAAACTCGTTCACTCAAAAGACCTTTCAAGTTACCCTTGACTTGAGGAATGTTAACCTCAACACTCTATGCATCCGCCTGCTCTAATACGAAAAGCTATATTCCTTTCTTAAGCTTACATGTATTCATTAAACTTTTCAAATGAGATAAACATGTATCAATAAATAAATATATTTATAGTCTACAGAATGTTTTAGAAGGAATCTGTCATAAATCAGTAACTCAAATCATCAAAACCACTTCAGTAACAGATTTGTTGCATGCTTATTCAAAACTCAAGCTGAATTTGCATAAAACCTGAAAAATTACGGTCTGAGGTCTGAATATAGGTATCATAAGATAAATTTTTGAATGAATAAACATATAGGGGTAGCAGGAAACTTTTGCCATCTTTATTTCTATAACAAGCTATTCCTGACCCAAGTTTATATTAACTTTTTATTTAGTTTGATAAGAGGAATGAGCTGGAACAGTGTTGTAGCGTCGCAGAGGGGTTATTCAATTATTTAGGGATTAATTCAATTATTAAATCAATCTCCTCTCAATTTTCAAATTTACTTTTTAATTCTCAAGCTTACAAATTTCAATAACATTTCTCCTCAAACCTAGATAAAGAACTAACTGTTAAAAAAGAAAGCTCGACAAACCAGAAATATTACATTTCTTCTTCTTAATTGAATAATTATCATACTGTACATTAAATTTGGTTCAGCTTTCCGATCAGACATAATTATCTGGTTCGTCTAATCAGATGAGTTATTATTTTTTTCAACTCACCTGATTGAATAAAATAGGACATTACAGTGTGGCCAGATTCCTTCTGAAACACGCTGTATGCATGACAGTTTTTCAAAAGGATAGAAACTAGGGTAAGAAAAAAATATTCATAAAATTACTCACTTGTGATGAATGGAATTAAATATTACAACTCGAGTACTTATTCAATATCTAACAAATATTATCGATTTTTTACCAAATTTCAGTGGAAAAATTATCCGATGTAAGTTTCTCTGGACAGCGATCCTACATATCACTCTCTGCAGCCGATTTCCATTTGCAGCAAATATGTTTAGACTTTGAGCTGCGGCCAGTAAAGAACAGGGGACTAGTGGTATTTTCAGGCGAAAATACACACACATTTCTTACTCTTTCAATGCATGGTGGAGTGCTGGAGCTGAGAGTTCTACCAATAGGTGAGAAAATAGCACAAATTAGCTTTATTGGAATTGAAAATTAACAATATTTAGTTTCTGAATAAATGTAGGCATTATTCTTTCAACCAGTCACATTTAAGACCGTTGAAATTCTTCATTAATAACCGATGTTGAAAGTTCATTATAAATCCTTCCAAGTTATCTGAATAGTTGTAGGATGTGTGGGTCATAAATGACTTAAGAATCATGAATGACTCTTGAGCTCACACGCTTACGCTTACCGAATTCGAACTTGAAAGCAAGAAATCCTACAAATAAGTTGATGAGAAGGCTTTTCCCTGTCCATCCTTAATAATACTTGACTAATATAAAAGAAATCCTCAAAAGCTAAGATAAAATTGAAATTTTTACATTCAAGAGCTCTTTCTTTACAATAAAGTAAAGAAAACAAAATAGAAAATTAATTGAATTAAGCAATTGCGTGTGGTTTTTCAAGTACCTATTTTTGCCAACCGATCGTGAGGCTAATAAACAACTTATTCATGCCCTACATCAATATCATCAATAGGATTTCTTAGCTAAAATGAGGGATTCATTATAATTCAAAAGCTCAACAAGAAACAATTTCAAGTTGTGTTTCTAGTTTGTAAATCGCAGATTCAAATTCAAGATGAGACATGAATTTTGACTATTAATAACATTTTTAATAACTTTTCAGGAGGAAAGCGAAGAATAGATGAAGTAGTAATTGTTCGAAGTGGGCGAGTTTTAGCGTTAGGTGTGTGGCACAGAGTGAGAGCCGGACGATATGGCCAAAGACTATTTCTATGGGTAGATGGTACAGTAAATTCAGGTGTCCTCCAATTTGGTGAAACTGTTCTACCAACCATCAGCCCTTTATACATAGGTGAGTGATTCTTTAACTTTTCTATGTCAAATAAATCACAGTATTTAAAAAAAATGTTATTTTTTCGGAGAATGAAGCCCACGTAGATCTGAGACCTGTACATGGGTAATGAGCTGAATGATGATGATTGATGAGTTGGACCTAAACTTTTAGGTGGGTTTCGAATTACCGGAAAGTAATTTTATAGCAGAGAATAAAATTTATTTTGCTGGCCAAACCAAAGCAGTCATACCCTTACAAGAAGATCCCAAGCGCTCGAGTCTTTCCTTATCTGACTGAACAGACAATTGGTATGGCTCGCGGCTAATCACTTCCAATAACAAATACATTCTATCAATACAAAGGGAGTGATTGGTCGCTCGCTGGCAGATCAGGCAGATCGTGATGTTTAGACACGAGCGCTCGGGTACGGTACGCTTAACCGGTGGTTCCTAACAGGGCCTCACTAGGCCTACATACCAGTTGAGATCAGTTAGGTCTCTAATCAGTTGAGATCTATTTTTACAAGAGTGAGTTCCTGGTCCGAACCCTGACCACCTGAAATTGAAAGTCCACCATTCATAACACTGTATCATCAGATATTCACTCACCAGGAAGAAAAAATATAAATAAAATACAAGTAAGAAAAATATTGAAGTTTTTAGGGATAAAATAAATTTTCCTTATTTTCCTTAGGGTCAAGTAATAGTGGTGAAGTTATAAGATAGATTGAATTAATATTCTAAAAACCTTAGATGGATATTTCTATCTTGTAATCGAATTTGATAACGAATTGAAATCCTTACAATCCTTAGATTTAAAAACTTAGTAACGTGGACGTATGTTGCTGTAATTAATAATAAAAATATGCGTGCACTCTGTAATGTTTGAAATTTAAATATAAAATTGAGCACAGGTTAATGGAAACGAATAGAGATTGACTACCAAAATATCATTTTGATGTTATCAGGAATGAAGTTCTAGTCAGTTTGTGAGTTTCCTCTATAGGTGTTGAATTCCCTTCCCCCGGAAAATTGCTGGCGCGGGGGAAGGGAAGATAGAGGGAATCTCCCATTTTTACAAGAGTTTGAGTAATTGTCAGTAATTGTAATTTGAGTAGAGGTAGACAAGGAACTGCCCTCCCCAGTCCCCAACCACAAAAAAAATCCTAAATAGGTACCGTTTTATTGTGACCTAACCTAAACTAACCTGACTTGAAATAAAAAATAATCAGTTGAAATCTTGTAGGTGGCATTCCAGACTTATCTCACCTTCCATATGGTGCGATGGCAGACCTTCCAGTGCCCTTAACGGGGTGCATACGTCGCCTGAATGTAAATTGGAAGCATGTTCCCCTTGATGTTGATCACGTGCTATCAGCACGAAACATTGCAGACTGTGACGGCACAGCGTGTGGCGGTGATGTGTGCGAGAATGGCGGCACTTGTTGGCTTGACTCAACATTCCAACCACATTGCACATGTACACAGGTAAGCCTTTGAATATATTGTCAATTTTGATGGATTTTTAATACAAATTGAGTGTAAGGTGGAAAGTGGCTATGACAACATAATCTTTCCCTAAAATTTTCCAGTGATAAGTTAGATTAGTGTGTACCGTACTGTGTCTGGAACATGGATATGCAATACCACAGCAGAGTATCAAGTAACAATCATAGTGCAATCAGGGCTGCTAAAAATCAAGACTATATACTATAGGTACTTCAAATGAGGTGAGAGAATTTTACATTAAATTTCGTTATTATGAAAATTGCAGACTAATATAAAAGTAATTATTTGTCGACCTGTATAATTTTGAATGAATAACCTTTCTGAATGGATAAAGCGTTGAAGATTTTGATTATTCAGTGTATTGTGACAGAGAAGAATGAGGTTCAGAGTTCATCAGTTTTATGGTATTTTTTTGTGACAGATGCTATCAACCCAATTATTTATTACATCAAAAAATTGATAATTAATTAACCTTAGTTCAATATTTTGCTTGACAACGTACACAATTCCTCTAAATGTATGTGACTGTGATATGAAACCGTTCTTACATGTGATGAAATGAATTACATTTTTTCAATAGAGAATCCAGGTCATGGTGTCATTTTGTTCAGATAACACTGTTTCATTGGATTTTAATATGGCAAAAATGCGTTAGTAGCCAAAATTATATGTCATATTTTTTATTAATGAGGTTATTGACATTTCTCATTGAAATGATGGGCGATAAAATATTATTATTTTTACCAATCAATAGGCTATACTCACGTAGTTAAAGAATCCCAAACAATAATATGGCTATAACCACAATCAATCTTGAATTATTTTTTTTTAAATGACAGAATGAGAAATTAGACTGCTCTTACGATATAGTTATCATTAACACAATCAATATTCTTCAAATTAACATAGAAAATCAATAGTAGACTAACCAACTAATAACTGTACGTTTACTCCACCGTTTTCTTGATAGCCTTTCAGGCCAAACCCACTTCCGATTACAGGAAATCATGAATTATTCTAATAGTGCCTTTCATTTTAGGAATAAATCAATGAGACTAAGCAGTAATGTCTTGATTATTCGATTAGTGAATAGTTTATTCACTATTGTTAAAATACGAATAGTGATTTAAATTTTTATTACACTTAAATTATATTGGATAAAACGCAGAAATTTTTTTTTCGAGTTAGCAAATACAGTAGTCTTGTTTATCCGAGCCCCGGTTAACCGAGTTTCGGATTAACTGAGATACAGTATAACGAGGCGAAATCTTTAATTTCATTAAAACATAAATAACATAGCAGTAATCAGTGTTTTTTTTTTCAATAATAACGACAGGAACATATTTTCGTCACCAGTAGCAACAACTAAAAATGATGTTTTCATACCGCTGGCCACATTTTTGTTCATTTCCTAATTTTACAGCGGCAGAGTCCATGTTATCAGATGTATCGATTATCCGGGGTACTCTCGGTCCACATTACCTTGGTTAATCGATTCTCCACTGTACAATGTAAAGACTGGAATAAACAGACTGTAAAGTCCCTGTTACTGTATTTACAAAACCTATAAACGCAACCCAGCACAGATTCCTACGTAACTGTTTATTGGCTACATCTAAATTATTATCAACTTCTGTGTTATAAATTAGGCATTAGAGGTTGAAAAATAATGCCAATACAACTCTCTTTATTCACGCCTTATCAAATCAGTTGCATAATGAAACAATCGAAGTAAGTTTAGACCACGGGCTCTAGACTCCTGGGATTTTATTTCAATCCTACACCCGCCATTAACAAGCAATCATTCTACGTTATGACAGTTTGAGTAAGCTATCCGATTGATTGGCAAGTTAAGTTAAACGTGATTTATTGGTAGTCGTAGATTCAATATAGTATACAACGATTGTATTTTGCTATTAAGTCACTCGTGAGATGTTTAGAACTGTCAGTCCGCTCGTGTCCTAATTTACCTCAGTTTACGTGGCTTAAACCTTTAAGACATACATAATGCAATCGCTGCGTTAATTGCTATAATAATCGCACCCAATATCAATCTTTAGTAGAACTCAATCTTTGATAAGTTTTTTTCCCCGAGGTGCATATGGGCCATAATAGTACTTCCCTAAAATTCTTGTCCAAAGAATCATACAGCATGTTTCCCTTGATAGAGAAATCTTTAGGTAGCCCCACTTCGCCAATTAAACTATGTCTTGAAATATGGAAACCCTTAATTCAAAACATCTTATTTTCAAACTAGGCGAATACGTTTTTAAATTTATTTATTGAAGCTTTGTAGTTTATCTCAAAATAGTTTTCAATTTATGAAGGCTTATTTAAATATTCACAAACTTTTAAAGTTGATGAAATTGTCTGTTCAACTAGTACTACAGAGGACGGAAGTGTGAAACTATGGTCACTTGTCTTGAAGTTCCCTGCCTCTACAATGGACATTGTGTGACTGACAACAGGGAACAGCCGCACTGTCAATGTCCGAATGGAAGAGGAGGACATTTTTGTGAGCTAGGTAACTGATCCATGTATACTGTAATTTTAAATAAATGTTATGCATGTGTTGCTCTTGATGCATTAGTGTTGTTTATGAGTGCTGTTTAGTTCTAATAACCGTATTTAACAGCGTTTAATAATCAAGTATTGTCAACAATAGAATAAATCGTTTGGAAATACAATTTTTGGAATCTGAAGTAAACTTGAGATGTTAATGGATTACTCAGCTTAGGAAAAATGATGATAAGAATGTGTGTATAAGTATAAACAGACATGTGAGGGTAAGTAGAGTGGTGAGTACTAAAAGGTAGTTATTAGTTGTCACTAAACATTCATCCTGTGCTCTTAAATAAATGGAATCAGCAATCTTTATTTTTGTTGCGGAAACTGTTACAGAGTAGGCTGCTGTAGGTTGAAGTAATAGGTATTTTCCAAGGCAAGTAGATTTAGGTAAACTTAAGAGTCCATTACACAAACAATCTGTAATCGTCTGTTGACAAAATCAATTTTTTCAATCAAAAACATTGATCTACGTCAACAGATTATTTGGATCGTTAGTACAGTCGGACCTTCAAAGGTTTTCAATTTTCAACACTGCATGAGACAACATGCATCTTCAACAAGGTTCTTCTCTTTCTATTATTCAATTTCCTAAATGAGAGTGCAATAAAAATAATACTAATTATTATTATTGACTTTATGGCACGCTCGTATTATTGAAATACCAAATATCATTATACATTGAAATATCTAATGTTATAAAACATGCCATAGATTTGCTAGATTATCATAGAATTTTCTTAAATGTGGAAATCTAATTTTATTGTTAGTAATGTTTGATGAACTTAACAAAAGTGAGAAATTGTATTATCTGTGATGTTTTCCATGATGAAATACTTGATGAACAATCTAATAACAAAACTGACACTGCATTTCTATTAAAATATTATTTTCACTCACTTATATTGGAGATGCTGGAGGGATGCATTTCATCGAAGGCTGTCGTAGATGCTTTTCAAAATATAAGTGAGTGAAAATAATAGTTTAATAGAAGTACAGTGTCAGTTTTGATATAAAATTGTAATAGGTTACAATAGGCTAGAAGCTACAGGATTTTTATCAAGAGTAATATAAATACCTTGAACCAAAGATGAAGTATAGTAGAAACACTTAGCTTCTACAATGTAATGTTGATGATGTAATAGTAAAGTATAGTAGAATAAAAATAGAGCTTTACGAAGAAAGCGATAATGAATAATTAGACGAAATTGTCACAACCACATTTATTAAAAATATTGAGATACTAGTTTCGGATGGTACTCCATTATCAATCTCAGACAAACTAAAACTAAAGTACAGAGTAGCTTAATATATACTATACACGGAATGATACTATTGGCTAAGGGGTAGGCTGACCCTCATTGGCGATTGTTATTGGCTGAAAGCCATAACAGATCATGCGCTCTAATAAATGTGATTGTGAGAATTTCGTCGTATTTTTTATTATGGATATATTCCACAATATCACCTTCACCACTACAAAGAAAATTAAATACAGCGAATTGAAGGAGACATTCCATAAAAATAAGTCAAAACGTGGAGAAAAAGTATTTTAACGAAAAAGATTTTAAAGCCAGTGTCATAAACAATCTTTAGAATGAGGAGTAGAATCAATATTGCAACATATGGAGGCAAAGATGAGAACAAAGATAGATTAATGAGGAAATTAGATCAAACTTCATTTCTGTAGATGGAGAGTGGAATTTCGAAAATACAAGATCAAATACCGTAATATTGCTCAGTTGTAAAGATGAGCTTAATTTTCGATTGCTATTCTCGCATGAAATTTACATTTTATAAAACTTTTCAGATGTTCCTGTAGGAGCGCCTCATTTCAGTGGAGACAGTTTCATTGTTGTAGATTCCAGTTCTAGTCTACAGAAAAGAGGGAATTTAGTTAGCGAGAGGAGCAGAAAATTCGACATAGATTTCTTATATGTCAACTTTTCCACTGTTCAACCAGATGGCATGATATTGTGGAGTTCCATGGTAAATTAATAAAAGTTACTAAATAAAACAGTATAGTTTTCAAGAATTTCTCTTACTATGTTATTATTTATTTATTAAGTATAGTTGGGTTTACAAAATTTGCACAAAACGAATATTTAATATTAACGGCAACAAAAAATGTAATTCACTTATAAAACTATTATTAATAAAAACTTGAAAAATACTTTTAAGTGGAAAATATGACTCACGATAATGACGATATGGCATGACGGGCGTTTCACTCTGTTGTTAAAACCAGTGGCGTACCGATAATGGAGCGAGTGGAGCAGTCGCTCCAGGGCGCAAGGCTCTGAGGGGCGCACCGTTCTTGAGAGGAAATTGCCTTTTACTTACAACAAATGTATTACTATAATGTGCTGTATGTTATTATATTCCGTTTTCCATTATATTACACACTTTATAATAAATATTGTTTGATAAAAAATTAAGATGGTATAGTCATAGTGATAATAGTAGCAACATACTACAAAAATTACTGGTAATGGAAAATTGTTAGGAAATAGAGCTATAATTGATGTTCTTGAATTCAGTTATTCGTTAGGCTAGAAAATCGTTTGCACTGCTGTGAGCAGCCCAATCGGGTGGTTGAATGTCAGACTGAATTGTGGGGGGGGGGGGGTGTCATAAACCATTTCTGCTCCAGGGCGCTTGAAACCTCGGTACGCCACTGGCTAAAACCATCGTCAGACGACGCACAGTACACACGTACAGTGTTGCTAGGCAGTACGTGTGTACTGTGGGTCGTCTGACGATGCTCTTGACAACAGAGTGAAACGGCCGTCACGCCATAACGTGTCATCATTTCCACTTGAGTGTTTTTTAAGTTTTTATTATATAGTAGTGGAAACAAGATGGATCTTCAACATCATAAACTATTATTGCTACTCTTCCAGTATGGAAATTTAAAAAAAAAATTTCTACGTAAATTTGACATTATGCAAGAACAAATTCGAAAGTATCGCTTCATTTTTTATTGTTCTGGAACTAGTTTTTAAATAATTAGTACCAGCTGAAGGTGTGATTATAATGCAAATACTGTCACGACTATAGCGGCGCAGCAGACGCGAGCATACTGCTTCTTACTACATTAATGAAACCCTTGTTAACCAAGCGTCTTGTCACATTCCAGCAGCTGAAACCAGTCTTATTGCAACTGCAAATGCGCGATTATAGTCGTAACAGTCGTTGCATAGGAATCAAATTTTAACCGATGAGTATCACCTCAATTCAAAAACATTCAATCATTCTTTAAATTCTCAAACAAACATATTTCTGTCTTAAAAATCAATCTAGTCTTGACATATAGCTATACCTTTTTGCGATAATATCACAAAATCTCAAGTTATAAGAAGACACAAAATGTGTAATAAAAAAAGTAATTTGAGTTGGGAATTCAATACAAATGTAGTGTAAACATGAATATATTAATATTTATTACCAACATGAATACATTTTGTGCAAATCAATTGCAATATGACAGAAAAACATGTATTGGATTAGCAATAGGCATGGTAACAACGATAGCACCAGGAATGAAAAAAGATTGATTCTAATAACCATACACTTCTTGAATACTGAAACTATTTTTTAACACCCACCATATTTAATTCAAGTAGTTAGTAATAAATTGGGCTAATTAACTAAGACGAAAGAAGTAAAATTTGTTCCAAAACCATAATTTATGTTCGAGATTTGGGCAGGCCACACATGCAGCGTTTGCTGATTTCAATTAGGTGGAGTCCAATCCACGCTTGACAAACGCTCATTATGAGAACTGCCTTAGTTTACCCTATTTTCCAAAATTATTATTATTATTCTATAAATTAATACTGAAACAATCACCAATATATCTCTCATAATCTTCAACCATGATTAATTTGATTAATAGGTTATATAATATTTTATTGATCAATTAGGCTGTCTAACAAATCTGTTGAGTTATTTTTCTCCTAGCTCAAACGTAATTAATAGGCAGGAACCATAATTGGGCAATCTGAGAATTTGCAATTCCCAGAAGCAGCACAACCAAAGCCCGAGCCTAATTTTCTATAGATTTCGGAAATTGTATCACTATCATAGACAAATGTCTCTTGACTGTCAAGTTTCTTATTGCATCTTGTACATATAGAGGGGGAAGTCAAAGGAAGATTCAAAGATTTCCATATCACACAGAGATCGTCAACAAAAGTATCCATCATCTCATAAGTGTGATGAGGTGTTGGAGCTAGGCGGAGTTTTTCTTCGCCTTTTGGAACAGTGGGATAGTTGATTGCTTGAATATAGTGGCCTTTTTCTCTCAATAGACGGTTAGATAGCGTTGTGCATAAAAATGGGTTACCCACTCTTATTGGAATAATATGGGAGGGAGTCGGTTCGATTGGTATCCCTCTTGAGGTGAGAAGATTCTTGAGATATTTTACATTGTTCTGATGTTTCTCTCTCAGTAGAATGCCTTCGGATGAAGAGAGAATTTTAATGGCAGCTCTAGCGCCAGCTACAACAGTGGGTGGAAGCGAGGTGGTGAATATAAATCCGGCTGCATAGCTACGCACCATATCCACCATCATTTGGCTGCCTGCAATGTAACCGCCAATGTTTCCAAACGCCTTTCCCAGTGTTCCAGATATTATGTCCATCCGATGGAGTAAGTTATCTCTTTCTCCAATTCCTGCTCCATGCTGACCATACAGACCAACAGCATGCACCTCGTCCACAAACACCAGAGCACCATGATTGTGTGATACTTCCAAAAGCTCCCTCAGCGGACAAATAGCACCTGTCATGGAATGTACTGTTTCAAATGCAACTATTTTTGGAGTATCCTTGTTAACACTTTTAAGCAGGTCAGAAAGATGTGTTGGATCATTGTGACGGAAGATATGTTTTGGAACCCGACTATTTCTTATTCCTTGAATCATTGATGCATGATTACCTTCATCAGAGAAGATGTGACAACCTGGCAGGGCTTGAGCCAAAGTCAAGAGCGTTGAATCATTTGCAACAAAGCATGATGTGAAAAGCAAGGCCGCCTCTTTCTGATGCAACACAGCTAGCTCTTTTTCGAGTTGTTCATGATAATAAGAGTTCCCCGATATGTTTCTAGTGCCTCCAGCTCCAACACCATAAACTTCTATGGCATTATGTACAGCTTCTTTCACTTTAGGATGACACGTTATTCCCAAATAATCGTTGGCACACCATACAGTTATCGGCTGTTCACCCTCGCTACACTCTAATGCAGATGGAAAATTGGTTGCTAACCTGTTCACTTTCTTGAATATTCTGTAGGAATGATCTTTCTTCTTTTGCATTATTTTTTCGCTGAAAAATTGATCATAGTTGAAAGCCTTGTCCTTTTCATTAGTGGGCTCATTTCCTTTGATGAGTTTGTCAAGAACTTCATTCTGATAACGTGAAATACTTTCTTCAACTTTTGACTCCACATTCAAATCTTGTTCCACTTGATGGATGTCATCTTGCAAGTCATAACTGACTTTCTTTATAGTCGGTTTGATTTCGGTTAGGAATGGACACTTGTTTAGTGAGAGGGTTTCACTTTCAGAGCCAGGATCCCCATTGCTCATCAGTCTAGTCATTGCAGGGCAGTGCTGAGCATAGTTCTTCAGCAGGGATGAACAGTGATTACGAACAAAGGAGTTTGAGAGGCGACTCAAAAATGGGCAGGGCATTCTAATTCCTTTGATCAATAAATATTTTCCTCAATAATCGATTGGAGTTCTATTGATCAATGTCTCTTGGTTGTTTTGAGATTCAGCCCACAAGGAAGATATCGAAACCTGTTACAGAAGAAAAAAACTATTGCCAGAGACAGTTGAAAGAAGGTGTTATGTTTGGAAATACATGAATTATTCTAAACGCATGCAAATTGCAAGAAATCGTGCAGATTAATTCATTCTATGGGACATGAAAAGTAATATTAATATTTGGGAATGATTCCTAAAATTAATTTATTTTCATCAATTATTTGACTGTATACAATTACAATTTCGCCCCTTACTCTTGTGACATAGTTAGCGTACTCTTGAAATTGATAATACTATATTAATTGAGTATGCAATTGGATAAATAGTGATAGGTTGTTGCCAAATAGAAATTATTTATTCATTGTCTATTTAAATGCTGTGTAAAATACAATATTGAATGTGAAGGAACAACATGCTTTTCTGCCCAATACTGCTTCTATTACTAAGTTTCAAACAGAGTTCAATTCCTTACAGTAACTTTCTAAAATTTATTTAGTATTTTCTCAAGTAGTTTAAAATGTAATACAATATAGACTTTTTGGATCAAGCTGTTGGGAAAAACGCTCAAAGAATTGTGAAGAATGAAGTGTTTTTGCTCTAAAATATTGGGAAGGTTGCTTTATAATATTATCAATATTTTTTTATGTTGCAGAATGATGAGTACATTGGATTGGGAACTGAAGGAGGGCTTTTGAAGATGGTGTGGGCCTGGGATGACACAGAGACCACAACAATAACAGTGCCAGGGACATGGTTGGCTGATGGCATATGGCATAATGTGGCTCTCAACTTCTCCACACTAAACATTACAATGTGGCTTGATTCAAGTGTACTTGTTTTTGAAACTCTAACAAATAGGTCAATCAACAGCAACGGTATATTTTACTTAGGTGAGTTCATTTAAAATGCCTTTTATTAAAACTTTACAACTTGTCCAGTAATGAAAATGATTGCTATCAATTGGATAAGAGTCAGTCATATTCCATGTATGATCTAGAATGGTGAAAATATGAATGAAACTATAATGATTATATTACATTAGAGTTCAACCTTTTCATCACCTTCCATCAGCGAATTATGATTCTTATCTGTGACAATGCAATAAATATTGTGAAACTGGTATGTAGTTTTTCAAGTTTTAATAGTTATTTTTCAAGATTACTCTTAAAGGAACAATACAATTATTTGGATTTATCATTAATGAAAGAATTTTTAAAAAATATTGAAAAAGCGGGTTTAGGACAACTCGCCGCAGCCATTTCGCCGTCGGGTATCAACTCGGCGCGGCCATCTCGCCCCGACCATCTCATACAAGAAGGACTGATTTCCCCCTATATTTCATTGTTACAGCTTTTCAGTGATATTTAGATTCGACATGACAAATAAATGAATTTCTATTTAACAAATCAAAAATAAAATACTACTGTATACAAAAAACAACGAAAACATGTACATCGGTAATGTGGGGGTGATGGTGATGATGATGATGAGATATGAATGACCCTACATTTTCAAGTGGGTTCCGATTTCGAACCGCTGGGAAGTGATTTTGAAAGGGCATAACTGAAAAAACTCATAACTTAGGTCAATTAAAAAACAAAATCGACTGGCACAATGCATGTTACATTGTTCATTGAAACATGTTTGTAACAATTATTTTAACCTAAAAAAGCTGGAACAATAGTTTAATTGTCAAAATTGATGAATAAAGGCGTTTGTACACAATAACATTTTTCATCAAATAATCATATCCAATAAATTTTGTCCAATCTTTAACAATACTTTAAAAGTCTTGTCAAATCTTGGATTCTTGGATAAGATTTAAAACAATTTGATGGACTTAGAAGGGATTCGAAGCAGTTTGAAGCTCTTCTATCTTATTGAATTGGATGAAAAATTTGATCGTGTATAAACGCCTCAACGCACAAAACACAAATGGTGTACACATCTGACCACTCATGACATGGAGATGGGTGCGCCTACTGGAGTATCAATATTTGTTTTGCGGCGACATGGCCCGCGGCAAGTTGGTACGATGGCGAGTTGTCCCATTCCGTGAAAAAGCATTTTCAGAAATAGCAACTTCTAATCAACAGCAAATTCTTATCAATGGAACAGTGATCCATCAACATTCAAGACCATGGAGAATAATATTATTGAAATCAGGATATGAGAAATAACGTGTAGGTAACATGCCATGCTAGTATTTGTAAACCATTTCTGAATAAAATATTCAATTAAAAAAATAAAAATTTTCAATTTGCTAATATTACTTTTGGTTTATACATTATCTCCAGTAACTAATTTAGATAATACTTCAAAATGTTGTACATAAATTATCGCAAAATAAGACAAACTCCAAGTTGGTATATGGAAAAGTTGAAGTGAGTAGAGTAATTCGCTCTATTAATTCTCAGCAAGTGCCTTACTTCATGACATGAACAAATAACTACAATGCTGAATCACAGAGGTCATCAAACGCTTCATTGTCAGAAATATCATATCAGTTTTTAATACTGTACTACATTGAGTGATTACAATTTATGAATTAAGGTCAAGTAAAAAATTATAATTGAATTTGATTGCTGAGTACAACACTTAGAACCGGAATTCTTGTGAGCAATTTGTTAACAAAAAATACCATAATATGAATAAAGGTCAGTAAATGAGATCAGTCCAGGTTTTCCATTAACTTAATCTGTCTAATCATAATTTATGTCAGAGGCATGACAGGTCTAAGAAGGCCTAGGCTTGCAAGCTGGTTGTCAATATTATTTGAGATCACAGAGAATAATAATTAAAACCAAGACATGAAAAATATCCTGTAGGTAACATGCTAGTATTTGTAACCCATTGCCAAGTAAAATAGCAATTTTTAAATTTTCCAAATAGTCATGTCTATAGAAATAAATAGATATATTTATATATCTATCTATCAATAAATAGATATTATAGATATAGAAATAGATAATTATAGATATTTCTTAAAGTGAAATGTATAAATTTCGATGTTTCAAATTATTGCTAAAAAATAATATTTTACACTAATATTGCATTATGGAGCAATTCGTGTGTACTTTTTCATATGCCTACTCAAGTATTAAAACTTAATTCCATGATACAAAAAAAAAGGTTAACAAAAGACAAATAAAATTGGATTTAATAACATTAATGTGACAGTTGAAAATAAAATCACTATTTTTCTTTTATTGCATTTCACAGGAGGATTTCCCCAAGGAACGGATGTTGAAACGGAAACAAAAGGACTATTTTCAGTACAATTCAATGGTTGTATAAGGGAACTAGCATGGTCTGAGAATTCTGTAGTAACCGACTTCACTGGCTACATTGGAGAGAACATAGGTGACTGTGAGATACTAGAACCTTGAGAAGCAACGAGCAATTACTCAAAGATCAAAGAGCCAATTAAAAATATAATACTCATTGAAAAAATGTAATGAAGCCAAAAATAAATTTCCCTTGATTAAAAAACGTTTTTTAATGTACGTAATTCGATATAACAATTTACAAACCATATATTATTTATAGATATCCCAAAGAAAACAAACGTAAAAATTACATTGATTCATTATGAACGGATTTTAAATTAGAAGAACACATTCAAATACATTTCGAAAACATGTTCATGTCAAGCTTTAAGCAAATATTTTTTCTTGTAAAAATCGTAAAATTTTTATGTCTTGAAAAGAGGTACTGGAATAAAACTGATTGAAAAATAAGTAATGAAATTAGTTATTGTGTTATAAATTTCACAATCGGAAATGCAGTATAGTTTATTCTATATTCTAAAAGGTCTTTGATAAAATGAAAAATGAATTGAGGAAATGGTGGGATAAAAAACGCTGAATAAATGAAGGTTTGAACTTTTTGGAAACAAATATTTGATAAGAAATTAGATCATGAGAATTTTCAAATAAGCAGCGCCAATTACTCTACTCTTTAGGACAGATTTGATGTTGACATATGGAAAATAAATCAAACCGTACAAATGCAATAGAAAATATTAGTCTATAAATTATTGTAACATTTAAAAGAGTGAATGATAAGAATCTTACCTTCAACGTTGCAGTGTTGCCAGAGTAATGGAATCTGAAAAAATAGAGGAAAGCTCGAGTGACAATAAATAATACAGATGCAATAAAAAAATAATTCCAGTGTTCATAGTTAAAAGAAAACACAATCGCACATGACAATGAGTGTTATTACTCCGTAATGAACACTTAATTGATGTAAGAATTCCCTAAAATTATTAAACTCTAAATTCATGAGCAAATAGTGCATTAGTGAGCTGATGATTGAGTTGATTACATTTTATTTCGAAATAAGATACAAACTGAAAATTATAAACAATACTAAAAAGTATAGATGTACAAGTATAATTCAGTATTACCTAGATCTAGTACAATTAATTCATTATCACTTTATTTAATAGTCATAAAAATATGAAGTCAACTTCAAACACAATTATGTTAAAATTTGTGGCAAATAGATAAAACCAATAATCAAAACTATAGAAGGCTGATAATCACAATAAAGTATTGTGAATATGTAAATGTAAGTTCGGTGGTCAAGAGGTCAAATGAAAGCGGAAAAATAAATTTTATATTTAAATAAACTTTCAAATTTCCGTGAATTTTACTGATCTCCAAACTCATAAAATTTGCGATTTTGAATCTAATGTTCTCCTAAAAAGCCTAATAAAACTTTTCATATTGTATGAATTTTTTCATGTTTTAAAAAGCAAGATGCTACTGTTTCATTAAACAGGTATAAACCGTTAATAACCTGGTTAGCTGTCATGCTCTTCTTTATAAAAGTTAAATGAAGTTTACCTCACGTTTCCAAGCACAATATGAACCTTATTCAATAGACTACAGTTTCCAAATGAAATGACATTCCATTTATTCAACATCAGTTAGGATATGAATACAATAGTACGAACTATGTAAATGCAGCTGTTTACTCACAAACGACAATGAGATCAATATTGAATAAACAAATAATTACATCAAATAATAGTCTTTCAAATCAGATTCAGTATGCATAATGCAACGTTATATAAAGTTCATGAGGGGAATCAATTTAAAACACAAGTGAGAGAGTACTCTAAACACGTAGCCAGTCGAATCCAGCCTTCAGTGATATTCAATCTAATAAATTACAGATTTGTCAACTCATTAGGTTAATTGAAACTAAATCGCACAAAAACTGCTAAAATTTTGACAAACTCCATCAAAACATTTCTATTTCATTCTAGCTAATAATTGATAATTTTAATTTTTTCTGATACGTTAATCCACATGAGTGTAATGTAAGTTATTGTAGAGCAATATACTCATGTGCAATATTTCATAAACAATAAAATTTAAGTAATTATATAACATTTTATGTCTATTTCAACATTTGGCCATAATTATGAAATACTTTTTTAAATCTTGTTGACAATTTAAATGCAATGTTTGTTTGTTTATTTGATTATTGTTCAATATTTAAGTATGCTCGTTTTGTAATAAAGTCCGTTTCCTATTATTTCATTGAGACTACAACACCTGTTTGTTTTCACTTCATTTTGAAATGTATTTGATTGAATCAAGTGACCTCGTCGCTGAAGGTACAGGTTGTCAAAATGCATTGTGATGTATATTCACACAATAACTGTGGAAAAACCAAAAGAAGTTCCCAAGCAAGGAATTGCACATATACAAGGAATTTATTAAACTATCATGAATACATGATGAAAGATTATCAAAAGCTTTACAAAATGCTAATAATAATGATAAGTTTTGGTATTTAATAGGAAAGAGACTATTTTTTAATATTTCACATCAGTTTTAAATGATCTTATTTTACGTTAATAAATTTTGAATTCTAATTTTTAATTATATTAACTGTAGTGAAGACTTCCGAATTACGAAACCTGTATTTACAACAGTAAAAAATTAATAGGTTATGCAGAAGTTCGATGTATGCTATTAGCCAAAAGATTCATGCCACCGCCGAGATAAACTAAATGATGAAAATGTGAAAGGAAGTGGTTCATTTTAAAATTATTAAGGACCCGACAGGGCCTTATTGAAATGAAGCCGTTGTCTATACATCTGTCTGAGCTCTAGCGATTCTAGACTCTTGAAAATTGGTATAGCTTCCTCATAGTCCAAGTGGGATCGCTAATGATTTTGGAATTTGAGGGTCGAATGTATAAATAATTACGATGTAAAACAGATTTCCACTGTAGGCTCTAGGTTAGTTCTGGCTAACGAAAATTAAAAAAAAAATGAAAATTATTAAGGCTGATGCTTAGCCCAATTATCCACTTTGTTTTTACACAGTTCAAGAAGCATTGACGTTTTTATTTTTGATTGTGTTGGAATCTTTCCTTAAATTATGTTTAATCGTCACATTGAAATTCCTCAAAATGCTTCCTGAAATCATGTTTTCTTATTTCTTCTAGAATCTCTATTACTTCAGCCACCTTTTTAGCACAGTATTCTATATCTAGATATTTCGTCATAAGAATGTTGAAGAGAACGTCTGTGAATGAAAATATTTAAACGTCTGTCTTCTTTCTAGGAACGAAAGAAAACCTTGATCTTCTATTACAGTTTCGTTATCCCAATCGTTTTCAAGAAGGTTTTTAAAGAAAATTAGAATATTCATATTTCTCCTTAATAGTGTTCACATAAATATAAACAATCGCCTTCACGTGGGTGATAAAATATGCAAAGAGAATGAATTAATTACTAGTCTGCCATGGCATGCGATCTCTACACCGTAAGCACAGTGAACGTAAAAGGGTCTTTATTTAGATGGATATCGGTGCGCGCACAAGTTTTTCGCTGAAACTGGTCCTAGTGCGCCTTCACATTAGGCGACTCAGCAGCGCTGCTAATGAAGTCGCGGCAAATTATTTTTTAGCGCGACTTTATGACTCCGAGCAAAAAGAGATACAGTAATAATGCAAGCAGAACACAATGCAAATAGTGAGCAGCACAGTAGCCGGTAGTAAATGTTGGCATTGTTCAGTTTCGAGACGGACGATGACGTCCGTGATTTTATTTATGAATTTATTTTTTTATAAATTCATAAAATGTTTGGCGCCACCTTCAAAAAGTTAGAGAATTACTATCTTGTATTAAATAAAAACAACAATTTTTTGATTAGAGCCAATACACTATATTCTTTTTTAATCGAACTATGAAATTAGTTAGATTTAGAAAATGGTAATTAGTTGATAAATTAATTGGAAGTAGAATAGAAAAATGATAACGAAATGCTCAATAAAAATGAAATGGCTTTTGTTTCGTCATTTTATAATTGGCTTCCTTTGAGAGTATACCTAAACTGAAAAATTAATAACTCCAGAATTTTTTTCTAAATAATTTCAAGTAGACTGTTCCCTTTCACAGTTATAGCTTGACTGAAAAATTGATAACTAGATATTTTTTAAAATAATTATTTTTTATAAAGTTCACGATTGCAAAACATATTTATTCTACTGGCTGAGCATTTGGCATATTCGGCCAAAATTCAAATAAAGACGTTGTTGACTCTGGGTTTGGTATTGGGTTAAGTATTGAGTCCAACCTTGCAAACTTGAATGGGACCACCCAGTGGCGGATTTACGGGGGGGGGGGGGGGGGCTTTCGGGCTGATGCCCCCCCAAAACCTCCCAAAAGTGTTTTGGAGGAGTGTAAATTTTTTTTCCAATATAATCAGTTTGAAGCTTGTAAAATATTCATTAGTAAGAATTACCTAATTCCACTACTAAGTCTTCAATTGTATGAAATGAGTTTTGATACTGTATATAATGTCTTAGTTACATTTACATTGCCTGCAACCACCAATCAACTCAGTGTTTAGATTTTTGCACTTGCTGAATAGAAACAGTACTTGCAGAATAGAAACAGTACTTGCAGAATAGAAACAGTACTTGCAGAATAGAAAAAGTAGTGCAACATAAAATTGCAGTAATTGAATCACGAAATTACCAACTTTCTTTTAATGAACAGTAATGAGGAACTACATTAACATATCAAACAATGTTTTTTTTAACATTCCATCACAGTGGTCGGCAAACCAGTGATCACCAGCTACTGATATAGGTTATATCGTGAAAAAATTCCAGATACAACGCTTGCATTGGATTTACTTATATATAATATGGATCTAATACCATTTCATCTGATTTCTCAAAGAAATTATAACTTCAGATCCCATATTTCTATGAGGAAAACTAATCTTCAGAGAAAAACTTTAGAAAAACATCTCTTTTTAAAATGTGGAATTCACACAAAGTTTATCTATTAAAACTAGATGAAACAAAAGTTAATTGAAAAATTTGTAACTAATTAAAGCTCTCACATTGATTTTCATTCTTAAAAATTGAATAATATGACCGTAATACCGGAATAATACTAACTGACAAACTGCTGAACACACCAGATTCAGCCATAATTCAATCAAAATTTTCCAATATACTTTAAATTTAAATTAATTTTATCGCTGATACGGTTAAAAGCACTAGTAAAGCTATTTTTTATTTCCCAATATTATAAATAGTTATAGTTCGGGTATAATTGATTATGAAAAATTCAAAAGCTTTCACAATACTACTTATATTCAGTACCTCTACCCCCCTATCATTAGTAGCTACCAGCCACCTCCAAACATTTTTTCTGGATCCGCCACTGGGACCACCGCTGAATGAAGCTTTTCATTAAAAAACACGATAATTTAAATTGGTTGAAAAGTGTTTGAGTAGCGACCGAGCAGCGCTGCCATATCCCTTCACATTTGGCGACTTAGCAGCCCTGCTGATAAAAAGGACGTGCCTTTTATTCCCACTACAAAAGTAAAAATCATAAAATTTCAGATATTTGATTTTTTTAAATCCCATCATGTTTTATTTACTACACTGATTACGTACCAAATTGAATTTTTCTTGTAGCATAAAATTTAAGGAATTTATGGACGATCTAATAGTTCGATGAATATTGGCAAAACCAAAGGATTTGATAAAATTCCCAAATTTTTTCCAAACTCAGAAAAGTAGTGAAATATTTAGGAATTTTGAAAAATTTCTTAAACAATTTTGATCCAAATTTAATGTTTTTAACTGACTTTAAAGAAAGAGGAGAGATTCTATTCGACCTGGTTTTTAATTTTTTCTTGTTCGTACATCAATTACTCAAACAATATTGAACCAATTTAAATAATTGTGTTTTTTTTTTTAACGATAAAGCATCATTCAACGGTGCTCCCATTCAAGTTTTGTAAGGTTGGACTCAATAATTAGCCCAATACCAAGCCCAAAGTCAACAATGTCTTCATTTGAATTTTGTCCGAATATGCAAATACTCAGCCAGTACAATAAAAGTTATCAATTTTTCAATGCAGTGAAACTATGAAAGGATATAGTCTACTTAAAATGATTAAAAAATTACTCCAAGTTATCCTTTTTTCAGTGAAGTTATAACTTTGAAAAGGAATAGTCTACTTGAAATTATTTAAAAAATTCTCTGGAGTTATTAATTTCTCAGTGTAGGTGTACTCTGAAAGTGACCCAATTATAAAATGACAAAACAAAAACCATTTCATTTTTATGAAGCATTTCACTAATTAATATAATATTCTACTTTCAATCTAAAATTGTACAGATTTAATTAGTTTAACAATTAATTACTATTTCCTAAATCTAGCTAACTTCATAGTTAGATTTTTAAATGAATAATATTAATAAAAACTTAAGACACTTTCAAGTGGAAATTATGACTCACGTTATGGCGTGACGGTCATTTCACTCTGATGTTAAGAGAATCGTCAGACGATCCACAGTACGCTGACTCAAGGCATTAGTTTGAGGGATATGGATGTTGGAAGTGTGAGGGAGTGGGTAAATGAGTAGGCGGGAGGTTTGAAATTGGGATTATTTTGTCAAAAAGGGTGTGTGAGAAGACGTTAATTTGGTCATTTAAAATGTTGTCAGGTTGCTGTTTTGTGTGTTTATAAATTTAATATTGTTCTAAAACAATGAGTTTTTGGCTTTTGTGAGTAAAGTGTAGTCTAAATTAGTGTCAATGTCTGTATAACTGTGGCCTGTTGAAATGATGTGTTCAGCAAAAGTGGAATGTGTGTTTGAGTGTGTGATGGCTCTTGTGTGTTCTATGAATCTAGTGGTGAATGTCCTGCAAGTTTGTCCTATATAGAACTTGTTGCAGTCATTGCATTTCAATTTATGAATACCAGATTTATTGTATTTGTTTTGAGGTGTTGTCTGAGAATGCAGGTGTTTTTGGGTGAGTTAGTTGTTCTGTGAGCTATTCTATATTTTGAGTTTTCTGAATGATGAGCTATGATAGTGTGATGAATGTATGGGAGTTGTCATCTGTTTGTTGTTAATGTTAGCGATTAGTTTTGTTATTATTCTGTGCAGTAATTTGTCTATTACTGTGTGTTTGTAACCATTCAGTTGTGCTATGTATTTTATAGTGTTTAATTATTTGTTGTAGTCTTCTTTTGACATAGGAATGTTTGTTAGCCGGTGAAGCATGTGATTGAAAGCGGCGTGTTTATGTTGGGTTGGGTGATTTGATGTGTTATGTATTACTGTCTCAGTTGGTATGGGCTTCCTGTAAATTTTAAATGTTTTGAACGAATGTTCCTGTTTTGTTGTAGTGATGTCCAAGAAGTTGATGCTGTTATTGTGTTCAAGTTCTAGGGTGAATTTTATTAATATCAGTGTGGAATATTCCAGTTTGTCTTTTATTGCCTTTGTATGAAATTAGAATGTCATCAACATATCGGTGCCAGCTGACGATTTTATCTGTATTATGCAGGATATGTTTTTGTTCTGTATTATGGACAACGATTTCAGCTAGGATGCAAGAAATTGGGGAACCCATAGGAAGGCCATGAGGTTGTGAATGGAATTTATTATTGTAAGCAAAGTAATTTTGTGAGGTAACTAGTGTGGTGAGATTTAAAATTTCTTGGATCTGTTCAGGTGTTGTGTTGTTTTGAAAGAGCATTTTTCAAGATAAAGAAGTGTTTCATTTATGGGCACATAGGTGTAAAGATTTGTAATGTCAAGAGAAGATGAAGTGGAGTTGTGTGGTATATAGATTTTTTGTAGTTTGTCCAATCAGGTCTGTTATTTTTTACTGCAGTGTGCTGATGGAATGTTATGTTCTGTCTTATTGTTTTATCTAGGTGTTTTGTTACTTTGTGTGCTGGTGCTTATGTGTGATTTATGAGAGGTCTGATGGGAATATCTGTTTTGTGAATTTTTGGTAAGGCAATCAGTTTCAGTGCTGACGGATTTATGTGCTTGAGGTACTTTTTGTGGCTGTGAGGAATGATGTGATGAGTATGATTCATGGCATCTTTTATTTGTGTTTGATACTTGGGAGTGGGAACATTTTTTAGTTCTGTGATTTTGTTATTTGGCCAGATTCAGCAATAAAATCGCGCGACTGAGTCGCCTAATGTGAAGCGTCACAAACATATTTTGGCACGACTTTATTAGCAGCGCTGCTGAGTCGCCTAATGTGAAGGCGCACTAATCTGAAGGGATATGGCAGCGCTGCTTGGACGCTATTAGCAGTGACAGACCGGAAGTCGGAGAGACCCATAAAGTTGCGCAAAACATAAACTGGAGGGTTTTTCGAATTTGCATTGAAAGAATACAAGTTTAATGACAGTATACATTGGACAGAGACTCAACAGAGGCGTCACATTCCATCAACTGTGTACGATTGTGATGCAAACATAAATACTGGAATATTTGTTTTTCATTAATATCTCAACTTGTTAGGATAGTTTTGACAGCAATATTTTCTCATTCATCTGTCCATTATTTGTAAGGCATGGGTCATATGCTCGAAGAATTCGTCACTGCATATGATACTTATAGAAATCTAAGCAGTTGGATGGTACATATGCCTATCAGCACAAGAGAAAATAATAATTATCATAAAGGGCCCGACAGGGCCTAATTGAAGTCGTGCCGTTGTCCGTCCATCCGTCCGTCTGTGCCCTAGTTCTTGAAAGGAAGATTCTAGACTTTTGAATCTTTGTATATAGAGTTATGAAACACCAGAAAGAAGGGAAAATATTTCTCTTCTCTTTACGCACTGTGTCAGTAATGTCTTCTGGTTAGCGACCTGCTTATCACAGCTTATAGTGTTTTGTTTACTCCCCCTGTTCTTCCCCTCACCTTGTAGTAATCTAAAGGATTCCAAAACAATATTATCTGTGTAAATCGATTATTAATGAACCTTCTACTATTTACTGGAATGTCACAAACACTTATATAAACAGGAGTTCATTCATTGTTCAAAGTTCGTTGACAGAACAAGTGGCAGATATACCCAGTGGCAGTTCTCGGTTCCGTTCATACAACCCGTATTACCAGTTAGTGCTAATACAGACTGTCTTATATGAACGTTTAGTGTGAAAGTGATAAACGCAGTATATTGTGACAGATTATTATTCAGGCTTCTTCAACCGTTTATACAGTGACTCGTAAATGATTCAACTGTTATGTTTTAGATGTTTCTTTCTGAATTATTGAACAGTTCTTATTTAATATTTGATCGGTCTATTAACGAATAAATTATTGATTAGTTTTAGGAACAGTAATATAGCAGAATCATTATTAGCTGAATGCTGAACATGATCGATTTATCTGTTTCTGATTGATTTATTTTGTGTGACGTAACTGATTAGTGCGAGTTGTAAGTAATTTGTGTGAATAAAGTGCAAAGTGTTGATTTCAAATGTTACCAGCATTATTTTAGAGTTAGAACCCATAACAATAGGTTCCTCAAATTGATTTTAAGTTTGGGGGTCGAATATAAAAATAATAGTTATATAAAACAGATTTCCACTATAGGCTCTAGGCTCTAGTGAAAATCAAAACATTGGGCATTACGAAGGCTGATGATTAGCCCAATTATCCACTTAATTTTTTACATTGCATGCGTTCACGTTTTCATTTTTGATTGTGTTGAAATCTTTTGTTAAATTATTTCAAATTGTTGAATTGAAAAATAATAACCTAACCTGAAATATTGTCACAGCAGTAATTTATACTTTTCTTCTTCCTAGCATTTCATCACAGTATGAAGAAATATAATTACGGCGGGTTGACGACATCTGCTACCCAATGCAACTAGAAATTTGAAATGTAGCCTCAGTGGGAGGTGGCGAAAATAAAATCAAACCCCTATCTTCTACCCTAATAGTCGTAGGAGGTTTAAATTTGAAATCTTCCTTCATTCAGTGGTGGTGAGTAAGAAAACAATGAAGGAAGCTGGAAGAGCCCTAGGACTAACGTCTTCCCTGATAGTCCTAGAAGGTTGAAATTTGAAATGTAACCTCAGTGAGAGGTGGCGAATAATAAAATCAAGAATTTTTATGAGATCGCAACAACACGCGTCGGGCCAGCTAGTGTAACATAAATTTGGAATTTTTTTTTGAAAAAATATCATCTGTAAAAACGGATCACCATGTTACCATAAAGTGGCTAAACGGAGAGGTGAAACTACCCGTAAAGGGTCACCCCACCACGTGAAGCTAATAATACGCTAATAATAAAACCGCCGGGATCCGAACCCGGCTTATTGCACGTTTAATATCTTATTTTAGTTGAAAAGCATAACTATTATTACAGAATGCATTGCCAAAAGCTAAATTTTCTTAGCAAAAATGAAAATTATATTTACATTGATGTGAATGTTTTAAATTACCTTATTTTAGTTAAAAAAACATATAGAGCTGCCTACCATATAAAATTACCTACGAATGGAAATGGAAAACAGTTGATAGCAACTCTAGCAAACTTATAATTGATAGCAAACTTATTTCAAGGTTGGATCGGAAAACCGATCAAATTCTCAATCCTTGCCTCCTAAAACATTAATACATCCTAAATCTTATCAGATAAGACAATTAAATTCTTACCCTTATTTGCTAACACGTTTTTCAACAGATTTCTACTGAATTAATATATACTGTAATGCCTTATGATATAAAAAGCTGACTAGTTACGACAATGATTTGAATTGGCAAGAGTTTAGACCTTTGTTCCGGTGTCTGCATAAAAATGTGTAAATGAAATTCTCGGATCTGATGTAAGGGCACTAAATCACGAGGAATGAGTATAGTGTAACAACTGTTCCCATTATAGATGAGATGATGTCATCCTGCAACCGGCTCTAATTAATAATTAGAAGAAGGAAAGGCTCTTACATATCATATATGTCGCACGACTTGAGAAAGGAGGAAAGACTGAGCTAGTTACAATCACCGCCGTAAGGCAAGAAAAAGAAGAAAATAGCAAGGAGGCTCTACTTCCAAATTTCTAGAGGCAAGTAGGTTTGGTCCGGTGGCCGACAGCACGGTCCATTTAGTTCGAGACTAGTTTACAATGAGGCTTGAGGGCTTGAGTAATATGGTCGCAGCCGAATGAAAATCAAAAGCCGTGTCCACGCATCCTTCAGTTAGCCACTTGTGTTTGCAGCTCCTCGCTTCGCTACGTCCACAGAAAAATTATTGCATAAATCGTAAATTACGGGTCACATGTTGATCTCGTTACAATTATTCTCATTATTCTTACATTCTCTGTTACTTACGCAGGCCTACTGCTTTGATTTGCCATGGTACAGTATTGCAATGTAATATGACTGATGAGTTACCCTCCACCGAGCAGCCTTTCCTCACATGAGTAATTATCACCAAGTTATTACCACTACGAGGCTCCCGTTTTCTATCATTGTCTAATGCATAGGATGGAGTGGGCCTCAGAAATTCTTGAGACATGGCTACTCCCCAAATAGCGTCAGGTATAAAAGGTACAACAATTATTGCTGGACCATCAGTTGCAATCTTCTCCAGCACCGACCACTAGCCGAGACAATCTTCACCGTTTGTGGATTAATCATCGCAAGACTTCCAACATGCATACATTTCAAGTGAGATATCAATTTTCAAACTTTTCAGATTTTCTAGTGTTTAAGTTATACCGAGGAATATTTAGTATAATAATTAGTATGGCAATGTTCAAATACACCACATAACTTAATTAAACATAACAGTACGTTGATTCAAAATGAGAATTAATTATTCATCTGCAGTAAGTCAGATTTATCAAATCACGAAAATCATTATAGTTGTAAGATAATTTGAGAAAATCATTTGTAAACGTTCACTCACATAATTAGTATGACACTTATGAAATATCCCACATGGCATAATGTAGGAGTACAACCTGTATTTTTAAAAATTCATCAGGGTGATTATGAAGATTTGAAGGTCACGGTAATGTTGACAAGAATGGCAGTAGCTATGGAGAAGGACCTATTATTGTAGAGAGGAATACGGAATAAAGTGCCGTTCAGTATTTATTGTTATGTCCCACTCAACTCTGATTTATTGACCGACACTGAATGAATTGGGAGCTTAGAGCAGGGTAGCCCACTGTAGAGGATACGTTGAGCTAGGATCCACACCAAATTTATGCAATTAGGGTCGCTTTAGCCCTCACCGTTTGGATGGGCCTTCTGGAAGAAGTCCTGGAAGAAGGGAACAAAAAGGCAGGACTAGTAATTTATAGAATTGTATAGCAATGGTTCAATTAAGAGGAGCGGTAACTGGCGAAGGGCACTCATTAGTTCAAAAGTGAACCAATTCTAGTTTCTCAAGAAAATTGGTAAAATTATTTCCAGCACACATTCATTGATATCTAGTGCGATAACAGTAGGTATTCAAAACTATAATTAGGTCTGGTAGAAAACGTATTATACTAATTGATTAAAACATTTAATCGAAGATATTTTGAAAGAATATTAACAATTCAAGGTATTTATTGATGCAATCGAATCGACCTTTAAAAATACTTATCAACATTTTACTTTAACAAGCAAGACCACTTTACCCATTCCTTGATTGTAAAAACTTAAAAAAATGATCTATTGTGATCAATGATCTATCTACTCTATGATCTATTAGTCTCTTGAACTTTCTCTTCTAAAATGAAAGGTTTCCATAATTATTATTCTTAATACTATACTAAAAGGAGTTCTAACTCATGGCCGCCCAGATACTTTTAGTCGCCCGGGGCAGAGTATTGGCTGAAGGCCCGCTTACCCCCATCCTTCACAAAAACCACTTTTCAATCAATGGCACAATTTCAACTAATATATTAATATTAACTTTTCATGTGAAATTTTAACGACTTGCAGTCAAATCGTTGACTGCAAGTCGTTAAAATTTCACATGAAAAGTTAATATTAACAACGTAGTTCGTCATGGAACAAGAAATTCAGGAATATAATATTTTAATCTTCTCCGCTGAGTCTCTGAAGGTCCAAGCTGGAGCAATATGGGCACCTGAATTCTTTTTGCTTTGAGATTCCCGAATGCTTGCTTACTTTGTCACATGATGTGGCCCAGGGCACCTTGCCCCTTTTGCCCCCCGCCCCGTCTGGGCGGCCCTGGTTCTACTACTGGACTTGCCTATTCGGTCAAAAAAATAAAATATTATTCTATTGTTGTTTCCCAGGTGAATGGAAAAGCAATGACGCTCAAAAGGTTTTCATAACCAGGTTTGAGTGTACAATCACTTTTCAAAGTTCTAATATTTGATGGAATCGATTGTACCGTTAACATAATATTTTTAACTCTATCTTCTATTAATCACTCGACCGGCGATTCGGAACCCACCTAAAATTATAGGTCCACCATGTTCCCCATAACATGGCTCAAACGGCGAGGTGGAACTAACTACCCGTGAGGGTCTCCCCACCAATAAAAGACATACGCTCATTATTATTATTTCTCTATCGTCGATAAGATCTATAGTTTTCAATGTTGTATCTTTGTTCTACGAAGAGATTGTCTGTTTATTGTATACTGTCTATAATTTTATATCTATATACCTATAGTATAAGTGCCGTAGTTGCATAGTTCTGTTAACATTTATCGTTTTTATCTTCTTTCAAACTTATGTTAGTCATTACTTTCATTTCATTGCAATTTTAGAAGATTGTGCACATTACTATTTGTGTCATGTGGGCAAGAAAAGGATTTTTCCTGGTGCCTTTTTTGGAATGTATATTCAGTAAATAAATTAAATGAGTACGATAGCCTACACTAATTTATCGATGGGTTGGAATTTTCAATTTAAAAAGTTTCAATTAGAGCATGAATAAAATGAGGATAATTTTCTTTTTAGATTCAAGCCGCCATCGTCATGATGTGCTTCATTGCATTCTCCTGTGCACAAATCTACGGAGGCTATGGTCATCATGGACATTACGATCATCACGTATGATTCAATTGCTTTCTTGGAATGATTTCTTATAACACTTTTATTGCATGACAATTTTAGATAAAAAATAAATAAGACTAGATAAAAACATGTTTAGAATAACAAAAGTGTTAACAAATATTATAATCTTCTGGTGTTTGTGTTGGTGGCGATGATATTGTGTTAGTTATCCATAATGAATAAGACTGATGTTGTCCAAACCACTTCAATTATGAAAAAAAAAACATGAGACTATAGTTTTGACTGTTACGTCATTATCAATCTCAATAAACTAAAATCTAAAATACAAAGTAGCCGAATACATATCCTCCTTAAACAAATACTAACTTACTGGTTAATAGGCTAGGAGCCTCTCGTAGGTTCTACTATTATTATGGAGGTATGTCGTCATTGACCGTCACTAGACACGCCCCCTAGTAACAAGAATGGCCTACCAATACGAAGTAAGTATGATAACCATGTAGAAACAAGTGAACATCCAAATATTACCAATATAATATATAATTAATGTTCGATGTAATTTCCCCAATTAGTTGCATGCGTAGAACGAAAATACAAAACGATAAACCACCTCTTTCTTTTCTGCCTCTTTTCTTAAACCAGCTGCTAATTTCCCCTCTTTATCCAAGTTCTTTTAGTGCATTCAAATTAGCCAAAAGTAAAGAAAGAATTCCAACATGGCTGAAAATCGGGATATATGACCAGAAAGCCATGCAGAATAACATATCAAAATTCCCCAAGAATCCTAGCTGCGCTTCGTCCGCCAGCTTGAAAAAACTGTAATATTGACCGACATCATTTTGAGCGTTTTCAAATTTGAAACCCAACTGAGTCTGCAACCAAGCGCCGTGGAAGAACTATATAGTTCGAAACGCGTCCGCCGTGACTCAAAAGGTCAGTTCTGCACAGTACGTTTTTACATAACTAGGTTATCCCGGGTCGCACGAATGTGCGTCTTTATTAAACTTTGTAAAATACATTCTAAATGTAGATTTTCTACATACTGAACGACAGCATTGCCTATGATGATAAGTTTAAGCACAGCATGAGTTGCTCCATTTCTAAGTGGGTATCAAAGTGGATAAATCAATGCTCTCCAGCTACTCCCCACACGCAAACGCCCTGATGCAATGTCCAGTCAACAATGAAAAAGTATCACATGGCTGGCTATCTGAATGAAAAATATATTTTTTCCTACAGTGACCCGAAAAAGTGCCTATTTTTGCACTAACTGAAGCATGCAAAATAGTCTATTCCTGCACCAGTGCGGGAATGTACTTTTCCGCACTCCAAATTTGCAACCTAACAACACAAAATAGTGAGCATGTAATACGCAGGTTCCCTATTCTGCATTCAAAAATAGGTTGGCTACTCTGCTTCAGCTGTGAATAGTTGTTGTTGATGAAATCGATTTGATTCGAAGATAGGTTATGTGAGGAATTTTCAGGTTATGTATGCCCTGTTTTGTTCTGTTTGAATTACTTTATACATTACTGTAGGAAAAATTTAATGTGTAATACGAGTGCAAAGTATTGTTTCTGCACTCGAGAAACTTTTTTCACTCGCCTTTGGCTCGTGAAAAAAACTGTTTCTCTCGATGCAGAAAAACGCTATTTTGCACTCTAGTTACACAAATAGCTATTGCAGTATTGTTGAACAGCCGATCTATATAATATTTTTAAAACATACCTGTGCTGACAAAAATTTCATTTTTCAATTCGTTATCAGCTGATAAATATAAAATTTTCTCAACACACCTGTGCTAAAGAATTGTTTAAATTCTTCTTCTTCTTCTTCTTCTTCTTCTTCTTCTTCTTCTTCTTCTCCTCCTCCTCCTCCTCCTCCTCCTCCTCCTCCTCCTCCTCCTCCTCCTCCTCCTCCTCCTCCTCCTCCTCCTCCTCCTCCTCCTCCTCCTCCTCCTCCTCCTCCTCCTCCTTCACAACTTCTTCTCCATCTTCTTTTTCTTCTTCTTCTTAATCTTCTTTTTCTTCCTTTTCGTTCCCTATTTCTTCTTCTTTTTCTTCTTCTTCCACTTCTTCTTTTTCTTCTTCCTCTTCTTTTTCTTTTCTCATTTTTCTCCTTCTTTTTCTTCTTCTTCTTTTTCCTCTTCTTTTTATTCTTATTCTTTTCTTCCTCTCCTTCTTCTTCTTTTTCTTCTTACTATTCTTTTTCTCCTTCCTCTTCTTCTTTTTCTTCTTCTACTTCTCCTTTATCTTCTTCTTCCACTTTTTCTTTTTCTCCTTCTACTTTTCCCCTTCTTTTTCTTCCTCTTCTTTTTCTCCCTCTTTTTCTTTTTCTTCTTCTTTTTCTTCTTTTTTCTCCTTTTTCTTCTTCCTCTTCTTCTTCTTTTTCTTCTTATTCCTCTTCCTCTACTTCTTCTTCTTCTTCTTCATCTACTTCTTCTTCTTCATCTACTTCTTCTCCTTCTTCTTCTCCTCTTTCTTCTCCTCTTTCTTCTTCTCCTTCGTCTTCTTCATCTTCTCCTCTTCCTTCTCTTTCTTCTTCCCCTTCTTCTTTTCTCTCTCTTTCCTCTTTATCCTATCCTCCCAACCTCTCTCTCTCTCTGAATGAACAATGAAAAATAAACTTTTTGTTTCAAAACAGCTGATCATCAAATCATAAGTTGAAATGTGAAAATTTTCAGCTCACCGATCCCTATGTTAAAGCAATGGCAAAAATTGAAACTTTGATCGTTCATTCCTCATGTCCACGATGATTTTTCAAAATGTAAGACCTTATCAAACATCTACTCGATAAGATCCTTCAAATGAGACGTGAACGAACAAAATCGGTCGAGAAACCACGGAGGAGTTGTCATCACAAAAAAACATGTTCGCCTATTTTATATAAAGATTATGAATAGCTATACTGCAGATCACGGAAATGGATATTCACAACAACAATCAGTAATGAATATTAAGAGAAAATAGTACCTCAAACAAAATTAACAAAAATGATTCTTTGAACTTCGGAGTTAATAAATAGCCTATAGCCTATATTAAATTAGAATAATTAAAAAGATATAGCAATTAAAATTACTTATTTAGTTTATTGGCTCTGGAAGCCTTTAAAATAGTCTACATATTCTAGAAAATTATCGTTTTATCAGATCAGTTGAATTACGAAATGTTTCAATAAATCATTGGTTCACAACTTTCGGAAACAGACATTAAAGAATCTTCAACTGTCTAATATTTCGAAATGGATATTTATGATGCATGAAACCGCATTGTTTCATAGAAAGATAACAACATTGTTGAAAGAAAACCGCAAGATCAATGAAACAGTTGAGCAACTTATTGTCAATAGCTATTAAAAAAACTGATTTGAAACCTAAATTTTTCCACACACGATTTTGGCAACTCAAACATAATTATATTTCACTATAATAAGTATCTATGACACTTTAAGTTATGAAAAACCTCAATTTAATTCCTCACATCAATTTTATTCTATTTATAAATTTTATTTTAATTTCAGATTACATTTTAAATGTTAGAAGTGGCATTTTTGTTGGCAACAAATAATGATTTCTTAGTTCCTCAAAATAGACTTTTCATTTCACTTTAAAAAAAATCGGGAATCATTCACCGCTGTACTACTGGCCCACTCCTACTAGCTCAAATCTATCAACAGATACATTGCAGAGAAACATTTTTTTCTCTCGGACTTTACCTTCACAAAATTATGACAGTTTCTCATATAAGTTTGATAATATTAATAAACGTTCAATATTCAAATATGGATTTCATACCCATTGGAAATCTAGATAACTTATTATTCAGACAATATTTTCAGGCTTGTTAAATATCTAGTTTCAGTTTATAAGGTGAGGGGGGGGGGGGTTTATAATGAATTTTCTGCAGGTGTAAATAAATAGGGGAACAGTTTGGGTTACGATCTGTATCACTTTTTTCTCTTAGTCTCTTGACTCAGTTTCTATCAATTACTTTTTCTCATAAATATAATTTTATTCATTACTTTTCTACAACATGTAATTTGCATTCTTTATGCGATAGACGATTGAGTATTTTGGAAATTGTGCTTTGTAAAGAAGACACAAAAAGGGTAGCGTGCTATCTCTATTTCAATAACTAAATAAAAAAGTGTTTTATCTCTATTTAAATGACTGAATATAAACAGTCCTGCTACTCGTTTGATGACACTTAATCTCTGTGGGGTATTTGATCCTGAATTATTAATATTATCTTTTAGTTGTATAAATAACATTGCTTTTTACATATAATATTTTACTTGTTAACTTGTATGAACAGCAGTTCTTGTCATGATTGATTCAAAGATATTATCATTCTGATGATCATTTTTTCAAACTTTCAGGAACCAGCTCATTACAGTTTTGAATACAAGGTACATGATCCCCACACCCATGACATAAAATCTCAACATGAGTCACGTAATGGAGATGCAGTCAAGGGCTACTACAGCCTTGTGGAGCCTGATGGTTCCGTCAGGGAAGTGCACTATACCGCTGACAAACACAATGGATTCAATGCTGTAGTGCATAAATCTGGGCATGGACACCACTACTATTAATGCCAGACATGTTAATTGAAAATTATTTATTAAAAAAAAAAAACAATAAAAAGTCAAATTTAATAAGGTTTTTATTTGAAACAAGCCAGTTGAATTTGAGATTTCCAACGGCATTGGAAATGAATCAGCCATTGAAGATACTTTTGTTAATGAACACATACTGGGGATCTACACATTGTAAATCTGTTTACGAGATAGATCTACATAATACGCCACTAGTATATGGGTGCTTTAACCGCTTGTATGGCGGCTTGATCCATGCTAATCCTCATGGGTTTAAAATAATGTTATAACACCTCCAAATATGACAATTGGTTTTCGCTTGTTTCTAGAGATAAACAACAACAAAGTGGAATAAGAATAATATTAAGTATGTTGTATAATAGCTCGTCAATTTTAAAAATGAATCAATTTTGAATAACTTTATGTGTTCCAATATTAGTTCCAACCTTGACACCACCTGGACACTGAATCTCAAACAGAATCATGATTGTGGAATTGCCATTTACTTTTGTCTAACCAGTCCATTTAATTCGGTAAGAATAGTCTAGCATAATAAAATACTCTAGCCTTATAGTCATGTAGCCTAGCAGCGAAGAGATGAGTCATTTCACAACAGTAATCTTTGAGAAACTAGGCCTAATATGAAATCTTTTTAAAAAAATGACAAAAATGTTAAAGAAAGTCAGATGAAAAGACGTAAAGGAGTATTTCGCTAGCAAAAGATCCACGATTCCTTATTGCAGGCTGTTGATTAACCACAACAGCATAACTTATTCAGGTACTGTAGCATGTACCAATGTAGTACATAGGTTGTACTTGCATAAGTACATACTGTATGTAAGTACTTCTATAAAGTAAAACATCTATTCAACAGAAACAAAGTAGAGTACAGATTGTTTTCAAGGCTACATTCAATCGTATTAGTTGCCTTCAATCTGAGATGTTGGCAATCTTTGAAATTCAACCATTTACAGTGAGGTACTTCCACTCTAGTCAGTAAGAAGAGTTTACTTATCTCCAAACGAATCTCAAAAGAAATGAAATCATTCGTTATTAAATGACAGATTTTATGACAACTATTTTTATCTACAGAATAAATAAAAATAATTGTTACTTTATGACAGATTTTATTTAAATGACAGATTTATTAAAGAACAATACAGTTGACTGAACGTAGAGAGGTCTCTGTTTCAAATCGACCGTTTTTACGGCTGAACGCGTGAACCAATTTCTAGGAAATTTGCCCAGCAATGTATGTGTAAGGATTTTCAAAATGTTTTTGTATTTAAACAATATTTAAAGGGGGAAAATGGAAAGGGTAGTGCCTAAGGGCCTACTTCTATAGGAAACATAATTATGATTTTTTAAATTAGCTTCTTCATCATATGCGGTTGAAATCAGATTACAAGATAGCCCTCGGCACGGCCGACTCTAGATTGAAAACAGCCGCCCCCTCAGACCTTCTTATTCTTCTGGTTGAGCCTTCAAATGGATTATCACTCATGAGAATGACACATTTGTTTTAGAGAAGCAATTCATTTCTAATATTTTAGTAATTACTTATTAATTATTATAATTATGAAAAATTAATTAATATTATTCTATAAATTCATTTATCACATATGCGAAATCTGATTTTAACCATCAGCTGCCTGAAACAACATAAGTAAAGATGATTGGCTCGATAAAAATAGAACCGCAGCCGTGGTGACGTGATAAAGAGTGACTGTTGTGGAATGCAGACATGAAATAGATTACGCAAATTGGTTCAAGGGTTAAACCTAATTCATCTCTGTGTTTCACAAAAAATAATCCTGCATGACGTCACTTATTTATTTATCTATTCATTACAAAACACAATCAAGTAAATATACAGCAGGCACAACCCACTAATGCCTTCTTTACAGATCTTCAATTAAAAAAATACAAATTTCAAGTTATAAAAAGTTCAACTAGAAATTTCACTTTACAGCACAATTCCTGATTCTTTCCAAAACATGAATATAAATTATTTAGATGTTCACTTTAAAAACGAAGCACTAAAACTATCAAATAGCCCCAAAAAGTGCATGTAATTTTGAATTTTGTTCGAGATCTTAGAGCCGAAAATGTAGAAGTCAAGCCAATTCAATCACATGTTCAGAGAGTGACCCTGCCCATTTTGCCTATCTTAACAAGTAGATTTTTTTGGTGCAGATTCTGCTCCAAATTTATTATCAATAGAAATATAAAAAAACATTTTACGATTAAACATCAGCACCAAGAGAATTTGAAAAATTGTTATAATATAAAGATATTTATAGTAACCTAAGACTGAAGAATAAATAGCACGCGATAATCGATATCCATTCAATGTTATATTTTAGGTTGTGGGTTATATTGAGTTGTGCTATTCTGTATCCCAAGAAGTAATATTCCTTCACAGTTTCTATAGCCGAAATATGCACATACATAATAATTTTTGCCAATTGGGCGTCACATTTATCTGTGCCCTCCCAACCTGCTGCAGAAAGTAGAAGGCTAAATAATATTTTTCATGTAATAAAAATAATATCTGAAAACAGCCATTTTTATTGTGACAATTTCAATTGAGATAAATACTTGTTTTTAGATGTTTACCCCCACACATATATTTTTGCAAGTTGTGTTCCTTCAAAATTCCTGAGGGGTTAACCATAGGCAAGGGAGTTGATAAATTATGTTAGATCTGAAAGATTTCTTCCAATTTGATGATTGTGATTAATATTGAGATAATGATTATCATCGAGTACATCAAGTATTCCTCTGTTCGAGCACCCTTATTCTAGGGCGTGAGGTCTACTGTTCACAGAACTGCTAGTTTAATAATTTCCAAATTATTTATCAAGTTCAACTTATAATATAATCTATTTAATAAAGTAGGCCTGTCTAGTTCAGAATATCAAAGAAAAATAAGTAGAAATAAATTAAATTAATTAAAGGAACAAATTGTGGAAAGTCATAAAGTACGGTAAGTGAAATTGGGTCATTGCCAATGGTTGCAGCAATAAAATATAACTATTTCACTCAACTGTGTCCCATGCCAACAATCAAGACTTCACCTTCAAATAACATTAGTACCATAGAACAGGTTTGAAAGGCTAAAACCTGATTAGTAGCCTACATGAGTTTCGTGACTTATGCAATCAACAGAAACACCTGGTTAGAGCCAAATTCAAAGTATTTAAAATTGTATGACAATAAGAACTTATTCCATTAATAAATATGAAAATTTCGAAAAAGAAGCTGAGACGACTACAGGTTCAAAACAGAGCTTAAGGTCTGCTATGGTAGGTTACTTGGAACGTTTTGAATTGAAATTACATGAAAAATACATTCTTGAATCTCTCAATAATTTGCGAGTTTTCAGATCAAAGATAAATGTTCTGAAACTATAATCAGATTATAGTTCAAACATATATGTCAAATTCAGCAGATGTTAGACTGTTAAAACTAGAACTAGGCCAAAACCAAATAATTTTCAAGACAAAACAGTAATAATATTCAATTACTTACGCTTAAATGGATGCAGCTGTTCTTTCTAATGTAATAACTTTTATTATTTCGACCACTGAGAATTTACTGAGTTTAACATAACCTAATGATTAGGCAAGATTGAATTAAAAGGGAACGTGAAAACTGCAACTGATACTAGCAGATACAAGATAGTAAGTGGTAATTCGGTGAGTGAAAGCGTGATCGTGATTGGTGAATAGACTCAACATCGACATCGACTCGACAGGTGAAATCAGGCGATATAAAGCACAGCTGGTTGATTGCTACAAAGTCACATGTAAGGGCTTCAGTTTATCTATTATTTTATTCCTTTTATATGATTTTCAAATAAAATCATTAGTATTTAGATAGTATTATATTAAATACCTATACTACACAAAAGTATGATTATAATTATTAGAATCAATGTCAGAGCAATATAATTTTACATGCTACCAACTACCTATAATTAGGTTGTGAACATGGTGGTATAAGAAATATATAAACTAGAAGATGATAAAAATAATAGATATGATATCTTTATCTAATCTGATAAAGATATAAACTGATATCTTTCTTCCATGATTATGCCCGGTCGATAAAAATAGTCGACATGAACTTATGGGTTGATTACATTGGGATAGTTACTCGCTCAGCGAGTAGCGAGTAGGACGTTACTGACCGACCGTGCTACAGCAACTCGGCATACCAAGCCGAATTATATTAAAAATTTATCTTCCAGAATCATCCCCATACTATGGAATTTCTAAGACAATAAATAATATTTCAACACAAAATTGAAATATGAAGTTTACCAACGATTATTCAATAAAATTTCATCAAAACAATATACAATATATCTCATCTGAAGTGAAATGCTGGCAGCCTGCGTGATCAAGTATCGGCTTTGGCCACAATAATATTGTATTTTGGTGTTGGCTACTCTGCCAGAGAGTACAAATGTGACCAAATTCAAAGCAGACAGGCTCTCAACTTTGAATTTGGTCACATTTGTACTCGCTGGCAGAGTAGCCAACACCAAAATACAATACTATTGTGGCCAAAGCCGATACTTAATCACGCAGGCTGCCAGCATAACACTTCAGATGAGATATATTGTATATTGTTTTGATGAAATTTTACTGAATAATTGTTGGTAAACTTCATCTTTTAATTTTGTGTTGCGATATTATTTATTGTCTTAGAAATTCCATAGTATGAGGGTGATTCTAGAAATTTTTTTTAAATATAATTTGGCTTGGTATGCTGAGCTGCTGTAGCACGATCGGTCAGTAACGTCCTACTCGCTACTCGCTTAGCGAGTAACTATCCCAATGTAATCAACCCTTTACTGGGTTGAAAAAATCAACACTCATGTTCAATCCACAATGTGGAGGTGGAGTGGAACTTTGAACATTCATGTGTTGTGTTCATTTAGGTTAGAATTTTCTATTTCGCTGCCACTCCTGGTTTTCCAATAATTTTATTTTTGTCTTCGCCATATGTTCTAGGAGTGAGGAGTTCGTGTTCAATCTTAGGAAGGGTATATGGTAAATATTCAGCCATTCTTCAATGGAGCCAGTGTTCGTCAAGAGGAGAAATCCAATAAATAAGAGGACTAAATTGAATTTAGTTTTCGATGAAGATGCTCGAAGGTTTGTGAACGATTCCAGTTCTTATTAGTTATCTAGTATTTGACCATTTCAAAAGTAGCTTGCACACGATCATTATTTTCATCTTCAGCTTTAATTTCTTTCTTTCATTTCTTCAGCTCTAATTTATTTTCATCTAATCGAAGAGCTCCAATTTCGGTAATTATGTCGCAGATATTAGGCAGAATAAAATCATTTGGGTCTTCACTAACTAGTATGATGTCTCGGCTGTGGTGCACTATATGGGCTTCTGTCAATAACTTGTCAATTGAATAACTTCGACGTTTAAGATTATGTGAACACGGGAGAGGTTACATAGTACATACTATGATTATACTCATTTTCAGATGGATATCTAGTCGGATAAAGACATAATTCACTTAATCGCGTCAGTTTTAAGAGAAGCCCGTATACTGCACTTCATGGGAGTGCAGTATATGGGCTTCTGTCAATAAAGTGTCTAAATTGAATAACTTGAACGATTATGATTTTGTGAACACTATTAGTATTATTCATTAATACTATGATATTCATTAATTGAATAAAAAGTTTTAATAATAATAAAACGTTAAAATTCAACAAACTTTCATAACAGACAAAACAATAAACTAAAAGGTTCTCTTTATCACAAAAGTTAAATTAATAGGAACTAGGCACTTTTCATCAAATGGCACTTATGCATCAAAATAATAAAGGTATGAGGTGGTTCAGTCACATCTAGCCAGGTTAGGTTAGGTTTGGTTAGAAGCCCATATAGTGCACTTTCTCCGGTGTCTCCTGCTTACAAATTTCTGGATTTATACGATTATTTTGTTTTGTTATTCTGAGTATAAATCAGTCAAAAGTTTCAGCTAAACCTGCAATCTGGGCTCTATATCAACAATTTCAAATTATTATTTTCTCAAACTACTTTTAAATTACGTTTCTAAATTTCAATTCTATAGCCTAGCATTTTTTTATGATTACGTTTTATTGACTCCATTAGAGGAGTATATAAAACAATATTATTTTTTCAAAATTAAAATTGACAGCAAGTCGTTGAATTTACAATAATACCGGTAAGTTAATATTAACAACGCATCGGCTTGGGGCAAGAAATCCAAGAATAAAAAAAATGTAGGAATGGATGGATTATACAGTAAAATTCCAAAAGAATGTAAAGATAAATTATGAGACCCTTTGATTCATCTGGTCAATATTTCATTGGAACAAGGTGTTTTTCCAGATAATTTAAAAGAGGGGGAGATCTTGCCAATCTTCAAAAGTTGTGATAGAAAATGGAAAACTATGGCCTGATTAGTATGGCTGATTACCTGATGAATTAATTATTGGCATAGCCTTGCTAGTTGCAGACGATACATCACTTATTTTCAGCAATTCCGTTCTAGAACATTTAGAAATAAATGCTCATGAAGGTGTGCAGTCAGTTGTCCAATTCTTTAATCAATAATTAGACTTGAAGTTGTCAGAACCACATTTGTTGAAAACTGTGAGATACTAGTTCCGGTTGTTACACCATTATCAATTCCAAACAACTGTGTTTTTTGTTCCTGCTCTTCTTTTCTTACACTCCTCTTTCGTTTTTCCTCTTCTCTTCATCTTCCTTCTCAAAAAATCTCCTTTACTGTGTTTTCTGTATAATTAGTAATGGCTATATAACAACAATAGTTCACAACAACAAAAAATGTTCTGTTTTTTTTCTATTTCTATCTAAAATTAATCTATAACAACTAACTTAATTTACACTGCATGATGATTCTATGCCAATTATTTTGTTCGTTGGAAGCAGCGAAGTTATGTAGTATTGGCTATACTTCACTACCTATACTACTTGAATCACTCAATAATCAATTTACGACATAAGCTATCAATACAATATATTCTCAAATGTGTTGCATTTAACGCCTGCCTATATTTAGTAAACCACAAAATTATTTTTTGTTACTATCATGGATTAAAAGTGAAATACTCTTTTTTGCATCTATTTCAGAGAATTTTTGACTGGCTTTCATAAGAGAAAATTACAGCGGCAAAAGAAAGCTCAAGAGGAATTCAAACAGAAAATAAAGGATGAAAAGAAACGAATTAAGCAGGAGGTGTGTATTGTTTAGAGTATCCATCATTGAATGTATCTTATTATTTGAATAATACTTGAAGTATTTTGAAACTGATGAACTAATTGCTTTATTTCTTGGCTTATTTTTTCTAAGATTTGATTGCAAGATAATTATTTAGATAGGTGAAAATTAATCAGAAATGGACATAAAATAATACCGAACGAAATTTTCCTGCTGATTTAGACCGTAGCCGGTTGACCGGTGCTTCGTTACAGAGTTTAAGGTGTCCCGTTGATAATCCTGTGGATAATTTCATTAATAATCACGTTGACTACAAATACCAGTACATCATGTTAATAATATGGTAATCGTCTATGAAGAGGAAAACTGGCTGTGCAAAACATTTAAATTATTTTCTGCTAATAAAGAAACAAACTTGTTGGTTGCTTTGTTACTTGTGTATATCTTCTAGATTTTGCATAGTATTGTGAAAGATGTATAGTTCATCAATAATAAAACTAATAAATAATGAACTGGCAAATAATAAGCTAATTCATGTGCTGTTCATTATGCATTGTTATTGAAGCCCAGCTTCAGCGATCCAGTACTTTATAACTTAGGTTGTGAAATCATTATGGGAATGCGGTAGTATGATCCGTTTTAAAATTAAACTGATCCAATAGAGTATCCAGGGACGCGACAAATTTAAACAAAATAATAATTATTATTACCAGTTGTGTTGATAGGCATATGCACCATTCAACTGCTTCGATTACAATAAACATCTCATTCTTCCCAGTTCACAAAAAAAACATCAGCAGTTCTTCAAAAAAATGTTGTTTCTTGTTCAGCAGATTTCATAATATACCATGCCTCTCAATATTTTCTGTTTTTTGTTTTCAATTTGACGATGTACAATAATTTAATAGAAGATTCCAACACAGTCAAAAATGAAAACGTCATCGCTTGCACTGTAAAAATAAAGTGGATAATTGGGCTAAGAATCAGCCTTCGTAATGTGCAATGTTTAGCCAAAACTAAACTAAAGCCTTTAGTAGAAATCTGTTTTACATCATAATTATTTTTATATTTGACCCCTAAACTCCAAAATCAATAGCTATCTCACTTGGACTATGCGGTATAACACGTTTCAAGAGTTTTGAATCTTCCCTTCAAGCCCCAGAAGGACGGACTGATGAATGCATGATTTCAATAAGGCCCTGTCGGGTCCTTAATTACAGATCAGTATAAATATTCAGAAGCTCTTTTAACATGTTTGATGAGCACATTTACCGGCTGATAATTTGATTTCCATGCTTCACATGATAAGATGACCTTTAGTAATTGACCAGAGATGTAAGCAAGAAAATTGTAATACTAACCAAGGTAATTAGAAGATAAATAATTGGAGAAAAAAATTTGGTATACTAATTATCTTAATATCAACTAACATTTTTGAAATTTTTGCCCTATACAGTGAGGCTTGAGAGCTATTATCATATTATGGAAAAGGCAGCATTCAATCAGCTGTTTCCTATTCCTAAGCTATAGCGATGTAGGCCTGAGTATTCAGTTCAGCATTAGCCTTGACACAAAAAATATTAGTGTTGAAGGTTTGAGACAAAAATACAATGAATGCAAAGATACAAAACTGCTCTTTTAGCAAATTTTGACTTTAATACATTATACAAAAGCATGCCAAATAATTGTTTAACTGGTACCAAAATTTGTTTAATAATTTTATTTAAGAATAAATTTTTGCAAATATTTTTTTATTGTAGTATAAAAAGCAATAATGCATCATGTACCTATTAGAAGCAATAATAGATTCATTCAATTTAAAATTATTTTTATATAAATGACATGTGAACAAGAGTGTCAATAGTATTGTCCAAAAGATACAGTCTGCAGTTTTGAACTACAGTCGCGAAGGAATGTTGTTTTTCGGACTGCTGTATTTACTTATTGAATCAAACAAATGTCAGATATCAGAAAGCTTGCTTTATAAGAGAAATTAAGCATTCTTCATAAAACATTATTTCTCCATCCAGACTTTTTGTGGTTTGCTAGATCAGTTTTTTTTTGAGAATTCTAAAATGGTTCATGGTACTCTAATGAAATTAGAGGATTTTGATTGTGCTATTTTAGAGTCTAGTAGTGATTTTTATTAATAAAATAGTTTTTGGCCTTTTAATATACAGAAATAAAATGCTCTTGGAACATTATTCCTTACAATCACTCATGCATTCCAATGCTATATTAAAACTAAGCATCCAGATCAGTATACTTATTTAAAAATAGATGTTTTTTAGTGTGGCATAAATTCATGGGGAAATTGAAGTAGTATGTCCTAAATCATCTTTGCAATTTTTATTGTATTCTTTGGGCTATCATGAAAATCTAGCTAAGGTTCTCATGAAAATGGCTCTCCATTCTCTGATCATGGATTAGATTATTTTCATATTTCTTATTAAACATGAGAAATATATCTTCTTTTATAGGCTCAAGAGTCATACAAGAAAATGAAGATGTCATTCAAGCCAATACCAGAGGTTGAAGAGCTGCTAAGATCAACAGCAAAAGAATACGACGTTGGCGACCACTCTGTTTGTGTGGTAGAATTCACTTCTGATGTTCTTGAGAAGAGGAATAAGATAATCGGAGAAAATAAGGTATGTACTGTATTTTTCAAATTCAGTTGCCTACATTTTCACAAAGTCTTGATATGCACGTAATCTATATGAAAAGAGAGAGTAGGGTTGTGTTTGTGAGTGTGTATGTTTTATTTTTCTTACGGATTTCACAAAAAACGGCAACAATTTGGAACACTAAATTTGGCATACGAAGTCGATTTAGTGCACCTTGAAGCCCGATTTTTAGGTTTTCCTTTCAGACTTTTCAAAATTAATGTTCAAACCTTCAAAATTCCACAGAATTGTTTTTATTGTCCCTTAATCATAAATTATAGCATATGGTTGCTAGTCATAATTATTATTGTCTTTAGTAGTTTCGAGAGAGCTTTAATTAGCACCTATTTTATCAGATATGATAGTTTGCAGTATAAGTGGAATTTTCGCAAAATCTCTTGCTATCTAAGGAGAGAGTATGCAGTAGTCTTAAGGGTTGATTACATTGGGATAGTTACTCGCTAAGCGAGTAGCGAGTCGAAACGTTACAGACCGACCGTGCTACAGCAGCTCAGCACATCAAGCCGAATTATATAAAAAATTCAACTTCCAGAACTACTCCCATACTATGGAATTTCAAAGACAATAAATAATATTGCAACACAAAATTAGCATATGAAGTTTACCAACAATTATCCAATAAAATTTCATCAAAACAGTTCAAAGAACATACAATATATATCATTTGATTTGTTATGTTGGCAGTCTGCGCGGCTAAATGTCTGCTTTGGCCACAATAATATTGTATTTTGGTGTTGGCTACTCTGCCAGCGAATTCCAAATTTGACCAAATCCAAAGTAGACAGGCTCTCAACTTTGAATTTGGTCAAATTTGGAATTCGCTGGCAGAGTTGCTAACACCAAATACAATATTATTGTGGCCAAAGCCAACATTTTGCCGCGCAGACTGCCAACATAACAATTCAAATGAGATATATTGTATGTTCTTTGAACTGTTTTGATGAAATTTTATTGGATAATTGTTGGTAAACTTCATATGCTAATTTTGTGTTGCAATATTATTTATTGTCTTTGAAATTCCATAGTATGGGGTAATTCTGGAAGTTGAATTTTTTATATAATTCGGCTTGGTGTGCTGAGCTGCTGTAGCACGGTCGGTCTATAACGTTCCTACTCGCTACTCGCTTAGCGAGTAACTATCCCAATGTAAACCCTTTAGTGATTGATGGATTGAATGTTTTATTTATCTCCTGGCAAGGTTCGGACCATTTGGTCCCCTCTTCCACCTAACCAGGTTAATACAATTACGTAAAACAATCAGTAGTCTACTTGTACATCAAATAATTGTTACTGAAAACAATATGATTATATAGATGAAAACAGTCAAATAAAAATATATATCAAATAATATAAACAAGATAAAATATATATAAAATTTTGTTTAAAAAGTTGTTTGCTATAGAGAAAAAATTAAAGTTCACTTGAAACGAGAAAAAAAGAAAAGAATATTAAATAGCTGTTTGTATTGTTTTTTAAATTGTGCCACACTATTACTGTTGAAAATATTTTTGTTCAGTTCAGTGATAATTCTGACTGGAGCAAACGATGTGCAGCTCTAGTTTGAAAGCTATGTACATTACTCATTCTGGTGAACTGTCTGTATAAATAAACAGGAGTCTTCTCTTTTAAAATAACTAATGCCAAAGATGCGACCTAAAGTTCTTTTCTTACCGTAACTTTGAGTCATTTCAACTGTTTATAGTATATGGTAACATACAAATCCCTTGGAATATTGAAAATGATGTTAATAATGTTATTCCTTGGTTTGATTATTATATTTTCGGTTTTAAAGCCTCTAATGAAATTCAAAATTATATCTACTTTCTTTTGGCTATTAGACTGTTTTAGTGCTACGCTTTTAAAGTGAATTACTAAATTATTAAAAAAATGAAATAATATTTTATTTCCTTTTAAAACTAAATCTAAATAAATACATATAAGACTACATGACTAAAACTACCAAAGATTACATTTTTATAAACATTTTTTGCGTGGAAACTAACCTACTCTATTATTGCATGCCATGTTCTAGAGAAGGTTTGCAATTTAAATTTTTCAGGATTCAGTGTTTTAATATTAGGTTAGTGAGCTCACATATTGTTCGAAATTATGGTTTCTATGGTTTGTCTTCAAATGTTTATTATCCAGTGATGTTCTTAGATTTTGAATTTCTTGCTGTGCGGTATTCCTGTATTTTTCTTGGAAGCAGATTGTAAAGTTTTGGTGCTAAGTGATTGTAGTGTCTCTGGTATAATATAAAGCCTTCTTTGCCAAATTTGCAATAAGAAGATGCCTATTTCTTGTGTCGTGGCTGTGGTTCCTGTGTTGAAAATGTGCTGTGTTTTTGTGTATTCTGTAGATTATTTCTTTAGTATATATCTGTCTTGCATCCATCACAACGAATTCGCTGAAAAGTTGATCTGATGGATAATGCAGTGGTTTTTTAATATTATGGCGGGTCAATGTGTGTGTAACTTGTTCCATCCCATCCTACTATCCCATATATCAGCAAGGACTGCACTATAGAATAGTAAACCATCTTCAAACACTTCAAATCAACCAATGACCTCAGCATTCGGAACTTATAGATAAGTTTACTCAATTTCTTGCATAGATCATTTATGTGATCATCCCAGCGCAGAAAAGAATCCAATGTAACACCAAGGTATTTTTGCACCTGCTTTTTGTGTGCCGTGTATGAAGTGGTTTGATATGTCAGGAACTGTCAGATGATCCTCTGCTGGTTGACGTTGCTGCGTAGCTGAGAAGCATAAAAATGGGGTTTCTCATAATTCAGTGTGAGAAGATTTTCATTGAGCCAATGTGATACCTTCTTTAAACCGATGTCAGCCCTCTTCCAAGTCAAATCCCAAGTCAGTGCAGAAAACAATAAGACAGTGTCATCTGCAAAGGTGGTGATGACTCCACCAATTTGCATGTTGCATAATGAGTTTGTGTACAGCAAACAGAGTACCAGTCCTAGCACTATTTCTTGTGGAACGCCATATTCCACCTCAAGTGTGTTGCTCATGCACGCATTCTCTCTTACTAGCTCCTGAGGAGGTTTTTTTTCGGAGGATGAAGCCCACATAGGTTTGAGACCTGTGCGTGGGTAATAAATTGGATGATGGTGTTTGATGAGTTTGACCTACAGTTTTAGGTGGGTTCCGAACCACCGGGAAGTGATTTTACAGCAAAGAACAGTCTTTTTTGCTGGCCAATCCAATCGGTCAACCTGAAGAGCGCCCAGGAGTTTCGTAGCTCATCTCTGATTGAACAGATACCTGCTATGGCACTTACTATAGCACTGTTCCGGCTACCACTTCCCCTGCTATTCCTCTAATATCATAGTTGTTGAGTCTGGTTAGTAGGATTTCATGTGACACTTTATCGAATGCCTTCTTCAAATCTAAAAACACTGCCAATTGTTTCTCTTCTATATTGGTTTTTTCTGTTATCTGTAAGCTGACATGTTGGATTGCATCATTGCTACTACAACTGGATATAAAACCATACCGGTTGTGTGATAATACATTATTTTTTTCAAGAAAGCTTACTAGTCTTTTTTTAATAGATTTTTCAAAATTTTTTGATAATATGTTCAATAATGATAATTATAGATCTGTAACAATTCATATCCTTCTATCTCCTGCTTTGAAAATTGGTCAAATAACAGCTTCTTTCAAACATTGTGAAAACACCTTCATTTGATAATTTTGTTTTGGAAAGATTCAGTAATTAATTGTTCTACAAAGTGAAATTCCTAGTTTAACCAATCAATCAATTTTTTTTTTATTCAATTAAATACATCACGGGTCCCACTAAACCGGCAGGTTTTTCAGTAGGTGCCCATACAAAATAATTGTTGGTACAACAAAAACATAAATTTTTCAATAATTACATAAAAAAAGAATTAACTTAAAAAATAAGAAATTGTACAGTATAGAAAGTAATAAAGTATTACAGTAAAAAACATAATTAAAAGAAAACTAGAAAGTTATAAGCAAGAAAAAAAATAGAATAAAAGACAAGGAAAAATAATAAGAAGAATAAAAACAAAACAAGAAGATAAAGAAAAAAAAGGATCTTACACAATTTAGTATTATAATGGTCGCTCTGGCTGGTGGCAGTGATAAATCAGAAAATTGTTTATAATTTTACCAGAAAAAAAATTGAAACAAATACATAGCAAATATTTTTTTTACCATTATTTAATACTTCAGTTTATAATTACATTATTGTTGATTATATAAAACATAACATCACTCTTTGAATATTCACGTATGTTGATTGGAAGCATGTTGAATAACCTAGAGAGTACATAGAAAAGAGATCTCTTCCCATATACATTACTGAATCTGGGAACCAGATAAGTGTTTGGCGATCTTAAATTGTACTGTGGTGGAGGCGCTAGGGACCTATATTGAAAATTATCCTTGAAAAATATTATAATTTTATAGATATAGAAATTCTTAGGAAATAATGTTGTATAACAAATTTTCAAATTGTTAGGGTTATTCAAATTGGAATTAAGAGCAGGCATTCTTGTCATAATACATTTCAATGTTCTTTTTTGTATTCGCTCTACTCTGTGCAAGAGATAATTTGCTGCACAACCCCATGACTCAATGCCATATCTGATAATAGATTCTACAAGGGACTTATAAATGAGATATAGACAGTCAGCTGGTATATTTTTATGAATATAAAAAACTTTTGCACTTAGTGCTTGTAGTCTCTTACAAACATAATCAATGTGAGAGTGCCATCTCAAGCTGCAATCAATCATAACTCCCAGGTAACGGGTCTCCTTCACTGAATTTAAAGATGGACAACTACACGTTTGAGTTGAGTCTGCAAAAAGGCAATGACAATCATGACTGAATATTTTTGGAATTCCGTTACATTTTAAATATGGAGATTTGAAATGCATTAATACTGTTTTTTTCTAGTTGATTACCAAATTTCTATCGTGAGACCATCTAAGGATTCTATTGTAATCTGATTGTAATAATTGTTCTGCTTCGTTGAGATCCCTATGCCCAACTATTAAAGCCGTGTCGTCTGCATACATAAAATCTTCTCCATGTCTGATTACACTTGAAATTGTATTCACATAAATATTGTACAGGACAGGGCCTAAAATACTTCCCTGAGGGACACCAAGATCGTCACTTTTATATAACTCACTGTAGTTATTTCCTAGTTTAACCAGAAAGTATCTGTCATTCAAATAGCTTTCAAACAACTTTAATACATTACCTGTGATACCAATGTTGTGTAGTTCATATAATAATATTTTATGATTGAGGGTATCAAATGCTTTGGAATAGTCAATAAACACAGCCAAAACATGGAATCTGTGATTCAAAAAGGTATTAATTTTGTGAGTGAAATTTACTAGGAGTGCTTCTGCACATTTGCCTTTTTGAAAGCCATATTGAGCATTGGATAGAATATTATTTTGTGTTAGGTATTTATTCAAATTAATTAATAAGTACCTTTCAAAAATTTTCTCAGGCACAGGTAGTTTAGCAATAGGTCTAAAGTTTTCTAGATTGACGCGTGCACCAGACTTGAAAATCGGTCTAACAACAGAAATTTTCAATGAGTCAGGAAATATGCCTCTAGAAATTGATAAATTTATCATACGGCATAGAGGAGCACATATGTAATCTTTCAACAATTGCACGTCTTCTACTCCAATACCATCTAAGCCTGAAGATTTATTCTTATTCAGGTTTTCAATTAATTCCATGATATCATCAACATGTGCTTTTTTGAGATAGAAGTTATAATTGGGTGGCATATGGACAAAGTCATCTAAGATTCGTGGGCACAAGTGTGAAGTACTTCTTACATTTTCAATGAAAAAATTAGCAAAAGCCGAACAGACCTCAGAACTCGAGAATTTACTAGAAAAATCTTTTAAAATTCGACTATCCGAGTCGTCTGTTGTTCTCCCCAAAATTCCATTAATGCACTTCCACTTCAATTTAATGTTATTTTTGGAATAGTTAAATTTTTTGATTATATATTCCCGTTTAGTCTGCGTGATTACTTTGTTGAGTTTGTTCCGATAACAGCGATATTCATCTCTATAATTATTAATGTTTGTGGGATTGCTCTTACTACGCCTGAATAATCCATCTTTTATTTTAAGTTTAATATATAGTGCTTCTGTCATCCAATTATTTTTAAAGATAGAATGTACGTTTTTAAGGAAAAATTCTTTTTTACATAGATTAGATGCCTTTTCAAAATTCAATTTAATCTTATCATAAATTAAGTTAGGTGAATATAGCAAATAACAACTATTCCATTCACTATGTTTTAGTATATTTATAAATTTATCTTTATTTATGATAATTTTTCGAAATTGTTCAGGACAAATAAACTCTTGATCCACTGGGAGGCTGTGATGAATTTTACAGCTAATAATATAATGATCTGATATTTTTAGATTGATTACACCGGAGTTACAGCTAAAATTACTTGATAATCGTATGAATAAATGATCAATACAGGACTGAGTAAGCAAATCTTTTTTAAGTTCCTCCCTTGTAATAACAGAAACACCCTTTTTACAACCATAGGATAGAAGCATCGATTCGTATAATTGAACAAATTGATCATCACGCTTAAGAAGATCAATGTTTGCATCACCTACAATAATAAAATTAGATTTATTATCCAGTTCAGAGATTAAGCTTTCTAAATCGGTGATGAAATTGTTTTTATGGGTACTGTGCGGTCTATATAAGCTAATTATATCAATACATAGATTCTTAAATTTAACATTAAGTAAAATATATTCTAAATTTCTATATTGACATTAACAGATTTTTGAAAAAACAATATATTTTCTTTGATAAAAGCTACAAGACCATGATGGAATCTTTTTGAAGCACATTTGAAAACAGATTTGTAGCCAGTAGAATAGAATAGAATAGAAAAATGCTTTTAATCTCCTTCTTTTAAAATGAAAAATAAAATAGTTATCTTACACACATTTACGGCTTGATCACATGATCGCCAGCCGGAAAGTCGGTAAATCCAAATAAAAATATAGTCATCATAATTATTACCAAACAAGAAATGATTATGTTTAAGAAAGAATGTATTGTTAGCTTAAAAATAACATTATTCCTAAAATCCTGTAGTTGGGAATCCTTGAAAAAAAAAACTTTATTCACATCATTAAATTAACCTATTACTAAAATTAATCTATATTGCTGTATATACAAAGTTTCCCTACAACGACCAAGTGTCAGACAATGATACCTACCAGTTAAACTCTTGAGTGAGAACTCGTCTATAACTCCAAGCGTCTCTACAAAAACCGGCTAAACTTTTCCAATCTTTGCCGTTCATAAACATGAGAAAAACTTCCCTTGAAAGCACCCTCCCACCTAACCATTTCCTCCTCCATTCCTCCAAACACGGACATCTAGCAACAAAGTGGAATATATCCTCTATCTCTTTTAGATTACACATTGAACAGAAATAATTTCGTTCCGGAACCCATGGTTTGTAATTCAAATTAATCAACTCACCCCTTGCCTTAAAAATCCACCTCATAACCCAAAATTCATTGTCATCATTTACATAGTTTTTAAAACTCAGATCCAAGTTGAAAGACTTGTACCATGTATGAAAATGTCCTGCCTGTGCGTCCTGTATGAAATTATTTTTATGGAATTTATTCAAACTAGTCAATATTGTTTTGAAGAGCTCACCCCAAGTAATCGCGTTCTCTATTGTAAAATTGATATTTAAATTTTATTTATAAGAAATGCGATTCCACTCTTTCAGCCAAAAGCATTTATTTTTCAGAACTTGCAGAGCAAGGAATTTTGGTAGCCTCTCATCCTTCATTCTCATAACCCTTATAATATAATTGAAGTGCAATCGCAGACAGTATTCAAAAAGAGGTGTTAGATCAGTTTCGAGGAATAGCATATAATTAGGCGTATTGATTGGAAGAGCAAATAGTTTCTTAATAAAGAAACGCTGTAGTTTTTCAACATTGTCATACTGCTTACAGCCCCATACTTGAGCTCCATAACATAAGACTGCCCTTGCACAAGCCTTAAACAACTTACATTTGGCTGAAAAACTCACATTACTATTTTTTAATATTCCTCCCCATGCTAAATTCAGTCCCAGTTTGGCTTTATCTAATTTTTCACTAAGGTGACTCAAAATTCAAGGTTGGCGTTAGAGTTACTCCTAAATATTTATATTTACTCACACATTCAATCTGTTCTCCCTTATAAGTCCATCTTTCATTCTTACTCAATTTCCCCCCGTTCCTAAATACCGTTATCTTCGATTTATTTAGGTTGACTTTCAAATTCCAAATTTCACAATAGCGTTCCAGGTTGTTTATCATGTACTGAAGACCGATTGACGAGTCCGACACCAAGGCAATATCGTCGGCATAGAGCAATACCCGAATCCTCATACCGCCAATTAACACCCCTCCCCCCAATTCCTCATGCAAGTCGTTCATGAAAAGGGAGAAAAGTAGCGGGCTCAACAAGCATCCCTGTCTTAATCCTGACCTAGTCTCAAAACTCTGCGTCAGCCCCTCCGAACACCATACACTAGCAGAAGTTTTATCATTTAAAGCTCTCAAAATATTTATCATTTTTGTTGATAGACCTAAGCAGCTTAGTTTATAAAATAGCGCACTTCTATCAATTGAGTCGAACGCAGCCGAATAATCGACAAAGAAACAGTATAATTTACCTCTTTTTTGGCCAACTGTAAGCTCACAATAGATGAAAGAGAAAAGATATTATCAGTTGTTGAGTAGCCCTTTCGAAAGCCAGCCTGAAACTCGCTCAACACTTTCTCCTTCTCTACCCACTGATTCAGTCTATTTAGTAATAAACCCGCGAAAATCTTAAAAAAAAACTGATAAAAAATTAATTCCTCTATAATTAGCTACTATATCGCTCTCACCCTTCTTAAACAGTGGAAAAATGATTGAAAACTTGAAACTATCTGGAACCCTACTAGATGTAAATATATAATTGTATAAATTCAGCAATTTATTTAGCATGTTATCAGGAGCATTTTTATAATATTCAAAAGGGATCTGATCTTCGCCTGGCGCCTTATTATTTTTTACGGATTTTAAGACTACTCAACTCTTCCCTACTAAAAACTTCATCTAAACTATTGTGCACTATATAGGGCTCAGCATATAAACGGGGCAACGCTAACATTTAAATTTATCTTTATTTATGATAATTTTTCGAAATTGTTCAGGACAAATAAACTCTTGATCCACTGGGAGGCTGTGATGAATTTTACAGCTAATAATATAATGATCTGATATTTTTAGATTGATTACACCGGAGTTACAGCTAAAATTACTTGATAATCGTATGAATAAATGATCAATACAGGACTGAGTAAGCAAATCTTTTCTAAGTTCCTCCCTTGTAATAACAGAAACACCCTTTTTACAACCATAGGATAGAAGCATCGATTCGTATAATTGAACAAATTGATCATCACGCTTAAGAAGATCAATGTTTGCATCACCTACAATAATAAAATTAGATTTATTATCCAGTTCAGAGATTAAGCTTTCTAAATCGGTGATGAAATTGTTTTTATGGGTACTGTGCGGTCTATATAAGCTAATTATATCAATACATAGATTCTTAAATTTAACATTAAGTAAAATATATTCTAAATTTCTATATTGACATTAACAGATTTTTGAAAAAACAATATATTTTCTTTGATAAAAGCTACAAGACCATGATGGAATCTTTTTGAAGCACATTTGAAAACAGATTTGTAGCCAGTAATTTGAAAAAGGTTACTTATATTATTATCAATATTAATTTCAGACAACAAGATTACATCAATATTAGCAGTTCGAATAGCAAGGGTAAATTCATCAAAGTTTTGTCTCAGAGATCTGATATTAAAATAACAATTTTAAGAGGGGAGTTTGACAATTTCGATAAATTGAAAGGAAAAGTACAATCGCCATTATCAGCTATCCAATTATCAATTGTTGAAAATGACTTGCAAGGCAGAATCATCTCTTCAAAATTAAAATCCCTTTCAATCATCATAGTCGTCAACTATTAATAGCCTACTAATATGTTATAATATTAATATAAGACACAATAAATATAATATAAGCTATATAGGCATAATAAATGCATCAATATAAGCTATAACAGCATTGAAAATAATTGAAAAAAAACCTGAATCAATAAATAATTTGAAGCTGAAAATGGGTTATTAGCAAGTAACTGGTTGCAGTGTATATTTTAAACAACTTTATCAAGATCTGATAAACATTTAATGCGTATAACCTGCCCTTGAGCTTCTTTTCTCACGAGGATTCTGCCTTGCGATGTCCATACATATTTATAACCTAGAGATCTAGACTTGAATTTGGCTTGCATGAGTAATTTTTTATTGTAGGGCGTTAGATTTTAACTTGGACATAACCTAAAATTTGGATTTTCTATCTAAAAATTTGTAAAGAAAGCAGTTGTGAGCAATGCTTGTTGTATCTTTAATTGATTGTGTTTTGTGTAATAAATGAATGGATGATATACTGCATACACCCATTCTGTGCTCGCTGAAGGATAGTGATCTGCCCCGATGAAAAAATTAGTGTAAGGAGCTGATGCATAATCAAGGAAGGGGAAACAATAATGTCTCTACTAGACGTACTTTGATACTCGTTGGAGAAGAATAAGTCATTTTTCACACTTTCTTTGTAGTGGCAAAGGTGATATTGTGGAAGGTATCCATAATGAATAAGAAGACGAAATTGTCACAACCACATTTATTAAAACTTTGGGGAAACTAGTTTCGGTTGTTACACCATTATCAATCTCAATCAAACTAAAAACTAAAGCACAGAGAAGCTTAATATATACTGAACATGGAATGATACTATTGGCTAAGTGGGAAAGAGGCTGACCTTCATTGGACGTTGTGATTGGCTGTCAAGTCACGCCCACTGGTAGGAGGAGTAACAAGCAAAAACATGAGTCAAATCAATAACTAAACACTGTGAACATCAAGAATGCAACAAAGAAGAAAAAATACGTAATAAAGCTAGAATTTAATCAAATTAAAACTAAAAAATTAGAAGCTCACTGAGATGAAATCAAGGTCAACTGATAAATACATGTAAGAACTGTTTTTTAAATGTAGGCTGGAATTATGATGAAACCAAGTTAGTTGTATTGAATTGGTTAAAATAAATTTGGTCATTTAAGCTAGTATTGGAATCGTTTTTTACCAACTTAGTTATCTCCAAAGCTTCTAAAATGTTCAATTGTCTACCTTTGCCAGTCAAATGCAGAAATTCAACATTCTCTTCAGCCTTGAACTTGTGCCCATTATTAATGAGATGTTCCGCAAAGTTTGAATCTCCTTTTGGGGGTTTCCACTCCCTGATATGTTCATTTACTCTACATTTGAAACTTCTACCGGTCTGACCCACATAACAAGCATTACAGTCACCGCAATTCAATTTATAAACCCCACTTTTATCCCAATCCCAGATATCAATTTTGTCAATAAACTCTTTAAAATTGGTTTGGTTTGAAAAGCTACATCAAAACCGTTCTTTTTCAGTTATTTTCTTAATTTATCAGAAACTGGGCCAAGGTAAGGAACTGTTATTTATGACCTTTTCCCAGTATCAGTTACAGCAATGCTAGCACTGATTGCTAGTCTCCTACTTATTTTATTGAAAATTTTATTGACAATGATTTCCTCATATCCATTTGTAATAGCTATCTGTTTAATTGTACTAATCTCTTTTTCTAAGTGGTGATTGTTCATTGGAATAGTTAAAGCTTTTTTAATCATTCTCTTGAAAGCTGCAAGTTTGTGCGATATTGGATGACATGAGTGATGAGGTATGTTTACATCGGTATGAGTTACTTTTCTGAAAATAGAGAAATTGTGGGTTCCTGTGCTATGGTCTATTCTTAAATCTAGAAAATTTAAAACACTATTCTCTTCTAACTCTATGGTGAATTTAATCTTATGGTGTAAACTATTCAAATAGCTAAGGAAATTATCTAATTGTCTATTACTACCCTTCCACAAACAAATAATATCATTAACTTTTCAAGTGAATTAAACGACTTGCAGTCAAATTTTATTTAAAATAAGTAGTATTTCACTTACTTTGTAGGCCGAACGTTTTCGGGTTGTTGAAACCCATCTTCAAGGCATCCTAGATATCGATGTTGGTTATGTATTTTTTTGTTGTGTCTTTGCTTAATTTTGTCAAGTTTTTGTTGCACCCAAGTGTTTGTTGCTTCTGATAATTCATAACCTAATTTCTGATAAAATACATAACCTAACACCTCCTAGACCAGCTATTCAATCTTCTCACACTTTTTATAGTAAAACTGTCAACCTAACAAATGTAGATTTTACAGAAACCGAACTCAACTTATTGAACAAAGGTCTAAAACATAACCTAAACTACAAAAACAATAGACCCACATTAAAAAACATAGTCATTGAAACAGAAACATGCATCCAACGAACAGATCCACAAATACATGACGAACTTAGACTAGAAACCTACAACACAATAAAAACCAACAACTCACAACCACATCCATCCATAACACTAGAAATCCACACTATAAAAGAATTGAAACAAAAAGCTCTAACTCACAACCTCACCTATATCAAAGCAGACAAAGGCAACACTACAGTCTCATGAACAATGAAGAACTCAACAGAAAAACACTTGACTACATAAACAAAAATAACATAAAACAACTGCGCACCGATCCCACAAATGTATACCAAACAACAGTCAAGCAAGTAATCAACAGGACAAATCATATAATTAATGATTCACAAAAAAGAAGACTAAAACAAATACACCCTTCTGCACCATCACTTCAAACCCTCCCCAAAATTCACAAACCTGACATACCTATAAGACCAATTGTAAACTACCGAGAAGCCCCAGCATACAAACTAGCAAAACACATGGACCAAATGCTCAGAAAACTAATTAACATTAACAACAACACATACATAAAAAACAGTAGCGACCTCATCTCAAAAATAAAAGACACACATTCCTCACAACTCCACTCTTGCATCTTTTGATATAACAAATTTATACACCAACATACCTATCAATGAAACAATAGAAATAATAAAAAACATGCTTATTCACAACAACACAGCTACTGAACATATAAATGAAATAATAGACATCCTACAAATCATCACTCAACAAAATTACTTCACATTCAACAACAAATTTTACTCACAACCTGATGGATTGCCAATGGGCTCACCAATATCCAGCATATTTGCTGAGATCTATCTCCAACACTGCGAAAACACCCACATACTCTTTAACAACAGGTTCTCACAGAACATAATATACTGGCACAGATATGTAGATGACATTCTACTACTATACAGAGGGAACAAAAGACAATGTGAACAGCTCCGATCACACATAAACAAAATACACAAAAACATTCAATACACAGCAGAATATGAACACAACAAATCAATAAATTTCCTAGACCTCTCAATTACAAAGAACAAAAACCAAAAACACAGCTTCAACATTTACAGAAAACCGACAATGACAGATACCCTAATACACAGCACCTCCAATCATCCAACACAACACAAACACTCAGCATTCAGATCTATGCTACACAGACTGAACAACACACCACTATCCACTGAAAATTACAACACTGAACTAAACACAATAAAATACCTAGCACAAGAAAACGGCTACAAACACGACCTAATTGACAAACTCAACCATAAAATAACAAACAAAAAACAAAACACCAACAACACCAACAAAAAATACATCACAATGACATACATTAATCCACAATCAAACAGACTTGCCAAAATCTTCAAAAAAGCCGGCCACACCATCGCATTCAGAACAAAAAACAAAATAAAAAATGCACTTGCACCAAGAACCACAATGAACATGAACAAATACGATCTCCCAGGGATCTACAAACTGAACTGCTCTGACTGTAACAAATTTTACATAGGACAAACAGGCCGTGCATTCAAACAACGCTACAAGGAACATTTACAAGCTTTACATACAAAAACAGAATCGACTTTTGCAGACCACATCATTCAAACTGGACACACTTTTACTGACATCACTACCAACTTACACATTCTATATATAAAATCTAAAGGACACGAACTCAACACCTTGGAACAATTTGAAATTTACAAACACACCACACACAATAAACAAAACATCCTCAACGAACAGTTAAATTTTAAATCACACAAACTTTTTGACCACATTATACAGAAACCACAGCTCTTCTAACCAAAAAACCAACATCGATATCTAGGATGCCTTGAAGATGGGTTTCAACAACCCGAAAACGTTCGGCCTACAAAGTAAGTGAAATACTACTTATTTTAAATAAAATTTGACTGCAAGTCGTTTAATTCACTTGAAAAGTTAATATTAACAACGCAGTTCGTCATGGAACAAAAAATCCAGGAAATAATATCATCTACATATCTGTACCAATAAGCAATCCTATCCTTAAAATTATTATTTTCAAAAAATTCTACATTCAAGGCTATCCATAAATAATTCAGCTAGTAGTGGTGAAAGGGGTGAACCCATCGCTAACCCATCTTTCTGTTCATAAAATTTATTGTCAAACTTAAAATAGTTATATTCAGTACATAACTTCATTATCCCAACAGCTCAGTTCTAATATTAGGATCATTAATTGTAGTTTCCATGATCTCTTCAGCTCTGTTAAGGCTTACTTCAGTTGGTATATTTGTAAAGAGATTAGTTACATCAAAAGAAACAAGTTTATAAGACGAATGAACAGGAATATTTTTTATTTTATTGACTAACTCCAATGAATTTTTGATTCCAAATTTGGGTTGGAATCCTGTTAACGATCTGAAGCTACTATTAAGTTTGTGGGCCAATTTCGAGCATGGAGAATTAATAAATGACACTACTGGTCTTATCGGAATATTATTCTTGTGGAGTTTGGGTTGACCAAATAATCTGGGTGGGTATGGGTTCATAACTGTTAAATATTTGATTTCCTGTTTATCAATTAACTTTGTGATACCTGCCAGATTACTTTTAACTAATTTATTAATGTTTTTGGTTTGATTGGAGTTTATCGCAATGAAATTATTATCTGAAATGAATTCGTTAACTTTACGTATGTATTCAGTTTTCTCTAATATAACCGTGGTGCCTCCTTTGTCTGCTTTTACTATGATCAATTCGTTGTCTTTGACTTTCTTCTTAATCTTCTTCACGATGTCTTCTGCATGTTGGATATTGGCTTCACTTGTCTTGCCTGTTCTTGCAAAATATGTCAGCACATCTGTTGGTTAAAATACGATTCTGTGACACTCCAATTACTATCAATGCTGCATGCTAGAAGTTCTGCTTGTTTGCTCCCTAAACTACTATAATTGTTGAATTTAGTACCATGTCACTATAGTGTAGGTTTAGTACCCTCACTATAAGTGTTGCATTTACTAACAAAATATTTTTGTTATTCGAGATTTCGGTCACAATTTTATGTCATTGAGGCGTTTATTTCTTGCTTAACGACAAACATGCATCCAGCTCACTTCATGTATCGATATTGTCGCTTATCACAAGTTTCAATTCTAATTTTTAATAATTCTTTATTAGAAAAATATTTATAAGACGTAGAAATTAATTAATTATCGCGTAAAATAATTATTTCTTTAGTAACTAAGACAGTGAATACAAAAAACTAACTGTACGTATGCATCTCCTTTCTTCATACTTAATTACTGCATAGGTTACTTCATTTTCATAATTAATTGCATCATCAGTTGTAATTATACTTTTCGTTTTTTCATACTGCCCCTCTAGTTTGTTATACAATGAATTAAGAAATCTTTTTAAACGCAATCCGTTCTGGAAAAGAACGGTTGTACTTTGACTACTTGTCAAAAGTCAATTTCTATCTTAATCGTTCAATATGACTAACTTGTCTCTTAGTACACTCTTAGTAACTAGTCTTAAGTGTCTCATATTAGATTATTTCAATTCAAATACCACAACATTAAAAAAAATCCTAATACAGTAATTATTTTATAGTCACTATAGATTATTGTGATTATGATGGTTCAGTCAGTTAAAAAGATGAAATTGTGAGTTGATCTGTTTATAATTTATCTTTATTATTATCATCTTCAATTCCTGATTTAAAACGTGAAATCCAAAATTATCAAGCACATCTTCCGTCCCTCCAACTGCATGATCGAACAAAAAGATGTGAACAGTATGGAATGGAAATTGCGTTGGTTTTGAAAGCTAGGAGAGATGGAATATCGATTAAACTTATAACATTCAATGTATAAACCATTTTATTCAACTATATTACACTGACAGACAAGAGATGAAATAAATACATTTAAAATATTTGAATTATTTGATTTGACAGAATGTATTGAACTTGGTTGAATGAAACTTGAAAATAGGTACCGTACTATTAATATCAATATCTCCTAAATTTTCTCATGTATTCAATTGCATAGCTGCCTTTATTTCCTTGGAGGGCGAAGTTAAGGTGCTGTTGGTACTCTTAGCCCTCAATTTGTTTACAAATTGTATACATTTGTATACATTGTCATTTTTCACCAGTACTATATTCAAAGTATTGCTATTGGATCGTATTATTTGATTTTTTCTTTCATTTTCAGGTTGAATATGAAGATACAGAAACTCAAGAAGACTCAAATAAGCATGACAGTGACGAAGAAGTTCCTGGAATGGAACTCAAAACTAAAAAAGAAATAAATAAAGAGATTAAACAGAAAGCCACATTGCAAGTAAAGAAGAGCAAAGTGTTTCAAACGAAAAATAGAATGGAACAGCAAAAGCAAAGAAAGAAATCGTTACAGCAGAAGAAAAAGAAGATGAAAATTCAGCAAAAAAGTAAAAAAGGAAAGAGAAACAATAAAACTCACAGATGAATTTTAATAAACTTTTTATCTTTAATCCGATGTCTCGAATTATTTCAGAACTATTATTACTCCAACGATAAGTGGCATAAAACTAAAATATTATTCCAAATCTTTGTTTATGTGGTTCCAGCTTCTTCCCAGGAATGTATAAATCTAAGAAGTACATTTGAAGTGTACTATTTTCATGTGAGAATAAACACACATTTCTATGTGTGCCGATCATTTCACTCACATACTTGAACATTATCAGATACTGCTAATACCTGACAGTGAACTAAGTAGTAATAAAGTAGATAATTGAAACATGGAACTGAACCTTCATTCTATGCAATTTATTTGCGGGAAGAAGACGGAACCATAATACCGGGTGATTATAAAAGGACTTTACAACTTTGAAAGCCCATAAATATTTATTGAAATTGCTTAAGGAATTGAAAAAGGTGTCATTTTGTTACAAAATACTTCAAGTTTAACTCGCATAAAGCTTTAGTGCCATTTTCAATCAATACGAGCGCCACGGAAATGCATTGTTAAAATGGCGACTTTTACTGGTGCGGAACGTGCACGATGTGTGTTGTTATTTCATGAAACGAATTCTGCAACAGCAGTTCAGCATAGATTTCGTACGGAATACCGGAAGGAACCTCCAAGCAGGCCAACAATAAATCTACAGTTGAAACAAGGACAACTTTATTGTCTTGTATTTATTGTCTAATTATTTTATTGGGAATGGTTGTGCTGTTGTTCATTTGAAATCACCAGGAAGGCCGGGCGTTTCTGATGTTGTTCCCAACAACAAGTTAGTGCCCTTTTACTTTCAGCAAGACGGTGCACCACCTCATTTTCACGGAGAAGTTCGGGTACCAAACAATCTTAATGTCCTCCAAAATCGGATCATCGCTGCGGTTGCAGAAGTTAAGTGTGGCAAGAAATCGATTATCGGTGGGATTATGTCGCATTACCAACGGCAGTCACATCAAACCAAAATGACACACATACGTTAAACTTGAAGTGTTTAGTAACAAAATGACACCTTTCTCAATTCTGTAAGTAATTTCAATAAATATTAATGGACTTTCAAAGTTGTGAGGTGTTTTTATAATCACCCTACATATACCAGCAGATAATTTACTGCTTCAATAATTAATTGCTGATGATGACCACATGAGTACGAGACTTGTGCGTGGGTGATGAGGTGAATGATTACACATAAATGCCTGACGGTGGAGCGGGATTCGAACCCACGACCACTTAAACGGCAGCAAGCTGAAGTTGCGATGCCCCAACCAACTGCGCTAAGCGGCCCGCCGAGGATGAATAGAAATGATTTGTTCTCTCAAACAAATATGTCGTCCTTGTAACTCATTTCATATGAAGGCTTAAACAACCTGATGAATAAGAGGGCTATTTTAAAATCCAAGGGCGATTTCAATTCCATATGATGGAGAAACTCATTTTAAAAATCATAATTTATCTGTATAAGAAGGCCTGTGCCTTTCCTTTTTTCCTTCCAAATGTCCTTTAAATGCAAATTTCGATAATCCTCACACATACATTGTTGCACATTCCTGAAAGGAAAATCCATGCAAAATTTGTATGTTTGGTATGATATTAAATAAATAAAATTAAAATACATAAATATGTGAAGCAGATTGGCCATGTTTTATTTTTAGTAACACCGTTACTTAATACGTGGCGTTACAGTCGAATAGGTATGATGCACTGAATCATTTGCTTGTGCCATCTTGTATCATCGTCTTGATGTTAAAAGCTATATTATCAGTACTTACCCGGTGGTTCGGAACCCACCTAAAATAGTTGGATATCCACTATGGTCCCCATAACATGACTCGAACAGTGAGGTGGAACTACCCGTAAAGATCTCCCCACCATTAAAAACCATACGCTTATTATTATGGTATTATGGCTGTTGCAGGACGATGATATATGATCACTCATTAGTTGATTCTGTGTATCGCCTTTTATCGTATCGCTATCAGGTGTGAACTTTGAACTTATTATAGTATTTTTTACCATTAGCGGATTTTTAGAGTAGATTGCCTCAATCTCTCTATTGTTCTCAAATTACAAAATACTGTTTACTGTCCTTCTTCCTCTCTTAAGTCCTCGATTTGGAATTTGAACTAGTAATCTTGAGATTCGAATTATTATTTAGTCTGTATTGTTTTCCGTGACGAAATACTTAATGAACAAAATCTAATATCAAAACTGACACTGCATTTCTATTTAATATATGATTTTCACTCACTGAAGGGATTCATTTCACTTCAAAAGAGAAGCTTCATCAGCCTGCTGCCAGGGGTCGTGTTTTGTTGAGGTTAAGATGAGCGGCCATTTTATAATTGAAAATTGCATTGGATTTGAATTGTGTTTGGTCATTGAGTAAGTTGGTTCTGTCTTATTTATAGTGTTTGAATATTTTTTATTGTTCCAGTGTATTTAGTTTGTTCCTACTTTGAAATGTGTGTAGAATTTCCAAGTCAATTTGGATGTTTTTGTGTGAATCTCCAGTGTTGATAATGATTGAGTGATCTGCGAATGTAGAGTCAGTGTTGGAATGTTATGCTATGATGTGTTCTTTGTATCTTGTATTGTATTGGATAATCTGCATCTGTTGCATTTGAGCTTCCTGGTTAGTTGAATTTGTGAATTATTGTGATGTTTGTTAGGTGTGATGTTGGAGCTGGTGTTTCAGATTGTTTGTTGTTATGAATGATGTGTTAAATCCAGATTTTTGGAAGATGTGTGATTTTTTGTTGAAATATGTGAGTGTGCAGGTTTGAGATTTTTGTTTTTCATTTAATTCAGGATTCTGTCTATTAGATTTGTGTTTTATCAGTTTTGTTGAGCTAAGAATTTGATTGTATTAATTTCTTCTTGATGGTCAGCTTGTGATAGTGGAACATTTAATAAGAGTCTATGGATCATGGAGTTGAAAGCAACAAGTTTGTGTTGATGTGGATGGTTGGATGAGTTGTGAATGAGTGTGTCTGTGAGAGTTTCCTGCACAAATTCAAAATCTGCTGGAACCAACTCTCACAGACACACTCATTTACAACTCATCCAACCATCCACATCAACAAAACATGACCCCAAGCGGCAAGCTGAAGAAGCTTCTCTTTAGAAGTGAAATGCATCCCTCCAGTATAAGTGAGTGAAAATCATATACTGTGTACTGTGAAATAAACTGTGTCAGTTTTGATATTAGATTATTCTTTTAGTAATTGCTTTTGTTATATTCTATATGAAAAATCATCCCGTGAAATTAAATAATTTTGACCACATAAACAGAAAAACCCGGAACAACTTTGAAATGAAAAAAATATGGCAATCTCAGGAAATTGAGTTTTGGGTAATAATAAAGATTTACGTAATTATGATCATTGCTATAATTATAACATAATATAACATAGACTCAGAAGAGGTATGCCTCAGATAATGAACTGTATGCTATGCGTAGCATACTGATTCTCTCTCTCATTAGTAGTCAACCCTGGGGTTGGTTTGCAGCAGTTCGCCATTCCATTCTATTCTCCGCCTTTCACAAAAGACCTTTTCATGGTGTGCTGCTGATTCTTGGGATGTCCATAGACCTTTAATGGAGTGGTTTCCCGTTGCCTTCTCCATTCTATGCCGTTGACCATTTAGGCCGTGGTCAGACTGCATGCGTACTCCGACGAGTAAATGGACGTGCGTGCTCGCATCTGGACGTCAGAGTAAAACAAACGTTGATAAACCGGTTTGATTGGTCACAGTAGAGAAGAGTTGGTCGTACGAGGACTTGCGCACACGCACGAGTCAATTCTGGAAGCAAGTTTGTTTGATTTTCTTTGCGTAGTCGTCACTCGTCAGTGTAAAAATGAATGTTGAGGAATTGATTACGCTTCGTGTTTGACCAAAATCCATTGTGGGACCAATCCACAAAGGATTATCAAATAGAGATCTCAATATGTGACCGCTAATCTTTCCACAGGCTTGATACAAGTCCAAAAATTGCTTTGTTTTTCAATTTTTGTGCTGATTCTGTTTAAAATATAAAAAAAACGTTTCTAGTGACATTCGAAAATAATCGAAAAAATTTCCATCAGTTTTTCGTAGATCAGGGAAAAGTTTGAATTCTCCTTGCGTCTCTCTTGTTAAATTAATATCATTCACCCAGCTTTCTTTTTCTTCATTAACAAACAAAAAGCGCAATAACAGATTGTCTAACGACAACTGGTCAATGCCATTGAAGTACGGTAATCCATGTTGAAGTATAAACTCGCAGGAGTAGGAAGTTTGCAATGTGACCACTCTTACTCTGACGACCTACTCGTACGACCTGCTCGCAAAACGATCTACTCGTCAGTCGCATGCAGTCTGACCACGGCCTAAGTGGCTCATCCGCCTTAAAGCCTGGTTTACACGGGTCGAGTACTTCGGGCGAGCTACTCGGCCCAGTCACTGGGCCCAGTTGTTGTTTTGTTTGAACTCACCTCAGTACTCGACCAGATGTCCACACGCATCACATTTCAGAGCGTGACTGTTGACAGACAGCTTTAGTTTTAACGTTGTGAGTTTATATAATGACTTGCCAAGAGTTTAAGGCCTAAGTTAGAAAGTGTTTTAAAAGAGCCTATGAGGTTATATTAGAAGAAATAGATGACGTTTTGGAAGAGGAAATTAACAAAGAACCTAGAGTATGGATTAAAGATTGGTTAAAAAGAAGAAACACTCTTGGGGCGTCCTCTCTTTTGCTACGCGAACTTGCCATAGAAGATGTGAAAGAGTACATATCTGTGTTGAGGATGACTCCTGAAATGTTTGAGTCACTTTTAGATATGGTAACTCCTAGAATATCAAAACAAGATTCTGTTATGAGAGATGCTATCCCCTCCCAAATCAAGTTAGAAGTTACCCTCAACTTTTTGGCCACAGGCAATAGTTTTAGTTTTATTTTTTTTAGGATGAAGCCCACATAGGTCTGAGACCTGTGCGTGGGTAATGAGTTGGATGATGGTGATTGATGAGTTGGACCTACAGTTTTAGTGGGTTCCGAACCACAGTTTTCAACTGTTCTTGGTTGTAAGTTGATCTTAGGTTTTTGATTTTTTGTTTGGCTTCAGCTAATCCAAACCCTTCTTTTTTATTTTATTTATTTTTATATTGTGGAATTCGCATATTCCATAAGCATTCATTGTCTTGTTATAAACCTACAAACATCACTGTCTCCTCTTCAGTCCACTTCATTTCTAGTTTCCAGTTAAAACAGTGAACCACCAGACAAACTCTTCACCTAACCTCAAAACTGAACAGACGTTTCGCTGGGGCAAATTGTGGTGGAGGGGGTAGCTACTGGGCCGAGTAACTCGCTTCCCAACTAAACCACTCGACTCGCCCTGCAACTGACCGGTTTTTCCGACTCGCCCGCTACTCGACTCGCCGATCTGTCTACATCAAGCGAGTAGGAGGGCGAGTGTCAACTCGCATACTGACTCGCCCACTCTACTCGACCCGTGTAAACCAGGCTTAAGAGACAGTTTCCCATCTCAAGGACAAGAGAGTGCCCTAATCTCTACCCACTCATCCGCCCTCCAAGGAGGTCGTTGGCACTTGGTAGAGAGGATCTCCTTATCCCGGGAGACATTCGGTCGCCATATCCTCGTTAGTGGTCAATTTAGTGAATTTACTAACTGATTATTTACAATTAACATACTGATTATTGACCTCAAAACATATGCTCAGCGATAGAGTTCATATTTAAATTCTTGGATTTCTTGTTCCATAACGATCTGCGTTGTTAATATTAACTTTTGGTAATTGTGCCGCAGATGTTAGCTAGAAAGAAATCACTTGAAACTTCACTAAATTGTAGTATTATGTCTCCTGATCACAATTATCAAGTTTTCAAGTGTCGGTCTCAATTAATTAATTAATTATTCAATATTAAAAACTCACCGTTTGAACATAACTATGGCTCTGTAAAGCCTTCCTAGTTCCTAGTACCTTAAGCATAACATCATAGACGAACAGATAGTTAGAGCAATGGAGTACCATCAATATATCAGTGCCATCTATATTATGACTTGATATATTGATAATTGACATGATATAATTATATTATAATTAATTATTTATTCAATATTAAAAATTCACCTTTTGAACATAACTATGGCCAGTGGCGCACCCAGGGGGGGGGGGGCTTAGGGGGCTTTAGCCCCCCCAAGAACCCGAGCTCTTGAAAAAAATTGTAGATAATTATCAAAAAAATTTACTATAGACAGTATGTGCTGCAGGCTGATTAGTGTTGGTACATGTCATGTATTCAGACTTTTTAAGTAGAATAATGTTCATAGGTAGTGGCTTGACATGGGGGGCTTTGGGGCTTAAGCCTTTCACTCTGAAATCCTTATCAAAATGTTGATAATTTTCAACCGAATAGACTGTGTCACATGGACTCTAGGCTGTACATTTCAATCTTGTTTAAATAGGATAGTGTTTATAACAATTAACAATATCGTTATACTATGGAATGGAATAACAAGGAATGCTATGAGTGACTACCATAGGTGGAAATAGAGTTTGTAGCCTTGCAGAATTAAATTCGACCAGGCGGCTGGGTAAAGGTAATAAAAATATTCGTTTCACTCATATCAATATGGCAATTATTTAACCAATAAGTACAGGACCTCTAGCCTCTAGAACCTCCTAAACCTGTAATACATTTAACGTTATGGTAATAATATAATTTCTTTCGGGAGGTGAAGCCCAGATAGTTCTGAGACCTGGGCCCACTGATTTTTGGTGAGTTCCGAGTCATCGGCAAGTGATTTTATAGCTGAGAACCTCTTTTTTGGTGGCCTATCCATTCGGTCACCCTTACCCTAAGAATTTGCAGCTTATCTTATCTGACTGAACAGGTACCTGTCACGGCTCGCGGCTAGCAATTTCCTAAAAAAGGTTTACAGGTTTTTCCGAAAAAAAATCAATAAGATTGCAAAAGCTTAGGGTTGAAAACGCTTCAATAAAGAAATAAATATAGCAGAAGAGTGAAGCTACCTTTTTCAATAAGAGATCAATAAATTAGAACTCATTCAGAAAACTTTAGGTTCCTAAAGCCCTCATTTAGGTGGTGAATTGAATGCAGCATTCGTTGTGAAATGAACTGTGAAATCACATAAAACATTAACTACTGCGACTATTGAGTTATTATAATTATGAAATACGCAGAAACGGCCAAAAGAAGGCCTTTTTGAGATTGAAGGGTATGAACTTGGTTATTGAGCATAGCACCCAGAGTTTACAAAACCATAAGTTAAATTGGATCAAAAGACAGAAGAATAGCAAGTGGAAAGCGTCTGTGTAAAATCAGTATGCTTTGATTCAATAAAACTCGACTTTATAAACTTTGGGACCGTTCTTGACTATTGAGTACATTCATATTTCATTTCAAAAAATGATTTGACAAGTTTTGAAGGAGAAATTGAACAAAATGTTTGGTTCATTGGCAATTGAATTGGCCACTAGGCCGACAATAGAGAAACGTGTTTTTATTATCATTTTGTGAATTTTTGTTCCCACAAATTTAAAGATTTGGTAATCTCGATTCGCGTTAAGACTGGCACTTTATTTCACTTCACTTTATTTCCAACGCAAAAGTCTCAGAATGGTGTAGGCATCTCAAAAATTTATAATAGTAGATCATGTTTCAGATCATTTTACATTGATTCAATTTAATTCACACAATATATGAATTCATTAGCCATTTCTGAATCGATGCTGGAATAGCTGTAATCTTTCGCCCTCTTTATTTCTGTAATAAAGCATTGCAGACCTGCATTCATTCTAATTTCTTCACTCTCATGAGAAGTTGCTTATGCAGTCTGGCGGAATCATTTTGAACTCTTGAAACTCTCTGTACAAAAAATACTCATGATGGACACATTTTGTTTCCCCATAGCTACTCTAATACTAATACTGTACTCTTTAAAAAGTCAAGTAATGAATCCGCCCTGCCCCCACAATAAACTTTATCGGGCAACAATCTTGTTAAAAGAGCTCTGAAAAATCCCAATTTCCCCCCCCCCCCTCCAAAATGTTTCCTGGTAGGACGGGTAAGCCCCCACCCAAACCAAAAATCTGGGTGCGCCCCTGACTATGGCTCTGTAAAACCTTTTTCGCCACACTAGGACGTAATGAGCTGATTTCATAATGTTTTTAGGAATTTTGTCTACTACTGCAACTGTTGGTAAAGGTTACTGTTGGTATAGAAAGGTTAGTTGGTTAGGTTTTTGGTTTTTTATGCAGGTTTTGAATCAGGAACAGGAATAACAACAAAAAACCTAACCAACTAACCTTTTGGCGTACAGTTGTAGTAGTTGACAAAATGCCCACCCAGAGCGCTGTAGGTTGGATAAAGAGGTGATAGCCGTTCCTTGTATTCTTGCAAGTACCATAGCCTTAAAATTTCGCTTTCAAAATTTCCAACTTAACATTGTTGTTTTGTTGTGTGGCGAAAAATAGCGTTCGCAACACGGGCAAAAATGTTTTGCCGGCTCTCAAACGCTTCAAGTTCTCGACTTCGTCTCGAACTTGAAAACCGCGATCTCGAGCCGGCAAACACACATTTTCGGCCCTAGGTGCGAAATATAGTATATAGTATCTTAAGCATAACATCATAGACGAACAGATAGGTAGAGCAATGGAGTGCCATAAATATATCAGTGCCATCTATATCATGACATCGGTAATAACGGGTGTGCTATAGGAGCCTGCATTCAAGCCTTTTACCATTTACCGGTAAATGAAATTTTACAAATATTTAATTTATTCAAGTTTGGTTTTCAGTAAAATTCCATTTACCGGCAATGATAAAGATCATATTCTGAGCCCATGAGTCTGAATAGTGGGTGCAGTTTGTGATATTTAACCTAACCTACTTTAAAATTGCTGAATTGGAATGCTAAAAATCTAGCAATGCTAGGTTTGGTTTGGTTTGGTTAGCTTTGGTTAGGTTAGGATCCATATACAAATTACATGTCACATTTAACCTTGATAAATTGGTCCAATCAAGCGCAAGGCTGGGTTGGTTGGGAATTTCTATAATTAGGCACAAGGCATCACAAACACATATCATTCAAAGGTTCCGCCATGATGAACAATGAAAATTGTGTTATTTCCTTTTTTCAATGTAGGGATGGAGTATCAATACCAAAATTATCAATATATTGTATCAATATTGTGAAACTAGTATGATATTTATTGCGATATAATATCAATGTATTCCCAATATTCTGTCACTATATTAATTAATTATAGTGATCATTATTATGTTTTCATTAATTCCATAATGCAAAAAATCTCTTTGATAATTTTTTTGTTACTTTAAAATTTTTATATTCAGAAATAATATCAGGTTGGAAAATAACAGTCAAAAATCATTATTCAACATCAAATGTATTATTTTTCAAATATATTCTCATTACAGTATATCTGTGAGTTCAGAGTAAAACAAAAGCATCAGTTTCAGATTCTATAGCACTCTATATATTATCATACATCATCATTAGTCACAGTTGTTAAAATTCATAAGCTTAAGAAATAGAAGGCCCAAGCTTTTAAAATGCTGAAAATGCTTTTATATTATTGAATAGATAAATTGTGTGAGTAAATAATTCATAAACTAGAATGCAAATTATTTTGTTGCAATGATTCATGCATTCTAAACACTCAATTCATGTTAATTGCAAAAGATAATCATTTTGGGGTTCAGTTCAAAAGATGAGTTTTTAATATTGAATAATTAATTAATTAGTTGAGACCGACACTTAAAAACGTAATTATTGTAATCAGGAGACATAATACTACAATTTAGTGAAGTTTCAAGTGTTTTTTTTCTTGTTAACATCTGCGGCACAATTACCTAACTTTTTGTTGTAAATTTAACGACTTGCAGTCAGTTTTAGATTGTGAATATATAATAAATGTACTCACACTTGGCCGAACGTTTTCGATTTGTTGAAACGCATCTTCAAGTTCATATTTATTATTTCATCTTGTGTGACATAGGTGTGCGGGCATTTAACATTAAATGTAAGGTAATAGGATAATGTAGTAGGCAAAGCGTGGTTACACCCGGTACGCGAATGAATCTTCCTGTTCTATCAAATCACTATCAGAAAAACTCAAAACGTTTCTAAATACTTCAAAATTGGCATGAAATTTTCCAAACAATTTGGGGATAATCATTGCTGAGTAGCCTACAACAGACGTTTTTGAAAATATTTTGAGCAGCTTGCGCCACAAGGTGCAGGATTACCAACACACTTCTGAGATTAATGAGTATTCATAAAATACATTTTTGACTTTACTGTTCGTATGTAAAATGAAATTGTGTGGATAAATCCAAATAGATTTTAATTCATCAATTTGTATGTGATTATAGCTTTGATTTCAAGATTTTAAATCATGAATATCTGAATCATGAATAACTTGTGTTCAAAAACATTTGACGAAAATCAACGTATAACATGAGAATAATGGATAATTATTTTCCTTCTCAATAATTCACTCTAATATAATCACATATTGAATTAAATTATTAATACCGAAGAAAACACATTGATTAAAAAGTGTGGTTGATCCAATAACAAAGAACGGTTCCAATTGGCTAGTGTTCCATCATCTATTTCGAAGTCCTACTTCTCGACCAATAGGAATGCTCTTTGTATAAAGCAGAGAAACTCACTCAGTGATGAGATGAGTGACCTCCATTTCGTTCAGATCGACACTCGACAGATTGATCGCAACAGGAATACAGCGTAATTATTTTCCGTGGACACGATGAATTTAAAATCATATTATTAGTATTCTTGTACATTATCGGTCGCCTATTAATTTAGTATTATATCGGTAGCCTAGCAGTTCGTTTTTATACTGCTTACAAAAGGGTATTTCTCGAGTTGATGGAACAACGTCAAAAATCTTGATACCAGACAAGCCCTTCCCGACATTGGGCGGATGATCTCTTTTCGATCTGTCTCATACATTACTCCAAAAAGATTTAATCTATAGTTTTATTTGTAAATATTTCTAAACTGAACTATTCTAAACACACATTTATATGTCGAGTTTCGTATTTGATGTACGATTTGGTGATGACTGCCTAGAAAGTGAACATTTGTAATGAATGTAATCGTGTTCGTAAGGGTGTTTTAAAAGTGTTGTTCTATTACAAAACAAGAACTATTGGATTCGGTTAGGATTTAGAAATGGTAAGTTGAATAAATTTTATTTCGAGGATAAGTCGAAGTGTATCATCGTGAGCGAATGTCCAGATCTAGTGTAAGGAAATACTAGTCAAATCAAATTGACGCCATATTGTTTCAGAATTCTTAGTTCAGACGACCTAATTATCCAGTAATAATTTTACAACATTTTATTATGTTGTAGGCTCATGTTATTTACGTGATTCTGTGTACTTATCTTTGTATTATTTTCACTAGTTATTGTATTTTCAAAGTGAGATTATCCTTTATGGAGAAATTCTCTGAATTTGAATATGACGTCATATTTCTAACTTAAAACTTACTCCAAACGACTATTGGTTATTAATAGATAAGAGCATCGGTTGAAAAAAAAAACTATCATTCATAACATGTAATTTTTAGAGTTCGAAAACGCTTTATTGTAGGTTATTATTATATGATGCTTTAGAATTACAGTAAAATCTCGTTAACCCGGAATTGATAGGACCGGAACTGATCTGGGTTATCCAGAGAGTCTAATGAAAACTAATATTTAGCTACCTAAAATATTTTTTGGTTGAAGTTTACATCAAATGCCAGGAACTCGTTTTTTCAAATTTATGGTTTCAGTCGATTTATCAGTATTATTCTGCTATGACACTGAAATTGTTTTGGGGCTCATAGTTCATTTTTAAAATAAATTTAAAATTACTAACCTCATTTTAGTAGTACCGGTGATGGCTGCAGTTCGATATCCCATCCAGTAAAATCGCACAAGCTTCGATACTTGATAATATCGATACTTCATACCATCGATTGGAATTGTGTATCAAATTGTTTAGCGTATCAAAGTGTCAGTATGAAACAGCATTTTATCGCTTTAATTAATGTCTGGAATCGTATCGTGAACAAAATATAGTAGCCTATATTAAATTCACAATATTATAAACAGAAAAATAAAATACAACAACAATAAAACAACATAAAATAATTTCAATAGAGAATAAATAAATATTTACTCAGATAGGCTGAAACGTGATTTGTTCATTTTCAACAGCTATCTGGATTGGTAGTGTTCTCTTTGCTGTCGGTTAGGTTAGGCTTTGGTCGATTACATTGGGATTACTAGCTAAGCGAGTAGCGAATAGAAACGTAACAGACCGACCGTGCTACATCAGCTTTTCGAGGCATTTCTGCTCAACTTTCTTTGTAGCTTAGTGGCGAACAAAACGAGTAAGATATTTGTTATCACCATCAAAAATACTTTAACATGAGACCACAAAAAGTTGAAAAATTCGTAGGCTTTTATTCGGTACCTTTGCCCCTTAGCATTTCTAAAACTGTTTTTATTAACACATCATTATTTTTGTGTGTTGTACTAGTCCTCGGAAGTGTAAATTTGTCGTTGAAACGCAACGTACCACTTTATCATTATCGGGAGGACACCATTTGTACGACTGTCGTTTTGATCGACCTAGTAAACAGAGGTGGTTCAGTCACATCTAGCCAGGTTAGGAGAGGTTTGGTTATGCAGTTATGGCTGCGGTATCAGTAGGTCGATCAAACTGTTAGGTCGTCCTAAAGGATACCACCACCCCACTTTATCAGCTGTTTTGTATCATTCGGATGATACAGAACAGGTTGATAAGTTGTGTTGATAAGCAAGACAGTATCGATACTTCCATACGGTATCGAAACTCGTGCGATTATTTACTGGATTGGATATGGAACTGCAACCGTTATTTACTACCAGCATCACCAGCTGGTAGTAAATGTTTGTATTGTTCAGTATCGAGATGGTCGATGACGTCCGTGAATTTATTTATGAATTGAATTGCTTGTAAGTTCATAACATTTTTCGCGTCACTCAAGAAGTTGGAGAATTGTATCAAATTGAAAACCAATTGTTTGAATAGAGTCAATACACTATTGATACACTATACACTATAAAAATCTGACTGAAATTTAGTTAGAATTGGGAAATGGTAATTAGTTGATGAACTAATTAAAACAAGTTTTTATTGAAAATAGAATATTATATTAAGGAACATTTTGTTAGTGAAAAGTTTCATAAAAATTAAATGGCCTTTGTTTCGTCATTTTATAACAAGGTCCCGGGTCTTTTGCACTATAACCCCGCATTTCCAAAACCTAATCTAATTAGGTTATGTCAGGTCAGGAATCTACTGTTCAATGACACTTTAAAAATGTGGGGTTGTAGTGCAAAAGACCGGGACCTAGTTATAAAATGACGAATCAAAGGCCATTTAATTTTTACGAAATTTCGCTAATATAAAAAACCGGATCTTAGATCAGGTTAGGTTACGAATGTACTGTTAAATGACAATTACACCAAAACATAAATTAGCCACTTTGCTTGAAATTGTTTTCTAATCTAAGATCCGGTTAGGAATTTTTAAGAAATGCGGGGTTATAGTGCAAAAGACCCCTAGTTCCCTTTCAGATTATACCCACACTGACGAATTGATAACTAATTAATTAATTTTTCCTACAACTGCTTGTAAAGTATTTCTTTACGTACTGAAAACTGATTGTAAAATACCTCTTTACTGCTCAGCGGGCGGTCAAGTCGGCTCGCCAGCTGTGTTTGATGGCTTCTCATTGGTAGATCATGAAATCCGTAAATTTCTCATAACCTCAACAATGGCGCACGCTAACCAAATCCGCGCACGGTCTGTGATGTTACAAACTAAAAGCTTTTATTGTGTTGGAATCCAGAACTGCAGTTGTAGGAAAAATATTGTATGTAATTTGCGCGTGAAGCTTCTTTATTGCTCTCGCAAAATTACTGCGCTCCGCGTCGATAGAAGCTAATTGGTGGAGGTCATGTGACTTCATGCATGCGCAGAACGCTCTGACTCTTGGTGACTTTAGGCAAAACGAAATTCTTGACTGTTTTGCTCTGTGACTAAAGGCGCCTTTTCGCCTCGCCCCGCCTCGCCTCGTCTCTTGAAGTGTATGGTGCTCCGTAAGCGCTCATGCTTTCTCTGTCGCTCAAGACGCCTTTAGTCGAAATGCCTCGCCTCGACTGTTCATGTGTGTGGCCGGCCTTACAAAAACTTAGTTAATTATTGTTCTTATCCATTACCATGATCTGTATTAGTAAACTATTGAACGTTATCTTGCACTGTGGAACTAATCTCCAATTAAAATTTTGTTGAATATTCATTGCCAATTGAATCCTTTAGGCCGGCCACACACATGAACAGTCGAGGCGAGGCATTTTGACTAGAGGCGTCTAGAGCGACAGAGAAAGCATGGGAGCTTATGGAGCACCATACATTTCAACAGATGTGGCAAGGCGAAAAGGCGCCTTTAGTGACAGAGCGAAACAGTCAAGAATTTTGTATCACCTAGTCACCAAGAATCAGAGCGTTCTGCGCATGCGCGAAGTCATGTGACCACCACTCAGCTTCTATTGAGTGTCCACTTTGCCAGAGGATCTGACCGCAACTCAACAATGAAACCACTTATATCCATTTTGTGATTAATACAGGGGTGAACACAGGGGGGGGAGCTATGTCGCAGACTGCGTTATTGAAATACTTGGGGTTCCAAAAAAAGTTTGATGGTGGGGGGGGGGGGGAATATTTAATTGTTTAAAAACTATTTAGGTTCACATTCTTATTTAGCTATTTTGCATACAAAAAATGTAACCTATGTAAAGAATCTCAAAAAATATTCATACATTTTGTATATTATTGACTGAGTTTGAATTTTTCAATACCTATACAAATCTTCTTTTAGTTTTAGATGGAATATGGGGGCTTATTTTTTCAAATTATTATTATTTATTTTTTTGTAGGGGTTGCCTAATTTATTGGGGGGGGGGGGGGTGAGCACATCTGATAGGGTGCAATAGGTACATTCTTCTATTTTTCACATTGCGATCCAGCAACTGAATGAAATTCCTCATCATTAAAACGATCTCTTGCTCCTCATCCATCATGCATCGATTAACGCTACTAGATACACTAGAAACTTCTATAATGAAACTAGTGAAACACTATACGTTCGTAACTGCTATATGTTCACTCTGTGAAAGCACAGTCGCGACTTGGCTGTGAAACCGAGCCAAATTTTGACCATGACTTGCCTCGCCTTCTATTGTGTGTATCCGCTTTGTGACAAGGCAAGTCAAGCATCTTGACTAAAGTCATTTTGCCTCGCCTCAACTGTTCATGTGTGCGGCCGGCCCATGAGATCGAGATTTTTTCTGAAGTTTCTTGTATTGAATATTATTAGGGGGCTGTGAAATGTTACCCATTGCTGTGAGAAAAATGTTTTTTATTGAATTATTTTGTGAAATATGGGGGTTCAAAGTTGAAATTTTTCGGTTTTTTGGGGCAATTGATCTCACCTATGAGTGATCTTGAACTTTTGATAAATTTTTCATAACTGAAAGACACCTTGAGGAATAGAATAATATATTTTGTATTTCAATCTAACAAATAGGTTTTTCAAGATGATTTTTTGAAAAATTGAAATTTTTTACAGATTTTTAAAAGTGTATGTTTAAAAAACGAATTGGTTGATTGGAGTAAAAAATATGTCATTTAATTCCTCAAGGTGTCTTTCAATCACAGAAAATTTATTAAAAGTTTAAAATCACCAATAGGTGAGATCAATTGCCCCCAAAAACCAAAAAATTTCAACTTTGAACCCCTATATTTCACAAAATAATTTAAATAGAAAATTTTTTCTCAGCAATAGATAACATTTCAAAGCCCTAATAATATTCAATACAAGGAAATTCGAAAAAAAATTATGACCAAAAACCCTGCGCACAGCCTATACAGACCGCTTGATTCCCAAGCCAGAATCTAAATTCTAAACTAAAGCCATGAATTATGTATAACATCTTTGAACAAATCATTAAAAATGCTACTGATATAGCATCTATTTCTAATCGATTGAATAATAAACAATTTTTTCTACATGACTTACATAATATTTGGCAGGCAAGAATAAACCTGATATAAGCCTAAGTCACATTATAATTCTAATGCTAAATTCAAAGCTCCTATAAGTTGGCACAAATCATTTTACCTAAAAGCAGCTAATATAAATATTTGGAACTGAGATCGAGACTCAGAATATTTTGTATGAGCCGCCAATTGCTGTTGAAAAGTTACATACCAATCAGAGAACAGCCACTGAGAGCCACTCCAATATTGCCAAACGTGACTCATAATTATTTAGACAATATCTTGAATTTTCTATAATTTGGCACCTATCGTTTTTGTCTACGATACATAGATATCACTGGGAATACCGTGCACCGTACATCACTTTTTACATCAATAAATCTACAAAATTAAGTTCAGTTCTTCAAGTGATTGGAAGAAATTTTAGTTTGGTTGAGGTTCATTATAATTATGTGTTTCAGCATACCGGTGGGGAGATGGTTACAGGTGTTAGTCTTTTGGTTTTCTCGAAATAATTATTCAGTTTAACTTGAATCTGCTTTCTGATTAAATTGTCACTACCAATCCATAAATGTAATTGAAAAATTGTCCATGTAAATTCCGTGTTTCTGTTTTCTACTTTACCCTGCTACTTACCCATGAGTTGTTTAAAATTCAAATTTATATTTAGCATTATAGTTCCATATTACTTTTTCACTTTATATTTAAACATAAATAATTCTTGAAAATACACTTTACTAGTGAATTCAACCCTTACTTATTAGAGTGATGACCCTTTCGCATTATTGTAGTGCGTCCTCACACACGGCTGGAGTCCCACTGAATTATGTTGATGAGAAGCGGGAGATTTGAATCTGGAATTGTGTAATCAGACAGGATGTTTGAGGTGAACTCAATTCCAATTACTCACCTTGACTTCACACTCTGTGTTTGATTACATAATTCCAGATCGAAATCTCCCGCCTTCTTATTCGCCCACCACACCCCCTTAACAACCATAAACTAAGTTTTTTTTTTTTGTAGATTACGTCTTATAGACTCCTTTTAAGGAGTATGAGACAAGTGAGATCAACAATAATTATACTATCTTATACACTAGTTACCATAATTACTATATCAATTAGTTGATTAGACTTCTTGTATTATAATCGTGTACGTCGAGATTTTGGTTAATATCACTCTTTTTTACATATGAAGTAGCCTCAAACACATATAAGCAGGTTTTCAAACCTGATTCAGAAGATCTCCAGCCGTGTCTGAGGTAGCATTACAACAATGCGAAATGGCCCTCGCACGAATAAGTACGTGCTAAATTCACTAGTAAAGTTTGTTTTGCATTTTTATTTTACTGTGACTACATAATTTTCTGTTTTTAAGTTCATAATTTTTCTGTTATTCCAGCCGCGAATCGATCCACACCAGCTGCTCAAAATTTTGAGCGTGCTGCTAGCCCCCAACGGTGGAATCAAAAGCAAAGATGAGGTCCAGAGGATTGCAAGGTAGGCAGGCGTATAATATTCTTGATTAGCACTTGACGAAAATTCTTATTCTGTAGCTCCTGTCACATGATAAACTAAACTGATCTCATAATATCTAAATGAGTATCAGCAGGGGTTTTGTGATGAGGTTTTGTAATCACTTTTATCTTGAGAATATTGCTTTTTAAATCTCAATCTTTGTCGATTGTAAATTATTCTGAATTTTCTTTTTCATCGCTACTGTTGAGAATTGAAACAATTCATCGCCTTTTTAAATCCTTCATTTATCAAAACATCACATTGAACTTATATTTACGTAATTCTAAGTTAAAATACAACCATTTGATACATTTATTCTACCTTTTGTAAATTTAATGACGCAGTCAATTTTAATTGTGAATAAATAATATTTTACTCACTTTTGGCCAAAAATTTTCGAGTCATGGAGACTCATCTCTATATCTGAGTTCAAACAGTATTTAGTCACAATTAAAATTAACTACAAGTCCTTAAATTTACAATAAAAAGTTAATATTGACAACGCAGATCGGCAAGGAACAAGAAATCAAGAAATCCAAGAATAAGTTAATTCATTATCTGCAAAAATACTTCATAGGAAATACATATTAAATTTATGGAAAACAAAAATAATATACCTGCAAAGGTTACCCCGAGCCTTTAGTATGGGCTATATAACTTACTTTTGAAGCATGCATAAAAAGTTTCTCTTTTATATCAACATTGATGATATACGAAATAGTTTATAGAATGCAGAGAATGAAAAGTTCAGACATAACTTTGTAAAGAGAAGAAAAAAGGATTAGAAATTTAGAGAATAAGAATGTCGAGCAGGAAAAGACATTAACTTCAGCAAAACATTGAACTTCAATAATTGATTTTTTTCTTATATAAATAATTTATATTATTTTTATGATGTACGGTAGTAGGCCTACTTGTAAAATTACTAAGATAATCAAGATATAATAAGCATTCATCGCTGGTTCATGAAAAGAAAGGCATTGAAAGATTTTCTCCACTATTTCGTAATACATTTATCAACCGTTCTTCCAAGAGATTTATTTTTCATATTTTGAAGTAACAAGTCCATTGCGATAAGGTTTACTAGTTTCACACACAGTTCTTGAAGTTTCAAATCTTTAATAGAAAAGTCAAAAATTATAAATTGATTCAGGAAGTTGAAGATCTTCATTTCTATCCAAATAATAAATTGAAGTTAATTTAAAATAATTTAATTTAGGTATTGTGCTTACTTTGCTTACTTCATTCAGGCTTTGAGAAAGATTTGAAGGTGCAAGAAGATTTTTGAGAGTGGTTTTGTATGAAAATTTTTAATGTTTCCCGAAGCGTTTATGATGCTCATGCTGATCAAACTGTAAAATTGTAGTTTTTTAAAATGCAAGCATTAAATTGGCTATTGTTTGAGAGTAATAAAACCTATATGGTGAAAATCAAAGTGGAAAATAAGAACTCTTATAGAAAACTGTATATGAAAATGTTGAATGTATTTCTCAAATGTTCATGGTAACCCTAAAATTTAGGTTTTTATTATTCAATAATTCAATTCTATTATTATTGGGAGCAATAAACTTGATGTACCATATTTTGTTGAATTAAAGTGGAAAATCATATCTCAAAATAATATTTCTAATAAATAGAAATGATAAACATGATCGTATGGGAAAATAGTTGTGAAATGAAAGAAGCTCGGAAATAAATAGTTTTTTAATTGTCTAATTACAATATTCCTATTATCACATCTCCAAGACAAAAACAAATTGTTCAAAAACAATTATTTTCTAGTTGGGTATCCCCCCCTTAAACTGTGCCTATACTGTATTGTCTTTTTTTATACCTAGAGTCCATTGTTATGTCAAAAGTGTTGAGAATTATATCTCAAAGTAGAGCCTAGCCGTCCTCTAAAATCACCCCATATAATAATATACCCAACTTCCAAGCTATCCGATAGACGTTCAAAAAAACATTGGAAGTTGTATCCTGCCCATCTTCATTCCACCTTTGTTGCATTTGTTTCACAGAGTATTAGTTTTAGTATTCAAGTAGGTAATTGATAAGTATTAGTGTGAATAAATGAAGCTTTGTGTTCTTGGAAGTCTGGTGTATAATTCTAATTCTTGGCTCTCACGGTTTATGTGTCGAGGGCATGATACCCCCTACCCCCGGAGGTATTTCCGCATGAGCATCCCCAGTGGTTCTTAGATTGTGTCTCCCACAATATGTCAGTTCTCTGAAGTTTAACAAAAACATGCAAATACTTTAACTTAATACATTCCATCGGGTTGATAGTTTAAATAGGGCTCCTCAGCTCTAATTATCTAACTGAAGTATTCCACTAGTATCACCTACTTTACTGGTAAAGAGAAGTGAATTTTACGGTGATAATCAGAAAAGAAAAGAATGACTTTTTCGTTTTGACGTGGTGAACATGAGAATCAAATTTGAGGTGAATAGTTTTCAATTAGTTCAATTTCAATGTGATTGTTAATATAGTTATTGTAGATGTGAATGAAGTGAAATCGAAGAAGTAATAAAGGGCTGTTTATTCCTTATCTTATTATCAATGTATTGTTGTTGCAACGAGTACTTGGAAAGCTCTAGAACAAAACTAACTGTTGGAAATGTTGATTTCATAAGTAATCGTATGCTTCTTTTTTTGTTTTTTATACCTCAGACTTACTAAAAAATTAAATCTTACTATTATCAGAGTGGAATTGGCTTTCACCATCGCAGTGATGGGTAATCTTGTTGTCAAGTCATGAGCTGTCTGATTTGCGCTTGGGTGTCACTGGGCAAATATCTACTTTCTTATCACAAGCCTGTTGGTCCAGAATCCACCTAAAATTGTTGGTGGCACCTCTCTCAACATGAAATACCACAATCTACTTGATGCTAAGAATATTGTCCTTAATTAGTCTTAAGAGAAATTTGTAAATTGACATGAAATAATTTAATCTGGTTAAAGGCCGAAGTGATTGAAGTATTGTGATTGAAGTCATAATAATAATAAAGCTTTATTTAACATCCATAATGAACAAAAGCCTCTCTGTATGAGGTAATAAAATAATAAGGGCTTGGCTGTCGCTTAACTATATTGCAGTTCATGGAGATAATATGCTTGAAATGTCAATGTATTATCACAAACTTTTCACTATTCTGCATCACAAATTTCGGTCTCTAGCCGTAGTAGCCCATGCATCGCAAACTCGCTGGATAAACTCATCCTTCCGTCTTGTAGGTGGTCGTCCCCTTCTCCTGACCTGGTCTCTTGGAATCCACTCTGTACATCTCTTGGTCCAGCGGTCGTCTGGCATTCTGGCCACATGTCCTGCCCAGTTCCATTTCAAGATGTGAGCCTCCTTTTGCAGATATTTCATTTGAATCGTGTGCAATACATCTCTGTTTCTCACTCGTTAACTAAGTCTGATTCCAAGGATGCTCCGTATCATTCTTCTTTGGGTTGTCTCCAGCCTCTGGTCCAACCTTCCCGTTAGCGCCCATGTTTGCGACCCATAAAGAATTGCTGGATACACGCACATTGTCAGTAGTTTTGATTTCAGCTGATTGGAGAAGTTGCCCTTAAATATATTTTTTAATGCCCAGTACTTTCTCCAGCCCTTCTCAATTCTGGCGTTCACTTCACTAACAGCTCTATTTGTGAATGACAGTCATAGTCATGGCTAAGTCATAGTCTATAAATAAATATAGTGTCCCACATCACCTTTCCACATAATTCTGCAGAAAATTTTGGAGTTTTTTCCATTTGGTCGAATTGCCGCAATTCTAGTTTCTTGTTTTGCCGAACCCGGGTGAAAAAGCCTTATTCCAATGAAATGTACCTATTATAATTTGGATATATATTTATACATTTCTGTATTATAAGAATAATTCAAATTTTGTTTATTTTCTTATTCCAGATACAGACATTTTTATGATTTAGTAATTGACAAATATTTAAAATGGCTTTTAGCTTTCGCCACTGTAAAAACAGGCTATCATTTCTGGTACTTGAAGTAGGATGCCGTTATACTTGGCCTTTGAATTTGTACCTCAATTTTTACTCTGTTTAAACTGTTCCTTTCGGGTTGCAAATCTATATTTGACTATTCAATATTAGTACGAAAGAAAGCTAACGATCATTTAATTCATGAGTGTATTTATATTATGTTTAATTAAGAGAGCTATATACTTATGCTTGATCCAATAACCTTTGAGCACTGGTTGGCCCCAATGAGTAATATTTGTTATAATATACCATATTTAATATGACATATTGATCACAATACAACAAACAGGTAGGATTTCGGGCGTTTTAAAATGTACCTTTTAATTGCACGATAAATTATGCATTTTGCCAATTTTCATGTCTAGTGCTAAATTGTTTTAAATACGGCCAGTTCAGTGATCCAAATTTAATAGAATTTAGAGTTCTTTATGGTGTGAAGCTGTGAGCGCTTGACTGCCACATGTCGCTCGTAGCGAACGGGTTTGTATCACGTTCCAGGCTGGAATTTTTGTATCATCCACGTCATCACCAATGCACAAGTTTCAAACTCATTTGGGCCTCATAAAAAAAATAATTTACTGTGCGTCTCCTCAGCTAACAAACTAATGAAAAACCCGTCATTCCGAATTACCTGCTTTTTCTATGCCAATATAGTTGTCTAGAAACTGGACATTCTATTGATGAACCTATTCTTTAAAAATATTTCCCTCACTAAATAATTCCTGAAAATAATAACTGGGTTTTACCTCTTCCTTTTCAACGTTTCCTGATCCCCTTCAATCATGAATTTTTAACGGAAGTTACAATGCACGCCAAGATCATTTCAATCTCATTAATAATGCTGATAATATATTTCTATAACAAGGCTCACAGCTCTATATACAACTCGGATCTTATTTTGAGTTCATCCTCAATATTATTTTATTCGCAGTCAGAAAATATAGATTTATACAATTCCCTGGAAATAATAATGGTAGTGCTGAAAGTAATATTAGGGTGTGAGAGAAGCATCAGATTCTGTCATTATAATTTCATACACAGGAAGTGAAGAAATGTTGGGTTGAAATTTCCAATATTAAGAAAAAATAATTTTTAATGATATATTATTGAACTTTGATTTGCATTGAGATCAATAAACATAGTCTACAAAATAATTGGCTAGTTAATTGGCAATTGACAAGTGAATCTTGAAAAAAATTATAGAAAGAATGTAAAAAAGACAAGTTAGCATTTTTTCCAAGTATTTCGATAGCTATTCTAGTCACAATTCTAGAACATGTTTTATTCTAGCAAATCTTTCAAATTGATATCTAAAAATTGTCATTGGAAGTTGAGCACATAGCCTAGTGATTTTAAATTTTTGTCGTGTAGCTTGCATATAAATTTGGTCTTCAATATTTCTTTTCATTGATGATTAATGAAATTTAGAACAATAGAAATATCTTATTCATGACTATGAAGTTGCAATATTCTACGCATTATAATAGCTATTTGCGCATTGTATTCAATTAATCAAGCACAACATTGAAAATCGAAAACTGTAATTGACGACTGTGAGTGCAAAGAAGTAGATCATATTATTATAAATTCATTATTGTATAGCCTAGTCCAACTTTATAAGAAATAAGCAAGTTTTTCGCTCATCCGTATGTTCTGACCAGAATCTGTAACTTGAAACAGAAATTTTAAGATTTTCAAACCAGAGGTAGACGTTAAAAACAAACCAATGTAGAATGATCATTCAATGCATATCCCGTTGAAGCTTAGTGCGCTCTACGTTTTTTTTCATTTCAGAAAAACAAAGTATAATGTAATATAACACATCAATTCCTGTCCTATTTAAAAAAAATTAATGATTCACATTTGCCAGACTCAATGGGAATCGAAACCGCTAATTTTAAATTGTGAAAAGTTGGCCATTTACAATATAAGTCAACACAAGTGTTTTTTTTTTATTCTGAAATGAACGGTGTAAAAGAGAACGAAACAATCTACAATATTATTTGAAACGAATTTTGCATTCTTATCTTGAGTAGTTTCCGAGTTGAGACTATTTATAACGAAAAATTGTCATTTTTCAAGTACAGTGTTGGGAAAGCTTCCAAATAGAAAGAAGCATTACAAATTGTAAGCCAAATTTGATATTTTATGTATGAATTTGTATCGCCTCAATTAGCTGATAAGAATTAGTTACAGCTCAATGTTTCAAACTGTTCTTGAGTGATGGATTGCCAAGTGCAGTGTAACTAAAGCTAGGCATTCACGTTCCAACTTGTAGTACGACTTGCAGTACTGCTAGATGGATAGTCGACTCCACTCACGCTCCTACTTGCAATCCAACTTTAAGGCCAACGCACACAGCAACAGACGGACGGATTCAGACAGACGGATGAAAAATCGCTCCCCAGCTTATTGAATGTTGCAACGCACACAGACATCCGTCTGTCTGCGTCTGTTGCAGACGTTTGCTTGCAGACGTTTCAGAATCGCTCTGGGGGCGATTTTCAAAACGTCTGGTGCCAGACGTTTCATATCGCGCATGCGCTAACTAAACTTATCGACAGTCCCGCAAGAGGCGCTATAGTTTTGCCTGCTTTCGGTTACATGTGCGTCATTGTGTTTTCTTAATTAATTAATAGAATAGGTAATTTTGTTTTAACTGACATCATGGAACAACTAATAGAAGCAGTGAGAATTCACCGTGTCCTATGGGACACACGATTACCTGAGCACCGTGACTCAAATGCCAGAGAAAAGGCTTGGAGTGAGATCGCAACCGGCTTAAAAAAAGAAAGTAAGTACGGTACCTGTTACATATGATAGTTCTTTATTTCAATCCTATATTTGCATAAATAACATAAGAAGTAGATGATAAGTAATATAAAACAGAGCAAGTCTTTGACGAGGGTCCCCGTTCCTTTTCTTCCTAGCCTGCACACATAATTTTAATATTGTAATAAGGTGAAAATCATTCTTACAACAGTAAAAATTTATCACAATGAAGGCAATGTCTCATAAAGTCTTATGCATAAATATAAATGTAATAGCCAATAAGTTAATTCCCAGATCTGTTAGGCCTATTTATATGAAGAAATCTAGTTTGTAAATAGAATCACTCATTAATCTTGATTGACACACTTGCTAATCGAAATAAGATATAAAATGACTTTATAATCATGAGTTGTTTGATTGATGTTAAATAAAGAAATATATTTGATAACACTAGTGCCGATGATTGAAAATACTGGTGCTTCATCGCTAAAAATAACAAAGGTAGTATATGTCATTAGCCACGACTTTTAAACACTCTCCCGTTGCCAAGGTACACTCCCTTGTTCTGAGAAAAAGTGTCTACGAATTCTGCTATAATGTTTAAATTTTTCATCGTCTTCTGTCAAATCTTGCATAAGGTGATGGTATTCACCATAAATTTTACGTTTTTTATTAATGGGATGAACCCAATGTGACCGGTTAGATAATGAGAATAACAGTAACAAATCGTCATCACTTGAAGAATCATCGTCCTCTAGCCAAGGAATATTTTTTGAAAAGTTTGTGCCACGCCACACAACAACATTTGACGCCATCTCACTGAAGACTAGCAGCGGACGATCCCCCATCCGTCTGTGGCTGTGTGCGTTGACCAAAACGTCTGTCTGCATGCAGACGTCTGTCTGAATCCGTCCGTCTGTTGCTGTGTGCGTTGGCCTTTAGGCCTATTCCTAGTCAGCTGTGAGCATCGCTCTCGAGTCGAAAAATGTAACCGATGTTGCCCGAACTTGCCCGAAGGTCAAGCACTGACTGAGATAAGTTGGACGACTTTGATCCAACTCCCCCACACACGCTCCAACATCGTCGACAGTCGGAAGTCGTCCCTCTAGTCGTCCATTTACAATTCCAACTATCCAACAAGCCAATTCACGTTCCGTTATCGGATCCAACCTTGGAGGTTGGACTGCAAGTCGTACTGCAAATCGGAACGTGAATGCCCAGCTTATGGTAACTAGTGTCGATTTTTGGCTCAGAAATTTCAAAATTATATTAATCTTTTTTGGACTATGATTGTGTTTTATTAGAAGTAAAATCAAAATTAATATTCTTTTTCTGAAAAAGACTCGTGAATAATTGTGCTTCAAGGTGACATTTTTAATGAAACAGACCTAACCTAAGATTTCGATTCTAATTTGAAATTTTGTGAAAAGCAGTTTTGGACAAGTCAGAATTCATACAGAATGAAATAATTCAATTTTTTCATTTAGTGATGGATGGGTTTGTTGCAAGAGTTAATGCTGACTGTTTCTCCTTATTGGCTGATGAAACAATGGATGTCTCAGCAACAGAGCAACTTTCTTCATGTCTTTGATATTATGTAGAGAAACATTTTAGTAGAAAGTGGTCAAATGAAATGAGTAGAAACAATTGGAAGAAAGAATTAGAAAAGGGAGAAAGATATATGAATAAAGAAGAAAAAACGAGAATAATTATTATTAAATAAAGAAAATAAATGGGAATTCCGATCAAAGCACAACCAATAGTACAGTCACTTAGTCACCCTCAGTAGGTTCTTGAACAGATTTCTTTTGAAACCAGCTAATGAATGGAATTTGTAGTAGGCGGTAAGGAAGGGAGTTCCAACGATTACGTGTTGATTGCGTACACCGAGGATTGCGTACATGGGCGTGTCAGCGAGGATTGCGTACAGCTTTCTCTTGTTTCCTAATGTCTGTCCTTGATTAGAATTTTCTCCTTTTCGCTATGACAGTAATTTTTTTTCACTTTTAGTCCTCACTTATAGCGTATTAATCTAACCTAACCTAACCTCACCTCACCTAAATATGCTACTAGCTAGCTACAATTTGATAGGTACTCGAGATAGAAAGGCCAACTCAAACTCAAATTTTTGTAGACAACAAAATTCAGTGAAAAAAACCAGCAATTAATGCCATATTGATTTGTACGCAATCCTCGCCTGTCAAAATGTTCTTGATGCATGGCCGACCCTTGTCATCTTTCACAGGTAAAATATGTACGCAATCCTCGCTGACACGCCCATGTACGCAATCCTCGGTGTACGCAATCAGCACGCAACCGTTCCAACAACGGCAGGTAGATGTAAAGAAAATATGAATTGGCTAGTTCCTCGATTAGGCTGGACGTCAGTAAGGATAGTGAAGGAGTTACGAAGATAGTCAGTTCCCTCATTTTTCACTATCAGTTTGTAGACCAAAACAAGCAGAAAATACTTTCTACGCTCTACCAGCTTAAGCCACTTAAGCTCCTCTTCTAAGTTAGAGTCGGAAAAAGTCAATGAAGTGTCATCTGCATAAAGAGTTAATTAATACAAGGTGCAGCTAAAGAAACATCGCTAATGTACAGAATAAAGAGGGGCGGTCCCAAAATTGACCTTGAGGCACCCCTGATGTCATTTTAACCAAAGTTGATGCTGCCAAACCATGATCACTGTGAATAGAGACATACTGATAGCTATCAGATAGGTAAGACTACCGGTTTATTTGCTTACCGCTTATTCCAAGACCAATTAATTTATTCAAAAGTACATTATGATCCATTCAGTAAAAAGCTTTTAAAAGTTCAAGCATTACGCCAGTGGTATATTTTCCTTTTTCCAGGCTATTACTCCTTCAAAAAATTCTACCAGGTCGACCTTTCTTTTAAAAATCCATGTTGGTGAGGTGATATGAGATAGTGTTATGTTAGGTACATCACTAGCCTGATGAGAATAATAGTTTCAAATATTTTAAAAAGAGCTGTCAATATTGTGATTGATCTATAATTATTAATTATAGTCAAGTCTATCACCGTCTTCGTAAAGTGGAAGTACCGTAGCTATTTTAAGGTCTGAAAAATTTCCATATTCAAGCTAATAGTGTGAACCAGTGGCTGAACTATCGCTTTCCTACAATGCTTACGATTACGACCTTACGATTAACATCATCGTCACCTGTGCTGAATTTCGGCTTCAAATTGTTTATTATTCTCAATATTTTTGTCTCATTTGTGGGAAGAAGAACGAATTGCTCGGATGGAGGGACTGAAATAACAATACCGCTTTCATTACTTTGCGTAACCTTCCAGTCACTACCTACCTATTCTTTGAGCAATGGATGTGAAAAAGTAGTTGAATTCGGTAGCGATTCTTTGATGGTCGGTTATATGCTAGTTTCCAATATCAAGTGCTGTCGACTCAGACTTTTTATTTTACTATTTTCCTCTAAATTTATTGATAAGTTTCCACCTCGTGATGTTGATTTAGTTTGATTTGTTTGTTGATTTTTTTATTATTTTATTATCATAGAATTCTTTTTTGCACTTACTATACTAGCTCATAGAGCCTCTAAACATTGTTTATGAGAGCATTGTCAAAACCTGATACTAAGTGAGCCCTCTCTATTGCAAACCTGAGCAGATTTCCAATTTGTTCAATTTCCTCCGTCATCCAGTTTCCACCCTTCTGTTTCAACTTACAGTAGAAACAATTAGTCTGGGAGCGTGGCTCTGGTTTCACTACTAGCCGTCCTGTTAAAAGTTGACTAGTTGACCTTGAAGACATCTGCAGCATCGCACGGGCCACATGTTTTTAGAAATGAGCGATAAACACTCCCCTCGCCATGGCTGACTACCAAACGGCCGTGCGCCCAGACTAATTGTTTCTACTGTACTAGCCTTCGACAAGCTTTTAGTAACTGGGACAATGTGTGTTGTAAAAGTGTGAGAAAGTATGATGAAATAACTCATACTTCTTGTTGGTCTCATCTTTTTTGAAGGCATCGAAATTCCATTTTATAACAGTTACTGATAAAGACACCTCTAAAATGTGTTTATATTGTCTATACTGCAGTTTCGAATAGTAATAGTGGAATTGAGAAAATTACCTGTATTGCGAGAACAATTTTCCAATCTAAGTTTAATGGATTGGGCAATATGGTCAGGAAGTCATGAAATTTATGACATCTACATTGAAGTTGATTTATGAAGAACTAGTTATAATGTTATCAACTGCTGTTTTGCTATGCTCAGTTATTCTGGTAGGAACTTCAAAATTATGTTTAAAGTCAAATTGATTCATGTTTAAGAAAAGTCTATGTTGAGGGGAGTCTATCAGGCAGGTGATATTAAAATCACCTGCACAAATAAATTTCAAATAAGCATTTACCATCAATTTCTCCATTACATTTATGAAATTTCGGAAAAACAATTTTGCTATGATGTAAACAAGCTTTATAGTTATGTGTGTAACTAGTAGCTTTTCGCTGCTTGAGAGAAATGCATTAAACACGAGCTGAAGGCGAGTGCGGAATAGTTTTTAGAGTGCAACAAACATACTTTTAGCACAAGTTACACATTAAAGTTTTCCTACAGTTGGCACACCTGGAGTGCAGCAAAGTAAAATGAGTGCGGAAAAGTCAGCTGGATTGCGGCAAAGTAAAATAGTCCAGGAATCAGCTGTTTTGCGTACTATAATTGAGTGCATAAATAGCCGCTTTATTAGATAACTGTAGGAAAATATTATTCCTTTAGTTCTTTATGTACTGAAAACTGATTGTAAAATACCTATTTACTGCTCGGTGAGCGGTAAAACGTTTACTCTCGCCAGCTGTTCACGCTTCCCAGCTGATTATACAACTAAAATTTTGATTTGTGTAAAGAATGGGTCCATTTACACTGGATCACTGATCTCGTGATCCACCAATAAGAGGTCATTTTGCAAATGGTGTCACTGTGATGTCTTCTCATGTCACGCTAAAATTTGTGATGCTACAAACTACAAGCTTATACACAACAAGTTTTGGAATCCAGAACTGCAGTTGTAGGAAGAATGTATATAATTTGCGCATAAAGTTTCTTTATCGCTCTCGCAAAATTACTGCACTCCTCTATGCGTCACGCAGTAATTGTTTTGGCTCGAGCGATGAAGTTGCGCTTTACGCTCTTGATAAATAAATAACAATTTCCTTAAAGCGGCTATTTTTTGTACACTCATTATAGTACGGTACGCATAACAGCGGATTCCTGCACTATTTTACTTTGTCACACTACAGCTGACTTTGCCGCACTCCAGGTGTGCCAACTGTAGGAAAAATTTAATTTGTAACTTGTGCTGAAAGTATATTTGCTACACTCAAGAAACTATTCCACACTCGCCTTCAGCTTGTGAATAATGTAGGCTATTTCTCTCATGCAGCCAAGTGCTACTTTGCGCACTAGTATCACAAATAACTATTTAACCTTACTAAAATTTACTATAATTACAAAAATTCGCACGGTACCCGAGCTATCAAAAGTGGGTAATTTTCTAAAACATTTCAGTTTTTGAAATACTTAACCTTCTAGCAGCTTCCCTTTTGTTCACATTATAGAAACTGTCAAGAAGAAAACTGTAGAAATCAATTTTTTTTCGAAATTATAGTATGAATAATGGAAATATCTTGAATAAATATGTAGTTGTAGCGTTTTTAAGATTTGTGAGAATGTTGCTTTACCAGGACCTGGTGAATTCTGGAATTACTGTAAGTGACTCATCCCCAAAAAAAATATTGTTAGTACATTTTCAGCTTCTTGGAACCTCATACTATCAGTTATTTGGGTTGAATGGTAAAATTACTCGAAAATTTTTATCTAGCGAATTGAATTCCCTAACTTATGACACAATTATTCCCTAACTTATCATTTTCCTACAACTGCTCGTAAAGTAGTTCTTTATGTACTGAAAACTAATTGTAAAATACCTCTTTACTGCTCCGCAAGCGGTAAAGTACTTTACGCTCGCCAGCTGTTTTCTTTACGCTTCTGTTTTGATTTTGATGCCTTCTCATTGGTGGATCACGGAATCCGTGAAATTCACATAACAATGGCTAACGTAAACCAAATCCGCGCATGGTCTGTGATGTTACAAACTACAAGCTTTTATTGTGTTGGAATCCAGAACTGCAGTTTTAGGAAAAATATTGTATGTAATTCGCGCGTGAAGCTTCTTTATCGCTTTCGCAAAATTACTGCGCTCCGCTATGCGTCGCGCAGTAAATGTTTTTGCTCGAGCGATAAAGTCGCGCTTCACGCTCTTAATACATAAATAACTATTTTCTATTCATAGATCATGAGTTATTATTATTTGACATTTTTTAATATACTCAACTTGAGCACTAGATTCTTTTAATAGCTATAACCTAAGTCAAGGTATTTACATGGGAAATGATATTATTGGTGTCACATTTTAGGGAATTTCATTTTCTAAATATAAGGTTCTTTGTAATTTTTCCATCGAACTCAAAATTGGGTTAAAATGGTTACTTTTTTATAAAAACAGCAAAATTTTGCCAACATAAAACATCTTTTAGCTTTACTTGAAAAATAATTTTAAAGCTCTAATCGTACTGCCATCAAAGGAAAACTATCACTTATAATTTGAGACCAACTTTGCATTTTTATCTTTAGTAGTTTTTGATTTAGAGCCATTTCACTATTGAAAAATCTTCATTTTTAACGTATAGTGCAACATTTATTGCTAAGGGTACGCATATTACCATTTGAAGTAAATTTCTTAATTATGGTCGGAATTTGATAAATATGTCATGTATGAATTTCGAACGCCTTAATGAGCTAAGGAGCTATCACTCAATAAAGTGCGATAGATCGTTCAATTGTGTTGAGGAGGGTCCAATGCTGGGGGCCGAGTACGTTACCCTCAACTACCTGACAGCATTTTGGGAAGGAATATGGTAGAAAGGTTCCAGGAACCTGAAGATGTTCTAACCAATATTTTTTTGGGTTGAATCACAGTAATTCCAGAATTCATCAGGTTATGGTAGAAACAGATTTAACCAAAGCTCAAAAAAACTCAAACTTTTTATTCATTCAAGATATTCATTATTCATTTATATTTTTGAAGGGAATTTGAATCTACAATTTTTTTCCTGGCAGTTTCTGTTGATTGAACAAGTGGGGAGCTAGAAGGATAAGTATTAGCCAACAAAAACCGAGATGTTGAAAATATCCATTTTTGACAGCTTATAGATTTGAAACCGTGCGAGTTTTTATAATTATGCAGGGGACAAAGTTATAGTAAATTTTTTGAGCTTTGAATACCTAATGAACATTTCACAAAAACGATCCTATCAAGTTATAGGCAACTGAAGAAAGTGTACCTTTACCCCACTCCCTCACTATAGCGGCACCGGTTTTTCGTGGGAAAATATTATAAGTTGTTGACTAGGCATAGTTCTACATATTTTCGAAGAAATTGGATCTACACGATTTAGCTCCAGATACGGCACCTTTTTGGTCTAATTTTACTGGACTTTTCAAATAGTGTATTCACGTTTCAATAACTTTCGAGCAATTGACAGCTTGGAGGAAAAATCAGAGGGTACCACTGAAAATTTTGTCAACTGCTTCAATATTTTCGGCTGCAGTTGAAAATAGTTATTCCATTATTTTTTGGAATATTGGTGCAAAATTGTTTAGTCTTACACTGTACCTATCAATTTTTCTACAGCAGAAAAGTTTAGGTTTGTCAGCAGCTATGAGTCATGCTAAAACATTGAGGTCCTATGTTCTAAGAGAAAATGCAAATGATAAATTTACAGAGATCTTCAGCTCAGCAAAAGCAATCTCAGAAGAAATTTTCTATGTGACTTGGGTACCTCGGATCAGATTGAAAACAAAAACATTGGACAAAATCAGATACTAATGCGGTATTAGTTATTCGTGTAACCAGTGCGCAAAGTAGCATTTCGGCGCAAATACATTACGCACAAGCTATTTATTCTTTATCCATATAATTCACAATTTGTGAAGTTTTTCACATTGTAACCTACCCACAACTCTATTTTTTCAATTAAATTATTATTTTATACATGTCTTTCAAGAAGGAAATTTTTATGACTGATAAAAAGTTCAATTTTAAAATTAAAACGATATGAACTGAGGTGAACATTTAGAGCATGATGGCAATTTGAAAAACTCAAATATCCAAAATATCACCAAATTTAGATTTTGGTGGAGAAAGCCTTATCACAGTGTCAAAACCTACTCGCCACGGTTACGGGCTACCGACTATGCGCTACCGAGGTTCTACACAGGACGGTATTTACTATACCGTCCTGGGTGCTACAGCATTGCGGCTGAAACAGTAGCACAGGGCCATGGCTGCGTGTGAACAGTAACTGGCCACTGCCATTTACTTCTAATGGCACTGAATCCTTCAGCTGCTCCACAGCAGTAGTGGAACAGCTGTAGCACCGAAAAAAATTGCTCTTTGTGAGCAGGGCATTTGTCGCAAGTTTCTGTGGTGAAGCTAACCACGATGATGGTAAGTTCGTCAAGCTAAATTCGTGGCGTAGCGCTGTGTGAACAGAACACGAAAATCTCATATAAGACAATGCTTTACCATCAGCTGCCGTCAGACACTCCACAAAAAGTAGACCCGTGTGAACAGGTCAAAGAATGGCGGATAGAAGGTAGACGAGAGGAAAACTGATATATTTCTCATATGATGTTTTCGTTATTGTGTTGGCATGAATACGTACGCGCTTTCATGGGAACGCGTCAAGGTGTCACCCCGTCAACCTATCCGCTTTTGAAACCGGTTTTGAGGTGACAGTTTGACGTGTGTCGCAGTTGTCGGGGGTGACACCTTGTCGCGAGCGTTCAAGGTGACAGTTTGTCGTGTACAGTGACGACAAACGCTCACCAGGGGGTTACAAGTTGTCGTGGTGACACTTGACGCGAACGTGCAATGTGACGGTTTAGGTATTAGATATACATAATGCTAAACTTTAATCCGAAGTCCCATTATATTTAAAGTAAATTGGACAACCAAGGAGACTATAGCTCCCTTAGACCTTCCCCCCTGGATCCGCCACTGGGCCTGGGTGAAATACATATTATCAATCCGGGCACTCGTCGGGGCTCCCTAGTAGACCCCCCCCCTCCACGCCGCGGGAGTGTAAGTTGTGCCAACTGGTGCCAATGTCCTGTAGGTGACATGTTGTTGGGGTGACACTTAGCAGCGTGCAAGGTGTCAGGTTGTCGTGTAAGGTGACGACAAACTATCACCTGCGGGTACAGGAGGTGACAAGTTGTGTTGTGAACCTTTGACGCGAGTGTGCGAGGTGCCAGGTTGTCGTGTACGGTCACGACAAACTGTCACCTTCGGTCCAGTAGGTGACAAGTTGTCGGGGTGACACCTTGACGGCATTGGTATATTTTTACTAGGGTACAGGTTGTCTCCATAGAACTATACTACATGGAAGTCTGACTGCCGGGCGAAAAGGCACCTAAAAACGAGCCGGTTCTCGTAGCGCTTCCCCCACCACTATGAGTCGATTCTCCGGCGAATGTGTAGTAGTCAGTAGGCTATTTAACGTGCTTTTGGGTAGTTCTCTGTTTTTATTATTGATTTCTTCTTGGAATCTGAATGCCTGCATACTGTGTGGCCTACAATAATTATTATTGCAAAAATGAATTATTTGATCGGTTGAACACTCGTGACCCTTATGGTCTTAGCTCAAAACAGCCAGCAAAAAAAGCTAATTTGTGTGATTTCAATGAAACTTAGAGTAATTCCTTCAAATATTTGAGTGAATTGAAAATTTAGGGAGTAAATATTCTTACTCATGCTAGAAAGACATTTGCTCTAGGTTTTTTAACATACATTAATTCAATAAAAATTTTAAATCTTCCAGTATGTATTATCTTATAAGTTCTCACAAGATCATCTAGAGCTGCTATTTTCAAGCATAAGGGCAAATGGTGGTCGCAATAACAACCCAAATGTTGTACAATTTAGATTGGTACTAACACAATTTATGTTTAGGAATAGCGTTCGTCCTTCTTCAAGTGGTTGGATTTTGACGAGCATCATCAAAACTCTATATTATTAAGTTTTCATATGTCTTTAGAGGATAATGCAAGTTGAAGACCCCAGCGAACTTATTTCTGATAGCATTATAACATTAGTTGAAAATATTAGTAATTATTATAGGGACAATGTTTTATATTATATAAGTGGATATATTGTAGGAAAAGCAGAATATGAAATGTAGTCAATGTACAAAGCTTCTGCACTACAATAGTGGTGTGAGCTATTCTTAAAGCGAATTCACTTTTTTAATTTCAGGAGGATATCTCAATAAGCCATCGTATGATCTTTTAAACCTGGTGAAAAGACTCTTTAAAAACTGAGGTAGCTTGTTGTAGAGTTTCCTAACAATATAACTAGGTTTTTCTTTGAATAAGTTACTATTGTGACACACCAAGTAATAATCTCCTCAGCTTCTTGTATTATAATCGAGTATGCCAAGATTTTGGTTAATATTACTCCTTTTTACATATAAAGTAGCTTCATACACATATAAGCAGGGTACAGTTAGGAGACCAAGTCTCTTGAACAACGGCCTACATGAATCTAATATGTTTACTCTTTTCATACACCTAACCGCTTTCTTTTGGATCTTAAACACCCTATCAAGGTTTTGTTTTGATGAATTACCCCATACTACGACAGCATACCTAATATGTGACAGTAAGAGGCCATGGTAAGCTGTAAAAAGTAGGTTACATGTAATAGTAAATAATATGTGAATATGTGTTTACAAATTTATATGCATAAATATAATAAATGAAATAATACTTTCGTATTTGGATGTAATGATATAACATCTTGTATGACCCCCCAAAACTAATAAAACAGTTGAAAATCAAGCCGCGCCAATAGTGGCTTATGGAGTAGTAGAGCTCTGCGTGACTCTTGGTGGTGGGGGAAGCAGAGAGACCATCGGACCGTTTTTGCTTCGTTGAGTCAGACTTCCATGTAATATAGTTCTATGGTTGTCTCCTGTGGCCAAAATTCCCAGGTGACAGCGACCCGCTTTCATGGTACCGTGTGAAGGGCATGTTCGATGTTAGATATTACTCAATGGGCGGTTACTTATTACCCATAAGCCCCAATTTGTCAAAATTCACTTGGAAGAAATTTTGAAGACTATTACTTCATTAGAGATCTTTCATAGTCGGTCTATTGAAGATATTTTAAATACAGTATTATACTGCATGGTACATCTTGCAGTCGGTGACTGCTACTATAATGTGCATGATTCTCATTCACGGCGTTTATTGTTGAATTTTTGAGTAGAATGAATACAAGAAAGTTTTTGTAATATTGAGAGCTTTAAAATGGTATTTTCTCTTCTAACAACAAACTTTGACAGGACCTAGAATGATGAATAATGAAAAAATATATTGCAGCAACTGTTGATGACTTGAGCACTAGAAATAATCAAAGTTTAACTAATTGCCTTGATTCTACAATTTTTCAGTATTCATCTTAGTCTCATTACTTGTTTTTAAGCAATACTGTATTTACAATAATCTTTAGGAATAGCTAAAAATATATATATTTAAAATCAATAAATTAGAAACAAAAATTAAATTCAATTGTCATTCAATACTCACAAAAACTTGGCAAGCTCAAAAAAGCAATCGAACTCAATAATAATCACTGCTCTTACTCAACACCAGTCCGGAAGAAATTCTATTATCACAATTACTTTCACAGTTGTATTGTTTATGGACTGACACGAAAAACTAAGAACTGTCACATTAACTTATCACGAGATCCAAATCAACACTGAATCACTGGCAGCGTTCGTTCCATTATTTATTTATTTATTGTGTCAAATTTATAACGAATGTGAAGGTGCAACAGACTCAAGTCCAAAATTGCTCCACAAATTTTGAATATGTTACATTGTCCAAATCATTGAGGTTAACACAGACTAAAAATTTAAGATTTGCTTAAGACCTTCACTCGAAAAATAACAAAATGAATCTTCTTACTTGACCACTATTAATTTAAAAGTTAACTTGAAACGAAACACTAAAAACAGTTGAAAATAGTTAATAATAATACATTTTTATAAAAGCTTTTGAGCTGAAAAATATTATTTTATTGTATTCTTCTTATTCTCCTCGATTCATTGTTATAGACCCATTGTTTCCAGAAACTTCAATTTCTTTCTTCTGCTGATCTTTCTACTATTACTCATAAAAATAAATAAGCTCTGAGTCCAGAAACTTCTTGTAAAGCCCAGAGAAAATTTCATGTATAATGTTGTTACGAGTGTTTGAAAAATTGCTTGTCGCATATTTATCATTTGGGCTCATGTTGGCGGTCACGTTAAACACCTATGCAAACTTTTGATCATATATAAAAACTTTAATGTGCTTTTCTTCGAATGGGTAAAAGTAAAGTATCTGAATTTTGTAATTGAAGCCCTTTAAAATTGGAACAACCTTTTAGCCCAGGCAATGAATGTTTTGTGTCGTAACAAATTAGGGGAAAGCTGAATTTTTGCAGGATGTTAGTATACATAGTACTTACTCAAAAAAACCAAAGTCCCGACCCCCACCCCGCTTGCTTCCCCCACCACCCCCCTATCAACATTGCAAGAGCAGTACTTCAGTTAAAGGCTTATAACTCGGAAACTAATTAAGGTATCGTTGTGATTCTCATCTCATTTAGTACTTAAAACTATTCTCTAAACAATATGTCATATACATTTTCTATGTAGATAGCCTAGTTTTTCAGTAAAAATATAGTTTATAGAAAAAAAATGTCACCACGAACCACAAAAATCAACTTCAACTGATCATATCTTTTTTAATATCGCGTTATTGGTTGTGCCGTTCCTTACAAAACTTATAGATAATTTAATAAGCTTTAAAATGATGTGTCTATTGATTACTATAGTTCAAGTTATGGCGTCATAGTGAGTGATGAAATAGTAGCGGACACCGCGTCGCCGAACCCTACAGCACTGTGTATTGCATGGCGCTTGGCTATCCAGCCCAATCCAATAAATAATTATTGTCAGACAAGCAAGACTATATATGCCAATCAATAGTACATGTTTAAAAGTACATTTTCCGAAAAGTCCCCAAAAATCCCCCCTCAACTTTTCCCCCAAGCCCACTCAAAGTTGAAAATGTTTCTAATTATTGGAAATTCGATATCTCTGTAACTAACTATCGAAAAGAGTTGATTCTTCTTCCATAATATCAGTCATATAATGTTCTGCAATAAATGTTCTATTCACTTTGCCGGTAAACCTGATAGTATCTTTTATAAAAATTGAAATATCTTCAAAAGAGAATTCTATCAACTAGATTTTTCATTATTTAGGGGGACATTTTTGTACGTCAATTTACAGAAAATAGCGTTAAATAGAAGTTATAGAACTTATTTTTATGAATCCAAAGATGTGCATACTGACGATTAGAGATGATGATTTGTTCGATGAGAGATGTAGCGAGGAGGGGGGTACCCCTTGGCTAACATCTGTCGCACTCCACCTTTATGTTCTCAGCTCTTCGAGGCTATTTCAATTCATATGTAGAATGTCATATTTGACCGATAATTTGGAATTCTACTTGAAAGGGTAGTATAGGCTTCCCTTATACTACATTATTTTATTTTGTAAAATGATTATTTATCATTATAAATAGTTATAACTTGTAAACTACTGAAGAATAAATCGCAAAATTTGTCTCAAACTGTAGGTATCATCTTTTTCTTTCATACTCTCAGGAAGAGAACTGCTGAAAACACGTTTTAAATCAAGCTAAACAATTTTATATGTAGTAAAAATTTTGGTAATTTTCCAGGTTTTCCGATATTACAGCCACACCAAGTGTCGAACATGAAATAAACATGATTCCTTTCTTGTGGACAATACAATTACCCAAAACTGGGTACCAACGGCAGGCTTGTAGCATGAATAGAAAGTTATAATCATTCATAAAGTTGAAATTTCAATTTTTTGATAATCTTTCAACATTTTGAATTACAATAACTCATAATTCATGCATGATACAAAGATGCCACTGGTTTCAGGGAATTGTATTGTCTAAAATAACTGTGTCCTATACATTTTTTGTGCAACACATTGTATGACTGTACTATCGGGAAAACTACATACAGAATTGTTTAGTTTGATTTAAAATGTGTTTTCAGTGGTTCTCTTACTAAGGATATGACAGAAAAAGGTGTTACCTACAATTTGAGACGAATTTTGCAATTCGATCTTCAGTAGTTTACGAGTTATAAACTATTTATAATGAAAATCGTCATTTTCCAAGTACACTTTAGGGCGGTAATGGGCAAGCTACGGCTCGTGAGCTAGTCCGGAACATGATTTCGAGTGAAGACTAAAATCACACATGCAAATTAAGTTATATGAAATATAATGTAAAATATATATTTTTCTTTGCTAAATTAGGATAACGGTTATTTATTCATTTATCTTTTCGATTTCGCAGTACAATATTATCGCATCTCAGTTTGCTCTCAGTGTTTAGATATGAGTTAACTTACTAAAGAGTTGAGCTACCGCTTACAACGTAAAATCGACAGGGAAGGAAGAAAGACTCAAATTGCAATTACTGTATTATGACGATATAGGCCTAATTCTTGTTCATTCAAGAGGTTTCCTGCCTCTGTTGTCATTGGATGAAGTTTTCATATGTTGAAACGAATAGATGCTTGAAATTGGTCATCAGTTACAAAATAAAGAAACTACTGTAGTTTCGTTAATGATTATCAATGCCAAAAGGTCCACACATTAAAAAAGGTCCAACTGGAATGTTTAGTCTTTGACATCACAAAGAATGACATCACTTTTACCCAGAACAAAAAAGAAGTTGAGCTTTTAGAGTAAATAGTGAAAAATACCAGACATAAGTATAACTACCGAAACATTAAAAAAACTTTACTTGTTTTCAAACTGAATATAAAAGTGAAATTAAATGTAAAAGGCCATCTATAAATAGCATGATTGTTAGGGAGACATTCAAATGATATGAGCACTAAATGAACTTCATACTCTAATGTGCGTCAAAATGAGTGAAATGATGTCTAGAGCTGCTTAAATTACTACTTTTAAACGCTAATTTACCAAAACCATTGTGGAGACGTACCCCCTGACACCTTTTGCTTTGATAAGATAGGTTAAAAATCAGATTGCTTCTAAAGCTAATCTCAGTTGGATTACTGCATCCCTTCGTGAGTTAAACAAGAGTCTTTCTACTACATCTTTAATTATTTAGGATAATATTCATTGAGACTTGAATTTTTATTTGATGATTGAATTGTAAAAAATGAGTACTAATCAATTTTTTGACCCGCCCACATAATTTCCCATTTCATCTAGCCCCCTCCTTCAAAAGTGTGCCCATGTCTGATAAAGGGGGGAGCCTATACTGCCCTTTCAAGTAGAATTCCAAATTATCTGTCAAATGTGGCCTCAAAGAGCTGAGAAAATAAAGGTATGGAGTGCGACAAACCGTTCCTGAGAGAAGGGCCCAACAATGTTAGCAAAGGGGCACCCCCCCCCCCCCCCTCTACAACACTCATCCTATCAAATCGTCATCTCTAATCGTCAGTATGCTGTTATACACATCTTTGGATTCATAAAAATAAGTTCTATAACTTCTATTTAACGCTATTTTCTGTAAATTGACGTACAAAAATGTCCCCCTAAATAATGAAAAATCTAGTTGATAGAATTCTCTTTTGAAGATATTTCAATTTTTATAAAAGATACTATCAGGTTTACCGGCAAAGTGAATAGAACATTTATTGCAGAACATTATATGACTGATATTATGGAAGAAGAATCAACTCTTTTCGATAGTTAGTTACAGAGATATCGAATTTCCAATAATTAGAAACATTTTCAACTTTGAGTGGGCTTGGGGGAAAAGTTGAGGGGGGATTTTTGGGGACTTTTCGGAAAATGTACTTTTAAACATGTACTATTGATTGGCATATATAGTCTTGCTTGTCTGACAATAATTATTTATTGGATTGGGCTGGATAGCCAAGCGCCATGCAATACACAGTGCTGTAGGGTTCGGCGACGCGGTGTCCGCTACTATTTCATCACTCACTATGACGCCATAACTTGAACTATAGTAATCAATAGACACATCATTTTAAAGCTTATTAAATTATCTATAAGTTTTGTAAGGAACGGCACAACCAATAACGCGATATTAAAAAAGATATGATCAGTTGAAGTTGATTTTTGTGGTTCGTGGTGACATTTTTTTTCTATAAACTATATTTTTACTGAAAAACTAGGCTATCTACATAGAAAATGTATATGACATATTGTTTAGAGAATAGTTTTAAGTACTAAATGAGATGAGAATCACAACGATACCTTAATTAGTTTCCGAGTTATAAGCCTTTAACTGAAGTACTGCTCTTGCAATGTTGATAGGGGGGTGGTGGGGGAAGCAAGCGGGGTGGGGGTCGGGACTTTGGTTTTTTTGAGTAAGTACTATGTATACTAACATCCTGCAAAAATTCAGCTTTCCCCTAATTTGTTACGACAATGGCCATTTTTTTGCATTCATTGCCTGGGCTATTTGTATTCACCCGGTATAATACTTCACTTTAAAAGGGTTTCTACGTAGACAAAACATTATAAATGCTATGATCTTATATAATTATTATAACTATTATAATGAGAATACAAAAGGGTTTTATTGATCAAAGCTGTTATTTAATGGAATCGCATCTAGTTTGATTTTGTTTGCTAATTATATATATTTTTTGTTTCAGCTTGATGTTCAAGTTTTCAAAAAAGCTTGTCAGCAAATGCATCTACGTTTCTATATTGAAGGCTTCAGAACCTGATCTATTGATCATGTAAGTAAATCAAAACTATCATCACATTTTTCCTGTTTGAAAGGTTCCAGTAACTTTTCTGTCCAACCCAAAATTGGGTTGTAATAATGGTTAAATTAATTTTTTGAAACATCAACATTTTGGTAATATAAAATACATTTAAATTTTATCTAAAAAGGAAGTTGAAGGTTCTAGGTACTGTTATCAAAGTAGATGCTATTACTGTATCTCTAATTGTAGCCCAATATTGCAGTTTTACCTCCAGGGGCCTGTTGAATGGACTAGTAAAACTATTTTATTTTAAAGGTCTAATATTTCCAACTTACCAGTCTAGTATTTCCTGTTGCATCAAGAAACAGCTGCAGCTCATGCTACTTTTTCACAGTATTTTTATAACAGTAGAATTTTGCAAATTACCAGTCAGCTGTTTAACTTTTAGATTATAGAGGCCATTTTGAGATAATTTATTGTTCAGGCCAAATGTAATCCAACCTAGAAAAACTGTAGTCTGTTCAAACCTTGCAGTACAGACTCTTATGGCAATGATATTCCATATGGGAATATGAGCGTGCTGTTGCCATTTTTTGTTTATATTTGGCAATCATATGCTGTTGTATGAGAATGCAACAACTTGACTGGGCTTGCTCGGCTACTTAGCAACTTGAGAGCTCTGTACCCCATAAGGCTGGGGCTCCTCTGGTCGTAGTTTATCGCGCTGCAATTTTCGGGCGCTACACGCGACATTCGGGTGGCTTCACAGGCAACAGAAAACGAACTGCAATCTGCAGCGTCGTCTCGCTCGCCGTGGCTTCACTAGCAGTTCATTGTTGCGGTAGACGTGACCCGGGACCGATCATGCCACAAGTTGATATTCGTAGTGTTGTACTCAGTGTACTTTTACTTTTACTGGTTACACAAGATAAAATGGAGAATAATTCACCCAATAATAAGCAACAGGAATTGTGAAGGCTTGTTCCATACGTTGCATGGCAAATTAAGAAAGTATTCAGACAAGTTTTTTGAATTTTATTGCATGTCTCAAAACTCATTTGATTACTTGTTACAACTCTAGCATTTCTGTTTTTTAATACTCATCACTTTTATTGTATAAAATGTGGTATTTCTCTACTTCTAATATAATAACCTCGCAATCAAGTTCAAACTCCATTGTTCTCAATAAAATTCACTTTACTTGAAACAATTTATAATACAACTTTAAACAGAATACCGTCGATTGGGCTTGCGCCTTGGATGCTGGTCAGCTGCAGACTGACGCGTTGCTATAGTCTACAGCTAGTAGAGCCACCTAATAACAGCAAAGTGTGGCGTGAAAATGGGACAGGTTCCATTTCCGCGCGACGCTTCATTCTGCAGCGCTGCTGACTGTTTTACGCTGCAGACTGTCGCTAGTGGAGCCACCTCCATTTATTTGCTACCTTCTCATTTAGCTGACTTATCAACCACAATTTGTAGCGCGATAAATAACGGCCAGTGGAGCCCCCGCCTAAGGCTAATACTGCAAACTAAAGTTGCGAATACGACTTCACTCAATGATTTTCAGCTGGTAAATTGTAAAATTCTGTTGCATGAGCACTCGAAATATTTTACCATCATTGAAGTCGGTTGACTAGCATTACTAGTGGTTTTTACAAAGTTCTGTTGCATCAATCCATGTGATATCAGTTACTGCAAAATATTGGTCTAGGCTAGTATTATTTTTACATGTGAATCTTCAGTAGTAAATATTGCATTTTACCAATCATCGGAAGTGTTTAGCTAGGTTTCGCTTCTTTTTCATCCACTTCAGTGTTCAGTTAAGTTCTACTTAGTTCAGTACATTGATTTAAGATCTTTACAATACTTCAAATGAAAATAAATATAAAAATGATTGAATAAATAAATGATTTTTCAACATATTTAGACATCGCATTCAAACTATAAAATTGAACTATTAATTGAATCAAACTATTTAAAAAAATGAATTCCTTACGGAAAATTCAAAGGGGACGCTCTCACTGTCCCGACCGTATTTTTTAATAAAATTTGAAGGAAAATCGATTTTATTCTATAGGGAAACAGCTGAAACAGATAAATACAAATTTTTCAATTCACTAGAACTGAGAGAAGGCATGCCTCAAAGCCGTGCCCAAAAACTGTTAACTTCTAAAGCTGTTCCTTTAAGGATAGATTTTTTCTTTTTTTGCCCTTCAGCGAGGACCGACGAACTTAATTTCAAATTATTTTTTTCTTATGAGGTGCCTAATACCTCCAGCAAATTTGGTACCTCTACCCCCTATAGTTTTTGCTCTGAGTTTTATGCGTACGTCCGTGAGAGCTAAAAACTCATTCCTCTTATCAAACAAAATTAAGGAAAAATTTCATATTACATAGGTTCAGGAACATTGACGAATCATTGGCGTTTATGGGAGCCGCATTTCTTAACGGTGCACCGGGAACTAAGGCATCTGATTGGTCTATTCAAATTCTGGCTCCTCCTATACGATGCTTAAAAATACGATGTAGAACCATTTTTTCGTGTGGCATGCAAATGGCACAAAAAGTGGCCTAGTCGACATAAATGTTGATCAGCTGACCTGTAATTTGCAAATTTTTTCTGGAATAAAACCTCTGGTAATAATAGTGACAGAAGTTTCTTGATGCAATACAAAATACTAGAACTAGTAATAGTAGACCTCTTTTACTAGTCGATTAATGAAAAAGATCCCAGTTTTACTAGTCGATTCACGCAGTCGACATGAAAAGTAATACAAGATGGTCCATATGTATAGGAACCCCTAAATAAATTAGAAATTGTTTCAGCTAGAATACTGTAACTTCCAGGATAAGTTATTGGTCAACTGCTCTTCCTTTTGGCGTACAGCTGAATTTCTACCCCTTCTCTCAGGGGGTGGCCAAAGGGTTTTAACTCAAATATTTTAAATGGGAACACCCATTGTGTGACACATTATTCTAAAGGTCTCTTTAAAACAAGAAAAATACTTAAATAAAATGTTTCTACAATACTTCTATCAAAAATGGCGGCCGATTGAAATTTTGGTTTTCAAAGAAATAATCTGTATAGTAATGACACTTGAAATGTTTGTGTTTGATCAAAATTTTATTGAACTAATACCAAATTACATTGAAAAAATTCTGTTATTTAATTAGTAAATCTATAAGATATTATTATTATTTATTGAGATATTTATTACATATTATTTGCAAATTTAAAAAATAAATTATTCTACTGCAATTTTGATTTGAAATGTTTTGGAACTGACATGTAACAATTCATGAAATTTAGAAAATGCTGCCAAAGTGACCTCATAAATTTTAAAATTGATTAAAAATAAAATTATTTTTTAGTCCAGCCTAGTATGCGTCAAATCCGGTAGTTCTGATTTTTTGCTGACTTGTTTATGATGTTGGCCTAATGAATAATCCAAGTTTGTGACCTCGAGCGCCGAACGTAACTTTGTCAAAAATAGAAAAAATCGTTATTTTTTTAAATTTTCGACAAGTTCTAGATAATGAAGAGTATATATCCCACATTCATAGCTATTTATTTGTTGCAAGCAAGAGACCTCGATAATCTTCCAAGATTTGTAAATGGGCAGCAAGCTATGAACAGGAATTTCTGATGAATCAAAATTCAGTTTTCCCATAGAATCGAAATGGAAGAAGATCCCACGCTTTTTTCAAACACTAATAAGCTTCAGTGGGAGTCTGACCAATCACTACACTATACCATTTACTGAATTAACCGCAAAAACCACCGCTTCATTCCTATCATAAGCATCATTGAGCCATTTAAAATCAACCATTTCATCTTTCATTATGATCGAGGGCTCTAAACAATGATTTTTTAATTTATATGTATTTGAGAAAAATGTTCATATCACTATCTGTCTAACCAAAAATCTTCGAGAAACCTACCCTGCCCGACCTGCACGTCTAAGTTATTTCTTGTTACACTTATCTCCAACACTGGGAATTCTAACTCAGCAACCCTCTTTTTAAATTCTTGGTTCTCTCTTTCATGTTCCACCAGTCTCTCTCCAGCATCGGATACATCGCAAGCAGTCTCAAATTCCTCAGTCCCGAAAAATGTTGTTTAACAACTCTGCGAAACTGAGTACAGCCTACTGAGATGAGCCATCTACATATATTTTCCCTGTATAACTCAAAACTAAACACCCATTCTCAATTGACCGTTCAATGGCATCCCATTCAGTCTTCAACCAGGCATTAACCTTCCTAAGCTGACTATTTTCAATAATTAATTCATCCATTGATCTATCTCCCTTAGGAAACCCTCCCTGTTCTCGTCACTAATACCATAAAATTCAGCAGACAGCCTCCCCTCAACCTCACACTGTATTCTAGTGGAACTCACCATTATGTTGTTTGACTGATTCTCGACTTAACGAAATAAAAGTGTTTCCCGGATCAGCTGATCCCCCAATAAGTTTAAAGACACACATATCCGCACCGCGCCCGCACAGTGTAGGCCATCGCACGGCCTGGGATTTGAACAAAGCAATTGAACCTGCTAGTCCCCACTACTCCGCACCGTCAGCGCAACTACATCACCGCACCGAGCCCGACTAGTTCAGACTACTTTTCAACGGGCACGGTGCGGTGTCGGTGACAATTATCTAACCTTTTTCTAGCCTGTTTCTAATCTCTTTCCACATGGATATAGAGAAGTTACGTACGTGACTTAAATCAGTACGTGACTTTCCGGCCGATGCACGGTTAGTGCACGGTATTGTGTTGGATATGTGTGGCTTGGCATGACCTTCACCGACACTCAGCCAACATACGGTGCGCTTGCGGTGCGGGCTCGGTGCGGACATGTGTGTCTCTAGCTTTAGGAAGAAATTATTGGTGCTAGATTGATAGTTTGTATGACAACCTGATTTAGTGCTTGAAATTTTATTGACTTCACCATCTGTATTCAAAACAGCCTTACAATACTATCTTATTGATACATTTCCACGAGATGTCTCCTGTTACAAGTTTGCGATCTCTGTTATAAGAAAAGAAGTTGATAAGTTTGAGATTTCCTCTGGTAGTTTTTCCAATTATGAAGACAGGCAAAATCAGTCAGAATTCTATGGCAGATTTAAAAACAAATTGAGAAATAAAGTTTCAAGTTTAGATGGACTATTATTTGATTTAGTGATAGCTTTTCCTCTTCATAGTAATTAGTAGATAATCAAATTATTTTAGTATCTCATTTGATACGTGGAAGCCTATTATGATAAGGTATGTATTACAAGGAAATTCAGAAATGATATATGATAGTCTAGAAATAACGATCATAATCGCACAACATCCAATTTTTCATTAGTCTATAGACAATGCAATTCGTAGGATACAAAGAACACAAGATATGATTGTTTTGGATATCCATTTTTCGTGAACTGCAGTAGAACTATTCATATGTATATGCTGTGCAAAACTAACCTTTTTTTGAGTCGCGGTGGACGCGTTTCGAACTATGTCGTTCTTCTTCGGCGCTTGGTTGAAGACTGACTGGTTTTCTAGTATGTAAGGTCTAGTGGTCGTAGGAAGGAAGTGGTAGGAGTGGATTGTGGTGGGGGAAGTAGTTGTGGGGGAGGTGTTTTTAGGAGGGGTTTGTGATGATGTTGAAGAAGGTATGAGATTTGTAATTAAGTTGGTCGTTGAGTATGTGAAATGGAATGCTTGTAAATTTCGAATTGTTCAAGAGTATTAGGTTTATGACTTTTGGGACAATGTGAAGGATGTGGAGGTTTTGATCAATGTTGGTGAATGAATAATTATTTGTGAGGAGATGTTCAGCATAATTTGATTTTGTCTGTCGTTGGGTCAGGGCTTTTATGTGTTCTTTGAATCTGGTTGTGAAAGATCTGCCAGTTTGTCCAATATAGAAGCTGTCACATCCGTTGCATGTCAGTTTGTAAGTGCCAGAATGATCATGAATGTTGAAGGTGGTGGTGGTGTAGTTGGTGGTGAGTTTTCTTAAGGTGCTGTTGATTTTGAATGCGACTGTGTAGTTGAGCTTTCTGAAGGTATTTGCTATTGTTTGTGTTGTATGATTAAATTATATTAATATTATGTATTTGGAGTCTGGTATTTGGAAACTGAAATTCATAATTCTCTCAACTTTCTTGACCTCACAATCACCAAAACAAATCATCGCCATAAATTCAAAATTTACAGGAAACCCACCTCCACAGACATGATGATTCATAATCACTCCAACCATCCAACCCAACACAAACATGCAGCCCTCAACTTCATGATTCACAGACTCATCAACATACCCATGAACCCCACCAACTACCAAACTGAACTCAATACCATCAAATACATCGCCTCAAAAAACGGATACAACCCATCCAACATTGACAAATCATTCAAAAACCCACACAACCCCCACCACACTCCAAATACATAATATTATTAACATATTAACACATTGACATTATCTATGTCTTGCTGATGGGATTGGAGTAGACCAGTAGAAAACACTGGAACTCTTCAAACTCGTACAATTCAATTCAACTTATTGCAAGACATTGTACATTACAATTATAGCATACGTCAGATTTGATTTAAAAAAAAAAAACATCACATTCATCACCTTATAAAATAATAAGATTACAGTACAATACATCAACAATACATTGTCACTAACACTAATATTATGAGCAAAAAGATACATGAATACCACTACAGTACATTGTCAAAAGCAACACCTTTCAGTTAACATTTAAAAATAAGTTTGAAAATTTGCACTAAAAACGCTAATTTTTGTCAATAACTAAAAGCTAATGTTGTATTCAGAATACTCCTTTACAGAGTAAAAGCTATGGTTCAAAAAGAATTTCTTTATTTCGGTTTTAAATTTATTCCTGTCTGTTTTCATACTTTTTATTTCATCAGGTAGTTTGTTGTAGAAGTAGATTTACCAAGTTCCTTGGTAAAATGGATTTTTCTTGTATATGGCTAAATTCACACTCGGCAGATGATAGTTAAGGGCTGATCCAGTTCTATGATTGTGAATATTGTTGTTAGTGGGCAAAGAATTATTTTCAATAGTGCTAAGGATAGTTTGGTAGATGAACAAGGATGGGAAAGTGAGAATGCCGTATGTTTTAAAATAGTCTCAGCAAGACTGATATATCCTGTTAATTTACACATACACCGGATGGCCTTTTTAACCGACTTTCAAAAAGAACTAGGTTCTATATTCGACCTGTTTTTTTATGTTTGTACATCAATAATTTGAACAATATTGAACCGATTTCCATTTTTTTTTTTTTTTTAATGAAAGTGCATCGCTCAGCGGTGGTCCCATCCAAGTTTCGCAAGGATCGGCCCAATACTTAGCCCAATATTAAACAAAAAGGAGCATTCTTCGATGTCTTCATTTCAATCTTGTTTGAATAGGAGAGTTGCAGACTTGAAGAATAAGGGTGACAAAGACATCTAATGAGAGAGAATGAGAAACATCAGATTGCCAGCTGCATCTGTCCATGAAAACAATGGAATGATATAAATAGAACAAGTGCGTGATTAACTGCTTGTTTGTTTGCGTAACACTATATTTAAATTATAATTTTTACTCACTTTCTGGAGTGATCCATTTCGCTTCTTAAGAGAAGCTCCATCAGCCTGCGAAGCTTCTTTTTAGAAGCAAAATGGATCACTCCAGTACAAGTGAGTAAAAAAGTAAAAATAATTTGAATAGAAATAGTGTCAGTTTTTATATGATATACTAGCGGTTCACCCGTGCGTTGCAAAGGTATTTCAGTTATAATAGTGCTTCCTGGCGAATTCCCAAGAGCCTAGCACAAATCGCACCTTCTTAAAATGTTAATTTCTGTTTGGATAAATTATTGAAATTAGAAATTTTTTTTTAACCGACTTCCAAAGAGAACAAGGTTCTATATTCGACCTGTTTTTTATGTTTGTACATCAATCATTCGAGCAATATTGAACCGATTTCGGTGATTTTTTTAAAATGAAAGAGCATCGTTCAGCGGTGGTCCCATCCAAGTTTCTCAAGGATCGGCCCAATACTTAGCCCAATATTAAACAAAAAGGAGCATTCTTCGATGTCTTCATTTCAATCTTGTTTGAATAGGATAGTTCCACATATAACCGTCAATCGGATAACCGGTGTCGTTTACCAGGCTGATCATTGTATCATATGGAGTGCTTCACATCTAGACGATTTTCGAAATCATATGATGCAATGCAATTATGCCGAGTAAACGACATCGGTTACCCAAAGCTGGTTAAGAGTGAAACAAGCCTGTAATATCCCGTTTTGACCAATCCCGTGAACTTAATTTGAATCGGGAATAAGAAGAATATAACATTTCTATTCATATGGAAATTGTAAATAATTTAGTTGATGTTATGGAGTCATAGGAATAAGGTTATTTAGTTTAGTTTCAATCATGAGTTCGAGTGAAAAATGTTTTTGGAATCGATAATTTCAGAAAAAAAAATTGAACAATATTCTTCAAAACTATTAATTTTTCGTCAAACCCGCCACTACGAGAATTTGGAAAAACAGCTGATCTCAGAAGTATTTTTGTTTAACTGCTGTGATGGATTAAGAAATTTTTTATTCGCCATTAAATACATGTTCGTAAAATAGGCTATTTTGAGGTTGTGTTTGATGATGCTTGTTGTACTAGCTCAAAGTTTATGTTTTTTATATTAAAAAAATATATATGATTAATATCACGAAAAATATCGTACATAACTCGTCCGGGAAGATGTTTACTATACTCGTATGATAATACCGCACTCGACTTCGTCTCCTGCGTTAACTTATACTTTCAGTAAACACAATTTTCCGCACTTGTAACGTAACGTATAGGCCTACTATTTCAGTGTAGGTATATTCTGAAAGGGACCACATCCAAATGAATCAAAAGCCATTTCACTTTTAAGAAGCTTTTCGCTATTATAATTTTCCTAAATACAATATTTTACATTAAATAAAGCGTTGTAAAATTTTCCTTAGTTTATCTTATCTTATAGGTGGATTTTACTTGAGTTTGGATGTTATAAGTTGATTATTGGCTTGCTAATTTGATAAATATTTCATAATCTAGGCTTTGAGAAATTTATCATGTTTTCAAAGTTTAAAAATTCAACTAAAAAGCTTAAAATAAAACAAATTTTAATACAAAAAAATAAACCGACTTCAGTGGAATGATACTCAAACATTAAATACTCACGTACTAAAAAGTTTAAAATAAAGTATTTACTTTAAACTGAGAAAATTTTTAATTTCATACAAGTAATCTTTTGAAGTCGGCGCCAAATTTCCCATAAACATTTAAAATATAACAGGATTACTCTGTGATGTCTTCCATGACGAAATAATTGAACAATCTAATATCAAAACTGACTGTATTCCAGTAAAAGTGAGTGTAAATCACATATTTAATTGAAATACAGTGTTAGTTTTGATATTAGATAGAATTTCTTATCAATCACTTCCCGGTGGTTCAGAACCCACCTAAAACTGTAGGTCCAAATCATCAATCACCATCATCCAAGATCCAACTCATTACCCACGTACAGGTCTCAGACCTATGTGGGCTTCATCCTAAAAAAAAATTCATAAAATATTTGGCGCCGACTTCAAAAGATTACTTGTATGAAATTAAAAATTTTCTCAGTTTAAAGTAAATACATTATTTTAAACTTTTTAGTATGTGAGTATTTAATGTTTGAGTATCATTCACTGAAGTCGGTTTTTTTTGTATTAAAATTTGTTTTATTTTGTCGAGTTAATATCTTCTTAACATTTCTATCAGATGAGTTCCTCCAAACCGTAATTCCATATCTCAAATGGCACTCAAATAGAGCAAAGTATACACATTTAAGTATATCGAAAGAGCAAATGCGAGATAATGCTCTTAAAATGAAAATGATTGAACTTAATCTAGAACAAATTTTATCCACATGAGATTGTCAGTTGAGATTGGAATCCAGATTAATACCTAGAAATTTACATTCTTCAACCTCTGAAATATAATCATTATCCAGCAAAAGACCAATATGACACACACTATTAGAAAAGCTCATTCTGACAGTTTTACTCACATTCAGATTAAGATTAATGGCACTTAGCCACTGACAAATGTTATTGACCGATATAAAATTATCGACCTCCAGCCGCTTACAGTCCAACTCAGCATTTGATATATTAGTGTCATCCGCATACAAAATTAGATCAGCTCCTAATGCACTGCTTTTTGTATCATTTTAATCACAAAGAAGTGGACCCAAGACTGACCTTGAGTGACACCAAATTTGACTTCTCTTAGCTTAGATTTGTAATTGCCATTGCTGCTGCTGAGTTCAACATACTGAGCTCTGCTCAATAAATAAGATTCAAGTACATATAAGCATTCTCCCTAATACCAATTCTATACAATTTATCTAAAGGAATTGTGAGTTCAACGTTATCGAAAGCTTTGCTCAGGTCAATAATAGTGGCAACTGAATTTTTTTTCCTAAGTTATCTAAATTATCAATAATTCTATTGACAAAACTGACAACTGCTGTTTCTGTAGGTTTTCCTTTCATAAACCCATGCTGATTGGCACTAAGCAAGTTGTATAATCTATTGGAGAAAGATAAAATTCTGGTTTCCAATATTTTTTCAAATATTTTTGAGAATGTGAATACAACTGACACTGGTCTGTAATTATCTATATTTTCCCTATCCTTACTTTTAAACCTTGGAATAACTTAAGCTATCTTTAAAATCTTGGGAAATACACCAGAATTGAAAGATTCATTTATAATGAAGGCTAGAGGTGAGCAAATAAAAGTGTCACATATTTTCACAAACCAATATTAGAAAAACCATCATTCCCTCGACTTCTTGTTTTTAGTGATCTGATAACCTGTGGCACCTCAGTTTCAGATACTGAGTTCAAATACATTGAATTTGAGTTAGTGGTGTCATTCTTACAATATTTAAATTTTCGTTTTTTTCTGCTCCCCTGTATTTTCTCCGCCACAGATACATAATAATTATTTAAAACGTCAGCTATTTTTACAGGATCCTCCACGACTCCATGCTCTGTTTTAATTTTAATTATAGAATTATTTAGATTGTTAGCTCTATTACCCACTTCATTATTTAGGATATTCCATGTAGTTTTACTCAAATGATCAGTATTTGATTTATTTTCATGAATGACTCATACGTGTCATCAACATTCCGCGATCGATAGACATCATGCCAATTCATGAAAAGCCTTCACAATACATTCACTATAATCTCTGAAATACATATAGGGTAATTGAGGTTCCTTTTGGGGAATATTAACTTCCTTGCTGAATATTTCTATAAATTGAGAGTGATGATCAGAAATAAACGTTTTTATAACATCAGCCTTATAAAATTCTTCATTCAATTCGGTGGAAATGTTGTCTATACAATCCCCGATCCAATAATTGAGTAACCAACTTCCAACCGACCAACTACTGTTACAAGTTACTCCTGAGCTATATTATTTTCCTACTACTGCTCGTAAAGTTAACAGTTCTTTACGTAATGAAAACTGATTGTAAGATACCTCCTTACTGCTCGGCGAGCGGTAAATCGTTTTACGGTCGCCAGCTGTTTTCTTTACGCTTCTGTTTTGATTTTGATGTCTTCTCATTGGTGGATCACGGAATCCGTGAAAGTCTCATAACCTTAACAATGGCGCACGCTAACCAAATCCGCACACGGTCTGTAATGCTACAAATTACAAGCTTTTATTGTGTAGAAATCCAGAACTGCAATTGTAGGAAAAAATATTTTATGTAATTCGCGCGTGAAGCTTCTTTATCGCTCTCGCAAAATTACTGTACTTCGCTAATCGTCACGCAGTAACTGTTTTGGCTCGAGCGATAAAGTCGCGCTTCACGCTCTTAATACATAAATAACTATATCCTACAACTGCTCGTAAAGTAGTTCTTTACGTTCGAAAACTGATTGTAAAATACCTCCCTAAAACTGGGCATTCACGTTCCAACTTGCAGTACCACTTGCAGTACTGCTAGTAGTACTGCTAGATGGATAGTCGACTCTACTCACGCTCCTACTTGCAATCCAACTTTATTCATAGTCAGTTGTGAACGTCGCTCTCGAGCCGAAAAATGTAACCGAAGTTGCCCGAAGGTCATGCACTGACTGAGATAAGTTGGACGACTTTGATCCGACTCCCCCACACACGCTCCAACACCGTCGACATTCGGAAGTCGTCCCTATAGTCGTCCATCTACAATTCCAACCATCCAACAAGCCCATTCACGTTCCGTTTTCGGATCCAACCTTGGAGGTTGGACTGCAAGTGGTACTTCAAATCGGAACGTGAATGCCCAGCTTAATGCTTGGCGAGCTGTAAAACGTTTTCGCTCGCCAGCTGTTTACTTAACGCTTCTGTTTTGATTTTCACGCTTGCCAGCTTACGTTCTTGAATTTCTTAGAATTGAATATTGTACTCTTGTCACACACAGGTTTTCTCAACCTATGTGGCACCTTTCTCCCCAACTAATGTTACCTTGTTACTTTTCAAGATTTATGATTCCAATATTATTTCCGCCAACACTAACTATTATTTTATTCTGAAAGATAAGCTAATTATTTAAACATATTACAACAAACCAATAGTGTTCTTGCTTTTATGATTAAACTCACCATACTTTCTATACAAGAAATTTCAAAAGTTAGACAATCAAATATTAAGTGGAGAAAATATTATAGCGACTGAAGCAATTGCTGTCTATATGAAGTCACTGTACTCTTCAATATGCCAGACAATAGAGTTGTTGCTGGTGCAATTATGATTTGGGAGTGGATTTTTATTCAAAAAAGAAGTAATAGGAGACATTGGATTCATCCATATAATAGGAGACGAGAAAAAGAAAACACATTATAAAATTTTATTCTTGAGCTGAGAAGTGAGAAGTGACTTTTTAAAAACAGATTGACAAAAAAGACACAAATTATTTCCCTAGATTGAATGAGCAGAACAAATTTTTCATCATTGGCCATTGTTGTTGTGATGAGACCATTGATATATACTATTTTCAATAAAGCGAACATCAAAGTCCAGTTTTTTTCACATTTTGAATAAAATAACACTAATAGGCTATCTTGTGGAGCAGACATACTGAATTAGTTTATTAAAACATCATAAACTTGATTCAGCAGTAGGCCTCCAGCCGTGTCTGAGGTAGCATCACAACAATGCGTAATTGCCATCACACGCGAATGTGTAAATGTTAAACTCAATAGCGAAGAATTTTCAAATATCATTAATATTTATATATCAAGTGAAAAACTAATGAAAAAAACGTAGAATATCTCACTTTTTCCACATTTTCAGAATACCCGACAACAGAATTCTAAAACAATTGGTGACTAGAAATATAAACAAGGAATTTATGCAACACAAGTTTCAAATTGACTACCAACGATGCAAAAGATGATCAAAAAAATACAGAAGTTTTAAATGGCAAAAAAATTTAACATAGATAAGGCAACCACAAATCACCCAGAAATATACTTAAATGATCCTGAGGTCGCAAGCAAGAAAAAAAACAATAAAAGTGAGGAAGCAGAAAACAATCTTGTAAGCTTTATAGATAATAAAAAGGATAAAATTACTTGTTTGATAAGAAATATTTCCAACAGACTTGCACGGATTGGTACATCCATAATCACTACACATGAAACAATCATGTTGAAAAATCATTTCACATCATAAAACAAGTCATTTTAGCGCTGACAAATGCGGGTTTTTCTATTACCGCTAAACAAATTTTCCCAATGTTGCTCGCTTGACTTCACAGCCGATTCCGGAGTTACGCATCTAATAATAATTATAATTATATCAATGGATGAGACAGACCGACAGGTGAAAACGGATGCGGTAATGAAAATCAGCTGTTCTTTCTGTAAACAGACGTTTTCGCCACACTAGGACGTAATGAGCTGTTTTTCGTGCGTAATATGGAGGCCGAAAGTGTTCGGTTTCCGAAGAGGTCTGTAAACGTTTACCGCCCTAGGGCGGAAAAGAAAATGACCTTGAATGACAGCTGATCATGTCCGATCACACAATAGAATACGAGGATATTTTCATAACCTCAACAGCATTGTCTTCTTGCTAGTACCGTAGCCTTAAATTTCGCTTTAAAAATGGCCAATGGTTTTGTTTTTTTTTTTTGTGGTGTGGCGAAAAATAGCGTTCGCAACGCGGGCAAAAATGTTTTGCTGGCTCTCAAACGCTTCAAAACCGCGATCTCGAGCCGGCAAACACACATTTTCGACCCTAGGTGCGAAATATACTATTACCGGCTCGATTCAATGCTCGGTAAAGTGGTGAATATGTACGAGTATGACGAAAATAGTTATTTATGGATTAAGAGCATGAAGCGCGACTTTATCAATCGAGCCAAAACATTTACTGCGCGACGCATAGCGGTGGGCAGTAATTTTGCGAGAGCGATAAAGAAGCTTCACGCGCGAATTGCATACAATATTTTTCCTACAACTGCAGTTCTGGATTCCAACGCAATAAAAGCTTGTAGTTTGTAACATCACAGACCGTGCGCGGATTTGGTTAGCGTGCGCCATTTTTTAGGTTATGAGAATTCACGGATTCCGTGATCCACCAATGAGAAGACATCAAAATCATAACAGAAGTGTAAAGAAAACAGCTGGCGAGCGTAAAGTACTTTTTTACCGCTTGCGGAGCAGTAAAGAGGTATTTTACAATTAGTTTTCAGTACGTAAAGAACGACTTTACGAGCAGTTAGAGGAAAATTACATTACATAGATAGAAAGTATGCTCGTAGGGGGGCTCAAATCCCCTCTTAGCTAAGGCAGATAGAGTGCTACCTTACAGCAATTCTTCTGGTTATTCTCCATCATATTTCCGTTTAATTTTTTATGATAAAATCAAACAGAACATTACATTTAATTTTTACACCATTGCAATGTAATTCACAGTATATTTGACCAATTAAAACGATTTTTATCCACTTCATAATAATTTTTTTTTTTTTGGAGGATGAAGCCCACAGGTCTGAGACCTGTGCGTGGGTAATGAGTTGGATGATGGTGATTTATGAGTTGGACCTACATTTTTAGGTGGGTTCCGAACCACCGGGAAGTGATTTTCAGCAGAGAACAGTGTCTTTTTTGCTAGCCAATCTAATCGGTCACCGTTACAAACAGGACCTACGAGAACGCAGCTTATCTATCTGATTGAACAGATACCTGCTACGGCTCGCGGCTATCACTTCCCTGTTATTATATAACTCGATTTATAACCAATAAACTTTTTGCTCACCTGGGATAATGTTAATGAAGTTATTTGGCCTGCTGTTCGCTACACTAGATCTATCTACCATTGTTAAAAAAATCGAAATATTGTTTATTCGTTATAATTGTTGGGTAAAAGTAACTCTAAATTAAACATGCAGTACATTATCTTTATCTGTTATAGATTATGTCTAAAATCATGTTTCGAGGTTAGGTTTGACATTGATAATGACTCGCTGGCAAATCAGCTTATGAACAAGTTCAATCTAATAGAGGCATATCAAGAGTTCCTCGAGTCAAGGGACGCTGAAGAGGGAATTGAAGTCCAGTCGATTAATATCTTACAGAATAGGCCTAGTTGATCTCATCCTGTGAATGACAGCATTCTATTCACACAATTTCCAACTCATTACATTTATCTATTGTACTAAACTTTTTCCAAGAAAAATCTTAAATTTTAAGGCTACTACGAAGGTTACAATACTATTATCCAAAATGGCGGATGATTACAATTTCTAGTTTTCTTAAAATTGAATTTAATAGCTAGAATCAGAAGTTCAAGAATGTTCTAATATTCTAGTAACTTAGTGAGAAAGCTTGAACAATCTTATCCAAAATGGTGTTTGATAAAATGTTTTTGCTTTCCTGAATTGAACTTAGTAGCTATCATCAGTAGTTCTAGAAAATTGTAATATACGAAATAATTATTGTGGGAAATATTCATTAGATGAATTGCGGTATAAATGAATTTATTTCTAAGGACTTTCAATAGTTTTGTACATGAATATCTTTGAAATATTTCTCATTCTTAATGTAATAGTATTCTATTTAAAATCTTTTCATAACATAAATATTTATTGAATAATTCTATAAAACCCTCAAAAATCGCGATCGGCAGCCAATTTAAATATAATTATCAATAAAAATAATAATGCTCTGATCAACAGAAACAGGATATCTGCAATAATCAATAATGTCTCCGTTTTTGAAGTGAATAGAAGCTCTTTTAAAATAGAATCTCCCCAAATATTTCATTTATAATGCTAGTTATTTTGTCATTGAAAAATAATAATTATGATTTTTTATTTCTTCACAAAAAACTGAGTTTGCGGTTCGCCCTCATACACTGTAATACCAAGAAATACGGAAATACCCAGCCTCAAAAATTTTTAACAAAATTCTTAATTTCAATTGTGAGAAACTTCGTGTAGAAAATGTTATAGAAAATAATGTAAATATAATATAATGAATATGAAATAATGCAATTATATATTTAGATAATGACATTATTTGAAATAATATAATGATTATAATGGAGTAATGAATTTGATGAATATAAGAATATTTTATTATTAATGATGATGAAATAAATATATAGAAATCTCTTTACACTTGCAGTTACCGCTTCTTTAGGTGAGTCTCCGGAGTAGTCCAGATGTGAAATTGATAGTTCTCATCACATTTCCATCGTCATTTCAAATAACATATTACGTATTTCATAAAATGATTCAACATATTGCCTCGATCTGAATAACCTACAAATAAATTAAGTATAACTTTATTGAAAAATATGATAATGATTAATGTGGGTTTAGCCTCAGACATTCAGGCTGTTTCAGGAGGAACCAATATGAGAGAAACGCCCACTCATGCTTTCTTCAAAAGTTTACAACAAAAGTATCAAAATCTTAGATTATGTCCGAGTTTCACTATAATAATTTACAATAAAATTTTTGTTAGGCCCCTGTGCCATCCTCGACCAAAGCCCCACTATACACTAGGCCGGAGTCACCCCCTCCACTTCAGGGTTGCCTAGCTACCCGCCCAACAGAAACAAACTAAATGCATGGTTTTAAATGGGTTTTACGGGACTTTCTACTAAAAGGCGTCCTCTCAGCCACAATGTACTGTGCAAATGACCTATACTGTTGTATTCTGTACTAGCAGCTACCCGTCCTTCGTACGGATTATGTTTAGAAATACGACTAAATATGTTTCGGCTTTTCTGATAGCAACGATCATGAAGTTGTTATAGGCCGATTCACCTTAAGAATTCAGTATTGTTTAAATGGAGAGCATTGTTGCCAAGTGTATGTGCTATCGCTAAACAGAGCAATCGACACCTACTTTCTCTCTAGTAAAAATTGGGACTTGATCATTGCGGAAAATGACGTGAATGTGGCAACATGCATTTTCACTGCAACTGTTCAGGAAGTTATAGATGAAAATACTAAAATAATCCCAGTTACTGCAAGAAATACTAAATTGAAGCCCTGGATCACTATGGGTCTGATTCAATCAATAAGACACCGCGATAAACTAAAAAAAAAGTTTAATAGACATCCTTTTTCCCAAAATTTTAAAAATGAATTTATACAGTACAGAAATACACTTCACTCTTGTATTAAGCGAGCAAAACACAATTACTACAAAAATAAAATAAACGAAGTAACAAATAATCCTAAAAAATTCTGGTCAGTGGTTGCCGAAATAGCAGGAAGAAATGTCAGGAACCAAACTTTTCCAGTCAGTGCATTTGCTGGTGATGGGATCTCCGAGCAGCAGGGTGCTAGAAAAATCAGTAACGATCTTAACAAGTACTTTGCCTCAGTAGGAAAAAACTTAGCTGATGCACTGCAGACCTTGGGAGAGCCTGAAGTGAATGATTATAACCATGCTGTTGAATCTGTGTTTGAGTTCCATTGTGTCTCACAAGAAGAGCTCGGGCAGGTGATAGGTAGCTTGAGAGGAAACAGTGCACCAGGTCATGATCACATACCTGCCAAAGTATTTAAAGAAAATGTCCAGACCCTGCTACTTCCTATGCATCATATCATTAACTTAAGTATTCAAACAGGTAAATTTCCAGACACCCTTAAAATTTCCAAAGTAATCCCTATCCACAAATATGGAGCAAAAAATGATTTCACAAATTATCGTCCTATTTCCTTGTTAGATATAACATCTAAAATAATTGAAAAATGTGTAAAAATACAGTTGTTGCAATACTTAAACACGAATAACCTTCTAACAACATCTCAATATGGATTTCAAAAATCGAAAAATTCGTCCAATGCATTTTTTGATCTTTCTAAATTTATTTCTGATAACATAAAATTGAAGAACAAACTATTAATCACTTACCTTGACTTGGCAAAAGCCTTCGACTCAGTGGACAGAGGGAAACTGGCAATAAAATTGGAAATGATGGGGATTAAACATACAGCCCTACAGTGGTTCAAGAGCTACCTTCAAGACAGAGTGCAATACGTACAAATCAATAATGTGGGGAGTGGAATGGAAAAAGTAGATTATGGAGTGGTGCAGGGAAGCACCCTAGGCCCTGTGCTTTTCCTTATTTATGTAAATAATATTTCACATCTGAACATGAACAGTAAACTATTTTTATTTGCTGATGATACAGCAGTGGTCACAGTAGGAAGACAGTGGAACGAGGTATATGAAAATGCGACAACTGACCTGGCCAGAATAAAAAGCTGGTTCGATCATAATTGTTTGACTGTTAACACAAAAAAGACCAAGTACATGCCTATAGTTACCCAAAATCAACAAGATCCAGGGCCAAGAAATTTGAAATTGCACTCATGTCAACACGCAATTGACTGCAATTGTGAAAGTATAGAAAGAGTCAACCAATATAAGTACCTGGGCGTTATATTTGACTACAACCTCAGCTGGAGGCCGCATGTTCAGTGTGTCAAGCAACGACTCAGAAAGTTACTGTATGCCTTCTCACAGCTTAGCCATGTTCTGAGTAGGAAGCAATGTGGAACCGTCTACTATGCTTATGTCCAGTCCATTATCCAGTATGGTATTCTAGTATGGGGAGGTCTACCTTCTTCCATCTTGGAACCGCTTGCAGTGACACAAAGACAAATTATCAAAACAATATTACAAAAAGAACACCGATACTTAACAAATTTGTTATTCATAGAATTTCCGGTATTAAATGTAAGGCAGCTGTTTTTAAAAACTTTGTTGATCTACCTAAGAAAAAATAAAATTGAAATTTTACCTGAGATTCAACATACCTACCCCACTAGATATAGAGTGAACTACGGATATGAGACACCTCAGGTGGTTCATGGATCGGAGTTGAGAACTCCATATTATTTGGCTCAAATAGTATACAGGAATCTGCCCGTTGAGATGAGGGATTGGGATGGATGTAGTGATGGCGTGTTTAAGCGTGGGGTGGAGGGGTGGCTCTATCGCCTTGGCTGGGAATCGTCGGAGAGCCTGCTTCGGTCGACCTATTGGCATTAACTTTTTCAATTTCTTTTCAAAATTTCAATTTCTTTTCAAAATTTCAATTTCTTTTTAAAATTTCAATTTCTTTTCAAAATTTCAATTTCTTTTCAAAATCATTAACTTTTTCAACTGGTAGTTTTTATGTCTCTTTTTGTCAGAATCAACATAAGAATGAAAGTGCCTGTTGGGTCCGCATGTCACCGTTACTCATTTAGCATAATAATTTAAATTCCTCTTCTGTGATAAAATTTCTAATAATGTATGTACTAGACGTATGTCTCTAGTTAACTCTATTAACTGAGCTGTAGATCATCTATTATTTTCAATTCTACTCAATTACATTAACAAAATGTATTTGAAAATATTGTGAAGTATGGTGTAGCATGAAACTGGTAATATGTAGTTTTAAGTCTTGAAGTAGAAATACAATATGTAAGGCATTCGCAGAACTCACCCCTACACACAGACGTATAGTCTTAGTAGGGATATTCCTGCTGTGTCAATTTTCTTTTACTTTTATTTTACTGTTCTGTTTTTGGGAATAAATAAAAAATTTGATTTGATTTGATTTGACTTTGAATGTTGGGACTGTACTCCAGCCGTCTCGAGTAGGCTTCGATTATAAATAATAACAATTAGTCACGTCCGGCTCGGTTCCGTGAATAGCATTTGACGTTTCAGTGGAAGTTCACATCAAATTTCGTTTTTTCGCTTTTCGTTGTGCCATTTTTACGAGAACATGATATTTACATTAACAATTAAATATGTTTACATGAAATGTTGATTGTGTCATCAACGCTGACAAAGATTCTGTTTAATGTTAGTTATCATTTTATGGCAACTGATACGTTTTAACGTACTTAAAACTTATCCATGATGAAGTTATTGGATTTTACAATTATTAAATTGTCAAATATGTTCAACTTAATTAAATTTTCCAATTCCCTTTCAATGTTATAAATTTCACTGGAGACATCCAGTAAGAATTGACAATTCAGTCAATTAACAATTCGTTTAACATCCAGTTACAAAGTAACAATTTAGTATTCTTGAGAATGTCCATTCTTGAATTTATTGTGTTTGAAACATGAATCTTAATAAATCGTTGATTTAAAAGAGGACAATAAGATTCAATCAGCAGTAAAAAAATTACGGAAAGTGTCAGCCGGTAACTTAGCCGCTGAAAAAACTTCAATGGAGGTCTACAATTTTGAAAGTTGGTCGATTTCGATAAAATTTTAACTCTACTTTGTATACACAAAATAGAAATCAAATATGAAAAAAAAATTAATTATCTTCACGCATTCCAAAATTTTGTAGTTTGTAGGTGTATGACGCATCGTTTGCTATCGCTGGATTTGTTTGTGTTACGAGCGGTACAGTCTCTGCTCAAAGTCGAGATCGAGCACTACAAGTGCGACAACGTTGGTCAGTGCGAGTGGGACAGATACATTGGTAACTGCCTTGTGATTAACAAGGATAGAAAGCCTCCATTTAAACAATACTGAATTCTTAAGTTGAATCGGCCTATAGCTTAGTAAACAACTTAGAACGTAAACAATTCAGTGACAGTTATCAGAGAGAATATTTGAGAACAGCTGATTGATATATCATCATAATAATATAATAATAATAATAATAACTAGCTATTGTGCCCGTCCTTCGTACGGATTATGTTTAGAAATAAGACTAAATATGTTTCGGCTTTTTTGATAGCAACGATCATGAAGTTGTTAGCAGCTTAGGCCCCGTTTAGACAATACAGTTTTTTGCGGTACGGTTTTTTTACTGTACGGCGTCAACTGTACTGTGATGTACGCACGGTCCGGCTTTGCTGCTTATTGCTGTGCTCTCCTCCTTCTTCCATTGCGCTTCCAGTTCAGTTTTATTTATTCCAGTCCAGGATTTTTTTTATTTGTGTAGGATTTTTTTAAATAAGTTTCTTACTGAAGGTTTCTCTTAAATCTTGATCAAAGTACACAAATTCTGGTTTCAATATTCCACACATTTTTCTCTCTTTATTTTTATATTAATCTTAAGTCTTGTCCCACAAGGCGGGTCTCTCATATATTAGAGAAATTAAATTTTCGCAATTAATATCTTCCACTTCTGGACACTGGAATTCACTTATAAGAAGATCAATGCTGAAGAATATCAATGAAGAAGATCATTGCTGACGATCTGAAGACTGCTTCCAGCATAATAAGCGTATCGTTTGAACATATCCATTACCGGTACAATACATGTGCCACCGGATACGGATAGTTATTTTGCGGTACAGCTGATTTCGGACAGTTTTCGAAGACAAAACCGAATGTAGAAATCGGCTACAACAGCTTTTTTACTGGATCCAGTTGAAACAGTATTGTGTGAACATACAATATGAAATGTACATGCAAACGAAAGCACTGCAAAATAACTGATACAGCAAATTTACTGTACCGCACAAAAACTGTATTGTGTGAACGGGCCCTTAGTAAACAACTTAGAACGTAAACAATTAAGTAACAGGTATCGGAGAGAATATTTTTTGAGAACAGCTGATTGATATATCATGATAAATTACGGGATTTTTTCTTACATGGTAATAATAGTGCTACCTGGCGAATTCCCAAGAGCCTGGCGCAAACCGCACCTTCCTAAAATGTTAATTTTTGTTTTGATAAATTCAAATTAGAAAATTTTGTTTTTTTTCAACAAAGAAATAATTGATAAAACATAAGATGAGCTTTGATTCACCAGACATATGTTTCCTAAAAGACTGCAATGCTCCGACTACACAAGTCTCCAGACAGCGTAAATAACGCACGAAGGACCCACCATTTATATTTGAGAACAGCTGATTGATATATCATGATAAATTACGTGATTTGTTCTTATTCTTATGTGGTAATAAAACTTGGAAGAAATGTATCCAAAATCACACAATACTTGGTTTTTAAACGTTTATTATTCTGTTGAAAAAAAAGTTAATTTAGTTTTTTATAGCTAAAGACATTGTCAATAATGTTTTCAATACTGTTCAATAACTAAAATCCCGATCGATGCTCTCGTTTTTGAGGAGAAGGCCGCGTAAAATGTATCCAAAATCGCACAGTACTTGGTTTTTAAACGTTTATACTCTGTTAAAAAAAAGTTAATTTAGTTTTTTATAGCTAAAGACATTGTCAATAATGTTTTCAATACTGTTCAATAACTGAAATCCCGATCGATGCTCTCGTTTTTGAGGAGAAGGCCGCGAAAAATACCTTTGCGGCCGTGACAGACAGACAGACAGACGGACAGACAGACAGACAGAAAGTGAGATAAGACTATTTTCGGCTTATTTAAAGTATAAAACGTAAAAATAACCAAAAAATATACAATTCTGATAAATGTACAGACAAAACTCTAATTTTATTTATATAGATATCGTGTGACCTGGCTGGCTCAGGTCTGGTGTCAGAGTTATCAGGTCGCACCTGAATAAGTTCAGGGCCTCTGACGTGACTTAACGACTGTTTTTAGGCATCATAAATTACGTGATTTGTTCTTATGTGGTAATAATAGTGCTACCTGGCGAATTCTCAAGAGCCTAGCACAAACCGCACCTTCCTAAAATGTTAATTTTTGTTTTGATAAATTGAAATTAGAAATTTTTTTTTTCAACAAAGAAATCTATATATATAAAAATGAATGTCTGTCTGTATGTATGTATGTATGTTCCCTTTAGACTTCAAAACTACTTGACAGATCGGCATGAAACTTTGGGAATATGTTGTGTGAATATTTGGGATGGTTTCTGACCATAAATTTTAATAGGGGAGCTAATAATTATTATTAATTAATCCATTTTATAGACCCAACCTACTGAACTTGCCGGCCAAACAGCTTAAAGGAACAGCTGATAGAAGTCAACAGTTTTTAATCATATGTCAGGCCCCTTAGCGGTGTTATTTACGCTGTCTTTGAACAGCAAAAGATTTTGCACTTTGCATGTAGACTACCATGCAGTCGGAGCCTTGCAGTATGTAGGAAACATATGTCTGGGTATGATGAAATGTAATTATGCCGGGTTGATGACATCTGTTAACCAATGCAGCTAGAAATTTGAAATGCAGCTTCAGTGGGAGGTGGCGAATAATAAAATAAAAAACCTAGCTTCTACCCTTTTAGTCGTAGGAGGTTTAAATTTGAAATGTTTCTTCATTCAGAGGTGGAGATTAAGAAAACAACGAAGCCTCTATGATCAGCTGGAAGAGCCCTAGGACTAACTTCTTTCCTAATTTGAAATGTAACCTCAGCGGGAGGTGGTGAATAATAAAATCAAGGAAAATTTTTATGAGAACGCAGCAATGCGCGTCGGGCCAGCTAGTAATTGATAAAACATAAGATGAGCTTTGATTCACCAGTCATATGTTTCCTAAAAGACTGCAATGCTCCGACTATACAAGTCTGCCGACAGCGTAAATAACGCCGCGAAGGGCCCACCATTCAGATTATATTTGAGAACAGCTGATTGATATATCTTTTTAAATTACGTGATTTGTTCTTATGTGGTAATAAAACTTGAAAGAAATGTATCCAAAATCGCACAATACTTGGTTTTTAAACGTTAATTATTCTGTTAAAAAAAGTTAATTTAGTTTTTTATAGCTAAAGACATTGTCAATAATGCTTTTATACTGTAATAATTTTAATACTGTAATAATAATTTTAATACTGTTCAACTAAAATCCCGATCGGTGCTCTCGTTTTTGAGAAGAAGGCCGCGTAAAATGCCTTTGGGGCCGTGACAGACAGACAGAAAGTGAGATAAGACTATTTTCGGCTTATTTAATGTATAAAACGTAAAAATAACCAAAAAATATACAATTCTGATAAATGTACAGACAATTTTATTTATATAGATAAACTGACAAGTTAATTTAATCATTGATCAGGGATGTAAGTAGATGTCCCACCTCAATGTTAAAATATTGGACGAAAAAATGCTGGCGCGATCTATTGGCATCTTTTGATATCTGGTCGTAACGGCACGGTGTAGTTAGCGCAATCTGGTGGAACGACTTGGAGCGAGTGAAAGAGGAACTGGTTATGAGAGAGAAGGTGACCAACTGGCTTGACCCCACTCCACAGCACTATGCGAAAGAGAGCGGAGCTGTGTATGAGAGAGAAAGAATGAGGACAAACTTTCTTTCCTACGTAGGCGAAACATCAACCCTTCATTCTGATTCTACTCATCTAGCCTACAAGCCAGCGAGTCAAATGCAAGAAAGATGGGACGAATGCTCATCTCAATTTTTGAATTGAATTGAATTTTGAATTGAAGATCCTTCTCAATTCTCATTAACCTTTTTCATTATTCAACTTCTGCAGATTGTTTTGAACTAATCCTTTACAATCGAACATCATTATTTGTTGAACTTTATATATATTTCCTCAATGATTTACAATCGTTTTCCTTTTAATTTCAACGAACAGAGACGAAATCTTCATGGACACTCAGAAACCCGTGTTAATGAATAGTCTCAGACTTTTACCGGCTGAAAAAACTCCACTAAAAGCTAAAATTAAAAACTATACAAAAGTTGAAAAAAAAAATGATTACCGTACTGTAATTGATAAATATAGAAATTTTCTAACCCAGTAAATGCTTTATTAGCAACTTATATAATTATTAATTATTATTATTAATTATACATTTTAGAATTAATTATACATTTTTATACATTATACAATAAAGCATAAAAAACTGTTGAAGCCTCGATTTTAAAATTTCTCTGAATTTTCTTGGGAATTGTATGGAAATAGTTGAATTATAAACATGTTTGTTAATGTAGGCTTTTGAGAGCAGTTTCAAGCAGAGCTTGACGGTATCCACTGTAGCTTCCTGAAAATAGCATCCCACAAATTCACGTCTACTACCCCTTAAATTATTAAAAAACAATGATCCTTGCTTCGTTCACAGCTGGTGAACGAACACACACAAGGATACATGTTACTTAAAAAAAAAACGTTTTAGTTCTTCATGGCTTAATTTCTAAAACTATAAAATGATATAAATTCACAAATATAAATAAAATTCATATGAATAATATGAATTTTGATAATTCAAAACAGTAAGGTCATCATTACGAGGAATAACATATTTGTTTGAGAGAAACAAATCATTTCTAATATTCCAAATAAGTATAGTGAGCCGCCAGGCTGAGAACACGCCAGCAAACAACTCATTTTGGTAAAGGGCGAAAGGGTAATTCATTTCCAGCTTATCCTAGGAGAAGGTGGTTACAAAAAAACGGCCGTTTCGAAGATACTGATTTAGATCAAATTCCCAAGAAAGTATCTCAAGTCCAGCATCAAAAATAATCAATAATAATCATACTACTTGAAATTCAAAAATCCAGAATTAATCTAGCCATGGTTGCTCTGATACACAGATGCTATTACAAATTCATAAATCTTCAATTGTATTAAAAGACGTTAATCGATCAAAAAGTCAGGAAGGAACTCTTGTAATCTGATAGGCTCCCAAGATTCTGAGATTAAGTAGATCTATTTCAATATGTAAAAGCAATGATAAAGTAGTATGGTAAGGGATGATAAGGAAGTATTCACCATGTTGGATCAGAATATTCAATTCATTCATAATAAAATAGATAGAATCGAAGTATTTTTGGAACAAGAGGCTCCTGATATAGTTATTTTCACAGAGCATGGTTTAAAAGAATATGAAATGTCACAACTTAATATTCCAAACTAGTGACTAGTGACTCACTTGGTGAGTCACAATAGTAGCTTATTCAAACAAAAACCTTTCTTATCACAATGAGGCCTAACCTCAACTAATTGATATAGTAATTATGGTAACTAGTATATAAGATAGTATAATTGTTAATCTGACTTGTCTTATACTCTGTAACTGGAAGGAGGTTGAAGGTGGAAGGTTATTTGAAGATATGTTTTCCTATTTGTTTTGTAATTTCATAATTTTAATAATTTTCAAGCAATTGTTCTCGAAATGTTTCTCGCAAACAATTTTATTGTTCAATGTTTTTTTTGACACAGTCTCTAAACTCTCATTGGCGCAGTTTTGTACCCATAAATCACATATTTCTGGCCTATTCACCGGAAATGAAAAAAATCTTAGTGCGGGACAACGCGCCTTGTTTCGTCAGCCGTCTCCAGTCTCGAATATAGGCTTCATTTTATAAAAAACAAGTAGTCACGTTTCGGTTCGATTAGAAAATTACGAAAATAATGTTTGACACTGATAAATTCATCGCAAACCTATGTTACTCATATTATGTTTTCATTATTTACAATTGAATTTAAAACAAAATTAAGCACTGAACTCAATTACTACAATACTTTTCAACACTGACACTCTTCAAGATTACAATAATAAATTATTCAATGAATGATAATTCAATCACGTTATCCACATTCAAGACTGTTATTGATGGGCAATGAACTGTGATGATATGATGAAGCGTGATTTGATTTATACATAGAAAAAAAACAATACCTAGGTCTACAAAAGTTTCAAATTTGAATTTCTCCTCACAACAAAATTGATAAATCGAATTGTTTCTTTCTTGAAAGCGTCAGGCTATAACTCATTTAATAGCTTCAATAGACATTAGACAGTATTAATATTCAACTCCACTTAAAATTTGCAAAATAAATTTGCTACTTAGCAAACCTGCTACAAATTGCACGGGAGAACGCAGTTTTTCCTGCCCACAAGACTCGAGAACAATGCGAACTAGTATTTATGAAATACGGTTAAACTAACTTTTATTACTTTATATTGAGGCAACTACAACAAAAGCACTTCCATACAAATGAGGACATTATTAACGAGTTTGTCATAAAGAAAGCTATGTGAATTTCAACATCAAGATAGATAACATGGCGTGAGTTGTTTCAGAGAAGTTTGTATTTTTATTTATTTTTAAACAAAAATAATCCAGTCATTAACTACATTTTGTGTAATTACATTTCACTCTATGGACAGCTTAATCGGAATTGCCCACAGCTCTGCAATTACGCTAAAGAGAGTCATTAGCATTAAAATATAAAAATAATTGTATAATAGTGATCACTTTAATTTTTAAACGAATCTTAAAAAAGTAGCCCAGGTAAAAAACAAGTAGTTACTGTAACTAATTTGATTTTATCACTAAATGTACTTCGGGTTTAAAAAAGATGAAAACGCCAATGAACTCTATCATTTTGTAGTAGAAATACATGATATGAACTATCTATAGAGGGGGCGGAAAATTGACTAGCCTATAGGCGGCATACTCTTAAGGTATCTGCATTAAATTTTTTTAAAAATCAGTTTAAAGGAAATAGGCTACTTAATTTCAAACTATTTAGTACACAAGTATTTCTTTATTCAAGAATCACTGGTACAAAAGAAGAACAACAACAAAGAAGAAGAGAAAGAATTTTTTTTAATGAAAAATCCACGAATGATTAACATTTCAGGGTTAATCTAGCATGTTATCAGTTAAATAGAAATACTTAAATGATCCCTTCATTTATTACTTATGAAAGTGAGAAAGTAAGATTAATTTACCAGTAACAAAAATGTCAAAAAGTTGAGTCGCTGTAGCTACTGTAGATTAGGAGTTTATCATACACGCAAACATGCAGTAGGACAAGTGCCTGACAGCGTTGATCAGGGATAGTAACTTGATGGTTCGTCTATGCTGACAGATAGGTCTCGGAAGCAATGCACTCATCTATTTTTAGAACGTAAACAGACAATCTGTCGCCAACTCGGCATTCAAACTTCCTTCCCCTCTGGCGCTGAAAATCAACAGTGGCCAAGTTACCAGTGGTGGGGGTATGTTGCTAGCGGGTCATTCTTGAAGTGGTAGGAGGAGAAGAGCGAGTCGGTATTGCAATCTGGTTTGAGAGGACACCAACTATTTAGTTTGGTTTGACAGGACACCAAAAAGCTGGACTAAGCCGGGCCATTACCGTGACTAGTCTACTTGATGGTTCGTCTATGATTTAATGTAGCTTCTTAATTAAAATTTATAATACTTTTTGGTAAGTAATACTTCTGGCCCTGTGAAATTGAATGTTCTCGCCACATTTCCATCGTAATTTCATAAAATGATTTAACATATTGCCTCAATATGCATTCCCTGCAAATCAATTAAGTATAACTTTATTGAAAATATGATAATGATTAATGCTGGTTTAGCCTCAGAAATTATGTAAATGAGATGATTATAAATAGACATTTATGATTTTTATTGAGAATAGTTGCCAGGTAGCAAGTGACGAAAATCCTCTTCACAAATTAAATACGCATCAATAACAATAGCGAAAACATGGAAATAGTTCAGTTGAGAAGGAAAAGAAAAACGAGCATTATATGAAAAAGGGCATACTCACAAAAAAGCATACGGATAGAACAGACAATGATGGAGAGATCGTGGAAAATAGTGGCAACGGTAAAAAGACAAGAACATTCACAACATTAAAATAACAATAATAATAAATTATTGGTATTTGTTGTTCAATCTACAACTACATACTTAGATTGCTTTCATCATTATGATTATTAAAATTATAATTGTAGTTATATTTCAATAAAGTAATTTATATTTATAAAAGATTGAAAATGACTTGCCAGTCAAAACTATGATATCTCAAATGTTTATTATTTTAGTGGTTGTGACAGCATCTGTATTATTCGACGGATATCTACCACAATATCACAATCACCAATACTCATAATATTTCAAAGTTTTTATTGTATATCTAGAGAATATGCTTCTGTATTTATACATTAAGATGAAACTGCAATGAAATGCGAAGTTATCACTCCCGATTAGAGCATAAAATGAATAACTACAAAAAGAAAAATGATCATGTATCTAATAATAGTTGTTTACATTTTGTAATTATTTACTCACTGAATTCATGGAAGATAACAGGAAGCTCCACAACTGTTGCATACATGCAGTTTCCAATGATTCAAGTTGTTGTCGAATACCAAATGCTTCGTTTTGCTTTGTAAATTTTTCAATATCATCTTCTATTTCTTCTAAAGCTGAGATGACTTCTGCAAAATGATGTTCAAGATCAGAGTTGACCAACGAGTGCCTGACAGTGACTTAACAGAAGCTATGCGTCCATTTTCGGAATTGGCAGTGTTTTTTCAAGATTTCCCAGCGGTGGGTTGATGCGGAGAAGAAAACGTGTACACGTTTTGGATTGCTGCAAAATACGTTACAGCCATTGGACAACTTTCTGCTGCATGTTTTCCAACTAAGTTCAAGGAATGAGCAGCACAAGGCATATAATTGGTGTATTTGTTGGTTTCTTTGATTCTTGCTTGAAGCCCTGTGTATGGCCCAGACATATTTGCTGCGGTATCATATGCTTGATGTTGATGCTAAGGGATTTGTGTATTGACAGAATAGCATTTTCAAGATTCTCAGCCTTGTGTCCTGGATTTTACATGAATTGAAGAAAATGCTCCACAGGAACTCTATTATCTTTCACATATCTAAGGATGAATGACAGCTGATCCACATGAGAAGTATCAGGAGAAGAGTCGACAATCATTGAGTAGTATTTCGCTTTCTTGATTTGTTTGACAATTTCATCCAGGACCTTTTTCCCCATGAGCTCAATAAACTCATTGGGAATTGATTTTAATAAAACATTTGTTTTGCCACTACCTTTATTCCCAAATCTGGTTATATGTTCGTCGATGGCTGGATCAAATCAAGCGATTAATTCTAGTAGCATCATGTAGTTGCCATTATGTTGTAAACCAAATTATGCGTCATCACCTCTGAATGGAAGTCCCCGTGAGGCTAAAGCTTTTACTACGGCCACGACTCTCTTCAAAACATTTTTCCAGTAGGAGATTTCTTGCTCATGTAATAGTGTGATATCTGCACCAATTCTCCCCTGTATTTGAGTTCTGTCCTTGAATTGAGTTGGAATTTTCATGAAGTGTGATGCATTGTCCAGCATTCTTCCAGTCATTGAATCCTTCATTGTCAAAAAGACGATTTCTCCCCGAATAAAAGGCAATAAACTCGGCCTTTGCTAACAGAGTATGCAAGCCACGGTCATAAAGTCTTATTGCTGTTTTAGAGTCTTCGTTAAAAGAAAGAATCCAAAAAGTAACGCGCCCAGTCATTATACATCCTTTTGGACGTATATTCAATTCCCACAAATATAAAAAGTTTTCAAAGTTTCTGCTAAAATTTGCTGCCCTTCAATTCTTGCCGCCCTAAGCAGCCAGCTGCTTCTTTAAAGCCATCAAACTGTAATTTGTGCAAGAGAACTTCATGAGACACTGTGTCAAAGGCACTCTGAAATCGTTATATAAAATGTCTGAAAAAATGATAAACTCGTGTCTTAATAAAACAGAATTCTCTAAACGTATGAAATTTTAGCAAAACAATTTGTGACACGTTTTGATGTTGAATTTTTTTCACTAGATCCCCAGAAATTCTTGTTTCAGCTCCTTGATAGAATAAAGTCATAAACTATCCCACTCCTCCAACAAAGCATGAACATTTTAATTCTTCTGGGATTAGGCTTTCCTTTTATGTATTGCTTCACTGAAAGTTCCCCAGTGCTTCCCAGTTTCCCATACCTTAGTCAACACACAATTCTTCCTCTAAGCTTAGTTCATGAAACCTTTTTCGTATGCTGTCATAAAGTGGTCACACTTTGTAGAACTTTTCTTTATTGTCAGCAGGAATTTCCAAAATGTTCACTAAATGAAGATTTGTGCGCAGCTCAAAGAGTCGATCACGTTTCATGTTATCTAAAAAAATATTAACTTGTAGAGTGGTGTCCCAGTACATTCGAAGTCTTGGAAATTCAAGTGTACCTGCAGCGATGTGGAGTGCAATGAGAATTTTCACCTCATGGCTATCTGAAGGTCTGAAATTACAACCCTTCTGTAAAGCATATAATAGTCATCTCAGACATCAAAGAGTATAAATCGTTAGCAATGTTCTTTATGAAGTAGTCCACTGGAGACAACAGCTCAATATTTTCCTGTTCATTGAAATTTGGTACTGGTACTACATTGCTATTATTTGAATCAGATGAACTCAAAGATGTGGAATTCCATTCGATATTTGATTTATCAGTCACATCTGAATAGGAGTTTTTGTTTACATCTGTAGGAATAACATAAAACATTTGCTCAGTTTCAAATACAGTCTTTGAGATGACTATCTTTCTTGTCAATTTCTTCTTCAAAATAATTTGACCTAACTATATCAGCTCCACATCGTAATTTTCTTCTAGTCTGTTTATTGCACTCAATATTGTCAATAACATCACTCAAGTCCAAGAGATTCCCATCAAATAATAATTCCTGTATACCGCTACCATTATTGAAATAAATCGAAGATATCATCTTTACTACAACCACGCACAGGAGTATACATTTGAAGCCACTCAATTCCAAATAATAATTGTTCAACAGTCCAGAACTATTTAGAATCTAGCGGAATATGTAGAAATAGAAAGTTGGCAGCATACACAAATTTTACAGGTTATGTCCATTCAACAACAACAGAGTCCGATTGTGTACAATCGTTACACATAAACTTAAGTCATAGAAAATTATCCTGTGAAGACAAAGATTCACTCTCAGTGCAACATTTTCACAAAACAATAGACTGTAACATGATAGTTTTTCAAGTCATGAAAATCTCAAATTCTGACAGAATTTGAATATGATTACAGACCGAACAGGTGCTAACGAATATGCTCGACTTGATGTAAACTAATTTTGATAGTTTCATTATTACACCACAGATAGCGTTTAGCTCTCGACCATACACAAGAATAAATGTGTACGGTTGTGACAAAGTGGTTTCAGATGGTGTAGTACTCAACGGATTAATGGAAATTAGATTCTTTTTTAATGTGCACTGTGCACACTGGGTCTAAAAGGTTAGCTATATCCCTTATACAGAGCCACTTCAATCGCGGTCGCGAGCCACAATTTAGGCTAAGCTATATCTGCTGATCATCTGACCGAGCTCAACAATGCCAAAGTACATGAAGGCATTAACATGTTAAGAACTATCAGCTGATTTTTTAATCTAATTTACCCGGCTTGTGTAATTGAAGGGTCGATTACATTGGGATAGTTACTCACTAAGCGAGTAGCGAGTAGGACGTTACTGACCGACCGTGCTACAACAGCTCAGCATACCAAGCCAAATTATATAAAAAATTTAATTTTCAGCATCACCCTCATACTATGGACTTTCAAAGACAATAAATAATATTGCAACACAAAATTAAAATATGAAGTTTACCAACAATTCTTCAATAAAATTTCATCAAAACAATATACAATATATCTCATCTGAAGTATTATGCTGGCAGCCTGCATAATTAAATGTCGGCTTTGGCCACAATAATTTGCATTTTGGTGTTGGCTACTCTGCCAGCGAGTATCAAATGTGACCAAATTCAAAGTAGACAGGCTCTCAACTAAAAACAATTTCTAGGGTCACTCTAGCTAGAATAATGTTTTTATGTTGAACGTAGACTAGACTTCTGCAAAGAACTGGTTTTTGTGACTCGCGACTTGGTTCAGGATATATAGTTACAGAAAAAACAGAAAAATATCTCTTTCGCAATGTACATTTTCAACACAGGAAGTACGAAGATAAGTTCTTTCTATATTACCGAATGTCTATTGCTTCTTTTGATGAACTGCTTGGAAACGTGTGCGATAAGATGAAGGCCACTTCACACCCCCGTAGCGTCGCTTTTGCGACGTAGCACGTATCCCGAGTATTAATACGTAAGCTACTGACAGTTCACACCGAGAGCTACGTCATATAAGCTACGTTTTCATTCGTTTTAATTTGCTCACAGTTTGAGCTGTTTTTTAGTGTTCCATGGTGTGAGCCATGTTTCAGCTCCAGTGTGCTTTGGGTGGACTGCTGTGAAAGCAGTGACAGTGACGATGAACTTTTGTTACTGTATTCATTATCAAAGCGAACAAAGTGGGTTCATCCAATTAATCAAATTTCAGAGTCTACAGAGAGTACCACCATTTGATGGAAGACTTGAATATGGACGATGAAAGGTTTAAAACATTGTTGGCAACTTCTTCCCAAGCTATGTCACGAAGATTAGCATCCCTGACTCTCTGTATTGTAATCTCGAACTGCCCGATAGTAAGGGATGCTTTCTCACTTGGTTTATCAAACCAGACATATTATACAATTTTATCAAATCAGACATATATCGAGCGTTTGCAGCGAGAGATATAGAGTGAAGCAGTAGGCAGAAACTCTGAACTGTCAACACTAAGCAAGTGGTCGTCGTTCAGCGCAGAGCGCATGCGCTGCCCGAGATACAGAGCGGCGCTACGAATGCAGACGTAGCATTAGCGACGCGTAGTATGTAGCTTCAGCGACGTGACGCGATGCTACGCCGGTCTGAAATGTACCATTAACATTAGGAGATACTTTCGTGACGTCTTCCAAAAGATGTCGCTGAAGCTACGCTACGCCGGTGTGAAATGACCTTAAGGAGGATGTTGAAGTTTCAAGTGAATATACAGGGTGTCCCGTAACTGTTGGTTAATACTTCGCAGGCCTGTTCCTCACATAAAAATAAACAAAAAAGTCCAATGAACGGATGCTCAGAAACGCTTCGTTACAGAGATAAAAATGGCGGAAGATTACAGCTAGCCCTACCAATTTACTCATACAGAAACTTGTAGATTCCTTATTTGAGTCCTAAAATAAATGAGTTTTATGTAATATAAGCCGAAAAATCGAGTAAAACATGTTAGAAATCTGCAACTACCATGATTATTGAGATATTTTAGAAAATATCTATAAAAAGGCGATTTTCAAGTTTGATGTGGATTAACTTGGTTAAAGGGCTAACAGCAAGTGCGCTACAAGATTACAAAGTTCGTGTGTTGTAAGCAATTTCGCATTTAGCCCTGGAAAAATGTTTCCACTGGAAAGAGCTAAAACTCGCCATTGCTTCTGCTGTCCATACTACAAATAATTTTCTACTATGGTTTCGTGTTGCTTTATTGATTTTTATTTCTCTTCTTTACAGGTGGATGTCAGCTGGCGGGTGGGACCTCATTTATAATTGGCTGTCTGATGCTGTCCTGGCAGAGAACTGGCCTCTAGTTAGTGAACTGGTTGACTTGTTGTTGATCTGTCCAGTAGATATTGAACGATTGAAGTCCAATCGTTGTCCCAAACTTATAAAAACACTCTCAAAGAACCAAAATGCCACTGAGAGTAAGTACTTCTTTTTAATTGTTATCACATTAACATTTCACTAGAATAAAGTTGAAGTGAGATGTAGCAATTTGGATAAATTATGTGATTCTCAAAATTAACTGTCATCTATACTTATATAAAATTAGGGTTTTCTATGACTAACAAAATCTCTTCAGTTTGATAGTCCCATGTGAACCAAAACAGGCTAATGACATTTTCATCTACGTTCTGCACTCTAGACAAGTTGTATTTTTATGTATTAATAATCAAATTAATACAAATTGAAAATTATATTTTTTATAAGTATTTTCAAGATTAATAATTGAAATGATTAATAATTTGGGAGCACATGCTGGGTGCGATCTGTGGACGATCGTAATGTTCAGTCATGAGCATTCAGGACTACGCTTGAAAGGGTGACCGGCGTAAAACATCAAGACGTTATTTGCTTAATTATCTTTTCCCTTGTGGTTCGGAACTCACCTAAAGCTTTAGGTCCACTATTCGTCATTATCTTCCACTTATACATGCCCAATTGCCCTTGCGTCGAACGACGCAGAGTCATGTCCCATTAATGAGTTGGACAACCGTCGTCTAAAGAACATTATTTGGAATTATGTGATGCTAGAAAGATGCAAGAAACTTTTTCCGCATCGACAGTCGTTTGGCGCGTTATGTAAAATTAGCCTAAGTCTCAGACCCAATGTGGGCATCATCAGCACCGGGTAATTAAAAAAGAATTGACACCACACACACATTAGGGTGTCCTTCTTGTTTTCGCCAACACCGGGTGTCTCCTCTGGCCACCCAGAGGTAGCGCCACCTGTAGAGTAGAAACAATTAGTCTGGGCGCACGGCCGTTTGGTAGTCAGCCATGGCGAGGGGAGTGTTTATCGCTCATTTCTAAAAACATGTGGCCCGTGCGACGCTGCAGATGTCTTCAAGGTCAACTAGTCAACTTTTAACAGGTCGGCTAGTAGTGAAACCAGATCCCATGCATCTCCCCTGCCGCTCCCATCCTCCACCCCATACTCATCCTTCCCTTTCCACACCATCTATAAACTTTCATACTACAAGGGCAGGGCCCACGCTCAACAACCGCCTAGCCGACGGCAACAGAAGGTCCCAATTATTGTGAAGGGTTTTCATTACAAAACTGGGATTCTTATAATACTTTTTGGCCATTATAAGGAGAAAAGAAATTCTAAATTTTTATAAATAACGAAAACTTTTTATAAATGTTCTATGTAACCGCATCCTGAAGCCCAAACGATAGTCATTCAGTATTTCATTTCTTCCCACACTCATAGCAACGTGATGTTTAGAAGTCTTGTAGTCTTGGGTCGTTGACGGTTTTCTCGTCAACGAAACGCTACTAGTTTTGAATAAACGTTAAATAGTTTATAAACTATAATGTTGAATTTAACGAAGAATAACGAGATGTGTACGTGTCTACAGTCTTCGATAACGTTTTCATTATGAGCAATGTGCAAACAAGATAAAGGGCGTGTCTGGTTACAAAAAACAAATGCTATATCCAATCTAAATCGCGTAAAAATAGAGATAGAGAAATTCTGATTGAAGATTTGAATTCAGCGCCCTCAAATTAAATAATAATTCGCGAGTACGCAAAAATAATTAAAATTAATAAAGTTGATTTTTATTAAGTAAAAAGTTGAAAAACATCTACTTTCCAGAAATAATAAAAAACTTGCTCAGTTTTGATTATTTTTGAGTTCGCGAAGCATTTTATCAATTTGAGGGCGATGGATTCAAATGTGAAAACAGAATTTTTCTGTCTCTATTTTTAAGCGATTTAGATTGCATGCATAAGACGTTCGTTTTTTGTAACCGGATACAAAAATTGTCTTGATACAGCACTGCAGTGTTATTGCATTTCTCACTAATACAGTTACTCTTACTCCTATTTCTCTACTGCATGTATTTATTTTTATTTTGAACTAGCTTGCTATTCACACTTGGATTAAACAAAGACTTTCAGTTGTGTTGGAAATGAGTGCGTTGAGCCCATTGACCGTTGATATGGAAATGTAGTTGAAGCATCAACTGGTTTAGTAGAGAAGACAAAACAGTTGAATCGTTAATAACCATTAGGCTAGGCGTACACCGGTTAGTCATGACAAGACAAGACACAATTAGACTAGACAACTTTAGACAAGAATAGACTAGACACGTTTAGTCATGTGAAAGCAACACACACCAGTCAGTCACATCAGTCATGAACAAGATGCAGAAAAAATAAAAATAGCAGAAGAGTGAAGCTATTTTTTTCAATAAGAGATCGATAAATTAGTATGTTTTGACTCAATAAAACTCGACTTTATAAACTTTGGGACCGTTCTTGACTATTGAGTACAATCATATTTCATTTCAAAAAATTATTTGTCAAGTTTTGAAGAAGAAATTGAGCAAAATGTTTGGTTCATTGGCAATTGAATTGGTTAACTACTAGGCCGACAATAAAAAAAATGTGTTTTTATGATCATTTTGTAAAATATCCCACCAATTTAAAGATTTGGTAATCTCGATTTGCATTCAGACTGGCATTTTTCGACCACTTTATTACCAACGCAAAAGTCTCAGAATGATGTACTATAGGCATCATAAAAATTTATAATAGTAGATCTTGTAGCATGTTTCAGATAATTTTACATTGATTCAATTTAATTCACACCATCTATATGAAGATCTTAGTCATTTTTGAATGCATGCTGGAATAGCTGTAATCTTTTGCCCTCTTTATTTCTGTAACAAATCGTTTTGGACCTACATTCATTTTAATTTTTATATCCTCATGAGAAGTTGCTTATGCAGTCTGGCAGAATCATTTTGAACTCTTGAAACACTACACAAAAAATACTCATGATGGACACATTTTGTTTCCCCATAGCTACTCTAATACTAATACTCTTTAAAAAGTCAAGTAATAAATCCCCGCCCCCTCAATAAACTTAATCGGGCGACAATCGTAAAAAGTGCTCTGAAAAATCCCAATTTTAACCACACCCTCCCCCCACCCATTCAAAATTTTTCCTGGTAGGACGGGTAAGCTCCCCACAAACCAAAAGTTTGGGTGTGCCCCTGTATTGAGATGAGACAGACCAACAGCCGACAAACCTAACCTCACAACTCAACACTTGTCTGATGGTGACTGATAGAAATAGTGCATGCCCTATTCGATTAGACACGAAGAAAAGACACATTTAGACATGTGTAATTACAATGACTAATTGGTGTGTGTTGCTTCATAAGCAACTAAGTGACGTACTGTGACTAAAAATGACTAATCTTGTCTTGTCTTGTCTTGACTAACCGGTGTACGCCTAGCCTTAAACAGTCAATTCAACTAGTTTGTTGAATAAACGCTCATCACTAATGCCTAGTGCTACAATAATGATGGCTGCAGTATCATTGCTTCAAGTTCATCAGTGTTAAATTAATGGCAGCGGTGGAATAAACTTAGTATACTCATATGAAAAAGTCACTGAGTGTTGAATCAGGGGTTCTTGGAGGACAGTGAATAAAAAATGATTACACTGATGGAAACAATGGACACTGATTATGCCTTATAATCAGTTTTTCTATGGTCAATCTATTGAAACTGTATAAAATTAGTCATCCAAGAATTCTTGAACAGGTACCAATAGGGCGTAGAAAGTGTCTCTTTTTTCCAATAAAAGGGTACAACCAATCTATGAACATGCCCAAATAACAAATATCTGCGTCCATCAGAACCGATGCATCAAACATGCTGCTATGAGTGGGAAGAATTCGAATACTGCATAGCCTAAGTTGCGGTCACATTGAACATAACGATTTTGCATGGATTATGATTCAACATTTAGGATAAATTTTGATAATTTATAAAATTTAGAGGTTCCTTTTCATTTGAATGATGGAAAAGTCTTAAAAGTATCTGTTTCGTAATTAGAGCCCTTCGAAATTGGAACATTCTTTTGTAATCACGGGGTAGTATATGCAGTATTCACGTGAAACTGTGTTTAATTAAAAACACAGTTAAAGTGATATCGTGATTAAAGTGAAAGTAAATATCACTTTGTTAAAGTGATATTTGATTAAATTTTATGAATGAGAATGCAAACACTTAGTTATGGCCGTTTCTCATGCTGTGAGAATAGTAATGCATCAGACGCAGTAGGCGGTTTATTCAATCTAATAGGTTTATAATTTTATTGGTATTAATTTATTATCTTTTATAATAATTTAATATTCCAAGTTTGAAATTTGGAGCATTAAAGTTTAACTTATTTGTTAAATAAAAAACTCATGATTAAGTGTAAACATTATTAACAGGTTTTTTCAAATAATCCCCTAATTTTTATTATTAACTAGTCAATAGAATTAATCTGGGTTTAAAATATTGAAGATGGTTCCCTCTTAATTCTAAGTACATTTTTTTTTTTCATTAATGTTGATAAGTGCTTATCTCCTCTATAGGGTACTGGGGGAGAAAATATTTTCCTGACGGTGTGCTTCATATTTTTTTCAGGTGTACAATTGGCAGCTGCTCAGATAGTAAAAAAATGGCTCGATGTTGTTAACGATGTCCTTATTAAGCAAAAGACAACTCCATCTGTTGATGAAACAGATAATCAAGACGTAAGTCCTAGTAACGATACAGATGTAGATAATCAACAACTTCCAGTTTATAGAATCATCAAGCAAGATGGAAAAGAAGTATTGAAAAAAGTACCTCCCAAGGATGGATCAAAACAAGATATTGAATTTGGCGGAGACGTAAATGAAGGTGATGACAATGATGTTTCACCAAATAAAATTGAAGTTGAGAAACCAGTGAAGCAGTCTGGATTGAAAACTAAGAAAGCAATGGATGACGTTGTACCTAAAAAAATTAACAAGATGGAAAGATTCAGCGATGCCTCATCAGAAAGTAGCTCAAGTGGTTCAGAGCGGGGAGAGAATTCAGGTTTTGACCAATCTCCGTTTATACCAAGCAACAAAAGTGATCCTACCAAAGACAGGAGAAAAGATAGATTGAGACAAATTAGGAAAGATCCTGACGCTGACGATGAGGATTTCGTCTTTGAAGAGCATGATGAAGAATCCAGCCCCATCAGAAGTAGAAGAAAGAAGATTGAAAGCAGAGATAATAAGATGAAAATTAAGAAAAACCCGGTAAAGGCAGTTAAAACGAAAGCCAATAATGAACAAACAGCAATAGTTGTACAAGAAAAAACTAGAAATCCTGATATCAGTAAACTTGGCAGGATACCAAAGAAAGGTGAACGGAAGGCTAAAGATGATAGTGATAAGAAGACGAAACCAGATACAAGTGACAAGCTAGAGAAGAAAACAGATAGACCTAGCTCAAAAGCTAAAGAGTCTGATAAAGATGTATCAAAGTCAAAAGATAGAATTAAATCACCTGAAAAAGACGCAAAGTCATCTACTAGTGGAAAGACCGATTCAATTGTAAAGAAGCCTTCAGAAATAAGAAAGGCGGCTCCTCCTCCAGAAATCAAGAGAGATAGCAAAAAGTACAACATTTCAGTTGAAGCAAGAAAAGTAGCACCTGGCGAATCAAGACCGAAAACAGTGAAAACTTACAATTCAAAATTTCGTTCAACGGGTCTTGAAGAAGAACTTCCTCCACCAGCACAGAAATCTTTGAAGAAAGTGGTCGTGCCTCCCCTATCGCTGCTTGAGAAGAAACCAATTAAAAGGATATCTCCAACAAAAGAATTGCAACCACCCGAGAAGAAACCCAAGGCCGAGTCTAATGAAGTGAAGAAGACTTCCGCTGTTCTTGAAAAATCACCGGTGCCTGCAGCAGCCACGGTTTCTGTTCCAAAGCAGTCTCCCGTCTCCAAAACTAAGTGTAAGCAATCCTCATTTTTTTCGTCTTTACTGTCAAACAGGTCATTTTACATTCCATTGAAATATTTATTAAATAATATATATTTGAATAGTTATTTCAAATCTGTGGAAAACCTATTGGTTTCCAACAGTATTGAGGCTCCGTTCAGACTTCGTTTAAATTTCGGTTTTCCTGTAGTATTTGTTTAGTGTGCGCATATGTAAGAATGTGGTTTCAACACTACGGTTGACCGTATACGGTTTGGCGCCACTAAACCGTTACGGCAATAAACCCGAACCGATACCGTATCGTCTGAAATGAGCTCAAGCAACTACTATTTCATTTTTCTATTGAAACTATGTTTTCACTGCATACATTTTTTTATTCTTTTGAATACGATATTCTGAATAATCAGTAATTGATTGATAATGCTAGATAAACATGAATGAACAGTCCAAGATTGTCATTAAAAAAACATTCATGTTGTAAAGTTGAGACGTTGACGGTTATTTCCAATTTGAGAATAATTGATGAGTTTATAAAATGTAATACTCTGATGAACATGATTGAAACTTCTAACTGAATTAGAGGTACTGGCCGATTTCTGGACGCCCGCACTCTTACATTGGCGTTCCTCTATTCGATTGCTGTATTAAAATAAAAGTATCTAGAAATTTTCAGACATTTTTGTCCGGTGGAAAGTCTAGTTTAGTAAATTTATTTAAACAATTCTAATGCTATTAATTTTAGTCATTTTCAGGCTCTGATGGTCGGCCTTGCTGATTTTTGGAGCTCATGCCAGAGAGTTGATATATTCTCTTGGCTCAACATGTCTTTGATTTATTTCTTTTCTTTTCTTTGAGAAATTTGCTTTTGTCAAGAAATTTGCTTTTGTCAAGAAATTGAGCAACCAGGTGTTAGATCCACTTAAACATGCTCTATAATGTTTGATTTCACTCTGATTGTTATTAACCAAGAAGGTGAGTAAAGTGAGCTTTAGAAGAGAAAAAGTTTCTTCGAAAAAGTTGGAATTTTACATAAAATTTATCTAGCTTCGGCTTACTGCTGCTGAGACTAAAAAGCGGGCATGGAAGCAACGACCCTATGTCAAGCATATGGGAAGAAACAACTCTTTAAGGTAAGACCACTCCAGTCTCTTTATCCACTCTTAAAAATTCATAGTTCTTATAAATCTAATCTATTAAGGCCTGCAAGACTTCTTTCCCTGTTCTCTTCCTAGTATATTAGCTTTTCTTATATCCTGTGCGTACTGTTTCACTTCCAAATAAGGTAATCAATCATGTTGTTACAAGATGGTCAAATCAGATTCGTGGATTATTTGAGGTGACGTGTAATTTTAATCGCCGTGTTTTTTATGGTTTTGTTGGTATTATTGTCCTTTGATATCAATCTGTTGCTCTCATTAGTATACTCTGTCTGCTGAAATAATCATTACATTTTATTCTTATTTTAAAAAATCGAGTTTTCATTCAATTTTCAAGGGTTCTTATCTTTTAGATGTTCATATTGTTATGTTGAGCTATACTTTTAAACGATTTCTGTCACCTTTATACTTCTGATGAATGTTGAATAGATTTTAATTCGAGAAATTCGATGCAAACAAATGCAGTGCATGACTAGAAAATAAATAATTTTATTCAGGAGCCAAGATTTTGCAGATAATTAGATATATGGATTTCGAGTAGAATTACTTGTGCAGGTGTGTGGTAGTTCTTTCTTAGTTTAGAACCTGCATAATATATTATGAAGTTATTATTATGCATTCTTTGGCTTCGCCAATTTTGAAAGAAAACTTTTCAGGACTAATAAAATACATTATACCGTATGGTATATTCTAGCAAAATTGCTGTTAAAACGACATCCAAATTTTATGAATTTTGTGGCATTGATAGCCTACACCCTACCATGTCATAATACCACCAAATCTGTATTGTATAGTTATCCTTAGAAGAAGAATTTTTCAAAGTATGGAGCTGTATCTCGACCATACAGGAGCATCTTTGTGCTTTTTTCACTCCTGTAGTAATTTTTAATTTACAAAGAATCCGTTTTATACAATTCATCTCGACCATTGAGTAACACAGGAGCATCCTTGTGATTTTCACCCCTGTAGTAATTTTTAATTGACAGAATACGTTTTATTCAATTCATCATAATGATTGAACATGATACATTGTAAATTCCTTGTCGTAGTTACAATTATTATAAATGATCTCTAATATTTAGGTGGGGACTCAAATTCATTGAAATCGTGACTAAAGTTTTTCCAAAAAATGTGGTTTTCTGTCAAGAACTGTTTGGTATTTACCAATAATTTATTATTGTATCAATTCAATTTATTTCATACTAGCATTTTATCCGGGAATCCAGTTTAGAGTTTTTCTTTTCTGGTAGATAACTGACGGTACTAGTCACAAAATTGAATTGAGTTGAATTTCATATTAAAATCATTATATCCTTCAATTTTATTCCTTTTTACTCCAAGTAAGTTTTTATTCAAGTAACTTATTGATTCATTTTTAACATTTCAAAAATAATTTCCCAAATCCGTTCATACCCAAACAACATTGGATTCAGATGAATTACGAATATTTATTATTGTTTAAAAATAAATAGGTATTTATTATGCTGATTAGAATGAAAATAATAGTTTCTCTTACAGAACAGAATTCAGATCTAACTATGAGAAAAAATATGCAAATTAAATAATTTCAACCAAATTGGTTTTGAGAATAGGAAACTTATTTGGAGTTTCCTATTGAATTGGTGAATTTAATTGAATTCGGTGAGCAAAAATTTTGGTCCATACCGAGATTTGAACCCAAGCTATATCAAGCTTGATGAGCACTCTCCGCTCTCTTTACACTCCGCTATTAGGTCCAATGGAAAAATATACTACTAAGAGCTCTCTTGAAACTACTAAAGAGAATAATAATTGTGATGATCATAAGATCTATGATCAAGGGACAATAACAACAATTCTGTGGGATTTTAAAGTTTGAAGCATTCATTTTGAAAAGTCAGAAAGTAAAATAAAAAATCAGGCTTGGAGGTGCACTGAATCGAATTTAGAGAAAGCTATGTGCCAAATTTAGTTTTCCAAATTGTTGGCGTTTTTTTGAAATCTGTAAGACAAAAAAATTACAAGCACACCCCTAATCTCTTTTATTATTTAGGTGGATTCACAATAACATTTCAAAATATGTCAAAGTACAAAGATAAAATACAATTCTACAATATTATTGGTCTATTATAAGTCAACATAAAATACATTATACCGCATGGTATATTTCAGCGTAAGTTGAAAATTGCTATAAAAACTACATACAAATTTAATGAATTGAAACTACAGTTATGAATTAAAATTATGATGGTACTATGTCGTTTTGAAAAATGATAAATAAGCTTATTTATAATAACATCATTTTCAAGGTTGAATGAATTGAGTTATTATTGCTCTCATTGCGTTGCTACTAGATACTTATGAGTCTTATAAATTGAAAAAGTGGAATTATTTTATAGTTTACCGGAAAGTACAATTCTTCTGTCAAAGTTATTGCTAGAATTTTAAAAACTTGGGATAAGATCGGTTTTGACAACTAGTCACCTTTTGTCATTTTTCATTCAGCTATAGATTGGGATAAAGCTGTATACAATGCTGTGAATGCATTGGCATCAACAACCAAACGTCTTGCTATACTAGAAAACTGTAATAGATTGTAAACTGTATTTGAGGTTTATCAATCGAATAAAAGACACATTAGATGGAGTCTCAAGATTCAAGGAGCCATGATATTACTTCTACTATATATTAAATGAGAACATTATTTCTCGATAGTCGGGGCTCCCATTATCAAGTTAGTGTGGCATACTGTTTTAAAAGCTAAAATAATAATGTGAATAAAATTTCAAGTTGCAATCTACGCATGTCTTGAATGTGGAGTCGAATGTTTTTGTTTGTACGGTATTGCTTTACTATCAACGGCGGACTATCATGACTTCCAACCTAGATTTTGTAAGTGAAAAGTACGCAAGGAAATCAATGTCACTTCTCTGTGTTAGGTTACTGAATTGAGATGAAGAGTAATATTCACTAAGAGTTAAATTTCTCTAATGATTCTACTTGAAGCCCAATTACATTGTCTCTGTATAAAAGCCGGTTTTGTTTTGTTCTCTCCTTTGTGTTGGGACAAGTTATAAACTTCTGTAGAACATCATTGAGAGTTTTAACGTTCATGAATCACCTATTTTGATCGTTATTTGATAATTTCCCCAGAAAAATAGAAATATTGTCAAATAATAGCATGTCAGAGCTCTTTTATAAATTTCTTTCAATTTTAAATATCTATGTATCCAACTAGATAAAGAAACGTTACTTGATGATGTCACGACACGGTGACGATGATTCCAGAGGAATTTTAGTTGTACTGTGTGTGAATGATGTCGACCCTGTATTCTATTGACGTTGGCTAAACATCATGTAGTAGGTACTGTTAAACAAAATGTACGTTTATACTATTCTGACTACTCATCTGACAAGGCTGTAAAGTTGATAGATATTGGCTATAGCTATCATAGCTATTACTCCACTATTCAATTTGTCATACAGCTTCTAATTATCGTAATGAGTAGTAAATTCAATTTAAATGGTAACACATGCAGTTTGAAACGTTACTGTAGACGATTTTGCCTTTTTTTTTTTAGAGGAATGTTTCTTCTATTCATTCCACTTACTCATAAAGCCTTTTGAACTTTTTGTTTCAAAATTGCTGGCAAAATTATCTTGTAAGATCGATGCAATTGTGCAAATTACGAATGTAAGTTCGCTCTGGAGGATCCCTGATTACCTGGAGGTTATCTGTTGTTAACAGGCACCTTTCAGAACAAACCTACTTTTATGATTTGCATTAATCTAAATTGTGGCATTGGAAAATCTTACAAACAAATCAAATCAGAATTTGTGTAATGATGGTTCCAATAGAAGTGTAAAAGTGTTGAACCCTTAGTGTTTCTTGGTTCTTTTTATTAATTATTATATCCATTCATTCATTTATAACTACCATAATCAGTAATAATTTGTTGAGAATTTCAACTTCATGTATCGTATATATTTCTTGAAAAGTGACAGCTTTTCTTTTGGAACATTTTAATGCAAATTCTGAAACTTAAAGAAAGAACTGACTTACGAAATGCAGTCTACAGTAGCATGCACCTGTTTTTCTTATTTCGCCTTCCTCATACTGACATTTTAGCCGGTCTCCGGGAGAACATTTTCCATTGGTCGTCACTTTGTAAAAACCACTAATATATCTAATTTTACGTATCTTTTCATTTTCCGGCCGATTGAACATTTTTACATGATATAATGTGAAGACATACTCTCAATTCTTTAACATTGAAGGTACTTTTTCACTATGAGCCAATTACCCAATTGGTTCAATATTAATACGATTTTGTGGAAATTATTTCTCCAAGAAATTTTAATATTTATTAATTTTAATTTGATATTTATCATTTGAACTTGGCAACTTCTAGTAGCGAAATGTATCAACTGTAGTAAGAATTACATAATAGTAAAGTTTAATAATCTAGGTTTTCACGATTCATCCTCTTGATATGCTTCAATAACTTAATCCATATGCAGTACCAGTCGATTTTGGCCCAATATAGAATGGGCCTAAAAATCATAATTTATGTAAGTAATATTTTTTTAGCAGGCATACATTTAATACTTCATAAAAGTTTCAAGTTTTTTAGAAAATATTTCTGCTAAATAATAAGTACAGTAGACGATTACAAATTATTTTATAAGCTAACTAATGCAATTAATGGCACATACCATACCTATTTAGTGTTAGTTCTCGTGCATAGAATTATATTAACTTTTGGTACCCGTATACCGAAAACAATTTTGTCAATAAGGAAAAAATAAACTGGCTGTGGAGTATTTGCTGGGTTAATCAATATTGATTAAATTTTTCTATGACATTAGAGTAGAATTCATTTGTTTTTTTGTGCTACTGAAGAAGTTGTCAAGCATTCAATGTTCTATATGCTGTATTTTCTCGATATAACCTATTATTTATTGCGTTTAGTATACAACCTTCAGCTAGGTTGAGTTACAAACAAGCTGGAAGGGTGGTAGACCTCAATTTTTATTCTTACAAACCAAATGCTTAGAACAGTGCTATCACTTTGAATTTTCACAACTTTGAAAAAATAAAATAATAAACCAACAAAATTGTGATATCCGAGGTAAATATTCTTTGTGAATGACCAATAATAACGACCTGTCAAATATCGGCCACTTACACCTGTAACCTGATGAAATAAGATCGCCTTAAGATTTAACAGCTGATGAAGTAAATTATTCATTGGTTTCTTGTCTTTCAAAAAACATGTAAAGTTTGTAAATTGGTGATAAATTACGGGCTTTGTAGGCTGTGACAACCTGACGTATATGAAATGTTACTGTTTTCTTGAGAATTCTGGTTGTTAGTAATCGCCCGTTACTATATCATTGGGTGGCCGATATTAGGAAGGTTCATTATTATGGGCATGAGTTAGAAATTATTAATACAAATTTCTGAAGGTTTTCTTCCTTACAGATGGTGAGAATAAGTTGAAAAAACATTGACATTCACTCATTACACATCTTGAATTCAAATATTGGAACTTTCCAAATCTTTTTTTTTTTTTTTTTTTGGAGGATGAAGCCCACATAGGTCTGAGACCTGTGCGTGGGTAATGAGTTGGATGATGGTGATTGATGAGTTAGACCGGGAAGTGATTTTCAGCAGAGAACAGTGTCTTTTTTGCTGGCCAATCTAATCGGTCACCGTTACAAACATGACCTACGAGAACGCAGCTTATCTATCTGATTGAACAGATACCTGCTACGGCTCGCGGCTATCACTTCCAAATCCTTAATCTGGCTATAATCAGTAGATTTATTATCTTGAATCGTTATTGAATTTTTTCATAGCAAGTTTGTTGTTTTTGGTTTTTATTTCTCATTGATTAGTATATAAAACTGTTGATGAAGCTAATTGAATGGTTGAAAATTGATAATAAATGAAGCACTTTTTATCACGTATAGTAGTGTATTAATTTATTGTGTAGCATTAGAAATCGTTATCAGTATTACTCTATTAAATACCTTATTTAGATCATAGGCTTTTCCTTTAAAGGTCTATCACCTCATACATACATTTCGTCAGTGAACTTAACCACTAAGGTTATATCGAGAATTGATTGCAGTGTTTGTGTCAAATAATCTCTCCCAACAGACAGCCAAAAGGGACGTGGATAATGCTGGTGGACTCATTGGTGAGCAATGACTAGCTGCGTATACTCTTTCCAGGTAACAGTAATTGAATTATAGATATATGAATATCTTTTGTCTGTGACTAAATTATGAGAATAAATACTACAGTTTTTATCAAGTTGCGTGTATTTTATTTTCCCTATTGTCTGGTTACTCAATTCAAGTCTAATTCTAATAGTCCATAAGCATCATTTTCTGGTTGAAAAAAGTAAGTTACCTAAATATTGAATGCGCATGGATATTCTGCAACTTTTTGAATTGAGAATCATTCAAACTAAACTCAATAATTAGATATTTAATAGTCCTACTAATATTATAGAATAGGTTATTAGAAAACCGTACCTAGTTAAACTTGACCACATCTTTCTAAGTAATACATCATTCTCATCCAGCTTCCAAAAAATTGTTTATAAAACATAATCTGATAGACAAGCAACTATATATCTTATCCAATATGCAAATCAATCTTTTTCATTTAAAATGAAGGAAGTACAAATTTCTCAGAATCTATTGAGTCACGACATTGGGATGAGAAATGTTTTACATTCACACTTCATAAAAATCTGTCATATCTAAAAATTACACTTTTAAGTTTCATTCCATTTAATGATTTGCAAATATAGTACCGTACGTATTAGCATAGGTGCTATAGGAAAGGTTCCAAATCACGCATAATGAGGAGGATTATGATACCGTAGCCTACTGAAAATATTCAATCTTATTGAGAAATGGCCACAAGCATGAAGATTGAAGACTGCATAATGAATGGATGAAAATAACATGGTGAAATGCATAGCAGTTGAATTATCAATATCAAATAGTATTTAGAAATTTATTCTGGTAAGCTGCAGTTCTACTTTACCGGAACCGTAAGAAATATAGAACTTTTTTATGATTTTGTAAAGAATCAGGGAATCTGAATTAGAAAAAAATATATAAGCTTTGTGTTATTTTAGGTAATCTTAGCAAAGTGGAGATTAATATTTTTATCAATCTATAATTTTATTCCATTAGTTTTGTGAACTTTGCTGTTAGGATTAAGTCTAGGTTGCATTCTACATGCTAGTCCTCTTAGCCGACTTCAGATTCAACTAAAAACAAGCGTTTTCTGTACAGTGAACAGTCTACATAAAATAGAAATTAGGCAAATTGCAATAAATTTCCTCCCAGTAGCCCTATACTAAGTCTTCTAAAACATGTAGCAGGGCATGGTTGCATAGGTGAGAGTGAATACTATCAGAATTTATTTCGAATTCCTTTAATGATATACAGGGTGTTTCAGAACTCTACCAATACTTCTAGGCAGTGTTTCTGGACCACTAACAAAAGTAAATATCATAATAAAAATTTTCTAAAGTCCCCAGTTACTCACACAGCCGCCATTTTCTTTTTTTCACACATTTTTTTATTCAAACACCATTGAACGTATAATTTTGAAATTTTGCATACAGCTTTATAACAATTAAAACAATCTAAACAAAATCATAATTTTCTGACATTAAAAAACAAAATGGTGACCATTTAAAATCTTTGAACAGGATTAAATTAATAATGGCTAATGGCATCAAAATTTGAGTTGAATAACTTTTTTATCTACAACCATGTCATAATGTATACATTACAGTTTCACAATTGATGCCAAAACAGCTGTCTTTTCGAAATGCTTTTAGAAACCAGTTGCATAATGAGCTCATTATAGTACAGGTTCTACATTATAACACGGGTTCTGGACCAATCAGAAGCATTTTTGATGGAATCAATATCGTAATTCAATATTGTGAAACTATCAGCTGAAACTATCAAACTGCTACACCAGCTGCTTTAACCTAACAATCTACTATAACTTCTCGTATTTGAGATGAGAGGTTAGGTATATCTGACAGTCACAGGTAAAATGAAATTGTTTTAATTAAATGTATACTATTGGTTGTAGATAAAATAGTGTATGCAATGATTTTATTTGGCCATTAAAGCACTTGTGAGATATTTATAACACTCGCATTCGCTCATGTTAAAACTTACATTTAACTTGTTCCTTAATAAGGGTCAAAATAAAATCGTTGCATAAACTACTATTTAGATATTTTTATTGCAAATCTAACGATACCTCATTTTCCAAGATTGGCCAACAATTAACAGAGATATGCTACTTTTTAGGGTGTGCGGTGGTTGGAAGCGGGTTTCATTTCTTTAAACTGTCATTGCAACGCTTTCATTCTCATGTTTATTTATTCTTTGTAATTATCTGTGGTAAATAAACTTTCATTTTATTCTTTTTTTGTAAGCTATTCCTTGTTTGTTAGTAAAACTGCAACTCGCTTCCAACCAACGCACACCCTAAAAAGAAGCATATCTATGTTAATTGTTGGCCGATCTTGGAAAATGAGGTACAGTATCGTTAGATTTGCAATAAAAATATCTAAATAAAGGTAATTCTAGTCAAATTTTGATACTATTATTAATTTAATCATGTTCAAAGATTTTAAATAGCTGTCATTTTGTTTTTAATGTCGAAAACTTTTGAATAATTTTTTTAGATGGTTTTGATTGTTATAAAGCTGTATGCAAAATTTAAAAATTATACGTTCCATGGTGTTTGAATAAAAAAAAATGATGTTTGAAAAAAAACAAAATGGCGGCTGTGTGAGTAACTGGGGACTTGAGAATTTTTTTATTATGGTATTTACTTTCGTTAGTGGTCCAGAAACACTGCCTAGAAGTATTGGAAGAGAGTTCCAAAACACTGTACTATACAACAGCTACGGTATTTAATGTTGTTGTAAATATCCGTCATTGCAGAAGTCTTCAGTAGGCTATAAATTAATAGCACTTTAAGGAATTCGAAATTAATAAATACTGTTTCCGTATATTTTTCAGTTTGTTAAATTGTCAGTTACTTCAAACTAACTCTTGTGAATACTATTGTGCACAACTCTATGCTTCTTGCATAACAGTCATTGTCTGATGAAGTCGCTCAGAAAGCAACAATTTAATGATGTACAGTAGACTTCCATCATATTAATCAGAATTTGAGTAGAAACTGCTGAGAATGAATAGGCTATAGAATGCAGAAATTCAAATCAAATGCATCGTCGGAAAAGCTTCCCCTATTCAGAAATCCAAATTCAACATTGTAGTAGTAACTTATACCAGTATGGGAACCAACTTGTTGATTTTGGAATAGCATTTAATATAAAATTTTATGTTACAGTACTGCACTTAAGAGCAGGTTAGCCATTTTGTCGATCTAAGGAGAATCCCATGTTCTGCTGTATGTTTTCAGAGGACAGTATAGGACTATTGTGAGGAAAGCTATAGCAACTTGCCTAATTAATTATTTGTGTGATCTGTTCGCTACTCTGCAGCTGATTTGGTTTGTAGTGCTACAGCCGATGTCGGATAAAAGGCCATGTAGGATACATGCTTCACATAAGCACCAAGCTTGAACTACTGTACGCTACCTAATCTTTTATGCGTTTCCCAAAATAGGCTATCAGAAGACAAACTGAAAAGAGCATAGTAGAACAAAGATTATAGGTTTTAGAACCACCCTTGAATATATTTAGCCTATGTTGTTTTACTCAGAAGAAAATTTTTGTTTGAATACCTATCAGATTATTTACTTAAGCCTAGCTTACCAGCATACAGTAGCATACATTGCAATAATGGAAATTAGCGCTGCTATTGTTGGCTAGGCTGAAATTTAAAAAATGAGGCAATTTCTTTTCATGTCTAGAGCTAGACATGTTATACAATTATTATCATGAGCTAAGGGTTTATTAGGCACATGTCCCAAAATCTTTTATTGTTTAGCGATTTATGGGAGGATATCTGCTTATATAGATTGGATGATATCTTTCTAGTACTGGTATGTTATAAATGTATATCAACAGTCATCACAAGTTCTGAAGGGAATTTTTTTTTAAGGAGATCTGTGCATTTTTAATGAATTGAATGTCGATTGATAGGTTGAGGATACAGTTCTGGGAAGTGATTTTACAGTAGAGAAGCATCTTTCTTCATGGCCAAACCAAAGAACCTTTCCAAGAAGGCCCAAGCGCTCTTGTGTTATCTGACTGTATAGTTACCTGGCACAAGGGCCAGTGCTGAATATCAATTAAATTTACTGAATGTAGTTATAAATTAGTTATAGCCTACCAGTGAAGAACTTGCGATTAGGTTAGGTTGGCTATGTTGAACCAATTGTATTTTTTGCAGATATTGGAACGAGTAGACCTATGAATATTTAACCTTTCCTGCCAATGAATTTTGTGAATATTGCAAGAAATAAACGTTAATTAAGGAAACCAATTCTAAAAGCATTTGATTTTTGCAATTTATTACAAACGGTGTGGGCGATTGTTGAAAACTGGTATTTTTGAACTATCTTGTTTGAAAACTGGTATTTTTGAACTATCTTGTTTGAAAACTGGTATTTTTCTTGTAAAATTCCCTTTTTGAATTGACATCATTTACTTTTGGTTCACAACCCACTTGGAGTTGCAGGTACACCAGGTTAGATAAAACTATCTATAGCTTGAAGACCTAATAAGTAAAAAGCCAGGGGCGGATCCAGGATTTTCGTGAGGGGTGAGGGCGCGGAATACCCTGCTCAAAAATGAGGTCCGGGGTATTCTCCTGGAAAAAAGTTTATTTCAAATGCATAGAAATATTTTTGTAATGGGGTTATGGAACACCCCCACAACAAGGGGTCCCGGGGGTTCTCACCCGGAAATTTTTTATATAAATGTCTAGATATCACCATTTTAAAGCACTGAAGAAATTGCTGCTAGGTTTGTACAAAAATGATTGTTGTATAACAAAATTAATTAAAAGTGTGTTCAGACCTCAAAAATTATTGAAAGTAAGAAACATTGTTCTATTCAAGGGGAATAATATATATATATTAATTTTCTCAGAGGTTTCATCCTTACATGAACTGTTTGTACTATTGATGTTAATGACAACAAACTTGCATTTTACAACGGCACTTACTTTTGTAAGTAGTATCAGACGCGTTTAAGGACCTTAGTCCTATTCTCAGCGAATAGAGAATATAAGCTGCTATACAGAGTACACTACCTAGAGTATACAGACCAAAACTGAGTAGGCCTATGTATTCTCTGAGGAAGATAGGACTTGCGTCTTGAAATGCTTCCGCTACTACTCACAAATGTAAGTACTGACTGCAAGTTTGTAATCGTAATCAACATCGATATCTTTCAGGTATATTATTTATGTATTTGAAATTAATAGTACGGTAGTCAAGCATAAAGTTTGAGTGAATTTTAAAATAGACAAAAAACACCAGGAGAGGCCACGTTATGTGTCTAAGTAAATTTCATCTAGCTCTTGCATCATAGTCAATGGGTGATCCAGACCTGCATTGTTTCAGTAAGAAAGCTACTTGAAACTTCCCATTCCCCTATTTTTGAAAATTTATCTTCCTGGATTTCTTGTTCCATGACGAACTGCGTTGTTAATATTAGCTTTTTATGTGAATTCAACGACTTGCAGTCAAATATTCATTAAGAATAAATAAAATTACTCTGAAAACGGATCTCAAAGATTCGAAAGCGCTCGGCCTACAGAGTAAGTAAATTTTATTTATTCTTGATGAATATTTGACTGCAAGTTGTTGAATTCACATAAAAAGTTGAAATTTATCTTTCCTGAGTTGGGGTACCGTACTTAAAAATGTCCCTTAAAACGGGGTTTTGAAAACAATCGCTCGAAAACCACATTTTAAGTGAATTAAGATATAAATTTATCCCTGCTGGATTCGCCCTTAGTAATAATAACCTTATATTTTCTCAAATTCAGCTTAAATCATTAGCAATAATTTCTTCATTTAATATTCATTAAGCTTGCAAGAGGGAGAGGTGGAGATTTTTATGAAGTACAAACGCGGACGCGTTTCGAACTAAGTGGTTCGTCTTCGGCGCTTTGTTGCAGACTGACTGATTCTCTAGTATGTGAGGTGGTGGTTGGGAGAAGTGGATGTGGTGGACGTGTTTTCAGGGGCGGTTTGTGATATTGAAGAGGGTATGAGATTTGAAATTAAGTTGGTCATTGAGTATGAGTTGAGAATGTGAAATGGAATGTTTGTAAATTTCAAATTGAAGTATTGAGTATTTGACTTTTTGGGGAAATGTGAAGGGTATGACATCAATCACACAACACAAACACTAGCAAATACTTTCAGAAAGCTCAACTAGGTACACAGTCATTCAAAACTAACAACACTTACAGAAAACTCACCACCACCTCCAACATTCATAATAAATCTGTCACTTATTAACATGCAACGAATGTGACAGCTTCTATATTGGAAAAACTGGCAGATCTTTCTCAACCAGATTCAAAGAACACATAAAAGCCTTCACCCAACCACACACAAAATCAAATTATGCCGAACATCTACTCACAAAAAATCATTCATTCACCAACATTGATCAAAACCTCCACACCCTTCACATTGCCCCCCCCCCCCCCCCCCAAGTAAAAAACTCCTACTTTAGAACAATTTGAAATTTACAAACATTCCATTTCACTTCAACTCATACTCAATGACCAACTTAATTTATTTCTCATATCCTCTTCAACGTCATCACAACCCCCCCCCCCCCCCCTCTGAAAACAACTCCATCACACCTACTTCGCCCACCACATCCACTTCTCCCACTATCTCTCTATCTTCAAATACTAGAGAATCAGTCAATCTGCAACCAAGCGCCGAAGAAGGACCACTTAGTTTTCGAAACGCGTCCGCCGCTACTCTAAAATGTCAGTTCTGCACAGCAAAATTCTACGTATTGATAGTTCCAATATAATTATACCAGTACTGTACCTATTGTAGGCCTACTCTGATTGTATTGAAATATTTGATAGACAGCTTAAATTTCCTGTTAGAAGAAAAACTCAAGTTGCTATGCAGTAGCATATACTATTGTTTTTAAGTTGAATACCTAAAATTTCAATTCTGAATTAGCAAAAGACAATAAGGTTATGGCCTTGAAGAGCAGCAAATGGACCCGGTAGCAGCAGTTTGCAGATGGTCTATCGTGTGTAAATCTGTTTGACAGTAGTGCCATGCTTTTTAAGTGGGCAACCTGTTTTCAACTTCATTGAAAATGACAGTCGTTGCATGGTCCTGTATGTGTGAATCAGCCTTTATATGAATTGTTTCAGATGACGTGGGAAAAATCTTACTAGCGCCAAATAATGTTTTAGTGCCCCATCACATTAGGTGACTAAGCAGTGCTTCTGATGGAAATATATTCTTTTATCCTTCAAATATTAATACTAGTCACTGAAGCATTCAGATGTTTTCATGAATGACGTTTTGTGGTGCTGCAACTTTCTGCTGGTTGCTAGTACATAGCAACTGAGCACTTGAGCAGTGCTGCAAAAGTTGCTGTAGCCCTTCACACTAGGTAACTGAGTGGTGCTGCTGAATGTGATGTGACTCATGATCTTTTCTACCTCTTCAAAAGTTAAAACCCTTGAAATTTGAGATAATTTGAGTTTAAAAAATGCTATATTCTACTGGCTTTCCTGATTCTGTACAAACTTTATTTTTTTCTTCTTTCATAAAATTAAATGTTTTTAACCTAATTCAAAAAAGAGATGGTTCTTATTTTGGCCTGGTTTTTTGTTGCTCTTATGCTTTTACAAAAATTACTCAAATACTATTGAATAGAAAAATATATAATATTAAATGATTCAGTGGTGGTATTCAAGTTTTGCAAGGGTTGGCCCAATAAATATCAAGCCCAAATAATAAGCATTCATCAACATCGTTTGAAAATTGTGCAAATAGACCAAGCCCAAAGGAGCATTGAGATATCTATTAATTTTATAATAAACATGGAAGCATACAGGAGTTACTCCCATTATTTGCTTCCTTAACACAAATTACAATAAATCAAAATTACAATGTGATACAGAAAAAAGAGAAAAAAAAAACACTATTAAACTACCCCACAATCTTTGATGCAAGCATTTGCATAAAGAAGCCAATATTTTTTCAAAGTGAAAAAAACTTTTTAACATTCTAAAACTACAATTCCAATACAAAATAGAAAAGAGATAAACTACAACTACATTAAAAAAAAAGAATACTACACTAATGAAAAAAAACCAAAGTAGTCAAGAACTATAAAGATTATACTACTCAAAAATTAATTAAAGAAGAGAAAAAGAAACATTTGATAAATAATGACTTTTGATTTTTTAACATACATCAATATCTTTTGAAATTTGTGCAAATGGACCAAATACCTAGCCGGTATTTTTTACTTGAAAAAAATGGTGTATTGGCTCTAAAAAGAACTGTTGTCTTTTAATTTGATGCAAGTAACGTCTTGAAGTCGACACCAAATATTTTAGGAATTTATAAAATAATTGCAGTCATTGACACACTCCTGTCTTACTCTAGCTCCCTCTCTGTCATTACAATTTCTGTCACCGCCCTCCACTCAACACTGCTTCCTGTCTGTCACTCCGCAGTTTGTGCTTTTAAAGCAAGTTGACACCTATTATCACTTGCTTATCAATATTCTTGCATAAAAGTTGCCTTAGTAATTTTTTTTTAATAAAAGTTTAGGCTAAGTCACCTAATGTGAAGGCAGACGTAGACAAAGCATTTTATGAGGACCCTAGTCCTGTGTAACTGGAGGCTCAGCTTGGATTTATTTTGGGTGTTGGGCCAATATTTTTTCAAAGTAAAAAAAAAACTTTTTAAACTTAATTTACTTTGGCGGCTCTGGTAACGCAGTTTGTAGGAGCGCTTGTCTGTGATAAGATAAAGCTCTGGCTGACTTAGTTATATTTGAATCTTATTCAGTCATGGATGTTTCTCATTACCCACACACAAGTCTCCGTACTAATGTGGGCATCATCCACAATGAAAAAAATATTGTTAATATTAGAAAATTACACCCATCACATCCCGTAACTGACAAAAATATAGTTAATTTTACTGTGTTTTGATAAATGGGGTGATACATCCCCTTTATTCCCATTTCCGGCTCGCGTTTTACTGTACCATTCGCGTTTTAGGTTGGAACCATATGTCTTATAAGAGCTTAGTAAAACCTATTGTATTTTATACCTTATTAAAACCAGAAAAGATAGTTTCATTAAAAAATGTTTCCTTGGTTTTTATCAGAACGGTATCTGATTTTCAATTATGTGTACTCTGTTAATATTCTTCTAATTTTTAATTTAAAAAGGAATAGAAAATTAGTAAATTTCATAAAATTTCAAGTTTTCTAAAAAAAGCTGTTTGAAAATTTTTAATTTGTGGAAAAATCAAGATGTTGTTTAAAAACCCGAATTGAGGGCTATTAAAAATATTATGATGTTGCTAATGACTGCTGAATTAACAAAAAGCATTGGAAATTCTTATTAGCAGTGTATAAATTCACTTCACAGATCTCAAAGCTACCAGGATGTAAGTTCTGCACTGTTACTCCTTTTAACAGTCAGCTCTGACTTATGGTATCTACCATAATGCCCCCTCACATTCAGGGACCTTTCAAACCCTGGGGGTGCTAAAATGCTCATAGTCTGTACCTGCTTATAATGCGCCACAGCTTGGTCTTATGAAACGTTTTTATTCTGGTCTAATCATTGTGAAAATTTATTAAATAAAATACAACACATACCGGGTGGCTTTGTAACCAAAATAATAAGTTCTATATAGTTTAGGAAATCCATTGTTACAGATTTAAAGATGGCTGATCTATCAATTACGGTATATTATTGATAAATCTTTCGTAGCCTACCTAGATTTATCCGCATGGGTTGTAATGGTACGGTACCTACATTTATTTCACTTGGTTTTATGAAAAGTAATCAGAAAATCGAATATAACAAAAATGGTCTTGAAACAAACGTTATTACATCTATCAAAACTTGTAGAGAAGCTTATTGTGAAGATGAAATTTGAAATAACGAATTGCAAAAAAATACCTATAAACTGTAAAATTGGGTGTAGGCAACACCAATTAAGTTATGCACTGTTGCTTTCATCATTCTATTAAGTGAGTTGATTCAATAAATTAATACCATAATCCTTGATTCATTAAATCCTTATTCAGTTTAAGTATGTTTCAGCTAATTGGCTATTGGCTCCACATTTTACCTTCAAAATTGAATTTTCTGCATGTTTTTTTTTTAAAGAAAATGATTGTTTAATTGAGGTGAACAATCAAATTATACAATGATTACAATAATTCACTTGAATTATTTTAAAATGTGTTTTCAATGCTTTTTGGGTATTTTGATAAACTTTAAGAAATCTAACTGCATTTTCGTGACATGCTCAATTTTTAGTTTATTTCACTTGAAACGGCCAATTACAACCTAAATGAATTTTCAATAAATTCCAAAATGAGATAGCTAAATTGGTAGGGATAGCTGCAATATTCTATAACAGATATCGTTTTTCATCCTTAATCCTGGACATGTATGAACTTTCTTTATTATTTTAGTGAGTACAGATAGCTCAGAAACTGGGCATACACTGTGCCATACGAAACAGTCTTTATGGCAGGATGTATCCGTTCGAATTAAAAATTGAAATTGAATGCAGCTAACTTATCCACTTCACTTACTGAATTATAAAACACTATTCAATCGGAATAATGAAATTTATCCAGCTTATTGAAAAGAATTAATTAAAAAACCGACAGAGAAAACTACCTGCTTGCTATAGATCTCTGCTACATCGGCATCAATATTAAAATTGGTTTAAATATTTTATTAGCCCAGTATTGGAAAATATTATGAATATTCATTATTTTAGCAAAAGGGAAAGGTAAATAATTTTTAGTCTTTTCAAGAGTTCTAGAGCTTTCATGAAAAATGCACAATGGGATAACAATCTTAAGACCCAACTTATTCTTTATGATAATTGTGATAATTTCCTTTATAGAATACGGTAGGAAGGTAGGAGCTCAATGAGCTATTGATCTGTTATGGACACTCTGTAGAAAAGAATTATCGCATCCTGAGACGGATTAATAACCTATAATATAATAGTGAGAAAATAAATTTTTTATCCGTTGAAATGTTTTTTTCTGGAATATTTGAATGGTTCTTAGTTCTATTTTGTAAATTTAATTGCTGATTTAGAAAACTAGATTGAGTACGGTATCGTATTAAATTACTTAGAAAATAAGATTTATGGAAATTTTTTCTTATTTTATACGTGAAGGCTAATGTATAATTTCTTATTTAAAAAATGCGTATAAACGAAAGGATGGTAACTTCAGTTAGACACATTTCCAGAGAATTTAATAATTTATGAAATTGAAGTCCTATTTAAAAATAATGATATTATACTTGAATTTACCAATAAAAACTCAAAATAATTTAAGATACAGAAATAAGTGAATATAAATATTACAAGACCAAATACGTACATTATTTCTTTGAGAAAATCATTGATGACTTATATTTTTTATAAAGTGAAAATAAACTGATTTTTATGAAATCTGGTTCTTTTAGTGCAATAAACAGGGATGCAGAGCGTGGATCGTGCCATAATAGAGAGGAGAATTTAGAAATAATGAGTTGATATTTCATTTCATCTTCTTTTCCTTCTATTCAAGTTATGCAACTTTTCTTTCTGTTATTCTTTATTATTTCTTAGCTGATTAATGGGTTATTCAAAAAGTAATAGAATAGAATCTCCTATTTTGTAGAATGTGAGGCTTATTAAAATATGTTCATATTCGTATTACCTTCATGTAATGAACATGGTTAAGAGCTGCTGAATACTGATTTGATGGAATAATTTAGAAATTATTCTCTACCTAGCATTATAGGTATACATGAAATATTATTACGGTATCTATAAAATCTTCTGAAGGTAGTGTGGAAATTCATCAATTAATTATTGACTAATTAACTGAAGCGTCACTCAATTATTGGAAGCTTACGAGACCTTTGATACGTGGCTATGTTAGTGAGTCAAACTATGACAGGGATCTACATTTAGAAATTGAATACAAACGGCAATATTAGGACTTTATTTTATTTTATCTAGGCTTACAAAAGTAAAGAGGCATAGGCATGCATATATAATCAGAAAATTATAATTTTGGTCTGAAACAACATGCAGTAGTTAAGTGATAGGCCTACTGCAGTTAAATGTAATGCATTAAATAAATTGAAATAAATATTTTAAAACTAAACATGAAAATTGCTACTTGGTGCTTACTTGAGAAAAACTTACAAAGAGAACAACAATAAACTGATTGCTACAAAACATCAAAGCTATTATATAAAGGTCAAATTTTATTTTTACTAATATGGTTAATTCTCTAGCTCATTGCTGTTAATAATCACAACTTTGAGAACATAAGAATTTACATAGTTAAATCAACCTTTTAACTAGCTAGATGATAAATTTTCTTTGTAGGGTACGGTACCGTACCAATGAAGAAGCATCTTCAAACCCAAATAAGTTTGGTAACTTTTCTATTGTGGCATTAACTCCCAGGAGTCTACAGAAGCAGCAGATCTGGTGCTGGAGAAGCGGAAAATTAACAAACACAAAAATGACAACTAAACAGAATCGTCAACACTTGTCAGAATGGTTGTCTTGGTACAGGATGACTGAATACATGTCATTCATAAGTACATAATCTTCTACATCCACTGTAATCTGGTACAACTTGAACTTTGCGGAACGTGGTTTACATTTATACTAGGTGACGCGTTTCAAGCTGTGATACTCATTATCGGTGCCTTCTTTCAGGTAGCATATAGTTGTTTGAGCTCTTGCTCTGAACATACATTGCTTGGAATGTGACCATCTAGTATAAATAGATTAAATACACTATAGTATTTGGTAGCCTACTGCTTGCACTTTCTGTAACAATAGTGACTTGAAAGTGAGGTTAGGTCTTATTTGACTTGAACCCCAATTGGATATGATTTGGCTACCATAACAAATGTGATTCTAGTCTCATGCCTTATGTCTGGTTACTATCTAGAATCCAATGGTTATATAAATAATATAGCCTATCCGTTTAGGAATAGCGTATATATAGGTTAGGAGAGTATTAATAGTAGAAGGACTTGGAATGACAAAACAGCCGAATGTCTTGTCCATGAATTTATGTCATCAATTTTGTGATCAATCACCTTCTGGTTCGGAACCGAACTAGAATTGCAGGCCCACCATGTTACCCATAATATGGCTCAAACGGCGAGGTGGAACTATCCATGAATAAAAGCTATTTAGTCTATGCTTGATATGTTATTCCAACGAAATGTGCTATGGTACTTGGAATCCAACGTTACATGGTTGTAAGCAATGCTGATTTTATTGAACCCACAAATCAGACAATTGACGTTCAAGTATCAAATAGGCTAATGATGCTCAGTTGTCTAATAGATGATAAACATGATGCTAATAAATCCTTTACTGTACCATTTTACAGAAGCTGCTACTGCAAAAGTTATTTTTTTGTGGATTATTCGTTGATTTTTAATAGATTTGATGTTTTTTTTTTTATTCACCTAGATATAGTTAGGAGCTCCTTGCCAATCCTGCCCAATTATATCTTGACAAAAGCAAATTTCTTGAAGGTCTTTTTACATGTATTTGAATAATCAATAGTAATACCATTTTCGCCGCTTTAATGCCAAAGAATCAAATGAATTTCCAAGTTGCGTACTGGTTAAATACGGTAATTTAAATTATTTATAATTTATTAAATTCTTTGTCCACAGTTCTCCAAGAGAGTGGTTCGTTTATGGATGCTCTAAACGCATCTATGAGCTCATCCAAAGATTCGAAGAAGAAAAAAGTAAGAAGACTGAGTAGCAGTAAAGATTCTGATAAAAAAGAATCTAACCAAACAACACCACCAACATCACCCAATCATGATGACAAGTCTCCACCAGTTGCCAAGCCAAACTTTCGCGTGAGTTATTAGAACTATTACCATTCTCATCACAATTGAATACGCTTTATTATATTTAGACTATGTAGTAACATATTTCCGGTACTAAGGCATCGTATTGAGGAATTTCTACATCCCTCAACCCTTCAGTTATTTCTATTCCTATTTATTTGTATTCATTTTGTTACATAATTTTTCCATCTCCACAACTAGAAACAGTCAAACAGTTGCACTGGAAATTAATCAAGGAAAATAAAAAGAATTTTTTTGGTCAGATCGGATAGATTTTTTTTAATAGAATAGTTGATGATACCTGTACATTGTTGAATTTATCAATTAAAGTTATCAGTACAATGTCAATCTAACCTCAATTGAAAATATTCAAAATGTTGTATTCTTGAACAGTTCTACCAGGATACACTCGATCATACTGAAGAGAATAAAAGTGAGGGTGCCGAAGAAAAGAAAATTGTCGAAGAAAAGAGTAAACAAAAGGAAGATGCTGGTGATTCTGGGGGAGAAGGTGATTCCAATGGAGAGAATCGATGTAAGTTGATTTCCAATTACATTACTTTCAAATATCTACTTTTTCATAAATAACCTGAATATTAAGAATTAAGGAAGGAACTGTAATGAGAATACATCTCAAATCTCGTTCTTAAAACTTTTTAACAAACCTCATTGAGAAGAAAACCAATAAAATTTAATAAAACTTTAGGACTTAGGACAAACCAATTCACTTCATTTCGTTCAATGATCAATACAGTCAAAGTTATTGATAACTTTAGACTATTTTCCTTTACTTTATTTATTTGTTCATCTTTTTATTTATTGAAAGGAAATATTTATTAAGCATCCTCAAGACTTTTCTTGAATCAACTTCAAAATTCGTAAAGTTTTATTTATTGAATGTTTTACAATCGTTTTTAAAAACTTGAAAATGTGTGAATTGTCTCAAAATATGAATTATGAACTTCTCCATTCACTGAATATTATTTTAAATTTCTCTAGGCAAACAATTTCTTGGTGAATCTGGGTTTACCGGCTGTTCACCAGTTTCACATTCATGTTACTTAGGTAAATGATGATGTAACAGCCGGTAAACTAAGTTAAATAAGTTAAAGGTAAATAAGTTAGTGTACTGGTATTTTGAAATTTGATGTGCAAATTTTCAATCCGAATGGGAAAACTATTTTTTGTTTGACTTGATTCATGCTCGTCATTGACCAGTGTAATTCTATTCGAATATTTATATAGAACATTCATTTTCTAGCTCCAAGCCCTGAAACACCTGAACAGAAAGCTGCACGTGAAGCAAATATCAGGAATGAAGAGAATCGGCAGAATTCTGATGGCCTTAGAGGAGTTCTTGTATTCGCCAAACTTAGAAAAGGTCCCAAGAAGAAAGTGCAATGGAAGACAAATTTGACTGCCATCAGACATTTCGAATTGGATGAGAGTGAAAGAGGTATATCATTACGTTAAAAAAAATAATTTATTTGAACCAGGGAGCTTTTTATTTTTATTAAAAATTATATCCTCATGACTATAAAGAGGGGTCCATGAAATTGTAGTCTATAAACACTGATAGTAAACCAACTTTGAAGGAATGACATGAACAGCTTTGAATTTGTGCTTGGTGGTTAAATTTTTATTGAACAGGTAGTACAGAAGAGAGAGACTTACTTTTCTGTGCTTTCTGTTCTTACTTGATAATCATAAAGTCTTGGGTGCTTGGACAGTGGAGCATCAACACTTGATGATAATCATGAATGCAAAATTAAACCCATGCTTTGGAATAGCGTATATTAGATTGATGCACCGTGAATACCACCATTCTAAATCATGTTTCGATTTTGTGATGGTGATTATCACAGAGTATTGATGCTCCACTGTGCAAGCATGTCAAAATCTGTCAACAGATGTAAAATTATGTTCAAAATGAAGATATCCACTGCCAACTTACGTATACATTTTTATGATTCTCCGTGCATCATGATTCAAAAGCACAATAAAAGATCATGAAGTAACTCTTCTATAATTATAGCCAAATTGCATAGTTTATCAATTAGTTCGTATCTAGTCTACAACTTATCGGAATTTTTTTTCGGCTGATATGATTCCATTAGTATTTTATTTCTGCTTAATAAAATTATCTAAGAGTTGAATTCAACTTCGTGAATTACCTGAAACATTTCAAAGGTCAAAAAAAAAAAAAAAAAAAAAATAGAAAATTTTTAAGGTATTACCAACTACTGAGATAAAATCTTATGGTTGTCATAATTATTTTTGTTTACAGTCAATGTTACCAAAACATTCATTGATATGAAGCAAATGGAAAGGATCCATGAAAGAGAAAACTTTCAGATTGCTCGTAAACTTGGTGAGTTTTGTGCTATTTCTGTATTACATACTATTCCGAGATTTTTTATTGAAGATTTTATTGCCTACCCTGTGCCATTACAATAATTTTATAATAAAAACGTGAGCTTTGTGAGTTTGATCATTTTTACATGTGTCTCTTCAAATTCAAGAGCAATTCGCACTAATTTTGTTACTGTAAATACATTCGTTTGAGAACGTGGGTTGAATCTCACTCCTCAGCTGTATGAGGGTTGAATCTCACTCCTCAGCTGTATGGGGTCAAATTATAGACTTATAATTATTTCTTATTAATTCTTGAAACATCTCAAATAGGAACGTAAAAAGAACAAGCATCTTACCTCTATATGCCCTTTCCTCGAAAATGTGGATTTGGAGGTTGCGATTGACAGCCTCATGTATATAACAGATTGTTGAACCATTTCATCAATCACTTCAGTTCTGATTTTGAACATTACAAAATAACATTTGAACGGCCAAAATAAGAAATTTCATGGGACAAACAAAAAAAAAAACCAAACTATGGACTTAAACTACATTATTCAATATAAACTTAGAAAACACTTTTAAGTGGAAATTAACTCACGTTATGGCGTGACGGCCGTTTCACTCTGTTGTCTAGAGCATCGTCAGACGACCCCCAGTACAGATTGTGTGAGTGTACTGTGGGTCGTCTGACGATTCTCTAGACAACTGAGTGAAACGGCCGTCACGCCATAACGTGAGTTAATTTCCACTTAAAAGTGTTTTTAAGTTGATATTACATATTAGTGGAAACAACATGGATCTTCAACATCATACATTATTCATTCTTGCTATGTTCGAAAAGTTTTTTGTTTTCTTATTCTGGAATATCATGCCCCAAATATGCGAAATTGGCCATTATGCTATTAAATTAATATACTCTAACATTATATTAAATTAATTTATTGTATTGAGTGAATTGGTTTAATAATAATTCAGGAAACAAAAAATCATGGGATCACCAATAAAGCTCAACAATTATTGTGGTTCAAAAATTCTCAACAAAATCTTTACATTATTAAGATTTGTTCAATGAGTCGCTGTGATTAGATCTGTCTACTGACTACTGTCTACTGTCTGCTTCTGGGTTGATATGTAACGAAATAACTATTTATATCTACTCCAAATTATCAGCTATGAACTAAGATATTGCATGAATTCATCTTAATATAGATGTTTCTTATATATTATTTTTCTAATGTTTCATTCAATTCTTTTATTTTATTTTCAGGTAGCGTGGATGTTATGGAAGAGAAAACCAGGTGGAGAGTTTTGATTCCTATTGACCTGCCAGCTCTTCCAGTGATACCTGGGAAAAACAGCAATGAAAAAGAAATACAATATGCACGAGAAAAGACGGCTGTACAAGCTGTTTACCCCAACAAACGATTGTAAGTACTATAGCTGATATACTAATCGTACTTCCTTTCATTTTTATGACCTGTCGCACTTGTAAAGCATTGCTTAGCACATTGTGTATTGGTAAGAAATGTACCTATATCTATATCTACAAAAGCCAAATACCACTGACTGATTCACTCACTCATTCATCACCGTTTCCTGACTCTGCGAAAAAAGTTAAAATTCGGTACATATGTTCAGTTTAGACCCTAGATGTGTGCTAGGAATGGCTTTTGAAAACTCCAAAAATACGCCCAAAATTGACGTTTTTCTAGCGGTTTTCAGCGTTTTCAACAACTACCTACTCGGCCAAAAGAGTTGAAATTTGTACATAAATGTTCATTTTTTGATTAAGAAGCGTACTAACAAAAGTTTTTGAAATTTTGCCAAAACTTCACATGAGTTGAAAATTTTCCCAGCGTTTTTTTAACGCTATTAAGAACTACGTGGCCGAAAAAGTTGAAATTTGGTATACATTCTCAGTTTTGGACATAGACTCGTACTAAGAATAGTTTACCCCCAAAATACGCCTAAATTTGACGTTTTTTCAGCGGGTTTCACGTCTTCATATACAGTAAACTTCTTTTAATGAAATATTCCGGATTACAGGATGAATATTGGACAAAATGTGTATTAAACAAAAAATAAAATTAAAAAATGTGTTTTATTCATTAAACAACTTTACTATAGAATGAAACATTGTATAACATACTGTAATGAAAAATACATGATTATGAAACTAAAATGTTGACTAAAATGATCGCTGTAGGATAACAAAAATGTTATTTTGAAGTTGAGCAAGAAGGCTGATCTAAATCCATGGGATTATTCTACTTGGTAGAAGCCATCTTGAACATATATCGAAAGTCAATTTGCCCCATATTATAATAATATGTATGCATGCCAGTATGGTTTGTACAGCGCAGTGTTTCCCTCGCGACTTTCAATCCCAAACAAACATGAACATTATAATTTTTCTTTTTTGTTCCTATTAATATAAATTTTCTCAAATGTCCTGCTAGATTATCCAGCGTACCGGATCGTAAGATGCAGGATCAGAAATTTACTGTAATACGTGGCCGAAAAGTTCAATTTCTAGCGAAAATTTCCCCCTCTCCCCGACGTTTTTTTTACAAATTGACCCTTTCTCATCCCCCCCCCCCGGAAGTTTAAGGGGTGGAACCCCAGACGGTCAAGGCAAGCGAAGCGAGCCAGCGGGCTATTACTGTAATAAATACAAAAAGTCTTGAATCATCCCTGAACCTGAAATATGAGATAGCATTAGGCTTATATTCTTCCATTTAATAAGAGAGAGTGTTTGTGTGTATGTCAGTCTTAGGGATTTCACAAAAATGGCAATGATTTGGATTACTAAATTGGCACAGTTTCCTCTTAGCTAGATTCAGTGCACCTCGAAGCCCGATTTTTGATTTTCCTTTCAGACTTTTCAAAATTAATGCTCAAAATTCCACATATTGTTATTGTTGTTGTTGTCCCAGTCATAAATCGTATGGGGGTCATAATAATTTATTTCTAAAATATTGGGTGGAAACGTTGTATCACATTATGTCTATGAGGCCTTATAATCAACGAGTATTATGCCTGAAATCACATTGTAAAGCACGGGTAAACCGGTAGTATTAAATAAGAATAGAAATGATCTCTTTCAGAATATAGTCAAACATGATTTATTATAGAATCAATAAAAATTCAATTTTAAAACCATCAATCAAATTGATTATATTTCAAGACATTTATAAGAAGGAATGACGTGTTGGATTTTCTTATAAAGTTTATGTACTGAATTGGCATTTTTTACAATGTTTGAAAAATGAATATCATACCTTCCATTTGGAGTTATTCAGCAGCGAAATATTGGTAAAACTATATTCTGTTTTTTAAGTTGGAAGACAGAATGACTATTTTCTGAAATGATAAATGAAATTGATAAGGTACACAGTAGAATAACGAATATTCATGATTTATTTGCTGAATTGTGTTTGTAGCATTATCAACTATTTCAAATAACATTACCATTCAACAATCTATTGAAATATTGTATTTCTAGTGAATTTTCAATTTTTAATTTTCTGTTTTGATGAATAAGATTGTGTTGTACAATTATTGTGTTCTTCTTTTTCATAGGATTCCAGACTCTCCAGCTGAGCCTGATCTCGAAATACATGCCACTACTGATCCAACAATTATTCCATTGGATGATTTGAGTGGAAACGAAGATTCTGTAAATGATTTCACCAATGTTCCATGGCCAGAACCTCGAACTGAAATCATACCAACTCCTTGCGATCCAATCATGGTAGCTGGTATGGGGCCTAATGCTCCTGTACCTAATCCTGTTATGGGGCCAGCTGGAAACTTCATGGGACCCGTGGCAGGTCCTATGCCTGCTGGTCCACCTGGTTTTCCAGGCCCTGGACCAAATCAGGGAGGACCTGGACCAATGGGACCGATGGGACCTGGACCCAATATGGGATTCCCTGGCTATCCAGGACCAGGAGGACCTTTCGGCCCTCCACAGCCTGGCCCACCAAATATGGGCATGATGCCGCCTAATGATTGGAGGGTGAGTATCCCATTGATAAATATTTATTTTCAATCTAAATATCACATTACATTCAATCCAATAATCAAAAATTGGAAATATTGTCATCAGTTATTTAAGAAGATGCGGTAGGCTACTTTTGTTTCATTTTTTAGAGGATGAATCGCCTGAGCCCTGTAAATGAGTGAATGATGGTGATTGGTGAGCTGACCCCAAAGTTTCAAGTGGTTCCGAACCACCGGGAAGGGATTTTACAGCAGAGAACAGTCTTTTTTGCTTAACCCTTTATTTAGCTTTAGAGCATGTGATTTGATTGAAAAATTGAATTCAACAATTTGTATGTACTGTACTTGAAAAATCTGGTAAGTAAGAACGATAGAATATTGAAATATACAAAATTTTCAAAGAAATTATTTATTAAAAAAATCAGACAAAATGTTCTGTTTTAAAACAGATTTCATGATTTTCTTGAATATTTCTTTCATTTCTTTGTTTTTATGATAGAATATTTTAATTTTCAACTGAAAAAGCCGCCAATATAATTTCTTTGTTAACCATTCAGAGTTTCAGATCTGATGCATTTCAGGAATGCATTTATTTCTAAAATTTCTTGATTATGAGAATTTCTACTGCTTAATGTCAGAAATAGCGACCTCATCTCACAAAATAATCGATTGAAACATTTTTCTCGTGACAATTAATTGACATCATTATTTCAGTCGCCAACCGAAAAAATTTGACTAACACCTTATTACACACAGCCTTAACATTTGTGTAGGGGGTTTCCACAGCGATTAACTTTATATTTGAATAGAATAGAAATTTAATTACTGTGGTGGCAAAATCACAGTGAATGTGAAGGCGCAACAGACTAATGTATCTTCACAAATTTTGAATATGTTATATTATTGTCCAAACATTGAGGTTAGTTTTAACACTGATAATTTAGATTGATATTGAGATGACATAGAAGCTGTGCTAATTGCTACACCACTTATCCAAACTTTTCAAATTGTAAAATATTATAGACGTAAAGAACTTTTATTAATTGCGCCTTTCGTGCTGCATTACTATATCTTACATTTTTACTAAAATTACCTTATAACAAAATTGGAAAGACCCATGCTGGCTTTTCATTGTGGTTGGAATAATTTGAAATGAACTACAATTATTAACTTGCTTTGCAGGGACCTGGTCCTGACATGAACACGAGTGGTCCCGGTGGTCCTGGCCCAGAAATGTTTGGTCCTGGACCGGGCATGGGCCCTCCGCCCGGCATGATGCCGCCAGAAATGGCATTTGGAATGGCCGGACCTCTTGTGCCCGGCCTGCTCGGACCTGGCCCGCCCATGGCACCTGGTGGACCGCCCTTTAACATGAACCAAGGATCCAACCAGGGCCCGCCCAATATGTTCAACGGCCCTGGACCGTTTCCGAGTGGCAACAACAATAACGCCGGCAATAATGGAAACAACAGTTTTGGTGGCAACAACAATATGAACAACCAGAACTGGAATAGAGGAGTAGATGACCGCAACGATCGTGGTGGCAGTGGACGAGGGGGAGGCGGCCCATGGCGGAACAAGAGAGATCGCAACGATCGAAGAGGAGGAGACAACTGGCGAGGAGGAGGCAGAGGAGGCGGAAACGGTGGCAGGGGTAAGTACTCATTCAGTATATCTAGTAATCTACTCTCTTACTAATTTAGTCCTTGCAAACCTAAGGCCCTAATCATCATCGCGGTCGAGCGCCACAATTGAGGATAAGTTTCACCGGCTGGGTAAATTTGAAATTCAACCGCGACTTGGATGGCTCTGTATAATAAAGACCTTTTAGAATACAGTGCGGAGTTTTATGACAATACTATTTCACATGGGAAACAAACGCGCTGTTGCTATTTTTTCGTTTAATTTGAAAACGTAACGTAAGCCGGCCTTCCACTGCAAGCCAAACTACAAATTGAAAACGCCATTCTATATAGCTACGATTCACACGATTAACAGCTGAGAGCCCTAATTACGTGTATGAGTTCGTCTAGTTTGAAGGTGGAAGGCCGGCTTTAGACCTTTAGTACTTATGAACTTACCTTGAGGCTTCTTCAACTCAAGCAAAACTTGAAAAGCATTTTGAGTGAATGCTTTTCAATCTTTCGATGTTATTAGCTCAATTATCACTTATCCAGTGCTTCGGAACCCACCTACAAATGTAGATTAACCATGCTCCTCCTAACATGGCTCAAACGGCGAGGTGTAACTAAAATGGCGTTTCTACCAATAAAAGCCATACCGTATGCTTATTATTATATTTGTAAGTGTCTATTATAACACTTATAAAACTGTCTTATTATATTGTAAACTATTGAAAGTGTCTCCTGAGTAAAGTAAGTCTTAAGTTAGCTTAATAAATACGGGCCTTATAATTTTCATACGAGTGCTCGGATGAGCCTTCATGATCTCACTAGATATTATTGAGACTATTTTGGAATGTGATATGGCCATGATGTCATTCGCTAAAAACTAATATCCCAATTAAGCCAAATAAAATAAATTGTTGAAATTCAGTAGAATATTTTATTGATCCGGACCATACTGTTTTCTTTTGATAAATCTTCAATTTATTTGAGAAATGGAAATACTGTAATACTAATGGACTACTAATACTGTACTGTAATGATAATAGTTGATAGTTGGGAGCGGTGAGAAGGTTTCGAGACAAGAAAGGCTTACAGAAAAATCCTTTGCTTTACCTAAACAAATTTGATGGATTAATTTAAGAAATCTTATGTGAACTATTGTGTCAAAAGTAGTTTATTTCAATAATTAATCTCAATGGAGTTGAAAGTTCAAACTATATTACAGAAAACGGAAATTTCAATAGAAATAGGTGCCTTATGTAATTTTTGAAATCTGATATACCGGTATAGTATTAATTTAAAAAAACCTAGAGTTCAAATTGATCCACAGTGAAAACCTGAAGACGAATACTCCCAGATAATGGAAAATATTCATCGTAGTGACATTACCCATTGGCTTGCTTGACTCAGCCAAGTTAAAATATAGCCATGCTAAATTCTCTATTAATATAGTCTGATTGAAAAATAAAACCGTGCCATCAAACTCGAATAGTGAGTTTATTGCTCCTTCCATCACTTTTTTTGTAATGCTTCTTATCATCCTTATTACAAAGAGGCAATGCTCTTACACAATAAATTGTGTACAATAGTATGACTTTTGTGGCGTTTATCTATTTATTGAGTCCTACTGGAGATAGGAGAGAGCACTCTTCAAATCCTGGTTGCTAAATGCCTTTCTAACACATCTTTGATGACCAAAGAGCTCATAGCAGGTAGCACAAATTGGAATCAGTATAAAAGAAATTGAAAGTTTACTGGAATCAGGTCACTTCAACTCACTGTTTTCACTGGTAAAAGTTCAATAACCATTATTTTGTAAAAAAAAGTGTCAGTACAGATTATAAAATAATTTTAAAGGTTCATACATTCGCTTGAATATTTTCACAATTTTCTCAAAAACTAAACATAAATGTTTGTTTAACTTTTGATTATAATTCTTCATGTACTTTGTCGAACTCCACTAAACAAAGAGCTTTATGTCATTTATATTTTTTATATATTTTGTTTCAGATTGGGGTGGTTCCAAAAACATTCTCTGCAATAACTTCGCAAGGTGGGGAAGTTGCAGGACTGTTAATTGCAATTACAGGCATCACAACTGAAGTGCTAGCCATAACAGAGTTTGAACTGCATCATCTGTGATATTAGATTTTAAGTTCTGATTTATGAGACGTCGTCCCACGAGCGCGACGCGATGCAAGCGAGGCAGCGTCATCTGTAACAGATTGGTTCAGATGCCAGATAGTCGTGTTAGTCTTCTCACTTGCTTATAGCCCACTGTCCAGCCTGTCGCTCGCATCGCGTAGCCAGTAGAACGATGCATAAGCGATTGACTACTGTGTAGTCTGTGATCTGCCAATTTCATAATCGTTATAATTATCCAGTTAACTGAATGAGAAATCTATTTTTGAAAGAGGTACAAGATAACACTGAAATTATAAATTAATATCATCTTTGTAGTAGGTTAATGTGCTTTCCTAAGTTTTTGGTGCTGCAATTTCGTCATAGTATTTACAGCTCCTTGTTGTTTATTCATATACAAGGATGGATAATCTTGTTAGCTTCAGTTATTTGTACATTTAGGGGCATTAAGAACTAAGTTTGTAACATATTGTAATTTTTTCAGCACCAATAATCAGAACGCTGTTTTCAATGAACAATTCTAAGATATGCATGATGTTAGTTGCTTCAATTTCAGTCTTGAATTTGAAAATAAACTAATTAAAACGAACAAAAACAAGGGATAAGAATCTCAAGTGTTCTCGGTCCATAAATATGTTCTCTAGTTTAGCATTGTAGTCAGACTTTATCTGATATTGTTTGGAATGACAGTCAAATCTGTGAGCTTTTCTCTTGACTGAATTGAACAATCTATCCACTCCTATTTTGACAGTGAGTGACAATCAAGTTCACTCCATCAATTAAAAAAGTGCTAATGAATTCACGACTATTGAATTATTTATGTAGTCATGAGAATTATTCGTATCTATTCAATAATGTGTAGAAAATTATCGAGAGGAATCTAGCAAAATCAGACTTGAATACAGTCCAAGAACAGTATGTTCAGTATGTTGGTACTGAAAGCGACTAGAGTTCCATATCAATTTGATAGAAAGGATTCTATTAACCTATTTTTGAAAATTTCAGTGAATGACATAGTCAATATTATTATTGTAATTTGCATATTATAAATTAATCTTTTTTGATGATCTGGAAAATAGATAATTTTTACTTACAATTTATCAGGAGAGAAAATTTTAAAACAACGAAGGTTGAAGTGAAGGCTTTACTTGAGCCCTCTTAACTGTCAAGTTATAATCTTAAAATAGTTCTAATGCATTTTTTCATTCTTTGGTTTCTTAAAGGAATTTCGATTGTTAATAAAACTTCATTATATTGCATTATTCATTGGAATGCATACTTTGAAGAAGTGAATTCAAGAATTTTTGAATTCTTAAATACTGTAATATTTTGTACATTTTGTATACAGTTTGATATTTTTAATAAATGAGTTGAACGGTTTTCAAAATTGTGTCAAAAGTATTTATTTGTAACTCCAGGAGTCCAACCAGCACTGGCTTTTCTCTGCGCCTAGACATCTTCCCCAGAGTTGGAAGGTTGATGTTATTGGAATGTCCACGCCAGTATTAGAGTCAAACTTCTAAGTGACAGCAAATATCCCATGACCTTAAAATAAATTTGAATAAAATGAAGAAATTAAAGCTTCAGGATGCTATTTATCAGCCATGATAGATTTTGTCTATTAACCACTGTAGTACCAGGAATTTTCTAGAATGGTCCATCTTGCAGAAAAAAATTAGATGCCACCAACTATTTGAACTGCCACCTTCCATAACATTATAGGCTTATTATTTTACAGAGCCACTGCAGTCGTGGTCATGTGCTACAATAAGGCTAATCTGTAACAGCTGACTGTGTGACTGAGCTCAACAATAATCTCTATATATATAATCGAAATACCACTGACTGACTCACTCATTCATCACAGTTTCTCAGGAACCACTCGACCAAAAACGATAAAATTTGGTACACGTATTCAGTAGGGGGACTAGACGCGTGCTAAGAAAGGATTTTTCAAAATTCGCAATTTTAGGGGTGTTTTTAGGGGGTTAAAGTTTTGCCTATGCAAAGCACGGGTACATGGCTAGCTAGCTTACTGGGATCTTTTAATCATATGGAAAATATTTTGAAATTCGCACTTAAAGCTGGGCATTCACGTTCCAACTTGCAGTACCACTTGCAGTACTGCTATAAATAGTCGATTACATTGGGATAGTTACTCGCTAAGCGAGTAGCGAGTAGGACGTTACTAACCGACCGTGCTACAGCAGCTCAGCATACCAAGCCAAATTATATTAAAAATTTAATTTCCAGAATCGCCCTCATACTATGGAATTTCAAAGACAATAAACAATTTAGTTTGAAGTGACTGACAATTGAATAAACTGACAAATATACATATACAGAATTTATTAATTTCGAATTCCTTTAATTGCTATTACTTTATACTGAAGACTTCCGCAATGGCGGATATTGTCAATATCCGCCATTGCAGAAGTCTTCAGTGTAAAGTAATAGCAATTAAAGGAATTCGAAATTAATAAAATTCTGTTTACGTATATTTGTCAGTTTATTCAATTGTCAGTCACTTCAAACTAAATTGTTTATTGTCTTTGAAATTCCATAGTATGAGGGCGATTCTGGAAATTAAATTTTTAATATAATTTGGCTTGGTATGCTGAGCTGCTGTAGCACGGTCGGTTAGTAACGTCCTACTCGCTACTCGCTTAGTGAGTAACTATCCCAATGTAATCGACTATTTATAGCAGTACTGCAAGTGGTACTGCAAGTTGGAACGTGAATGGCCGGCCTAACAGATGTCATCAACCTGGCATAATAACATTTCATCATACCCAGTCATATGTTTCCCACATATTGCAAGGCTCCGACTGTATGGTAGCCTACATGCAAAGTGCAAAGTCTTTTGCTGTTCAAAGACGCTGCTAAGGGGTCTGCCATATGATTAAAAACGGTTGACTTCTATCAGCTGTTCCTTTAAGCTGTTTGGCTGGCAAGTTCAGTAGGTTAGGTCTATTAATGAATAATAATTTGTTTCAAACAAAGCAAACTTGTCCCGAGCTACCAAAATAATTTCAATAGCTAAAAGCCAACGTTTATGAAAAGTATATATGTTTGATTAAGACCCTAGATGCATACTAAGTAATGGTATCAAAATTCTCCCCAAAATCACCTATTTCTGTAAATTTATCTAATCACAATGGAAATTAGTTGGACCCCCCGGGGGTCCAGGGGGCGGAGCCCCCAGGCTAGACGGTTAAGGCAAGCGAAGCGAGTCAAAACTAATATATATATAATCGAAATACCACTGACTGACTCACTCATTCATCACAGTTTCTCAAACACCACTCGACCAAAAACGATAAAATTTGGTACACGTATTCAGTAGGGGGACTAGACGCGTGCTAAGAAAGGGTTTCAAAATTTGCCCCAAAATGGGCCCAAAATTAACGGTTTTTGAAAATTTAAGTGATTATAATTTCAAATTTCACAATTTCTTGAGAACCACTGGGCCAAATAAGATGAAATTTGGTATGCATGTCCAGTATGGACCCTAAATGAGTTTTAAAAGAAGGGTTTCAAAATTAACCCCAAAATGGGCCCAAAATTAACGATTTTTGAAAATTTAGGCGATTATAATTTCTTGAGAACCACTGAGCCAAATAAGATGAAATTTGGTATGCATGTCCAGTATAGACCCTAAATGAGTTTCAAAAGAAGGGTTTTAAAATTAACCCCAAAATGGGCCCAAAATTAACGATTTTTGAAAATTTAGGTGATTATAATTTCTTGTGAACCACTGAGCCAAATAAGATGAAATTCATTCACTCATTCATCACCGATAATGATTTTGCGCAATCTAAATCCCCCTAAACTATGCAATGGGACCGGACTTCAAGTAATATCTCTTCAAAAACATGTAATTGAAGCCAAAAATTATAACAGAAGTGAACCAGGGAGAACCTGTTTTTATACCACGGATTCCCCTCATCCCAACAGACTATCACTTTCAGTTTAGACGTCTGCAATTTCCCGTTAAAGTGAGTTATGCAATGACCATTAATAAAGCACAAGGGCAAAGTTTGAAAGTGGCTGGGGTGGATCTTAGGACTGACTGTTTCTCTCATGGCCAGTTGTATGTGGCTTGCTCCAGAGTAAGTTCACCAAACTGCTTGGTCATTCTTCAGCCAGAAGGAAAAACGAGGAATGTAGTTTACAAAGAAGTATTACGGAATTAATAAAATACTATTTGTAACAGTACATGAGCCTGAGAATTTTTGTGAAAATAGGTATTGATCAGAAAATCAACAAAAAATTAGTTGTGAATTTAATGAACCATAGATTAACGATTTTGAAAATTTAGGTGATTATAATTTCTCAAGAACCACAAGGCCAAAAAAGTTCAAATTTTCAGCTGGGGTGCTAAACACGTGAAAAATAGGGTTACATGATTCATCTCAAAATTTAGGATTTTTGGAATTCAGTTGATCACAATTTCTCAAGAACCTCAAGGCCACATGGAGTGAAATATGATATAATGTATATGTTTGATTAAGACCCTAGATGCATACTAAGTAATGGTATCAAAATTCTCCCCAAAATCACCTATTTCTGTAAATTTATCTAATCACAATGGAAATTAGTTGGACCCCCCTTAGTTGGCCCCCTGGCTAGACGGTTAAGGCGAGCGAAGCGAGTCTGCCGGCTAGTTTTAATATATGCAAAGGCATACACTTTTCAAAGCCATCAGCTGTTTTTTTTTAATTCTCCAGCTGGTATGATTTAGCCTGAAATTGTAGCACGCAACAGCAACTGCAGTGGCTCTGTATTTGGCTACAGTTACACTGCATGCGAATTTTGACCAACACCGTTCTGACGAATCCGTCAGAACTGTTCTTCAGAACATGGCGGTGGTTACACTGTTTGCGATTTGAGAATATCAGTTCAGTACGTCTCCGCGTTCCAGTCATAATGGATGACAGCAGTGATGATTTTTATTAAATGGATAGCATATTGCTCAAGTTGTTATTGATGGAAGGTGGCTAAACTACACAAGTGAATGAACTTTCTGCTGAAAGAGGAAAAAGGAGAGCACAGAATGATGTACAAAGATCTGTGTACCAATCCACAAAAGTTTTTCAAGTACTTTAGGATGACTCCTGAAACCTATAAATATATACTCCAGGGAATTGAGAAAAATGTATCAAAATATTATTATTATTAGTATTATTATAAATATTAGAATTATCATTATTGTTATTACTATAACTATTATTATTAACTTTTGTTGTAAATTTAACGACTTGCGGGTTCTAATGTCTAAAATAAGGCTAGCAACACTAAAGTTCACACTTGCACTTTATTTACAAAAATTAGGCTATTTACACTCACTAATTGTAAGTTCAATTTATAAAGAAAAAACAGATCAACAAATGACAAGCTAATACTTATTTTTGGTAATTATTTACAATAATTAATGAATAATTAATTACAGGCTGATCAATAACAAAAGAAACTAGAGTCCAATATATATATATCGTATGAGGATATATCAGTATGATATCTTTTATAATATACATTTATCGTTTAACTGTGTCATCATGTCAATGATTTGTCAAAATTTTAAGATTCACAGGTAGATAACTAAAATAATGTTGTTAAAGGTCTATATCAAGCTCTTCCAGCCACTGCAATGCATCAGGTGTACAATTTATAAGCTCATCTGTGGTACCTTTGAACCTATGTCTATCACATTCGGTAAGGATATGTCTCATGCTTTGTTTCTCTGCTCCACATTCGCATTCAGCGGTCTCTCTATATCCACATCTGTGCAAGAACTCTCCTGTTCGCCCATGTCCAGTACGGATTCTGTTCAACTTGGTCCAAGTTTTGCGAGGCAGCTCAAACCCTGGGGGTCTAGCACTGAGGTTTAGTACTTTAATGAAAGGTGTGAACCTCCGCCATTCTTCATCCCAGGTTTCTTGGACTTTGAAATTCTGATTTACAGAATCGTGGGTTGGTTTCCTGGATTTTAGCCGTTTCCATGGTAAATCGGCAAGAACTTTGTGGATAGGCAAGGATGGAGACTTACTGATTCTGTTAAACAGGTTATTCAGTGCTTGTTGACGTCGTAAGGGTGGTGGAGCTATATGACTGAGCACTGGCAGTCACTCTGTTGGAGTGGACTGTATTACACCACCAATCGTCCTCATAGTCTTGTTTAGCTCAACATCGATCTTCTTGACATGAACACTGTTTAGCCATATGGGTGCGCAATATTCAGCTACTGAATAAACCAATGCCAGTCCAGCAGTTCTGAGTGTCTCAGCAGTTTTACCCCAGGTTGTAAGATTCACAGGTAGATAACTAAAATAATGTTGTTAAAGGTCTATATCAAGCTCTTCCAGCCACTGCAATGCATCAGGTGTACAATTTATAAGCTCATCTGTGGTACCTTTGAACCTATGTCTATCACATTCGGTAAGGATATGTCTCATGCTTTGTTTCTCTGCTCCACATTCGCATTCAGCGGTCTCTCTATATCCACATCTGTGCAAGAACTCTCCTGTTCGCCCATGTCCAGTACGGATTCTGTTCAACTTGGTCCAAGTTTTGCGAGGCAGCTCAAACCCTGGGGGTCTAGCACTGAGGTTTAGTACTTTAATGAAAGGTGTGAACCTCCGCCATTCTTCATCCCAGGTTTCTTGGACTTTGAAATTCTGATTTACAGAATCGTGGGTTGGTTTCCTGGATTTTAGCCGTTTCCATGGTAAATCGGCAAGAACTTTGTGGATAGGCAAGGATGGAGACTTACTGATTCTGTTAAACAGGTTATTCAGTGCTTGTTGACGTCGTAAGGGTGGTGGAGCTATATGACTGAGCACTGGCAGTCACTCTGTTGGAGTGGACTGTATTACACCACCAATCGTCCTCATAGTCTTGTTTAGCTCAACATCGATCTTCTTGACATGAACACTGTTTAGCCATATGGGTGCGCAATATTCAGCTACTGAATAAACCAATGCCAGTCCAGCAGTTCTGAGTGTCTCAGCAGTTTTACCCCAGGTTGTTCCTGCAAGTTTGCTAATAATGTTGTTCCTGGACCGAGCTTTTGCAGCAGTATTTTCAAGGTGTTTTTTGAAAGTTAGAGTATGGTCCAGGCTAACCCCTAAGTACTTGGGAGTGGGATTGTGTTGTAACAACTTCTCATTGAGATGCACTTTAAGAGCTTTATTTGCATCCCTGTTACTGAGGTGGAAGCAACTAGTCTCAGTTTTTGCTGGATTTAAACACAGCCTCCATTTATCAAAGTAGTCAGCCAATTTATGCAGGTCCTGGGAGAGAGTTCTTTCAGCTTCATCAAACTTGTAGCTTTGGACAGCTATGTCGTCTGCATAGATGAATTTTCTTGATGTGGTTTGTAGCAGGTCATGTGTATACAAGTTGAAGAGCAAGGGAGCAAGGACTGACCCCTGAGGGAGCCCATTATTCAGGTGCCGCCGCTTGCTGCTTCTTCCATTGAAAGAGACCTGAAACTGCCTATCTGCTAGGATATTGTTCATTAGCCTGTAGGTCTTCATGCATGGTATTACCTTCATCAGTTTGTATAATAGTCCTTTCCTCCAAACTGTGTCATATGCACAAGACAAGTCAACAAAAGCCGCAGATGTTTTTAGCTTCTTCTGGAATCCACACTCAATATATGTAGTCAGAGAGAGGACCTGATCAGCACAGCTTCTCCCTGACTGGAAACCCGCTTGCTCTGATGGAATAATTTTATCTATATCAGGGGAGATTCTGCTGTGTATGATTCTTTCCAATAGTTTGAATGTTACACTCAGGAGGGATATTGGCCTTTAACTCTCAGCCTTGTCTGCCGGTTTGCCAGGTTTCAGCACTGCAACAACATTGGCAACTTTGAACAGTTTTGGCAGAGCACCTGTATCCAAGATGTTAGAGAAAAACTCAGCCAGCCAAGTTCTTGCTTTCAGGCTAAAATGTTTACTAGAGTCCAATAAACTGTACAATAATGTAGAGAGAAATGATTAAAAAAAAAGCACTAAGTGATATTATTTGAGACTGTCAAATAACGAATTGGACTGTGTTTTGTAAGTGATTAGTTGCTTTTTTAAAATAATTTCTCTCTACATTATTGTACAGTTTATTGGACTCTAGTTTCTTTTGTTATTGATCAGCCTGTAATTAATTATTCATTAATTATTGTAAATAATTACCAAAAATAAGTATTAGCTTGTCATTTGTTGATCTGTTTTTTCTTTATTAATTGAACTTACAATTAGTGTGTGTAAATAGACTAATTTTTGTAAATAAAGTGCAAGTGTGAACTTTAGTGTTGCTAGCCTTATTTTAGACATTAGAACCCATAACAATATGATTTCAAAAATCGGGTAGATTTGAAGCGCTCCATATATGATACAAACATTGGCCTGGTAAACTGTCCTATTTAAACAATTGAATCCTATTTAATTGACACCTGGTAGGGGTAGACTGGTATCAGCTGGTTGGGATAACTTTTCAATTATCACGTGCACAGTTACCGACTGAGGTCAAAAATAATTAAATCTATATATATATATATATAAAAATGAATGTCTGTCTGTATGTTCCCTATAGACTTCAAAACTACTTGACAGATCGGCATGAAACTTTGGGAATATGTTGTGTGAATATTGGGGATGGTTTCTGACCATAAATTTTAATAGGGGGGGCTAATACTTATTATTAATTAATCCATTTTATAGACCTAACCTACTGAACTTGCCGGCCAAACAGCTTAAAGGAACAGCTGATAGAAGTCAACAGTTTTTAATCATATGGCAGGCCCCTTAGCGGCGTTATTTATGCTGTCTTTGAACAGCAAAAGACTTTGCACTTTGCATGTAGGCTACCGTGCTGTCTTTGAACAGCAAAAGACTTTGCACTTTGCATGTAGGCTACCGTGCAGTCGGAGCCTTACAGTATGTAGGAAACATAAATGGCTGGGTATGATGAAATGTAATTTATGCCGGGTTGATGACATTTGTTAACCAATGCAGCTAGAAATTTGAAATGCAGCCTCAGCGGGAGGTGGCGAATAATAAAATAAAAAAACTTAGCTTCTACCCTTATAGTTGTAGGAGGTTTAAATTTGAAATGTTTCATAATTTAGAGGTGGTGATTAAGAAAACAACGAAGCCTCTGTGATCAGCTGGAAGAGCCCAGGACTAACTTCTTTCCTAATTTGAAATGTAACCTCAACGGGAGGTGGCGAATAATAAAATCAAGGAGAATTTTTATGAGAACGCAGCAACGCGCGTCGAACCAGCTAGTTTAAGTATATTTCTGGGTGATTTCTGGTTGCCTTATCTATGTTAAATTTTTTGGCATTTAAAACTTCTTTATTTTTTTGTTCATCTTTTGCATCGTTGGTAGTCAATTTGAAACTTGTGTTGCATAAATTCCTTGTTTAAATTTCTAGTCACCAATTGTTTTAGAATTCTGTTGACGGGCATTCTGAGAATGTGGAAAAAGTGAGATATTGTACGTTTTTTCATTGTGTCTATTATTGTTTATTTTAATTAAAAATAATGTACTACCATATTAACCACTTCAATAGAGGAGCTATTTATCAAACCCGGAGCTCCCCTAGCACTGGGGGGTACTCCATACCCCCCAGACCCCTCGGGGGCCCCTAAATCTCCGATAACCCTCCCACCACGAAAAGATTTTCGCTACGCTACGAAATTAGGAAACACTCTTGTTTATAAATTAATGTTGAAATTTTAAATACTCTAGATGCTGCCTACTTGAATCTCTACTTCACATGACTATTCTGGCAATAAAAACGGGCCCGAAGGTCCCGCGGTGCCAGGGGTCTCTAGGGTCTGTTAGGCTTCTAGAGGTCTAAACTAGAGAAAAAGGGCCCTGGAGGCCCCTAGTTGGACAATTTGGGCCCCTTATTTTATTCACTTGCAGCCCAAAAAAACTTGCCTTGTTCGCCCCATCCCCTCTGTAACCTTTATTAATTAATCTTTTTTAGTTAATTTGAAGTATTAAAATTATTACTAAGTACAGTATTAAAAGTATTAAAATTATTTGTAGTATTTTTTCTAGCTATAACAGTTCACGTATGTAAACTTTTATACCTCCAGTAACCGATATTATCGTATTTTTATTGATGCCTCCCTATTCGTTTTTGGGGCTTCTTTTACAAAGAGGGGGGGGGGGGGTTGTAAGCCGGAAACTCCCCCCCCCCTCCCGTCGTTACGCCATTGGTTGGTTATGGTTTTCTTGGAATCATCAAATAGATAATTTCCCACTGCAAAAATTTAGATGCAAACATTTTTATAGATGCAGTGGTGCAGGTACTCTTTCAAAATACATAATTCGTGTAATTATTGTGCACTTGTAATACAGAAAGCACTAGTCGTGCATTTTATGGAGCTCATGAACTGTTTTGCTGATTTTTGAAAGCTGAGTCGAGTCATGGGTGCTGAGATTGCAAACAGGAAACCTGATGGACGCCTCTGAGAAAAATATACATTTTGGCAATCAATCTCGCAATAAAAAATTATCAATGTGTTAGTTCACAAAAAATGTTACTTCAAGATTTACTAAGCTCTATCTGTCGACGCTTTTTGTAGCCTACTTAACTTATTTATGACGATCAATAAAAACTAATCTATTGTCGATTGTCGATATGCTAGATCAGTCGTTTTCCTTGATCTATGTGATCTATACAATGATCTATTTGATGATTCCAAGAAAACCATTCCATGTTATTCCATAAACGTTCCGTGTTATTCTATTCAATACATGTTATGTGACATTATATGTTAATGAAAATATTGTTTTCACAAATTGAATTACACAACACATTCGTATGAATGCATAGGGGTGTTAAAATTGAATTGTGGTAAATGTTATAATCTTATATTTGTATATCAACCTTCAAGTAAAAATATTCTTGAGTTTCTAGAAGAATTCAAAGTCCAATTAGTACGGTATAGGAATAATAATGCTTTCATATATGGTGGTGATATCAATCTTGATACAAAAAGTTTAATTTTTCATAATAAGATTGAAGCATATTGAAACTTATTGTGAGAATGGGTTTTATAAATGTATTTACAATGTCACACGAGAAGCTTATTGCAGGGATCATTTTGTCAGCGCATGTCTAGACCATTTTTATGCTTATGGTGTACCTGAGAATATTTTGACAGGTACGTTACCTATCATTCAAACACATATATCTGATCACTATTAAATAACAATGCAATTTTGGGTTGATAGTTCTCAAAATAATTCCATATCTTCTTCCTTTTTTCTTTTTCTTCTTCTTCTTCTTCTTCTTCTTCTTATTTTTATTATTATTATCATTATTATAAGGTTCTCCAAGTTTCATATTATCTTGATAGTGTAAGCTGTACAGGAATTTAGCAATTTCTTATAAAATTTGATGTCAACATAATTTATTATAAAGTATGAGCATAAGTTACTTAAAATTGAGTAAAATTAAATTAATCAGTAAATTAATTTTATTTATCCCAGTAAATTTTTTTAGTGAGGCTCAGATTTTGGGTCATGACCCCCCCCCCCCCCCGGGACCGCCCTTGATTCAATGAAGTTTAATCAACTTGAAGTTGAATGTTGAGGGACCTTGGTTTAAAGGGTTCATCATTACCATCATTGCCAAGAATCTCAATAATATTTATAATTGACCCCACGTCTCTATGCAAGTATCAATGCACAGCCATAAGCAGAAAAAGTCAATTCAACTTTTCCATGCAATTTTTAAGAAATGAATATGAAGTCAAATTGAAAATGTGGGAATCGTTTATAGAACAACCTTTTCACTTCCGTTGTCTGCGATGTAAAGTAGATTATAACATGAATAATATTAATGACAGAGCGCAACGAGCTTATGCTCTTATCAAAAAAGGTTGGCGGTATAGTGTTATAAATAATGAAATAAAAATATATTATGATGAAAGTGATATGATCAGTGAAATATTCGTCATTTGAATTTAATTGAAACTTCAGCTCTGACTAAATCAATACCGTAGAGAGATATTATGAGACATTTATAAGTTAGAGATAATATTATGTCATTATGATGGCATATACTAAAACTGTGATGTTGAAAAAATACATTGCCATAAATTATTTTGTGATTTGTAAATGACTAATGATAGTGACTAGTAATTGCAAGTGGATACTTTTCGGATTAGACTTCAAAAAATTGTAATTTACTCTTCGATAGTAATAGGGAACCAGTTTGTATGAGAAAACTGAGCACAGAGTCCAATTTATATTATAGAAAAAGCTGTGACTTAGACGTTGACGTAAAGTCTACGTCACACAATAATTCAGTCTATCAAATAGTGTGAGAAGTGACAGAATTGGTATTACTTGCCAATTCAAGAAAAACTTGACTATCACTTGATATTTTTAACTTCGAAAAAAAATGTTTTTATTCTTGAGCATGATTTTGACGGAATCAACATATTTATGAGAAAGGGAAATTTCACTCAGGTGACCTAGTAATTTGAGAAAGTTCATTGCTAGACAGTGAAAACTGTTGATTGTGCTTCTTCGTCAGAGACAAGCGATCGTCGTATGAACTCGATTCATTCTTCAATCGCACGCGGCGGTAGAAAGTGCTCAGTGTTATGTGTGAGAGTGCTATTGCCATGTGATAGGCCCAAGTGTTACATAAATATCATTTTGAATTGTAGTTGTGTTATTTCCATCACGTTTCAGTTACCGGCTCAACCAGAACTAATAAACTGGTGGCCTAATATCGGTCAAAGCTATTAAAGTGAGTTTAAACAATTTATTATGTTCATCTGTCTTTGTTATTCACGTTATCTGTCAAAGAGTTCTTTACTGTAATCGTGAAAACGGTACCGTACTGTTTCGCAGCTTGGTTTTGGATTAACGAATATCTCATTTATAAAGGTATAGTGATGAGTATTGACTTATTATATTCAATTTTTCATCTTAATACGCTCTTCTTTTTTATTTTTTCATGAAAGGAGACAACATAACGTCTTATAATGTCTTCTTCTAATAATGTTTACAATGTGTACAAACACATTGGCTACTGTTGGCTATACAACTTTAAAAAGGGAGAAATACAATAAAAGGCGAAAAGAGATAATTGCATGTCAGAACAAAAGAGTAGCACTAATCACTATAATAGATGCTAAAACACTTATTATTGCAAGAAATTGATCCAGGGGAATAAATTAAAGGAAATAATGTTTAAGTGACGAATAAATAGGAAATAATTTGAGAAAAAAATGCTCAAACTATGCAAGTTATTCAAAGAACAATATCTGTTTATTTTTGTTTCTACTATTTATTTCTACTGTTGTTAAAAATACAGTATAATTATGATAAAATAGCCCACCTAACTGTTTCTGTCATACATGCCATGCCAATCAGTAATACATGACATAATGGTGTAATAAATGTTTATTGTTTATTTATGTAAGTTTTTATAATAATGATTAATGTTATTGACGATATTCAATTGTGTAATGCTCTGTCTTTATGGGTTGCTGATAAAAGCGAACAGAAACATTACGTACAGAAGTCAGGAGTGACAGTTGATGAGGGTCAACGTAGGTAGATAATTTATCAGCATAGCTGACAAAAATTGACTTGAGGTAAAGATGAGAGTTATAATATTTTTCAAATAGGACGGACCAATATTCTTTTTGATAACGTATGAAAAGTAACATTGGAACAATGTGATTAGATTACTATGCAATTTCTAGTATATTGAATGTATGAAATAATCTCAGGTGATTCATAATGGATAAATTATCATTAGATCTTATATGAATAGCAAAATAATAATCACATGTATTCCTGTAGATCTTGAGGAAATTTTTGAAGTGCGTTATGCACGATTCAGGTGAATTTCTCCATTATTCATAAATGAGATCAATTCATTTAATAATATTTATTAATTAATTTAAATAATGGTATTAAACAGTATTAATGGTATTAATTCGAGTTATTCTATAAAAATCGAAAAATACCCGTACAGAATAATTTTTATGAAAATCTAAATAAATATTTATCAATAATAATAAAAATTATATTTCTATAATTTTTAAATACTTTTCCTTTTACGGCCTTGCCTGAGCACACCATCTGTAGAATTATGTGAAATTTTATGTTACGTTCGTAGTAAAAATAGTTCACGTGTTGTGTGTTGTGTAATATCAGTTTATTTTATAAGTAGAGTTTATTTTTAGTTACATTGAATGTAGGAGTAGGCCTATAGAAAATAACAACAAACCCTGTTCAAAAAGGTCCGATTCATGAGTCAGTGTTTTGATGAATTCTTAAAAAGTGATTTCCATCAGTATCTTGAAGTAAAAAAGTTTCATAAAAAATATCAACATTAGTTTGGTTGCACAATTGAGTTCATGAACTTACTGCACTTTGCCACCGACAAAAACATAAACCTTGGAATAATGAGAACTATTGAATTAGGTCTACAATGATACTTGTGTTTCAAAGGTCAACTTTTTTGCTATTCATATCAGAATTAGTTGCCCTTGAATGAAAATTATCATAATTCATTCATTTCTTGCTGGTTCAAATGTTCCATACCTGTTTCAATCTAATTTACAATCTATTTTCATCGGACGAAGAACAAAAAGAGCTAACTTAGATAGAATATCAACTCCAATATTTTCCTCAAAATTTTAATTTGCTTCTTACTAAAGAGCTCTCAATGCATGGAGAAATGAAGGTAATAGAATTGAATATAGAACTTAATTAACAATGGAGTGACAATATTATAAAATTGTGACTAGATCTGGTAAATGGCCTACTCTTGCACAAAAAACATTAACCATTAAGTATTACACAATTTTAGTAAATAGGTACCACGATAATTAGATTGGTTTTGTTTTCTAATTAAACTTATTATCGAAAAAACCAATTGCTACTAAAACGGCAATAAATTACATAAATGGTATTGATAGTCTTCCTGGGAGGATGCAAATTTGATTAATATACTGTAAAAATTCCATTCAGTCACTTTTTTGAGATGGAATTTTGAACCAAAACTGAGTTATTCATTTCTGTACTATATTGATTAATACGCAGTAAGTGTGACTAAATCCATTTACAGGATTAATAGAATCATTTCCCGATGAATTTGATTTATTTCAGGTAGAAGTTGAAAATGGATTATTCGATAAAGAAGACTCTTGGCTTAGCAGATTATGGCGTTTGCCTAATAACTCTTATGATATCAACTGGAATTGGTGTTTTCTTCAGTTTTACAGGAGGAAAGCAAAAAACTAATAAGGCAAGTAGTAAGTCCTACGAAGGCCTACTGGTAATTCAAGTAAAATATTAAGCATGGAATAATACCGATTATTAAGTAAATAATAATTTTATTATTGCTTTAGTTGATATAATAAATATTTTATAAATATAACATTACCAATGATATCAATTATGTTATCATACTTCTCTTAAAATTCAAATAATTGCCTACATATCATCAGCTTCTTCAATCCTCAGCTCATTACTCATGTTAAGATGAATAAAGCTGAACTTTATCCAGCCTCTTACTGTTCAATAATATTGATTATTTTTTTATCTGGTCTTTCACATTTGAAGCTATGACAGGAGATTTACAGGTCTAGTGTATAATAATAATAATAATAATAATAAAAATAATAATAATAATAATAATATTATTATTATTAGGTCTAGTGTATTAAAGAGGTTAACAATATTAATAGACAACAACTGTAATAAAAAGAGACTCGCGTAAAAATTTAATTAATTTTATTCATCGTTTTTTACAGCACTGCAAAAACTTCGGTTGATTCTAGAACTAGAGAGTCGTCGCATCAAACTGAAATGCTGAATCAATTTTATTTTATAGTTTCGAACCATTTGATAAAAAAGTATCTCAGAGGAATTTCCATTAACATTTTTTTCAACGGTTTAATTTAGATGAAAATGCTTTATCAGGCTCTGAGATGACACATTTTGTAGTACAGTACCGTTAAGAAAAGTCATCAAAATTATACAGAGGCAGAAGTTTATCTTACATCCTAAATTAAAAGAAAGCGTTCTCGTAGGTCCTGTTTGTAACGGTGACCGATTAGATTGGCCAGCAAAAAAGACACTGTTCTCGGCTGAAAATCACTTCCCGGTGGTTCGGAACCCACCTAAAACTGTAGGTCCAACTCATAAATCACAATCATCCAACTCATTACCCACGCACAGGTCTCAGACCTATGTGGGCTTCATCCTCAAGAAAAAAAAATAAATATAGTGAAAGTACTTAATCAATTGTCAAGTGTTTATAAAACTTGAAATTTATCTGCCAAAAATGAGCAGAGAAGTGTGTACAAGTAAGAACTTGTAGTCTAATCAACATGAAGTACCGGCAGGGCCGTACCCAGCTTTGGCGGGCCACGGTAAAGATATTAGGCCAGGCCTCCTCATGTCCCAGTACTGCGCCACCCTCCCCTCCGCCATACCATTGCGAACCCCCTTCCACCGTGACGATATCCCAAAGACACATTTTATTATTTTGTTAATGGTAGTGAGATCCGCTACGTTTTGCTTAAATAAATAGGAAAACTAGTCTTAATCAAACCATTTCCTCATATCAAACAGGGCAAAAAAGGCTCTCTATCAAAGACACTATACAATCATCTAGCACCAAAAATCTACAACTTAATTCCTGAAAACATTAAAGCAATAGGACATAATCAATAAATTCAAGCAACAGCTTCATAACTGGCTAATAAATATTGACAGACAGCATATAGAGAGGATTTTTTCAAACAATGATTATGATGAAAACTTGTAATTTTGAAACCTGACCAATCCTTAATCCTATATCCTATTTTCAACTAAACCTCCTTTTTCCTCTACTAGCACCTACGTCTAGAACATGGCATGCCATAGTGGGATAGGATGATTTCCAAAATATATGTTCCATTTATTATATGTATCTTATTATTACCTGAATATAATTATTGAACCGCTTGGTAAAAATTCTTTGTATTGTATATTATAAAAGGAAATAAAATTATTATTATTATTATTTAAGCTTTGTTTTCAATTAATTTCTTGATTTCTACAAATGTATAGATGGTTTACTAATTTTGCAATTCAAATTATAGAACATAATATATTCTATTTCTTCAGAAGGAGATACAATTTTCATTTAAAGAGAAACCTCATTGTAATTGCTTACACTAAGATATGACTACTATCGTACTATCTACTGTTACTGTAGTATGTAGTGTGTGTGTGTGTGTGTGAAGTTACCTCCCCTTCAACATTTACATTACTCTTATATAAATGAGTACAAGAAAGTTACAATATAAATTTCTAGAAATAAAAACATAACAATTGATAGCAAATAAAATTAGTATAATTAATCAAGTTATTCTGATTGTAAAATTACTATTTGTGACTTATTCAACTTGAATCAAGAACAATGCAGAATTTAATACATTTATACATCCGTGCAGCGTACAATCATAAAGAGTCAATGTCGTCATGATTTAACATCCAAAATTCTACTTTCTTAAAAAAATAACTGAAGCTTCTACAATACGGTATGTTTTGGGAATTTGGGAGCCTACATAATATTTGTGGTCAAACAAACGGAAAACTTTTTTAAAACACATTATTTATCTTTATATATTAATAATGTAAGAAACATCTCTACAAGATGCTGTTTTAATTGGATTGTTATTCGCATTTGATGGCAACATCGCAGCGCACTGGCGCGGTGCGAGACAGTGAGCGGGTATTCATCACACCTCTATCCCATCCCACCAAGCCCACAGAACGCAGGGCATGCAGGAAATATTGTAGAAAATCATTACGCAGGCTTTGAGCATGATCGTATTGTAGTCAAAGTAAATTATTAAATAGTCACACATTTTTTAAAATTGTAATGAAAGATATTAACAATATTTAGCCTTACAATTTAACAATATAGATACGATATATTTAACGATATAGATAGATTTAGTAACTCCGTCCGTTACGGCGACGGTCTGTTCAAGTAGGAGTTTGGAGGGGCCGGGCCCTGGTAAAATTTTCCAGGAAAACCGGTCTGAGTACAGCCCTGAGTACCGGTACGGTAACGTAATAAGCTTCATGCGTAAAGAACCGAAAAAGATTTGAATGCTTATAGATTATAATAATAATAATAATAATGATAATAATAATAATAATCATAATAATGATAATGATAATGATATTGATAATGATAATGATGATAATAATAAATTAAAATTAAAAAATTTTTATTGCCATGAAACATTGAACAATGTATAAGCTCGTCATAAAGTACCTATGTAGAATATTGATCATATTTACTAACATGATATTGTCATATCCTTTGCAAAATTGAAAAAAGTTAATGATCATAGTCAAGTTAATATAACATAGTTGATTGGAAGAAAACAAATTAATTTACATGCAATTATAATATCCAATTATCACAGCTTTGAAAAACTGATATAATTTCTGAGCTCCTCATTACAAATTATTATAAAATAGTAATATTCCCAAACATATCATCGACAATAAGGAACTTTTACAAACTTTGAAAACAGATAATTATCACAGTCAAGTCAAATATGAAAATAAAGTTAAGTGGTTGTCAGAATACAAAAAAATCAACGTTTAATTTATTATAATAACTAAATATCACAGTTTACTTTCTTAAAGCATACAGAAATGACAAAATAATATTCTCATGGATTCGCTCTCAAAGGTGATTCAAAATATTCATTAATTGAATAATATTCTTTTTCCTTCAACTCCTCTCTTAAATTTTTTTTTAAATTTTCCATAGGTAAGTCCAGTGGCGTAGCTAGGATTAGATTTCAGGGGGCTCACCAAAGGGGGTGTCTGGGGAGTAGGATTTTTTTTAAATTTAGTGGTGTAAAAAACTAATCTAGACAACTTGTTGGGCTCTAAAGTTCAAAAGAATTTTTTGAAAAATTACAACCCAAGAGCCTAGGTGGCCAGGTTTGATATACTAATATCTGTGACTATTTTGAGTCAAAACCCTTGAATTGGAACTAACCATACTTATGTACTGAATCTCAAAATTAATACAATGATAATAAATTGCATTTCAAGTTTATAAAAATACAACTCAAATATGCATGAATAAAGCATAACTTTTTATAAGTTTAATATAATTTATGTCATTAGCCTAAAACGCACCCAACCCAAAGATCATGGAATCGGATTTTTTTGATCATAGCACACTGATTTTATACGCTTTATTTGCGTTTATGCATTTATTTGTGTGTTTTCATTTATAAAATCCCGATTTCATGAACTTTGAGTGCGTTTAGGCTAGTGGGTTATACTGAATTTTAACTTCAAAACTAAATTTTCTACAAGATGAGTTTATTCAAAAAGGTGATTTATCAATAATTAACAATGTTAATCCACTTCAAACTTGAAAAATTGCGTTTTATTCAATGTAATATTTCAATAATTATGGTAATCACAATTTCTTACATGTTTTATTCGATTTAAATCAAAATTATTCATTTGAACACCTAAATAAAGAGTCTACAAGTTTCTATATGAGTAAATGTTGAGGAAATATTTGAAAAATACATTAATCTGACTATAACTGTAGCTATATTCTATTACACAATCAGGGTTTCTGTATTCTGTTCGTTATAATACTACAAAACAGATAGAACCCTACGGCTTAAATAAGTCCTTATCTATTAGTTATTTGAGAATATTTATTTCTGAAATTTCGGGGGCCCCTGGCTACGCCACTGGGCAAGTCCCTTACCGATGAAGGAAGATTATTGTAAATTTTTAGTTGTTGGTAAATATGACTCTCAAGTGTTCTGGTCAGTCGTATTTAATAATAATAATTAAATTAAATTTGGAATGATAGATGACATGCCTCCTTACTATTCATACTCACCACCTGCATTCCTAGAAAAGAACCAGATAAAGATCTACTGGGATGTACAGATGATTACTGACAGGCAAGTTCTCCACAACAAGCCCGATATCTTGGTTATGGACATGCTGAGGAAGGAAGCACTTATAGTGGATGTAGCTGTCCCAGCAGATGAGAATGCACAGAGAACAAGAGGTGAGAAATTAAGAAAGTACCAGGAGCTAGCATTTGAGCTGAAAGATATGTATGGATTAAACAGTGCAAGGATAGTACCAATAGTAATAAGTGTGGGAGGACTGATTCTGAAGTCAGCTGTAGAGAGCTGTAAATCGATTGGCCTTACAGAGATTCTGATGGAGAAAATGCAGAAGTCTGTTCTGTTGGATACATCACGCATAGTGCGCCAAATACTGCAATGTACTCGATAATCCCTTGATGTACATAATAATAATAGTAGTAATGAGATGGAGGTTGCATGTCAATGCCCCTCCATCCAAAAAACTAACCGCAAATGCGAGATAACAAGGAAATAATAATAATAATAATAATAATAATAATAATAATAATAATAATAATAATAATAATAATAATAATAATAATAATAGTATTAATAATAATAATAATAATAATAATAATAATATTAATAATAATAATAATAATAATAATAATAATAATAATAATAATAATAATAAAAGAGGAGGACAAACGGACCAAGTATCAAGAGCTATTAGTGGAGCTGCGCAAGCTGAACCCAGGCTTCTCTGTTGAGCTGGTGGTGCTGATAATTGGTGTCCTAGGTGGGATACGCCTAACACTGCTTTCAAGCTTAAAATCAATTCCGGCTTGTGAAAAAAGTGCCTCTTCACTGATAGGCCAAATGCAGAAGGCAGTTATCTTGGGCTCTCTCCGGCTGCTCAGAGCAAATGATTTGTGGATGACGGACCTGGCATGATTGCTTACCGCACGGATGTGTGGAGCAGTCTTGCCTTTAACCGCTTGTCAGGACTCCTTGGGTATCGGAGCCCAAGGTTGGACTGGTCAAGCACCCCTTTAAAAGGATAATAATAATAATGCACCAGCATTTTTGAAATCACAATAAATTGAACACAGGGATTGTCTATACACCATGTAGTATATAATTTTTACATAATGTACATAATAGAATACTTTGTCCAAGAATTTTGAAGTAGAACTTATTCTCTTAGGTGTTTAGCTGTGGAAAGCATATTTCAAGTCAACATTGGCTTGTGAGTACCGTACTGCTTTCACAAACCTGAAAAATTCAATTGAGATTTGAGATACCGTACTACTACACTGCAATGACAACATTTTGGGAGAAGGAAATGACCACATTCCTTGTTTTACTTCATCTTATGACTCACTCAGTTTGAATGATTGGTTATTTATTCGTCTTTTATTGATAATTTGAATATTATTAAACTTCTAGGAATATCTGTTGGCGGACAAAAAACAACCAATATTTCCTGTTGCCGTCTCTTTGATGGCTAGTTTCATATCTTCAATCACTATGCTTGGAATTCCACCTGAGTTCTATGCTCGTGGAACCCAGTTCGCTCTGATTGATTTGGGTTATGTCTTTTTGGCACCAGTAGCCGCTCATCTCTACATCCCTGTATTTTTCAAGCTACAAGCAACGTCTGCTTATGAGGTAAAAGAGTCAATCATGATAAGTTGATTTATAAATTCTCTAGAGCAGCAGAACTCGTGTTGATAATAAAATATAGTACATAAAATACTATTTATTTTAAAAAGTTCGATATTGAATGAAACTGCAGAACTTTCTATAAAGTTCATTATTATTTTTTTGTATTCCTCTCGTACAACATATCATACTATATTGTATTAAAAGTGTATAGCCTACTGTACGTTTGCTATGTCTAAAAGTAAAGTGGAAAACTGAACCTATAAGATCTATCAATACAATTAATTATTCAGGCCTATTCAATTATTATGTAGGCCTATCAGTTTTTGGTATGTCAAGCATACCTTCGATTTCATTTTAGAAAACATTCTGAATAAGATTCTCATTCTAAGAAAATCAACACTCAGCATTCAAAAAGTGTGTGGATTTTTTTAAATTTCAAGTTTATCAATAATAATAATTAACAGTTTAGTTAGTCTACACTGATAAATTGTTCTTGTTTATCTTAATTGATTTAATAAGATTTTTAGTTTTGATCTAGCATTTGCGGTGATGGTAATTTATGTGCTATGGTAATTCATGTGAAACGGCAGTTTATGCAACAATTGTATTTTATGACTGCTTTTAAGCCACAAGTGAGATGTAGGTACCGTACCACACAAGTGATATGATCGAGTAGCCTATGGTATCCTAAAAATCTCAAGAATGGCTCCTAGGCAAAATGCAGTCATTGCTCCCAACATTTTATCTAAAACTCCCAATATAATACATAAAATTAAACTTATCAATCAATGATATAACTTATACACAAACTAACATAACGTAGAATGAGTTTTTTTGTTACTCGGTTCTGAATGGACATTCAAATTTATTTCCAAGTGTTTCAATAAGCTGATGTGACTATTACATAATATTCATTTTAACAATGTTTTGAAGAAATCATGTGCTCTGATTGGTCTGACTCCTGTACTGAAAAGTGACAAAGTGTTAAAATAGTTTCGTTTTAACACTACTTTGATAATTCATTGAATAAAATAAGCTGCATTGACATCGTTTTCTAACGATTATATATGTCTACTTTATAACGTACTTAGCCGTAGATAAATGTAATTTTCAATTATTGTGATCTGAAGTTCCATGAAGGCCTTCGTAAATTTAAGGTAGACCTTTGACTCCTATGAAAATAAATAAGTGTAGTGGCTTTTACATATGTATGGCTTTCATTGATGGAGAGTAGTTCTACCTGACCATGACTGATTCGTCTATGCGCCACTTGTATTGGTAAAATACAGTAATGAAATTCTCAATGGTTGTGAGCCAGGAACGCTCTGTGTAGAAATTTATGGCAAAAAATATGTTTAGTGGCCATCATGTGTATGGGTTTCATTGATTATACCTCTGAATAGATCGTGAATGATTTTGTAATAATTTTATACAAAAAGTAAGAAATCACCAATGTAATCTGTTACACAGTATTTTTTATTATTTAACAAAATTCATTTCTCAGGTGTTTAGAATATTTCTCCCATGTCAAAGATTAAGTTATTTTTGACTTTATAATTTTTATTCCTCTACCCACAGGGGTAACTGTGTAAAATTACGATTTTACTCACTTATCTTTCCACTTAATTCTACATACTCTCCAATTTGGTAAAAATTGTTGAAATATTGTCGCGCGACTGAATTTTGGAAAGACCCTCATTTTTTGAGTGTATCATTACACAGAGCTCTTTAAGTTGGCTCATGAACCTTGTTAGTTGTTGAACTGTATTGACTGTTATTTTCTGAATTATTATCGATTGTAATCGTTCACAGTATTTGTCAAGAAGATTCGGCCACGTAGCACGGTTCATGGCATCATGTCTATTTATAATGCAGATGGTACTGTACATGGGAGTTGTGCTTTATGCTCCATCTGTGGCTTTGAATGCACTTACCACTCTGTCCCAAAACTGGTCGATCCTGGTAGTTGGACTCGTTTGCACAATCTATTCAACGCTTGGAGGACTGAAAGCTGTCATTGCCACAGACGTATTTCAAGTAAGTACCGTACCTGTTTCAGAAATAAAATTATAAGTTAATAACTACATTAAATTTTATTGCTTTCAACTCTCTTTTTCCAATCAAATTTTGTTGATATTATGGCCTTAAGTGTGCTACTGCATTGCTTGCTCTCTTACTTAAATTCTTTATCCAATTGCTTACTAATTGCTTTTGTTTTTTTTCAGTTCCAATCTCCTTAATTATCAAAAAAATTCTTTCTTTTTCCAATTACATTATTTATTCCATCAATTGTGATTATAATCTCCTCCATATTACGTGAACGTGTCCTTTTTGATCTATACCATTTGGGAAATGGTTTCTACTAGAATTTCCAGTCCTCCAACACAGCCCCCTTGAACCATCTGGCACTCCGCCAAATCCTACCTCTCACTAAACTTTGTTTCTCAATGAACTGTATGCTACTATACAGTTGCGTACGGTAGCATACAGTTCATTGGCGTTTCTTAATAAAATATTTTTTATAGGATACATATAATTATATCCTACTTGATTGATACATTCATGGTTCTGCAGTAACCAAAAAGATTATGTGGAATTTACAAAAATTTATTTTTTCTTTATTTTTACTTGAATAAGTTTCACATCACACAAATACAACAAAAAAGCATAGTATCAATTTCAATTCACATTATTTGACCACTCATTAACTCAATAACTCGCGTACTTTTACAGGCTCTACTTATGTATGCTGCTATATTTCTTGTGATAGCTTCAGCTTCAATGCGCATAGGCTTTGGGACAATTTGGCAAATAGCTGAAGAGAGAGGGCGAGTCCAGTTTTTTGAGTACGTTTTTTTGCACTATATCACTGATTAAAATTTGGCTCATTCTCCTATAACAATAGCTTGCAAAAACGCATTTATGAGAAAAATCTCTTACAAATTCTTGTAATAATTGATAATATAGCTGTTAATGTTGAAAAAATAATAATGTTGCATGCGGAGTTTTGAAAAAATATTATTACCTTCACTACACTGTGCAAATAGCTAGAAAAACAATAGAGATTCTGAAATAACCGGTAGCCACGGGTAACTGGCTAGGAGGAGTGTCATGATAATAAATCTATTCATTGTAAAATCTAAGAAATTTGATCCTTAAACTTTTCTTAATTTCATAAAGAGTGGTCATTTTCAAGCAAGGTGCAAATCATATTATTTTTGCCTTCACATATAAGAATACTGTACGAGCCCGTTTGTGCATCCCCTATTGTTAGATCATCAAGAGAAATTATACAATATACAGGCAGGTTGTCAAGGGTCTTATCTTGGATGGTTGAGAAATGTTGTCCATGAATGATATTATTTAGGTCGTCACATATTTTGCTTTATTTCCATAGCGTAGTTGAGTATGACACTGTATACCAATTCCTATTTGACATAACATACCTATGTTGCATGTCTTATTTGCGTTACATTTTTATTTAAATTGCTATTATAATTGTGTAGATTATAAATAATTATGTTTATGTGATGCACTATGTTATCTTATATGATAAATTTTATCTTTGCATGAGATTTGTCAATGTTACATTAGTGCATGTAGTCTATGACTATGACATGTAATGAGATTCAAAAAAACAAAAACATTATTCATATCCATGGGCGTCATCAGCTATTATTTATATGGAGAGGACATATGCCAGGGGTGCTAGGGTATCCTGGAATTTTTCAAGATGAGTTCCATTTTGAATTGCAGAAACCCCACCTACATTTCTACCAGGATAATTGTAAAGATAATTTTTACAATTACGAATGTTGCTATAATGAAGCTAATCAGTCTGTTGTTAGCCAGATCCTTTCTATTACCTTTAGTAATATTGGTTTAATGTTAGCTATCATATATGTATTGAGGAACACTGTTTTTCAAAGGAGGTGCTGAGGAATCTTTTCAATTCATGTTTTGTGTATTTCTTCAGACATTTTTAAATTGCTACTTTCTATGAGGTTCATTAGATACGATCAAGGCATGGATGGGTGACAGAGGTTCTGCAAGTTTCAAGTAGGAATAGGCGATGGTTGTTAGAACAGAAAAGAGCTAATCATGGCCGTAGCTTCCTAAGGTACTTCAGGGAGTATGAGAAGACTTACCAAAAAACTATTGCAGCAAGAAGAATGTATAATAAATGCGTGTTGAGGGAATCTGGGAATAGTAATAGGGTGATGTGGGGACATGTATTGAAATTAGAGTTAATGGCCATACTACCAGGAATCTTAAGGACATTGCAGGAAGCTTCAATGATTATTTCTGTCATGTTTCTGATCATCTCAGGAAGAACTCATCTACCATTGCTTCTCAGCAATGTTTGATATAGTTGGAGCTCCTTGCAGGCAGCTCATGTTTCATCCTGTCAGTGTAGTATATGTCAAAAAGGTAATAAAAAATCTAAAAAGTGAATTCTCTGCAGGTTGAGACGAAATTCCAGTTAATTTGTTAAAGGCATCAGCTTTATTATTGCTGCTCTATTGACATAATGTTGTAAATGCTGTTCTCAGGATGGAGGTTTTCCCCAGTAAACTGGAGTATGGGAAAGTACTACACATTTTTAAGGTGGTGATCATTCTGATCTGTCAAATTTTATCTTGGGGCGAATTTTACTAGTATAGCTTCTCCATTTAACTTTTTTATACTACCTACATTTGGAATTCAATTAAGGACGTATTTTCAGTGGAATATTGTTACAGTTTCAGATTTGATCCTACGATTCGGCACACATTCTGGAGCTTATCTTTATCAGGTGGATTTCAATTCTTGTCTCTCTATGCTGTGAATCAGAACCAGGTTCAAAGATATCTGAGTGTGAAAGATGTAAATACTGCAATCAAAGCCCTCTACCTCTCCACTCCAATTTTTTGTGTGCTTTCTTTGACCACCATGTTCAGTGGACTAGCTGTATTTGCAGTCTACAAGGATTGCGATCCAGTCAAGTATGTATTTTCAATTTTATTGATTTATATTGCTAAAATAAATAAATTCATTTATTTTTTCCAAAAAACATTTCTTACATTTAAAAACATACAGACACAAAATCATTTGCTGGATATTTGCTTGTCATAGAAAAAAAACACAATAAGACCCATTTTGGAAAATTAGGTACACCGATATACTGTAGTTTTCATATAACTTGGCAGCAGTTGGGTTCAGATCTAGCAAGTCCTCCCATCTTCTACACGCTGCCAAGTTATATGAATACTACAGTACTGTAATTATAATGAAAACAAATTAGAAGTTGTCAACTTTCACTTTATTGATACAAATGAATACAAATGAATCAATAAAGTGAAAGTTGACAACTTCTAATTTGTTTTCATTATGGAACGATTTCACAATATAAACATTGGATCTACAAATTTTAGTACTGTAATTCTTTATTGAAGAGTAACGGTGCCACTGGGAAATGGGTTTAATTGATTTCCAAACAAATATATGATGCAACTTCAAAACATAGAAAAAATAAATGGTATCTGTCTCCTAGAAAAATTATAGATAGAGATGAAATAATATTCAAGTATTTAATGAAATTTAAAAGTTTGATGAATTTAATTCTGATGTCTTACAACACATCTATTCCGCTTTATTCAAAGCACTTATTGGTGATTAATTTCCAGTAATTAAAAATTTGATAAAATAGGTTTTGCTAAAAGGAGAATATTCTGAAAGGAAGTGCAGCGCGACCTTCAACTTCTTGCCAACAAGTTACAGCAGCTGATGACAAGTAGTAGAGTGTTTTGGTAGCAATTACAAACAAATCTGACTGATATGTCATTTGGAAGAGATATTTAAATAAGAGATTGCGTTGTTAATTTTAATAATTTCGAATGTCTCAAGGTGCTATCAATTATCCGCCTTCCGTAATGGCGGATATTGACAGCATAATTGAATAGCTGATGAAAATCGCCGGGAATCGAACCATGATCTGCCAATTGCCAATCAGGCGTCTTAACCACTGGACTACAAAGACCCTTCCGTATAGTAGTGGTAGTATTTGTGTTGTAGGGTTCATCGATTTCTACTTTGCTTCTTATAATGAATAAATGCTGGAAATTCTTGATGAATATAATGAGCCATGATAGTGTTAATTTTGTGAGAACAATGTTTATTTTTCCCAACAATCAATCTCAATGATCAAAAATGATAACCTACTCATTCTAATAATGAATTCCATTTTGGTACCTAAGAAATATAATAATAGGCCTAATAATATTTTTATTTCGCCAAAATACAAAAATACAAATATAAAACATTCACAATATAAAGTGTATATACTACCTAAATGTTGTCTATTTCTTTATACTGTATCAGAGTAATAATTTATTTATTTTATATTCTATTATATTTATTGTTTGGCATCTTTTGAAAAACGTGATGCTGAACAAAGATACCGTACTGTAATTGAGTCGCAAGTCTCCCTAGCCTGAATGGAAAACATAATAAATTGCTCTTAATAAAAGTTTTGTTGAAAAAAAAAAATGCTTTTCTCAAGCTAATATTTTAAGAAGATTAACTGTTTTTGGTAAATTCATCGACTTGCAGTCAATTTTCGAATCGCGGGGATTTATTTTAAAAATGTATGATTCATGGAAAATGAATCTCCACGATTCGAAAACGTTTGGTCTACGTGAGTAGAAATATTATCTATTCACAATTAAAAGTGAATGCAACTAGAATTTGCCATAAAAAGTTAATATTAAAAATGCAGATCGTTATATATGGAACAATACATCCAAGAATGTCTTTGAAGACATGAAAATTTGATGATAGGCCTGTTCGAACGTGAATCCTTAAACATGTTCGGTGTTGAAAATCTGACTTGAGATGTTTCCTGTTAAAAATTGGAATTCAATAATATTAATTATCTAGACTTAAATATTGTGAAATATGTAGGGACGGACGTATACATAGCACTGATCAACTATTACCACTGTACATATTGGAAACAGTAGGAAATTGGCCTGGTGCTACTGGAATTTTTGTCTCTGGGATATTCTCAGGAGCTCTCAGTACAGTTTCATCATTACTGAATTCTCTGGCAGCAGTTACATTGGAGGATTTTATCAAGGTTAGCTACAGGTGATTTCTTTGTTGGAACATCTCAATCAGTATCTTATTCTTTGGTCTAGGTATGTTCTGTAACTTTTTGGTCATTTAGAATATTTGTTAGATCTTAAATAGATTAGAATGTCTTTGAATTTCCTAGAGATACATGTTCATTCCCCCCTATCGTTCAAGGATAACCCATTTTCTGTTTGACTAATATTTAATTCGGTTTTCAGCCATTGTGTTATCTTTCTATAACCTAATTTACTTCTAAAAATCCTCTTGTTTCCCACATAAGGTAATTCATATTTTGCTTGGAGTAACTATTCTTCTGAAGTTCTCAAGAGAGGAAGATTATACAGTTTACTTCTAGTACCGTACCTTATCTACTAATATTTGCTTATTTATTCAACATAACAAATCTCAATTTTTGAAAAAAAATGCATTGATTTTAGATGTACCATATACAAACAAAAGAGCTATTCCCTCAAAATTTCATTTTAAAGATAGTTAAAGAGGTTTCTCATAAAAAAATAGTTTTTAGTATTTGGCAGGATAAAAAATGGAGCAATCAACTTAATGGAAATCTTATAAAATTAATATGAGATGTTCTGAATAGAAAGCTTAAATTTAATTGAATAAAAAACTAATATCGTATTTTATGAATAAATAAATAATGCTCATGCAAAATTTATTGAAAAAACTTTCAAGGTTTCCTACCATCTTGTCAATCCCCATTCAATTTGATCTCGTTCACATTTTATTGTTTGAAATCACTCAACCAGTCCGCTTATTGCTGTTCCTGACTCATAAGTTGATTTGTGATTTCTCTGCCTCTAAATTTCATTCAATCAATATAAAATCATTCATTGATAAGGCTATTTACTGTAATAATACGTCAAATCTAAATTCTTGTTCACTTTAGAGAATAATAGTTTACTAGCACTAGCAATGAAGAAAATTAATAAAAGTGATAGAGCTTTTTAAAATATAGATTTTGGAATATTTTACACGATCTTACAATATATTATAATCGAATAAGGATTATAATAAAATAATATTGAATATATAGTATAGTAGAGTATATTTCACTGAAATTTCGGTGGTAATGACGTAGCCTACTTTACGGTGGTAATCTGACTTATACATGAAGACTACACTACGTTCATGAAAATGAAGCATATTATTTTTGTAATATGAAAGTATAGTCTGTGAAATATTCCATAATTCTGCAGTTCATTTGTCTCTTCTCAAATCAATTTCAATGTTTTTTGTTTCAGCCAGGTTATTATTATGTCAACAAGAAACCACTTCAAGATGCCCAAAAAACGGTTTACATAACCAAATTCCTATGTTTCTCTTATGGCTTGATTTGCTTAGGGGTTGCTTATTTAGCAAAATATGTTGAATCTATTCTCCAAGCAACGCTTACAATTTTCGGTGCTGCTGGGGGGCCTTCACTGGGAATCTTCACACTAGGAATGTTCGTACCTTTGGCAAATGAACCTGTAAGTGGATTTATTTTTTGAATTGAGCCTATTAAATATGGAAGTTAATTTATTAAAAAAAGTAAAATACCCATATTACAATAATTTTCATTAAAATTAAGTATGTAAATTATTCTATTTGAAAAATAACAAGACACGCAAAATAGCAAATCATGCAATTTTTAATGAGCAATAGCCGTTAATTTTCATTATTCAGGTTTCCAATTAGCCAATTGAGGCTCTCTTAGAGTAGTTTTTATTGGTAGAAATTTTATAGAAACATCCACTTATTTACAGTATTTCATTCCATGATATTGTTTCTGAGACATGACATACACATTATGTACGATACAGTAGCAGTAGCAGAACTCAGTATAGGGAATTTCTTTATTGAATCTTAGATAATGTTGGTATTTATCTGAAAACCGGCATGTGAGCGATAATATTTAAAAGTTTGACTGATCGCCTGAATAATGAAAGTCCGTCATTGAGTGCTTCATCATAGGTTTTACTTTGTAATCGTCTGCGCCAAATATGTAATAGGCTGCATAGCTCTGGTTGATTGGAATGAAAGTTTACCAACTCAAAATAGAACTGCAGTCATATTTAAACATAATATTTTGACATCTCTACCTCTAACTCTTATATCTCAAAACAAAGTATAAATATTTATTAAACTAAATCTTATACAAGCTAGTAATTTAGTAGAATAAAGGAATTGCCATCAATTCTATATTTGAATATTTTAAATGTTACGGTATATCAAGATAGAGCAAGAGAAGTTGTGGGGTCAGCTTATCCTTTAGTTCCCAGATGAAATTGTAAGATTAACTAAGCTCCTGTTCCATCCTGCATCCACCAACACAAAACAACAACTCAGTTCTGACTCAACTACTGACCATTCCAAGTAACTTGACAATTCATATTAGAAACAAAACTGTTATGAGCATCTCAATGTCAAAGACAAATGAATTCGTCTATAGCTATAGCATTGAAATACTTCTGGCCTAATCAACATCTATATTGCTTCATCAATGTGACAACGTGATTTGAAATAAAACATTCTACTAAAAATAATCCTTGAATCAGATTTGAGAAAAAACTTATATCTTTCAAACTTCAAAATTAAACCCAATGGTGCCAACTTCTCCCATCTACCTTTAGAACTAGACCCTCAGTTCTGTCCTCATCGGTAATATTTTCAAATTAATACAATTCAATTGTCTAAAAATGCATTATTACTCTATTCATTACATGTATACATCAATATACTAACAACTTCTCCCATCCACCTTTAAAAGCTAGTTATCAGCTTTGAATCCACAATAACGTTTTCAACTTTCATAATTCAAAATAAATTTTCTACATTATGCATAAATTCCCTATATTATTAATATTTTTGTACTCATAGGTAGCCCTCAAACCAATAAAATTTAGAAGCTTGTTTCGAACCATCATCTAACATGAATCAATTATGTAACTCACTCACACAAACATCATGGTTACATTAGGGGGGAATTGCAACTCAGATAAGAAAGCTAATCTATAATAAAATTTACTTCAATTTATTTTAACAAACATAAACTTTAATTATTATCCATTACCAATTCAACAATAAGAATGATGTAACGTAAGATGTTATTAACTCATTATATGTTTCGAATTCTTCAAAGCCCTATTAATTTATACTGAAGACTTCCGCAATGGCGAATATTGATAACATAATTGAATAGCTAATTGAATTGAATAGCTATAATTGAATTGAACAATGTATAGTTAATAGTGTAAGTTTTTTAAGGGTTCATGTTGATCATCAACTAACATGGGGAAAACATATTGATTATTTAAAGACAAGGCTATCAAGGGTAGTCTATCTCATTGGACAACTGAAACATTGTGTTACATAGAACTGTGTAAGGATGGCTTATTTTGCATTTTTTCAGGCTATTGTAAAATATTGTTTGCTTGTGTGGGGCAATTCTGCTAGGTTTGATGAAATATTGTTGTTGCAGAAAAATGTAAGAATAATGAATAATGCAAAGCCAAAGCCACTAGATCATTGTAAACCTATTTTTATTGAACTAGAGATAAAAACTGTTATAAATTTGTATATTTTTGAATTAGCTGAAGAAGTTACCAGTAACTGCACAAAATGAAGATACCCACTCTACAATACATGCAATAAAGAGAAAATGAGTTTTCAATATTGTAGATTTAGTAAATCAATCAATAGCCATTTTGTAATTTGTAAGAAGGTTTACAATAAATTATTTTACTGAATTTGTAGGTATAACCATAATTTATTTCTTAGAAAATTGGATGTTTGGCTTATTGAGAATCCTTTTTATTCAATTGAGGAATTTTTTGAGCATCCAAACATCAGCTTCTAGTTTTAGCTATATCACTCTGCTCAACTTGTCTAATGCAACATAATGTAATTTTATATGTGTAATTTCATATATTTAATGAAATTAAATATACTTTCTAAGTATATTTCTGTCAACTTGACTTTGTCAATACATGAATTTGTTCATGGCAATAAAACAATTTTGAATTTTGGAATTAATTTGTGAGAAACGATCCGATATGGCCAAGTTTAAAATGAGTGCTGCTGTGCAGAAGGGCCACTATAGTTTAAGGCGCCCGACCTGCAATCGGGAGGACGGAGGTTCGATTCCTGGTGGTGACTGATATTTTTGTACAGGTATAAATATAGTCAAAATAAAGGTAGTTCTCCAAATCATAAGAGTGCAAAACTTTCATTTTTGTCTCTTCAAATTTTTAATAATTTATTATACAAAAACAAATTTATATTGTAAAATTAACAGAATATTCAATTGATTTTACTCATAACGTGTGGAGATATTCAGTGTCTGAACCGATACTTCGTCATTCATGATGTCATGTTTTAAAACGACTTTACATTGGCACTACGAAACGGCTGACCTAGTAAATATCTCCAAAATTATGAATGATGTTATTAATGTTATAGCCATATTCTGTTAAAACAAAGATGTATCATTACATTAAAAAATAAATGATAATGATTTGTTTAGGGTGCAGTGATTGGCTTGATATGTGGATTGGCGGCAACTCTAACTCTAGGTTTTGGAGGGCCGAAGCCTCCTCTGACCAACTTGCCTGTGTCAGTGGAAGGATGTGCATCAGCAATGACCACACCCACAGTGACATTATCAACTTCAATGTTCAACAACTTCACTACCGCTATTCCTGCTCCTCAGTAAGATTCTATGCTAATTTGCTAGATAATTACTATCATAAAGTGTTTTATCAACATTACTTAACGCCCTATAAATTTTTATCAACTCCTATAAATATGTATTGTGTCCTCTTACCTTCATGGGTCTGTGTAGGCTATGGAGGTGGAATTGAGTACACTTTATTATAAAATCGCACGTCTTATTTCATGTTTGAGCTAAATGTATCTGATAATTCCGAATATATGTGATCGCTTTAGTGTGAGTGATAGATCATTTATCTCAGCTCGCTCATTGAGGTGATTCAAATGCATCTGTAACACCCTAGTATGCAAACTATACAGTAGAACTCCAATTATCTGAATAAATTGGGTCTGGACCCCACTCGGATAGTAAAAAATTCTAATAATTATGTTTTTTTTTTTTTTTTTTTTTTTTTTGGAAAAATGGCGTATTTTGAAGAAAGAAAAACTTGTTTCCGGTACTAACATTTTTTATTAATTACATGAAACAGCAAGGCAACATTTTTAAAAGTTATTTTTAGGTACTTTCAAGCAGTGGCGTAGCGAAAATCTTCTAAAGGCGGGAGGGGGGGGGGGGTTAACGGAGATTTGGGGGAGTATGGGGGTCCTCCCTCGGAGAAAATTTGGTAAATAGTCCCTCTAAAATCGTATTCCAAGAGATTCTGGACTCATGTCTAGAAAAGCTTAAATCCATTCATTTTAGTCCACATTATGGGAAAATGTTGGAATTTTCGATATTGAGAACTTGATTTGAGTATTTATCAAAAGGAAGTTTATAAATTAGGTAAAGTGAAAGCTTAAATTCAATAAATCATTGATTTTATGAACCATTTGCCTAAGAACTTGAATCCTTTTTTCGTATATTGTTAGTTCATAAATGAGTTGTGAACAAATTTTAATGTATAACATATAAAAAACAAGGCAAGTACTCTTATAGTGCCAAATTAACAAGTTATAGTGTTTTCAAATTGTTATTACAATCAGGGTCAGCCAGAGACATTTTAGCGGCCCGGGGCAGAGTAATGATTGGAGGCCTCTTACACTTTCACCTTAAACACCAATTTTCAATTAAAGACTCGATTTCCCAACTAGCACGGATTAAGTCTTCTAGCTATGCCTAGTTGCCTACTGTACTAAAAAGAACTTGTGCAACTAATTTGAACTGTTCAATTTAAAGATAAAATTCGAGTGTAGGCTAATAGAAAGCCATTCCTTAAAGCTGTGGAAGCTACGGAAAAGGGCACTGAGCTACGGTAGTACCAGAGAGAGCAATAAACTTCTCTTCTATTTTTGTGTAATCTCTTGAATTCGCATCGAACTATTCACTAATACTGGAATAAGTAAAAATGTGAAAATTATTATGACTTTGAATGGAACATGATTCAACTTGCAAAAAGAGAATGAATCAATAACACATCCAATTCCAAACATTAACTTGTAGTAATTCTTTAATTACATAATTATAGATGGTGACGAAACCCAAAACATTGGGGAGTCTGATGTTCTCCACCTGAGAAAAAAATTGTTTTCCAGGTCTTGAAAGTGTAGAACTTTAGAGGTCTAAGTTTTTTTTGTGGTTATCAACCTCTTCCCTCATGTTATTTGTTGATTGATTCATGGCATGAAAAATTTCACGATCACAATAAACTCTATATATATATATATATATATATATATATATATATATATATATATATATATATATATGGGTTATCAGATCTGAACAGTAACAGAAATGAGCATTTGAAGCCAGTCTGCAAAAATATTAAAATACCTACCTTTTCTCCTTTCAAGCCTACTCTGTCAATTTCATTCAAGTGGTCTGGGGGACCTTCAAACCCATGTTTGAGGGCTCCAAAAATACTGGGACTCACTAGCATCGTGGGGGTGGGGCCTTGGGATGCCCAACGCCGAGGAAATTGGAGGTCCCTGGTGTATAAACGTTTAAATATTCTAGATGCAGCCCACTTGAATCTCTGCTTCACATGACTATACTGACAATAAAAACGGCGGGCGCCAGGGGTCTCTAGGGTCTGTTAAGCATCTAAGGGGCCTATAGAGGTCTAAACTGGGGAAAAAAGAGGCCCTGGAGGCCCCTAGCTGGACAATTTGGGCCCCTTATTCTATTTTTGTAATGTCACTTGCTTAGGGGAAAGTGGGGGAATACCGTACACTTAAGGTCTATGATTTTTTATCTAGAGTTTGTGAGCTCATATTAAGCTGGAAACCATACCATTTCGTCACAAATTTAGTTTTCTACCAAACCTGAGCTTCAAAATTTATAAATTGGACCAATTTTTCATTTTTAGAACCAATATCTGAACACATTACATTGCACGATATTACCCCAAGGGGTGGGGTAATACCGTACACCAATGGGGGTAATATCGTGCAACACTGTGATTAACAAAGACTGTGGGAAATGGAAAAAATATTTGATAGTTAGGAAGTATTGTATTAAAACATAGCAAAACAACAATACTGGCAAGAAAATGTAGAATATGTAAGTATAGCAAAGTGTCTTTTAAAATATTCATTCCATCCTTTGCCCCTCTGTCATTCCTTGTCTTTTCCTTGGTATCTCTAAATGATATGAAAAACATGTTATTTTAGTGAAAAGTGAGCATGAATGAACCACATAATTTATTTGTTTGGCTAATAGGCTACTCTTGATTGATTGATTGATTGTTTTTTATTCCTGGATTTCTTGTTCCATGACGAACTGCGTTGTTAATATTAACTTTTCATGTGAAATTTAACGACTTGCAGTCAAATATTTGTTAAGAATAAGTATAATAACTCACTTAATCTGGCCGAGCGATTCGAAAGCGCTCGGCCAGATAAAGTGAGATATTATACTTATTCTTAACAACTATTTGACTGCAAGTCGTTAAATTTCACATGATTGTTTTTATTGATGACTGTTGCCAGGCTTAAGCCTATTGCAACAAAATAAAACAAAAGCATATGACAATCATTGTGACAAGGAACAAAAGAGTTAGTATTATAATTAAGAGAAAACATAATAATTATATAATCATAAAAATAATAAATAAAAAGTTGAATGTTTTTGGTTTTAGATAACTTTAACTATACTATTAAGCCAAGTACTAACATAATATAGAAATCAGCAAGCAGAGCATAAAATAAACGAAAACAATTTAGATCAGATTGAATAAATTGAAAAATTAAAATAATGAAATGAAATCACCACATAAATAGATTGATGCAAAACGCTTATGCATAAAACTAACCCCAATGACGCAGGCGACAGATTTTACATGTACATGTCATAACACAAAAATACCCCAAAAAACAGGTTGATTCAAGTGTCATAATCCAGCAGGTGCACATATAACAGGGATTTAAATCTTTGAAAGGAAGCAGCAAATATTATATTTCTTGGCAATTCATTCCACAGCCGTGAACCCACAACCACAAATGATGAATTGAACATCTCTGTTCTGTGCTGCGGTATTTGCAGAGCATAAATGTGGGAACGTGTCGCTCTAGAATGAACCGCAGTGAACAATATGTGAATCTGCTTCTTAGGTAACTTGGGCCAGAGTTCTGCACAATTATCTTATGTATCATAGAAAGAATGTAATATTCCCTTCTCTGCTTCAACTTCAGCCATCTCAATCGATGAAAGAAAGGTGTGATGTGGTCATCTCTGCGGGCATCGAATATAAAACGAATGGCATAGTTCAAGGCCCTTTGCAGCTTGAGGTTGAGACTTTCAGACAAGTCATTGTAAACAATAGAACAATAATCAAATATAGGAATTATCAATGCACGGATCAGCGTTATTCGGAGAGATTGTGGTAGGAAGCGTCTGAGTCTTTTCAACTGGTGCATGGAAGCAAACACTCTCTTAGTAATGGTCTCCACCTGTGCATTCCAGCTCAAGGTACTGTCCATTTGAACACCCAGTATCCTTATGTGTTCCGAGTATGGGAGATTCTTGAACCCAATCTTTATTACCGGTAAGGTTGTAAAGTCAATTTGACTGTAGATTCTTCAATAGGCAAAGATTATACTCCCACACTTGGAAGAGTTGAGGGTGAGGCAATGGGCTTGAGACCATAATAGGAGTTTTGAGATATCGGCATTCATTCTTGAGATAGCCTCAGTTGTGTCGGCATGATCAAAGTGGCAATAGAAAACTAGATCATCAGCATACAGATGATATGAAGAATGCTCAAGTATTGAAGGAATATTATTTATGTATATAGAAAACAGCAAATACCAAGAACAGAGCCTTGAGGAACTCCAGCAACAATTGGCACCCAATCAGAGATCCCACCATCAGCCTCCTTAACTGCCTGATACCTGCCAACAAGGTAAGAAGAAAACCACATCACACATGACAAAGAAAAGTTGCACTGAGTCCTTAATTTATGTAAGAGAATGGAATGCAAGACATTATCAAATGCTTTTGTAAAATCAAAAGATACAAGAAAGGTAAGAAGTCGTTGGTCCATAGCAGCTCTAATATTATCAGTTATACTAAGAAGCGCGGTTGTTGTGCTGTGAAATGGACGGAAACCAGATTGGTGTTCTCCAAAGAAATCGAAAGAGTTCAAATAACTTGAAGTTTGCTCATGCACAATTTTTTCCAATGCTTTAGATAAGGAGCAAAGAATATGAATTGGCCTAAAATCTCTAGGCATGGAAGGATTAGGGACTTTAGGAATGGGTTGAATGATGGAACACTTCCAGAGGTCAGGGAAGATACTCATTTGTAAAGAGTAGTTGAAAATGTGTGTGATGGAGGGCAAAAGAACGGGTAGTATCTTTTTATAAAAAACAATTGGAATGTCATCAACACCTTTGCTACTCTTGACTATGGATCTGATGGTAGATTCAACCTTATGTGGTGTGACATAAGAGAATTGAAATCTTTCAGGAGGGTTTGTATGTGAAAATTTATTTATTAGGTTTGAAGTTACAGAGCGGTCAGGGAAATTAGTTGGGGGAAGTGGGGTGGCGAAAAATCTATTTAATTCATTAACTGGTACTTGTACATTACAATTATTCTTTGAGCGAGGGGGAACTGCGCCAACTTGAGACCAATAGCATATTTTTATAGCAATGGAATTCATCAATAGTATAATGTGATAGCAGTAAGGAATAGAATTATCAGCTATTTTGTATAATTTAGACTAAATTTACACAAAATTTTGCTCTAGAATTATATAAATATAGGCTAATCACTTTAGGCCTATGTTTGCATTCAAGCTCTAAACTCTAAACAATCAAATTAAATTTTGATTCCCTATCTCTGAAAGTTTTATATTAGAATTTTTCATTAGCCTAGTAAAGGCTTCTTTTCAAATCAAATAATTTTTTTGCTGTTCATATTACATGAAGTAATATGCACAATACTTAATAAGTTCCTTTTGTAAGTATGGAACCATGGTGTAATATTGTATCATTCTACTTATGGGGCAATGCCCAATACTGTGCACCTTATAGCTTGCACGGTATTACCCATACAGACTGCACGGTATTGCCCCATAATGGAATGACAAAACATTTTCAATCCCAACCTGAAAACAAAAGAGTTTATGTGCTAGCATTATATGTCAAAATATAACCCAGGAAATAAGCTATTCAAATCACTCTTTTTAATTAAAATTTGTGAAAACATATTTCACTTACGTCGGTTTCAAAAAGTGGCCTTTTTTATAAGAAAAGTAGTCAAAATTGCAAAATTGTTCACCACAAAAAGACGCTGCAATCAACAGACTCTGCACTCTTTGTACTTAGTTCAGCATTCCTCCCACAATGCAGCAGCACTTTTCGCTGCTACTAACTACTACCAGAAGATTCAAAAATGGGGTGCACGGTATTCCCTCACTTTCCCCTACATTTGTAAAATGATGTGGCCCCTTGACGTTTAGGCCCAAGGAAACTTGCCTCGTTTGCCCCATCCCCTCTGTAACTTTAATTGAAGAATTTTTTCTAGCTGCAACATAATTTAGACTACTCCTTACGTATGAGTACTTTTTTACCTCCAGTAACTGATATTATCGTATTTTTATTGATGCCTCCCTGCTCGTTTTTTGGGGCCTCTTTTTAAAGGCTCAAGGGGGGGTTGTAACCTGGAACCCTCCCACCCATCACTACGCCAATGATTTCAAGTGCTGTACATATCTTGTATTTTTAATTTATGAAATTCACTATTTGCTGAATAATTCAGTCATAGTGACCTGACAAAGCAACTCAGAGCTATTCTGATGCTCGGAGTTTGGATAATTATTGGAGTTCTACTAACTGTACTTGGAAAATGACAATTTTCAACATTGCAATAGCTGTAATAAAAATAGGACTCAAAGGTTGTCCACAAAATGCAGATAGGCTAATAGATGTTATTAATATACTAGTACCGTAACCATAAGAACTCCCTAAGCCCTTTATAGATGAAGCTAAAATGTATTATTATAAACTTATGTTAAAAACATTCCGCTGTTTAGAATTATGAATAGCCTACACATACATAGCACGTCCAATAATAGAAAAATTGAGTAAAATTCTAAAACAGCGGAATTTTTGTAATATATAATAAGATCTGTGGTGTTTTCCATGACGAAATACTTTATGAACAATCTTATATCAAAACTGATACTGTATATATTGTTACGGGCTCTAATGTCTAAAATAAGGCTGGCAACACTAAAGTTGACACTTGCACTTTATTTACAAAAATTAGTCTATTTACACAAATTAATTGTAAGTTCAATTAATTAAATAAAAACAGATCATCAAATGACGAGCTAATAATTATTTTCAGTAATTATTTACAAGAATTAATGAATAAATAATTACAGGCTGATCAATAATAAAAGAAACAAGAGTCCAATAAACTGTACAAATGAATAATTAATTACAGGCTGATCAATAATAAAAGAAACAAGAGTCCAATTCGTTATTTGACAGTCCCAAATAATATCACTTAACACAACGTCTTTAAACTATTAGTAAGCTGCATAAACAGTAAACACTTGTCTCTGCACTTGACACTGTCTAAAGACTGAATAAAGAACTGTTTACTCCACTGGCACTGGATTGTCTTTCTCACGAGATCTGTAATACAATCTGTCACACAGGTTTGTAAACACTAAATTCACTGGTTCACGTGGACTCCTTTATATAGCTGTTGTAGTTGTATAATTCCAAGAATTGGAGGTCACCAGACAATTCGAGAAAATTCAAGAATGCTTGGAATATAGGCCTCGATCGTTCAAGAAGAATGTAGAATTGACGAGAAGATCAATTGAGTGAGAGAGTTGCAGACTTGAAGAATAAGGGTGACAAAGACATCTAATGAGAGAGAATGAGAAACATCAGATTGCCAGCTGCATCTGTCCATGAAAACAATGGAATGATATAAATAGAACAAGTGCGTGATTAACTGCTTGTTTGCTTGCGTAACACTATATTTAAATTATAATTTTTACTCACTTTCTGGAGTGATCCATTTCGCTTCTTAAGAGAAGCTCCATCAGCCTGCGAAGCTTCTTTTTAGAAGCAAAATGGATCACTCCAGTACAAGTGAGTAAAAAAGTAAAAATAATTTGAATAGAAATAGTGTCAGTTTTTATATGATATACTAGCGGTTCACCCGTGCATTGCAAAGGTATTTCAGTTATAATAGTGCTTCCTGGCGAATTCCCAAGAGCCTAGCACAAATCGCACCTTCTTAAAATGTTAATTTCTGTTTGGATAAATTATTGAAATTAGAAATTTTTTTTTAACCGACTTCCAAAGAGAACAAGGTTCTATATTCGACCTGTTTTTTATGTTTGTACATCAATCATTCGAGCAATATTGAACCGATTTCGGTGATTTTTTTAAAATGAAAGAGCATCGTTCAGCGGTGGTCCCATCCAAGTTTCGCAAGGATCGGCCCAATACTTAGCCCAATATTAAACAAAAAGGAGCATTCTTCGATGTCTTCATTTCAATCTTGTTTTTTTTTTTTTTTTTTTTTTTTTTTTGTAGATTACGTCTTGGAGACTCCAGTTAAGGAGTATAAGACAAGTCAGATCAACAATATACACTAGATACCATAATTACTTCAATTAGTTGAGGTGAGGCTTAATTTTGATGTGAAAGGAACTCTTGTACACTATAAAAAGCTTTATCAACTAAATATTTCTTCAATTGATTTTTAAATATTTCTTTATTTTCAAGACTCTTCAAAAACTGCGGTAGCTTGTTGTAGAATTTCCTACCAATATAACTAGGTTTTTGTTTGAATAGGCTACTATTGTGACTCACCAAGTGATAATCTCCTCGGCTTCTTGTATTATAATCATGTACATCAAGATTTTGGTTAATATCATTCGTTTTTACATATAAAGTAGCTTCATACACATATAAGCAGGGTACAGTTAGGAGACCAAGTCTCTTGAACAACGGCCTACATGAATCTAATCTATTTACTCTTTCTATACACCTAACCGCTTTCTTTTGGATCTTAAACACCCTATCAAGATTTTGTTTTGATGAATTACCCCATACTAAGATAGCATACCTGATATGTGACAGTAAGAGCCCATGGTAAGCTGTAAAAAGTAACTTTTTGTCATTCAATCTAGCGAGCTGTCGCAGGACAAATACCCCAGATGAAATTTTACTACATATTTTCTCAATGTATGGAGTCCAGGTCAATCGTCTATCCAACATAACTCCTAGAAATGCAATTTTTTCTTCCTGGTCTAATTGATTATCGTTTACAAACACGTTTATAGCCCTATCTTCATTTAAATTATGTTTGTTTTTGAATTGAAGGTATTGGCATTTTTTACTATTTATAGTTAATTTCAACTGGTTTAAAAATTGGACAATGGACTGCACACCTATATGGGCACTTATTTCTAAATTATCTAGAATGGAATTGCTGAAAATGAGTGATGTATCATCAGCAAATAAGAGGGCTCTACCACTAATTAATTCTTTAGGTAAACGGTTGACATATAACAAAAAAAGCAATGGACCTAGTATTGACCCCTGAGGCACTCCAGCTTGCACCTCTAATTTATTAGATTTATTCTTTACTATACTATTACCAACTACTGTAGTTAGTTCTACACATTGTTTTCTCCCAATAAGATATGATTCAAACCATTTCAGTTCAACCCCATTTACACCTACATTTTGCAGTATTTCCAATAAAGTTCTATGATTAACACAATCAAATGCCTTTGACAGATCTAAGAAGATTGCAGTAGCTTTATCACCTGAATCTAATATATCTATTAGTTTTTCAACTAGAGAAACTATGGCTGTTTTTGTTGATCTCCCTTTCTGGAAGCCATGCTGTTCATCACAGATAAAGTTAGCTTCTTGAAGGTGCAGAAGTAACCTATTTAGAACTACTCTTTCAAAAATTTTACTTATTACATTTAAAATACTAATGGGCCTATAGTTTTCTACCTTTTCTCTATCGCCACTTTTGAAGATTGGCAAGATCTTCCCCTCTTTTAAGTTATCTGGAAAAACACCTTGTTCTAATGAATGATTGATCAGATGAATCAAAGGGTCTAACAATTGATCTTTACATTCTTTCAGAATTTTACTGGATACCCCATCCATTCCTACAGTTTTTTTATTATTTAAACTATCAATGATATTTGACAACTCGTCTTGGCATACTGGGTGGAATTTTAATTCGTTCTGAATCCCCTCAGTATTCCTCATGTTTGCATCACTAATACCTGTATTAAGAGATTTTTGAAGATCCTTAGCAACCAGTTGATAATATCTGTTAAAGAAATTACAAATGTCTACACTATCAATATATTTGTTATTTTCGTTAATTATTCTGGGGACACTAGTATAAGCATCTACATGAGCTACTTGCCTATTTTTGTTTATTACATCCCACACTGCTGTGTTAAAGTACACACTATTATTCAAAATTTCAGCTGTTTTCTTACATTTCGCTCTTTTCACTTTTTTCATATAGTTTTTCTTTAGAGCTTTGTAATTATCTTCACTTAACATATTTCTAGATAGTTTGAATTCATCATATGCATCTTTAACCCTATTTCTTTCTGCAAGGATATCATCAGTTATCCACTCTTCAATCTTGTCTAATTTGTTCTTTACAGGGACTTTTTTAACTGGACAACTCATAGTAATATGAAACCTTAAAATATTAATGAAACTATCATATTTGTCATTTAAACTATTGCTATTGTAAACCCTACTCCAGTTTTCTTGTAGCAGATTCTGCTTCAAACAATCGATATTCCCCTGTTCACATTGTTGAATTTCTTTCATTACTCTACTCTTTTTAATTGATTTATGACCTTGCAACCCCACCTCTAAGATTTGATAGTCATGATCAGATAGTTCCGAGCCGCCTAATCTTGTTTTAGAGTAATCTATATTAGTAAGGATGTTATCAATTATAGTTTGTGATGTTCTTGTGACTCTGGTATATTCATGAACTTTTATTTCCAAGTTATTCATGCATATAATATCCTTTAAATCTTCTGTCATTTTATTCTGTGTTGCAAAGTCTGTATTGAAATCTCCCGCTACAATAACGTTTGTAAAACGAGTAGTAGTAATCTCTAAAAGCCAGACAATTCGAGAAAATTCAAGAATGCTTGGAATATAGGCCTCGATCGTTCAAGAAGAATGTAGAATTGACGAGAAGATCAATTGAGTGAGAGAGTTGCAGACTTGAAGAATAAGGGTGACAAAGACATCTAATGAGAGAGAATGAGAAACATCAGATTGCCAGCTGCATCTGTCCATGAAAACAATGGAATGATATAAATAGAACAAGTGCGTGATTAACTGCTTGTTTGCTTGCGTAACACTATATTTAAATTATAATTTTTACTCACTTTCTGGAGTGATCCATTTCGCTTCTTAAGAGAAGCTCCATCAGCCTGCGAAGCTTCTTTTTAGAAGCAAAATGGATCACTCCAGTACAAGTGAGTAAAAAAGTAAAAATAATTTGAATAGAAATAGTGTCAGTTTTTATATGATATACTAGCGGTTCACCCGTGCATTGCAAAGGTATTTCAGTTATAATAGTGCTTCCTGGCGAATTCCCAAGAGCCTAGCACAAATCGCACCTTCTTAAAATGTTAATTTCTGTTTGGATAAATTATTGAAATTAGAAATTTTTTTTTAACCGACTTCCAAAGAGAACAAGGTTCTATATTCGACCTGTTTTTTATGTTTGTACATCAATCATTCGAGCAATATTGAACCGATTTCGGTGATTTTTTTAAAATGAAAGAGCATCGTTCAGCGGTGGTCCCATCCAAGTTTCGCAAGGATCGGCCCAATACTTAGCCCAATATTAAACAAAAAGGAGCATTCTTCGATGTCTTCATTTCAATCTTGTTTTTTTTTTTTTTTTTTTTTTTTTTTTGTAGATTACGTCTTGGAGACTCCAGTTAAGGAGTATAAGACAAGTCAGATCAACAATATACACTAGATACCATAATTACTTCAATTAGTTGAGGTGAGGCTTAATTTTGATGTGAAAGGAACTCTTGTACACTATAAAAAGCTTTATCAACTAAATATTTCTTCAATTGATTTTTAAATATTTCTTTATTTTCAAGACTCTTCAAAAACTGCGGTAGCTTGTTGTAGAATTTCCTACCAATATAACTAGGTTTTTGTTTGAATAGGCTACTATTGTGACTCACCAAGTGATAATCTCCTCGGCTTCTTGTATTATAATCATGTACATCAAGATTTTGGTTAATATCATTCGTTTTTACATATAAAGTAGCTTCATACACATATAAGCAGGGTACAGTTAGGAGACCAAGTCTCTTGAACAACGGCCTACATGAATCTAATCTATTTACTCTTTCTATACACCTAACCGCTTTCTTTTGGATCTTAAACACCCTATCAAGATTTTGTTTTGATGAATTACCCCATACTAAGATAGCATACCTGATATGTGACAGTAAGAGCCCATGGTAAGCTGTAAAAAGTAACTTTTTGTCATTCAATCTAGCGAGCTGTCGCAGGACAAATACCCCAGATGAAATTTTACTACATATTTTCTCAATGTATGGAGTCCAGGTCAATCGTCTATCCAACATAACTCCTAGAAATGCAATTTTTTCTTCCTGGTCTAATTGATTATCGTTTACAAACACGTTTATAGCCCTATCTTCATTTAAATTATGTTTGTTTTTGAATTGAAGGTATTGGCATTTTTTACTATTTATAGTTAATTTCAACTGGTTTAAAAATTGGACAATGGACTGCACACCTATATGGGCACTTATTTCTAAATTATCTAGAATGGAATTGCTGAAAATGAGTGATGTATCATCAGCAAATAAGAGGGCTCTACCACTAATTAATTCTTTAGGTAAACGGTTGACATATAACAAAAAAAGCAATGGACCTAGTATTGACCCCTGAGGCACTCCAGCTTGCACCTCTAATTTATTAGATTTATTCTTTACTATACTATTACCAACTACTGTAGTTAGTTCTACACATTGTTTTCTCCCAATAAGATATGATTCAAACCATTTCAGTTCAACCCCATTTACACCTACATTTTGCAGTATTTCCAATAAAGTTCTATGATTAACACAATCAAATGCCTTTGACAGATCTAAGAAGATTGCAGTAGCTTTATCACCTGAATCTAATATATCTATTAGTTTTTCAACTAGAGAAACTATGGCTGTTTTTGTTGATCTCCCTTTCTGGAAGCCATGCTGTTCATCACAGATAAAGTTAGCTTCTTGAAGGTGCAGAAGTAACCTATTTAGAACTACTCTTTCAAAAATTTTACTTATTACATTTAAAATACTAATGGGCCTATAGTTTTCTACCTTTTCTCTATCGCCACTTTTGAAGATTGGCAAGATCTTCCCCTCTTTTAAGTTATCTGGAAAAACACCTTGTTCTAATGAATGATTGATCAGATGAATCAAAGGGTCTAACAATTGATCTTTACATTCTTTCAGAATTTTACTGGATACCCCATCCATTCCTACAGTTTTTTTATTATTTAAACTATCAATGATATTTGACAACTCGTCTTGGCATACTGGGTGGAATTTTAATTCGTTCTGAATCCCCTCAGTATTCCTCATGTTTGCATCACTAATACCTGTATTAAGAGATTTTTGAAGATCCTTAGCAACCAGTTGATAATATCTGTTAAAGAAATTACAAATGTCTACACTATCAATATATTTGTTATTTTCGTTAATTATTCTGGGGACACTAGTATAAGCATCTACATGAGCTACTTGCCTATTTTTGTTTATTACATCCCACACTGCTGTGTTAAAGTACACACTATTATTCAAAATTTCAGCTGTTTTCTTACATTTCGCTCTTTTCACTTTTTTCATATAGTTTTTCTTTAGAGCTTTGTAATTATCTTCACTTAACATATTTCTAGATAGTTTGAATTCATCATATGCATCTTTAACCCTATTTCTTTCTGCAAGGATATCATCAGTTATCCACTCTTCAATCTTGTCTAATTTGTTCTTTACAGGGACTTTTTTAACTGGACAACTCATAGTAATATGAAACCTTAAAATATTAATGAAACTATCATATTTGTCATTTAAACTATTGCTATTGTAAACCCTACTCCAGTTTTCTTGTAGCAGATTCTGCTTCAAACAATCGATATTCCCCTGTTCACATTGTTGAATTTCTTTCATTACTCTACTCTTTTTAATTGATTTATGACCTTGCAACCCCACCTCTAAGATTTGATAGTCATGATCAGATAGTTCCGAGCCGCCTAATCTTGTTTTAGAGTAATCTATATTAGTAAGGATGTTATCAATTATAGTTTGTGATGTTCTTGTGACTCTGGTATATTCATGAACTTTTATTTCCAAGTTATTCATGCATATAATATCCTTTAAATCTTCTGTCATTTTATTCTGTGTTGCAAAGTCTGTATTGAAATCTCCCGCTACAATAACGTTTGTAAAACGAGTAGTAGTAATCTCTAAAAGCCTATTGAATAGTTCACAAAAATTGTTCCATTCCCCATTTGGTGACCTGTAAATACCTAACACCGCTACTTCGAAATTATTGTCGATTTTTACTCTCAAACCAGTAACTTCTAAATCCATTTCCACAGCAAATTTCTCCGCATATTCTAAATTAAATAGTTTGAATAGGATAGTTCCACATATAACCGTCAATCGGATAACCGGTGTCGTTTACCAGGCTGATCATTGTATCATATGGAGTGCTTCACATCTAGACGATTTTCGAAATCATATGATGCAATGCAATTATGCCGAGTAAACGACATCGGTTACCCAAAGCTGGTTAAGAGTGAAACAAGCCTGTAATATCCCGTTTTGACAATCCCGTGAACTTAATTTGAATCGGGAATAAGAAGAATATAACATTTCTATTCATATGGAAATTGTAAATAATTTAGTTGATGTTATGGAGTCATAGGAATAAGGTTATTTAGTTTAGTTTCAATCATGAGTTCGAGTGAAAAATGTTTTTGGAATCGTTAATTTCAGAAAAAAAAATTGAACAATATTCTTCAAAGCTATTAATTTTTCGTCAAACCCGCCACTACGAGAATTTGGAAAAACAGCTGATCTCAGAAGTATTTTTGTTTCACTGCTGTGATGGATTAAGAATTTTTTTATTCGCCATTAAATACATGTTCGTAAAATAGGCTATTTTGAGGTTGTGTTTGATGATGCTTGTTGTACTAGCTCAAAGTTTATGTTTTTTATATTAAAAAAATATATATGATTAATATCACGAAAAATATCGTACATAACTCGTCCGGGAAGATGTTTACTATACTCGTATGATAATACCGCACTCGACTTCGTCTCCTGCGTTAACTTATACTTTCAGTAAACACAATTTTCCGCACTTGTAACGTAACGTATAGGCCTACTATTTCAGTGTAGGTATATTCTGAAAGGGACCACATCAAAATGAATCAAAAGCCATTTCACTTTTAAGAAGCCTTTCGCTATTATAATTTTCCTAAATACAATATTTTACATTAAATAAAGCGTTGTAAAATTTTCCTTAGTTTATCTTATCTTATAGGTGGATTTTACTTGAGTTTGGATGTTATAAGTTGATTATTGGCTTGCTAATTTGATAAATATTTCATAATCTAGGCTTTGAGAAATTTATCATGTTTTCAAAGTTTAAAAATTCAACTAAAAAGCTTAAAATAAAACAAATTTTAATACAAAAAAATAAACCGACTTCAGTGAAATGATACTCAAACATTAAATACTCACGTACTAAAAAGTTTAAAATAAAGTATTTACTTTAAACTGAGAATTTTTTTTATTTCATACAAGTAATCTTTTGAAGTTTGCGCCAAATTTCCCATAAACTTCTAAAATATAACAGAATTACTCTGTGATGTTTTCCATGACGAAATAATTGAACAATATAATATCAAAACTGACACTGTATTTCAGTAAAAGTGAGTGTAAATCACATATTTAATTGAAATACAGTGTTAGTTTTGATATTAGATAGAATTTTTTATCAATCACTTCCCGGTGGTTCGGAACCCACCTAAAACTGTAGGTCCAAATCATCAATCACCATCATCCAACTCATTACCCACGCATAGGCCTCAGACCTATGAAATAGGTCTTCATCCTCAAAAAAATAAATTCATAAAATATTTGGCGCCTACTTCAAAAGATTACTTGTATGAAACTAAAAAAATTCGGGGGGGGGGGGGGTCTGGGATATAGGAGGGTCCGGATTTTTTTTTAAATTTAGTGGTGTAAAAAGCTAATCTAGACAACTTGATGGGCTCTGAAGTTCAAAAGAAATTTTTGAAAAATTACTACCCAAGAACCAAGGTGGCCAGGTTTGAAATGATAAGGTTTGATATCTGTGACTATTTTGAGTCAAAATTTAATTTCTGTTTCCTTTCTGGCTTTACCTTTCAAAGCACGATGGATAGTGCTACAAATCATATTGAATTTAGCTATCTTATGAGGTATGTCACATTCTCGATCAAAAGGCACATCACAACCAAGAATGGACAAAAACAAAAAATGATGATTCACGCATTCAAGCTGCAGAAATGAGATTCCTGCGCAGCATACAAGGATACACACGACTGGATCACATACGAAATGAAGACATTAGGAGACAATGTAATGTTCAACCCTTGGCGGATGTGATCAAACAGTACCGAATGAAATGGACCAATCACCTGCTCCGTATGCCTCCAAATCGACTTCCATTTCAGGCATGGGAATTAAAACAGGACGGAAGAAGGGACGTTGGAAGACCGAGAAAGAGGTGGACACCGGAACAGGCCCCAGAAGCCTAGTCCGTGATAGATGATGATGATGATGATTTTGAGTCAAAACTCTTGAATTGGAACTAACCATACTTAACTCATGTACTGAATCTCAAAATTAATACAATGATAACAAATTGCATTTCAAGTTTATAAAAATACAACTCAAATATACATGAAGAAAGCATACCTTTTTATAAGTTTCATATAATTTATGTCATTAGCCTTAAACGCACCCAACCCTAAGTTCATGAAATCGGAATTTTTTGATCATAGCACACTGATTTTATATGCTAGCAAAAAACTTGCATTTATTTGTGTGTTTTCTCTATCTATAAAAGGATGATACCCTGACTCACTCATCAACGCAGAGCCAAAACTACTAGGCCTATGAACTTGAAATTTTGTATGAACAATCCTTATAGGATTTCACCGTGCAATAAGAAAGGATTTTTCAAAATTCGCAATTTTAGGGGTGTTTTTAGGGGGTTAAAGTTTTGCCTATGCAAAGCACGGGTACGTGGCTAGCTAGCTTACTGGGATCTTTTAATCATATGGAAAATAATTTGAAATTTTTCTGTCTGCTGTACACGCTGTTTCAATGGACAAGCTGTTTGTGTGTTTTGCAAACCATCATTCACCTAACCTACTGAACTTGCCGGCCAAACAGCTTAAAGGAACAGCTGATAGAAGTCAACAGTTTTTAATCATATGGCAGGCCCCTTAGCGGCGTTATTTACGCTGTCTGGAACGCAAAAACTTTGCATGTAGGATACCGTGCAGTCGGAGCCTTGCAGTATGTAGGAAACATATGACTGGGTATGATGAAATGTAATTATGCCGGGTTGATGACATCTGTTAACCAATGCAGCTAGAAATTTGAAATGTGTTCTCAGTAGGAGGTGGCGAATAATAAAATAAAAAACCTAGCTTCTACCCTAATAGTCGTGGAAGGTTTAAATTTTAAATGTTCATTGAGAGGTGGTGAGTAAGGTCTTACTGTGTAAGAAAACAACGAAGGAGGCCTCTCTGATCAGCTGGAAGAGCCCTAGGACTAACTTCTTCCCTAATAGTCCTAGAAGGTTCAAATTTATTTATTTATTTATTCCTTTAACACCTTACAAAATATAAAATACATTTTAAAAATACACAGCAAAAATGAAATAATCACAATTATACAAATTAAAACATAAGGAACTACTTCCCCAAAAGAGCAAGCTCGAGCTTGGGGAAGGAGCAGCCGTGCTTGGGCTTAACTAAAAACTAAATCCTTCTAACATAAAAAAAATCAGTAACAAGATAAAATTTTTGTGCAAGTAATTTATAATATGTGAGAGTAAGATATAATATTGTGCAGATGAGAAAAAAATTTAGACTTGAATGAATATTTACAGAGTAGTACAAAATTTAAATGTGGTGAGTCATTAATAAGTTTATACATGAAGAGTGTAAAATGACATACATAAGTTGTGTAGAACTGATACATAGATAATAGATAGAATATAACTAAAATCTTATCCTATCGAACTCCAGAATCGCTCGGCCCTATCCCAGCCATGAGAGTCAACAAGATACTTTTTTAAATGCAAACTAAAATTCTTTTGGGCGATTACACCTCTGACATTGCTAGGGAGGGTATTAAAAAATAATGGAGATAGGTAGAGGAAGCTACGCTGACCGGCTGTAGTCAAAAACCGAGGCACAGTAACCAGTCCTGACTCTTCCCGTCTTGTTATTGAACAGTCCGTTCTATTTATGAATTGAAATAGTGGAAACTTCTTGCAATATAATATGATGTGTTTCGAGTATATCTGTCAGATGGGTAAAACTGAAAATTCTGAAAAAACCGCTTTAGTTGAAAACATTCTATTTTTTTTTAGTATGACTTTTATTATTGAGTTCTGTATAGTTTGGACTGGTTTAAAAACATTTTTATATGAACTCCCCCAACCCACAATACCATATTGAAGCAAGGACTGTGCCAGCGCATAATACACTATTCTCATGACTTTAACAGGCAATACTGAACGCAACTTTACGAATAGGTAAATTAGTTTTCTGGATCGCGTAGCAAGTTGTGACAAATGTACGTCCCACTTTAAATGCTGATCCACCATCACACCAAGATATCGAATACTTTCAACTTTCTCTATTCTATTACAGCTAGTTGAACACCCTAGCCATTCAGAACACTCTGAAGAATGCAAAGCAAGTGACATATTTTCTGGCTGATTATGCATATTTAAAGAAAAAGTAATGTATTTTGTTTTAGTGAGATTAAGGGTTAATTTTCTCATATCCAGCCACTTTTTCACTTTTTTAAGTCCACTTGCAGCTGTGTCATATGCGCTAGCCCAGTCCTCCTCTTGAAAAATTAAAACCGCATCGTCCGCAAAAGATAAAATTTTCCCATTGACTAAATTAAGGTTACAAAACTCATTAATATAGATCAGGAAGAGACAAGGTCCAATTACTGTTCCCTGTGGAATTCCCATTTTAACATATTTATAATCACTAAAAACGTTGTTGACTCTCACACACTGCCGCCTGTTCCTCAAATAACTGCCAAACCATCCCAGAGCCGCATCCCCAAGACCGAGGCAATGGAGGCAATCAATTAGACGATTATGGCACACTGTATCAAAGGCCTTTGCCAGATCCAGGAAAACGGCAATTTGTCTCTTTCCTGAGTCCAAGTTTAGAATTGTTTCTTTGACAAAAGTGGCAATTGCTTCTTGAGTTCCCATCCCCTCCCTAAAGCCAAATTGATTATCTGATAATATATTGTTAATGCTCAGAAATGTATGGAGCTGCTTCTTAACACATTTTTCTATTATTTTTGCCAGATTTGAAAGCAAGCTTATAGGCCTATAATTAGTGATTTTTCTTTTATCTTGTGATTTAAAAATTGGTTGTATTACTGTCATTTTGAAGGCATCCGGAAAAATTCCTTGTTGAAAACTAGTATTAATAATGCGTTTAAGTGGTGAGGCTACACAATTTTTAACAGATTTTAAAACGGATACAGTAATGCCATCATGACCAGGCCCAGATGCACCCCTAAGGCTCTCAATCGCCTCCACAACCTCAGCCTCAGAAACCAACCGAAAAGAAAAATTATCCTGCGGTTGCCAGTCGGGATTGTGAACATTTAAAGGCCTCAAATCACCACCAGGCTCTTGTTGAATCTGCTGTACCATATTCTCTCCAATAGAAATGAAAAAATCATTGAAAGCATTTGCACAAATATTAGGATTATCTCTAGCACTATAGACATCACCATTAATTTCAATTTCTTCGACACATTCCTTCCTATTATTACAACCAGCTACCTCCTTAATTACGTTCCAAGTCCGTTTAATATCATTACCTGCCTCCTCAATCTTTCTGCTATAATATGTTTGTTTAGCTTCTCTAATAAGAACTGTCAGTCTGTTTCGATAATTTCTAAAATAGTTTCTAAGGTTTAAATTAAAAAGCTCTTTTTTACATTTATTAAATAACATCTGTTTTTTTCTGATGGATACTACCAAACCTTGAGTAATCCATGGCTTAAATTTTTTAAACCTAGAATTAGCTTTAGCTGTACTTACAGTGGATTTTTCAATATAGCTTTGCAAAGTTTTAATAAAATTGTCTGCTGAATCATTAACATTCCCATTAGACAAGACAGAATGCCATTCCTCAGATTGGATAAGAGTCAAAAGCCTCTCATAATTGAGCCTGGTGACAACAAGCGGCACCTCACGTTGGGCAGCAGTGTGGGCCGGGTCTATGGCACAGCGAACCCGGAGAGATGTAACATAATGATCAGTTAGACAGGTCTCCAACACCATGGGTTCAATGTGCTTATTATTGTGAACATTACCAAAAAATTGATCCAAACACGAGGGTGTTCCCTGAAATGGGACCCTTGTGCAACAGTTCACATAAGATATAAGCCCGTTTTCATTTAATAAATTCAAATATGATTCAGTGTGAGGGTTATGACTATTATTAAAAATATCGATATTTATATCTCCTACCAATATAACATTTTCCCCAAACTTATTTCCAAAAGCAACTCAGCCAAAGAATTTACAAAATCATGACAATTTTCATTTGGAGATCTGTAGGCACAAACAATTACCCACTCCTCCTCAAAAGCTTTCAACTTTACAATAAGACAACTAGCCCCAGATAATGTACATTCCCGCACAGTAACATTGTCATAATTATTTTTCAAATAAACTACTACACCCACATTTCTATTTGTCTGGTTCATGGAATAGTATTGATTGAAACCAGGTATGTCACACCCAGATGGCCTAATACTTTGGTGACCCGTCTCAGATAAAACTATCATGTCAATGAGAGGCAATACATTAGAAAATTCCAAATAAAATTCGTCAAAATTTTTCCCAATAAACCTAATATTACTATGAATTATATCGAAATTTTCACTAGGTTTGTGAGAAATAATATTGTAATAATCAATAGAGTTTTTTAAACATAATGTTTCAACTTCATCATATTCGTCTAAATTTTCAAAAATGTCCATAATAAGTAGCAATCAATAATCATCAGCGAACAAATCACTCAGTACTTTAAATCTTAGAGAGGTCGACATCACTTTTTATCTGGATTACCGCTTTATTTTCGTCCTTCTTGATGAGAATGTTTCCATCGCGTACCCACACAAAGCGATATCCTTTTTCCCGAGCTATTTTTTTAGTTGTGTTCAACAGTTCAAGTGTAGAGGGGATCAAGTGTTCGTGAGCCATTACCCTACTACTAGGTAGATCAGTCGAAATTACTTTCGCAGAGATACCAGGTCCACTAGTGTCTTGCGAGGAAGCTCTTCTAAAATTTCCCAGCCACGACACCTTGTCCTGCCGACGCACGAATTTGATAACAATGGGTTTAATACTGTCCCTCCTACTAGGAAGCCGATGGGCTACACTAATGTCTTTTGCAGTTATCGCACTCCCAATCGCCTTTGAAACTGAATTGAATACCTCATTTATAATTTGAAATGTAACCTCAGTGGGAGGTGACAAATAATAAAATCAAGAATTTTTTATGAGAACGCAGCAACGCGCGTCGGGCCAGCTAGTCATTTATAAAATCCCGATTTCATGAACTTTGGGTGCATTTAGGTAGTGGGCTATACTGTATTTTAACCTTAAAACTAAATTTTCTACAAGATGAGTTTATTCAAAAAGGTGATTTATCACTAATTAACAAAGTTAATCCACTTCAAAACTTGAAAAATTGCGTTTTATTTAATGTAATATTTCAATAATTATGGTAGTCACAGTTTTCTAACATGTTTTATTCGATTTCGTAGCTCATTTTAAATCAAAATTATCCATTTGAGCACCTAACAAGTTTCTATATGAGTGAATATTTGAACGATGCATTAATCTGACTATAACTGTAGCTATATTCTATTACACAATCAGGGTTTCTGTATTCTGTTCGTTATAATACTACAAAACAGATAGAACCCTTCGGCTTTAATAAGTCCTTATCTATTAGTTATTTGAAAATTTTTTATTTATGAAATTTGGGGGGGGGGGGGGCTGGGCCTCATGGGCCCCCCCTGGCCACGCCACTGCCAGTGCTATTAGTTGTGCATACTAAGATGAGTAGTGGGTCTACAAAATTATTTTATTTTGTTACGGTATGGTAGGCCTACTCTGAACGTTTCGTTTATGTGTTTCAGAGCGCAGAACTATAATTATTTCTTCAGAATAAGTTATCTCTGGTACATTGTTATCGGCTTCGTGGTAACAATGATTGTTGGAACACTTGTGAGTCTCATTGTCAATATGGTGAGATCCGATAGACCTACAAAGCATATTGATCCAGATCTATTCTCGCCACCAGTTGCTGCATATCTTAGAAGCCGTTGTTGTTATACAGTCAACGAGTTTGTAAGTACATAAATTAATTGCATTATCAAATATGTTTTTGTTGGTGCTATGATGACCGCAGTTCAGTTTTACCGTAATCTTTAAGCCTCAGTCTCCAACTAAGCGATTCAGACGAATGGATGGCGGACGTACGTTAACTTATACAATCTAAATTGATGCTTTTGTAGGAAGTAATTATGGTAGTGTATTTCCGCCGACATTTTTATGCATGTAAATTGTCTCCTGCAAACCTTTAAATCTGTTTTTGGAACGAAATTGTTCCATCTTGAACGAAAATTTGATTTCTGGATGGTTGTAAAGATGTTTCTATTTTTATTTATGTACTGTTATACAATTCAATTCTTTATGAAAATTTGTCTGACAGTCAAAATATTTAGCTCGGTAAATTTATAATAGATGGCTAGGAAAGCGTCTTTGTCTGCCTAGTGCTGCCCTGAGAACATGCCTTTGAATTAAACTGATTTTTTAAAGTGGGCTTCCAATGCCCCTCTCTATAATGGGATACCATATTGGAAGATTGATTGTGCATAGCCACAGTAAACCATTCTAACAATGTTCATATCTTTTAGTTTATTTAGCCTACAACATTTATGAATTATATATTTCATTTTGCCACAGATTCTATTGATATGAATCAATTTTAGATGGCAGTCAACATGTACTCCTTTGAAATCATTTACTGTACCGGTAGTTATTTCTGGGCAAGTACAGTTTAGAATACCTCCCTGAGGGTCGGCTGCTCTCATCTGATAAGTACAGTTAAGCAAATGGAGTTTGATGTTATTGTGATTGTGTACTGAAGAAAGAGGTTGTACAGAAGGAGAGAACATCATGAATACGCTTTTTTAAGATTAAGAGTAAGAGTATGTTGTTTTACTCGATACAGTACTATTTCAAATTTATGCTACTTGTAATATAAGTTTTGTTAAAACAAACTGAACTTTATTAGCTCAGTGAGGAAAGTAATCGCAGCTTCTTCACTTCTAAGAGCCTTATAATAAAAAGTCAATGCAGTCGCGGTCGCGGTCTGACTAAATCACACTAGCCGGGTAAATTTGTTGAAAAAAATCAGCTAATGACTTCAATAAAGTGTATGTTTTCGTGTACTCTGACATAGCTGAGCTTGGTTACATGATGAGCTGGTGTAATTTAGCCTTGAATTGTAGCAGGCGACCGTGACTGTAATGTGGTTCTGTATAATATTATGTAGGCTCTAATGTTGTCAGGGGCGGATCCAGGATCCAGCAGCAGATTTTTTTTTGGTGGGGGGATACCTGATTTTGGAGTATGGTTACCAGGTTACCAAGGGGGGGTGGTCCGGGGTGTTTGAAAATGAGGCATGAAATCGCGTGAATTTACGGGAATTTCCAATTTAAATGAAACCAACTTTCCAAATTTAATTGTTCACCTATTGCCTGTAATGATATGATACCTTTTAATGTGTATCGTTACATCACACAAAGCAGTGGCATAACTACATGGCCAGTCTGGGGGGGGGGGGGGGTGGGGTGTTGCCGGGAGGTTTAGACTCTTGGTACAATAATTACAATAGTAATTTGGAGTAGTAGACCTGTAACGAAAAATTGAAGCAATATGCATGTCTATTTATTTCTGAATCCAGGGGAACTCCCCGAGAACATTTTTGAATAATTATCTCTCTAAAACTACATGCCAAGTGATGCTAGGCATTAATTCTTCTAACTTAACATTTCTACCCACATTATGTGTCAAAGTAAATTTTGTCTAGTTCTTGTGTTACTGACAATGGGAGATCCTGGACCTTACTTGAAACGTTCACTTTTCTATATTTGATCCCTCACTGCTCCTGATTGGGGTAGTGTACAGTACCGTAAGCTACTTTAAAATTTCTTTTAAAATAATTAAGGGGTACACCTTGAAAACTTTTTAAAATAAAACTCCTACGAAACCACATTTTTAGTGATTCCAGAGTTATAGAGATTCATAGTTATGCCACTGACAAAATCTGTTAATGAAAAATGAAATTAACAAGAAAAGCTACATACATTATTCGCAATTGAAAAACTTTTCTGTAATCAGGCAAAATCACCCAACTATTTTTTGAGGATCCAGGATCTAGGCTCTAGAGTGATTATCTGAGTGAATGTAAAGTAGTGCTAATAAAACAAGTCTGCTTTTTCTGCCATAGTAGTCCTCAGCCATGTATTGATAAGCTGCAGAATCCAGAAACCCCTTTTCAGACCTTGTACTGAAGTTCACAATATTTGCAATAGAAATTTAATTGTTGGTTAGGCATTGCTGTCTCATTTTCCTCGCTTCTCAACAACTTTGAAAACTCTCCTTCATTTTTTTCAACTTCTAATTTTATTCTTATTTTCTACCCTTTTTCGTATTTTTTCATTTTCATCTCTCTCCTACCACTTTCTATTGTCATCTCTTTACCACTTCTTCACTGTTTTCTATCATTTCCATTTCCGCCACTGAATATAGTCGACATAAAGATTTATATAGGATGTGTTCTATGATGCTGGTTGGTTAATCTATGAGCTATTATCGTAGGCCCTTATTATACAAAGCCACTTCAGTCGCGGTCGGGCGCCAAATTTAGGCTAAATTACATCAGCTGAGCGTCTGACCGAACTCGACAATGAAAAATTACATGAAGGCATTAACATGTTTAGAACCATCAGCTGGTTATCTAATCAAATTATACAGCAGGTGCAATTTATCCGTAATTGTGGCGAGCGACAGTGACTGCGGTGGCTCTGTATGGTGAGACTTATATTTTTCTCACTTATGATTTTTAAAATTATTTATTCGTATATGTAATTATTTTGCGTTTCAGAGAGCACATAATATGATTGAAGAAGATGGAAGGATGGAAATGACAACAGTTTTCAAACGTAGTGATACTTCAGCTTTATGATCAATATTAGGCATTAGGCTGTCTCATTTTCCTCGCTTGTCAACAACTTTGAAAACTCTCCTTCATTTTTTCTACCCTTTTTCATATTTTTTAATTTATACAGTTATAAAGTATCATATTTGATCAATGCAGTTCTACTTGAATTTATGTCAATATGATTATTCAATATTATATACAGTAATCGAATTTTGCTCGAAGATTATGAAGATCAGGGTTTCACTCTCATGGGGATCCAGGCCCATCTTCATAATTTCAGGCCTGAGCTTGATCCAGCATTCTTTATTCAGTATTCTTTAACACAATACAAAAATCTGCTCAATCTATATTATAATTACATAATATTAGACAGTTATTCAATTAGCATTTAGGATTAGTTTTGGATTGAAATGTGATGCTAATTTCCTCAGTGACCTTATACTGTATGTTGATTATGTAATAATCATATCATTTTTGTACTGGCTTAGAACGTTTAAAATATTATTGAAATGCTCAATACAGTAAATTAAGAGTCATGTTGATTCTGTTTATTTGATAATATATCATTTTGAACCTCTAATGAGTACACTTTTATAGTCTATCTGATCTCTATTCAACAGAATGAACTTAGAGTCATTGATTTTGCATCGATAACATTATTTTACCTTTTGAATTCTAAAATTTGTTATATAGTTTGAAATATTCAAATCGTGATTTTTAGTACCTATACGATAACCATTTGCATTTTCACCATTTTTGATTACTGGAATTTGGTTGAGTACGGTACTTATTAATTGGAAAAATTTCTCTTATTTGGGAAATATTATATTAGCTGCAGTCCATTAGCCGGTGATAGGCCTACATAATTATGAACTCAAATATTAATTTAAAAATTTCTATTGAATATTTCTTCAATTGCAGCATGGAAAATAGTTATCAATCAATGATGTTTTTGACAGCTCACAAATTAAAAAATTTGATGAGAAGTGTTATAAAATTCGAAAACCTTTCTTCAAGTAGAATGACTAATTCTGTCACTGTTGACAGTCAACAACTTTCAATAATTTTTTTCGAAGAAATCAATTCTCTGGGTATTATTAAATATAATTATTGGAGCATCATGCTTACACAATTGGTTTCTATGTGAAACATTTTGTCTGATAGAAATCAATTTTTGGAAAATTGCTCTATGGGAAACGTGTTGCAAAGGTATATTACCAATCCCACAGAGAATATGGAAATTGTGACCTAACAATGTTGTAAAATCTGCAAGAACCAACCAGACACTGTTCTCTGCTGTAAAATCAATTCACGGTGGTTCGAAACCCACCTAAAATAGTAGGTCCAACTCATCAATCACCATCATCTAACTCATTACCCACGCACAGGTTTCAGACCTATGTGGGCTTCATCCTCCAAAAAAAGTTCTAATTTTTTAGTTATTAATTATATTATTTTTTAAGCTTTACAATGCCTTATGGCAGATTAGTTTGGACTAGCTCCATTCACACCTCCACATTTCTACAGAAAGATCTCCTCATTCATCAAGATGCTACTGAGGTATTCTAGTTTTTAGTACTTCATACACTAAACTTGAAAACTAAATTCCACTTTTCCAGTACAGAATCCGATGAATTTATTAGGCCCATTTCTTAGTCAACAATTTTCTTTACTATTTTTCTCACTTCTTTACTATTCAAAAAGATTGAGACAGTACGATATTTTCATGAAACAGCCCTTCAAAATACGATTTGAACGACAAAGAAATGGAAAAACGGGAGTTCGGTTGAAAGGGTGAGGGTGTTGGAGAGAAATACGGTGAACGAAATGTGATGCGGTGTTGGAAGATCGGTGAGGGGCGGAAGAGGGCTAGGTTTTACGATAACAACAGCTTTGAAGGGGCAGATGGGTGTTATAGCAGGGCTCTGCTGATGAGAGGCGGCCGCTGTGGGATCGGTGTGAGTGGGTAGTTGTACGGAGGGGGGTGACTAAGGGCACTGGGGCTACAAAGTTGTTTTCCAACAACCCTTTTCGGACACTGCCACTGCAGTCACAGCCTTTCTTGCTTTGCCACTAGCCGAAGGCAAGCCCTCACTTTCCACGAAAGGCTCCGTAAGCTCTCCGTCGTCCGATAACTCTTCTGTTTATGACTATGACCCATATGTGTAGCAAATTAATTTCTTCAGCAGGCAAATTACAACGATTATCTTCTCAAGAAGAAACGCTATACAAGATAGTATTAGGGGATGGTTTTTGCTCACCGACTATTATTTATAACAAACACTTTGAACCCTTTTTTCGCATACGCAAAAACACATTCAGTACTCTGTATGAGTATTGTATGCACAAGCACTGAAGCAGCAAACAGCACTGAAGCACTGAAGCTGATGGTAGTCAAAAAACTTCAGTAATTCAACACAAGAATATTATAACTTGAGGTAGGGCAATCGGAACTTTTTCAAGAAGTAGGCTATTCCAAAAGGGATGAATGAGTGCAGCTCTGAACACGAGAAAAAAAGGCAGACCTCATCGTCTGTTGTCTCTTTTATGCACTAAATTTTGAACCTAAATTCTGATGCCGTATATGCTAGCGTCTTCCACCAATGTTTACGGGTCATTTTTTTGACACTCTTTATCGGTGGTTATAGACACAATTTATTGAATAAATTACATCAAAAGAAGTAGGAAATCTCTAGTTTTTGTAGAGCACCTTACTGATAATTTTACACTTTAAGAAATGCGAAGATTATTTTGATAATAAGGATGATAAATCGATGATTCCATTCACATAGTACTTGTAATACAAAAGTCATAAATCGTGATGTATAGGTTGAAAAGTATTACTATTACGGTATCCATTATACATTATAAGAGAATAAAAGCTCTTTATTGAATCTAAAATCATTTTGCTATGAAATGTCTATTATTTTAGAAATCACTACAAAGTAGAAGTTTCTACCTGAGGCCAATAGCATAATTAAAGTATTGACATTACAATCAACTAGCATAAATTTTCATGAGGTTTTGCAGTAATAACAATAAAAATGATTTGTGAATTAATTGCACAACAAACCCATGGGCATTGTGTGAAAGGGTTAAAACTACAAACTTTGAATTTCGGTAAGATTTGTATATTCATCTTGATTATATCCTGCATTAAACATGAGTTGAAACGAATAGGCTACTACAGTTTTATACCAATATTAAAGCGCAACTAATTTATTGTCATGGAGAGTTGTAGAGGAGATGATTAATTTAATATTGTCTCGGCGTTTAGGAGGTAGATCGAATGAATGATCAACTAGAGATTAATTTTCTTCCATAGGCGGGTCTAGACAAATATTTCTGGGAGGGGGGACCAATTTAGCATTGGTTTACCACCTTGCGTGAGGGTAATCAAATGTTTGTAACATGGACCCTGGAAATCATTATAGTAGGCTAATTAAACTCTAGTTACCATAATTACTACATTAATAAGTTGAGGTGAGGCTTAATTTTGATATGAAAGGAGCTCCTGTACACTATAAAAAGCTTTATCAACAGAATATTTTTTGAATTGTTTGAAAAATATTTCTATATTTCGAAGACTTTAACAACTGCGATAGCTTTCTCAATAGCAATTCCAATATAGCAATTTTGGATAGCAATTTTCCAATAATAGGTTTTCCGCGCTCTGCTGAAAATCTTTATACAGATTTTCCTACCAATATAACTAGGTTTTTGTTTGAATAAGCTACTATTGTGACTCACCAAGTGATAATCTCCTCGGGCTCTTGTATTATAATCATGTACGTCAAGATTTTGATTAATATCACTCTTTTTTTACATACAAAGTAGCTTTATACACATATAAGCAGGGTACAGCTAGGGAATCAAGTCTCTTGAACAACGGCATACATGAATCTAATTTATTCACTCTTTCCATACATCTATCAGTTTTTTTGGATCTTAAACACCCTATCAAGGTTTTGTATTGATGAATTACCCCATATTAAGATAGCATACCTAATATGTGACAGTAAGAGCCCATGGTAAGCTGTAAAAACTAACTTTTTGTCATATAATCTAGCAAACTGTCGCACGACAAATACCCTAGATGAAAATTTTCAGCATATTTTCTCAATGTATGGAGCCCACTTCAATCGTCTATCAAACAAAACTCCTAGAATGCAATGCAATGCTCTCTTCCTGGTCTAGTTGATTATCGTTTACAAACTCGTTTATAACCCTATCTTCATTTGAATTATGTTTTTTTTTTAATTGAAGGTATTGACATTTTGCAGTATTTACAATAAAGTTCTATGATTAGCCTTTGATAGATCTAAGAAGATTGTTGTAGCTTTATCACCTGAATCCATTATATCTTTTAGTTTTTCAACTAGAGAAACTATGACTGTCCTTGTTGAGCTTCCTTTTTGGAAGCCATGCTGTACATCACAGATGAAGTTAGCTTCTTGAAGGAGAAGAAGTAACCTATTTAGAACTACTTTTTCAAACATTTTCTCATTACATTTAAAATACTAATGGGCCTATAGTTTTCCACCTTTTCTCTATCATCACTTTTTAAGATTGCCAAGATCTTCTCCTCTTTCAAATTATCTGGAAAAACACCTTGTTCTAATGAATGATTGATCAGATGAATCAAAGGGTCTAACAATTGATCTTTACATTCTTTCAGAGTTTTACTGGTTACTCCGTCCATTCCTACAGTTTTCTTATTAGTCAAAAAATCAATGATATTTGACAACTCGTCTTGTGGTGGAATTTAAATTCATTCTGAATCTCCTCAATATTCCACATGTTTGAATTAATAATACCTGCATTAAGAGATTTTTGAAGATTCTTAGCAACCAGTTGATAATATCTGTTAAAAAATTACAAATGTCTACACTATCATCAATATAATTTTTATTTCCGTTAATTAATTATTCTGGAAACACCAAGGCATTAACATGTTTAGAACCATCAGCTGATTTTCTAATTAAATTTACCCAGCAGGTACAGCATGGCTTCCAGAAAGGGAGATCAACAAAAACAGCCATAGTTTCTCTAGTTGAAAAACTAATAGATATAATAGATTCAGGTGATAAAGCTACTGCAATCTTCTTAGATCTGTCAAAGGCATTTGATTGTGTTAATCATAGAACTTTATTGGAAATACTGTAAAATGTAGGTGTAAATGGGGTTGAACTGAAATGGTTTGAATCATATCTTATTGGGAGAAAACAATGTGTAGAACTAACTACAGTAGTTGGTAATAGTATAGTAAAGAATAAATCTAATAAATTAGAGGTACAAGCTGGAGTGCCTCAGGGGTCAATACTAGGTCCATTGCTTTTTTTGTTATATGTCAACCATTTACCTAAAGAATTAATTAGTGGTAGAGCCCTCTTATTTGCTGATCACTCATCACTCATTTTCAGCAATTCCATTCTAGATAATTTAGAAATAAGTGCCCATATAGGTGTGCAGTCCATTGTCCAATTTTTAAACCAGTTGAAATTAACTATAAATAGTAAAAAATGCCAATACCTTCAATTCAAAAACAAACATAATTTAAATGAAGATAGGGCTATAAACGTGTTTGTAAACGATAATCAATTAGACCAGGAAGAAAAAATTGCATTTCTAGGAGTTACGTTGGATAGACGATTGACCTGGACTCCATACATTGAGAAAATATGTAGTAAAATTTCATCTGGGGTATTTGTCCTGCGACAGCTCGCTAGATTGAATGACAAAAAGTTACTTTTTACAGCTTACCATGGGCTCTTACTGTCACATATTAGGTATGCTATCTTAGTATGGGGTAATTCATCAAAACAAAATCTTGATAGGGTGTTTAAGATCCAAAAGAAAGCGGTTAGGTGTATAGAAAGAGTAAATAGATTAGATTCATGTAGGCCGTTGTTCAAGAGACTTGGTCTCCTAACTGTACCCTGCTTATATGTGTATGAAGCTACTTTATATGTAAAAACGAATGATATTAACCAAAATCTTGATGTACATGATTATAATACAAAAAGCCGAGGAGATTATCACTTGGTGAGTCACAATAGTAGCCTATTCAAACAAAAACCTAGTTATATTGGTAGGAAATTCTACAACAAGCTACCGCAGTTTTTGAAGAGTCTTGAAAATATAGAAATATTTAAAAATCAATTTAAGAAATATTTAGTTGATAAAGCTTTTTATAGTGTACAAGAGTTCCTTTCACATCAAAATTAAGCCTCACCTCAACTAATTGAAGTAATTATGGTATCTAGTGTATAATATTGTTGATCTGACTTGTCTTATACTCCTTAACTGGAGTCTCCAAGACGTAATCTACAAAAAAAAAAAAAAATTTATCTGTAATTGTGGCGAGCGACAGTGACTGCGGTGGCTCTGTATGGTGAGACTTATATTTTTCTCACTTATGATTTTTAAAATTATTTATTCGTATATGTAATTATTTTGCGTTTCAGAGAGCACATATAATATGATTGAAGAAGATGGAAGGATGGAAATGACAACAGTTTTCAAACGTGGTGATACTTCAGCTTTATGATCAATATTAGGCATTAGGCTGTCTCATTTTCCTCGCTTGTCAACCACTTTGAAAACTCTCCTTCATTTTTTCTACCCTTTTTCGTATTTTTTCATTTATACAGTTATAAAGTATCATATTTGATCAATGCAGTTCTACTTGAATTTATATCAATATTCTTCAATATTATTCAATATTGTGTACAGTAATCGAATTTTGCTCGAAGATTATGAAGATCAGGGTTTCACTCTCATGGGGATCCAGGCCCATCTTCATAATTTCAGGCCTGAGCTTGATCCAGCATTCTTTATTCAGTATTCTTTAACACAATACAAAAATCTGCTTAATTTATATTATAGTCAAGATCAGTACTCTACCTTTCCTATCGTTATTTACCCTCACCTTAGTTTTGGTTGATGTTTGCAAAACCTTTAGTCTGACCATTTTCCATGTTTCCCCCATTTTTTGTTTTAGGCTTTACTTTTTTGTATTGATCAGAGATTCAGATCTTACATTAGCTTCGTTTATTTTTTATTTTAATATTTAAATTTTCTCTGACATTGACCTATATTGACTCGTGAGATTTAGAATTTCGATTTTTTGATGTTCCTGCTGCATTTTTACAATAACCTCCAGAGATTTCATGTGATTCACCAACCCTATCCGAATTTTTTAGCAATGATTCTAATTTTGTTTTCAATTAATTCGGAGTGATCTCACAATAGGGCGGTAGCCCCTGGCCTTCTCTTCTACTCAGGGGAGTAGCCATATTGAGAAACATCTCTCCCCGAAATGTTTTAGTCATTATTCACAACACTGCTTGCAAATTAAACTAAAACAGTTAATACAAAAATAAATCTTAGTTTTATTTAGCACTAGAGTCTGTCACGGGAATTGCGAAAAGTATACAATGTTATTATGGTACTCTTACTCTGCTGCGGCACATACAGTTTAGTGAGCAATGTGGCAATGCAGTGTTTTTGAGTGGTGTCTGTCACTGACTCTTCTGGATTGGAGATATATTTCATTTAAATTAACAATTGCTTTAATTGAAATATCCAAGTAAAAATTACTTTAAAATGATCAAAAAATCATTGTAAAAATGATAAATATTAAAAAAATTCCGGGGGAGGGCCCCTGGACCCCCTATCGACTGGGGGGTTTCTATTCCCCCCACACCCTCTGGTATCCCTCCCCCGAAGTTCAATCCTGGCTATGCCACTGCTTCTACACTACAGTAGCTTTGAGAGCTGATGGTGATTCTTTGATCAACTGAGATCGCGTTGTTATCTTAGTTCTAGTTAATCAGTTAGATTTAGATGACTTGTTTGGACTCATTCTCCTAGCTGAACATTTTTTTGAATTGATTTACTAATATGATCAGTTGGATATTTCTTAAATTATTATAATTGTCAACTTGAGGCTATTTAATTTCAAAAAAATTTATCAATATTGGTACATCCTAACCTCGAAAATAGAATTTGGCGTTTTATTAAGATAGGTAATTTGATTTATTCTAGACAAATAAATACTGGAAATTATTAAGATATTATAAATGCTAATCATATCTTACAAAAAGACTACTTATCCGTTCTAATTTATATTCAATTCAAAATCTTCAGAGCGTATTCTGTCAATGTACACACTTGGCCACTGCTACCATTTCTGGGGGGCTTAACCCCCATTAGCCGCCACTGATTTCTTCTCACATTAATTTATCTGCTTCTCATGGCCTGCATAATTTTTTAGGCTCGATTTAAGTATAGGTGTAACTACTACGTTGGTGGTATAGTATAGTAAGCCTCAGCACATACAAAATCCAAGTTTCAAAGAATGAATTCAGTTTCTATTCTTCATAAGATGAAGTTTCAGTAAAGCTTGAAAGCTCTGGAACCGGCGAATCTTGATTGTGACGAAGGGGTAGGCGAGGGTCTGATCTCATTAAAGCTAGCTAAGACAGAAGATAAATTGAATGAAATCAAGACTTTCACCAGGAATAGTGTAATACTTGCAGAAAAAGAAGATTTCTCCTCTAATTTGTTCAAATCTATCTCCTCTATGACGATGCACAAATTTTTTGCATTTTTGCTTGGCTGTTTTAAGTAGCTGTATATATGAAATTTTGAATGCAGACTGCATTCTTCCGAATTGAAGCAGAAACATTCATGCCCATAATTATTCATCTTGGTTCATCAAGTAGGCTACCTTTTCTTTTTGAGCATTAACAAAAACGGACATTGATTTTGGTGTGGCTACTGGATTCAAATGGAAAAAATAAATGCAGGTGTAAAACGCAGAGCACAAGTACTTTCTGTATAGACTTAAATAATGAGATTTTATTGAAAACCATGGCTTATTCAATTATGTAAATAATAACCTAGAATCAAATTCTTGCCAAAAACTAACATGTATAAAGAAGGGTCAGGAATCAATAGAACGTTGAGATGCTTTTCTTAAAGTTTCAATAAGTTTAAAAGTATGATATTTATTGAACGAGCGAAGCGAGTTCTTCCTTTTGACTTGAGGCTCGAGGCGTTGTGTGTTTGTATGTTCCACGATAACTTTTGAACGCCTATATCAATCAACTTCAAATTTGAAACACAGATTCTTGGTATCGATAGACAGGTCAAGTTCGTTGGCCAATAAAATTAACCAACTCCTTCATCCTTTTTTAAGCGAAATAAAAGGACAATAGAATCTCAGCCCTTCATTAATATATCTATATATTACTATAATATATATTTAAATAGTTGTTTTCACCATATGGAATTCTCAATAGATTTCAAAATATATTTTGAGTTATCATCAGCTGTAGGTGAATAAATGCGATCAGGCTTTTTATAGAATCTCTATCAGCTGATATACTAATTTCATTGCCCTGACAAAATATGAATATATATACAGCTGTTTTTTATAATATGGTAAATATATCTACTCTATAGATACACTAATCCCATTGCCCTGATATATAGGTATATGAGTACGGTACGTCTTTTTTGTGGAAAATAAATCTGTGTATCAGAGCAACGATAAACTTGAACTTCAAGTGATAGATGTCTTGTGAATTTTATCTAAATCAGTATCTTCAAAACAGCCGTTTTTCGTTACCACCTTCCCCTACGATAAGCTTCCCTAATGAGTTTCCCTTTCCAAAATTAATTGTTTACAAGCGAGTTCTCCAACCCGTTGGGCTCACTAGTTGAACGAGCGAAGCGAGTTCTTCCTTTTGACTTGAGGCTCGAGGCGTTGTGTGTTTGTGTGTTTGTATGTTCCACGATAACTTTCGAATGCCTTTATCAATCAACTTCAAATTTGAAACACAGATGTTTGGTATCTTTAGACAGGTCAAGTTCGTTGGCCAATAAAATTAACCGACTCCTTCATCCTTTTTGAGGCGAATCAAATAGGCCCTTCATTGATATATATATCTACATATCACTATATATAGAAAATAGTTGTTTCTACGATTCTACCATATGATGGCATTTGCAATAGATTTCAAAATATTATAAACAGCTGTTTTTTATGTGGTAAATATATCTACTAAATAATATATTCCATTGCCTTGATAGGTACTGTAGTTTTCATATAACTTGGCAGCAGTATGTTGGGTTCAGATGTAGCATGTCCCATCTGCTACACGCTGCCTAGTTATATGAATACTACAGTATATGATTACGGTAGGTCTTTTTTGTGGAAAATAAATCTGTGAATCAGAGCAACGATGAACTTGAACTTAAAGTGATATGTCTTGTGAAATTTTAAATAAGTATCTTCAAAGCAACCGTTTTTCGTTACTACCTTACCCCTACAATAAGCTTTCCAAATGAGTTTCCCTTTCAAAACTTAATTGTTTGCAAGCGAGTTCTCTAGCGCAGGGGCGTATTCAAGGGGGGGTCCCCGGGTCCGGACCCCCCCCCCCCCATTTGAGATGACTTAGCACTAGATAGAATGCTTTTTTCTGTAGGAAAGGTTCTAGAGAATAATATTCTATACCAGTGATAATAATTTTAGTGAACAAAATTTAATCTAGACGGAATTAATATTACAATATTGGAGTGTTGAGAACTGAGCATGGCGGCTGTTATTGTAGCCATTATTGTAGCATGTTTAGTCTATCTTTATACGATAAAGGAGAGAACTTTAATGTATGGTACATTATCGAGGAAGAGTGGGTTACAATTTCAAAACAAAACTGGGAGAAGTCATTACGGTAGTCTAGAAAAAAACCTATTAAAGTAGCATAGCTCGCAAATGTTGACATTGTGAATTCTTTTTCCATGATAAAATAAAAAAATGATTTTATAGACTTCCGTTTGAGCTTTTCAACTGTCTAGAAGCTCAGTTTCTGCGTGGATCACGGTCGGTGTTGAAGTAAAATTAATAATTTCGTTCTCGGTCCTGGTACAATGCCATACAATACAATCGTGCATTTATACAAGTTTTAATAGTGAACAAAATAATTACTGCCGTTTAGTATTAGTTTTTAATTCTTCAATTGGATTTTTGATTTCTCGTTTTAAGTTTGTTTTGGCTGAAAAAAGAAAATATTCGCGTCTAATCCATTACTTTTACGCAAAAACAGCTAAAACATTAATAATTAAAGAAACATCTACTTCATCCTCAAACAGTAGTTGTGATAGTTCAGAAATCAATCAGGCGTGGGATTTCTTCATTATGTTGAAAGAAATTGAATCCAATCTCAGGGACTCGACTCATAATTTCCTTGAGAAGTTCCAACGAACCCATAAGACCATATGGTCTTATGTGTTCGCTGAGAAGTTCATACTAGTCTTGCTGGTGAGATTTGGTAAGTACATATAAATGTAAAGATTTAACACCATTTTCTGCAAATAATAAATTAAAAACGGTATTGGTTTTTCCAACATTGGATGGTCCACACACAATAAATTCATCTTACACTATTTGGCAAAAGTACACTGTGTCTCATTTGTTGCTTTCTGTTCTTCTTATTTAAATACTTATCAAAGTTGATCAGTGGTAGTTTTGATCTGTGCTGTTTCAACTTCATTTTTCAATGCAGAGACAATATAATTATTTTTTCAGACAACACTACGTATTATTATCATCAATCCCTGAATTGTATTTCGAATCAAAACTCAACCATTTCACATACAATTTGTTAACTTTCTTCTCTAGTACCCTCTCAGTAAGATACACATCAGGGAATCAGGGTACTTGGTTTCTTCATTTCATACTCATAGAATGCACCCTTTTAATGTATTGTTGTCTTCACCTATTCCCGTCTTCTTTCATCTCACACGGGATGGGTGTCGAAAAATATGTTGTCTTTTTAAAAACATGGAGTTTTGAAATTGCAAAATGGGTTAAGCAACTTTTTAACATCTTAAAAAAAACATAAGTATATAAATTGTGTAATAAGTAGTACAGTATAATACTTCATTAATAAATTGGTGAACTACGGCTGCTGTCATACTTGCTGTAGTTACAAAGTGAATAAAAGTTTTAGGATTTCATTGCCGGTTAGGGGGGGGGGGGGGGCTAGTCAAGGAGTGTTGTATGTAGGTGAGAGACAACTCTGGTAAAGTGGACCCCCCCTTGAAAAATTTCTGGATACGCTTATGCCAGCCTGTTGGGCTCACTAGTTTATCGTAGAGAAGGGGTTCAAGATTAAACTTTCCATCTTTTTATATAATAATGTGCTAGGGATATTAGAGTTACTATACTGCATTGTATGCCTTCTTGTGGCTTGAGGTTAATTAAATTTTGTTCATCTCAGATTAAAAAAAGACTACATCGATTGTGCTGCTTCCCAAATGTCTTAGTAGAATAATGGCTTGGACGCAGGAAGTATCTCAGAGGTGTGTTAGGTAGTTCACACACTCACCTGTGCAGTCAGACTCTGTGTAAAGAGAGCTTCAGAATTATTTGTTTTGGTGTGCTTAGCTAAGATACAACTCTGTTATCTCATTGAGGAAAGTGTAATTGCAACTCACCTCACTCTTTGATCTGAGTGGAATGGTATATACTAAATTCTTGATGAATTAACTATTGGGTGTGGCTGTGGGGAAAATCAAAAACCGCATTTTATGGATAGCCTTTGTTTTTTTTAGGGGGGGGGGGATTAGAAAATTTTAAAAACTTGAATATTGATAATTGGGAAATTATTTTTTTCATCAGGTAGATCATAAAAACTCTGGAGACTTCCATTCGGAAATGTTGTAAAAAAATGTAAAAATAGTGAGAGTTTTCTTCCTCTTTGAAGCTAGAATTGAAAATCTTATAGGGGTCAACAAATTTTGAGCTTTTTTGTTAGCAGATAATGTTCACATTTTATGATTGAAGTACAACATTAAGTGGTGCTGAAAACTCATAGAAGTTTCTATTATTAGTTTCGTGATTATTCTGTATATCTACTTATTTAACAAAGATAGATGACGAATAGCTGAAATTAATTATTATTAAAATTATCAACGGTAACTCTATCTACGAACTGGAAAATAAATAAAAAAATTTCTTCTGCTTGAAGGTTCAGCTGAGGGATACACTGGTGTTGACAGAAGCAGGGCCGGATTTAGAAAATACAAGCCCCTAGGCTCTACCTCTGGTGTGGGCCCTGGGTTCGTGGTTTGAGGGGTATGGAAAACCCCCCTCAAATGAAAGGGGGTACGGGGGCCCTCCTCCTAGGAAAATTTGAAAAATTAGATGCTGGGTGCAAAATGGTGGTTTTTAAGGGAATTTGCGCGAAATATTCTTTATTGTTTTTCCTGAAAGTATTAATGTTTCTTCAGTGATAACCATAGACAGAGATGTTAGTACTCATAGACTGTTCATTTAATCTTCAGCTTGTTGAATTCTAGAGATTTGAAATCCTCTTTTTACAAATTATAGAGCAAACAATGGGAAATAATAAGCGTATGGCTTTTATTGGTGGGGAGATCAATACTACCCGTTCGACCTTGCCGTTTGAGCCATGTAATGAAGAAAATGATTGAACAACACTATTTTAGGTGGGTTCCGAACCACCGGGTAAGTGATAATAAAGCTTGTAACATCAAGTCATTAAAGCAAGGTCAGACGGTCATCCATCTAAGACGAGTCTTGAGCACTCCTAGACTGAGCATCACAATCGCACAAACACCGCGTGACCAGTCACCACCCTGAACAATGGGAATTATGTGAGTACATATCATAAATCATACCTGTGTTATTGAAAGATATCAGGTTTCCAGAAAGTGACGAATTGATCACCAATTAGAATTACTGATTTCGATATTTTGATTCTAAAAATTTGAAATTCTAAAATCAAAATAAATTTGAGGATGAACTCAATATCAATCAATTAATCAATCAATCAATAAACTTTGGAGATAAAAATGAACTGGTCAAAAATTTGAGAAAGACTCAATAAACTTTTGATGGAATAATCTGATCGCAGAGTAAAAAATTGGCAGGAGATTATTTTTCTGAATCAAATTGAACGCGAGACAATTTATCTTGCTAAGTCAGGAGGGCACTTTTCGTTTGGCCAACCATCAGTATAGAATTAATGATTCCAAAATCAATAATAATCGCATAGCTGGCTGGGGTGGAGTGATGGCCATTACACCGTTTAAGTTGTCTTTTACTCGCATATATTTCCAAAAAGCAACTTCGCTTTCAGACATGTGAGAGCTTGTCAGATGCCACCCCTACCTTGACAAAAGTGACCATTCTCCTACACAACGAGTACCATATAGGACCAGGAAGTCACCGAGGGTGTGAATACGATATGGAAGATTTTCTATAGGCACATATAGGAGCACAATATTCTCAGAGGAGAAGCCTCTGCAAAGCTTCCGCGTAATGACAAGTCGTTTGAGTGAATGTTTATGGCACTATGGCATCGTTATCTTGCTGCTGCGTATGATACAGCTGGCAATTCAAGCCCTCGGCAAGTCCCCGAAGAATTCTAATCTTTGAATTTCGTAGCTCGAAATGAATAAGCGGCCTGCTCCAGGAATTCCAGCCACTCGATTCCATTTCTTTCTGCATGATCTGGCGTCAAAGATAACACTGTGTCATCAGAGCCAGCAGCTTCTCTACGTTTGGGCAGTTCTCTTCCTTACAACAATCACTCAGACTCATTATCATGTCTAGTGTTCCCTTTCCCTTCAGGAACGATAGGTAGGCCTAATGATGCAAGCAACCAACTTTTGATGGTCTGCTCACCTTTTCATTTAGTTCTCTTGCTTTAAGCGAAAAATATCAACGTGTCTGGAATCGCTAAAAAGTGATTTTAGAGAGTATTTTTTCAAAATTCCCGGGGGAGCAGCCCCAAACTCAGTACAGTAGCTACTTTCTGGTATCCGAATCAAGAAAGGTGGGGGATCAAAAATAGCGGAGTTTAAATAGTTTCAAGTGAACCTGTTTTGATTATTTTTACTGAACAATGAGAGTCCGGATCAAAGGAATGAGATACACTCATAATAACTTTCACTCAGACAGAGAAAAAACTGATAATAGATTTATTGAAGAACAAAGCTCATCCCGATTCTTATAATATATTAACAGTTCATGAAGCTCAGGGCCTAACATACAAAAATGTAGTTTTAGTGAGAGTTGATACGAGATCTCTAAAAATATACAATAGTATTCAGCATGTTATAGTAGCACTAAGTAGGCATACCCACTCATTTAGATATTTAACAATACGAGTAATAGATTTTATGTTCTCATCAACAAAAAAAGTTCAATGTGTAGAAGATATTATGATCATGAACAAACTCAGGGAAACTCACAAATATAAAGGACAATGAATAGAAACAATATTACTTCTTCTGAGGAACTGAAGGAGGAGATAAATGATTTAGTTATGAATGAAAGTCAACAACTTTGCTGAATCTTGGATGAATGTGATTTGAATATTTTCTGTACAAATGTACGAAGTATCAAGAAAAACAATAATGATCCTATGGTGCAGCTACACGAAATTGATTTCAATTTCAATAATTATCATCATACTTACCGAATTCTGGCTTAAAAACGATTTCACACCTCAAGCTATTGATGGATATAATATTCTTTCCACTTCAAGCAACAAACTACAAAATGATGGAGTGGTCAGGTTACTTTACAGGATACTTTAAACGTTCAATGTTAAGAATGACAAATCGAACAAGCAAAATGCTCTACATCTTATTTTAGAAACGGAAAAACAGAAATACAGCATCCTAGCAATTTATAGATCACCATCTTTCAATGACTTCTTAAAAAGCTTGGAATTGGAACTGAACAGATTACCAGGGCACATTTTCATATGTGCAAGAGATATGAATATCTACTTTACAACCTCAACAAGATTAACAATATAACGACTTCTGTGTTCTACTAAGTGAACATGGACTCAAATACAGAAATACTGCATTAAACAAAGAACTAGAACTACAACAGAAACAGCGTCATGTATTGATCATATTGTCACTCACTCCACAGAAATTCGTTTTCCAATTATATATCAATCAACAATCACTGATCACTCTAGCACAATTTTAGGATTAAAATTAACAACGCGATGTGAAGTGAGTTACAGGAAAACGATAGCCTGCAAGAGAAAATAAACATGAACAATCTCAAAGGAGAATTGCAGGAGGATGAATAGAGTGAGGATCTTTACAGTGGGGATCCTGATGGATTTTACAACAGCTTCATATCAACTTTGAAACTTCATTTGTAAAACAATACCCGTCATCATCAACAACAGATGGAGTACAAGCCTATCAAGCCATGGATCACGAGAGGGCTAGTATCAGCGATAATAACCAGAAAAAAACTCAACCAACAAAGGAAGTTACATCCAAACGACATTGAATTGAGCAACTTCTACCACAGGTACAGAAACACTCAAACAGTTTTAATAAATCAATCAAAAGAGCAACATTTTCAGGAAAAATTAAATGAAGCCAGAAATGATAATAAAAAATATAGAAAGTGATCAGAGATGCCACAGATTCCACTCAATATACAAAAATGAGATTAGATGCTATAAAAATGAATGATGATGTTGTAAAATTGTGGGAAAATTCTGTAGCTGAACTGAATCACATGAAGGATTTTCTCACCAATATTGAAGAGAATATAGCAAAGGAAATAGCAGATGATTTGGATAATTTCAGAAAATAAACCTATTACAAAAACCGTGAATTCCATGTATTTCCATCCAACAAATGAGCAAGGAATACTGTACTAAAGTCTATTGGCACCTTATTTAATGACAGTTCTCCAGGACTTAATGTTTTCAATAACAGGACAATAAAGAGTATAAAAGATTTCATTACAAAGCCATTAACTCACATATTCAATTTGAGTTTGTCAAAAAGATTGTAATATAAAAGAAATATGTGTTAGATCATTACATAAAGGAAATGATAAACTAATTGCTACTAATTATAGACCTATTTCATTATGAATAATAAGACGAAATTTTCACAACCACATTTATTACCTATTTCATTGATAAGTAATATTTCTAAAATATTGGAGAAATTGGTAAAAAAGTCTAGTAAATTACTTAGAGAAAAACAATTTATTGTCTTCAAATTAGTTTAGCTTTCATGAGGGAATGAGTACAGAAGATGCAGTTATGGAATTGTCCAAGTTTGTTAATTGGATAATAACAAAAAATGCGCTGCAGTTTTCCTAGATTTGGCCAAGGCTTTCAACACTGTAACTCATGGCATGCTGTTGGAAAAATTAGAAACTATGAGGATAAGAGGAATTCCATTGGAGTGGTTCAAATTGTACCTCAGTAACCGGCAGCAAAAGGCCAAAGTTGAAAAGCATCCAAGTGCAGAAAGAACTATAAAATTTGGAATACTTCAAGGGACAGTTCTAGGACCTATTTTGTACTTGGGGTTTGCAAATGAGCTGAGCTCAATTCCAATTTGAGGGCGAGTCATGATACAGCTCTACTCTTCAAAGGGAATCCCTGGGATGAGGTTGAGGTTCTCAGTACAGCTGGAGCAGAAGTGAATTTAATTAAAAAAATGGCTGAGGGATAACCTTTTAACAATAAATGCACACATGACAAAATTTTTAGTATTTTCTTTAATGGATCTCACAAAGGTATCAAGAATTTCACATAAGCTGCATCAATGAATAGACTTAGGCCGGCCAAGTGATTTCCCTTCACTCCAATGGGTTGATAGAATAAAATATTTAGGCACAAAAGTGGACAATAAACTGAAGTGGGATTGGCATATAATTCAAAATGTAAAAAGGATCAGAAAACTAGTTTTAAAACTCTACCAGCTTTGCAAGATCCTGAACCATGAAACTTCAAAAATAGTTTATTATTCTGTAGTAGAATCTATTGTGATATATATGCAAAACAAGCAGTTGTTTGTGCCACTCATTCTATGTTCATTGTTTCCATTCATCAGACAAACATGACTCAAATCACATTGTAAGCTGACTCTTTGTGGTTCTCTCTCCTTGGATGTCCTTCTCATTTCTATCTGTCATATCTGTGCCCCTCACACTCTCGCACTCGATCAAGAGCCTTCTAGAAGCATCTCCATAGATATACAAGTTACCTGTGTGATCAAGGTCATGTCATTGGAATGTTCTATAGGTTTCTGCGAGAACAAAGAGCCAACAATGTAAAAGGCTCACTCATCTGTTTTCGAGTTGACTTTGTGTTTGATCTACATGCTCACATGACAGACTGTGTGGCAGATTACGATCCAGTGCAGTGGAACAAACGTTGCAGTTATGAATCCCATGCAGCATGATTGTGGCAGATTACGATCCAGTGCTATTGGAATAAACAGTGCTCGAATCCAGAGTACCATGCAAAGATAAGTGTATACTAATAGTGCGGCTTATTGACAGTTTAAAGACTTTGTGCTTTTGCATATCAAGTGATTATTTTGGATTATCAAATATTTGTTTCTACTAAAATTAAAATAAATTAAAATTTCTTTCTATTCTATTGTGCAGTTTATTGGACTTTTGTTTATTTCATTATCGATCGGCCTATATTTAATTTGTAATTAATAATTCTTGTACATAGTTACTGAAAATCGGTATTAGCTCGACGTTTATTGATCTGTTTTCTTTTTTATTAGTCTCTATTGTGATAAGTGTGTGTTAATAGACTAATATAATTAGTGTAAATAAAGTGCGAGTGTTAACTTCAGTGTTGCCAGCCTTATTTTACCTATAGAACCCGTAACACTATTTTAAGATATAACATGATTGTTTAGGGAGCTACAAATTACACTCATATTGAACCTCTATTTGTAACTCAGAAACGTGTACTTAAAATAATACATTTCAAAGATAACCAGTTTCCAACAATTGAACTATTCAAATAAAATAAGGTACTCAGTGTTAGACAACTTTTTATTCAGACAGCGCTCTCATACTTGAAGAAAAGACCAGAACAATATTTAGATTTGTAGATCACATTCATCATACTAGGCTAAGAAACGTAAATATTGTTATTCCCAGAATGAACACGGAATTTAGACAAAGAACACGGCGTTTATTTACATAGCACCAAAAATGCATATAATTATTTCTGTAGATATAAAAGTAGAAAGAATTATTTATCGGTTCAAAAAAAAAAATTAATTAATTGTAAGATAGATCAGGAAGTAACGCAATTTGAAATTTAGTAAGAGTTCAAATCAGTTGATTATTATATTTTTTGTTTGCATTTATAAGTTTTTATAGTGGGGTTTCTAAAGGTGAATTATTGATACAACATATTCTGTATTTATTAAGTTTAACTGAAAGGATTCTGTAATTATTGTTATTGATTAATACATTTTGATTTCATTTTATTTTGAAGTAGATTCATACTTTATCAGTGAATTTTAGTGTTTCTATAAAGTTAAATCGTTGCTAAAACATTTTCTAGCACTATGAGAGAGCACTTAGGCTTGCTTCTACAAACTAGCTAATTAATTTCTCCCTCTTTTAACATTCAAACATTACCTTCTTCTTTCACCCTATCATAGCAAACCACTCAATCTATTGTACCTACCAATATCTATATAAATAAAATTAGAGTTTTGTCTGTACATTTATCAGAATTATATATTTTTTGGTTATTTTTACGTTTTATACATCAAATTAGCCGAAAATAGTCTAATCTCACTTTCTGTCTGTCTGTCTGTCTGTCTGTCTGTCTGTCACGGCCCCAAAGGCATTTTACGCGGCCTTCTCCTCAAAAACGAGAGCATCGATCGGGATTTTAGTTATTGAACAGTATTGAACAGTTTATTGACAATGTCTTTAGCTATAAAAACTAAATTAACTTTTTTTTTAACAGAATAATAAACGTTTAAAAACCAAGTATTGTGCGATTTTGGATACATTTCTTCCAAGTTTTATTACCACATAAGAATAAGAACAAATCACGTAATTTATCATGATATATCAATCAGCTGTTCTCAAATATAAATGGTGGGCCCTTCACGGCGTTATTTACGCTGTCTGCAGACTTGTGTAGTCGGAGCATTGCAGTCTTTTAGGAAACATATGTCTGGTGAATCAAAGCTCATCTTATGTTTTATCAATTATTTCTTTGTTAAAAAAAAAAAAAAATTCTAATTTAAATTTATCAAAACAAAAATTAACATTTTAGGAAGGTGCGGTTTGTGCTAGGCTCTTGGGAATTCGCCAGGTAGCACTATTATTACCACATAAGAACAAATCACGTAATTTATTATGATATATTAATCAGCTGTTCTCAAAAAATATTCTCTCCGATACCTGTCACTGAATTGCTGACGTTCTAAGTTGTTTACTAAGGGCCTGTTCACACGTTACAGTTTTTGTGCGGTACAGTAAATTTGCTGTATCAGTTATTTCGCAGTGCTTTCGTTTGCATGTACATTTCATATTGTAAGTTCACACAATACTGTTTCGACTGGATCCAGTAAAAAAGCTGTTCTAGCCGATTTCTACATTCGGTTTTGTCTTTGAAAACTGTATCACTAAAATCAGCTGTACCGCAAAATAACTATCCGTATCCGGTGGCACATGTATTGTACCGGTAATGGATATGTTTAAACGATACGCTTATTACGCTGGAAGCAGTCTTCAGATCGTCAGCATTGATCTTCTTCATTGATATTCTTCAGCATTGATCTTCTTATTAGTGAATTCCAGTGTCCAGAAGTGGAAGATATTAATTGTGAAAATTTAATTTCTCTAATATATGAGAGACCCGCCTTGTGGGACAAGACTTAAGATTAATATAAAAATAAAGAGAGAAAAATGTGTAGAATATTGAAACCAGAATTTGCGTACTTTGATCAAACTTTAAGAGAAACCTTCAGTAAGAAACTTATTTTAAAAAATCTTACACAAATAAAAAAAAAATCCTGGACTGGAATAAATAAAACTGAACTGGAAGCGCAATGGTGGGAGTTGCTGGTCTCCTATCGGGCGCCTCCCCAGGTGGCGGATTGGGGGATGCCTCCTATAGGTGGTACCGGGGAAATGAAATACCCGGGGTGGACCAAAACCAGCATAGAAACTGCTGCCTTGCAGATGGAGGTCAATGGAAATATCCAAAGGCTAGGGGAAGAAAACCCAAATAGAAAATTGACTGCTGCCTTGTAGTTCAGCATTGGTTTGTTAAAGGCTAAGGAAGGAAACCTGAAAAAATTCCCTTGTCCTCCAGGTTGGGGGTTGGATGTGGGGCTAACTCCCCCACTCCATAAAAAAAACATTTGTTATGGAAGCACAAAATGATAGGAACGGACGGCCGTCAAGGAATTTAGTAAAGGAACAGACATTTAAACGATCGCTGGATAGGGACCGTTGGCGACAATTACTAGTGCAGGCCAAGACCCGTCCTGGGTTGTAGGGCCACTGAAGAAGAAGAAGAAGAAGGAAGTGCAATGGAAGAAGGAGGAGAGCACAGCAATAAGCAGTAAAGCCGGACCGTGTGAACATCACAGTACAGTTGACGCCGTACAGTAAAAAAACCGTACCGCAAAAAAACTGTATCGTCTGAACTGTTAACAACTTCATGATCGTTGCTATCAAAAAAGCCGAAACATATTTAGTCTTATTTCTAAACATAATCCGTACGAAGGACGGGCAAAATAGCTAGTAATCTCTAAATCTTTAATTATTTCAGTTCTTCCAAATACAAGCGGATAAAGGATGAAAGTAAAAGTAAAATGAGACAACGAAAATGCTGTTGGATCGAATGCTAGATAAAACTATTTTCGGTTTGCTCTTCAAAACATGAAGATGCTTGACGAGAGTTAATGAGCTTCCGAGCAATTCCAGTCTATTTAAGCTTGTCAATTAGGCGGAACTTGTAGGAAGCCCCACGTGTCCGCTTTACAACGGAAATGATGCTTCCATTGATTTCTCCTTCATTACTCAATTCCCAAGGAAGAGACTCCTTGGTGCCGCACTTGAAAATGACTTAATAATCTTATCAGAAAACTGAGACACATGCTTATTATATAACCAAATAATGTATATATTTAATGTAATAAATTCAAAATATCCCATGAAGTTTAGTGGAGCAAAAAAGGATTACATTTTTCATGTCTCATGTCTTGAGTTGAAGTTAAGTGTAGAATGTGGAATTTTTGTACAGCTGTCAAGAAAATGTTGCTCAATCTTTATTTACCTTCGTTTCATGATTGCTGAAATAGGGGAAAAGTGTGCCTACTTTTCACAAAATACGTTTTTTTAATAATTTCTGAAACCCTTCTGAAAGGGTTTGCTCTCGGGCATTGTTTATTCAAGTTATTCGAGTGAAAATCAGGGTAATAATAGAGAATGAGCATAGCCACGATAACGCTAATGTAAACCTGGACACTCTTTTACCATTTCTCCGCTCTATAGTATTCTATTTTAAGAGCAGACAGACGCATAGTTTTCAGGTTAGCATTAGCGTCATTGTTAACTACTGGCTTTGCCCAAACTCTCTGATAAAGTTATTTCACTTTTCCCTGATTTTCTTATAGAATAAATACATGAGGAGATGCCGAAAACCAATATTTATTAATTTATTGAAAATACAAATAATGTTGGAGGGCACTAGGAAATATCCCATTTTTGCCCTCATGACACAATCATAAATATTACAATAACCAAGTTAAATTTAAATATGGTTTAAGAAACATATTTCCATGTTTTCCAAATAAATATATAACTTTTGAAAAGCTCTAACTCATGAATGAAGCGAGTAGGAAAGGAGAAATCTGTTTAATATCAAAACTGACACTGTATTTTAATTTAATATATTGTCTTTACTCACTTATGTAGGAGATACTGGAGGGATGCATTTCACTTCTGGAACGAAGCTTTGTCAGCCTGTCGCCAGGGCTGAGGTTAGGATAGTTAACCATTATGTAGTTGAAAATTGCGTTGGATTTGAATTGTGTTTGGTCATTGGTAAGTTGGTCATTTGGAGTAAGTTGGTTCTAAATGAGAAAATGCACGGCAAAAAGTGGATATCCTGCTTCAGTATTTTTTTTTGAGGATGAAGCCCACATAGGTCTGTGACCTGTGCGTAGATAATGAGTTGGATGATGGTGATGGATGAGTTGGACCTTTAGGTACAGTTTTAGGTGGGTTCCTAACAACCGGAAAGTGATTTTACAGCAGAGAACAGTTTTTTTTTGCTGGCCAATCCAATCGGTTACCGTTACAAACAGGACCTACGATGGAAAGCTGAAAGGAATCTGTGACGAATTTAACTTCAACTTTTTTGAAACTTTGACTGGACTGGAGTTGAAAACAGTCCATGATGGAAAGAGAGCATTCCATTATACAATGCTTCTAGTGCTCAAATATTAGAAGAAATAATTTCTGACGAAATCGTTAACTGGGTCTTGATGAAAGTTTGATGTTTCAGTCAATACTATATTTTAAACTCATAAATAGTTCCTTACTTGAATGGTTGAATACTTGATATTGCATAATCGACAAATTATAGCCTATACGAGGTGTAAGGTAATCAATCATATGACTTTTTTCCGAATAGTAGCCTATCTGGAAAGGAATAGTAAATAAAAGAGGATAATGAGGAACTTGAAAGGATTTCTTTAGAAGAAAGAAAACCCAAACACGACCCCATCATATTAAAGTAGTATTCCATGGAAAAAAATCACATCTGCATGGGCTGAGAGCTTTTCCTAAACAAAGGAGCAAAACAGAAGTAGGCTTATTGCTCCCTGATATGCTACAAGGAAAGTTGGAATATCGAACGCATTTTTTTCAATGAAAACGGCTTAAAGAGTTCGAAAGGAAGTTTTTAAATACTGAATCTCAGTTTTTTGTTTAAAAATTGCTTTTTTTTGCCATTTTTCCTGAGTAGCGAATTTTCATATTCTCTCTCTCAATTGTGGTTTTCAATTAAGAGAAAAGAGAGAATTTTCAACATTTAATGCCCTCAATCACAGATTGGATGACTAACTTAGCCAGCAGCAAAAATTCTAATGCAATACATTAGATTGTACATTAGCTAAAGTCTGTAATATTTGGATAAATCCATACAGGATCCATATGCACATTCATGGGATGCACATTCAAAATTTGAATACAAATTCCTTGCATCCATGATGATATAACTTAATGATAATTGACACATTCATTAAACCCATTCATTAGAGTAACTTATAGAACTTACATAAATTTGCAATTCTTGTTCTATAATTTTTGTGATGGGGAAGCATCCCATTTTGTATGCTCCCTGTATGTTTCGATATGATGTTTGTAAATAAATAAATGAATAAATTCCATCCTGTTAAAAGCTTCAATGCTTTTGAAACTTAACGTATAATAGGTTGCAGATTAATATAATTCATCGATATCACTGTAGAATGGTACTCAAAATACATTAAATTGAACCTGAAGTTTCGAAAATGTAATTCAGAGGATTGTGCCTAATTGTTTTCATTGTATTCATTGTTTCCAAAATATAATAGAAGTTACGTCCTGAACTGGGGATCAAGGAATACGAAGATTTATTGTTAAAATTTCACTTACACCCTTCATGATTTCTAAATTTATAACCATTTTCCATAATGATTAAATCAATTCATGAAAGATTATTGAAAGAAATGGAATTAATCCAACAGAAATGAAAGTTCACCTGACATTTAATTTCCACTATTGCGAGAAGCTTAACAATGTTATGTTTTATCGCAGAGGTGCCCACAGGGCTGGGGATATGTCGCAGACTGCGTCATTGAAATTCTTGGGGGAGGGGGGGAGGATCAAAGAAAGTTGTGGGGGGGGGGGGGGGTAAAGTTGATTGAAACCGTGTTTAACGTGACGACATTTAAAAAAATATATGTAAGTCACCAGATAAAATGCCAATTAATGACAAGAGATTTATAATAATTATTATACTATTAAATGTGAATTAGAATTAGCTAAAATAGTTATGTTTAGGATTTGTTATTATTCAAGCTTAGCGAGACGTGAAAGCTAAGATGGAGGGGCACGAAGTTGTTAAAACCATTGAGGTTCACATTTATTTAGCTATTTTGCAATTAAGTTTATTAAGCAGAAGTTCATATATTCATTTCATTTTTATTTCTTTTTACCTTTACAAAAAAATGTTACCTATGTAAACATTGTAAAGAATCTCAAGAAATATACATAGGGCCTACTGTAGTGAGAATTGAGAGAAGGAAGTGGTTCTCGGTGTTATCTGCTGTGTAAATGTTTACTTCTAAGCAATTAATTACTCTGCTTTTGACACTTTTATGGTGTTTACTTGGACCTTTGTAGAATGTTTTAGTTGTTTGATTAGAAATTAATGGAGTCTTATCAAATATTGTGGAAGGCGTGAAGGTCTTTCATTGTTTATTTTAGAAATCGGTAGAAGTTGATAGAAAAATCGAGAGATATCTCAATTATGAAAAATTATATAAATAGAGGGAGAATTTTGTAAATTAGTTCAGTCTTGTTTGAAATTCGTCGTGATAAACAAGTTGTGTCAGTTCTATATATTGTGTCTATATATAGTGATAATTCTTTCTCTGTGCCTATAGTGATAATTCTTTTTCCTATTCAATTCATACCAGTGAGCTACTAAATAGTTTTTATTGTATTACGGGCTAGTGCTACGTAACTTAATTGTTCTTTTTCAACATTTCTTTTTGAATATTATTGGACAGTTTATTGTACAGTTATTATTTAATATTAGATCGGCCTTTTTAACTTTTAGTGATGATTTTTTTACAGTTTATTGTAATCTCTTTGTTAGTTGAACAATATCGATTTATCTGTTTTTTAATTGATTATTTTTCTGTAAGACATTACTGATCAGTGAGTGTTGTGAGTATTTATGTAAATAAAGTGCGAGTGATAAAATTAAGTGTTGCCAGCGTTGTTTTAGACATAGAACCCGTAACAATACGGTACATTTTGTATATGATCGACTGGGTTTGAATTTTTTCAATACCGAAATAAATCTTCTTTTAGTTTTAGAAAGAATACGGGGGGCTTATTTCTTCGCTTGTTTTTGGGAGGGGGGGGGGAGGTTGCCTAATTTAATGGGGGGGGGGGGCTGGTGCTAAATTTATAATGGGGGGGTGCGTCATGAGCCTTGGGAGGGGTGGCACCCCTGTGTTATGTGTTACAGTATAACAATGAAATAGAATTGAAACTATGAAAATTAAAGGCCTCCTAATTGAACGTTCAAAAGAATTTGTTTACTGAAGTCATTCATTCCACAACTTTCCAGTATATCATAGCAGCAAAAGTGGTGTGATTTGCTTGCTCTTGGTAAAGAATGAGCAAAGCATTCCCGCGAAAATCAGATTTTCCTTTATTGATAGAAAATAATGGCTAGACTTACTCATTCACCGTTTTAGAACTTCAAAATTTCTGTTATATTTTTCACAATCACTCATGCTAGAGAACTTTGAAAAGGATAGCATTGGCGGGCTATATAATGGAATTAGATATCATATTGCTTTATCTTCTAGAAATCGTTGAAATTCGCCTTATCTTATGATTTGTTGGTTATTGACGATTTAACAATCGAGTTTTACATTAAATGCATTCTCTCAGCCTACAGGTTTTCGGCCGGTGAATGCGGTTGCTTCTCTTCCGGAAGTGCAAACTTCTCTCAAGAGGATTCAGGAAATCAGGGTTCTGAGGTTACGCATCAATGGAACTGATGATAGTGAGCTAGTTACGTAGGACGACCTTTAGCATGAGAAGTTGTTGGGTTCGAGAAAATCAGTTTCAAACATGACTTTTAAGTGTTTTTGTTGCCCCCATTTCCCAGTGGAGCTCAGTTTTCACTGACTTAAACGCAGTTATAGGCGCGTGGAATTTTCAATATTTATTCGATGTCTTTCGCATCTCACGCTCTAGAAGATTGGCCAATAATTTTCAATGTCCCTATTCTGGCGCTGAAAATCGGTATTACTTGTCTACTTCTAACTGGAGATTGAGTCATCGTCAAAGTCTACTTCACATTATGAAGAAATTGAGATTGAGTCATCATCAGTCTACTTCACATTTGACATTACTGTCCCATTATGTTTATATTTTATAAGATTACATAAAGATGTAACTTATGAATAGAACTTACATTTTCATAGTTGCTTATGTTATAAAGCATCATATAAACTTTCTTCATTTTTTGTTCGCATCAAAGACATTTGAAGTGGAGTGGAAATCAATTTTATAATTCCTTCTTTCTGTCGAATTTTCCTTTAATGATAGGACATAATGGCTAGACTTACTTAGCCTTTTCACCGTTTTAGAACTTCTGAATTTTAATTACATTTTTCACACTCGCTCATGCTAGAGGAACTTAAAGAGGGAATAGTCAAGTACTAAATCTGTGTTGAAGCCAATTGACGTCAAATGCTTGCGTTCGCGCAGTCAATATGTTTTTATTCGATACAGTTGTATCCTCATTCATCAAGAATGTTCTTCATTAAGAATTCGTTTTTAAGAGTCAGCTGTTTAATTGGATGGAAATGTTTCAATAACTTATTCATTCCACCATCGACAAGGGTTAACTGTAGACTATCGTAAAAAGAGGATAAACGCTTGCAAGATGAGTGGCTCAAAAAATAGAATAAAATTGACGGCAATAAGCTCCACTTCAGAAAGAAACTCAATCCCTTTATCAAATCAATTAGGTATTTACTTGATACTGTTTCGCGTTTATTTGAAGAAGATACAAAACCTATAAAAAAAGGTAGTCTAAATTAGGGTTTGACTTGAAATGAAACACCATTTATCGACTGTGAACCTGTAATTTTCACGATCGAATGGATAGATAAGTTATCGTACGTGGCACTTGACTAACAAGATGTGCCAAGCAGTGTAATTAGCAAGCATCATGGGTTTCATCTTGGGTCTTTATACTCACCATTTGTGATTTGTCTCGACCTAGCGAGGAAGTATTCCAAAACAATCAAGCCTTGAAATTGTAAATGTGATACATCGTTCATATCTACTACGGCGTAAACCCATCTCCTCCCCAGGTACTAGACGTATTGCAGTGATAAGCCAGAAGTGCTTTTTGTCTGCATAGTGGTCATAAATCTGTCACCGTGTCTCAGGCCCGTGTCTTCCTTTGTCCTGGAATGTTTTTTTTTCTATTGTGGATCTGAATGTTCTAGAGAATGGTGGAATGACCCAGGTATTTCTGGAACCTTCTGAATAAACAAAAAAATCACTATAAAAAGGCTCTCCTTGCGAACAGTAGTTCAGTTATTGTTCAAACTTCTTTCACGTTCATATCGTAACGAGTGGCAGTATACAAATAGACATAACAGTGCTGTTGCTGTAAATTTTGAGTGCTCGTGATAAGTTTATGTGGTTAAATTCTTTGTAACAGAAAACAGTTTTCTTCGTAGCAAAATACACCGAACCAATAATTGTGATTGATAAAAGTGTGACGGACCACTGTGCTTTGTAAGTGTTAGTTAAGTCATTGTTTTTACATAATTGAATAGTTATTTATTAAATTATTGATTGGCCTATTAACAGTTAATAATTAGTTTTTGTACAGCGATATAGCAAATTCATTATTAGCTAAAAGTTATTGATCTATTTGTTTGTTATTGATTTTTCTTGTGTGACATAACTGATTAGTGTGTATTGTAAGTTATTTGTGTAAATAAAGCTTGAGAGTTGAATTTCAAGTGTTGCCAGCATTATTTTAGTGATAGGGCCCGTAACAGTATTATGTGACATGCCATTCTGAACAGTGTGTAATATCATTCATTAATTAAGTTCGGGACCGTCATAAGCATATTATAGGCTACTAATCAGTGTATTGAAGCTGCAGAGCCCAATCTCAAGCTTACAACTTTCTACTGTATTCACATCCAGCCTTCGTCATGAGTTGCTTTCATCCCTATTTCAAGCTGTACACAATGTGGAAATCTGTGATTAAATACGTTGGGAAGGGCTGCTCTTCTCTGCTTTTACAATATTACAAAACCAAGAGCTACTCTTTTCTGCTCTAACAATATCAATTCATCAATTTTCTACCAGGAGACCGATTTTATCTATGATAATTTTAGTAGAAAGTTTAAAACTGCCAATTGAGCTTACCATTAGTCTTTAGTAATATTACCTTACCACTAATTAGTGGTAACACATATTTCAATAGAAGTTTACCTTTGATAGAGGTTTGCTAAAAAACCGGAAACTGATAATTGGTCAAAATAACAACAATTCAAATAAGCAAGGAATTTCCTTAAGTCCTATTAATTTTTAAGAAAGAAGCCAACAGACCTGGTATGACAGTGTTAGTGCTGTTCAGTAGTGCTCAGTGGAAGTGTTTATTGAAATTATTAGTTGACATCTGAAATATGTAAATTAAATTTAAACAAGAAGAATCCATTGAGGTTCTTCAGGTAATAACTTCAAATATAATAATTCAGGCTAGACAAAATTGATTGTTAGTCCTAGTACTAGTAACAGTTATATTAGATTAAAAAAATAATAATTTCAACTGACTTACAGCCTTAATAATTTTCTTATCATATAAATAGAACGAATAACTTTAATTTTATAGAGGTAATTCAAAAGTATGTTAGTTAATATTATAATGCATGATTTTTAAACTGACACATGTAGGCAAAAAATAGATATAATGTCAAAAAGGCCATGATAATAATATTACTATGAATGAAATCCTTTGCAATTTTATTGTATGATCATAATCAGATATCAAAGGACGTTCCAGCTAAGAGGTATGCGGGGATTCATAAATTGGGATTTTCCTTACACAAAATTAGGATTTGCGTGTTTCCAACCCTTCCGTGATTCCTCTTCCATCCCTCAATGAACTAAAAAAATGCTAATTTCAACATGGGTAACCTAGGACGGAACCAGTCCACTTAAGAAGATTATTTTTATGTAAAATAATAACGTTTTCTGGAATACCCCTAGGTCGTACATTCTTTAGTAATCAAATTTTATGGATACCTAATTAAGGCTTATACAAACTTATCTGCCTCCATTCACATTAATCCCGATAATATTACCATTATTAATGTAAGGATCTGTTTTGTAGAGTAGGTACATCATTCTCATTTATTTTTGGGAGGTAGGTATGAATCGGGACACTGTTATCTCTCTTTGAAGAGGGCACTCTGTGATTATCGAGATTTATTGATGCTCGTCGATTTATCAAAGAATTATCATTATTGAAATCATACATTTTCAAAAATGTTTCATCCCATCATTTCAAATGAGTGGATAACATCAATGCCTCACAGAACCCTGTAATATTCTTTTCATACTCTTATTGGTAGAGTGTAAAATACTATTTATTGGTAGACCTGAATTGTAATCGAATATGATTGGGAATGAACCTGTTAAGCTTCTTTTTAAAGCACTCACATTACGGAAACTCGATTGGAGGGGGTAGTTGGATGCTGAGCCTGGGGTGGCGGTGGGGGTTGAAAGTGTTTGAGCGCTCAGCGCCGACTCAAACCCCTGCTAGCGACCTCAGTCTTGGTTCTGACGCGGTCGTTGCTCTGTCCAGTTGAGTATGTCAATGGAACTGTAAAATGTGACGAACTCCCACATAGCTTTTTTCTGAGACGTTCTAAAATCTGAAACATTCAATAAAATACATAGGCCTATCGGTAGCATATGATGAACAGTGCGTGAAGACAGGAAACCTCAACAGGTTTGTCCATTTTTCTCTCTTTGAAAAACTTTTTTCAAGTTCATCTTACAGTTTTAGAATACTGTCAATGATGATATTCAATTTGCGTACTGCAGGCTATACTAGATTCCTACAGGTTTCTATCATACATATTTTGTTGAGGCGTGAGTTGAACATTTTTTTTGGGTGGTGGGGACCTGAAGAATATTTTTTATAATTCAGGGGAAGGAGGAATCACCTAAAAAAAGGCTTCACTTCATCGAAAAAGAAAATATCAACCTTTTTTAATGTTTGAGAATTCGAGAATTTCGGGGGATAGGCCCACATATATTATTCATTACCTTTATCTTCTCCTTGTTTGCGCCTGCATATATTATCTGAGTTCATCTATTCCGCTGAATCTACTAAATATTATTATAGGAAAGTTCATACAAATTATTCTACGAAATATTCTACTGAATTCATATTCTCTGTTTCCAAGAAACATTTAAACTCGTTTTCTCTTAAGATTTCATCAGTTACTTGAAGGCCCGACGCGCGTTGCTGCGATCTCATAAAAAGCCTCCTTGATTTTATTATTCGCCACCTCCCACTGTGGTTACATTTCAAATTTAAACATTTAGTGAAATGTAGACTTGTGTTGAATAAAAACTTAAACGTATTTTAATTAAAGGTGTAAAAGTTAAAACTCAAACTATTGTATAACAGGAATATTTTTTCAATTTACAAAAAGTCAATTCATCTTTACTTTATTAATGTACAATATTTTTGGTTAATTCTTCAGGAGTATACACAAACAAATTCGATGCCTCTTCAATCCTGAAACACGCAACATATAACTGACCGTGAGAAAAGCACGGATTTTCTAAATCTAAGCCAAAAATTGTCATTGTTTGACCTTATTAATAGTCTATAAATGGAATGGGCTATACAAGGAATACGTTTGTTGTTTTTTTGTCCTGATTTGCGAATCTAAACCATTCTCGAATCCATTATCTTGAAGACACACAAAACATTTTAACAAAATCGGTCCAGCCGTTGGCATTGGTCTGTTGTCATTTTAAAAAATATGTAAAAAACAAATAATGAAAATATAATGATCATGTAATAAAAATTATGATCATCACATAATAAAAATTAATCAATAAAAATTATCATCTTACAAATCAACACACTGCTTTCAAAACTAAAAATTATTCAAGTTTAAATTATCAACATTTCTTCTGTTATCCATTAGTATAAAAGTTGAATCGACAAAAATTTAATTTATCAACTTTAATGTAACTTAAAATTTTAAATCAACACTTTATCAAATAAACATCCAAATGTTGGGTCTCTCTCTCTTTAAATATTGTGAATATTTAAAGAGAGTCTCTCTCTCTCTTTGTAAATATTGATTCTATCCTTATTCTTATAAACTGATACAAGGCTAACACAATTTTTGAAATTAATTTGGTCCGCTCTAATTCTACATCCAGAAAATAAGAATTTTTATTAGAGTACAAAAGACTCACCGGAACTTATTAACGCAAATATCAGCAAACAACGATCCATCACGGCAGGAACCCGTCCTCCGCCCAAACCAATCTTGCTGCTTTCGAGTCTGACTCGTGAGCTGAGAATTTTACAGTCACAGAAAAGAAAATTTATAAAATTCGATTATTGTGTTATTTTTCAATAGCAGTAGCACACAGAACGATGGTGTAGCATGACACCAACTTACAAGTGGTAATGCCCCAAATTTAGGCCAGGTGAGTGACCGCTGGGTGGTTGTCTCTCAGTTGAAAATTTGACAAATCACTTTTAAACAATACACTCTACTTTAATAGTTTCCACTCTTTTACATAATTATAAAGACCATGCAAACTCTTCCATTAGAAGGAAGCTAATTTTTTCAGTTCAAATCATAATTGTGCAGTTTGTAGCAGTAGCGTAGCCAGGACTGGAGTATGCCAGGAATGGCAAAGGTGGGCCTCCAACATCCTGATACTGGAATCATTTCTGGAATAGCTTAAGAAATGATTCATTTTAATTCACATTATGAGACATTTTTGGATTTTCCATGTTAGATACTGTAGGTGATTTGAAGCTCAAGCACAAAGATTTTGTACGAGTATTTATTAAAATGAAGTTTATAAATTGGATTAAGTAAAAGAATTTAATGAATCATTGGTTTCACGAATCATTTGCTTAAGAACTTGCAACCACTTTTCGTATATTTTTAGTCCATTGATATTATTTGTAAACAAATGTTATATATGAAATAGAAAATCTACTTTTATAGTGCTAATTTAACACGCAATGGTAGTTTCAAATTAATACTGTATTACAATGCCTGTTCCACTATACGTGTTCATTTTCATTGCAAAATAACTGATACATTTTTATGAGTTACACAATAATGTATCATCTGTCCTATAAAATCTACAAAACAAAGTTTACTCTATGTTGCTTTGGAGAAAGCTCATCCAGTTCATAGTCTGTTGTGATAAAAATCTCACGATGAACGTTGAGTATTTAAATGCGTTTCAACTTTAACTATTTTCTAGCAATTACAATTTTTTCTTCACGTATAAAATTTTTTACCTCCTGTAACCGATATTGTTGTTTCATTCATTGAGGTTTTCTTACTTGATTTTGAGGCATCTTTCACAGGCTCAAGGGGTGGGGGGTACCCAGAACCCAACCACCGCCACCCGTGGCTACCCACAGGTTTGTAGTCGTAATCATATTGCCGTTTGTCTACGTATACATGGCGCGAAATAATGTTCTATGTTCAAATTAGTGTGATATTTTTCCTATTGTTTGAAATTCAAACCATTATCATTACCGATTTCAAGGAAATGATGACCATATTATTTATGAAATCTTGTGATCTTAAATTTAAGATTAAAAGATACTAATAAAACAAAAAAATTGCATTATGGCATTATGATCTCCGACAGATTTGTGACAATTGCAGAGTCACTTCAACTTTTCTCCTAGGTTGGGTTTTTAATCAAAATCTCATAATGATAATGAGATAAAATGAAAATAGAACTCCATTACATGGTACTCAGATAAGTTGAAAATTGGCGCTTTGAACGGCATATGTATAAATATTATACAGATTAAGTCTCTTTAGCCGATTTAGACTGTGGGTGACTATTCAGAATGCTAATAGCAGCACGCTAAGCTCACCGAAAAATTTCTGAAGCTCTATGTTTAACAGCTCACTCCGACCTTCATAAATAATCTGGCTTCACAGTTGAGGGAGTGTAGTAATATAGCACACCTCTGAGCTACCGTACTCCTGCGTTCTAGCATAGATCAGGGTGTAAGTCTATGGTTCTACGGTTCGTCTATGGTTCTAGCCATCATTTGAGAGGCGTTTGGTAAGAAACACAATAATTATTAATGACGTCTTTTTTATGGACTATTGAGGACTTCTAAAACCAGATTTAATTATTTAAAACCTCCTCTCCATAACAAGATAAATATATCGAAACCTGAAATGACACATTTTATCATTGAAATTTATAAATTAAAAAAAATTATTCTTTATGAACCGATGAATATTTTATACAACATCTATGTAAATGCAATGCAATCAGTGATAAATAATGGAGAACTGTTTATGTATGCAGATGATACCGCTTTAAATGTTGCGCACAAGAACTTGGATTTAGCTGAGAAGCTAATTTAAGATGATTATAATAACATTTTACGCTGGTCTCATGACAGAAATTCAATAATTAATAAAGTAAAAACAGTTGTACTGCATTTCAGAACCCCTCATACTATTGTGAACCGTTCCCCCGTTATTAAGAACCATGAATGTAACTGCCTGCTTTTGAACATATGTAATGACTGCTCCTGTTCTCCCTTGACAATCGCTAATAATACTCGTTACCTTGGAGTAATCTTAGATGATAGGCTTAAATGGGAATCTCATATTGATTATATTTCAAACAAATTACGAGCTTTAAGTGCAAAAAAATTCTACTTGCACAGTAATATACCTGCTGTCTTTACTTAATTTACAAATCTCTATCAGAATCAATTATAAGATATGGCATTGAGTCTTGGGGAAGTGCTGCCAATTACCTTTTGGATAGAATTGAAAGAATTCAATTCAGAACCTTCAAGTGTATCATGTCTAGATTTAATCGGTTGAATTTCACTATTGAGGATAAGCAATCTGTTCAAACTTTCTTTCACACTCTCACTCCCAGGAACTTCTATCTGTATAAAGTCATACTCATGTTCAAGGATAATCACGCTCATAGACATTTTTCTCCAATCCCACATTACAACTTGAGAACAAACAAGGTTTACTGCATTCCCAGATTTAAGAATTCATATGAAAAAAGATCATTGAGATATCTCCTTCCCAAACTATTCAATAGCTTACCAATCAATAACTATATTTGTTAAATAATTTTGAATTCCAAATTTTGTTATATCCTTAAAACTTTGTTTATCTTTTTGATTTTATTTAATTTATTCTAGCACACGGAGGTTGCTACTTTTTCTTCCTTATGTTTTGTTTTCCATTGCTGGTAAAATCTTAGTTAACAATAATAATCGTGTTACACCGCCGCCGCATCAGAGCGACCAATTATTTTTATAGTATTTTATTTATTCGTTTTTTTTTTACTTGTTTAGTTTCATTTCTTTTTCTTTACATACATTAGACTAATATTCAATTCAATTTCCACAATAACCTTCATTTTCCCTATTCTTCTTTTCCCTAATTTCTTCTTTTTTGTAATTTGTATTGTATAATTGATTTCCATTTTGTAATTTTGTAATAGTTTATATTATGCTGGCACTTGCTGAAAAACCCACAAGGTTTAGCGGGACCTTTATTTGGAACTTTAAATAAATAAATGATTGATTGTTTGAAACGTTGAATATTATGTTCTTCAACTTTGAATAGAACAATGTTTTCAATGCGGTGAGTAGTTTTCGAGTTTGAGGCAAAAATCTTAAATAAGTGAAAAATTGTATGTGTCGGTCGTACCGTAGAATAGGGATAATCAAGTTGATGGTTGGTCTATTGTCGTACTTTGTGTCGACGTGTCCGTTGGTACTTTAAAAGTTGAACACAGCCTAGAAACTGTCGCAAACTCAGGGTACTCCGAGTGCTTAGAGTTAATTAAAAGAGTACCAGCTATTTACCAATTTTCTCCCACCAAAATTGTATATATAATAAGTCATAGGTCGAAATAATAGGTCAATATTCTCGATAGGAATTAGTGTTTTTGATAGAATCAATGGGTTGAGTCAAACAATTTAAACATTTTACTTGACTGCCATTTAAAAAATCGATATCTGTCGTACTTAGTGCAACACGTGTCTGTTGGTACCCATACCTAATTTAAAGAAGAGATTCCTATCCCTTCAGGAGATATGATTATTTTTCTCAAGCAAACAGAATGGCGGTTAACAGTAAAACTAAGGTGACATGCAATTTTTCCAAAAATATTTCTTGTCTATTTTAGGTTGTAGAATTATTGTATTCGGTGATGATAATTGTATCACGCTTTCACGGGTCAGCCTGTATAAGCTTAATACCATTAAACCGCAATATAAATAGACCACTTGTCAATGCTTAATATATTATGGTCAAAATAAAATAGTAGGTCCACCATAACATGGCTCGAACGACGAGGTTTAACTACTTGTAAGAGTTCCCCCACCAATAAAAGCCATTTGCTTACTAGTATTAGCTTATTGTCAAAATATTAGCTTAATTTTGAGAACATTTCAAACTATATAGCTCATAATTGACACTTTAGTAAAGCAGTAAGCAGTTTGACGCCCACACTTACTAGACTATCTAGAGGAATTTATAGACTTTTAGTTCAAAACATTTTCACAGCTAATCTAGCCTACTTTACTTAATGAAGGTGTATACAATTCAAAATTAACATGACAAACATTGAGATTTACATTCATAATCCACAAAGGTTAAAACGTTTTAAATTATTCAGATTATTCTTGATTATTATAGATACAACTAAGTTACTGCGTTCAGCTTCATACAGTAAATATCCAAATTCAACTCACCAAAATTTTAACACCCCACAATAGATTATATTAATATTGAACCCAAACTATCCGGCTGAAATCCGTCTGGCTAGAAGCTATCTCCCTGGAAGTCACATTCTAAGAAGACTATCACGAGTTTTCTCCATCGTTCATAGTCATAGGTGCCTATATATCCTCACCACACACAATTTTCACTTCACTTACAAATATATCATAATTCATATCGCGCATGGCGCGGCTGGTTAGTACATCACAACTTTTACTGAATGTCTCTCCAGCGGTCGAGGGTTCAATCAAAGCCCCGCTCAGTCATACTTGTTGAGGTATGTAGAAGGGCTTTGGTTCAATTCCCTTTCCTAGAATCTTCATGTTAACATTCACCTCATCACCCACTCAAAAATCTCAAACTTATGTGAGAATCATTACTCATTTTTAATTATTCACTCATTGAGATATATCCGAAGGAAGCAACAGGCATTGCAGAATTCAGCCCAATACTGTTCTTGACGAAATTTCAACTATAGTAATTCAGCAAAATGGTCATAGTTATTATGTTTGCTTGTCAGTCTCAGTAAAAATATTCTCTCATGAAGAAATTCAAATAACATTTGTTTATCACGCAACAGCTAATGATAACTCTAAATACTGTTATAAAATCTAATACAAATTCTGTAATGCGATGAAACTCTTTTCTCCAATCATGAGCTTTCCTGTAGTGTTGAACATACCATTTTTCTCTCGCCTCAATAAAATGAAGGAGTAGGCCAATTGCATTGGCCAACGAAAACGAACTCGATCTGTATAAAGTTTGAAAGAATATGTGTTCAAAATTTGAAGTTGATTGGTGAAAGCCTACGAAAGTGTTATGGTCGAACACGCAAACATATAAACAAACGGACACCGCCGCGAGCCTTGAGTCAGAAGTAAGAGCTCGCTAGAGCTCTTTCAAATTATATGCGAACATTTTAAAACCAGAATTATATGGAAATATCTGTCAATTCCTCTACCATTTATCCATACAATTGCATTTTTTTTATTGTTACTGCTTATTTTTTTCATTCAAAGTTTGACGTTTTACAAAAAAGAGAAAATATATCTTCTATTAAAAGTTTTCAAAATTCCCTAGAATCGGCATTGCTATTGATGATAATTCTTTCTATAATGAAATCAAACTAAGTTATTATCGGATTATATTGTGCAATAGTTTTAGTCAGTTATGAGGTTACTAAATTTTAATATACAAAATACTAAGATGTTCAGCTGTGAATTTTATGCTTGAGGATAGAAATCAAATAAATTGAAATCCTCTTATTTACCAATTGAACAGGTATTTTCAAAGGCAATGTTAAGAACAGTTTCGGTGTTTTCGAAAATTATCTGTGCCTGTTGAAGCAGTTCATCCGTTCTTTTATCTGATGATGATTATTGTGCATCTTATTGGGCATTTAGAATTGAATTATAGTGGTCTTTTGCGTCAATATTAGACCCGAGTCATCAACAGGCAAGATTTATTATGATTTGCTTCAAAAATTGCTTCCTTCTATTAAATTTTAATCCCTCCATTCATTCTTTGTAGAAAGCGAGAAAAATATTTGTGAGGCAAACAAAAAACATGAAGGCTAAGGCTTAGGGTATGTTTAAGAACATTTTTTATTTCTTCAGAATTTCAAAGATTTTCTTCTGCTATTTCCATCTCTGGGGGAAAACTTCTTTGGCATGTGATTATTTAAAAGATAATTTCTTTAAGAGAATCATTGAGCATAGTTGTTATTATTCTTCGCACTCTAATTTGATTATGATGACGGATGAACCCTTCGTGTTTGAGAGCACACATAAAACCACATTCACTAGACTACTCTCAAAGAAAATACAGTAGGTAGGATAAACAAGAGAAAGCCCGTACTCGTTCTTCATTTATAGCTTACGTTCTCTTCTTGATATATAGCTTGGATTTGTTCGGCGAGATCACCAGAAAAGTAATAAGAGGAAATGCTCCCTAAATAAATTATTCAGTTACCTTACATTTCTTATTCAGTAGTCTATATAGACTTTGTTCTTCATATAAATTCTCAGAAATCTGACTATTGCACGTTAAGAGTAGGCTCTACCCTCATCCTGGCAGATGAAATCTCTTTGAATATATTTAAGTAGATGTGGAAAGATCTAGAAAATTTAGGATTTTTTATTCATGATATTTCTTGAATTTTTAAGGGCTGACTAGAATTAATTATCAATGATTAGTATTCTTTTACTTTCGAATCAAATCATTCGGGACGATTTATTTTCATGATTTATTAATTCGAATTCGTTCAAATCCAACTTGTGATTTTTTTCTATTCAGAGACGTGCCTTTGTATAATTTATATGCACTTTTGGGATGGAAGAATCAATTGAGTATTCTTATCAATATGAGTATTCAATAAGACGTTCCTACAGTAGCATTCAGGTACTGAAGTTAAGAGTTCACAATTGAGCTACATTCTTAGTTTTATTTTTTTTAATTATATAATTCTTTATTGCCAATACAATAAATGTAAAAAAAATCACATATCATTTCAAACATACATTGGCGTGGCTAGAATAAGAGAGTTGATACAACAGAATGGAACAAAAAACTAATCTTCTTTTTCGGATTATTCATTATTCAAGGATTATTCCATTGTTTTGACGTCACGTCACGCCGATAATGACTCATCTTTAAAAAGAAGGAAACTCTGATATAGAAATACGTCTTGCATCTTGATCCTAGAAGTCAACATTATTTAGTTTCACGCTGACACGTGCAAAAGGGGGGGGGGGTTGTTGATAGCATCTAATCACTCCAAACTTATATGCATTATTTTATAATAAATAGGCCCTAAACCAAGAATAACAACGAGTCAAGGAGTCTTTTACTGACTTTTGAATGAACATTTTATAATAGGCATATTGTAACTGAACTGCTCTCACTATCCTACTGTCGAATCTCGAACGCTAGTTCGTTATGTGTACATTGCACGATCAACGTTTTATATTTTTCAACTAATTGGAATTTTCTTAAAATACAGCAAATTTCTAATAACTTGGCATTAGGAGGGTTTTATTGGGTTCGGTAGGAAAGAGGGTTGCATTCCTATTTCTTCATCTCTGTATATAAGATAGACAGCCAATTAATTAATCAATCATTATATTATAATATATGCTACCTCAATTCCAACATTAGTTGTGAATCTTTGAATGTTAGTGTAAAATTAAAAATTTAAAATAAAGTTATGTTATTTTCTTATTTCTCTGGGAAAATGACCTGTTTCAATGTTTAGAGCCCATATGTTTCTGAATAGTTGCAAATTTTATTCCAAATATCATTCAAGAGTATCAATCAATTAGTTTAAATTCCATTGAAAAAACAAAAAGTGAAATATTATTTCAGGTCTAGGAAGGAGTTTAGTTTTGATGTTACTTTCTGTATCGATCACTAATGCTCGTTGGTAGAGTTGGTTTGGGAATTTTAAAATCAGCCTTTAAACAAACAGTAAAATACATTTTTGGATTTGAACAAAAGAATTAGGAAAATATGGAAATGTGAAATTTGAATAAGTGATCCGAAAAGTGTTGGATTGAGAGCGAAACAGCTTGTCTATCGAATCAGGACATGAAATGAATGAGGATTATTCGAGAACAGGCTGAAATTTGCATTGCCTTCAGTATCTAGTCTCTTAGTGGCTCTTGGAAAAGTTATCTCACAATTGAATGTTAGTGGAAGCTTCCAGAGAACTTCTTGATCTACCATTGTCACTTTTTAGTCATTTTATTTTGTGACAGTGTGTCCCCTACAAAAACAAGTTACAAAGTCCTCTCTCCTTTCCATTATTCAAAGTGCTCCATCTTGTAGTATTTTCTCCAACTCAACTCATAACTTTACTGCCGCTCTTCATTTCACTTTTATCAAGAGTGAGTTAGTGAGTAATAGGCTATAGGATATGGTTATATTATTAAATACATTTATAATTTGATCTTATTAAATCTTATAGTATCTGTCTAGCCCTAGAGCATTCAAATTATCATTTATAGTTGCTAATCTTAGATTCTTGAAATTTATATCACATAATAACTATTCATTTTCATATTATGTAAATAATTAAATTAATTAATCAAATAATAGAATTATTATTCTCATTTTTCCATAATACAACAGTGACACACACATATTACCTATTACATGCTTCATATTATATATATATATATATATATATATATATATATATATATATATATATATTGTAATGATTTGCGGTTCATCACATAGATAAAAAAAAAAAGAATTATATATTTTTCTTTTATCGATAATTGTTGGGTTTAAGATAGGTGAATCACCTTTTTCAGGGGGGGTTAGACTGCCGATTTTGGAGTTGTCTCTTCTATGCACAGGCTTTAGGAATTTAATAAATTTTGTGAAATACCTTTTTTAAGTTGCGTGGACTTCCGAGTTCACACCCAGCACACCATCAGCTCCTCCAGGTCCACGTGTCCACACGAACAGGGTTTCAGTGGTCGGTCGATGCCGCAGGTACGCGCACTTAGGCCTAAGTGAAGATTCGCTTTCGGATTATTTACGAATTTGTATTTTTTCACACTTTTCACTATTCATTGACGACGCCACTTATTCACAATTTCACGAATTCCATCGGTCTAAATCAAATTGTACATTTACCGGAAGTGATACACAGAGAACACGAAAACATTCGGCACGCAGTGTGCCCGGGCTGCAAGAATTTGACTGAGACCGATGGAATTCGTGAAATTGTGAATAAGTGGCGTCGTCAATGAATAGTGAAAAGTGTGAAAAAATACAAATTCGTAAATAATCCGAAAGCGAATCTTCACTTAGGCCTAAGTGCGCGTACCTGCGGCATCGACCGACCACTGAAACCCTGTTCGTGTGGACACGTGGACCTGGAGGAGCTGATGGTGTGCTGGGTGTGAACTCGGAAGTCCACGCAACTTAAAAAAGGTATTTCACAAAATTTATTAAATTCCTAAAGCCTGTGCATAGAAGAGACAACTCCAAAATCGGCAGTCTAACCCCCCCTGAAAAAGGTGATTCACCTATCTTAAACCCAACAATTATCGATAAAAGAAAAATATATAATTCTTTTTTTTTTTTTATCTATGTGATGAACCGCAAATCATTACATATGGCGCCCAACGTGGGGCGCCATATGTAATGATTTGCGGTTCATCACATAGATAAAAAAAAAAGAATTATATATTTTTCTTTTATCGATAATTGTTGGGTTTAAGATAGGTGAATCACCTTTTTCAGGGGGGGTTAGACTGCCGATTTTGGAGTTGTCTCTTCTATGCACAGGCTTTAGGAATTTAATAAATTTTGTGAAATACCTTTTTTAAGTTGCGTGGACTTCCGAGTTCACACCCAGCACACCATCAGCTCCTCCAGGTCCACGTGTCCACACGAACAGGGTTTCAGTGGTCGGTCGATGCCGCAGGTACGCGCACTTAGGCCTAAGTGAAGATTCGCTTTCGGATTATTTACGAATTTGTATTTTTTCACACTTTTCACTATTCATTGACGACGCCACTTATTCACAATTTCACGAATTCCATCGGTCTCAGTCAAATTCTTGCAGCCCGGGCACACTGCGTGCCGAATGTTTTCGTGTTCTCTGTGTATCACTTCCGGTAAATGTACAATTTGATTTAGACCGATGGAATTCGTGAAATTGTGAATAAGTGGCGTCGTCAATGAATAGTGAAAAGTGTGAAAAAATACAAATTCGTAAATAATCCGAAAGCGAATCTTCACTTAGGCCTAAGTGCGCGTACCTGCGGCATCGACCGACCACTGAAACCCTGTTCGTGTGGACACGTGGACCTGGAGGAGCTGATGGTGTGCTGGGTGTGAACTCGGAAGTCCACGCAACTTAAAAAAGGTATTTCACAAAATTTATTAAATTCCTAAAGCCTGTGCATAGAAGAGACAACTCCAAAATCGGCAGTCTAACCCCCCCTGAAAAAGGTGATTCACCTATCTTAAACCCAACAATTATCGATAAAAGAAAAATATATAATTCTTTTTTTTTTATCTATGTGATGAACCGCAAATCATTACATATGGCGCCCCACGTTGGGGCGCCATATGTAATGATTTGCGGTTCATCACATAGATAAAAAAAAAAGAATTATATATTTTTCTTTTATCGATAATTGTTGGGTTTAAGATAGGTGAATCACCTTTTTCAGGGGGGGTTAGACTGCCGATTTTGGAGTTGTCTCTTCTATGCACAGGCTTTAGGAATTTAATAAATTTTGTGAAATACCTTTTTTAAGTTGCGTGGACTTCCGAGTTCACACCCAGCACACCATCAGCTCCTCCAGGTCCACGTGTCCACACGAACAGGGTTTCAGTGGTCGGTCGATGCCGCAGGTACGCGCACTTAGGCCTAAGTGAAGATTCGCTTTCGGATTATTTACGAATTTGTATTTTTTCACACTTTTCACTATTCATTGACGACGCCACTTATTCACAATTTCACGAATTCCATCGGTCTCAGTCAAATTCTTGCAGCCCGGGCACACTGCGTGCCGAATGTTTTCGTGTTCTCTGTGTATCACTTCCGGTAAATGTACAATTTGATTTAGACCGATGGAATTCGTGAAATTGTGAATAAGTGGCGTCGTCAATGAATAGTGAAAAGTGTGAAAAAATACAAATTCGTAAATAATCCGAAAGCGAATCTTCACTTAGGCCTAAGTGCGCGTACCTGCGGCATCGACCGACCACTGAAACCCTGTTCGTGTGGACACGTGGACCTGGAGGAGCTGATGGTGTGCTGGGTGTGAACTCGGAAGTCCACGCAACTTAAAAAAGGTATTTCACAAAATTTATTAAATTCCTAAAGCCTGTGCATAGAAGAGACAACTCCAAAATCGGCAGTCTAACCCCCCCTGAAAAAGGTGATTCACCTATCTTAAACCCAACAATTATCGATAAAAGAAAAATATATAATTCTTTTTTTTTTTTATCTATGTGATGAACCGCAAAACATTACATAATATATATATATACACCAATAAATCATCTATTGACATAATTAACTAATAAGTATTTAGTTCAAGCAGGTTTATTTTATCTATTTACTTTATAAAAATAGGGCTATCCTTAAAAGTTTTCCAGAGAATATGTGAGTGACAGTGACTGGATATCGAAAGCTCTGCAAGGTATCAAAAGGATAAACATTTAGGAAACTGATTTTATTATTCCACCAATATCAAGTAGCCTAATTATCAAACCATTTCAAAGAGCAATGCTTATTCTAAATTCTAAATACTGTCTTCTTGACAGTTTTCTTGACTAATAAGGATAACAAGTCTGATATTCCAATGACATGAATCATATCTTTAGTTTGTAATAACTCCTGGTTATTCCCGGAGCAGAAGGGCCTTGGCTCAGTAGATAACGTGTAACAAATTTTATCTACGCCTAAAACAAGGATAGAATAGAGGGTCAGCCTAGAGTCCACAAACTCCTAAAACCATAATTGCCAATATTATTAACTTCTGTATAAACACTTGGCATTGTCATTTTATTGAGATTTTGTCACTCTGCATGTGTAGCCCAGTACTCTACATTACTCGTGCTCTCTTTAGATGGCAAATCACCTTTTCAAAATTCAAATTGTTTATTTGCATATTCATCTGTATACAAGATCGCATTGCAACAAATATCTGCATCGTCATTATAAATATTAAAAAATAAAATAAATAAATAATAGTGACAATAAAAATGATATTATCAAGTTAATTTTCAAAATAAATCCCATGAAGGCACCATGATAGAGATTAACACAATGAGACTATTTTTTAATTCTATGGCAGCTTCTATGTCTTGTCCAGATACTCTTTAACTGATTAAAAAGCTTTGATAATTTTTCACTTTATTTTTAAATTATTGTGTTAACCTTGTCCAGTTCTCATACACCGACAATTTTCATCCTTTGATTGTTCATCCTTTCCATCTCTATTATATTTCCATCTCATTTATAATTTGACAATATTCCAAGGTGCAGAGATTTAATTATCAATTTCTCTCTGATGCATGCACGCATGTAGGCTATACTTTTTAGCTCTGTTATATCCGACGAACTAAATAATGAACATTTGCGTGACGCTGAGCCACTAGCGCGTACCTGGCATGACAATGGACAGGAATTATGGAGACAGTCACTGAAATTGATATTAAATTTCTGTAAAAAATTGTTTTGATAGAATCATGCTTTTTCATACAGTAAAACAGGTAGCAGCCTGTTTCTCGACCATAGCTGGTTTGATAGAAGTTAATAGGCTAGGTCTAATGGTAGGATAGCTGCATCTTACTTTATTTCATGCTTATGTAAAAGTCAGTCAGCTTTATTGCACTCGACTGGGAGACATTTTCAAATAGCAGTTAAATAAGAGGGCATGCGTGTAAGAATATAAAAATGTGCTAGAATATAAAAATTCTATTCTCTGTCAACTAAATTGAAATTCTAAACTATGTTCTTTCAACACATAATCGTTACTAAGTAACAGTTCACAGTAACAGAATAGAACAATAGTAGGCTACCCAGTGTATTGTTGGTGTGAATCGCCATGCTTGAAATTTGGGTGATGTGAAAAGCCAGGATAATGACTGTGGCTTGAAGTCCCACGATGTAAATCGCCACGCCACCATGTCATTTAGTGAGGGGGAAGTTAAAATCTTCCAAAAAACATTCTAGGGTTAACTGAAACTGCCTCAGTACTTTTCTGATGGTAAAAATAATACAGTTATAATACTCATATAGCATTTTACGAACTATTAGTTATTGTTGTAAAGATATAGACATAGCTTATCTTCGTCCATTCACTATCGACAACTTAATATCGTTGTTTAAAGGCAACATGCCTCCAAAAGAAGGTTCTTTTGTTTAATTTATTTTCAATTGACATGTGATTTGTGAAATGGTATCTATAAAAATTTTAAATCTAGCTCCGAGTGAAGTTCTCTTCCCATTTTTTGATCGGGGAAGATAATTTCAAAAGATTTATAGAAAGTCCCTGCCAATAAAGTGATTGCTTTTGTTGTGTTTGAGAAACAGAGCAATGTTCAAAGCAGTACAAGTTCCATTCAAGCAAAACTCATCGATTCCAATAGGATGTGATTAATCAAACCTTTCTCTGAGATCCAAAATTCAGAGGGAATTATTGCGTTTGTCATCATTCACGAAAACAGTGAACAGTTTAGTAGCTTGTAGTCACTCTATTCTGCTACAAGAATTGACAAGTCAATGTTGTCATCAATACAAACAGTACTCCGGATATTATTTTGAAAACAATAATCATGAGTTGAACAAAGCAAGCCATTTCTGCTTGTTTTATTAAAAGTTCTTCTGTGAGTACAAAATGTGATTTTATTAGAAGGAAATATATAGAGAAATTAACCTGGTTTATTCATCTCAATTGGCGATAACTTATGCTTTTTCTATTTATACTCTTGTTCTGTAGTCAATTGGGGATAGTAGTCAATTGTTAGATAGGAAAAACTTGGGGACCAAGTTCTGATGTTTCTGCACAGGTTTTGGATTTACAATTTTCCTTGATTCCTCACAATAATAGATAATAGATAGATAAATAGATAGATAATAATTTTATTTATACTTTTTACATACATACAGATGAAATCAAGATACATACAGTAATATAATATCCTCATATTTGACTGCATTATTTAATATTTAATCACACGTCACTAAGACACACACCTAAACATGTGTAGAACTTGTATGTTCGTATGTCTGGATTTGGCTCTTTCTGTTCTTACTAATATAATATAGCAATCTGCCGTACTTCACAGGTTCACCATTCTCATTCTAAAATTCTTCAAATAATATAAAAAAGTCAATATAAACATTTAGTTGCATCGAGGGCGCACTATAGTATTATTATAATATGGAGCAGAACATGAGCAGACATTTTATTATTTTATTTGTCATTTTCTAAGACAGGACCTTCCGAGTCTGTTGACGTTTGGGGTTCTTAAATCTTTTTCATGAAGGTATTTTTTCGTAACAGTGATAAGTGATATGGTTTCATTCAGTTCAATGTAGTAGTTTCATCATCAAGGTAGGAATAAAAAAGTATATTTTGTACAACAAACTAATAAAAGATCGAGTGTAGGTATATAAAATATGATAGCAGTGGTTAGAGACTGATACATTCCTAATGGGAATCTCATCTCTAAACTTTTTGTCAAATTATGTTATAAAATAATGAATTTTGAATTTGTTATATTTCAATTTCAAATAATCAAATTATGTAATGAAGAAATAAATTTCAAATTTATAATACATAAAATTTTCGAAATGTGTGATATTTCAATTAGGCAAATATTACGTTATGTAACAGAAAAATGAATTTCGAACAAGCTTGACTCATTACAAAATTGAGTCCTTCTAAGAAAAGTCCTGACTCCATTATATTCCTTCATTTACAACCTCATTCAGCACAAAATTATCTGCAATGTAGATCAATGTGAGCTCTTTTTATTATTCTAATCTCGTAAGAATTTTCTAACAGAGGCTTGCAGCAGGGCGTGCATCAATATTTCGCAAGTAAAGAGTTTAGCTGAGATTTTTATTGGATGCGTTGTCGCGGCAAAATTTCTTAGCGTCTCTTTTCTTCATCGGCTAAATTCCTCTGCATGTTCTGTTTCGAATTTCTATTCCCTCTGGTTTTCATTTTTTCATTCTCCTGCTCGTTTATTCTGTGCTCATGGCAAATATTAGATAAATTAGACTAATTTAAAATATGATATTATACAGATACAGTACAGTATTATAATAAGAGACATCTACTATTTTGCATTGATAACATTTTGGAAAAGTGGTTTTTGAGATGGATGCTAAATAAGGAAGAATTGAAGAATGTAATAACAAAGACAACATTCTAATGGTCTAATACTTGAATTCTTCATGTATTCATTCACAAAAAATATTACGGTACCTGTTATTCTCAATATATGTTTCTATCATGAGTACCGTAGTTATTTCATAAAAAATACATTAAAAATGATGTACTTTAACAGCAATCGATACAGTCCAGTGGTAAAAATGTTACTGTAATAGTCGTAAAGGTTTGTATGCTGCTCTTAGTATGAAGCCTTTGAAAAAGCTAGTACACCTTTCATTCCTAAAAATATTTCTAAAGAAAAATAGAGAGCAAAGAATGTTGGTGATTATGTTATAGACAAATACTAATTACCAAATGAAGCTTTTTACTATGTCATTTCATAATCTCATGAAGAATAATTATTCTATTGATTTTTCTCTCTGGAAGAATTTTTTATTTCTACAACGGATACATAAAAAAATGTCCAATGAGATCAGCTATTCTCAAGATCAGCGCTTAATAACAGATCTAAGAATTTACTTTTGTTATATTCTCACATTCTCGAACAAAAATATAGATTAGAGCAAATGGAAATAGTGATCAGAGTGAAGGACTCTCAATAACTGAATCACTTATACTTATTTTAGACTTCGGATCGCAGAAAGCTATGGCAACCAGCAATAAAGACGTTCACAGAATTATTATACTAACTTGTAAGAAAGCGTTGACTTTGTCCGAACGTAGTGAGGTCTCAGTTTTAACTCGACAGTTCGGCATTTCGTCTGTCTGTGCATGTTAAACGCTTTGACCGATTGTTATGGAATATTGCATAAATGCTCCTTATTCGTAGACTGAGCGATGAAACGTTTTTCAAAAAATGCCCCTTCATTTTTTTTCACAGGACCAATTCACCCCTGATTATTGTGGTGTCTGATTTTTTTTTTTGTAGATTACGTCTTGGAGACTCCAGTTAAGGAGTATAAGACAAGTCAGATCAACAATATTATACACTAGACACCATAATTACTTCAATTAGTTGAGGTGAGGCTTAATTTTGATGTGAAAGAAACTCTTGTACACTATAAAAAGCTTAATCAACTAAATATTTTTTAAATATTTCTATATTTTCAAGACTCTTCAAAAACTGCGGTAGCTTGTTGTAGAATTTCCTACCAATATAACTAGGTTTTTGTTTGAATACGCTACTATTGTGACTCAGCAAGTGATAATCTCCTCGGCTTCTTGTATTATAATCATGTACATCAAAATTTTGGTTAATATCATTCGTTTTTACATATAAAGTAGCTTCATACACATATAAGCAGGGTACAGTTAGGAGACCAAGTCTTTTGAACAACGGCCTACATGAATCTAATCTATTTACTCTTTCTATACACCTAACCGCTTTCTTTTGGATCTTAAACACCCTATCAAGATTTTGTTTTGATGAATTATCCCATACTAAGATAGCATACCTAATATGTGACAGTAAGAGCCCATGGTAAGCTGTAAAAAGTAACTTTTTGTCATTCAATCTAGCGAGCTGTCACAGGAAAAATACCCCAGATGAAATTTTACAACATATTTTCTCAATGTATGGAGTCCAGGTCAATCATCTATCCAACATAACTCCTAGAAATGCAATTTTTTCTTCCTGGTCTAATTGATTATCGTTTACAAACACGTTTATAGCCCTATCTTCATTTTAATTATGTTTGTTTTTGAATTGAAGGTATTGGCATTTTTTACTATTTATAGTTAATTTCAACTGATTTAAAAATTTGACAATGGACTGCACACCTATATGGGCACTTATTTCTAAATTATCTAGAATGGAATTGGAATGGAATGGAATTGCTGAAAATGAGTGATGTATCGTCAGCAAATAAGAGGGCTTTACCACTAATTAATTCTTTAGGTAAACGGTTGACATATAACAAAAAAAGCAATGGACCCCTGAGGCACTCCAGCTTGCACCTCTAATTTATTAGATTTATTCTTTACTATACTATTACCAACTACTGTAGTAAGTTCTACACATTGTTTTCTCCCAATAAGATATGATTCAAACCATTTCAGTTCAAACCCATTTACACCTACATTTTGCAGTATTTCCAATAAAGTTCTATGATTAACACAATCAAATGCCTTTGACAGATCTAAGAAGATTGCAGTAGCTTTATCACCTGAATCTATTATATCTATTAGTTTTTCAACTAGAGAAACTATGGCTGTCTTTGTTGATCTCCCTTTTTGGAAGCCATGCTGTTAATCACAGATAAAGTTAGCAGAAGGTGCAGAAGTAACATATTTAGAACTACTCTTTCAAACATTTTACTTATTACATTTAAAATACTAATGGGCTTATAGTTTTCTACCTTTTCTCTATCACCACTTTTGAAGATTGGCAAGATCTCCCCCTCTTTTAAATTATCTGGAAAAACACCTTGTTCTAATGAATGATTGATCAGATGAATCAAAGGGTCTAACAATTGATCTTTACATTCTTTCAGAATTTTACTGGATACCCCATCCATTCCTACAGTTTTTTTATTATTTAAACTATCAATGATATTTGACAACTCGTCTTGGGATACTGGGTGGAATTTTAATTCGTTCTGAATCCCCTCAGTATTCCTCATGTTTGCATCACTAATACCTGTATTAAGAGATTTTTGAAGAGCCTTAGCAACCAGTTGATAATATCTGTTAAAGAAATTACAAATATCTACACTATCATCAATATATTTGTTATTTTCGTTAATTATTCTGGGGACACTAGTATAAGCATCTACATGAGCTACTTGCTTATTTTTGTTTATTACATCCCACACTGCTATGTTAAAGTACACACTATTATTCAAAATTTTAGCTGTTTTCTTACATTTCGCTCTTTTCACTTCTCTTGTATAATTTTTCTTTAGAGCTTTGTAATTATCTTCACTTAACATATTTCTAGATAGTTTGAATTCATCAAATGCATCTTTAACCCTATTTCTTTCTGCAAGGATATCATCAGTTATCCACTCTTCAATTTTGTCTAATTTGTTTTTTACAGGGACTTTTTTAACTGGACAACTCATAGTAATATGAAACTTTAAAATATTAATGAAACTATCATATTTGTCATTAAAACTATTGCTATTGTAAACCCTACTCCAGTTTTCTTGTAGCAGATTCTGCTTCAAACAATCGATATTCCCCTGTTCACATTGTTGAATTTCTTTCATTACTCTACTCTTTTTAATTGATTTATGACCTTGCAACCCCACCTCTAAGATTTGATAGTCATGATCAGATAGTTCCGAGCCGCCTAATCTTGTTTTAGAGTAATCTATATTAGTAAGGATGTTATCAATTATTGTTTGTGATGTTCTTGTGACTTTGGTATATTCATGAACTTTTATTTCCAAGTTATTCATGTATATAATATCCCTTAAATCTTCTGTCATTTTATTCTGTGTTGCAAAGTCTGTATTGAAATCTCCCGCTACAATAACGTTTGTAAAACGAGTAGTAGTAATCTCTAAAATTTTATTGAATAGTTCACAAAAATTGTTCCATTCCCCATTTGGTGACCTATAAATACCTAACACCGCTACTTCGAAATTATTGTCGATTTTTACTCTTAACCCAGAAACTTCTAAATCCATTTCCACAGCAAATTTCTCTACATATTCTAAATTAAATGTTTGCATATTCTTAGCATTTTTAGTGAAGATAGCTACTCCCCTACTTCGATGAGATGTCCTGCAATACGACGTTTTCAATGAATAGTTTGGAATATTAAGTTGTGACAATTCACCTTCTTTTAAACCATGCTCTGTGAAAATAGCTATATCAGGAGCCTCTTCTTTAAAAAATACTTCGATTCTATCTATTTTGTTACGAATGTATTGAATACACTGATACACAGTGAGTACCGGTACTTCCCTATCATCCCTTATTACTTTATCGTTGCTTTTGCATATTGAAGTAGATTTACTTAATCTCTTAGAATCTTGAGAGCCTATCAGATTGCTACAAGAGTTCCTTCCACTAATGCTATCCTGATTTTTTGATCGATTAACGTCTTTTAATACAATTGAAGATATGAATTTATCATCTGAAACTAGTTTCCCTTCCCGGTTTTGAGCCACTTTACTAAAAAAGGTTCGTTAGATGATTGTTTAGGAGAATTATTGACAGTAGATTGCAAACGACTTTCAATCAGCTCTGCCAGCCTATTACAAAATATTACTTTGCCAGATTGATTTAGATGTAGACCATGATTAGTGAAGTTTTGTTTTTTCAGCCTTTCATTTAGAAAACAAATCCCCAACTGCTTAGAATTCTTATTTTTTAGGCTGTTGATTGTATTATGAATTGATTTATTTGTTGACTTAATGGCTTCATTTAGCTCTGGCCTATCAAACCTATACGGAATTGTACTTATTATTACATTAGTTTTTTGGCTGAGTGGCACAATCTCTTTAATTTTTTCATTTATTTCAGGAAGATGTTTTAGATTAGATTCATTTATATTGTTTGAGCCACCCAGTACTATTAGAAAATCGTTTTTACCAAAATCTTTAGTTTGTTCCTGTGCTGACTATAAGAGGAAGTTTTATAGATTGATGGATTGCATTTTTCGCCATCGGACACTAACGGTCATCAACAACGTCAAAAGTAAATAGAAACCGGCACAAAAAACAACATCAATTAATAAAAATTAGAGAAAAACTCTAGACACTAAACTACTCTTCAAATATTAATATATTTGGGAAATTCTTCTTCTTATCAGGTAAAGCATGAAAACTCTGGAGACTTACGTTTGATAAATTTTGAAAAAAGTAATCCCACTTTTAAGCTACTTATACGGGAAAACTAAATTTCACTGGTGAAAGAGGGGTTTACATTTTTCTAACTTTTATATAAATTGATTATTTTTACTTATTATGATTGGACGTTTTAGTGTAGATTGAGGACAATATCTATCATGAATACAAAGTTTAAACCAAGCTATAAATAACTTATATAATGATGATACGAGGAATAATACAGACAGATGTCACAACCACTAAATAAATCATTTCATGTTATTCTCTATTAAACAGATATGATCAATGAAAGTTTTACGAAAATTTTTGATTTAGATTGACAATGGTGTGACTGTCGAAACTATAGTATATCGTATCATCTGTATTATTCATTATGGATAGCTACCGCAATATCACAATCACCAATACTAGTTAATAAGAAATTATGACATGATTAAGACACTTAAGTAGCTTGTTCCTTTAAAAAAAAAAACATGTGAGTGGGACTGCATTGAGTTCTATCAATTTGTTGAATATTGATCCCTGTAGCTTATGAAGATTGTGGCAAATTCAATCCAGTACGGTTGCGAGAGATAACAAGAAGGGGAAAAATATTCTAAATTGAATGAATGGTAATTTTCTCATGGTTATCGAGCTAATAGGAATGAGCGAATGAGTTTTGGTTTTAAGAGACAACAGAAAAGTTATCGTTCTAGCAAAGATAAATTTGTCTGTAATGCAAACCTGTACATATTGCGTAAAATTGTATAATATACAATAGACAACATGCCAATGTCCCTCCTATTCTAAATTGGAGGAATGGTTATTTTTAAATTTATTATTATCGAGCTGATATGTATGACCAATGTTGAGAAGTTTTCAATTTTGGGGACATACGCTCATCAGATGAGTTATCGATCCATCAAAGGCAATTGCTGAAGAGAAGAGATTTTTATCGAGCAGCCGACCGTGGCGGGTAATTGGTTGAGTCTAAACCGGCAGGGGTCTTCCTTATTAGTGCGGGTGGCATTCTGAGCGGATTTGATGAGAGATTGGGCGAAACAGGGCGGCTGCAGCCACCAGCTTATTCCGAGAAGAGAACAACGCTCCACTGCGGACAGGCAGTAGTATAGGCTAAGAGTTGCGCGATTTTACAAATTCACCAAAATTGAATGATGAATAGGAATAATGCTAAGCATGGTGTGGAATATCTACTGATTATTCCTGGCTGATTATTTGCATATCATGAACTTTTCTTTTAAATGAATCGATTCACAGTTCTCACAAGAAAGAGAAACAGCTAGTGGTTGGAGGATAACGTGGAAAAGATTATTTAGTAAATTAAGTCAAATTAAAACTGTTCATTAGTACTAGATAGCAGTGACAATAAAGAAAAAAGAATAGTTCTCTTAAAGTAGGTTTTCAACTAAGATTCATTATTTTCAATTCATTGAAATAATCAATATAATAGGTGTGTGTGTGTGTGTGTGTGTGTGTGTGTGTGTGTGTGTGTGTGTGTGTTGTGTGTGTGTGTGTGTTATAAAAGTTATTTCAAGTTATAAAAGTATTCCAAATTCATAAGCTAGAACTATGTTAATATATTATCTAAGGTTGAGTTAAGAATGGACGAACTTTGTTCAGACTTCGCCATTTTATGTAAATACGTCACTAGGATTTTCTTAAGTTAAAATTAATATCATTTGCTGTACATTTGCTACCTATGTGACGGCAATAATGCTATTGAAAATCATTTAAGAAATTTTGTAAATTTACATAAATAAAGTGTTCCAATCCAATCTAATCTCTCTCACTCTCTCTCTCTCTGGTTAAGTGTCAAGAATGGACGCATCCTTGTCCAAACTTCGCCATTTCATGTGATTGCATCACTTAGATTGTCATTACTGTAGTTAATATCATACAAATAAGATCATTGTACATGATTCTTTGCACTATAGAAATAGTATTTTCTGAGTTCACTACTGTATATATCTATGTGATGTTGATAATTTTGATTTTAACCATTCATATGTAAATTTGTAAATTTACATGAATAAAGAAATATAATCTAATCTCTCTCTCTCTACGGTCAAGTGTTGATGAGGAGGATATTCTTGAATATCCTCTTCCAAGAATGGCCATTTATATGTTCAAACTTCGCCGTTTCATGTAGATACATCACAATCATATTATCGTTATCAAATTGCATCTTATATTCATATCGTTGATTAATTATTTAGTTTAGATTTGTAAAATTCATAGAACAATAATTACAGTACTTATATATTTTTAACTATCATAATCTAGAATCTAAGACTGTGCATTTTGTAATCTACATGAATAAAGTAAATAATCTAATCTAATCTAATCTCTCTCTCTCTCAATGGTCATACTGAAAAAGAAATCAATGAATTCTTCTATCAGTGTGGAATTTGAAATTTTAGGAGTGTGAGCTCTCAGAAACTCTTTATCAATTGAAACGAGATATCTGCTCATCTTCCCCAATACGAGAAAAACTGGCTGCACGAGTTTGAGAAAGTTTATTAAAAATATTCCGAGCAAATTCATTTTCCACTCTTCTTTCATCTAAAAACCAAAAACAAATCAATCCGTCTCATAAAGTAATTCATCATTATTTCATCAATCTACACCGCTATTCAATTTTGCGAGCTCGTCTGCTTCATGTTTTATACAGTCTCGAAACTGGTACCGTTTCTTTCACAGATGGAGTGAGTTTGTGAGTTATGACTATTAGGGGCTAGAGGAAAGAAAACCGAAGCAATTTCTAACGAAATTTCAACGTATCATTCATTACACAGAATCGATTAATTGACTAGCCTATAATATTGTTACGGGTTCTATCTCAAAATAATGCTGGCAACAATTTAAATTAACACTCGCACTTTATTTGCACAAATTATCCACAACTTGAACTAATAAGTCAGTTATCACACAAAATAAATCCACACTGAACTAAATACAATAAAATACCTAGCACAAGAAAACGGCTACAAACACGACCTAATTGACAAACTCAATCATAAAATAAGAAACAAAAAACAAAACACCAACACCACTGACAAAAAATACATCACAATGACATACATTAATCCACAATCACACAGACTAGCAAAAATCTTCAAAAAAGCCGGCCACAGTATCTCATTCAGAACAAAAAACAAAATAAAAAATGCACTTACACTCAAAACCACACTGAACACAAACAAATACGATCTCCCAGGGATCTACAAACTAAACTGCTCTGATTGTAACAAATTCTACATAGGACAAACAGGCCGCACATTCAAACAACGTTACAAGGAACACTTTCAAGCCCTGACATCCAAAGCTGCAGTGGCGTAACGTACACCCCCGCAGACCCCGCGGCGCGGGGGGGCCCGGGCTATAAGGGGGCCCGGAATGAAAATATATTTTTTCAAGAAATGGCCCGTGCCCCTACTGAAATATATATATTTTACAAGTTAGTTCGAAGTTACTGACAATTGAACAAACTGACAAATTTACTGACAAACTTACAAATATATATTTTTTCAAAAGAAATAAAACTGAAACACGGAAGGAAGAAAGAAAGAAAGAAAGAAAGAAAGAATGAATTGGCTAATGTTTATTGTTTACTTTATCAATTAATTCGCAGATAGTTTTAGTGAAGGAATTCAGAAGCAGGATGTTGTGACTTCAGGAATGGAGACATACCGAGGACAAAACACTCTTCAAACAAACTTATCTAGACTGTTATAAATCATGACGGCTATGTCTCCACAGTGCGAATATTAGAGGAAATTAATATTATTTTCCCATCGAATTCCTCTATGTATATTAGCATATACGAAGTAATGAAAAGTGGGGGGGGGGGGGGGGGGTTGGTTGTGTAGAAATAAAAGACAATATTTTTCTTCATACAGTATTTTGAATTCAGTCTCTTTTGAATCGTCCAATTGGATACACGTGTCCGGTAAATTGGTCTAGAGTAAACAGCATATGTTTTTTAATTGAGTTCGCGATCGTGAGCTTTATTATTTGGAGAGCCATTTTTTTTTTCATTTTTAATCTATTTTCAACATGCTGCGTTTATGGTATTGTAATGTTGTACGGTCATGTTTTAGTTATTTCTATTTTTTATAGACTAGTACATTTTTAAACAATGTTCAGAAGGAATATTTTATACCCTTGATATATCGGATAAATTACGTGATTATTGTATAAGTATATAAATAATAGTTTTGGTTCAATATTGTGTCAGTTCTCCCAACGCTGTTGAATTTTTTCTTACAACAGGATCAAGTACTGTAAAAGTAGTTTACGTTTTCTCTCTTCTGTCTCTAGGGGATCTATAGATGCCGATAATTTTTAATATTTTATTTTTGTATTTTAAGTTTACACTCAGAGAATTTGAATCAGATATGTCGCAAGCCACCATATTGAATTCTATATCGTAATGAAAAATAAGACAAAATTGTCACAACCACATTTATTAAAACTTCGAGAAACTAGTTTCGGTTGTTACACCATTATCAATCTCAATCAAACTGAAATTTTTTTCTCTTTTCCTGACGTAGTAATTTCGCGGTAATTTAGATAAAATGCCTTTTTATTAGAAATTGAACCTGTGTCCGTGTCTGCAAACGAGGCGAATTCTGAGAGAACACATTTTCTGGGAAAAGGAGCGAAGGTGCTATAACAAGGAGGATGTGAATGTGGATCCTATGGAAGACATAAATTTCAAGGTTTCTAGGTTTCAAGATTAATTATTTATAAAATATTCAACTTTCAACTATTTCCATCTTTCAGGAGCCCGTAAACTACAGCTAAAATCATTAGACTAGCCCCCCTTGAAACATGATTTAATAGGTAAAAGGTGTTTAGTTCTTGCATAATTATAACTGCCCACAAAAAATTATGCAAGATTTTCAGGAAGGGGTGACAAGGGTGAGGGGGGATATTTATATGATTTTGAGGAGAGGGGCCCGGAAAATCGGTTGCGGGGGGCCCAATTGGAAAACGTTACGCCACTGCAAAGCTGAATCGAATTATGCCGACCATATCATTCAAACTGGACACACTTTTACTGACATCAGTACCAACCTACACATTCTACACATAAAATCTAAAGGACACGAACTCAACACCTTGGAACAATTTTAAATATACAAACACACCACACACAATAAAAAAAACTTTCTCAATGAACAACTAAATTTTAAATCTCACAAACTTTTTGATCATATTTTACAAAAACCACAACACTTCTAACCAAAAAACTGACATGATGATCTAGGAACCCGCGCCTCTGAAGATGGATCTCATAGATTCGAAAGTACTCGGCCAGATTAAGTGAGTTATTATACTTATTCTTAACAAATATTTGACTGCATGTCGTTAAATTTCACATGAAAAGTTAATATTAACAACGCAGTTCGTCATGGAACAAGAAATCCAGGAAAATAAATCCATCAGAAACGAATGAATCATTACATAAATAATACATTTTCAATGAACTCTTTAATAATTCAAGAAGAAATGTCTAAAAATAACAGTTAAAATACTTATGTGGCACAGGTCTGTCACTGTATTACAATAATAGCAGTGAGTATTTGTACACTTGCAAAAAACAGGAAGGTATCATATTATATTGTGGGATGTATCCTGGATGTGAACCTGGGATGGATTTCTTCAGGAAGTTTGGTTTCAAGTTGGACTTGGATAAAAAGACAGTTGTAATTGGAGAAGAAGAGGTCATACTTCACTCAGGGAAGCCAAGCAATAGAATTGTTACTCACTGACATTACCCTACCAGCAAGGAGCCAGGTTGTGGCCTATGGGACAATGCCCCAGAGGAGCCTACTGATGATTGCAGTCCAGTACTAGATGAGAAAATGATCCAGACAAGTGAAAGGGAACTGTCCACCTTGCCAAAAGAGTATGCACTGGCACACTGTGTCACCAGCAATTAAGCAGAATCTCGAGGCATTGCTTCAGTCTTCAGGAAGAAGTTTGATCAGGCCCGGTCTGGCATGGGTGGCTACCTGGCGATTGCCAGGGGCTCCCGAGGTAGTCAATCCACTAAGAGTATTGGTACACAAAATAACAATTGATCCATGGCGATATGGTTGTCATATCCCCTTTGACATTCCTTGGATGATTACAACTGGGCCCCCATTGTCAGCAACTCAGCATAGAATAAAATATCATTTTCATTTTCCATTAAACAATGAACATTGCAATAGGCTACATCAATATAACTGTAACATAGTTTAAGATGTTGATTCTCAGCTTATACAAATGGATAATATTGTCATATTCCCTTGAACTAAAAATTTCCAACATTTCAGCATGGTCAATTTCAGCTCCATACTTTGACTTTTATACTTGAACCTCCATACTTGGACCTCAATACTTGGACTTCAATACTTGGAACACACTTGATATGGATTTTGATGACTTGATCATAATAATATCAACTTAAAAATCACTCTGAGCTTTTTCGAGCAAAATAACAAGCTTCCTTGCTGTAACAAACATGAACAAAAAAAAAATACAATCTGAAGCCTACTTCCTGATTGGTCAAATAAATCATGCCATACAGCATCGCTCTGAACACATTTCATCTTGCCAAGAAAAGTGACAAAGATAATGATTCTTATTCCCTCTCTCGAGGGAACTTGATGCAGAAAATGGCCTTCTACCCGCAAAGTGCAAACTACAACTGATAAAGAAACTAATACCTTTAAATACAAACAAAAAATTGGGACATATATTTAAAGATGTCGCACAACCTTGTTGGTTTTATTCTCCTCTTATCAAGGACTGTGCTCTTATTCAGGAAGGTCATGGTAGCTCCTGCATTGGGGCCACAACAAACCATCCCAATGACAAAGCTTTTCAACTACAACCTGGTGATGATTTTCAGAACCAGGTTGTCATGTGCATGCAGCATCAACCTGTACCACTCGTGAATGTGAACTAGTTTGTTGGTGGGACAGTTTGTCGTTCGTTGACCAAAACCGATTAGGACCAGTTTGTCATCTGCATGCAGCATCAACCTGTACCACTCTGGAATGTGGACCAGTTTGTCATTGGGACACGTTGTCGTTTGTTGACAGAAACTGATCAGGACCAGTTTGTCATTTACGTGCAGCGTCAAACTGTACCAAACTCTGGAATGTGGACCAGCTTGTCATTGGGACAGTTTGTCATTTGTTGACCAAAACTCATCAGGACCAGTTTGTCGTTTGCATGCAGTGTCAAACTGTACCACTCAGATGGAATGTGGACCAGCTTGTTGGTGGGAAAGTTTTTCGTTGGGCTACTAAGTCGCCAGCGTGCAAAGGAAATTGGACCAGTTTGTTGTTGGGATAGTTTGTTATCATCCCCCTGTATCAAGAAGTAGTTGTCTTGTTTGTCCTTCCACAATACCATCAATATACAGACTCTTTCCGCTGCCAGCTAGAGATGCCACCTCTGCTTTTCTTACTGGGGCCTTCTGTTTGTGGGTTAACAGCTGCCCCTCCCTATCAACCCTTTTTTGTTTGACTGTTTCTTTTCTTCCATGGCTGCCTGTAATCCGTTCTTCATGAATGTAATATTCTCCTGTAGTTTGCCTTCCATGGATGAAATATTCTCTTGTTGTTTGCCTTCCATGTATGAAATATTCTCCTGCATATACTGAATATATTTTCTTGTAGTTCACACTTCTGACACCAATTGGTAGGGGTCTATCTCTAAAATAATGCTGGCAATACTTTAAATTAACATCTGTGATGTTTTCCATGACGAAATACTTAATGAACAATCTAATATTAAAACTTTTAATATTAGATTGTTAAATTAACACTTGCACTTTATTTACACCAATTAGCCTACTTACATCACGCACTAATCAGTTATGCCACACAAAAGAAATCAATCAGAAACAAATAAATTAATAATGTCAGGCTAATAATGAATTTTCTGTATGTTATTGTTACAGGCTCTATAGCTGAAATAAGGCTGGCCACACTGAAGTTAACAGTCGCACTCTATTTTCACTAATTAGTCTATTAATTAGACTAATTAATAGTCTAATTAGTCATCATAATAAAAAAAACCAATAAGAGATAAAAAGATTAATAAATGTTAAGTTAATACTGATTTTCGGTAACTATGTACAAGAGTTAATTACTAATTAATTATAGGCCAATCGATAATAAAACAAATAAAACTCCATAAAATTGTACAAAGAAGTAAAAAGAAATGTCAAAAAAACAGCTAACACTTACAAATCACAGTCTGATACGGTATTTGATAATCCCAAATATTATACTTCATATACAGAAGCACAATGTATTTACTGTCAATAAGCCAAACTGGATAGCATACGCTGTCTTACCTGGTACACTGGGTTCATATTTCATCACTCCATGCACGGGATTCGTAACTGCAACGTTTGTTCCACTGCACTGGATTGTAATCTGTCACATGATATGTCATGCGAGCATATACATGTTGAAGAGATCAAACAACAAACTCAACTGAACTTGTTTATGTGGACTTATATAGAGTGTTTCAAGGTAATCCCATAAGTACTGGAAGCCACCAGTTGTTTCAAGAAGGCAGTGGAAGGTCATAGAACCCAAATCCTGATTGTCCTGCTAGATTCTCCATTTGTTCAGACCCACCACAATTACTCCGTTACAGCAATAGAATTGGTGTAAGAATGTTCAATTAATAGAGAATATAATGTTAGGCCAAGTCTCACTTGAAAGGAATTGCTTAGATATTTTAAGCCACGAAATTGATAATTATGTGCATTTATTAATCAACAGGGAAAACGAGGAAGTTTGTCCAAATAGTCAATGTTTGCTAATGTAGCCTGAAACCTTTATTGAATACGTAGGTCATCATGACATTTCGCTTTCTTTCCAATAAGCATTTTTACATGAAACTGTGTTGATCAATGTTACAAAATGTATCGATTAGGCTATTGATAAAAAATCTGAACAAATAGCCTAATCCAGGATTGAATCCAGAAACTTTTCGGGCGGGAGGTATCAACTAAGAAAATATTTGGGTTGGAAAAATTGGGAGAAAATATTAAGGATATCACCTAAAACAGTTCTTACTTCATAAGAGACACAACTACGCTTTTATCGGTTGAGAATTTTGGGAGGGATAGATCCCCAAATCACCCCTCTGGATTCACCCATGGCCAAATCCTCTCCCAAAGCAACTATTCCAAGTCCCAGTGTTCGAGATCAACCTGGAGATTTATAATATTCATCTAAACTTTTACCAATTATGACAGACGGCTTTTAAATTACGGCAAATTAACTAGTAGTCTATAGGAAACGTTTTCAATTCAGAACCATTTTGTGGAAGTTCATAAATAATCGGCTCTATTAGAGAGGAATTCTTCTTACATTATAGTATTGAAGTAAATTCTCGAGATTTGGTTGGTGCAATACTAACATCTATAGAAACTGTTTCAGTGAGTAAATTTGCTAAAAGTGCAATGGCATTTTGTTTCGAACTTGATTTAGAGGGAGACATTCCCCTAGTAGTGCTTCAAAGTAGCTACCAACCTGACCGCACAAAGTGCTTTGATTCTCCTTTCCTCACCATGACGATCAATGCCTTTCCAAACGTCCTCATTAGATCTGTACGCGCAAATTGTACAAGCTGTTAGCTGACTCAGCCAGGCGCTTCGCTCCGAAACTACCGATTGGAGATACGTCGTCCATAAACTCTGACCCCAGTTACACATGATTGTCATTAGGTTTCTCTTTAACTCTCGATTGATTGAGATATTTAGTTGAGACTGATTCGAGATGTCGATGGCTAAAATTCGAACTATTTCAATGTTTACACGTCGATATGTCCAGGTGCAAACTTGTAGTCAGTTTAGCGTCCAAATTCTCCAGCGTGTCAACGTATTTGTAACTTAAATTTTCACTAGGATGAGAGACCTGTCTGTAGATGGTTGTACTAAAATTTACTCGAAAATTTAATAATAATTGTAATATCTGATCAGTAATGTATTAATATTTTTTCAGTATTTTTTTTAAATTTATTTAATACCATTCTATCTATCTAATACCCAAATGAATTTTTTTTTTCATGAATAAAATTTATTTAGTGTAGCTACTTCTATTATGGGAGCTCAAAGACATTATGGCTTCGGGATCTGTGGTGGGTCCACATGTCTTTTCTACCTGTAGTGGTTGTTGGGTTGTGGAAAAGTACAGCTATTGTTCTTAGATCTATGAATGCCCATTGTTGGTGACTAGTATGAGAACTGGACCCAAAGGTTATTTTTCATCTGAAGAGAGCATGATTTGGAGTAAGATGGAATATTTGAATATGGAATATTTGAAAGCAGTATGAGAACTGGACAAGGTTAAGGTTGAGCGATCGATAAAAAAAAATTTTTTAATATTTTTTTTTTCTTCTTCCAAATCATTAGACAGGTTCTTAGGACATAATGTATAGGATTAAAAAAATTTTATCATCTCCCGTTTGTTCAGAATGGGACTTCAAAAGTGGCTTTTTTGAGGATAATGGTACACACACCACATAAAAACTACTTATCAAAAAGTTAAAAAAATATATACACAAGTCTCCTTTTTACTATAGCAAAAAATACGTCAACTTTTTTATTAAGAATCTCAAAAAATAAAAATTTATATGCATTTTAAACACTTTTTTTCATACTAAATGTTTGTTTGATAGGCTTCAAATCTATCCGAACTTGCAGCGCTGTTCATGATGAATACATTGAATGCTGAACACTTTTATCATCGCAATAATAACCGTTTGGTGTGTGTACCTTTCAAGCGTGGTTTTACGCCTGCTGAGCTCGCTACGCACACTAACGGATGATATACAGCGCCCGCACTCGCAAGAAGGGCAGGAGCGCCAGGCTAATCGTAGCCACCTTCCCCGTTCCGCATTCAACCTTCCCCACCATTTCCTGTGACTCATGCTAGAGCTGCCTTGTCCGCACTTCGATGGGGAAATGTTGCCCAGCCCGTCAAGCTCTTCGTATTGCAACGCTTCCGTAAATTGTTGATATCTCAGTTACTAATAAAAATATTGGAATGAAATAAATTTCAATGTCTTCCTCATATCATTCTCTACAATTAATGCTATGTCCTTTTATAATTGCCATAATTTGAAAGTTATTCCTGAACGAATCTAAAGAATAAGGTATTTACGATTGCATACGTTTTTATTTTCTTCTATAGCCTTTATTCCCAGCGTTTCACAACAAAATGTTTTAGACAAAACCTTTAATTCGTTTTCAGATCTTCAAATCGATATATAATAACTAATACTTCATGGCCTTGAAATGACGACCAACATTTACTAAGAAGTATCACTGTGTCCTTGTTTCTGTTCGCGTAATGTGTAGGCTAGCTACAAGAACTTTGTCAGTGGCGGATCTTTCAGGCTGAAGCCCCCAAAACCTCCAAAAATCTTATTGCTTAGTTGTAAATTGTTTACCAATATAATCAGTTTGAAGCTTCTAAAATATTCATTAGCAAGAAAAACCAAATTCCACTACCAATTCTTCAATTTTATGATATCTGTTAACGTTTTAATAATGTATAATTTCTTAGTTACATTTATCAAATTATATTTAAATTACAATTTAAATTTAAAATTTTAAATTTAAAATTTTAAATTACATTTATCATGCCTTTTATCAAATTGCATGAGGAAATTAACAAACAAAACATCCTGAAAAAACGTTTTTAATTTAAAAAATAACTATGGTACCACACTGTTTTGATTGCTTCATTATATGAAAGTCCTTTCACAAAATTTTCCTCCGTTCAGCCATCCCCAAAATAAAATCTCTAAATCTCTACCAATAGAAAAATGAGGATATTCCACAAAAACGTTCATACTCTAGCAATGAATGAGGAATTTGTCACTATAGTATCTGAGGCTGCTTTGTAGTTTCGGCTTTAAAGATATTTTGAAAATTGTTTCACAAATTTTGCAAATCTGATTCACATCTGATGAGGGCAGTACTAAACCTCCACGAGTTTTTATCGATACAAAATTAACACTAAGATTGACAGGGCTGTCATCACAGTTTGAGGTGACAGCTGCTAAACATTCTTCGCATTTGATTTGGAAAATTGGATCCATTGGTTCAGTAGACTATTCCTCTTCATAATTTTCCAACGAAACCTTTGAGGAATTATAAGATATGGGTGACAAATACTACTCCATATTTCTTCACAATGCTTCTAAAAAAGAATTAAGAAGAAGTTCCGCATTTCTTCTAAAGAAGAGAAGTGGAACGAATGGAAATGATAGAAAACAGTGGATAATTGGAAAAGAGATGACAATAGAAATTTGAAGGAGAGATGAAAATAAAAAAGGGTGAAAATGAGGATAAATTAAAAGTAGAAGAAAATTCTGATTGTTCAGAATGGGCTTCAAAAGTGGCTTTTTTGAGGCAAATGGAACATACATTACATAAAAACTACTAATAAAAAAAAAAATTATATGCATTTTAAACTCTTTTTTTGAATTAAATGTTTATTCGATAGAACATTATTATAGTTCCAATTTTTTAAAGTAACTATTTACTTTTTGAAAAACATTAGTCCTAGCTGGGCGTGCATTATAGTTCCTAGTTGTTGTAGATGATTCAAACACATTTTTATTTTTGTTCATGTATAAAACAATTTTTAAAAGTAATTTTTTAAAGTAACTATTTACTTTTTGAAAAACATTATTATAGTTAATATATAATTTAATGTTATAAACATTAAAAATATATAATTCTGATGAATGTACAGACAAAACTCTAATTTTATTTATCTAGATATGTTGCAAAAGAAGAAGGCTTGGTTGCCTTTCTTTTTTTCTTATCCTTCTTATGCAACACTATTTTTTATGTATAATGAATGTTTATATATATATTCAATTTTTTGATGGTTATACACATACACGTGCATTACTAAGAGTAACATTCATGCCAAATTTCAAATAAATCGGTTCACGCGTTCAGCCGTAAATATGTTACAAACAGACAAACTCAAACGGTCGACTCGACACAGAGACCTCTCTTCGTTTGGTCAATTATTGTGATTGCATATCATATTATTTTTCCAAAGCAGGAGGAACGAATGTGTGTGTGTGTGTGTGTGTGTGTGTGTGTGTGTGCGTGTCTGTGTTTCAAGTACAGTATCAATAATGTAGACGTATGTTGACTAATGTTGACAATACGGCGTTGACAATATAATTGCGATTCTTCCGTATTGCAGATTAGAGTATTTATTTTTCCCAAGAAAGGTGGAATCTTTCCACACTCCCTCATGCTCTTTCTCTCTCTTATCAGACCTAACAATATATCTTTGACGAATACCAATCTATCTTTCATTCTCACTCCTTTCATTCAGTGTGAATGTATGCTTTTTTATATTTTTGTGCACTAGTGAAAGATGACGTGATTTTTACTCTACAGAATTCTCATTTCCAGTCGGCTAATTTAGTTGACTCACTATGAATTATGCTATTTCCATTTGACCGCTTGAACATTTGACCGCTATTGTTTGACCGAGCGAACCGAGGTCTCAGTTTTAGCTCGAGCATTTGGCATTTGGTCTCTTCGATTGATTGTTATGATTTTTTGCATGCATGTTCCTTATTGAGCAATGTGTGTACAGGGTTTTTCCATTGTTGACCCCCATTTTTTATGGGGGCCCCAATTCATCCCTCATTATTGGTGTGTCCTGATCGAACCGGAATGATTTTAAATGAAAGTTTACTTGATTTTAATGTTAACTTCACCCTAGAACAAAATCAAAAAAATCTCGAAGGAGGTCAATTTAGAAGGGGATCAAAAAATTTAAAATGTTAAATATTAAGATTTTTGAATAATTCTTTTCAACATTCAATAGAGCTTTTCAAGTGGAATAAGATTTGGTAGAAGAAAGTTTTGAACAATTGGCTTCTTGGAGATGGTGGTGGCTGAATATCAGAAAATGATGCTTCTGAAAATCAACTTTTTTGGTTGAAATTTATTGGTTTCACGATCAGGATCTTGTTTTGAAAAAAATTATGTTTGTTAAAAATAATAGTGTCATTGAACTCCCATGACTATTTCTAGCAAACACATATCAAAAGGAAATATTTAGTGTGCGCATCATGCACAATAATTATTCAACTAAATCTAAAACATTTTTTGAGATCATGCATTTTTATTACAGAGTTTAATACAATGTTTTGATAAGTGTAACGTTGAAACTATTTTCAGTTTTTATATAAGGAGAGTTTTTGCATATCGTTACAATATCAAAATGAAACCCTATGGGCTTAGTACTCATAATTCAGCCTTATTTGCTGAATTATAGAAGACCAATAACGATCAGCTATCATATCGGAGCGATGTGCAGTTTCTGCATTGAAAGTAGAAAAATCCCCTTGTTTGTACAGCAAATTTTAGAAAAATCTGTTAGTCTGAGAAAAAAAATATATATACATAATGTATGAAAAACATACTTTTACTGCCGCGTTTTCTCAGCATCGGGGTGAAATTCGAACATTTTTCAAATATAAATCATAAATTTGATGAAAGAGAAAATTCCAGGACGAGCGCAGCTGTGTTCGTATTTAAAAATGAACAAGTTAATCTTGAAAATCCTCCTTTATCTAACATTACAATGCATTATTACTACCCTCCTAATTTTTAATAATTTTTTATATAGCTGCACACGTCATAGGTCAGGGATAGCGAGGGACTCTGGACAGTACTAAAAAAATAAGGATTACGATAGTTCAGGGTAAATCAGAAAATTTCAGACCATCCTCAGGGGGATGTTACACAATCGTTTATCTTTATATAAAATAGGCGAACATGTTTTTTAGTGATGACAACTCCTCCGTGGTTTCTCGACCGATTTTGTTCGTTCACGTCTCATTCGAAAGATCTCATCGAGTAGATGTTTGATAAGGTCTTACATTTTGAAAAAAGTCATCGCGGACATGAGCAATGAACGATCAAAGTTTCAATTTTTTCCATTGCTTTAACATAGGGATCGGTGAGCTGAAAATTTTCACATTTCAACTTATGATTTGATGATCAGCTGTTTTAAAACAAAAAGTTTATTTTTCATTGTTCAGAGAGAGGGTGGGAGGATACGATAAAGAGGAAGAGAGAGAGAGGAAAGAGAGAGAAAAGGGGAAGAAGGAAGAGGAGAAGATGAAGAAGACGAAGGAGAAGAAGAAAGAGGAGAAAAAGAAGAAGAAGGAGAAGTCGGAGAAGAAGTAGAAGAAGAAAAAGAAGAAGAAGAAGAAGAAAAAGAAGAAGAAGAAGAAAATAAGAGGAAGAAGAAACAGGACAAAAAGAAGAAGAAGAAGAAGAAGAGGAAAAAAAAGAAGAAAAAGAAGAGGAAGAAGAAAAAGCAGAAAAAGAAGAGGAAGAAGAAAAAGAAGGAGAAAAATAAGAAGAGGGAGGAGAAAAAAGAGGAAGAAAAAGAATAAGAATAAATAGAAGAGGAAAAAGAAAAAGAAGGAGGAGGAGAAAGAGAAAAAGGAGAAGAAGATAAAAAAGAAAAGGAAGAAGCAGAAGAAAAAGAAGAAGAGGAAGAAGAAATGGAAGAAGAAGAAGAAAAAGGAGAAAAAGAAGAAAAAGAAGAAGAAAAAGAAGAGGAAGAAGAAAAAGCAGAAAAAGAAGAGGAAGAAGAAAAAGAAGGAGAAAAAGAAGAAGAGGGAGAAAAAAGAGGAAGAAAAAGAATAAGAATAAATAGAAGAGGAAAAAGAAAAAGAAGGAGAAGGAGAAAAAGAAAAAGGAGAGGAAGAAGAAAAAGCAGAAAAAGAAGAGGAAGAAGAAAAAGAAGGAGAAAAATAAGAAGAGGGAGAAAAAAGAGGAAGAAAAAGAATAAGAATAAATAGAAGAGGAAAAAGAAAAAGAAGGAGAAGGAGAAAAAGAAAAAGGAGAAGAAGATAAAAAAAGAAAAGGAAGAAGCAGAAGAAAAAGAAGAAGAGGAAGAAGAAGTGGAAGAAGAAGAAGAAGAAGAAGAAGAAGAAAAAGGAGAAAAAGAAGAGGAAGAAGAAAAAGGAGAAAAAAAGAAGAAGTGGAAGAAGAAGAAGAAGAAAAGAAGAAGAAGTATGTAGAAAATCTACATTTGGAAAGTATTTTACAAAGTTTAATAAAGTCGCACATTCGTGCGACCCGGGATAACCTTGTTTTATCAAATTATTTGATCAAATCTAGCCTCAAAATTCAGTTATTTCTTAATTTTTCGCTGAAAAATGTAATGGCGAACTATTAAATTTCATAAAACTAATTACTTTCATTAAATAATAAAACAGAAATTCTTCCTAAAATATTGCTAAGCAATAAATAAATAAATAAAAGATGAGAACGATCTGTGATAAAGATCCAATAAAGATTGTGTTATTTGACCCGAAGAAAGTTAGAATAGAATCCGTACAAAACCAACAGTTTGTTATAATATAAAAGTGAGGCTCAGGGTCATCATTTCCTAGTTGTGTAGAAGCGCATGAAGAAGTTGTTTTTGTATTTGGTGGAGTTGCGAGTGCGGAAGTGTACGTTGGAGAGAGGGGTGTACAGTCTAGAGAATGATTGAGTGGGGCGTTGGTGACGTTACGGTGAGGGGGGGTAGTCTACTCACACACATGCAGTCTGTCACAACATCGATACAGTGCCCGACATCTAGTGGCAGACATTCGACATTAATAGTCGACGCACAGCCTAACACAATTTAAAAATAAAGTGAAAAATTATCTTTTGGACAAAGCTTTTTACTCAGTTAAAGAGTATCTGGACAAGACATAGAAGCTGCCATAGAATTAAAAAATAGTCTTATTGTGCTAATCTCTATCATGGTGCCTTCATGGGATTTATTTTAAAAATTAACTTGATAATATCATTTTTATTGTCACTATTATTTATTTATTTTTTAATATTTATAATGACGATGCAGATATTTGTTGCAATGTAATCTTGTATACAGATGAATATGCAAATAAAAAAAATGAATTTTGAAAAGGTGATTTGCCATCTAAAGAGAGCACGAGTAATGTCGAGTACTGGGCTACACATGCAGAGTGACAAAATCGCAATAAAATGAAGAGTTGACAGTATAATACATTTTTTTAAAGAGAAATGTTTTGTGGAGTCAGATTTCTTGATTAATTTATTTTATTCTTTTTTTTATTGTCTTCAAACTTACTTTCAGTTATTTTACAACTTTCAGGGGACAATGCTTGTTCCTAAGAGATAGGTAATACAGTAATAAGATATTAAAAAGGAGAAGTAAATAATTACCTAGATTCTCCATTCATTATGGTAAAGTGAGAATCACAAACTTATGCTATCAATTCATAGGATCTCAGTTTCAGTTTTGATACACTTTAGGTACAGCATGAGTAAGACAAAAGTTGGACTACTTTATCCAGTGAGATATTTGACTGAGAATCATGTTGGTGAGAAGTTTGAGAAATTTAACTAGCTATAAAAACTCAAGGTTTGATTCGAGATAAGAATTTTGTGATGTAATGAAAGTTTTCAGCAGTTTAATACCGGTCATACCATTTCAGTACATTAGTACATTGAAATTTTTAAAGTTAGATTGATTACACTACAGTTTTCATCTCACGACTCCACAATTATCTACTCCAAAATGTGCGCTCTATAGTCAACACCAAGGAAGGCTCACAATTAACAAATTGGCTAAACTTTCCAACAATTATAGAACAATAGCAAAAGGATGATGGAAACAATGGGACAACCCTTTCCGATCCCATCAACCTGTTGATTTGTCTACCTTCAGGTAGAAAAAAATTTGGACCCATCACAGATCCCAAAGCCAACATTATACATCCTAAACGATTCCATTCCAGTGTCCTAGAGTTTAAAATTATGTAGGCCTACAACATGAATCTCTTCAATCTCTTCTTTTCTCTGTTTTTTGTAGTGGCGAAGTCTGATCAAACTGAATCACGAGGTTAGAAAATTTTAGCTGAGTAAATATATTTTTTACATTCAAATTATTTTTTTTAAAATAAACCCCGACTGCGGGAGAAGTAGCCAATCACAGATAAGCGTCCTATAACTGATAACACTGTTTACTTGATTGATTATATTGCTGCGATTGCCAGAAAAAACCGGAATAGAATCCATACAGTTTTAAATCATCATTCTCCTCATTACCGTCGAGCCCAGTGGCGGTCCCGGGGGGGGGGGGGGAGGATTGGAGGGATATATCCCCTCCCCGAAATATCAAGATGGATCCCCCCCCCCCTAAAAAAGTTTTAGTTTTATAGTTTTAGTAAAAAACTATCACAATAGTTTTTGTATTATTCTTAATTTTTTATTTGTGATATTCTTTCTTGTAAACTTAATAAATGTACATTACATTGTTGTGTAACAATTTGAGTATTTTTTGGCTATTCCTTCGTAACTTACATGTTAAAAATAGGGCCTAACCATAAATAAAAAATTCGCAGTGAACACTTGATTTATTTTTTATTTCATTATACGTTTATTTAACTGAACTTTGTCATCATGCTCATTAGCTCATTAAATAATCACATTGACATTTAATAAATTTTCTTTGTGTAGCTAAAGGAAATCAAAGGAAAAAACACATACTATGGTTGGGTCCTATTTCACCCAGGTACAATAAACTTTAAATGAAAAACTATTTTATTAGCTAACATAAATACTATTAGTTTGAGCATATTTTAGAGCTCAAATATGTATAAAAATACGTTTTTAGGAGGTTTTTTTGAGGATGAAGCCCACATAGGTCTGATACCTGTGCGTGGGTAATGAGTTGGATGATGGTGATTGATAAATTGGACCTACAGTTTTAGGTGGGTTCCGAACCACCGGGAAGTGATTTTACAGCAGAGAACAGTGTCTTTTTTGCTGGCCAATCTAATCGGTCACCGTTACGAGAACGCAGCTTATCTCTCTGATTGAACAGGCTTTTTAGGCTTTGAATTCCACATTTTTTTCCGGGGGGGGGGGACCCAGACCCCCGGTGGTCATCCCCCCCCCCCCGGAAATGAAATCCTGGGACCGCCACTGGTCGAGCCTTTAGCTTATGTAAAAAATGTGAAAAGAATTATGCTAATTGAATTACAGATTGAAATTTCTAAGCAATTATCTTTCTTTCTTTGTATTAAGGGTCGGTGTATAGTGGAAATTCACGTCATTCTTGTGTGACTTGAGTGACAAAACATTCACGTTACGAGTATGGATGCTAAAAAGAGAAATTAGAAGACTGCTTTATTACTATATTTGTATTATTATTTATGGTACTATGTATTTATATTGTAACAAACGTTATCGAAGATACTCTTGTCAGTGTGTGAATAAAGAATTATCTTTGTCTAATTTTAAGTAAACGTTGATATGTTTGTTAAGTGAGTGCTGATATGGTAAATAGTCTCCAAAGTATGATTTTAAAGAGAATTAAGTTGCTGTATAAATGCTATGGAGATCAGCTCTCAAGAATCTAAGATAACAAAACGAGAAATCCGATTCAGCATCGAGAGAAACATAACGCTGGAGTTATAGAAAACGTTGAGTGTATTTGCATACGAGGAACTCTTTGTTAAAAATAGAGCGGAAACTCTAAATATAAAAATGATGGGAACTCTTTGTTGAAAATAGGCATATACTGTATTTATGTTCCATACATAAATCACACATCGACACGATTTCGACTCCTTCTTAGTAATGTTGGCGATTGGAAAATATATTATTTATGTGAGGGGTAATTAACAGGAAATGTCAGTGTGTAAAATAGCACTTTTATAGACTAATATGAATTATATACTGAACCTTGTTCCACACGACATCATAATAGCCTGACTCAAGTGCTGTGTTCTGTATTTTCTGCTTGTCTGACTACTGTTTATTGATCAATGGACACAAGAAGATTGTTAGGGATGTTTATTATTTGACTTTCCTTCGTAGCTGCCGCTGTGAGCATTGAAGGTACTGCACACGGAAAATAATTTTCATTTATATTCGTTGTGCTGTTGTAGTGTGGGTTGCTCTCTGCTTTCATTAACTACATCCTCATTTCGAAAGGGAAAAATATTTCAATCACTGTAAACAGTTTTTTTTTATATCAGCTCACTGTTGTGTGCGATTTTTTGTATGTTATTATCTTTCACGTACGGTATTCTAAGTAAATATGAGAGCATTGCAGCGTTTTCATACGGTATTTTGTAGCCCAAAGAAGCAAAATATGGTAGAGTATAATTTGTCAGTAGCATTAATATGAATTTTTGTAACATTCGTAAATAATGAACCAAATATTTAATAATACTTTATATTTTTCCTTCGATTTCAGCATAAAAAATTATTACTATATTCGTATAAGATAGATTGACAGTGAAGACATTTTTGAATTTTATTATTCATACTACCAAGCAGTATTCTGATTCAACCTTTTTAAGTCAGTTGAGTTTTCTGTTAATTTCACAATTTTGAACAATATTGAAGAAAAAATCTGTTATATGTAGTAAAAATCCGTTCTTTTCTTCTTCTTCTTCTTTCTTCTTCTTCATTGTCTCTCCCTAGTAAGCCACATTTAGCTACAGCGTTGGGGTAGCCTCGATCCAGTCCTTCCACGCACGTCGGTCAATCGCCAGTCTTCCCATCTCTGGAACCTCAAATCTCCTCAATCCGATCCTCAAACGAATACCTTAAACGTCCAACTGTTCTTCTTCCCTGTACTCTGACATTTACATACTGCTTTGCTTTCCTATCATTTCCCATTCGCTGCACGCGTCCATACCATCCTAGCTGTCTCATTTCAATTCTCTCACTCAAATCCCTCATGCCAACTTCTTACTCTGGTGTTCCGAATTCAGTCTCTCCTTGTCCTTCCCGCTGTTTTTGTGCCATTTCATCTTCTCTGTCCTGATTCTGTTTGCATGGCATGATTTCATAGACCAACTTCTACTCCCGTTCAGCATGATGAGTTAAATAATTATCACTAAATATTGAACCTCAAAAGAATCGATGAGTTTAAGGGATTTTAAACAATTAATTTAGTTGAAGGAAGCGCTGCTGAGAGTGAGATATTCAAGCTCCATTCTCTATTCCATTTATTACAGTAGATGCACTCCTTTGATGAAGTAACTCAGACCTAATGAAAGCATTTTCAAGCGTCTGTTTGAACCACTCGAAATTGATCTCTTTTCAGATTCTGATTTATCCAATCCGTGCTTTAGAATCGCTACACATAATTATTTATTTGGTTATCAAAACGCGTAATATTTTATGATTATTCTGTGATATTTGAATGAAATATTGGCCAGTCTAAATGCTCAGTATTGCAGCTTACTTCCGGTATTGGAATGAATGAAAATATTAAGATGAAATACATTCAAGCCCAGAAATCTTGGATCTGAAAGAAATAATACATCAGCCATCTTTGTGTATTTTCCTCGTTCATAACCCGTATTTCTCATGGCGTCAGTGACACTTCACCTTGCTCTGCCATTGAAAAACGTTCATGCTAAACCATGGCCGACTGTGCATACAGTCTCTCAAGTCAGGCCATGACTAAACGCGTGCTGAAAGGAAATTAAATGTGAGTCATGTCCGAGGGTGATTCTATGTGACGTGACCATATTTTTAGAGTGACGGGACTTCACGGCATTGTGTTTTTCAAAGTCAGCTTTCATTGCTTTGTCACTGCTCAATCTAAACAGTTGCCATTAACCTTATTATTTCTAATATTATCTCTACTATTTCGAGCATTGTTCTCTCTCATAATATTCTTCATTTACTGCATTATTATTTTTGGCTGACATTAAAATGTATGATAAATATATTACTTGGGCGTTATTACGAAGCAGTATTTAAAATTAACATATTACTTCATCTAAGTATATCCTTCAGTAGAAAACAGCAGTAGCCTATAGAATAGTGATTTATTAAATTTGTGAAAAAAATTTGAACATGAATTTTACAATTTGAATATGACCTCAGTGAGTAAGATTTGTTTACAAAGCATATTTATATAGCATGTGAACAATTCTAGCAGAACGTGGAAAATGCAGAGAAAGACGAATTCCATGAGAATGGGTTGTAAAAAATTGTGCGAGGTGGAAGATAGTAAAATGTGGAGATAATTTATTCTGGGAGAGGAAGTTGTGAATATAGCAAATAACTTGAATAATGAGCGAGATGCTGCAGTCAGTGGCGTAGCCAGGATTAGATTTCGGGGGGGGGGGGGCTCACCAAGGGGGGGGGGTTTGGGCAGTGGCTAGCCAGGATAAAATTTCGGGGGGGGGGCTCTCACCAAGGGGGGGTCTGGGGTATAGGAGGGTCCGGATTTTTTTTAAATTTAGTGGTGTGAAAAGCTAATCTAGACAACTTGTTAGGCTCTAAAGTTCAAAAGAAAGTTTTGAAAAATTACTACCCAAGAACGTAGGTGGCCAGGTTTGAAATGATAAAGTTTGATATACCGATATCTGTGACTATTTTGAGTCAAAACACTTGAATTGGAACTAATCATACTTAACTTATGTACTGAATCTCAAAATTAATACTAATTATTATAAGTTTCATATAATTTATGTCATTAGCCTAAAACGCACCCAACCCAAAGTTCATGAAATCGGAATTTTTTTTATCATAGCACACTGATTTAACACACTTGCATTTATTTGTGTGTTTTCATTTATAAAATCCCGATTTTATGAACTTTGGGTGCGTTCAGGCTAGTGGGTTATACTGAATTTTAAGTTCAAAACTAAATTTTCTACAAGATGAGTTTATTCAAAAAGGTGATTTATCAATAATAATTAACAAAGTTAATCCACTTCAAACTTAAAAATTGCATTTTATTTAATGTAATAAATAAATAATTATGGTAGTCACAGTTTTCTAACATGTTTTATTCGATTTCGTAGCTCATTTTAAATCAAAATTATCCATTTGAGCACCTAACAAGTTTCTATATGGGTTACTATTGAGGAAAAATTTGAAAAATGCATTAATCTGACTATAACTGTAGCTATATTCCATTACACAAACAGTGTTTCTGTAATCTGTTCATTATAATACAACAAAACAGATAGAACCCTTCGGCTTTAATAAGTCCTTATCTATTAGTTATTTGAGAATTTTTTATTTCTGAAATTTCGGGGGGGGGGGGGGGGGCATGGGCCCCATGGGCCCCCCTGGCTACGCCACTGGCTGCAGTTATTCCTGAACAGACAAAGAATTTTATAAAAGTGGTAAAATGTGTGAAAAACGCATCAAACCAGTTGTCTTCTCAAAAAATAAATGAAATTAATAGAATAAAAATAATAGATGAATAAAATTTAAAAAAAATCATGTTCCCCTATACACAGGCCTTGGCCAATCAATCTCATGTTATACGGGCTTTCTTATATTTTCCAAATACAGTATATACAGTATATGTCCACTTTAAAGAAGAACTCAGATAATATACTTTTCCTACAACTGCTCGTAAAGTCGTTCTTTACGTACTGAAAACTAATTGTAAAATACCTCTTTACTGCTCAGCAAGCGGTAAAGTACTTTACGCTCGCCAGCTGTTTTCTTTACGCTTCTGTTTTGATTTTGATGTCTTCTCATTGGTGGATCGCGGAATCCGTGAATTCACATAACCTCAAAATGGCGCACGCTAACAAAATCCGCGCACGGTCTGTGATTTTACAAACTACAAGTTTTTATTGTGTTGTAATCCAGAACTGCAGTTGTAGGAAAAATATTGTATGCAATTCGCGCGTGAAGCTTCTTTATCGCTCTCGCAAAATTACTGCGCTCCGCTATGCGTCGCGCAGTAAATGTTTTGGCTCGAGCGATAAAGTCGCGCTTCACGCTCTTAATACATAAATAACTATTATCTACGACCGTGCTATAACACAATTATTACAGTTTCATAATTGAAATCGAAACAGTAGCTTTTTCGAAATGGAATTTGAAACTTGTACTGTAATGACCTCATTACAGTACAACTTGTACATAATAACACGACCCTAGTTCACTGTTCCAGTTTCGAAATACTGGAACGGAACAAAACAGTATCGCATCTGATAAAAGCACTGTATAGGTTATGTTGCTCATGCGTATGTTTGGCTGAACTGTTGGTGCCGGTACATGATAGATCTACCTATCCAACTAAACATGAATAATAGTGACAGTGAAAATGAAATTATCTCAACACCCGAAGAAATAACTGAAAGGGCAAATTCGGCATTGAAGAGCCTTTTGCCTGAGAAATCGAAAAGTTTGTATGAAAAAACCTAGTCAATTCATTGATTGGAAAGAAGCAAATCATGTTGACTCTTTTTCTGAAAATGTTTTTATCGCTGTATATCAGTGGTCGTAGATAAAATAGTGTATGCAACGGTTGTATTTGGCCTTTAAAGCACTCGTGATATATTTAGAGCACTCGCTTCGCTCGTGCCCTAACTAACATCTAACTCGTGCTTTAAAGGCTCTCATAATACAACCGTTGCATAAACTACTATTATAGAACTGTCAAAATTTACAATCTAATATTAAAACTGACACTGTATTTCACTTTTAAATAATGCTTTACGTGATTTCCTGTGATATTTATCCGTGATATAATGATTTCCTTCGAATAAAACGGTATTAGTTGAAGTGACAGGTGTGGCCCAAAAGCTTTTTTCGTAATCTTTCTTCACACTCTCCCATATCAAAAACATGTTTTAGCAATAAAATTTCCCTTTTCTAACTCGGAATTTTTACACTACAAAAAATGGTTTTATAACATTTTGTAAATTTTACACATTACGAGAAACTGTATTCTACCTCAGTCATAGTGTTAATTCTGGCCACCCAGAAGCCCCGTAAATCGATTTTCTGGCCAACCCCTTATCCTCAATAGATGAAATTAATTTTGGCAGACTGAAAGTTTACGTCTACAATGCGTTAGAGTAAGTTTACGTCTTAGGGTTGAATCATGGACTAAGCTAAAGGTTTCAGGGCTATTATCTTGCGACCGTTGCTGTGGTCAGAACAGACCCTGGTGTTTTTGGGATAGGATGAGAAGATGCGAATGTGCTAAGGGATCAAGCTGAGTTTGCTATTTTTAAATAGGTCACTCGAGTCTGTTTAAAATTCTGTTCAATGTTTGATAGCCGATCAAACTGTAGAAAGCTAATTCCCAATGTTCGCAAACAAACTTCTGCCAATCAATACAACAGCAAGTGTAAAGTGGTTGAATCATTGAAGTTCTAGGGGAAGCAGTTGCTACCATAGTAGCATGCTACTATCATGTTTTATCGATTTGGTGAGTATTTTACCCATGTCAACTATTGTTTCAATGAGAAATCATGAGTCAAACTTTGTTTGAGAAAATTTCAAAAAATGTGATTTTTAATTTTCAATTTTATGGCGGGGGGCTTGAAGATATAAAAAAATGCAAAGAACAAAGTTTGTAGATATCATTCAAAGAACATTATATGGCAATTGGAAAATTCGTAACGTTTTTCGATGCGGTGGACTGTTCTGGAGAAAATGAGGAAAAACTGAAGTTTTATTTTCCAAGATTCAACGATGATTTTTAGTATGTTGTTCAGCATGCCAAGTACTACATAAAATATGTGCCAAGTATTTTGCTTGTACCATTTTTTTTTTTTTTTTTGAGGGCCGATTTTGATCTAAATGTACTGGACTATAGAGGTGAATCTATGTTTTTTCACTCGTGAAAATAAGTATTGGGAAGAGATTGCTCATTCGTCAGAGATAAAAGTAGTTTTGTAGCTGACTTATAAGCAAGCGGGTGTGATATGACTGAATAATCAACTTTATAGAGAGACTAGCTATTGTGCCCGTCCTTCGTACGGATTATGTTAAGAAATAAGACTAAATATGTTTCGGTTTTTTTGATAGCAACGATCATGAAGTTGTTAGCAGCTTAGGCCCCGTTCAGACGATACAGTTTTTTTGCGGTACGGTTTTTTTACTGTACGGCGTCAACAACTGTACTGTGATGTTCACACGGTCCGGCTTTGCTGCTTATTGCTGTGCTCTCCTCCTTCTTCCATTGCGCTTCCAGTTCAGTTTTATTTATTCCAGTCCAGGATTATTTTTATTTGTGTAAGATTTTTTTAAATGAGTTTCTTACTGAAGGTTTCTCTTAAATTTTGATCAAAGTACGCAAATTCTGGTTTCAATATTCCACACATTTTTCTCTCTTTATTTTTATATTAATCTTAAGTCTTGTCCCACAAGGCGGGTATCTCATATATTAGAGAAATTAAATTTTTACAATTAATATCTTCCACTTCTGGACACTGGAATTCACTAATAAGAAGATCAATGCTGAAGAATATCAATGAAGAAGATCAATGCTGGTATCGGAGAGAATATTTTTTGAGAACAGCTGATTGATATATCATGATAAATTACGTGATTTGTTCTTATGTGGTAATAATAGTGCTACCTGGCGAATTCCCAAGAGCCTAGCACAAACCGCACCTTACTAAAATGTTAATTTTTGTTTTGATAAATTGAAATTAGAAAATTTTGTTTTTTTTTCGACAAAGAAATAATTGATAAAACATAAGATGAGCTTTGATTCACCAGTCATATGTTTCCTAAAAGACTGCAATGCTCCGACTACACATGTCTGCAGACAGCGTAAATAACGCCGCGAAGGGCCCACCATTTATATTTGAGAACAGCTGATTGATATATCATGATAAATTACGTGATTTGTTCATGTGGTAATAAAACTTGGAAGAAATGTATCCAAAATCGCACAATACTTGGTTTTTAAACGTTTATTACTCTGTTAAAAAAAATTAATTTAGTTTTTTTATAGCTAAAGACATTGTGAATAATGTTTTCAATACTGTTCAATAACTAAAATCCCGATCGATGCTCTCGTTTTTGAGGAGAAGGCCGCGAAAAATGCCTTTGCGGCCGTGACAGACAGACAGACAGACAGAAAGTGAGATAAGACTATTTTCGGCTTATTTAATGTATAAAACGTAAAAAGAACCAAAAAATATACAATTCTGATAAATGTACAGACAAAACTCTAATTTTATATATATATAGATAGATAGATTCAATGTGAAATGAGGAGTGTTGTAGGCATGTACAGTTGGGCTTTTCATTGAAAAAATGATAAGATTGATATTATTAATAGAGCTCAAAATTTAATCTCAGCTGGTTAATCCCTCGAACAGCTGGTTCCCCCAACTAAAATTTCAGAATCGATACTACTAGCTTATTTCGGAAATGGAATATTACACCGAAAAATGCCGACTTTTGAATCAGCTCTTATAATAGAACCTCGTCAGCAAAATCCATTTGTAATTCAGTTACAAAGTTATATTTTTTTTAAAGTTTGATTCTCTCAACACGGAGGATAAGATAGATTATATTTATCCTTTTTTCTATCAATTGAAGTTTAGACTATTCTATTTTCTATCTAGCAAGAAAGTTAATCAGTTTTTTGTATTAAACCATAACTTTATAATAATTATTGTAGTTGTGATTGAAGAATCGATTTTTGATTTAAAAAAAACTAATCATCTTTAAATTGCTAGAAATCGAAATTCAGGAAACGAGACTTACTAAAATTATTCCAGATGGGTCAGCTATTAACCTATTCACAAGAGAATAAATTTAATAATATTATTCCAGGAGAATAATCTACTCCGCAATATCTTTCCGAAATGAAATGCAGTATATACCGAGTTTTAGTGGCTAATACGGACTTTTTCCAAATAAAGTAGACTATACAACATTTTTAGAGAAATTGGTCAAACAATGCTCGAGCTCTCTCTCACTCTCTCTCTCTCTCTCTCTCTCTCTCTCTCTCTCTATTGATTTAATCCTTGATGTAAGTTTATTTGTATAGAGGGGCAATACTCTTGCTAGAAGAGCAATACTAATCAAGATTCCGATTCCTGTGGAGCTTTTATTGGATATCTCCATTCGCCAAAATTCAGAAAGCAGAAAGGTACGTACACTTCACAAATTGATCATTCGGCTAATTGGATTAACACAAATAAGAAATTGCTGAATGTTCATGTTCTAATATTTTTTCTCTGTAATATCTTTGACCATAAATTGAAAGATTTATCCAATTTGTCAAATTGTAATATTGTAATACTAGTTATGAAACACTCCTGATTTGTGAAACTTATCAAGTTATCGATCGAATATTATTTTGTTAATACTTAACTGATGACAATTAACTAACTTTTGTAGTGGAATAATAATTGCATAAAATTTGATATATAGTCTATATATGAAAAACTCAGGAATTTGATCATAGTCATAGTTCAAAAGTAATTCAACAATCATGCTTAACAAGCATTTATTAGTAGTGGTAACGATATTTTTTATTTTTTCCTATCTGATTTATGCCCTTATAATTAAGTGAAATATACCCTTATAAGTGTAGGCTTTGTTTTCTTATTCTATCTTTCTCGTCTCTGCAAATTTATAGTGTGCTGGCAAAATAAAATAAAACATCACAGCTTTAATCTAGACCAGAATAATTCAGAATATCATAAAAACTATAAGCTTATTAAAATTACTCTCCACCATATTAATTATTTTGTTGCTTATGGTATCCATCGGTATTGTATAGTTGATAGTATCGGTGATATTGGTTCATAGCGTTAGCTGAACTTTGAATGAATTAAATTTGATAAAATTACATACAATTCTTCTCTTAAAAAAATATACTCAAGCACAGGTGACATTCCAACTGGAATGTAAAAGCTAAGTAGTTGATAACGCATTACTTGGGAGTGCGTCAATACAAAAAGCTACACGTCAATACTATACTCTTGAAATAGGAAAAGAGAAGTTTCTTTTGCAGCCTACATGCCAGTAAATCGGTAGAAGAGGATTTATAAGAACATTCTTATCAGGAGGCGATAGGATTCGACCTAATGCGTTTTACCTTCCATTTTCTAGCCTCAAGACATATACATCAGAGAAGAGCTCCCTTCATCGTATCCATATGAGGGTTTTTGCGAATTCATTTTGGAATAGATGACTGCTGGGTAGCAGTGGCGTACCGATAATGGAGCGAGTGGAGCAGTCGCTCCAGGGCGCAAGGCTCTGAGGGGCGCACCGTTCTTGAGAGAAAATTACCTTTTACTTACAAAAAAATGTATTACTATAATGAAGGCCAAAAAGGTGAAATGCAACACAATTTTAAAAAACCGTATGTAAACATCGCTGCGCATGACTAAAAGGAAAATTCATGTCAAATTTAAAATATTCATTCGGTTCATTCGTTCAGCCGTAAATGCGTCACAACCAGACAGAATGCAAAACGGTCGAGTCAAAAGTAGCAAATAGTCGAAAGTAGCAAAGCCAAAACAATTTAAATTGGGTGACAAATGGTATAACAAATTCAAGTAATTGAATGAATACTTTGAATTTATTCTGAAAAAATAAATCCACAAGAAGTTCAATGGTTTTTATATTAAGAACAGGACTGAAATACTTCACTTTTGAATCCTATTTCCAAAATATAAAAAAATTTCATAAGGATTACTTGCATAATGCGAAAAAATAACTGCAAATAAATTTATAGAAAAGTGAAAAAATCCAAAACAAGCTGTTTGGAAATTGATAAAAGCAGAATCTGGCCTGGCGAAAAATCATTCCTTGGAGATTCGCATCTCTAACAAATTACGGCATAGTTAGAGGCGGAAAAAAAAGCCGCTGGTTCATCAAATGACCACTATATTAATATCAGCCCAATCGGGTGGTTGAGTGAAAGACTGATTTTTTTGGCGCTTAAAACCTCGGTACGCCACTGCTGGGTAGGTTTTCATGAACTGTGATAAGAGAGTTGAGTTCTAAGGAAATTTTTAATAATCGATTAGAAACAAATCATAATACTCAACAATAATATTCCAAACTATCATTGCTGTCACTGAAGAATATATATTGAGAGATTAATGAAGATTGAAAATTATAGAAAGGGGAATAGGAATCTCAAAAATAGTAATAAACAGGAAATAAAAAAGCATCGAGAATTTAATAGGATATGATTAATGAATTCTGGCGATCTAAATGTGGAGTTTACAATGTAACGAGCATTCATTCATACACATGATAATAAAATGTCATTCTGGTGAAAAACTCATTTCATTTAGATTTTGAAACATCCACGTGTCTTTTCTGAATTTTTAATTATTGAAATCAGCCTAGATTGTTGCTTTAAAGCTCTTTCAATGTATAAACTTTATAAAAGTTGAGCTATAAAACCATGGAATGTTTTGTTAAGAGACTTGAAGAAATTGAAATATGAACTATTTCATTCATTTCATGCTCAAGTCTCCTAATAATCATGAGAAATTCAAAACATTAAATTAAAAATATACTTTGACCCCATAACCCACTTAGAATAGGCTTTCTTCCTTGGTTCCGATTAATAATAGCATTCTCCGAAATGGTTGAAAATGGGACATTCTCCGAATTCTTTCCTTCTTTCCCTGAAATAGAGTCCACGTGCTTTATAGGCCATTATAAGAGATCTGCGGCTTTCTTGGTTCTTCAAAGCCGTAAAGCAGTAGTTTTAGTTTACTGAGTTGTGTGAGCAAAAACTGTTTTTTATTTATTACCAGCTTACTTCTATAGCAACTCTTCTATAAGAGTAACAATAATTTCTTGAAATGTCAAAACTACTCTTTATTTACTACACAAAATATACAATTAAGGCTATATATTATAACTTGAAAGACGCAATTAGCCTAGATGATAAAATAGTTATCCAAATTAAATATTACTTATTCATTTCAGAAATTATATGGAGAATCTACCTGATTAAAGAATGTTGTATGATTATTATTATTATTAGTCGTCAATTCTCCATTGAAATTGGAAAACGTCAAGTACATGTTTATGAGGAAGGTTTATTAAATTTAATATTTCTCCGGTTTTCCCAATATTTTTTCATTCTCAATATCAGTGCCTCTCTCTTCTTTCCTGTGAAAATTCTACCTTTTTCCTCTTTATTGGTACCGGGGCTATTTCCCATGACTCCACACACTTTTTATATAAACAGTTTACTATATAAATAGCTACTACTACTACTACTATAATCAGACGATTCATTGGTATTAAAGTTAGACAATGAAAGGGATATCGAAAAAATCGGCAACTAAAAATATGCGTAATATACAAGGAAAGCTCTGGGATTTTCCCTATGAAATTAATCTGATTAGAATAATAGGAAGATTTTTTCTTTCTTGTTTAATCAACTTTGTTTTATTTGAGTTTTTTATTAATCTACCTTTTCACTTGAGATGATGGAAGATATCGATCATGATATTCAAAATTTAAGTTTTAATTCATTTAACGACTGGGAAAAAGCAAGAATTAATTTTTTAAAGAATGAAGAAAAATCTAGCGAGTTAATTTTGTTCTGTTTTAATATAGCTGGTATTAAAAGTCATTTTGATGAATTGCTTCTTCAATTATCAAATATAGTTTTTGACATTCTAGTTTTAATTGAGGTGGGAATAAATGAAGATGAAATATCACTGTTCAATTTAGAGGGATATAACATGTACTATAAATTAAGGGTTCAACAAAGAGGAGGAGGTATAGTGATTTATGTTAATAAAAATTTGGTTTTCACAAATTTGAATTACACAACATATTCGTATGAATGCATAGAAGGAGTGTTAAAATTGAATTGTGGTAAATGTTATAATCTTATATTTGTATATCGTCCACCAAGTAATAATATCCTTGAGTTTCTAGCAGAATTCGAAGTCCAATTAAATGTGAATAGGAATAACAATGCTGTTATATATGGTGGTGATATAAATATTGATACAGAAAGTTTAATTTTTGATAATAAGACTGAAGCATATGAAAATTTATTGTGTGAGAATGGGTTTTATAAATGTATTTACAATGTCACACGAGAAGCTTATTACAAGGATCATTTTGTCAGTGCATGTCTAGACCATTTTTATGTTTATGGTGTACATGAGAATATTTTGACAGGTATTATTCAAACACAGATATCTGATCACTATTCAATAACAATGCAAATTTTGAGTAGATATAGTTCTGAAAATAATGCCATATCTAATACTCTTAGGATTAATGAGGGTCAGGTGAAAATTAAACTAAGTAATATAGATTTTCAAGTTTTCTACTCAATGGATAATCCAACAGTTATATATAATGAAGTTACTAAGATATTTAATGGAATTTATCTGAACAGTACAACAGTTTATAAATTTTATCATGATGATTCAAGAAATGTCTTTAAATTTAGAAAACCATGGATGAATAGAGAATTGTTGACTCTTATAGATAAGCGAGATATGCTTTTCAAAAGATGGAAGCTAACTAAGTTGAATATAAAAGGCATAGAAATTGGTTAAACTTAAGAATAAAGAAAGAAAAAGAAAACTATTACAAATGTAAGTTTGATGGCCAAAGGAGAAATATAAAAAAGGTATGGGGTTTTGTTAATAGTTTATTAGGTACCAATAGGAATAAATCTATTGAAAGTATAGTTATGAAACATATGCCCCTTAAAAAAACACAGGAAATAGCTAATTAGTTTGCAGAATGTTTTTATTCTACTGTGCAAGATATTATTCATCCTTGTGGGTTTAAATTTACATTAGAAGATGTACCAAATTCTTCTTTAAATTGCAGTTTCTTTTTACCGCCAGTGTCGGCAGAGTTTGTGAGTAGAGAATTGTTGAGCATGGATAGGAAAAAATCACCTGGTTTTGATAATATACGATTGAAGGATTTATTGTTTTTGGGCAATGATATAGTTCAGCTTTTGCAATTGCTTATAAATAAAGTTATAAAGACTCAATGCTTGCCTGATGGTATGAAGGTTTCTATTGTCCGTCCTATTCATAAAGTTGGGGACTATACAATTTAAAAAAATTTTAGACCTATTGCCATCTTATCCATATTTGAAAAAGTTTTTGAAAAACATATGGCTAAAAGAATCAGTAGTTTCCTACAGCAACATAATGTGATTAATGAGTTTCAGTATGGGTTTATAAAAGAGCTAGGTACAAATAAATTGTTATCAAATTTCTCAGATTTCATAAATGGAAACTTGAAGAATAATGTACATAACCTGTGTCTCTTTATAGGTTTTTCAAAGGCTTTCGATACTATAGATCATAACATTCTATTACAAAAGTTGTCTCATGTAGGTATACATGGGCCAGTACTAAAACTGTTTGAGAGTTATCTTGCAAATAGAAAATTTATTGTCAAAATTAGTAATGATTTCAGTCAAGAGAAGATTTCGAATGTGGGAGTGCCTCAAGGGTCAGTCCTGGGGCCTCTATTATTTTTACTTTACACAAATGATTTACCTGAATATTTGAAGCATTGTAAAAAATTCATGTTTGCAGATGATTTCTTACTAATTTCTGCTCATAAGTCTTTAGAAACAGCAGAAATACGGCTACAACATGATACAAATACTCTTGCGAAATGGTCTCACAATAATTTTTTGAATATCAATGTTGTTAAAACAAAGGTGTTACATATAACTACACCGTATATGAGTAGCATTAGAGAGCCAAAAATTAAGTACCATTGCTGTGAATGTTTCAAATTACAAGAGAGAAAAATAAATGTTTGTACTAGGGATTGTCAATTTATCTTAAACTGTTCTTCATACAAGTATCTTGGTGTAACAGTAGACAATTATTTTCGATGGGATATACACATTAAAAATGTTTGTAACAGGTTGAAACAAGTTTTAGCCAAAATGCATTATGTGAAAGATTTGATTCCTAGTAAAGTAAAGAGGATGATGTATATAGCTTTGGGTGAGTCTATCATGAGATATGGTTTACAAGGGTGGGGTTATGCCAGTGATGTTTATTTGAGAAGAATAACTTGTGTTCAGAAAAAAATTTTATGTTTGATTAGTGATTCACCTAGAAGAATTCCATATGAAAACCTCTTGAATAGGTGTAATGTTTTAAGTATTAAAGGCTTATTTTTGTTTACAATAATAATGGAGAATTATTTCAGTAAAAAGTATTTAGTTCTTAAAGAAAGCCGTTATGGCTTGAGAAATGAGAGATATATTGTTCCATTTGCACATACTAATATTGCAAAGAATAATTTATCATATATTGTTCCAAAAATATTTAATGATTTACCTGAGTGCTGCACTAAGTTTGTAAATATGAAATTGTTGAAACGAAATTTAAAGGTCTGGCTTAATCATTATACGTTAGATAATGTTTAGTTTAGTTGTTCCTAAGGAATTTCATCTAATAGAGAAATAATTAATTCAGGTTGATTGAAGTTATTATTTTATTTTGTAATTGAGAGCTGAGCCAACAATTGTAAATTTTAAAACAGTATTAATTTGATTGTTAAATTCTAAATATTGTAAAAATAATTTTTCATTTTTTTTTTTGTAAAACGTTATTTGATTTGTTGTATTGAACCTTGTCAAGCAACCTTGCAGGTTTGCTTAAGGTTATATAATTTTGAATGAATAAAAGATTTTTCTATTCTATTCTATTATTATTATTATTATGATGTTATATAGTTTATAATCCACCAAATCAGTATTATAATCATTGGTAATTTCGTTAAAAGTGAAAAATTTCGCATTAGCTTATGAGATTGAAGGAATATACTTTTTAATAAAATACCGTAACAATGTAGTAGAAGTATATTATATTGAATATATTAGGCCTATATTAGATCAGATATAAAACCCTATTACTACGTAATAGTGATTCATATGATAAGTATGCAATATGCATTGTATGCAATTGCATACATGTATGCATGTATTCATTGTATGCAATATGCATAAATACGGTACCATAGTACCATACAGTTGAATGTTTCATTTCAAAGAGTCTAGAATCTATTGATATAAAGTATTAATCGAAAATAATTCTTGGAGAAATATAATATATTGACATAATAATGTTTTAAAACTGCTTGGCATTTAAAATGATTTTTGAACCTTTTCAAGAACAATCTCATCAATTAGGTAGAATTTCATACTTTCTTGGTGTTTGAAATGAAATAACTTAATAGTTCAAGTGAGAAGTTTAATTAATTAACATGAGTGGGTGGGTCTTTTCATTTTTTTGCTGTCATTTCATGAATGCTTCAAATAATTCGACAGAAAGCGAAGGCCTCAAAATAAGAGATAAATAAGCTGCTGATATTGATCTTGAAATAAAAAGGAGCTCGTTAATTCCAGAAAAATTTTAGTCCCGTTAAAAGCGACAACAAAGAAAAACAACTTGGTCTACTTAATGGGTCCTCTCGGTCCAGAGGAGGGCGACATTGCGGAAGTTGTTATACCCCCTTTCGAGTAGAACAAGGGACAAATACATGAGGGTTTATCCCAGGAATCCATTGAGTTGAATGGGAAGTAGGTGGAAGCCATCTATCAATTTCCAGCGCAGGCTTAGTGATTCATTGTTTATTTCTTCACTTTTGGGTTAGTAAGAAGTGAATTTGAAAGTTGCCTTTCCGATAGTCTTGTTATAATGGTCCATATTTATACTCGAATTATGTCTATCTAGAGTGTGGACTCGGTTCCTGCTAATAATAGTTATCATGTAAGAACTTATTGTACCTGCCGGTTTGCTCGGTATGAATCGAGAGGAGAACTCATTTGCTATGATCTATAGGTAGATCTTATTAAAAGGCCCAACATTTATAAAGTAGCCCCTGGGCGCTCAAAATTATTGTGCTTGTGCAATTGGCCTACTAAAGGTTTTTTTTTCAATAAAAATTCCTCGTTTTTGTGAAGTATTTTTCAAAATTAATTAGGGAAGTGATAGCCGTGATCTGTAGCAGGAATCTGTTAAATCAGATAGAGATAAGCTGCGTACTCCTAGGCACTCTTTGTAAGGGTGACTGATTAGATTGGCCAGAAAAAAGACACTGCTCTCTGTTGTAAAATAACTTGCCGGTGGTTCGGAACCCACCTAAAAATGTCAGTCCAGCTCATCAGTCACCATCATCCAACTCAATACCCACGCACAGGTCTCAGACCTATGTGGGCTTCATCCTCAAAAAAGCCTATCCATTACTCGTTTCTGTGAAGTATTTTTCAAAATAAGCTTAAGCATTTCATTTTTCATAACCGTTTGAAGTCAAACTTCCTTATATCGAACGATAACTTCCTTGATTAACAAGATCCTCTAGGCTCTAAGCAAAGATTTATTATCGTGTTCGTCAATGCAGTCTTGGCAAGACGACTTATCTTCTAATTTCAACGAATTTCCCTTTAGAATATTGAGAACAAAATATTGTTCTGCTTAAGGAATCAATTTTGTTAAACTGTTTAGGCCTATATATTAATTTTTTTCGTAGGATGAAGCCCACATGTATGTGGATTAGATGATGCTTATTGATGAGTTGAACCTACAGCTTTAGTGGGTTTCGATTTTGATCACTACCGGGAAGGCAACAAGTGATTTCACAGCAGAGAACAGCGTCTTTTCTGGCCAATCCAATCGGACACCTTTACAAAGAGAGCCCAGGAGCTTATCTTATCTGACTGAACAGACCCCTGCTACGGCTCGCCGCTATCACTTCCCAATTACTGTTGTATAATCTATATGTATACTGTTTATGTAAACAATGCAGGACCTCACGTTCAGGACCTCAGAAATATTCTACAGTAATTTTCCAGTACAGTATACTACACACATGTAAAATATAATATACAGATGACGTTAACAGTAGCCTACACTACGTTACATAGCCTATACTTCAGTATATTATATTTATGTAGTGTAGCCTATTTATGAGTAGTACTAGATTCTAATTTTTTAATTTCCAATAGATTCTTCTTCTATTTCTATTCCTATCAAGTAATGATTGTAAAGTTTCAACTGGCGACAGGCCAGTTGATTATGTTAATACAGTTGATGTGATTGACTTGAATGTGCTTCAATGACTTGATGTTACAAGCTTTATTATCACTTACCCGGTGGTTCGGAACCCACCTAAAATAGTAGGTCCAACATGTTCCCCGTAACATGGCTCAAACGGCGAGGTGGAACTCGTAAGGGTCGTTACCCGTAAGGGTCTCCCCACCATTAAAAGCCATACGCTTATTATTATTATTATTATTATGTGATTGACGTGGGTGATGGGTACAAAATACTGAAATCATTTGCAGAATAAAAAATCCAATATAAATCAGTGGAGTAGTGTTGCTGAAATTAGCTGTTCCTGAGCTATGCTGAGTATAGGTAAAGCGGTTCGTTCCGAGGATCATTCAGTTTATACTATGAATAACTATAAACTATGAACATTACTATGAACTATATTACTCTAAAAACTACCAGAGCCGGCCCAGGGCCCACTACACCACTGCCAATATACTGTATCACAATATTGCATAAGATAATAATGATATTGCCAAAATGATGACAACCTGATACAAAAGAAAGATACTACCTTATTTGAAATGTCCTCTGGCAACTGGTGGAATAGAGCTGGTCTGCTTGGTACATAGATTAATAATAATTATCAATTATTGATAGTGGAATGATGAAAATCATTGTGGAATGATGAGTGTTGGCACACTCACATGACTTTCCTGCCCCCGTAATATAAATATTGACAGTATTGTATTTTCCTGGATTTCTTGTTCCATGACGAACTGCGTTGTTAATATTAACTTTTTATGTGAAATTTAACGATTTGCAGTCAAATATTTGTTAAGAATAAGTATAACTCATAGAGGCGTCTGAAGATGGATCTCATAGATTCGAAAGCGCTCGGCCAGATTAAGTGAGTTATACTTATTCTTAACAAATATTTGACTGCAAGTCGTTAAATTTCACATGAAAAGTTAGTATTGTATTTCTTCAACATATTTTATTAGTCATTGTAAATCAGTCCTAATCGATGAAAATTTTGTTCGTTTTAGTGCCAATAATTTTTTTCTTTTGATTATGCAATTTCAATTCAGTTCTTAGCTTTTAACTTCCTAATAAATTTCAAGTAAGCTGTCAACTATCAATTTGATTCAACATAATGTAAATAACGACTGTGTTTCGAACTCTTTTCTGACTTCACTCTAGGACAGTTTTGGAAAATTCTTCACTCACTTGTGCGAGAGCTGTAAGTATCGTAGGCTACTGTTTTTATTCATCCTTAGAAATTTCCGAAAACGCTTTATTATTGTTTCCAGTTGATACTTAAAGCATTTATGATATTATTTGTTGCAGGAATGGGTGGATCGTGGAACGTGCAGATCCCACTTTACGCCGGAATCTTTCTGCTGGCAGTTGCTGGCAATGTCCTCGTTATTCTGACTCTTGTTCGTAACCAGAGCATGAGAACAATAACCAATCTCTTTCTACTTAATCTGGCTGTTTCTGATCTACTTCTAGGAGTTGTTTGCATGCCATTTACCCTGATTGGCAATATTCTTAGGGACTTTGTGTTTGGTGAACTTATGTGCCGCCTCATCCCATTCTTACAAGGTAAGAATAATTAGCCATCAATATTATTAGATTTTCTATGCTAGGCTATTATTAAAATTCAATTTCAGTAAACAACCAAGTTGAAGTATTCTCTATTCCATATTAGATAATAACGAATTTTTTTAGTGAATAATTATAGCAACAAAATTATAACAATAGTATACGGCACTATATTATAATAAAATTATTATACAGTAGCATATTACAGTCAAGGTATTATTTGAGTATTGAATAATATTACAGAAATGCTTTCGTTGTTCCACTACCGAAACGGATGAATTGAAAATTGAAGATCCTCCATCTCTCCATCTAAGAAAATGGTTTTTCAAGTCTCTTAATTTAAATTTTGACAAGTTTTGATCAAATTTCAGTTTTTGATCAGAACATTTCATTTCACTCAACAATTTCGACCGAACATATTCTCAGTGGCGGATTTAGGGGGAGGGGCTGCAGCCCAGGGCGGCAAGATTTAGAGGGCAGCGGTTTTCAGACGGCTTTTGATTAAAATATTGAAAGTAACTATTATAAAAAAGTTTTAATAAAGAAGATTAATATTGAAGAAAGACAGTTACTAAACCGTTGCGTGCCCTCAAGTATCTTTATTGAAGTAACTACTGTCCTGTAACTTCAAGTACAACTGTGTAGTGGCTCTGTACAACCGTTGTAACTATAACCCTATAGTAGTACCTTAATCTGAATACTGTATTACTAAATTCGAAAGATATATATATATATAAATATAGATAGATAGATAGATATGGTCTTGATCTGTGGTCATTCCTATGCACATGATTGCGTCAATCAGTTACTTCAACTACTCACTCACGAGTAAAACACAGGCAAAACACAAAAAAAAACCCTGTCTGACATAGGATAAGGCTTCATGACAAGGCCACTCAACAAACTAGTGTATGTCAGAAGTGGGTACACATAGATACTCCTTTAAATGACAAAAAGGATTCAAAACGAGCAATTTGGATATTTTCCCCCAAACCTGTTAAATAAACGTATTCCCATTATAATATGACTGGACCGCAACTTTTCAAGAGGAACAAAAGGAACCTCAATATCATTTTTTTTCAACAACTGCTTATGAAGCAGTTTTCTATGTACTGAAAACTAATTGTAAAATATACCTCTTTACTGCTCGGCGAGCGGTAAAACGTTTTACGCTCGCCAGCTGTTTACTTTACACTTCTGCTCGCCAGCTGATTATACAACGAAATTTTTTATTTGTTTAAAGAATGGGTCCGTTTCACTCGATCACTCTAAAACACAAGAGTAACATGATTTCAAAATTTATCAATTACTGCCTAATACTCTGCTGCCTTATTCCTTTTCCACAGAAAATGTTACTTTGGTTTAAGGCTAGGTTTGTAAAGATAAATTGGTGCATCACACTGTAGACACGAAAATAAACATAATAATAAAATCAACGGGAGATATCAAGGATACTTTTTGGAAAAGCATATCACAAAAGCGTGTTGAGTGTAAATTAGTCTTTGCAGTAGTAACTATGAGTGGGGAATGAGATGAAAGGTATAGATCATCTCCAGAGTCCCAGAGACGAAAGAGACCATAATATTTGACAAAAAAGTCATTTAATTATTATGAGCTACTGCTACTGTACGTTACATTCAGCGAACACATAAGACCATTGGTCTTATGGGTTCGTTGGTTACATTGCTCGAAAAAAGGGACCGTATCTCAGACTGAGCTCTGAATTGGTCAGCTCGCAACATTTATGATAAGACAAACAATAACAGGTCAACTGTCAAATGAAAGACAAATAGCGAGGCTCCACTGTTAAATTACTATACACTCTCACGCTTCTTTTGAAGGAGAAAGGTCACAAATGAAAGGCGTTGGGTGATGAAAGCGGCTACGATGCATTGGTTTACTATATTACGGGATCTATCTCCCCAAAATAATGCTGGCAACACTTGAAATTTACACTCGAACGTCGTTTACACAAATTACTTACATCACACACTTATCAGTAATATTACACAAGGAAAACCAATAAGCAACAAATAGATCAATAACCTTGTACTATTGATGAATTTTCTATATCACTGTACAAAAACCTTTTACTAACTGTCAGTTGGCCGATTAATAATTTATTAAATAGCTATCCAATAAACTGTTCAATGTTGTGAAAAGAAATGTAAAAAAGACCAGTTAAACAATTAATAAAGAAATGGAACACTTACTAAGAACAGTCTGTCACTGTGGTACGCATAATCACCATTCATTCAGTTTACACTCTAAAGGAAGTCTGCCACTGTCACTTTATTGAATTAAAACGTTCGAATCACACTAAACTGCTGTTTAAAATTGCATTCGCTTTTGTAAGTTTTTGTAACATTCCAGGAAGCTCTTGAAATCTCAAGAGGTTTCTAGAGGTTCCTATTTACGCAGATAATATTATATGGAACATTCCAGATGACCATTTGATAGTAAGCATGATGAAGGGAAGAGGAGGGGGATAAACAAAAAGTGCCTGTTATCAATTTAAATAAAAGTTTTTTTGACACAATGAGCAGCGCAGAAATAATTTTCTTTTCTTCCTCGTGTTCTATAGCACTATCATTGACTCATTATCTAACATCTAACTCATCCAAAAATGATCCTTGAAGGTATGAGATTCGGAGTGTCGAGACTAGTTTGTGTTTCGAGCATATTATCAATAACGTATATTACATGAACTAATGAACTTGAAGCTATCTTAATTATAATAATAATAATAAGCGTATGGCTTTTAATGGTGGGGAGACCCTTACGGGTAGTTCCACCTCGCCGTTTGTGCCATGTTACGGGGAACATGGTGGACCTACTATTTTAGGTGGGTTCCGAACCACCGGGTAAGTGATAATAAAGCTTGTAACATCAAGTCATTGAAGCACGGTCACCCATCCAAGCGCAGTCTTGAGCGGTCGTGACTGAACATCACGACCACTTGAACACCACGCTCACCGCATGACCAATCACCACCCCATAATAATAATAATCTTAATTATAATTGTTATTGATAGGTAAAATACATGGCCCGTTTCAAAGTTATCTGATCTGGAGTATCATAATTTTTTATTCTACTCAAATTGAGAGGTTTTTGCTTAATCATTCGATAACCGAAGCATCATTCTCTTTTGTCTTAGATCCAAGGTTAAGGGCTTAAGATAATTGCCGCACTCACTGTGATAAGCATCAAAATATTAAGTTATTCAGTTCAGTGCATGACTAAATTACGGGGCACCGGCTATTCCATTTACTCAAAGAGTTTCAATTCCTGTAACGAACTCGAGAGGCTCCTTAGCATCAGCAGAAAACCTTGAGTAAAAACGTTTTCAAGAAGAGACATAAATATTATTGAAAACTAACTCTTATTTTCAAAAAAGTACACACCTTTTAGATAACTGAGTAATATTGCGAGACATCTAAATCTGTCATATATTCTAGGGTCCTAAGAAATTATTCATGCTTGGGAAACTTTTTATGGAACAATTCATTTAATTTTTATGACCACTATAAATTTCCGTTTGGAAGAAATAGATTTCATTCTCTCTAGAAACAAGAAGGATGGGGTAGTGATTGAACTCAAGTTGGGCTGAAGTATAATGGCTCAAATCATTTCAAAATCGATAGGTGCTCTGTGCTATCAAGACTTTATGACTTTCCTAAGTTTGACAAGAATACTTACCATTGATTTCGGTCCAAACGGTGTAAGCTTTCTTAGTTTTGTGGCCATCATCCTAAATGTAGGCTTTATTACTAAGGAGAGTACTAGGGATGTTATGGTAGTCATGACCCCCTCCCACCACAATCGGAACTCTACTGAAAAAAATACTGTATCTGCTCATTACCACTACACCAATGGGAGGGAACTTAGCCAAAACTGTAGGTCCACGATTCGTAACATCATTTTTTTCTTAAAATTGAGATTAGAACAAATTTGCTCATTAGTCTCAAGACTAGATAGCAATACTATATAAAACTAAAATAACAAACCCAATCAAGTGGGCTCCATCAGTAAAAAAAAAAATAATAAAAAACAGGTAGTAGGAAAGAGGGATTTCGCAAATGGAAAATATAAATCAGTAATATCCCAATATGTGACTGCCGAACTTTCCAGCCATTGATTGCTATTGGAGTAGTACAAGACTAGTCTGTTACTAGTTTATAAAATAAGTAGATTGTTGCATTGTACGATGACTCTAATAATGTTTAAACTGTTTATATGTAGACATTTATAATATGTTTGGTCTCAATTGGAGGATCCCAACTGAGGGGCAGGTTCGTAACTAAAGAACAGAATCACTTGGGATATTGAAATACTAAATTGCACCATTGGGACTTAGTCTTCTATTTGTGCTCATCACAGCCTACATAGAATAGGCATTTAATTAATCAAATTGGATTTAGAAGTTAAAACAGTAAGTTCCTTGTATTCAAGATGAGTCAAGAGAATCAATCATTTATTCCCTTTTTGGAGAGTTTGGAATTTGCGAACTTAGTGCGAGTTTCAACTTTGTAGAGTATTTTGACAGAAATAATACGGTCTTTAAAAAGTTGGTGCGAATTTCATTGTTGAATGAGAATTTAGATCGCCCTGCGGGTGAGTTGTTTCGAGCGCGTATCCTCTCAATGGTAGGCCTGCTTTTGAAATAGCGGAAATTATTCGAGCAATAAATCACATGGCTGTGTCAACTCCATGGGTTGATTCTGTGCCTTTCATCTCATTGAAAACTTATCCAACTCCGAACTATTTAACACTGTTTACAGAATAACATGTCTACGTATTGCATTAGATTGATTCATTTTAAGTTATAACTTTGAACTTCTACTACAGTTTGAATAGACCAAGTTTATTCATGGACACGTACTAAGCGATTATTCATGTACTAAGCGATATGGTAGATAAGATTATAAGGGTACTTGCACAATGGAGCATTCAATACTCGAGGCAAAATCAAACAATCACCATCGCAAAATCAAATACATGCTGCATGCTGTTGAGTAGTGGTAATCACGCTGCTGCAATCTGACCACATAATATTCCGAAGCGTGTTTCATGAGTTTCATTCTACGTTGATAATATTATCAAGTATTATAATATGCTCCAGTGTGAAAACTTCCCAAGATGGAATGTCGTTCACGCGAATCTTAGAGCTGATTTGTGGTCACCAGTGATCTGATCAATATGGTAGATCTAACCATTTAGTTTGACCAACACTTAACGTTGAAGTGTTGAGTAGAAGTTGAGTTTGCCAGTGTGAATTGACCTGGTGAAAAGTAGCATGCTTTTCAGCTACCTTCTATGGGAGGGGGCAAGTGAGCACGAACCCCAGGCTCAAGGTTTGGGTGGGCGCCAAACCAGCCGTGGTTTAAAATAATTTTAATAGCTTTTTTTTAATAACTTAAGGTTTAGAAATGGTTTTAAAATGGGGAAAAAGTCAACCAGTCATGAAGAGATAATCAAAACTAACAATGAGTATGAGTGCATCGTTTGTAGTCAAACTGTTGATTCAGTCAGACGTGGTACTGGCTAGGGGGCACAAGGTTTCTGGTACAGAGGCGCAGTAGCCAAAGCCAAACTGAAATATTGAAAACTAGCGTAACAGCAGTTTTATACGTAGCGTTTTAACATGTATGAGTCGAAAATGCCATGGCAATGGAACTGAAACAAGGCTGTGGATTCTCTATCCACTAGATGAGATCAGCGACTGTCTGGAGTGGCATTTTTGAGTGGGGTTTAAAATCAATGGGGAAAAAAGATACCGAAATTTTGACTCTTCTCCTAATCAGAAAATTAATTCAGATTTCATGTGCAAGCGGCTGAAATGCTGATAATATTAAAAATTTAATTTAGTGTAACTATTATTCTGGGGGGTTTGTTTCATAATCAGTTCATTGCCATAATTTAAAACAATTCTGTTGGATAATCTGTGTTTACAGGTGCCAGTATGATTTTTTTTTATTTTTTCTAAAATCATCAAAGCCCATACCTCTCACATTTCACAATCTATGATAAAAAAGACTTGATTAGGCTGCCTTAAATATCTATTCTTTCTTTGTAGTGGCGAAGGTGGATAAATGTTGTGACAATTTCGTCGTATATTCAATAAGATTGACCATAAGAAAATGCTAGAATCGTTATGAAAAAGAAAAGTAAAGTAAACATTGAATTCTTTTTAAAATAGAGTTTTGACCCCCTTAAATGTTACTATTCTGATCTCTAATTGGAATGTGTAGAACTGGATCTGTGCATGTCTAGAACTGGCTCAGATTATATTTTAAATGGATCATTTTTCAAGAGACTCGGAGGTGAGGCCCCCGGTCCGACTTTCTATGAAAGAGTGGCTGATCTTTTTAGATGAAATCCAAAAAATAACTTTTTAAATAAACCCAACTGATTTTTTCAATTCTTTGTGAATGCATAAAATTACCAAAGAATTTCGGATTTTCTTCTACAAACGAAGGAAGGCCTTTTGAAATGTAGTGTGTTGAAAATAATTAAACAGCTAAGTCCTAAGGGTAAAGCCCTTTTGAAAAATTTAAAGTAGCTCTCGATTCCTTGTCCATTTCTTATTTCACTGACAAATTTAATAATTAATTGTGTATTACTCATCGAATATTTGACCCAAGTAAGTATTATTATACCTCAGCTATAGCTAATGTGAGGCATATGGCATATTTCTGACACATTAAAACAGGACACATTACGTTGTATGACATACAGTATCACGTGGAAGCTCCGTCCATCAATGTTTTGGTGATATGGAATTATTATGGTATAGCCGGGTTAACAGGAGGGGGTATCCGGAAACTCTTTCCTAAAAACTTTTTCAAGAAAATGACGCATGAGACCATAAGTTCTTTTCTGCTTTTTGAAAGCAATTAATTATCTGCTAAGCCATCGTGGGCTTTACTAGTAGTTTTGATATTAATAACTTTTTTTAAAACAATTATATTTTTAATAAAACTAGAAAGATGTTTTGGAAAAAATTCTGTAAGATTTTTTCTATTCTATTGAATGAAGTTTTCATTCTTTAATGTCAAATTTAAAAGCGACGACTACTTATTATTTAGAAAACTCAATTCAATTGTTCATTATTCATTTTCATGTTCATGTTGTAAATTAATGTGAAAATCAAGAAAAGTTAAGGGATTCAATAAACCGCCAAACATCACAATTTTTGTTTATTTGATCAAACAATTTAAATAAACTCCTTAATGATGTTGAAGATCCATCGTGTTTCCACTAATATATAATAAAAACTTAAAAAACACTTTTAAGTGGAAAAATACTCACGTTATGGCGTGACGGCCGTTTCACTCTGTTGTCAAGAGCATCATCAGACGACCCTCAGTGCACTGATTGAAAAGGCATCTAAATGCCATAACGTGAGTTAATTTCCACTTAAAATTGTTTTTTAAATTCCTTAATATCACAATTATAACCTTTTCTTTGTATGCAAATGTTGAAATAAAATTATGTTAGAAGTAAGCAAGCAGTTTTACATGAACTTTGGGTTCTAATGTTCATATTTCTCAAAAAAATGAATTTTTCTTAAGACATTTTTATTAGTTAATCAGAATTTGTTTTATCATTTCAAGAAACTGAACGCATGGCATTCCAAAGTTACAAAAAAAGTCATGGCCTTCAGTAAGTTACAGGAATTTTCAATTCTGTTTTGTTTTCAGTGCACAAATTGTTTATAAGTGTAAATACTTTCTCAACAGGAGCATTTGTGCCTGGTAGGGAGAAGAAAAAGGAAACAAGAAGTTAATTTTTTGAGCTGATGCATTTTGTTTCGAAAAATAGCTTGATATTTCTACTCACCTCTGACATGATAGAAGTTTTCTGTTCAGCCCATAATAACCGGCGCAACTGGAGCGAAGCATGTTCCAGGAAACAGGACTGTTGAATTTCGTTAGTAATTTTATCACTTTATTTCACTAAATAATTAAAGTACCTCAATTATTACATACGATGTAATAACGACAAGGTATGCATAATTATATCCAACGTAAATAATAATCATCGAAAAATTCCAAAGTTACCAAAACTGGACAAAAAGGCGTCCCGAAGAAGTCGGTTTGGACAACGGGACAAGCCCTTCAAAAACGAGACTGTCCCGTTTAGAACAGAACGTCTGGTCACCTTACCTATAGCATACTTCACTTATTTTTTATAATGTCTTACAAGGCTAGCCATGGTAAGTATGCTTGTTGAGTGATTCTGTTGTATGCTTATTCTGATTTATTTGATGCGCAACTTAATGTAGTGTAAATACAACTGGCGAAGAAAACTAGCAAAGTTTAATTATTCTAATCTAAACTAGCATTAGGGGTTCCAAAATGGGTTGTTGCCCCATGCTAGCATAATCCTAGATACGTTCCTTGCTACCATTAGGCGTTAGCGTTACCATCAACTCATCAATACTTTGTCACTGGAGAAGCCTAGAGAAGCTGTTTGGCAGAAATCGTCACTCTATCACTGTGAGACTGTGAGGACTAATCTGGGGACTAATCTGTGAGGACTATAAGGGTTCATTTGTAACTGACTTGAAGGATAAAACTTTAAAAGAGCTTGGAGAATTGAAGGAAAAATATGAATCACCTATTGTCATTATTATAATGTATTTCAAGATAACTACATTACATTTAAATAAAAATACTGTAAGTACATTATTGTATTGTATTTTTAAACTATTTACTTCTACATTCTATACATTATATTATAAACTTCTCGAGTTGTTCAAGGTCTATCACCATAAGTGATAAGCGTTGTTCAACCTGAGAAATAACATTAACGTTAAACTTGAAGGCTGTCATTCATCCTTTTGAATTCTATTAATTATCCGTCCTTATCCTTTAAATCAACTCATATCTTTAATCTTGAAGAGACTATAAAAATTGGGAAATTTCATCAGTTTTTCTTCTTAAATCTGTAACAAATTACTAAATGTTATAGCCCGCAACACTTTTGGTTGAAAAAGTATTCTTTGAAGTGTAGAGAATAGTAGATACTGTTGTTTAATGGTATTAAAGCGCTCATTTGTAACTGGTGTGGATAAAGCGCTCATTTCGAACTTCTATGTAAAGTTTGTCAAAATCGATAACAGTAATAAACTTTTCATTTCAGCTCATAACCAGTTAGCTATTGAAGTTAAAATTGGCAAGGCAATTGTTATATCGATTCAGACATGACAATTTTTAGTGCCAAAGTGCGTCGAGAACTTTTTAGTTTCATATTTTTATTACTTTAGTGCTGTCCACTCCTAGAATTAAGTAGGCCTATTATTATAATGGGAGCTTTCTATCCTAGTTCATTACAAGGCAGTTACCATTGACTCTGTCCTACCCGCTATGAGCAGCGCTGTCGCACTTCCTATGCTCGAGATATAGACTTTTCAGTATCAACTGTACTACCAGTATCCAACGATGATGAGTCATACTGACGGTATCCACCAAATAATAAAAAAACAGAAAATTTGGATATTAAAATTTATTCAAGTCCTATGGTATTCTACTTCTTCTGAGTACTTGGCAACTTTAATTTTTCTCTTAGAATAGCATTTAAGCATTCTATCATATCGTTTAATTTTGCCAATTTATAGGCCTAATGCTTTAAAATTAGTCTGTTTATAAAAACCTCAACTTTTATGGTATAAGAAAAATTAAAGTTGATATAGAACAGGAGAGCCAGTAGAATATGATAGCATAAAAAATCGAATATCTTTAATTTCATGTTTTTTTAGTTTTGTAATGAAGACCAACAGTATGAATCATTGTTTGTTCATTGCTGGGTATTCATTAATTTGTGTTTTTAGCTTGGTGATAACAAACTGAAGCCTACTTGTCTGCATTATTGTTCAATCCCAGCAATTGAAAATCGGTTTTGATTTGATTTCGTTTAGCCACAGCACATAGAATTCGATGATCTCCAGTTTTGCAATTGCGCTGAATTTTCTAAGTGGACTGCACTTTATTAGTTTTTGCAATGGTGGTGTTGGTGGTGGAATGAATTGCCACAGGGCACGTGTCTTTGAGATTAAAAGGCTAAGGACCTTTTTTCAATAAAGAATGTTGTTGACAATAAATTTAATTTAGAAGTGAATAATAGTGTTATGTTTGAGAAAGTGGATCAGCACAACGCAAAACACATAATATGAAATGCGGAAATGAGGCGAGTGCTGAAATGAAATGCCAGCCTACTGTATTCCGGAAAGCCTTCTCACTCTTTGAGAAGTTGCTAAGAGCAGAAATGGGTTGATAATTGGAATGATAGAAATACTACTCTTCTTGAATTGATTGTGTTGAGCTCACTGAAGTGATGTCATTATGAAGCTTTGCCACAAGATACAAGAAAGATAGAAGAAAGTTTAAAGGTCAAATCGGACCAAGCGTTAGACAACGCTTGAATTTTAATAACCTAGAATCCTAGATGAAAGGCTTGTAATGCTTAATTTATCTCCAATGAAAATATTGTTGACTATAGATCGATTTCCATTGTAAGATGCCATTATTGATGCACAATACTTTATAAATGAAATTATTTTGGTGTATTATGAAGTATCCAGAGTAGCGTTCACAATAAGTAGGGCAGGGTACCGGTTCCGTCTCAGTTTTTCTTTAACCTGAAATTTAAGGTTAACCTAAGTCAACCCATCCAAACCTAACCTAACCTGAAATAGGTAAGTCAAATTCAAATCAACGCAGTCTATCCGATCTCCAAAATTCCCATTTTCACGTGGGTTCCGAACCACGAAAAAATTTGAACTTTTTAACCCGTGAAGAGAATTTCAATTTGAAGACGCCATCTTGTTCAGCATTTCATGGCATCCCAAATTCATGTATCAAATACAATTTTATGATCACGATTAATTAAGGAAAAATAATAATAAAATTTAACATTAAATTTAAGGTTAAGCCAACTATTCAAACCTGAATTAGGTATAGTTGTATAGTTGTATAGTCGAATCAACGCAATCTATCCGATCTCGAAAATTCCCATTTTCACGGGAGCTAAACATCACGAAAAAATTTGAACTTTTCAACCCCTGAAGGGAATTTAAATTTGAAGACACCATCTTGTTCAGCATTTCAAGGCACCTCAAATTCATATATCAAATCTATCCAATCTCGAAAATTCCCATTTTCACGGGAGCTAAAAATCACGGGAAATTTTAACGGTGGTTAAATTTTAATGGTGGTTATAACAAAAATTTTAATGGTGGTTTTAACGGTGGTTTTCATGGTGGTTATAACGGAGATCAGTCACCAACTGATTAGCAATCTCATACTATCACTTACCCAGTGGTTTGGAACCCACCTAAAATAAAGTTTATTAGATGGTTCCATCTTGTTCAAATTTCCAAGGCGATTCAATATAGATATAGCAACACCATGCGATATAATCCAAGTCAATTTAATCTAACATTTGAGATCCTGAAAATTCCAATTTCCATGAGAGTTATACTGCAAGGTAATTAAAAAAAAATTCCACACTCCTTCCCTGTCTATCATAATTCAACCTGCAAATCAAATTTGATCTATCATGACATATGTAAGTTCTAGCTAATTGATAATTTTTCACAATGCATTGCTACATTTTTATTTATTTTTTTTTTTTTTATTTTTTTTTTTTTTGAGGATGAAGCCCACATAGGTGTGAGACCTGTGCGTGGGTAATGAGTTGGATGATGGTGATTGATGAGTTGGACCTACAGTTTTAGGTGGGTTCCGAACCACCGGGAAGTGATTTTACAGCAGAGAACAGTGTCTTTTTTGCTGGCCAATCTAATCGGTCACCGTTACAAACAGGATCCTACGAGAACGCAGCTTATCTCTCTGATTGAACAGATACCTGCTACGGCTCGCGGCTATCACTTCCCTACATTACAACATACTGCTTATAAGAAAAATCAAGAGTTGAAAAATCACAGAACCAAATCTACTTCCCTCAACCTAAATTATATTGAATGATGTCCCAGCCACTTCAAAATCATTTGTCAAACTTCATCACTATATAAAGGCTTGTAACCACATTTCTTGTTCAGTCTTCACAAGTAGCCTGAACAGTGAATACCTTTCTTAATGAAACACAGGTTGGTGGGATAATAATGCTATTAAATTATTGGTAACTGATGATATGGTAAATATATTAATTTGAATGATAACCAATGAGATGGGAAATGGGGTATCATATTATTGATGGCTGACAAGATAGCTGATATTTCAATCAAGACCTCTGATAAACAGTAAGTGAGATAATAACGTTATTATTGCTAACTAATGAGATGGCAAATCTATTAATTTGAATGATAACCAAGGAGAAGGGAAATGGGGTATCATATTATTGGTGGCTGATAAGATAGTTGATATTTTAATTTCAATGATGATTTTACAAGATGAGAAATATATCAATATCATATAGACAAAAAAGCTAATTGAATTGCTGTCTGATGAGATGATTGATGCATTGATTACATTTGTGTTTGAGGAGATATACTGAAATTCAGGTATAGGTTTAATTAAGATGCAAATCTGCACAAATCTTATTCAGTTCACAAAATCGGTTCAAATTCAAGCCAGCACTATATAAAGGCTTGCAAACCACATCTTTTATCCAGTCTTCACTGGCAATCTGAACAGTAGACACCTCTCTTAATCAGATACAAGTGCATGGAAAAATAATGCTATTAAATCATTGGTAACTGATAAGATGGGTAATATAAGTTGGTGATTGAGGTTGATCTATTAATTTGAATGGTAACCAATGAGATGAGAATGATCTGCACAGCTGGATATAGTTTATGGAGGTACATTTTATGTTGATGATTCAAATGTATCTTTGTATTATGTATTATGTACAATTTTCTGAATGAATTTGATTTGATTGGATATATATCAATATTTGTAGCTGACAGGATAGGTAATATTTCAATTGAATTGGTAATTAGCAAGATATGAAATAGAGTATATATATCAATATAAATACTATATCTGTGATGTTTTCCATGACGAAATACTTAATGAACAATCTAATATTAAAACTGACACTGTATTTCACTTTTAAATAATGTTTTACTCACATATATTGGAGATGCTTGAGGAATGCATTTCACTTCTGAAAAGAAGCTTCGTCAGCCTGCCGCCAGGGGTCATGCTCTGTTTGGGTTAGGATGAGCAGCCATTATGTATTTGAAAATTGCGTTTGATTTGAATTGTGTTTGGTCGTTGAGTAAGTTTGTTCTATCTTGTTTATGGTGTTTGAATATTTCATATTGTTCCAGTGTATTTAGTTTGTGGCTTTTTTGGAATGTGTGTAGAATTTCCAAGTCAGTTTGGATGTTATTGTGTGAGTGCCCAGTGTTGATTAAGTGATCTGCAAATGTTGAGTCAGAGTTGGAATGTAGTGCTTTGATGTGCTCTTTATATCTTATGTTGAATGATCTGCCTGTTTGTCCTATGTAGTACTTGGGGCATGTGTTGCATTTAAGCTTATATATGCCTGGTTTGTTGAATTTGTGAATTGTGCTGTTTGTTAGGTGAGCTGGTTTTTGTTGGATCTGGTGTTTCAGGTTGTTTGTTGTTCTGAATGCTGTGTTAAATCCGGATTTTTGGAAGATGTAAGCTATTTTGTGTGATTTTTTGTTGAGATATGTGAGTGTGACAAATCTGTTTTGGTTTGCAGGTTTTGGATTTTTATTTTTCATTTTATTCATGATTTTTTCTACTAGATTGGTGTTGTATCCGTTTTGTTGTGCTAAATATTTGATTGTATTGATTTCTTCTTTGTGGTCAGCTTGCGATAGTGGAACATTAAGGAGTCTATGGATCATGGAGTTGAAAGCAGCAAGTTTGTGTTGATTTGGGTGGTTGGATGAGTTGTGAATGAGTGTGTCTGTGAGAGTTGGTTTTCTGTAGATTTTGAATTTGTGCATGTTATTTAGTTTTTTGATAGTGAGATCTAAGAAGTTCAAGGTGTAGTCTGTTTCATATTCTGCTGTGAATTGTAAGTTTTTATGGGTTTTGTTCAATTGTGTTAGGAGTTGTTCACACTGTCTTTGGTTTCCATTGTAAAGTACAATAATGTCATCAACGTAGCGGTGCCAGTAAATAATTTTGTTTGAGTGTTTGGTGTCTTTTAGTATTTTAGTATTCTCTATGTGCTGTAAAAATATTTCTGCTAGGATGCTGGAGATTGGGGATCCCATTGGTAGTCCTTCTGGTTGGGTGTAATACTTGTTATTGTGGGTGAAGTAGTTTTGTGATGTACACAAAGTAAGCACACCAATCAGACCCATCATAAATTACAGAAAAGCACCAGGATACAAATTAGCCAAACAGATAGATACTCAACTACGCAGACTCATCAATATCAATCATCCATCTCATATAAAGAACAGCACAGACCTCATAAACAAAATAAAAAATACACACATCCCACATAATTCCACACTAGCATCATTTGACATAAAAAACCTGTATACAAACATTCCTGTAACTGAAACCATTTCCATAATAGAGAACATACTCAAAGCACAAAACAACCCACCTGAACACACAAAAGAACTAATTGAGACATTAAAAATCATCACATCACAAAACTACTTCACCCACAATAACAAGTATTACACCCAACCAGAAGGACTACCAATGGGATCCCCAATCTCCAGCATCCTAGCAGAAATATTTTTACAGCACATAGAGAATACTAAAATACTAAAAGACACCAAACACTCAAACAAAATTATTTACTGGCACCGCTACGTTGATGACATTATTGTACTTTACAATGGAAACCAAAGACAGTGTGAACAACTCCTAACACAATTGAACAAAACCCATAAAAACTTACAATTCACAGCAGAATATGAAACAGACTACACCTTGAACTTCTTAGATCTCACTATCAAAAAACTAAATAACATGCACAAATTCAAAATCTACAGAAAACCAACTCTCACAGACACACTCATTCACAACTCATCCAACCACCCAAATCAACACAAACTTGCTGCTTTCAACTCCATGATCCATAGACTCCTTAATGTTCCACTATCGCAAGCTGACCACAAAGAAGAAATCAATACAATCAAATATTTAGCACAACAAAACGGATACAACACCAATCTAGTAGAAAAAATCATGAATAAAATGAAAAATAAAAATCCAAAACCTGCAAACCAAAACAGATTTGTCACACTCACATATCTCAACAAAAAATCACACAAAATAGCTTACATCTTCCAAAAATCCGGATTTAACACAGCATTCAGAACAACAAACAACCTGAAACACCAGATCCAACAAAAACCAGCTCACCTAACAAACAGCACAATTCACAAATTCAACAAACCAGGCATATATAAGCTTAAATGCAACACATGCCCCAAGTACTACATAGGACAAACAGGCAGATCATTCAACATAAGATATAAAGAGCACATCAAAGCACTACATTCCAACTCTGACTCAACATTTGCAGATCACTTAATCAACACTGGGCACTCACACAATAACATCCAAACTGACTTGGAAATTCTACACACATTCCAAAAAAGCCACAAACTAAATACACTGGAACAATATGAAATATTCAAACACCATAAACAAGATAGAACAAACTTACTCAACGACCAAACACAATTCAAATCAAACGCAATTTTCAAATACATAATGGCTGCTCATCCTAACCCAAACAGAGCATGACCCCTGGCGGCAGGCTGACGAAGCTTCTTTTCAGAAGTGAAATGCATTCCTCAAGCATCTCCAATATATGTGAGTAAAACATTATTTAAAAGTGAAATACAGTGTCAGTTTTAATATTAGATAAATACTATATAATGTAAAGGCTTGTAAATCAATCTCTTCATCCACTTCTCACTTCATGTCTGTGTGGATCTATCAGATCTGGGTGGGAGGTGTTAGGATATATAACAATATTATTATTGATGAGTGACAAGATTGTAAATCTATTAATTTCAATGATAACCATGAGAAGAAGAGTTTATTTCAATGTAATATTATTGGTGACTAACAAGAAGGTTAATTGATGTCTGATGAGAGAGTAAATCTATAACAAGAATGGTGAGTAATACGGTGACTAATCCATTCAATGAAGTGATGAGATGGCTAATCTCAGATAGATATTTATTTAGAAGTTCAACTTTCCAAAATACTTCTGTCAATTCTACTTGCTTCCCAATTTATTAATTGAATTGATAACTGATGAGATGACATTGGTTACCAAGAAGATATGGTAAATTATACTGGATGTGAGGGTGTACATGTATTATTGGTGACTGATAAGATGGTTAATTACACTGATAACAGGAAATATAGCAAATAGTGATATACCAAATGTTAAGGTGAATAATATATTTTATTATTGATCACCAATAAGATGGCTAAACCATTCATTGAATTGATAACTGATGAGATGATTAACTACACTGGTGGCTGAGGAGATGGTGGGATATTTATTTGAACTTGGGTCAGTTCTAATTACCAAGGTAGTTTAAATTCTTGCATCACACAGTAATTTCTACAGTTCAAATATTCAATACACCTACACTGTGGGGCCCTCCACACTTCATATATTCTATTAATTTCATTGATAACTGATGAGATAGTAAATCTATCAATTGGATTGGTGAGTAAGGATATAGTAAATAGGGGTATATAATGTTGGAGTATATAATATTATTGGTGAGTGACAATATAACTAATCTATCAATTACATTGGTGTGTATGCAGATGAGGAAGAGGTTATAATATATACATTGATATTATATTTTATTGGTGACTGATCTATGATTGAAATGGTGGCTGATGAGATGACTAATCTATTTATTATTTCACTGTTTCATGAGAAGGGTGGTACTGTATTGATGGAATTGGTTGATCAAATTTGTAACTAATAAGATGGATTGATTTAAATGCTGATGAATATATAGAATAGAATAGAATAGAATAAGTTTTATTGCTTTCAAAAGTAAATTATAGCAAAATTTCCAGTTGATTACATATCAAAAACAGCTCATATTTACATAATTACATATATTGAATTGCATTTGCTTCTATTTTATATTTTTGAAGTCCTTTCCTGCTCATTCATTTAAACAAAAAGACCGGATCTTCAAACATTGTTCAACAAAAATGAAAAAATATTTAATGTCTCTCTCTGATAGCAAGGAAAAATAACTGACAATGTACATCGTGTTGGCACCTGCAAGCAGTGGGACACTCCTCATTAACCATGAACGGGGTGCACTATACTGTGGACATTCGAATAGTAAGTGCTGCGCTGATTCTGGACACTGCAGGTTGCATACGGAGCACAACTGATCCTCCTTGAGTTTGTAAATGTTCCTTCTAACTGTAAAGTTGATCTGCCGCCTAGCAGCAAGCCGCAGTTGAGTCATGAGCCTGATGCAACAAAAAGGCCAATGCAGAGTAAAGTATCCAGCCTCCATGTCAGCGACTCCCCTTGGAATTCTGAAAATAATTGATGTGGACTCACTGTACCTCTCCAGGTCTTTGTTCTTCAAATTGATTTTGAAGTCCTGGAGAATGGCATCCCTGCTTCTCCGCCACTCATCAGCATCCCTACTGTAAATCAGCTCCCCTCTATTAGTAAAATCAAGAAGTAACTTCAACTGGGCTGCCCAGTTATATTTTGGATCCTCATCATCATTCAATCTCATCAGCTCTGTTTGCCTAATAAAGCAGATTTTAGGGAGACGACAGTCCTCCATGCTTAGAACTCTTATAACCCAGCCGATAGCAGCGGCCAAGACTCGATGAGAAAGACAGACCTCTCCCATTTCCAGTCGCAGGGCTGAATTTGGGGTACCTCGTGGCAAATGAAAAATCCTTCTATAGAAGTCTGTTTGCACGGTCTCAATTTCTTCCAGATACCTCAATCCCCAAATATGCAAGCCATAAAGCAGCACAGACTCAACCAATGCTGTGAACAATTTTTTAATACAGGTAATAGAATCTGTCTTGGACTTTGCTAATGTGCCAATTGTCTGACTGGCTGCAAGCTTTGCCTTACGCACAGACCCTCTAACTGATAGTTTTCCAAGAGAAGAGCTAGAAATAATGGAACCAAGGTACACACATGACCTGACAATCTCTAACCTGTTACCAGCAATAACAGAGAATCTACCCAAAAGCACTGGGTATTCGCCCTCCTCTACTAAATGGCACCACCCTTGTCTTACTTGCATTGATTTTGAGACTATTTATTCTACAGTATTCATCCAATGCATCTAGCTTTCTTCCCAGATCAACAGGGGAATAAGCAAACAGTATGAGATCATCAGCGTATAACAAGAGTAATAAATCAGTCATTCCGTCAATTCCAATACCCTGTAGGCCCTTTGAGCGAAAAAACTCCTCTATGTCTGCTAGAAACAAGATGAACAAGAGTGGACTGAGTGTTTCACCTTGCAATACTCCCTCAGTTATTTCAATTTTCTCAGATAAGTTGCTGTAAATCTTCACCCTCAGAGAAGCACTGTTATACAGCTTTTGAATGATTCTCAATAGCTTTGGGCTTAAGCCCATCCTGAACAATTTTTGCCACAATAAAGCATGTGACACTGAGTCAAACGCTCTTTCAAAGTCAACAACCACTGCATAAACCTTCTTTTTAGAGAGCCGTAATTGCAATTGCACAGCTGACAAGCATACATAAATATTGTCCAAGCATCCTCTCTTTTTTCTGAATCCTGCTTGGGTCTCAGGAATTAGTTTAAGGCCTTCTGCCCAATATTCTATCCTCCCATTTAAAATTCCTGTGAATATTTTTGTCAGATAATTGACAAGAGCTATTGACCTATAATTCTTAGGATCATTCATATCTCCTTTCTTGTGCAGCAAACTTATCAACATCTCTGACCAGGTTTCAGGCAATTGTTCTTCATTTAGAATCTTATTGAATAGAACCTGAATATAAAGAATCCAGTTCTGTGGAAGGTTCTTGAAAAATTCACTTGGTATTAGATCTGAGCCAGGGGACTTTCCCATTCTACTCCTGTTTATAAAATGAATTATTTCCTCCATTTCAATATAGGCATCCATCTGCCAATGCGTAACACCATAGAAGACAATTTCCTGATTGCATCTGGGTGGATATACATTACTCAGAAACTCATACCATTCATCCATAGTGATTGGGTTTGTTGAATGAACCTTTTCCCTAAATCTACCTATGTTCTTCCAAAATGTGGCTGAGTTTTTTGAATTAGCAAGACAATCACGTATTTCTCTAATATGCAATTCTTTTTTCCTCTTCATAGTGTTTCTGTACATATTCTTGGCTTCAAGATAACACTTGGTGTTGTCTTCCTGGAATCCTATCCGTTTGCAAACTCTCAAGGCCCTTCTAAAATTTCTCCTTGCTTGAGTACATTCTTCATCAAACCACGGTTTGAAAGCTCTATTTCTTGGTCTACTGACAAATTCCTTTTTCATGCCAACTTTCTCAGCAGCCTCATATATTGCACATCAGAGGTTTTGATACAGTTCATCAATGCTGGTCAGTGAAAAATCGATTGATACTTTATCACTGTACATCATAAGGTGATGCAAATCAGTGGCTAAGGCTGGATTGAAACACAGTTTCATACATGTTGTGGGTACAAAGGAAGGAGTTTCAGGCACAATATCATTTTTATTTAAACTAAGCACCACTGGGAAGTGATCTGACAGACCATCACACTCCATCACATGAAAGTCAGAGACCCATGTAGCTGCAAGTATATTACACCACACTAAATCAATGACACTTTTTCCTGCTTTGCTTAAGTATGTTATCTTGCCAGGCCGATCTCCAGATGTTCTTCCATTAATGAGTATTAGACCATTATCCTCCATATCTGTGAGAAGTCTCCTGCCCTGTTCATTCACAATAATATCTTGTGATTCCCTTGTATCAAACAAGTTTGTGTTCTCAAAGATTGCAATCTCCAGTTGATTCTCATTTCCTACCCAACAATTGAAATCTCCTCCAATAATAATAGCACAATTACTATGTTTCATTTGCAAATCCAAAACATCTGATGACAGAAGATCAAGGAACACAGCACAGTCTAATGTAGGCTTCCTATAGACCAGTCCAATGATAGCAGGTGAGCCATTGACATAAACATACAAAAACAACCACCATTCACATGAAATTATTAACTCTACATTTTTAATTCTCTTATGCACAAGAGCCAACAATCCACCACTGGCTCTACCCAAGCTTTTCTCCTTGATGGCCTCTATACAATAAGGTACATAATCTGACCATTCTGCCGACTTAGAGAATTGGGATGAAGTTGACCAGGTCTCAGAAACAAGAATAATATCAATTTCATTACAGAAAACAGTCCTATCCAGGTTATTAATTCCATTGACATTCCAGAAGACAATATTGAGTTTATCTGTGCTCAGTCATTGAGAATTGGATTTATTTTTATCCTTGAAGTGATCATCCAATGTTTTTGATGCTTTGTTCTTCTTGGATTCAGTGTCTTGCTGATGTCTCTTGGTATCATGCTCTTGACTTTGTGGAGAACTACTCAATTCCCGCTTCCTTCGATTCCTCCCTCTCTCCAAAACAACCAACCTGTCATACCGAAGTACAGCAAACTTACCCTCCTTCCTTGCTGCAATCATTTCCTCCTTCAAATCTTTCCTCTTTTGCTGAACCTCTTTAGGAAAATCCTCATCTATATATATATTTGTACCTTTCAGCAGTTTCTTATTTTTGAAAATTTCTGATTTTCGTCTCCATGTAGTTAGGCCAATAATAATTGGTCTGTTCTTTTTTGTTTTATACGACCCAATTCTCTTGGCAAAATCAAGTTCACAATCATTAAGATCAATTTTTAGCTCATCTCTAACCAACTTAAAAACTACATGTGCTGTATTTTCATCACTTGTATCTCTAACTCCATGGATAATCAAATTCTTTCTCTTCAACTCCTTCTCCAGTTGGCAGATTCTTTCCTTCTGTTCCCTTACTACTTCATTTATACCATTAAAGTGACTTTTCATTTCTCCTGTGATTTTATCCGTGAAAATGCTGAGTTTCTTATCAAATTCATCACTCAGATCCTGTCTTAATTCTTTTCTAAAGGTCTTGAACATTTCTTTAAAACTGTCCATATTCATCTCCATTGCCAATATAGTTTTCTTATCAGATGAATCATTAACAAACTCAATTATTCACCTATTTTAAGGAAAGGAAATACATGGAAAACACTGGAAACGCCAAGAGAGCTATCAAGGCTTTGGATAAAAAGGAAGCTCCTGACAAGAAAGGTGTATGATGTATGGGAAGAGAGATGAGAAGGAATTAAAAGTACAGTTTGTCTTGATATTATCACACTATGAACTCAATAATAAGAATATAGGTCAAACGATTATCAGTCTGAAAATAGGTTTGGAATTTAATCTAGCAGACATCAGCTAAACACCGGTACAGCAAGATAAGCCGGACTCACTTCACCACCGAAAATTATGTTATCAGGCAGATAACACTTTTATAGATCTGTTTAATTCTGGGAAAAAGAGAAATTCCTTCAAATGAGGGAAATTAAACTTAAAAGAGAAAGTTGCAACCCTTTCTTATCTCTGCAAATGGCGAGGTATTTTCACTTCTTGTTGCTACAGCTGTCACAAACCAATGCATTCAAAATTTGCTTACCACCTTTACTGAAGCTTGATAACACTATTTCTACTGGAACACACAAGACGGACAACTAATGAAACTATCCACAGAAAAAACTTTCCTCGAAACTTTCAGAAAACCTTCGAAATAGACTAAATAATATAGAGCATATTTTTCACAACTTCACTGTAGACCGCAGGCCTACCAACCGCTGATGAATATATAGTAAATGGGTATATTATATTAATGGTGAGTGAAAAGACAGCTAATATTTTAATTGAATTGGAAACTAATAAGATAAGCAAACTATAATTGAGATGGGGACTGAAACATATAGAAAGGAGTTTATTTTATTGGTTTCTGATTCAGTTAAATGGTGGCTAACTAGTTTATCATTGATCTCCAAAAAGATGGAAAATAGTGGATGATCTCACATGCTACCTAATGAAATTATGAATGAATTTATTAAATTGGCTGCACAAGAGGTGGTGGATGTACCAATTGAGTTGGTAACTCATTATATGGTTAATTTACTAATTAGGCTACATCAGCAGCTGAAAATGACAAATCTTTTGAATTTAAAGATGGTGGGGTACTTATTTCAGTCCAACTTTTCAAAACATGCGTCCCTGTAATTTCTACATGCTTCTCAATTTATTAATCACATTGATGACTAATGTGTAGAAGGTTAATCTATTAATTCAACTGACAATGTGGTTTGTTGAGGAGATGGGAAATATAGGGTACTACATGTTAAGTGACTGACAAGTTGACAATGTAGAATTGGTTGCTGGGAAAATTCTTAAGTACATTAATGACTGAGGAGATGGCAAATAGGTTTATAGCAAATGTTACAGTGTCCATATTGTATTACTGATGACTAATGTATTAATTACATTGAAGACTGAGGGAATGATAAATATATACTAAATTTTAGGATATATATATAATATTATTAGCAAGACCGCAGGATGTTTACAGTTTAAATTCCCCAATACACCTATAATGCATGCCTCTATCATTTCCACATGTTTTCTATTTATTTATGGAATTAGTTGTTGATGATATATTAGTTACATTGATTACTGATGATATGGTTGAATATGTATAAATGCTGAATGCTAGGGTATATCATTTGTGACTAATATTCTCATTAAAGTGGCAACTGATGACTAATCTATTAATTACTTTTGTGACTGATGAGATGTCATCATCTATCCATGAAAGCAATGAAGAACCAAATTTAAAATTCCATTTTCCTCAGTTTATTAACTTAATATCAATAAAAGATGGTACCGTTTGAAGCTCAAATGAAGCCTCCATATTGTATTACTGATGACTAGTGTATTAATTACATTGAAGACTGAGGGAATGATATTCTAAATTTTAAGATATATATAATATTATTGGTCACTAGCAAGACAGCAGGATGTTTACAGCTTAAATTCCCAATACACCTATAATGCACACCTCTATCATTTCCACATGTTTTCTAATTTATTAATGGAATTAGTAGTTGATGATATATTAGTTACATTGATTACTGATGATATGGTTGAATATGTATAAATGCTGAATGCTAGGGTATATCATTTGTGACTAATATTTTCATTAAATTGGCAACTGATGACTAATCTATTTGTGACTGATGAGATGTCATCATTTATCCATGAAAGCAAAGAAAACCCAAATTTAAGATTCCATTTCCCCAATTTATTAACTTAATATCAATAAAAAATTACTGTTTGAAACTCAAATGAAGCCTCCAACAATATTTGATTTTTTCATATAATTTACATTAAAACGAATGGAGGTGTGAATCTCTTGAACAGAGACTTTTCATCTACTGAACTCAACCTTAACCTCCCCTTGGGTCTGGGGGGTACCCCCAGACCCCTCCCCTTTACAACCTCCAATCAAGTATATATCAGAGACACAATAGAGATCCAAAATTGGGTATGAAGTTGAGGTACACAACTCACTCAGTCTTGACCATTGAAGACCTTCCAGGACCCCCTTCCCCAAAAATTAATTCAAAATCTAATCTCTACTTGCATGCAAAGATACATTTGACGGTATATCACAAATTCAATTTTAAAATACAACTTTCAATGATAACTATAACTTTCTGTTTCTTTTTGGCTTAAATGTATTATACAATTAAGTGAACAATTACTGTCATTACAACTGAATAATACAGTGCATTTTATTAATTTTAGATTCATCATTAGTTCATTTATTATGTAAATGTAGGTTAATGCATTTAGGTGTAGTTGGTTGAACCTAAGTTAATTTATGTGGGTTTAGCTACCTACATATACATTTAGATGGGCTCAGGCATGAGCCTCATGCCTGAACCCATCTAAATGTATATGTAGGTAGCTAAACCTAGTTTAATGTATGTAGGTAGCTAAACCTAGTTTAATGTATGTAGGTGTAGAAACCTAAACCTATGTAGGTATGTAGGTGTAGGTACCTATATCTAGATTAATGTATGTCCTATGTAGGTGTGTAGGTGTAGGTACCTATACCTAGATTAATGTATGTAGGTGTGTAGGTGTAGGTACCTATGTAGGTGTGTAGGTGTAGGTACCTTCGTAGGTGTGTAGGTGTGTAGGTGTAGGTACCTATGTAGGTGTGTAGGTGTAGGTACCTAAACCCATGTAAATTTAGATGTGAATGTATTAATCAAAATCATTGGTCTTTTCAAACAGTATTCAACTATGTCAACTTTACACCTGATTTAAGATAAATATTGATATATACTTGGGGAAAGGGGGAAGGGGGTCCTGGAAGGTCTTCAATGGACAAGACTGAGTGAGTTGTGTACCTCAACTTCATACCCAATTTTGGATCTCTATTGTGTCTCTGATATATACTTGATTGGAGGTTGTAGGGGGAGGGGTCTGTGGGTACCCCCAGACCCAAGGGGAGGTTAAGGTTGAGTTCAGTAGATGAAAAGTCTCTGTTCAAGAGATTCACACCTCCATTCGTTTTAATGTAAATTATATGAAAAAATCAAATATTGTTGGAGGCTTCATTTGAGTTTCAAACAGTAATTTTTTATTGATATTAAGTTAATAAATTGGGGAAAATGGAATCTTAAATTTGGGTTTTCTTTGCTTTCATGGATAGATGATGACATCTCATCAGTCACAAATAGATTAGTCATCAGTTGCCAATTTAATGAAAATATTAGTCACAAATGATATACCCTAGCATTCAGCATTTATACATATTCAACCATATCATCAGTAATCAATGTAACTAATATATCATCAACTACTAATTCCATTAATAAATTAGAAAACATGTGGAAATGATAGAGGTGTGCATTATAGGTGTATTGGGAATTTAAGCTGTAAACATCCTGCTGTCTTGCTAGTGACCAATAATATTATATATATCTTAAAATTTAGAATATCATTCCCTCAGTCTTCAATGTAATTAATACACTAGTCATCAGTAATACAATATGGAGGCTTCATTTGAGCTTCAAACGGTACCATCTTTTATTGATATTAAGTTAATAAACTGAGGAAAATGGAATTTTAAATTTGGTTCTTCATTGCTTTCATGGATAGATGATGACATCTCATCAGTCACAAAAGTAATTAATAGATTAGTCATCAGTTGCCACTTTAATGAGAATATTAGTCACAAATGATATACCCTAGCATTCAGCATTTATACATATTCAACCATATCATCAGTAATCAATGTAACTAATATATCATCAACAACTAATTCCATAAATAAATAGAAAACATGTGGAAATGATAGAAGCATGCATTATAGGTGTATTGGGGAATTTAAACTGTAAACATCCTGCGGTCTTGCTAATAATATTATATATATATCCTAAAATTTAGTATATATTTATCATTCCCTCAGTCTTCAATGTAATTAATACATTAGTCATCAGTAATACAATATGGACACTGTAACATTTGCTATAAACCTATTTGCCATCTCCTCAGTCATTAATGTACTTAAGAATTTTCCCAGCAACCAATTCTACATTGTCAACTTGTCAGTCACTTAACATGTAGTACCCTATATTTCCCATCTCCTCAACAAACCACATTGTCAGTTGAATTAATAGATTAACCTTCTACACATTAGTCATCAATGTGATTAATAAATTGAGAAGCATGTAGAAATTACAGGGACGCATGTTTTGAAAAGTTGGACTGAAATAAGTACCCCACCATCTTTAAATTCAAAAGATTTGTCATTTTCAGCTGCTGATGTAGCCTAATTAGTAAATTAACCATATAATGAGTTACCAACTCAATTGGTACATCCACCACCTCTTGTGCAGCCAATTTAATAAATTCATTCATAATTTCATTAGGTAGCATGTGAGATCATCCACTATTTTCCATCTTTTTGGAGATCAATGATAAACTAGTTAGCCACCATTTAACTGAATCAGAAACCAATAAAATAAACTCCTTTCTATGTGTTTCAGTCCCCATCTCAATTATAGTTTGCTTATCTTATTAGTTTCCAATTCAATTTAAATATTAGCTGTCTTTTCACTCACCATTAATATAATATACCCATTTACTATATATTCATCAGCATTTAAATCAATCCATCTTATTAGTTACAAATTTGATCAACCAATTCCATCAATACAGTACCACCCTTCTCATGAAACAGTGAAATAATAAATAGATTAGTCATCTCATCAGCCACCATTTCAATCATAGATCAGTCACCAATAAAATATAATATCAATGTATATATTATAACCTCTTCCTCATCTGCATACACACCAATGTAATTGATAGATTAGTTATATTGTCACTCACCAATAATATTATATACTCCAACATTATATACCCCTATTTACTATATCCTTACTCACCAATCCAATTGATAGATTTACTATCTCATCAGTTATCAATGAAATTAATAGAATATATGAAGTGTGGAGGGCCCCACAGTGTAGGTGTATTGAATATTTGAACTGTAGAAATTACTGTGTGATGCAAGAATTTAAACTACCTTGGTAATTAGAACTGACCCAAGTTCAAATAAATATCCCACCATCTCCTCAGCCACCAGTGTAGTTAATCATCTCATCAGTTATCAATTCAATGAATGGTTTAGCCATCTTATTGGTGATCAATAATAAAATATATAATTAGTAGAGTGAATATTGATGTTGTGGAACTTATCCATAATTAAAAACTCAAGAAGTTGTCGAATTCCACTTTATTTGTTACACAAATTACAGTACCATGGTTTCGGGGTACCTACCCCATCCTCAGCAAGACTGATTTGAAACTAAAATATATTATTCACCTTAACATTTGGTATATCACTATTTGCTATATTTCCTGTTATCAGTGTAATTAACCATCTTATCAGTCACCAATAATACATGTACACCCTCACATCCAGTATAATTTACCATATCTTCTTGGTAACCAATGTCATCTCATCAGTTATCAATTCAATTAATAAATTGGGAAGCAAGTAGAATTGACAGAAGTATTTTGGAAAGTTGAACTTCTAAATAAATATCTATCTGAGATTAGCCATCTCATCACTTCATTGAATGGATTAGTCACCGTATTACTCACCATTCTTGTTATAGATTTACTCTCTCATCAGACATCAATTAACCTTCTTGTTAGTCACCAATAATATTACATTGAAATAAACTCTTCTTCTCATGGTTATCATTGAAATTAATAGATTTACAATCTTGTCACTCATCAATAATAATATTGTTATATATCCTAACACCTCCCACCCAGATCTGATAGATCCACACAGACATGAAGTGAGAAGTGGATGAAGAGATTGATTTACAAGCCTTTACATTATATAGTATTTATATTGATATATATACTCTATTTCATATCTTGCTAATTACCAATTCAATTGAAATATTACCTATCCTGTCAGCTACAAATATTGATATATATCCAATCAAATCAAATTCATTCAGAAAATTGTACATAATACATAATACAAAGATACATTTGAATCATCAACATAAAATGTACCTCCATAAACTATATCCAGCTGTGCAGATCATTCTCATCTCATTGGTTACCATTCAAATTAATAGATCAACCTCAATCACCAACTTATATTACCCATCTTATCAGTTACCAATGATTTAATAGCATTATTTTTCCATGCACTTGTATCTGATTAAGAGAGGTGTCTACTGTTCAGATTGCCAGTGAAGACTGGATAAAAGATGTGGTTTGCAAGCCTTTATATAGTGCTGGCTTGAATTTGAACCGATTTTGTGAACTGAATAAGATTTGTGCAGATTTGCATCTTAATTAAACCTATACCTGAATTTCAGTATATCTCCTCAAACACAAATGTAATCAATGCATCAATCATCTCATCAGACAGCAATTCAATTAGCTTTTTTGTCTATATGATATTGATATATTTCTCATCTTGTAAAATCATCATTGAAATTAAAATATCAACTATCTTATCAGCCACCAATAATATGATACCCCATTTCCCTTCTCCTTGGTTATCATTCAAATTAATAGATTTGCCATCTCATTAGTTAGCAATAATAACGTTATTATCTCACTTACTGTTTATCAGAGGTCTTGATTGAAATATCAGCTATCTTGTCAGCCATCAATAATATGATACCCCATTTCCCATCTCATTGGTTATCATTCAAATTAATATATTTACCATATCATCAGTTACCAATAATTTAATAGCATTATTATCCCACCAACCTGTGTTTCATTAAGAAAGGTATTCACTGTTCAGGCTACTTGTGAAGACTGAACAAGAAATGTGGTTACAAGCCTTTATATAGTGATGAAGTTTGACAAATGATTTTGAAGTGGCTGGGACATCATTCAATATAATTTAGGTTGAGGGAAGTAGATTTGGTTCTGTGATTTTTCAACTCTTGATTTTTCTTATAAGCAGTATGTTGTAATGTAGGGAAGTGATAGCCGCGAGCCGTAGCAGGTATCTGTTCAATCAGAGAGATAAGCTGCGTTCTCGTAGGATCCTGTTTGTAACGGTGACCGATTAGATTGGCCAGCAAAAAAGACACTGTTCTCTGCTGTAAAATCACTTCCCGGTGGTTCGGAACCCACCTAAAACTGTAGGTCCAACTCATCAATCACCATCATCCAACTCATTACCCACGCACAGGTCTCACACCTATGTGGGCTTCATCCTCAAAAAAAAAAAAAATAAAAAAAAAAAAAATAAATAAAAATGTAGCAATGCATTGTGAAAAATTATCAATTAGCTAGAACTTACATATGTCATGATAGATCAAATTTGATTTGCAGGTTGAATTATGATAGACAGGGAAGGAGTGTGGAATTTTTTTTTAATTACCTTGCAGTATAACTCTCATGGAAATTGGAATTTTCAGGATCTCAAATGTTAGATTAAATTGACTTGGATTATATCGCATGGTGTTGCTATATCTATATTGAATCGCCTTGGAAATTTGAACAAGATGGAACCATCTAATAAACTTTATTTTAGGTGGGTTCCAAACCACTGGGTAAGTGATAGTATGAGATTGCTAATCAGTTGGTGACTGATCTCCGTTATAACCACCATGAAAACCACCGTTAAAACCACCATTAAAATTTTTGTTATAACCACCATTAAAATTTAACCACCGTTAAAATTTCCTGTGATTTTTAGCTCCCGTGAAAATGGGAATTTTCGAGATTGGATAGATTGCGTTGATTCGACTATACAACTACACAGCTATACCTATTTCAGGTTTGGATAGTTGGTTTAGGTTAACCTTAAAATTTAAGGTAAAACTTTTATTATTATTTTTCCCCAATTAATCGTGATCGGAAAATTGTACTTGATATATGAATTTGAGGTGCCTTGGAAGGCTGAACAAAATGGCGTCTTCAAATTAAAATTCCCTTCATGGGTTAAAATAGCAGATTTGGTTCAAATTTTTTTGTGATTTTCAACTCCCGTGAAAATGGGAATTTTCGAGATCGGATAGATTGCATTGATTCGAATTTGGCTATACAACTATACAGATATACCTATTTCAGGTTTAGATAGTTGATTTAGGTTAACCTTAAATTTAAGGTTAAAGAAAAACTTTACTAAAAATTTTATTATTATTTTTCCCCAATTAATCGTGATCGAAAATTTGTATTTGATATATGAATTTGAGGTGCCTTGAAATGCTGAACAAGATGGCGTCTTCAAATTAAAATTCCCTTCACGGGTTGAAAAGTTCAAAATTTTTCGTGATTTTTAGCTCCCCTGAAAATGGGAATTTTGGGGATCGGATAGACTGCTTTGATTTGACTTTGACTTACCTATTTCAGGTTAGGTTAGGTTTGGATAGGTTGGTTGAGGTTAACCTTAAATTTAAAATTTAAAATTTTTCGTGATTTTTAGCTCCCCTGAAAATGGGAATTTTGGGGATTGGATAGATTGCATTGATTCGAATTTGGCTATACAGCTATATCACAAGGTGTTGCCATACCTATTTCAGGTTTGGATAGTTGGGTTAACCTTAAATTTAAGGTTAAATTTTATTATTATTTTTCCTCAATTAATCGTGATCGGAAAATTGTGTTTGATACATGAATTTGGGATGCCTTGGAAGGCTGAACAAGATGGCGTCTTCAAATTGAAATTCCCTTCACGGGTTAAAAAGTTCAAATTTTTTCGTGGTTCGGAACCCACGTGAAAATGGGAATTTTGGAGATCGGATAGACTGTGTTGATTTGAATTTGACTTACCTATTTCAGGTTAGGTTAGGTTTGGATGGGTTGACTTAGGTTAACCTTAAATTTCAGGTTAAAGAAAAACTGAGACGGAACCGGTACCCTGCCCTACTACAATATCCTCTGGTTTCTTAAAAGAATCTCAGTGATGCCTTTTTGCTCCCAATGATCCAATGTCGACGATAACCTTTTATCGTAGTATAGTAATAAGAGGGGGCATCAGGGACATCAATTCAGAAGTAACTATGAACCAAAAGTAACTATCAACTGAGAGTAAGTATGAAACAGGAGTTAGTATCAAACACTAAGTAAGTATGAAACAGGAATAAGTATCAGCCAGAAGTAACCATCAACCAAGAGTAAAAAATCAATATACATGGCTTTTTTTCAAAACATGGGTTTGGGGTACTCCCGGAGAAAATTAAAAAAAAAGCACCTCTCTAAAACCACAGTTCAAGTGATTCTAGTCATTAATTTTTCTATAACAACACTTCAATCCACGTAATGTGTAAAAGTAAATGTTATCTAGTTCTTGTGTTATTGTCAATGGGAGATCCGGACCTTACTTTAAACTTCCACTTTTCTATATTTGATCCCTCACTGCTCCTGATTGGGGCACAATAAAGTACCACAGGCTACTAGAAAATTTATTTCAATAAAATTGAGGGGTACTCCTTGGAAACGTTTTTTAAATAAAATTCCTACAGAACCACATTTTTAACGAGTTTTCTTTTAATCTTGACAAAAATTGTCTCACAATGGCCTGATAAAATTCCAAATTTCCTTTGTCTAGGGGGGGGGGGGGGGATTCCTCCCCATAGTTACGCCACTGACACAAACTGTTAAAGAAAAATGAAATTTACAAGAAAAATAACATACATTATTGGCAATTGAAAAAATATTCATTCAGCCAAAATATCCCAACAATTTTTTGAAGGTTCAGGGTCTAGGCTCTAGGGTGATTATCTGAGTGAATATAGAGCAGTGCTAGTAAAACAAGTCAGCTTTTTCTGCCATAGTAGTTCTTAGCCAGAAAAAACAGAAAATAGTAATCCAGAAAAACCTTTCAGAACTGGCCATCACTCATTTCAGACCAAGTACTGTAGTACAGTATATTTTCAATAGAAAATTAATTGTTGGTCAGGCATTGCTGTCTCAATTTTCTCCCTTGTCAGCAACTTTGAAATTCTTATTTTCTTCTACTTTTCATTTTATCCTTATTTTCCCCTCTTTTTTTACCCTTTTTCGTCTTTTTTCATTTTATCTCTCTCCTCCAACCAATTTCTATCCTTTTCTTCTTGTCATCTCTTTTCCACTGTTTTCTATCATTTCAATTTATTCCTCTTTTTTACTTTCTCCTTATTCTTCTCCTTCTTTTTCTTCTTCTGCGTTTGGTGGGGGGGGGGGGGGGAATTTCCCCTTCCCCCCCCCCCCCCCCCCCCCCGTGGATCCGCCACTGACCAGAGCCTACTATCAACCGAAAGGTACCATGAAACCAACAATAACTTATCTCAAATTAACCTATTTAGTTTCTAAGACATCTTAAAAAGAGCGAGACAAGAAATGAATTTTAATGATCGCAAACTGAAGTTTAATGGATTGCTTGGAAATTATAACGCGACTCAAATTTATATGAATATGACATTGCTTGTTGATTATATTGTTTGTTAAACTTTTCAATTGAAATTTGAAGTGGAATGACAATTTGGAAATGGTGCTTTGATTCTATTAAATTAAGGAAGGCTCTCAGGAATGTCCTGTTCTGTCCCGATTCAAATAAAGGGGAGGTTCGAACTAATTGAATTGATGTGGATTGATTGAATCGTTCTGAGCCATGGCTTCAATATTCAAAGTTTCTCATTTGATTAACCAGCTCTGGCTAGTCTACATGCTCTTTCGTACTACTTGATGTGAAATCACATCTCCTTCGTTACCATTTTCATTATTTTGTAATATTTATAATGTCATTGGATATAGTATATAGGGTAAATAAAATACTTGAGCAAGCATAATGATAAATAATTATATAATAGTATTTTAAAGCTAATTCCTCTCATTGATCAGCCAGAACCTCTGTATGCATGAATATTATCATTATATCGTTAGAAAAAAAAACAATCTCCGAATCACCATCAATTTACACCACAAACAAATTAATTTCTGTTGAATTGTCATTGAATTTGAATAGTGACCTATTCTCAACCAAATATGTATCTTGAAATTCCATTGTTCAACTAATATTCAAATTAATCATTATATTCCTGACTTAATTTGTTTATGTAGACTGGAATCTAAAAATATTCAATAAGCTTTTTTTCTGAGACGGGAGCTGAGATGTAATGAATTCGAAAACCTTTTGTTTACCAAATGCACAAAGTTCAGAGTAAAGTTCTGGAACCATTCTTATTTCAAGATCAATAATTTCCAAATTAGTATTACCTACCCAGTTAGCACTTAACGTATCTTTTACGTAAATTCTAGGTCCATATGTAAATGATAAATATCTAATGTAAAATTTATGTAATATTTACGTACAATATTCACGTAAGTAATAATTTATAAATTTGTTGTTAAACAATCTGGAATGCAAAATCGAATTAACAGTAGATTTTTTTATTGAAACCCCATTTCTATAATTGATCAATTCGAATTTCAAAAACAGAGATATGCTAATGTACATACTACGTATATTTTATGTAAAAATTGTTTGCAAAATTCACATAAATTATATGTAAATTGTACAGATTATTCGCAAATATCCCTCCTCAATTCGTCGATACAAACTCCAACTTCATTTTATATACCGGTACCCTAGCCCAGTCAAATTAGACAACAATATGGTCGTCAAGAGGAACAATAATTATTGATGGAAAAATTAATTTTTCACCAATAATTTTCTCTAACCTTGGGTAATAACCAAAAGTACTCATTTTGGGTTGAACTCATTTTTGGTGGAAAGGTACAATTTTTCAGTTTTTTATTATAATTCAGTATCAATAACTCAAAGAATTTTTTTCTTCTGTTGAAGCTGACAAAAGTATCTACAAAAATGATCCTATGCATTTTTTTGGAAAAAGTCCCTTTCTGAAGTTTGAGGATGTGTATCGAGCTACAAAATATCGATGATTTTCACCAAGTAATTTATCGATACGCCAATATTGTTGCGAAAACGTGATGAGTAATATTATATGTATTGGTAAACTCTTTTAATTTATTTCATAACTATTCATTCTTCTATGATTCAAGGTTAGACTTGATATTTTCCAATAAAAGTAAATAATCAGAATTCCACTAAATGTGATGTATAATAATCGATGCTCTATTAATCAAGGCTCATGAACATCGATTAAAAAATTATCGATTGTTTCGTACATCGATACGTATCAAACTTTTTGGCGGTTGTTCGTTGTTCTCTCTGACTCTGTTAGGCACGCCGCACGTGAAGTTTTTGGTGGTTGTTTGTTGTTCTCTTTGTCTAGTGAAAATTTATATCCTTGAAATTATATCGTTTTGATACAAATAAAACACAATTTGGAAACAGTTCCAAGGATTACAAAAACAGGTTAGTACAACTTTGAATTTAATTTATTGAGTGTTCAGGTTACCCACTTTATCTTTCTTGGGCAGTTTTATAGGTTAGAAAGTTTTCACTTTAAGAAATTTGAATAAATCCTTTTGGTAAGTTCTTACAAGTTCTTCTTATAATGCTTTAACCCAATTTATGTGTGTAATAGATAGCAAGACATTTTCCCCATGAAGCTAAAATGTGTTGGACCAAAAAATTACTAGTTCATCTGGATTTGGTTAAAGGGAACATGAAAGAAAGTGCTATATTATTGATGATCAAACCATAGAAATGAGTAAATTTCAAAGCAAACCTCCTTGCTAAGAATTGGAGGACTTTCTAGAAATCGAACAGTCATTGGAACATAAATCCAAAAAAAGAATAGGCCTAAGTAGATTTCTTTCTAAATTCAATTTATTTAGGCTTACTCAGGTAAGAAGTAATTAGTGATTTGAAAGTAATGATTCTGTAAGAATTCATGTAAACATCTTTCATTTTTTGTTATCACCAGCTCGGCTTAAATTGCAGCTGATGGGGGGCTTAAATTGAAAATATTTCACAAGTTAGTTTGAAGTGACTGACAATTGAATAAACTGACAAATATACATAAACAGAATTTATTAATTTCGAATTCCTTTAATTGCTATTACTTTATACTGAAGACTTCCAATTAAAGGAATTCGAAATTAATAAATTCTGTTTATGTATATTTGTCAGTCACTTCAAACTAACTTGTGAGATAGGAGCCGATATGGCCAAGTTGAAAATGAATGCTCCAGTGCAGAAAGGTCTCCATGGTCTAGTGGTTAAGGCGCTCAACCGGCAATTGAGAGGTCCGTGGTTCGATTCCCGGTGGTGACTGATATTTTTGTACAGTAGCATTCATCGATTCCCATCAGCTTTTCAATGCTGTTGTCAATATCCGCCATTGCGGAAGTCTTCAGTATAAAGTAATAGCAATTAAAGGAATTCGAAATTAATAAATTCTGTGAAAATATTTTTCAAATTTCTGGTTTCATATAATTTGTCATTTTATTCTGAGTATGGGCACACTTTTTTCACAGCCAATTGAAATGCTATTGGCTAAAACTATTTTTTAATTAAACTTCAGTTAAAATTAAGGTGCAATAGGACAATTTCAACTGTAAAACTCTTTCCAAGTATTACAGACAAATGTTCAAAAACTACATGAAGGTACCAATTTACATGCTGTAATGCCACAATAAAGCATCAGAAAACAGTTCAAGACCTTTAATAATGGGTTATCTGCTCAATAAATGAATAACAACCAGAATTAATTTCCTACTATTATTGATTTCTCCCAAAAACGGCTAAGTGACTTTATATATTTAAAGCTATATAAAAAAAGCTTTTATAAAAGCAGAATAATTATATTTTAATTCTAACAAAGGTTAGAAATAAAAACCACTTGATTTGAAACAGTTAGAATCACCAAGTTAGATTGCTTTCCAGTAGACATATCCTGTATTGTTTAATTGGTAGGCTTAACATTCAATTGTTTCCTGCCATATTGCTTGTAATATTACTTCCTTCTAATACCTAATTTTGAATGTTGTTTACAGGCTGCTTTCTTTGAAGAGATGTTAACATCGAAGACCACATAAGAAGGATTCTCCAGAGGATGGTGACACAACTTTGCCATCCAATTCAGCTGGGAAGGCAGAAGAGGGAAGAAGAAACTGCAACATGGCAGTTGTAGATGTGATGAAAAGTAAGTGGACTTGATTTAAGCTTTAAGAATTTGTTTCTTGAATAAATATTTTTTAAAGCTGTTGTCAGAAAAATACCACTTTTATTATGAGTTAATGTTATTATGGTAAACAGAATTTATTAATTTCGAATTCCTTTAGGTGCTATTAGTTTATACTGAAGACTTCCGCAATGGCGGATATTGACAACAGTATTCAGTAGCTGATGGAAATCGATGAATGCTACTGTACAAAAATATCAGTCACCACCGGGAATCGAACCACGGACCTCCCAATTGCCGGTCGGGCGCCTTAACCACTAGACCATGGAGACCTTTCTGCACAGCAGCATTCATTTTTACTTGGCCATATCGGCTCATATCTCACAAGAAAGTTCGAAGTTACTGACAATTGAACAAACTGACGAATTTACTTAAACAACGAAATTAATAAATTCTGTTTAAGTAAATTCGTCAGTTTGTTCAATTGTCAGTAACTTCAAACTTTCTTGTGAGATACGAGCCGATATGGCCAAGTAAAAATGAATGCTGCTGTGCAGAAAGGTCTCCATGGTCTAGTGGTTAAGGCGCCCGACCGGCAATTGGGAGGTCCGTGGTTCGATTCCCGGTGGTGACTGATATTTTTGTACAACTACAAAACTTTGCGGAAGTCTTCAGTATAAACTAATAGCACCTAAAGGAATTCGAAATTAATAAATTCTGTTTAAGTAAATTCGTCAGTTTGTTCAATTGTCAGTAACTTTGAACTTTCTTGTTATTATGGTGTCATGGAAAAGGGGTTTTGACCTGTATGCCTGTACATCTTGAAAGTGGCTCATATGCATCTAATCTATGAAGAAGCAAGATATAAATACTAATGGAAACTCTTGATTTACAAAGTATTTTTAAACTACTAAAACGCTATCTGTTGTTCCTGTAAATTCTGAAGAACTGCTCATATTCTCTGGTCCTTGATAACCTTGTTATGTTAACATTGAGGGAAGTGCATGCTCTGAATTGGCAGAGTATTGCACAACCTGCATATGAGCTAAATTAAAAATTCAATGACAGGCAGAATTAATTCCTTTTTCTCTATAACCTTGAACAACCAACTAAAATATAACCATGATGCATACATAAACCATCCCCATACCCCTAGTTGACATTTTTTTAGGATTAGAAGATTCTTTTTGTACAGCATCTATGACGAACTTTTTGAACAGAATAAGGGAGATTCAGTACAAGCAAATAGTATAGTAGGCCTACTGGTGTGAATTAATGAGTTTAATGCTTCATTTCAAACCCTCTCCATACCTTGGTCCCAAAGTCTGTTATGCTAGCTAATTGGCTACAGACACACATTTTATGAAGGCATTTGTCAAAATCATATCAATCCATAGAGATAGGTTGCTAGCACTTTGTAACATTTAATTTATGGATAGGTTTTGTGCATGTCAACTAAACTGACTCCAGTCAATATCTATTTTTGTTTTTCCACAGGAATGATGATTAATGTCCATCAAGGGTCATTCCCCATGAAGAAGTTTGAGACTAAAGTTCAGGAGTGGTTCTGACAATCTTCAACAAGATATTCTTAAAAAAAAAACGGCTACTACTTGAAAAATATGTGTAATGATTGTATAAATAGCTACCCTGTTAGGTAACTAGAAAAATAAATATGTATTATCATAAAACAGTTTTTTTTCTGGATAAACTCCCCACTAATTTTTCAAGTCTCAGAACTAGTGTGTCAAGAAAGAAAAAAAACAAATGCTATCATTAAAGTAGTGAGTACAGTTGGATCATAATCATGTTTTGTTGAAATATAAGAAAAAATTCAAAGCTCTGTTAGCTGGTATTCAAGAGGAAATGGGAAGTATTTGATGGTATAACATTTCATATATAAAACAATAGTGTATTTATCTGAAAATGACTTTGAATTTTTCAAATTCACATACATATACAGTAAATATATATGCATTTTCAGTATGTAGGCCTATATATCCATTACCAAAAAAGCATGCATGATTTTTTTTTTTTTTGAGGATGAAGCCCACATAGGTCTGAGACCTGATGATGTTAGTTCTGAGGTCAGTTAGATGATGGTGATTTATGAGTTGGACCTACAGTTTCAGGTGGGTTCCGAACCACCTAATTGCTGGTTGAACTTAAATAATAAATTTAAGGTACAACTTGAATTCTGTTGGATGTTTTGAACAGTTCATTCTATAGAATTTATGTTTTTTAGTATAATGCTATTTGTATGTGTTTACTAGTACCCACTATACATTAATTTTCTGAAAAGCATTTTGTGATAGCTTTTATAAAAGCCTTTTCAGAAAATGTATGTATATTTATCTGATAATTTAGATTAAATTCTATATAAATATTATGTAAATTATATGTTGTATAGACCTCAAATTTATGTATAATTTATAAAAAAATTGCATATATTTATCAGAAATTTGAGATAAAATTTTATGTATATACTACATAAATCATACATATGTATAGACCTCAAATTTACGTATCATTTATAAAGAAATTACGTACATTAATCAGAAATTTGAGATCAAATTTTATGTATATACTACATAAATCATACATATGTATAGACCTAAATTTTACGTATCATTTACATAAAAAGAGGTGACATTTGTATGTAAAATGTACATAAAATTTATGCTTCATGTATGTGAAATTTATGATTCATTCACATAAGACTTTTGTATAATATACGTAAATTATATGTGAATGTGCTGGCTGGGTATTCAGAGGGTTGGGTAGATAATTTTTCTACAACACATCGTTGAACTACGCAAGGATATTTAAACGGCACATACATGTTTAAAATGCATTGTAGAGCACAGGGTGAGAAAAGAGTCGGTCTACTCGCTCGGTAGCCCACATTAATTAGGTTCTATAATATTATTATATTCATTTGGTTGGCGGAGCTTGAGAGGTAACTGGTTAATGCAAACCTCTAGAGAAATTCTATGATCAACAAACTCAAGATCTCTACATGCATGGCAAGATTCACAGACATTAGTTTGATCGTCCAGACAAGTAAATGGGAGGCTTATACCATGCCTACCATGATTCTAGTACTGTATAACGGCAATTGCAACGATAGAAGAATCGTACATCAGCATAAACACGCTTGTCATATTCATATTCATGTATATTTATGCTTTTGAAGGTACCTGTCTGAATGGATACTTTCTTTTGAAAATGCTTCATCTTGATAAACGATTATGCTCATACTAACATATGTAAGTTGAGGTCGTCTATGTAAGATTTAAAAGAGTATAAAACATGGAAAATTGAGAAGTATAAAATGAATTATTTCACACATAACCGTCATTAATGCAAGTTTAATTTAACCATATTAAAATGTATCATGTTCTTGCTACTATACTGAATAAATTTCACGTTGTAAAGTGATTTATTGAGGAAAAGTTGTTAAAACATAAGTTATGAATTGAAAATGAAATAAAAAGCTCTGTGGGTCTCTTTATAAATTTCAAGTCAATACCAAAATTCAACACCAAATATCCAATACAAATACAAACCAAACCAATATATAAATAACAATACAAACCAATATATAAATTTCAATACAAACCAAACCAATATAAATATCAATACAGACCAATATATAAATTTCAATACAAACCAATATAAATTACAATTTAAACCAATATAAATTTCAATACCAAATTCAACTCTCAGGATGTTTTTAAACTTGGACCTCTTAAAAAACCTCTCTCAGTGACTAGCAGCTTCAACTTCCAAGTTAATATTTATCTGTGATGTTTTCCATGCCAAAATACTTGATGAACTGACACTGTATTTCAATTAGATCTATGATTTCCACTCACTTTTACTGGAGATACTGGAGTATCATTTCTAAAGACTTTAGAAGTGAAATGCATTCCTCCAGTATCTCCAGTAAAAGTGAGTGAAAATCATGTATCTAATTGAAATACAGTGTCAGTATTGATATTAGATTAATATTTATCTTTTGAAGATTTGGCGTTCCTAATCATTTATAAGTATTGCTTACCGATGTGTTATAATTAACATGAAAAGTTCTTATTTATCCAGGTACTTAATCTGAATAACATATTGTTACAAAAGCGAATGGAGCAGTTATTTACCCACTTGTTCTACGTAGATTGTTTTATTGTTTTCATGGACAGACGTGACTTTGACATCCGATCTTCATTATCTTGCTCTTCACATGTATTTGTCACTCTTATTCTTCAAGTGTGCAACTCTCTCACTCAATCGAATTTCTTGAGATTTCTTCAGACTTCTTGAACAATCGAGATCATGTTCCGTGGCCTCCTAGAAGCGTCTGGTGACCTTCAGTTCTTGGAATTATGAAAACTATCTCGTATATAAAGGAGCTCATGTGAACCATTGAGTGGAGTGACAGTTAGTTTTACAAAAGCTCGTGTGTCAGATTGTGTTACAGATCTCGTGCCATTGAGTAAACAGTGCCCGATTCCAGTGTCAAGTGGAGAGACAAGTGTTTACTGTTTGTGCAGCTTACTAATAGTTTAATAACTTTGTTAAGTGATGTTATTTGGGACTGTCAAATAACGAATTGGACTGTGTTTTTGTAAGTGATTAGTTGCTCTTTTTATGATTTCTTTCTACATTATTGTACAGTTTATAGGACTCTTGTTTCTTTTATTATTGATCAGCCTGTAATTACTTATTCATTAATTCTTGTAAAAAATTACTGAAAATAAGTATTAGATTGTCATTTGTTGATCTGTTTTTCTTTATTAATTGAACTTACAATTAATTTGTAGAAAAAAAACTAATTTGTATAAATATACTAATTTGTGTGAATAAAGTGCAAGTGTGAACTTTAGTGTTGCCAGCCTTATTCTAGACATTAGAGCCCATAACTATTGGTGTCAGAAGTGGGATTTCTTTCATATTAATTTAAAATGACTGGCAAAATTACATTGTTTGATTTAAAAGTGGCTGATCTGAAACTGGAGCTAGAAGACCGTAATTTGGAAACATCTGGAAAGAAGTCAACTCTACAGGACCGGCTTTGTGAGGCGTTATTGGCAGAAGGAGTAGACCCAGCAACGTACCTTTTTGAGACTACTGACATGAAACTGCTTACATCCATGGAGCAGAACTTCACATCAATGAAGGGTGAACTTTAAGAGAATATTACATCCATGGAACAGAACTTCACCTCCATGAAGGACGAACTACAAGAGAATATGGCATCTATGGAGGGAAAAATACCAGAAAATATTACCTCATTACAAGAAGCCATGGAAGAGAAAGTTCAAAATCTTGCTGATTGTGTTAATCAAGAAGTCAGTAAAGTAAAAGAGGATTTGAAAAAATGGAAGATTGACTACAAGGAGAGTTGAAAACAATGAAAGATCGACTTCAAGGAGACTTGAAAAGAATGGAAGATCGACTCAAGAAGCTGGAGTGCGGTGCTGGATCTTCAAGCAGACATGACAAAGTGAATAGATCTTCAGATATTCCAGACCTAGCTATCTCAGAGAAGTCAGTGCTGGGAAGGAAGGAGGAAGATAAGCAGTCAGTTACTCTTCCCCAGCATACTGGGCTGCCAACCTATGATGGGAAGACACTTTTAGAAGATTACCAAACGCTTTTTGTGACAGCAGTAGAGTTCCATGGCTGGTCATCCACAACAAAGGCCTATGTTTTAGTGATGAATCTCCGAGGGGAAGCATTGGCAATTCTTCATTCAATTCCATCAGCTGAAAAATGGAACTTCAGTGAGCTGTGGAAACGCCTGGAGATGCTGTTTGGCAACAAGCACATGGAGCAGTTGTACAGATTTCAGCTCAATAAGAGAGTCCAAGGACCAAATGAATTACTGCAGGATTTTGAGGCTGCTATTGCTCGACTTGTGAGGAATGCATATCCCTCTGTTGATGACAGCATATATGAAAGCCTAGCAGTAGAAAGGTTTCTGAGTGGGTTGAGGACACCAGAAACTCAGCTTACAGTCAAGTTAGCTAGACCAAAAACACTGAGAGTCGCTGTAGCCTAAGCATTGGAGTATGAAGCCGTTTTGCAGTCAGTGCCAGGAGAATCTAAGGTGATGGCTATGGGTGCTGAAACGACTAGAGGAAGCATAATTCAGAAGATTGTGGAGTTGGCCCTGGAACAGTTAGGAGTTGGCAAGAAGGAGATTCAATGCTGCAGTTGTGAGAAGAGTAGGCAGACCAGCAGGAGACAAAAAGATAAAGCCATAAAGACAGGCTCGGAAGTGGTTATGATAGCTTGGACTGGGCAATTGTGAAGCCAATGCTGCAAGAAGTGTTCCAATCCACTGGTATCCAGATCACCATTTGCATCTACAACCCTTGGAGGGTCAAGAAGGATATGGTCAGCAGTCAAGAAAGACGTCAGCCATCTAAGGTGCCATTGTTCTGGGATAGAACAATTTTTCAAGGTGGGGGTAGTGTTACAAAAGCGAATGGAGCAGTTATTTACGCAATTGTTCAGACTCAGATCAGCTATGGGAGACTCATGGTTGTCCAATCTAATGGTTCTAGCTGCAGAAAAAGATGTACTTGAGTCTATTTCTAACGAAGAAATAATTGAGAGGTTTTCCGTTTCCTCATCCCAAAGACAAAAACTTCTATGTGGGGTTTAGAGAGATAGATTTAACAAGCTTAGAAGGTGCCTAGCTAACTTGTAGATGGTCACAGCCTAGAAATTTAAAATGTTTGACTTCAAACTGTTGATGTTTTTCATCTATTTTACGATTACTACTTACTAATAAGTAAGAACTGCTATAGCAAAAATTACGAAATACTAAAAATTCAGCAATTTTTCATAACTATGTCTTTATTTTGTTTTTGAAAGACACTTCTTTCGATTGTGTGTTAAATTGTTTATGTACTTCATCCATACATAAATTCTCATAAGATACTACACTAAGTAAATAACCTGTTGTTTAACTACTGTCCAATAAGTGACTTAGTATTTTGAATTTTTGTGTTTTACAAATGAAGTTATTAACTCATTGTTTTTACTTCCTTTGAAGGAACAACTTTGTAGAATTATTTAACCTTAATGGGTTTGAGTTTTTTCAATAGTTATAAAAATCTTCTTTTAGTTTTAGAAATAATACGGGGGGCTTTTTTCGCATTTTTTGGGGGGGCCTAATATATGGGGTGGGTTGGTGCTAAATTTAGGGGGGGGGGGGGTGCGTCATGAGGCTTAGGGGTGGTGAGCAACCCTGCTTAAGCTCAAGATTTCCGAGCTCTAACGGAATGTTCTTTAAGATTGACTTAATGAAAATTGAGATGACTGAGTTGACTTCATGAAAGTTGGGACGACTTTATGGAATTTGGTTGTCTAGGAATCATATCAGATAGAATCATTATCAGATAGAATAGTCAATGATTGAAAATAGAACTACGTGCAGCTGCAACTTTTCTTAATTGATCTAGAAGGGACCTCGACATTGTAATTGAGTTCATGAATAGAAGTTAACGATGGAGCAAAAAGAGAAGGTTAATCAGATTAACACATCAACTCTACGTTATATCCATGTTCATTATAAAGCAAAATAATTCAGTTTCAGATACAGCCAAAAAAACTCCAAAATGAGTTTTTATCTTAATCTTGTGTCTATTTTAATTGTTTCCATCAACTATATATGATTTGATTTTGATTTTAATGCATTGTTCATTTTATTATAATTTACTCTCTATTGTACTGTAGCGAACATGAAAATGAAAATAGTGAAAAAGAAAGACAGTGATTCTCGGTGTTATCTGCCATGTAAATGTTTACTTCTAAGCAATTAATTACTCTGCTTTTGACACTTTTATTGTGTTTACTTGGTAATCTGTAGAATGTTCTAGTTGTTTGATTAGACATTAATGGAGTCTTATCGAATATTGTGGAAGGCATGAAGGTCTTTCATTGTTTATTTTAGAAATCGGTAGAAGTTGGTAGAGAAATCTAGAGATATCTCAATTATATAAATAGAGGTATGCTTTTGTAAATTAGTTCAGTTCAGTCTTGTTTGAAATTCGTCGTGATAAACAAGTTGTGTCAGTTTTATATATTGTGTCTATATATAGTGATAATTCTTTCTCTGTGCCTATAGTGATACTTCTTTTTCCTATTTAATTCATACTAGTGAGCTACTAAATAGTTTTTTATCGTATTACGGACTAGTGCTACGTTAGTTAATTGTTCTTTTTCGACGTTTCTTTTTGAATATTATTGGACAGTTATTAATTAATATTAGATCGGCCTTTTAACTTTTAGTGATTGATTTTTGTACAGTTTATTGAAATCTCGTTATTAGTTGAACAATATAGATTTATCTGTTTTTAATTGCTTATTTTTCTGTAAGACGTTACTGATCAGTGAGTGTTGTGATTATTTGTGTAAATAAAGTGCGAGTGATAAATTTAAGTGTTGCCAGCGTTATTCGAGACATAGATCCCGTAACAGTACCTTATTCCCATTTCATTTTAACTTTCACATTATTCCGATATGGGAATTTACAGCACACATAATAGACACTTCTTTGTTCATCACCCAAATCGATAGAAGCGTTTCTCGCTTATTCAAAAGCAAACTCGAGATGAACTGAGAGTCCTCAATAATAATGAATTCATTTATGTTGCAGAAATGAACTCGCTGTATTCTCACAAGCATAGCCTGAGAGAGAATGCAGTGTTCTCAGAAACGTCTATACATACTCATTAAACACCTCAAATTACAAGTTGAACAGGATTTTGACATTGAACTATTGCACTATCATGGACAGAAGAAACTTCATTAAGATAGCTTACAAGTTTTAATAGAAGCAGTTATTTTGAACGACAGTTGAAGCCGAGTTACAAGAAGAATTCTGAACTCATTACACTGTAACTTGGGGACTTAACCAAGTAGGCCTACGCTCCATTTGAGCAATTTAACCAGGACTTAGGTGCAATGCCAATGTGTTAAATATGGTATACATGTTTCGGATTCCAGTTTAAGTGTGAATTTTATCTAATAAAATAGGAATTTCCAACACTAGGCAGCCTACTTACTACCAGTAGATTAATATTCCTCTGAATTGAGTGCCATGCAAATTCCAATTTGAAACTACTCTGTCGCTCCAATGAAGGTAAGACGGGAGTGCCTTCACTATGTATTAAATTATTTAAAATGAAAATGAGTAAGTAAAATACTTGTTAATTTTTCTAATGGGGTAACTCTTGGCGTACGAGAGGTGTTTCCGGTACTACTCTAATCTCACGAGGAAAGATGCTACTATTAAAATGACTTCAGATTGAGCTCAGAAAATAATCGAAATATTTATTTTAATGTTATAATAGAAAAAATGGTAAATGGTAATCAAGAATTATCAAAAAAATTTATTTTACTCACTAACAGTCACTCGCTCAGCAGGAAAGAGTGGGGCGGGTCATCTGCCGTAGATGTAGCCAGCTCCCTTACTCGACACCGACTCGTTTTTTCAGCACAATTTTACTTGTCATGAATTTTCTCTGACCTCATAATATTTCTTTTGATAGCTAACAATGGCTCTCTCCTCCTTTTGTGAAAATTCATGGCAAATAAATTGATTATGCTGTTACAGTACATACTATAATAGAGACTTGTCAAGGGGGGCAGACCGCCCCGCGTACCAGCCCTAGAGAGATGACGAAAAGCTGATCTAATAAGACTATAAAGACATAAATTGGCTATGATTTCAAAATTTGAAACAAATAATAAAAATAGTGTTATTTGTTAATATTTTGTGCTAATATGAATTACTGCTGAGAGTGAGCCCATAAAAATGGTCAAAATAGTACACGTTCTCTCGTGGCAGGAGTCCCGGACCCCCCTTCTATAAAAGAGTTCCATCTAGGACTCCTCTTCAATACAAGGATGGCATTGGTAATGTTCACTTATGACCTACAAGTTCTTCTCAAAATTAGTATGGGCTTGTATAAGTATTAAAAGAGTTCGTGAGAAAGCTACCGTAGCCTATGTATGTTTCAAGACAAACACAATCATTCAACTAACTTATTAACAGTCTTTTTTCAGATTTGAGAGGTGGTGTGAACTAAAGTTAATAGCAGTATATGCAGTACAGTCAAGTTCAGTAATAATATTATCCATTGTCAGGTGAGGGTTCTGCCTAGTGCATCCCTTTGAAATATTTCTGGACTTTTTAATTAGAAAGCCAATATTCTAGGGTTGCGACAGCCCAATCATTACCAAAATAACTTAAAATTGCATTCTAAGGGATTTAAATTGAAAATTTGGCCAGAGGGCTAGCCCCAGACAATCCTCTGGTTAATTGGTTAATGCTTGTTCCTCACCTGTCAATATAATATTATTATCATAGTGGAATGAGAAAACCCAATTAAAAACACACTTATCATTTGAAATATTCCTTTCAAAATGAACAAAAGTTTCATTTTTGAACTTGAGAAATATTTTTTTGACGTGAGAGACAAAATAAGAATTTACCATGATGATTGTTGAAGGGGGGAAAAGTTAAAATAACGCCAAGTGACAAGGAAACTACATTTTTAACCAGTTTAATATAATTTTAAAATAGTTATATTTTCATACATACTATGATGATTGTTATTTGTTCAAAAACGAACAAAATATAATAAAAAAAGCCTAGTGGATGTTATTTCCAGTAAAAATATGTAGTATAATATAAAATGGCTTCTATAGATTTCATGTTCTCCTAGTAAGATTGGCCTATCACTATCATTGTTCATTCCTGGTTTAAGATCATTCATTTTAGTATCAACATTGACGAATACGAAGAGGCGAATAATTGGAAATTTTCAGCTATTATATAGGCCTATGTCAAGAGATGTAAATACAAACTGATTTTTAAGTATGGAAACGGCTTCATATTGCTTACTGAGACGTTCTTGGCAAAATAAGCTTAGTTTTGCATAGGATCTTGGATCTGCTTAGTTTTAAAAGTTTAAAATTTTTTGCTGGTTTTGAAATTTATGTCCGGCATCTTGGATTCAACTGTATTTTTTTTAAATGGGATGGTGGTCATATGACACATCATTTCAGTGTCAAATTTTGAGAAAAAACAATGGCGCTACCCGTTTTTTAATAGATGCCTTTGTTTTCGTTTTATAAGCATTTAAATTTCCTATTTTTGGAAAAATGTGTTAGCAATGAAAAAGGTAGAACGCACTGTATAAAACTGTATGAATTTTTTATTCATAAATTATCCAATTCTATGCAAGCTGCTGAGATTTTTCTCTTGAAATAAGCAAGTTGTATTAATTCATTTGTTATTATTTCCAAGTAGTATTAAATTACGAAAAATTATTATTAAAAAATAAAAGTCGTCCCACCTTTAGTACTACTGTTTTAGTGCTAGAATAGTGTAAAATGCGATTTTGAGGCAGTTATACTTTCAAGATTTTCCCGGGGGAGTACCCCCGGACCCCCTTCACCGACGTTATTCCATACCCCCAACCACCCGGAAAGGCCAGACCTTTCGCCCCTCCGAAAAAGTGTTATTAATCCACCATTGAATCAGAAACATTATTCATATTCATTAATCAAAATACATTATTCATATTTCGTGACGAGAATGTGTTATTAACATACAGAAAAAAACTAAAAAAATACGAATCGTTTCTCAAAATCCATGTTCTCTAATCAATATTCTCATATTCTCAATCCATACTCCAATTGCATAGAATGTGAGGGGAATTTTGTATGACATCTTGCAGTTTCAGGAACAGTAATTACAGTATTTCCTTTATGTTCTCTTACGCTCTCCAGATTAGGGTCCAAAGTATTTCACTTCACTCACCTTGACCAAGCTATATTAATAATAACAAATTATTGGCTCTTTCATAATATTATTAGGTTAAATATTTTTCAGAATCCCCCACATCCAAGTTTTTGAAACAAACTAGTTACTTAATAATTTAAACTAGTAATTTAAAATTCTTTAAATACAGAGGTCTGACCTCTGATACCCACGATAAAAGTCCCACGGGAGTTTATATCTAATTAACCTAATTGAAGATTGATTGATCATTATGTTATCAAAGTATTGCCAATGAATACGTACAATACTAAGCTACTCAAAGATATTGGAATCAAAATCTAATTAGTAGGAATTCATCGAATTATGATAAATTAATTGATAACTCGATTATCAAGTATGTATCCATCCTATTTGCACAAACCATTCCATGCGAGAGTGAGAGCTATGCTCTGGGATCAGAAAGCTCTGTTTAGTGTTGCCCTAATAATAAATGTAATTTGCAGCATCTGCTACCGAACTCCGCTTATCATGCGTCAGATTAGAGCGTCAACAATCGCATTGTTTCATTAGCTTTCTAACATTGCTTTGGGTGGCCAGGCAATATGGGTTACACAATGCTCAGCTTAATCTCTCTGCTCTGAGAATCGTTCTCATATGAAGATCTTTTTATATAATAGTGATTTTACGGGCTTAATTAGGCCTATCAACCTTTTTCAGAGAATATTTAAATTTTTTGGGGAAAATAAAGATGAATTGAATAATACCGGGTGATTCAAAAAGAATGAACCGATTCCATGTATCGATATGAATAAGTAGTAAAGCATGAATCAAAATGAGTGAGTGGCCCTCTGAAAGAACAAGTTTCAGTTGGTTGCTGCTAGAACGAGCTAGACATATTGGTCTCCCAGTTGTTTGTCAAAATGGCGATACTGCAACAGAAGTCATTCAGTGTGTTAGAGTTTTTAGTGATGAATCAACTTTTCATTTGAATGGGAAGGTGAACCAGCACAATGTGTGAATTTGGGGAACCGAAAACCCTCATGAAATAGTTCAGCTTCTAAGAAACTCCCCTAAAGTAAACGTTTTCTACGTGGTATCCAGTGACAAGGTTTATGATTCATTTTTCTTTGTGGAGAACACAGTTACAGTGCCACTGCCGAAAACCCTCATGAAATAGTTCAGCTTCTAAGAAACTCCCCTAAAGTAAACGTTTTCTACGTGGTATCCAGTGACAAGGTTTATGATTCATTTTTCTTTGTGGAGAACACAGTTACAGTGCCACTGCCAAACCTATGAGCATATGCTACGAAAGTGGTTATTCCCTTTACTGGAAGCCAATTCAAATGAATTTATTTTTCAGCAAGATGGGGCACCTCCCCACTGGAATCGATCAGTTCGAGCATTTTTGAAAGAAAAACTCCCTCAGTGATGGATTGGAAGGATAATGGACAAAAAAAAAACGCTGATTGTGCTTGGCCTCCTATAGATCACTGATCTCACAGTGTGTGATTTTTTTCTATGGGGGTTTGTAAAGGATAAACTCTTTCTTCCGTCATTATCTACTGATCTGAATAACCTTTAACATCGAATAAAAACTGTGATTAATTTAGTTGATTGTAACATGCTGCAATGTGTTTGGGAAGAGTTCTCATATCGTATTGATGTTGTCCGTGCTGCAAGAGGCGGCCATATTGAATAATTGTAAAATGCCAAATAAAACTTGACTGTGAGTACAATACTTGTACATAAGTGAAAATTGTTTGCTATTTTTCCATAATAAAATATTCAATCACAGAATCTGTTCATTCTTTTTGAATCACCCGGTATTATTAAGTTATTGTTCAATTATTTAAATTTTAAATTAATCAATTATTATTACTTGAAAAGTTAAATGGGATACGAGTAAAAATTATTCATAATTTTAGAATAACGTTTTTTTAGAACTACCTCTAAAATCGATGGGGCTTTGAACGCTACAGAATTTTGTGGTGGGAGAAGTAAACGAGTGAAGAGTGTTCGAAAGAATAAAATGCTGGTTGTCCCTCAGATTTTAAATGAAGTGTAATCTAAATAATAATTATTAAGTTACATCAACAGATCTGAGTTTTTTTTGCATGGTGACTACTCGATTCTTATTCCTGTAATTCTCCACTAGTAAGTTATTTGTAAAGTTGATCAAAATAAAAATTAATTATCCACAAAATATTACCGATAAATAGAAAAAAGTTCTTCAAAAGGGCCAGAGGAATAAAACTCCAGCCGTTAAAAAAACGAATTACAAAGGGATGAAAGGATATCAAATCAAGCTCTATACTTTTGTAACCAGAGAAAGTATCTTCTGATTCCAGAAAAGGAAGAAAGACACGAGACAATAGCTATGCTTCCACTTCTTGAGAGACTTAGGAAACACTACCCTGAATTGAAAATCGGCTCTTCATTGATTTAAAAAGAATTGAATGAGTTGAAATGGAATTCTAATCCTCATCAAAATGGGGCTGTTGTGAAGTGAAGCTTCACGGATACTTTTCGCAATCCGTTCATCAAAAATTAATGAATAAAGTAGGAGTTGGGAGAATTATAAAGCTCTGATGATGTCACTTGGGTCTTGGACTACTCGAGTTTAGTAAGTAATTCGATACTTAATATTCTCAATACAGACAGTTTGTTGGAAGATAATATGGTCTCTCTCAGTCTGAATTAGATTTTTATATGGTCTTCAAGATTAGTCCTAGGTCGTAATAAGTTGGATTTGGGCTGAACAAATATTCAAGAAAATTGATTTACTCTTTACCATATTGTGAAGTGGCTCCAAAGATGTAAATAAGAGTCATCTTATGCTCTGTGGATAGAGCAAACACTACTAGAAAAAGGAACAGTAATTATTATATTATTTATGCTTATATAGATTCACCAAACACTGTTATAGCTTCAAAAGCTTAGCTTTTGATACCAGCAGACACAGTTTTTTATTCGTTACACACAATATTGTTCACGCTTTTATCGTACTAATTAGACTGGAAGCTTATTCCCAGAGAAGCCTTTTTTCATCTTGGATTGAACAAGATCTTCGAGCGGGTTTATAGCTATAAAAGTGAGCCAGTGGTCCAACAAAAGAAAAATGAATTGACAGTGACGAGAATAAAAGTAACGAGTGAAGGAGCAAGGAGTTGTTAAAGGGGAGAAGTGGGAGATGTAGATGGATAGGGAAAGGGGAATTGGGAAGGGATAATGACGGTAAGATAACACCAGATTACCGGGTTAGTCCCTTGAACCACGGTTCATCTCACTCAGATCTGTCTAAAACCAACTTCGTCTTCCCCCTTCTCATCTGTTGAAAAGAGCCATTCTAATGAACTGGGTCGTGATGTGAGCCGTAGGCCTGCATGCTTTCCTCTCCATCTCTTCCTTGGTCATCGCCAATTTCCACTCACCACGCACGATACACACACCTTGATTCTTGTCATTTAAGCGCTTTTTAAGGGTATTGTCACAAGCTTTTCTCCAAAATGATCTCTTTTGTTGTAGGAATGAATCACTGCCGTGACTGATTTCATCCAACCTCAGCCCTTCATCCCGTCATGATTAGCATCAAGTAAAAAAAATAATAACTTCCAAAACGTCGTCGTGGACCTTTTTTATTTCTTGAAATAAAAATAAGTCTCGACTAAGAACATGAGAGAAGAGTGAATTTTCACCAACTAAGAAAAGTAAATCCTCTTGAGAATTAAGTTTTCACTTCCATATTCATTATCATGTTTTTCATTTAATAAGAGTATGCTGATCATGAAATCTTTTCTATCATTTTTCTAGTAAATAATAATTTATTTCCCAATTCATAATATCATCTTGTCTCTAGAATTTTCCTTTCCATCTAGAATTATTGCAGGATCTTAAATGCTTTGATTATCCACGAATGAGTCGCATGATAAAGTCAGAATTGTAATGCATTCCTCTACAAGCAAGGGTGGTCCTAGGGGGGCGGGAATCCTTCCGAAAATCAAGACTCTACTGAGGAAGGTTAGGAAACAAGGAAAGTGCTTCTTTCCAGACATGATTACTTGTAATTGACCGAACGAAGAGAAATCTCTGTTTCACATCGACCGTTTTGCATCTGTCCGTCTGTCTGTCAGTTTGTAACGTCTGTCATTTTCGGCTAAACGCGCGGACCAAATTTAATGAAATTTTTCATGGATCTCCCTTTAAGGATTGTCCAGCAATGTATGTACAGTATAAGGAATTTGAAATTTGCTTACATTTGAAGGATAAACAAAGGTTAAGACAATGGAAAAGACAAAGGCTCTTGGGCCTTCTTATATAGGGAACATATGATTTTCAAAATGAGCTTCTCCATTATAGGCAATATTGGAATCAGATTTAAAGATAGCCCACGGGCCCTCTTATTCATTTGGTTCTCCCATCTCTCCCATCCTTATGGAAACATATTTCAGAGAAACAAATTATTTCTAATATTCCAAATAAGTCTAACAAGTGATTGCTATGGGAATGATCGTTAAAAAAATTCAATTAATTGAACAAACGAAGAGAGGTCTCTGTTTCAAGTAGACCGTTTTGCATTCTGTCTGTTTGTTTGTAACGAACAAATTTACGGCTGAGCTCATGAAGGATTTTTTTAAAAATTTGGCTTGAATGTTCCTTTTAGTAATGCGCAGCGATGAATGTATAAGGTTTTTTAAATTTTGTTGCATTTAAAGGATAATTATGAGGTACCCAGGCATTCTTCAATGGGAACATATTATTATTTTTTAAATGAGCTTCTCCATCATAATCATGCAATTGGAATCAGATTCATAGATAGCCGCCCCCGGGCCGTAACATCTAATTATTCATCTGGTTGAATCTTATTCATATGAATAAAGTTATCAGTCATAAAAATAACATATTTGTTTCATTTCTAATATTTAAATAAAGTATAATAACAAGTAATTACTAAGTATGTAAATTTAATTAATATTGTTTTATACGGCTAGGATGGGAGAGATGGGAGATCCCATTGGGAGACCTGTGGGTTGTGTGTAGAATTTATTATTGTGGGTGAAATAGTTTTGTTTCGTGATGGTGTTGGTGAGTGAAATAATTTCACTTATGTGAGCAGGAGGTGTGTTCACGAAAAATGGATATCCACAACAATAATTTTGTTCAATAGCAAGTGATAGATATCTTCTATCCTCAAGTTTCATTGGACATAGTTTAAACAAGAGGTAAATGGCTAGCGACAAAAATAATTGGCTTCATAAGATACAAAAAATTAAATTTAAGTTACGTAGGATTCAAATTTTAAATTAGGTAGCTTTAAGTCTACTATTTATTATTGACTTATTCGTATAGTTTTTTATGTATGGCGAGTAATTATTAATCTGTTACAAATTTCTCGAATTTATTGGACTTTAAACAAACGTTTTCTTAGTAAATATGATTATTCTTGCTGAATTCTGATTTCGCATGGATTCTGGTCATATCCTTATTTATATCCAAGCAGAGCTTTTCCACTTCTTGCAACTGGATTTGCATGCGACTTTGCAAAGAGCAGTTCATTTCCATTAGTTTCTCCAACTGTTTACTTGGATTACATTCGTCCAGATTCTCTAAATACTGCTCCACCTCTGAAATACTGCCTTTGACGCTCTGAATGAGATAAAAATATTCGTATATTTCGTGAAACAATTTTTGACGCATGAGATTATTATTGTAAATATAGTAGCACAACGCTCCCTCTGAAACATTTTTATTGCTGATAATTTCATGAGGAATGATGCTCTCCAAACAATTGACTGAACTCTCTAATCTTTCAAAACCAATGTCAATAAGATTCAATAGTATTTCCATGTTGTCTTGTTGATAAATTCTCTCATCGACAGTGATTGATAAATTTTTTAATAGAGAATAATTTTCTATGATGGTCGCATCTCTTACTGTTAGCTCTTGCGCTTGGTTTTGGAACAAATTTTCCTGAAACATTATTACTCACAAATCGATTTCAATAAAAACAGTCATAAGAATGACAGATCAACAAATTCAAAACAAATTTCTTGAAAATTCATTTGTTGCTTTTCATTTTTGCATGAGACTGATTTTAAAGATAATAAATTTCATGTTTAATGAGTAGCGAATACAGACATGCACATAGATTATAAATATATTTTTCCTCCATGTGAGGGGGAAATTTGTGCTTATTGACTAAAAAGATATTTCGGTAATACCACCAACAAAGTAAAAAAGGTCCTCAACCTCTCACCTGATATCAAAGTAAAAATATAGTTTTTTTTTTAATGTTGTTCGATCGATAGTGTCGTCGGGTGCATCTTACTTCATACCCCTTGCGCTTCGCGCCTGTCTTCATCAATATTAATGAATATTGATCACTGCAGTTGACGAGAAGAGAAAGGGAGCTCAGCATGCAAAGTGATATTGGAGGTGTTATTTTAGAGTGAGAAACCCTTTGGTCTATACATGCAAACATGAAAATAAAAATATTCTGTTTTGAACATTTCATCGTTCATCTCTCTTCAAAACGAAATAAAATGTCCCACGTTTGAAAATAATTTTTTTTGGCCAGCTGTAAAATAAATTTTGTGATCTTGGAATCCAGAGTTAAGAGTGGATTCCTTGGTAGAGAATATTCCCATCTTAAGTTGCAGACGATCATCATCTTCAGAAGTCAATTCCAAATTTACTTTTTTTTGTAGATTACGTCTTGGAGACTCCAGTTAAGGAGTATAAGACAAGTCAGATCAACAATATTATACACTAGACACCATAATTACTTCAATTAGTTGAGGTTAGGCTTAATTTTGATGTGAAAGGAACTCTTGTACACTATAAAAAGCTTTATCAACTAAATATTTTTTCAATATTGTTTTTTAAATATTTCTATATTTTCAAGACTCTTCAAAAACTGCGGTAGCTTGTTGTAGAATTTCCTACCAATATAACTAGGTTTTTGTTTGAATAAGCTACTATTGTTACTCACCAAGTGATAATCTCCTCGGCTTCTTGTATTATAATCATGTACATCAAGATTTTGGTTAATATCATTCGTTTTTACATATAAAGTAGCTTCATACACATATAAGCAGGGTACAGTTAGGTGACCAAGTCTCTTGAACAACGGCCTACATGAATCTAATCTATTTACTCTTTTTATACACCTAACCGCTTTCTTTTGGATCTTAAACACCCTATCAAGATTTTGTTTTGATGAATTACCCCATACTAAGATAGCATACCTAATATGTGACAGTAAGAGCCCATGGTAAGCTGTAAAAAGTAACTTTTTGTCATTCAATCTAGCGAGCTGTCGCAGGACAAATTTACCCAGAAGAAATTTTACAACATATTTTCTCAATGTATGGAGCCCAGGTCAATCGTCTATCCAACAAAACTCATAGAAATGCAATTTTTTCATCCTGGTCTAATTTACTCTCCCACTTATAGGACTTGGACCCATAATTTATCATTGAGTCATACAGTATTCATGGAGTAACCTATATTAAAACACGAAGTAATAAACGGGCTTAAAACTGAATGGAACTTTCCAACTATTCTCTAAGTAAAACTTCTACAATGGCCTTGACTGAGGAGCTACGAAATCTCTCAAAAGTTACCCTTCCAGTTAGAGAATGAAATGCCCTAGAAGGAATTCCAACAATTTATACAGTTAGTGAATGTGCAGTCATATGATCAGAATATCAAATCTCCGGCTTCTGATTTTAAAATTCAAATTTGAAAGATTCATTAATTTTTTCAAGACTGCAGTACAAAGGCAGCTTTGGTTCTATGTTATCTGGATAATTATAAACAGTATTAACTTTCAAGAGCTAGGTGATTCGGAATTATTCTGAAACTTTTGTCTTAACATATTGCAGAATTGTCTGTTTAGCATTGTTTTATCTGTTAGTTATCCATGATACTATGGTCCCTCATCATCAAAAGCCTTACACTAAAAAAATACTAATTTCGGAAAAATGTTTTATCGCACCAGCTCTCTATTAATTACATTTTCATAGAATGAAATGTATTCTTCATTGAACAAGTGGGCCCAAAGCAGCCTATCTATAGAAGTCAAATCTTGGGAGTGATTCCTAGAATTTTCTCAGATGATTTTTGCTGATAAACTACGTAGCTTGTAGCTATTTATCAATATATTTTGATATTTCCAAAATTTTGGTGAAGAACTCAACCAAATTAAATAAGCAAGGTCTTTGAATTATTTGGTGATGAACCAAAGACATTTTCTTTACTAAATGTTTTCGAACTATTCATTCTGGTTTTCTTCAAATGGAATGGAATAGTTGATTCCTAGATACAAAACCGGAATCTTACTTTATAATTTTACTTTCTAGACTGCTAATAAGACAATCGTCCACTGATCTATTAAAACTATAATTGTCTAGCTGATTCGAATATACCATTTCTTGAACATCAGCCATCCATAGCTCCACATTTTTCATAAAGTCATTGTAGTTCAACGGTCTCGTTACAGTTCGAGTATCCCAAGTAACTGAAGCTATCTGCTCATTGTTTTTCTTGCAGCGACATAAACACTTTTCCTCAGCATTCTGCCCTAGATCTGTATTTATTACAAAAAATAAATTATCACATTCTCCGACTGTTGACAAAATATCATTCACAAATGTATCAGGTTCAGGTTTTCCATCAATGATCATTTTGAATTTTCTAACTGGAATTTTTTTATACCCACTAGATTATAATTAGGTTATAATACTGTGTTTGCAAACTGTGTTATATAATACAATCAATTGGGGACAGCTGAGTTAATTGATTCACTGTATCAGGGAGGTAACTTTTGAAATAAATTGTATGAGAAGATAAGAAGAAGCATAGACTCCCTACCCCTGACGTCGTAATGCCATCTTCAAAAATCTGTGATGCAGACTTCAAACACATACACTAGAAATGAGACAGCCAGAAAGCCAGTTTATATTACAGGAGAAACACAGAGCTCAAGATCCTAACAAAATTTGAGTATTTAATAAAGGGCAGGTAAACTCTCTCGAGGCTGTGAGTGGCAGCATCACTTTATAAGAGCTCTGTGATTTCTCGTCAGTTACGCGATTGGTTTATTCGTTTTTGTAATGAAGATAATGCCCTTCATACTTTTCAATCATTATTATTTAAATAAAGACATTAAGCTGTTCAGTGCTTCTCAAGGACGGTCCTAGATGGAAAGTTTGATTGGACGTTACTGCAATTTTTGTAAAATTTCGATTTGGGGGGCCTGGGATCGCCCATGGTTATAAAAGTATAATATCTCTTTTGATTCAGTAGCTATATTATAGAACAATACAATACTGAATACTGTAGACCAGTTAAGAGAAATATTGTGGTAGGATATATTTCTCATTTCATTGTGCACTTGAAGCGAGTAGTTTATCTATGATTAGTTATTTGAGTGACTTTTATTCCAGTATTAGGCTACCTTTTTTCCAGTTTAAGCTCCATTCTTTTTAAATTTAATCGTTAATTCGAACTTGTAGCTGTAACTAGTTTATCTTGTAATATCGAAAATTGGGGGAATGGATAAGACAAGAATCATATTCCTTAAACGTTTCATGATAAAATAGTTAAACAATATCTCTTAAGACGATTTAACTAGATGTGAGTCCAATGTCTAGCATGTAATGATCAGTTTTTATATGGAAGACTAATAATAATCAACGTTGACAAATGCATTTTTGATGGCTTACTGAAGGAATCCTAATTCACAAGAGATATCATGTCAATTATGGTGAACGAAAAATATGAATATTTATTCAGCACAAGAGCGCCACCAGGAAATTTTTCAGGGGGGTGCCAGTCCTTTCGGTTTTTTTTGGGGTATGGAAAATTTTAAAAAATCAGAGTAAAATTGGTGAGTTTAGAAGCTTGTTTTATGACTTTTACACCTAATTTCCTGCAATAGAAAAAAAGATGCGGGCAACAAAAAATCCCAAATTTATCAGTCTGTAACAATTAGCTTTATTCATTAATATTTTTCTATTTACAGCAAGCTTTATTTAAACAAAAACTGAACTCTTCTACTTTCAGTGGCAAACATATTGATTGAATTTGTCACAAATTCTTCTTTTTTTCTTTCAAAAATTGTCTGTGTGCAGATATCAGGCAAAGCCCACTAAGGATTTCATCGACTGTTTTATTTCTAGCCCCTAGCCAACTCTTGAACTTCCCGCAAAATAATATTTGTACGAAGTATGATACTAATACAAGTTGTACAGAAATAAGTACATGAAAAACAGTTTTCAATCTATTTCTTTATTTTTTCTAAATCTTTTTAAACACTTTTTACTGAAATATTTTTTCTATGAAATTGCAACTCTGAAATACGTGATGAATACTATGTTATTTTTTCCTAACATATTATTTTTTCCCTAGGAGCCAGGGGGAGCCGCGGCCCCCCCTCGCCCTTATGTGGTGGCGCCCATGATTCAGCAATTACATAATACAGCATATATATAATTATAGAAATAGAAATTCATTTATTGACATAATAACACTACAATGCATGGTCAACGTCAAGGCGATAATAATCTATAAAGTGCTGTACACAGAAATTAACAACATATTGGTGTACACATATTGAACAATGATCACAATATAATTAGAAACACACATGACAATATTAGGTATTCTAAAATGTACCTTTGCAAATCGTACCATGGCACTCATGCTGTAAAATACTTTCAAGGGTGTTTTTGAAACTAGTAGGTGGAAGACCTTTAATAACAACAAGCGAAAGGTTATATAAATTATTACCGGTGTAAACAAAATTTTTGGGGATCTTGCATAATGAAGAAGATTCATGTGTCTAGTGCAATAGTTATGCACATCACTATTGCTCTCAAACTGTGCTTTACATTGGTGAACATGGAGCAATACATAATTATGTGGAAGGCAGTGTCGACAATTTAAGTCCTTTAAACAGAGGACTACAGTGAGTTCTCTGAGGAGCATTCATAATAATTCTGACTGCACTTTTTTGCAATCTAAAAATTTCAATAGATCTTGAGCAACTACCCCAAACAGTGATTCCAAATGATAATAAGGAATATATCTGATCATATCACACTCTTAACAAAACATCAATATTAACTGCTTCACTTAATCTTCTTAATAGATAAAGATATTTTCTCAAGGTTTGAAATGTGTGTTTTCAAATTTAGTGATGAAACAATGAAGATGCCAAGATATTTAATCACAACTTGTTTATTGGAGGACATCGTCATAATAGATCATATACACTAATATTCCTGTGGAAATTAATCGAATAAAGATAAAGTTTTGGTGCACGTAATGAAAAATTTATAAATTTAGTTTTTTCTACATAATTGCTAGTCTATTGCGGAAATACCAGTACTGTAAAAGCTAAGTGTAGATTTATATTGTTTTACAGTTCCTCCCACGATTTTCCTGAACTAACTAGCAGAGTATCGTCTGCATAACAAAACGTATTGGGATTTATTTATCTATGATTCAATGATTTATTTGAGCCAAAAATACAATATTACAGTAAACAGGCCAAGCCAAATACAGGTCAAAATCATTATACATAATATAGTAAGTCACAAAAACTATAATCTAATCATCTATCTAATTTATTTATTCGTCATCATTTAGATATCTAATTTGTTATCAGATATCTCATTCTCTATTCAGCCGCAGTTGTGCGATCGGTTAGGTGCTTATCTCTGACTCTTGCGATTAAGGGTTCGATTTCTGTTCAGCCTGGAATGCTTTGTATCATCCACCTCATCAACCAAGCGCAGGGCATCATGGGAATCACATGGGCATCACCAGTAAAGAAAAGCTGTTTGGCTTCTAAAATAAAAAGAACAATGAAAAGTTTATATTCCTTAACCTGAAAGAACGTTTTCTTTTTGTCAATTTTCAATGCGTCAATGTCACAGCATCTTTTAGAAAGCTCTAAAAAAAATTTGGAAAAGGAAAAATATTCATTGTATAAACAATTAGCCTTTCACTATTGTTTCTACTTTATTATTTTTCTTACATAATTATTGAAAACTGAATCCTTTTATGCTCTTGACAGTGTTTTCAGATTTTCCTTAAATACACCACTAAACTCTTCCAGTATTTCCCATCAACGTATTCTGAAGCCTCTTCTGTTTCTAATATTCTGCTTCCAAGTCAAATTTTCTTATCTCACTCAAAATGGAACACCTGCACCTGCCAATAAAATGAAAGATGTCGCTACACTTGCAGGTGTAGAACAGATCACTATCTCCTCCTCTCTGTGCGGGACATGATTAAGTTTAGTGAAAATCATCCTTCTCTGGCCTCGGATACCATTGAAATTTAAAGCCTCGTCTAGCTCCATCATTCATACAATCTCTTGTCTCGTAATCAAATTTCAAGGCAGTATAGATACAATGACTCTGCGATCAATAAAATAAAATGTGATGAATGATTAATACATACAATAAATGTGATTTATTGGAAAATGATTTGTTTTGACTGGAATTTTTATAATAAGACTGGACCTTTTCAAGGTTTGTATGAGTAGCATTTTGTATGGTGGTAAAGTTCTTAGAAAATATAAAAAAATTAAAACAAAAAAGAAATCGACTTCAATCAAATGGTAATCTAAAATTAATTAGTTACAAGTCGTTCTAAAAAGTTTGAAATAAAGTATTCACTTCAAACTGAGAAAGTTTCAAATCCGATAACCTTTCGAAGTGGGCGCCAAACTTTTCATGAACTCCTAAAATATTACATCGAATTATTTATAAACATAGAATATTGTATTATTTTAAGAAATTATAATAGCAGGAGGCTTCTTAAAAACTAAATAATTTTTGATTCATCATTTTAATTTGGTTCCTTTCAGAGTTTACCTCTACAATGAAAAATTAAGCAGAAGCTACCATTGAAAGGGTTGATTGCACCAAGTTTCTGGGTATTTTTATTGATTAGTGCTTGACCTGGAAGACTCATATAGAGACAGACATTGGTGAAAAAACTGAACTCGGCAGTCCATGTCATGTCCAGATTAATTAAAGTGACTGATGAGAATATTGTGAAAATGGCATATCATGGATACTTTGAGCCTCTGTTGTTCTATGGTATTGTTGCATGGGGAGCATCTCATAACTGCATTCGTGTTTTCCGAGTACAAAAGAGAGCACTCAGGGTTATGTTTCGGAAACCATCATTGTACCCATGCAGAAATTTATTCAAATCAGCGAGGATTTTGCCATTGCCCTGTCTGTTTGTTTACTTTTCAGCCTGTATGGTATTAAAATTCAAGAGTGGATGGATGACTGGAGCGGACTTCCATGCATATAATACAAGAAGTAGGATAAATGTAAGACTTGAAGCTCACAGAACCTCTTTTTATGAAGCAAGTCCTCAGTATATGGCTAAGAAGATCCATAATGCCCTTCCTGCAGAGATTCAACAAATGGAAACTGACTCGATGTTTAGAAGAAGTTTGAAGTCCTGGCTACAGACAAAGTGCTTCTACAGCATGGAAGAATTTTTCAACTTTAGATAAATTTGAAAGTTGTGATATTTATTCTATAATAGCTCATATTAACACTGTGTTATGTTGTAAATATTATGTATTTTAATGGAGATGATTGTTTGTATTTAAAGAATATTGTATGACTCATGTTTATATTGTACAAGATACAATGCTCAACACAAGATTAATAAAATGAAATGAAAATCATGATACGTCTCTGATATAGGTCCAAGGTTTCTTTTGTAGGTCTGAAAGAGTGATTGATAATATTAATTTATTAAAGTAAATACAAATATAGACCTGAACTCCTGCTATCTCCCTTTCTTACAGTAGTTATTGTGTAGAGGACTTTATTGAGAAACTTTCCAAACTGTGTGATTCACATTTTAACGATAGCCTACTTATCATAAAATGAATTATAAATTTCTTTGGTGGAGGTGGAAAACTTCCCACTCTGACTGCAACAACTTTCACAATACCCCTCCCATCTCCTACAAGCACTAGATTTATAATTGTTGAATGTTTGGTCATAATAAACACTACCTTTTCCTACCACTACCATTTAGTGGGCTACCTGAAACCTAATAACCTGAAACATCATACGAAACGCAAACCACATTTAAAAACCATACTGATTGATAAAACCTCTCATGGAATAAACAATATGGTTGTTAAAACAATCTTAGTTGTTCATCTACACATCAAGTACCGGTATTTGTATTTAAACCTTATTTGATGGTTCCTACATGAGCTTAAGACTTGTGTGAAACTCAAAATGAGTGATGATACAATGATGACATGAATAGTGGATCTACAATTTAAGGCGAATTATTAGCGGGTGATTCCCCAGCGGGTGAGCGCTCCTCTGAGATTCACACACATTAGCACGTACGTCGTGTTAACAGAGCGATAGGGCATAGAATTGGTAATTTAAATTATTAATTTCATGCTTTGTGGTGATAACCTATATTTAAAAATATTTTTTTAATTGATAAAAAAATCAATTGGAAAAGTGTTCTAATGAATGTTTTTAGAACGGTTTGAAGGCGCACTGAATTCCAGCTTACTTTTACACAAACAGGCAAATTTCCAATGCCAGAGGCTAAATTATCCGATATCATCTCATGAAGTTCCTTAAACTTCCACATCTGAGTGATTCACAAACAAAAGGTCAATCCTATAATATTGAGTTATCGAAAAATGCGTTCATGAAATGACGAAATAGAACAAGGAGAAGAGATAGAGATGAAAGAGAAGAAGGAAAAGAAAAAGGGAAAGCGGAAAGAGAAAAAATGGAGAAGTGAAAAGAGGAGAAGAGTGAGAACAAAGAAGAGACTTGGACGAGAGCCACATTCTAAATATTCTGATTCAAATGGGCAACCTGTTAGTTTTATTAGTAAAAATATTAGAAAACTATGAATAAAATAAAGAATAATTCTTTGTAGTTTTTATTTTACATTATTTATATTCAACACGAATAATGTGAATTTCATGTACTCCATTTTCAATTTGAAAGTGTTTGTTTTTCTAAATTTAGGCTTAATGAGATTGCTCAGATAAGGAAAATCAAAAAAAGGTCATGAGTGGAATGTTTTCAATTAGCCAGTAGAAAAAAATTGAAATTTGCATTATTATTAGTTATTGCTGCATCACTCTTTAGACTACACTCCACACAAATCATGTATGCAGTATAGTATGATTTTAGCATACTGTATAATTATGGTTTTGTCACTTTGTACACAATCGAGCATATTTTGAGTCCTTAATACTTGCAGTACCACCTCTCCACAATCATAGAAGCGGTTCTGGTACTTGGGTGCTAATAACACCTCTTAAGCCTCCTGCAACTGGTACACGATCGTTGTTTAGAACATCAAGTACAACTTTCGCATCATTCAAATAGAGTCGAATCTTCTGTCTGTTAGAAATATGGAGTTGGCCATTTTGAATGAGTGGGGATACTGTGAATACTCTTCCACTCTCCACTCGAGTCAAAACTACTGTTTCAGCCAGGCGCGAATCCATGAGGGTATAAATGTCAAATGTCAATGGATGTATTCTCAAACGACACTAGAAATATCTTTATTTGTGTCTTTTATGAGGGTGAAAACCTTTTGCAAGGCGACACCTTCGAAATAATTTCTTACTTAACTCCCCCCTTCCAAAAAAAAATCCGGTTTCAGCATTCCCGGTACAACTCAAGTCGTCATTCCAGATAACGACTTGTAAGGCCCGTTTCATACACATAGATTTCATCCGTTCGGTAAAATCTCGAACGGTCCACATTCCAACAGTGGCATGAAAAAATAAATTATGCTCTTCACACATATCGATATCATGCCGAACGGTAATGACAAACATCCATTGCCGTGAGGAGGCCGTCCAATGTCTCGACGCCGTTCGGTAGGCGACGGGTTGAGGTAGGCTATAGTAAACTTGTGGGCAGTTTCAAACACATCGAATTTGCCCGTACGATAATTTCCATTGCGCAATCCGTTGCTGAGGAATGTTGCGTTATATAGAGGTCATAAACCTTACCCCCTGACAGCTTGACTCGTTCACCACATATGATCTTGGAAATGATGCCTTGAAATGTGTCTGTCATTCTGTCCTTCTCTGTCTTGGCCACTTTCTACTAATTTAATTACTTGCCCTTTGCCATTGCACTCTTTGATGCTTTTAATCTCATCAATCTGAACTTAATCATCATTCTCATTTTTATCTTTTCTATTTCATAAGTCCGTTGTATCATTTGTTTCCCAGTTATTCATTTTTCTTTTAAATGAAAAAATGACTTCTTTTTTGCTACATAAATTTCATGAGTTATGTCTTATCATTAGCAAATCTGTTTGGGTTAAAGTCAATTTCTTGATGTCAATATTGATCTTTGCATTTTCATTTCAATATTGATTCGCATTTTTCAGCGACAAGCGTAGCAGTTTCTGCGTGGACTCTTGTGGCAATTTCTGTTGAACGCTACTACGCCATTTGCCATCCTCTGCGGTCGAGGAGATGGCAGACACTGTCTCATGCATACCGGCTGATAGCTGCCATCTGGGTGGGCAGTCTCATTACTATGCTGCCAATTTCACTCCTCAGTCGTCTGCTTCCTACCAATCAAGGTGAGAGAACACTGAAGCAAAATCGAATTGCACCTCAGACATGAGCACAAGCACAATATACTGTATTGCAACTAGCAATTTGTCTCCTAATGATATTTCATCAGTTGCTCTTCCCAGTTGCTGGTCTTGTCTGATATATACGATATTTAGCCTATTTTATACAAAAATATAATTTATGTACATGTAGCCTACTGTACAGTGTAAATCAGCTACTATATTCCATTCACATAAATATAACTGAACATGATTATGTAATTATTTATTTAGTCGATGGCTTATTATTGACTAGCATGCTCATGCTTAAGGCGAGATATTTAGTCTCATGTAATAACCCCGCGATCACTCGAGTACCGGTATTAGTTTGAATCTAACATTTTTAGATCTAGTTAAGAAATGTTTTTATATTTTCGTTGCATGTCATTGATTCTAGATATGCTTTGTTGGGTATTTTGACCACCCTTTACGCTTTGGCCACCAGGATCGAGGGAAGCGATGGAAGTTGGCAATCGCTAGATTCAATCTAATGGCACGTGTGATCACATAACTGCCCATAGCGCCACAGATCTCGGGTTGAAAAGAAAATGCAATTTATTGCTTTTCTAGAGCATTCTAGGCACTAGTTTCACGAATAATATCAATAAACAAGTTCAGAGCTCATTTCAACCCCTCAAGTCGCAATTTTTAACAATGATAACTACAATAATATTCTAAGAACAATAAATTTCAAAAATGTTAAATTCGAGTTCTTGTGGAACTTTCCATAGGGCGAGTGATCCCCGTTTAAAAAAAAATTTTATATATATTTCCTAGTGATACGAAATATAGTTGGCGAATAACCCATATTTATCATAGCCACATCTAATACTGATGATATAAATTTTATTTTAGGAATTATATCGTTTATAGAAAATAGTTATCAACATTAAAAAAAAGGGAAGTAGCTTAGTGCTCATAGTTGAGTGTCTGTGTAAGAGTGCATGTATGAAGTTTAGCGAGAACAGAGTTTAGTTATTTTTCACGGATGAAAATCATCATTTATTTATGTTACAGAGAGAACAAGTCATTGGTTTGAAACATGCATTACTTTTGTGAGCTTGATGAATTTTTTTAATGAATTTTAAAACTGTTGACGCTTGATGCTTCAGTTTAATTTAACTTTCCACTCATGCTTTTAAAGGATTTTGATAGAGAAGTTGCTAGGCGTATTTGAAGCAGAATATTGTGCAGTAATGTTTAGCAGCATATTGAAGCGCCGGTTGTGTATTTTCTCCATCAATAAGAAATCAATCAAATTCTTAACATTAAGATTTACGGTGTTTCTGAGGCAAGTAATTTTGAGGCTTTTATTGAAACTCTTTTCAACATGCTTGATGCTCACAACAATAACAATATAGGTCTAATGCTCCTGTAATTCTCTGTGGGGATTTTAATGTGGATTTGTTGAATGGGTCTAACTACGTGATCGTTTTTCAAAATCTGCTATTGAGCTTTAATCTTATTTTAACTATCAATGAAGTAACCAGACCAGCTAGGTCTAACCATAGTGAAGGGACATGCATTGACAATGTTGCTACCTCAATTCATTTTGAAAGAATCATTTCAGCTTAGGTTGAGCCAATGGTTGTGTCAGATCATTTTGCTTTAGTATTCCACTGTCATCTAGACATTAGTGCCCATAAAGAGCCTCGATCTTTAGGAGGGAATCCTCCTAATTCATCAGTAAATTTTCAATTATTGTTGAGATGGCTACTCCTATCATGGAATGATGTCAGTAAAAGAAATTCTCTTGTCAAATTAGAATGGTATAATGATGAGATTAGACAACTGAAGGATCAATGTCTACTTATGTACAACCTCTATTTAACTTTTTTTTGCAGATTACGTCTTGGAGACTTCAGTTAAGGAGTATGAGACAAGTCAAATGAACAATTATACTCTTATACTATTACAAACTAGTTACCATAGTTACTATATCAATTAGTTGAGGTGAGGCTTAATTTTGATGTGAAATAAAGTCTTGTACACTATAAAAAGCTTTATCAACTAAATATTTCTTAAATTGTTTTTCAAATATTTCTATTTTTTGAGACTCTTTGAAAACCTCTAATTTATTAGATTTTAAACCGACTTCCAAAAAGAACAAGGTTCTATATTCGACCTGTTTTTTTAATGTTTGTACATCAATCATTCGAACACTATTGAACCGATTTCGATGAATTTTTTTAAAAGAAAGAGCATCGCGCAGCGGTGGTCCCATCCAAGTTTTGCAAGGATCGGCACAATACTTAGCCCCAAAAAAACAAAAAGGAGCATTCTTCGATGTCTTCATTTCAATCAAGTTTGAATAGGATAGTTCCACACATAACCGCCAATCGGATAACCGGTGTCGTTTACCAGGCTGATCATTGTATCATATGGAGCACTTCACATCTAGACGATTTTCGAAATCATATGATGCAATGCAATTATGCCGGATAAACGACATCGGTTACCCAAAGCTGGTTCAGTGTGAAACAAGCCTGTAATGTCCCGTTTTGACCAATCACGTGAACTCAATTTGAATCGAGAATAAGAAGAATATAGATAATATTCTGTTCATATGTTCATATGAAAATTGTAAATAATTTAATTGATGCTATGTAGTCATAGGAATAAGGTTATTTAGTTTTAATCATGAGTTGAAGTGGAAAATGTTTTTGAAATCGTTAATTTCAAAAAAATAATTGAACGTTAAAAGTTACTAATTTTTCGTCAAGCTCGCCACTTACCGAGAACTTTTGTTTTTTTGTTTTTGGAAAAAACAGCTGATCTCAGAAGTATTTTTAGTTTCACTGCTGTGATGGATTAAGAATATTTATTCGCCATCAAATACATGTTCGTACAATAGGCTATTTTGAGGTTATGTTAGATGATGCTTGTTGTACTAGCTCAAAGTTTATGTTTTTAATATTGAAAAAATATATATGACTAAAGGGGCCCACACACTAGCAAGTAAGGCTCGCGAGCCAAACTCGCGAGTCTGGCTCGGCGAGTAAGACTTGGAAGAAAATCACCACTAACGTGTTGTGAACTTCCCAAGTCCGGCTCGGGTACTTTTCAAGGTCGGCTGGAGTGCGCCCATGTTAATTCTGATCCATATAGCTCATCTAATCTCAAAATCTTCAAATTACAATCAATATCTCATTTGGAAGGTCATTTTATGCTCTAGAGAGTATTGGTTTTGCTAAAATTTCATAATTCTTGAAATTTGATTATTATTATTATTAAGAAATGTTTTATTTCTTCTAATTTTTTTCTGACATAAGAGAAAAAGATGCAGGTATCAATCAGATAGAGATAAGCTGCGTTCTCGTAGGTCCTGTTTGTAACGGTGACCGATTAGATTGGCCAGCAAAAAAGAGACTGTTCTCTGATGTAAAATCACTTCCTAGTGGTTCGGAACCCACCTAAAACTTTAGGTCCAACTCATCAATCACCATCATCCAACTCATTACCCATGCCCAGGTCTCAGACCTATGTGGGCTTCATCCTCAGAAGAAGAAGAACATCAACAATTAAATATGCAAAAGTGTAATAGGGGGCCTATTCCATAGAATTCAAAAAGTCAGATGAAATATAGGATTAATTTCATCTACTTTTTACTCAATTTCTATTTTTTAATTACTTCCATTTTTTTTTTTAATTTGTATTGAAGTAATTAACTGTTATATTGCAATTTATTAAATACTGTTATATTTATAATGATAATGTTATAATAATAAATATAAAATGGGAATTGGACTTACAAGCAAAGGGATGTATTATTATTATTATTATTATTATTATTATTATTATTATTATTATCATTATTATCATTATTATTCAATAATTATTTATTTATTTTATACACAATTTATCCGTTAGCAGCTATTATTATTGAAATCATTTTTTAGAATTTAGTTTTTATGTTACTGTAGGTATTTTTTGTTGAAAAAACAACATTCGAATATTTATTTATATTGTATTAAAAATAAGCTCTGCACTGCAATATTATCATTTTTATTTTTTCTTGAATATTCAAATTTTAATAGACGGTTTCTTTCTTATTTTTCTGTTTATACATTAGTTTAACTTGGTACCTATTTCAGTCATAGTATTGTCATAGTAATAGTAAATATACAAACTTATAGTGTAATAATATTATAAATGTTATATTGAAAGATCTATAAAAAGTGAATCATATGGAAGAGATAGAGAAGAAGAAGCTTGCCTAGTAACCGGGAATAAACAACAGTCAAAAACATCAGTTGAAAAATGATACTCAATGAATGAAGATCGAAGAACAAACGTATTTTCATAAATTGTCATTATAAATGTATGAATAAAAATATTAATGACCCTGAGATGAGAGTAAAGTAATTTAGTAACATAACAAAGTTGGCGCCCAACGTGGGGCACAAGAATCTAATAGATTCTAAGAACTAAAAAAAATAATGGATAGAAGACTACGTAATGGTAAAGAAATAGGACAAAAAAGTTCAAGTGTGGATGAAGACAAAAGTGAAACCGAAGAAAACAAAGATATGGAAAATAACGAGGAATGTGCAAGTTATGAAAATACCATGGATGAGACAAATACATCAACAACACAGAACATTACTTTGGAAACCATAGCAATGATAATGATGGACATGAAGCAACAAATTTCAGGTATGAATAAAAAATTTTCGAATAAATTCTCAGATATGGACAATAAGTTTTCAGATATATACAACAAGCTTTCAAATAAATTTACAGATTTAGACAAGTTTTCAAATAGATTTTCAGATATGGACAATAAATTTTCAGATATAGATAACAAGTTTTCGAATAAATTCTCAGATATGGAAAATAAAATATCAAACATGGACAGTAACCTTAAAATTGATATTAATACAATCAAAAACGAAATGAGAATTGAATTATTGGAAAAAATGGAAGAACAAAATGGAAAAATAGAACAAGATGAAAAAATAGAAGAAATAAGGATTAATCAGGATGCATTGAAAGATAAGATGGATGATAATTTTGATAATATAAATAGAGAAATTCAAAATATTAAGGTTATGAATACTGAAAATACAAATAATATTGAGAAGATTGGAAATGAAAAAATATGGATAAATCAAGGAGAATCGATTGATAATTTGCAGGATAGAATTGATAAAAAGTTCAAAATTGTAGAAAAAGAGAAACAATTGGAAAGGAAACGACGAGCGGCCATTTTTTTGAATTTGATTCACACAAATAAAAATTCAATTTCGGACCATGTGATCAGTCCACAGCTGCCTCCAGAAATGTCGCCAAGTAAACGAATACGTAACGAGTATGAATTGTTCAAAAAAAGGAGAAATAAGAAAAAATCGTCAAAATCTTCATCAGATCGTAAGCACTCGAAATCATCACATTCAGAATTCCCTAAAACTAGCTCGAGTAGTAGGAGAAAAAGGAGAAGTGATAGAGAGGAGGAGAGTCACCATTGGAAGCATAAACAGAGGAGAAGAGCTAGTGAAAGTGGAGATATAGGTGGGGAGGAAGAGAGAAGAAATAGAAGAAGAGGAAGAAGGAAAAAGGGAAAAAAAGGAGATAAAACAAAGCCAAAGGGGAAGAGGAAGAAGAAGAACCGGACGGAGAAAAATAAGAAGAATAAGAAGGAAGAAGAGGTGAAAATAATATGAAACAGGAGATTGAAAACATATTATAGGAACATAATATGATGTGAATGATTTGAAATTGTTTATAGAGTGAAGAGACTCATGTTGCTATAAATAAGCTATGCATTATTGTTCATTAGTTATTTAAGAAAGTTTTTTGTTCTTGTTTTAAATTTTGTTTTTAAACTTAAATATGTTCAAAGTTTAAAAGAAAAATTTGGTGGGGATATTTGTAATAATATTATAAATGTTATATTGAAAGATCTATAAAAAGTGAATCATATGGAAGAGATAGAGAAGAAGAAGCTTGCCTAGTAACCGGGAATAAACAACAGTCAAAAACATCAGTTGAAAAATGATACTCAATGAATGAAGATCAAAGAACAATAGTTATTTGTGCATCTAGGGACTAAAGTGCAACTTTTTCTCCCTGAGGGAAACTGTTGTCGCCCGATGGCGTAGCCGAGGGCGACAATTTCCCTGAGGGAGAAAAAGTACTTTAGTCCCGTGATGCACACAACATTTTTCCTCCACCTACGCCAATACCTATAACAATGTATAATTTTACTTTACCTTCACGCTTTCACACTATTATGTCCAACGGTTGAACATAACCTCACAATCGAAATACAGCTACTTATTTCCTAGATCTAAATATTCCAAAGATCGAAATACAGCTCGGTAATTATATAGAAACGTTACTTGTTGAATTTTGTGGTGAATTTTTTTTTGTGACATCTACACACCCCAGGAAACAATAATCCGTTGGAATTTTTTGGGGGTCGCGATTATTTCACAAAAAAATTGAAATTTTCAAAAAAAACATTTTTCATAAAAATTTATATTTTTATTTGAAAAATTCATAATTTGCAAACGTGTGAGGAGTTTAAATCTTAAAACAATGTAAACCAAGTGAATAAAACATTTGCAAAACACTACCTTCCCCAAACGCAGTGCACGCAAAGCGCGCATAACCAAACCTAACCTAACCTAGCTAGATGTGACTGAACCACCTCATACCTTTATTATTTTGGTAATTATATAGAAACGTTAGTTGTTGAATTTTTTTAATATAACAATTCCTAACCTAACCTAACCTAGGCTAGATGTGACTGAACTACTTCACAAAAGACCTAACCGCGCACCTAACCTTTGCTATCATGAAGTCACTGTTACATGCATATATAAAAGAGCAACACTCACCAACCTTGTGGTCCATCCCTCTCAATGTGATTTGGTGTTCTCAAAAAAAGACCCCACTCTGGCTGACCCACAAATTCTTGCCGCCTTCTTGCCAATCACCACCTTCTTCTGGCATCTAAACATGAGAGTGCCCCGATTCACATAGAGATCATCTCCACAGTTCGGACAGTCAATTTTTTCTATTACAACTTTGTGATGTATTAGAAAATTTAAAATGTCTTAATCATTCATTTTTATCGACTCCAGAAAAGTCACTTCACACATGCCATAAATTACCACACAACAATACCTTGAGCAAACACACAAAAACCGATTCATTCACCACGACACCTAGTACAAGAATGACTAGGTTTTTCCTTCTTCAAGTAACCGCATGCAACTAACTTAATTACCGGAAATCATTAAAAGCGAAATGATTTTTTTTTTGTTTATTATGCTTTTACACAGAAACTACAAAACCAATTATTTAAAAAAAATTGACTTATATTTTAAGAATATTGCAAAAGATATAGGACAGATTTTATTTAAAATAATAATTTTTTTTAACCATTGTTACATTGTTAGGAAAATCGATTCTATTCAAAAGGGAAACACAGCTGATGCAAATCAATTAAAATTTTCCAATTCATTAGAACTGAGAGAAGGCATGCCTCATAGCCATGCCTCAAACAATAATTCTTTATTAGTGAGTCAGCTGATTATCAAACTTGAAGAAAGTCAGGATTTTTGACACTGCGGATTTTCACAAATGGAAATATTTTCTTGCGCCTAAGAAAAATAGTACCACTGGAAAACTTAAATTTTAATGTGAAATAATCGCGACCCCCAAAAAATTCCAATGGATTATTGTTTCCTGGGGTGCTTTGATGTCACAAAAAAAAATTCACCACAAAATTCAACAAGTAACGTTTCTATATAAATACCTACAGCTCTCTTGAATTTTCCTCTACCGACCACGACAGTGTTGCCACATTCCTTTCTCTTCAATCGCGGCGTTGTCGGACTTCTTCCCAGGTTATTCTTATGAAATCACTTTTACTCCCTAGGGAGTAAAAGTGATTACCTTTAGTCCCGCTAGAATCACTTTTAGTCCCTAGGGAGAAAAAGTAGTACTTTAGTATTCGATTCCAGGGAGTAAAATGCGACTTTTGATAGTAGGTGGAGGAAAACATATTTTCATTCATTGAGTATCATTTTTCAACTGATGTTTTTGACTGCTGTTTATTCCCGGTTACTAGGCAAGCTTCTTCTTCTCTATCTCTTCCATATGATTCACTTTTTATAGATCTTTCAATATAACATTTATAATATTAAACGTATTTTCATAAATTGTTATTATAAATGTATGAATAAAAATATTAATGACCCTGAGATGAGAGTAAAGTAATTTAGTAACATTACAATAGATAACTCAATTAACTCATTTTTACGTCGTGTGAACAGTGCAAATACTTGCTTTCTATCGATCTGCTATGTTATAATGAGGTGCCGAGCCTGGCTCGGATCGGAAGACGTCCACTAACTAGCGAGTCCCAGCCGAGCTCAGCCGCGCTTGTACACTAGAAACAATTAGTCTGGGCGCGTGGCTCTGGTTTCACTACTAGCCGTCCTGTTAAAAGTTGACAGGACCCCGCCAAACTCGCACGCCGTCAAAGTTGCACGCCGTCAAAGTTGCACACCGTCAAGCTGGGCTGGTTTTCCAGCCCACGGTGACGTTGCATGCACCGCCAACCTGGCACACTTTGGAATGCAGCCCACTGTAACGGCGTGCAGCTTTGGCGCCAGGTGACAAAATCAAAAGAGTGCCAGTTTGTCGTTCGCATGCACCGCCAACCTGGCACACTTAGGAATTCAGCCCACTGTGACGGCGTGCAGCTTTGGCGCCGGGTGACAAAATTGGATGAGTGCCAGTTTGTCGTTTGCATGCACCGCCAACCTGGCACACTTAGGAATTCAGCCCATGGTGATGGCGTGCAACTTTGGCGCCGGGTGACAGAATAAAACAGTGCCAGCTTGACGCTACATGCAAACGACAACCTGGCACTCTTAAGGCTTCTTTCACACTTGCACGACCGGTCGTCTAAACGACAACGATATTTGGTCGCCAACGACATAAAAACTGGAACCGTTCACATTCACGCGACCACGACATTTTAGTATAGTCGATATACAAGGCACTTGCAGTACAGTGCAGTCTAGTTTCATGTGGTTCTACAAAAATTAAAGAATAAATGAATCGAGAAACGTTATTGTGTTGTTTGATAGTTTATAGACGAATTAAAGCAAGGAGAAGGAATCGACTGCACTGAGTACATCCAATAAACTTGAGAAGGACTTTATAAATAAATTATACCTTTTTAAATAATCATTTATTTTCTATTTCCTATATTTCCTTTCTATATTAATTTATAGAATGACTTTATTCAGGCGAAGTTGGGTCTCGCTGGTCTGTCTTATACTTAAAATTAAATACAAATTCAAAAATAATACTTTTTTTGAAGGATGAAGCCCACATGGGTTTGAGACCTGTGCGTGGGTAATGATTTGAATGATGGTGATTAGTTGCAGTGGTGTAGAAAAAATTTTCGAGGGTGCCACAAGAACGGCTAGTGGCGCACCCAGGATTTTACTATGGGGGGTCGAAACTACCGGGGGGTATGGAATACCCTCCATCATGAAGGGGAGTCCGGGGGTCTTACCCGGGAAAATTCTTCAGAAATTGAAGTCACATATTAAATCGAAATCACATATTTGTAAATATTATAATTGTAAAATATTATAAAATTTTTTGTATCGTAAATTGAAATCACATATTTCTACGCATTTCTACTAATTTTCCAATTTGTGTTTGGAATTTTGGGGGGGGGGGGTGTCAAGCCTTCAAAGACCCCTTTATATACGCCCATGATTAGTTAAACATATTAATTGAAGTTTGTTTAGTTAGTTGATTAGTTGAAGTTTTAGGTGGGTTCCGAACCACCGGGAAATAATTGTACAGTAGAGAAGTCTTTTTTGCTGACCAATCCAGTTGGTCACCCTTACAAAGAGGACACCGGAGAGCGTTGCTTATCTAATCTGATTGAACAGATGATTGCTACGGCTCACAGCTATCACTCCCCCAATTCAATCCATCATTTAATTTACACAAACGCGACCACCAACACACACACTTCCTATATTTTTTAATACTGAACAGCTGTTACATGAAATGATTTATTGTACATTGTTGTGCATTGAAATTGACGATTTATTTATCGTAGTGGATTCACCTACCGTACTTCCAATATTTTTTGATATGGAACAGCTGTTACATGAAACGATTTATTGTACATTGTTGTGCATTGAAATTAACAATTTATTTATCATAGTGGGTTCACCTACTGTTTTTTAGCGATTGCGATTTTTTAGTCCCAGTGACTCAATTATTGCAAGTAGAGGCTGTGCCTTGATTTATTCAAACAATCAAAAATTTTCAAAATTTCCAGTATTTAGGTATTTTTGTATAAATTATTTTTCATACTTTCTTGTTTAAACCAAAATCAAAGAGACTGAAAAATTAATTCCTGTTTGTAATGACTTATATTTTTTATGGTAAATTCAACAACTTGTAGTCAGTTTCAATTGAGAATAAATAATATTTTTACTCAATTAAAATAGACTTCAATTCGTTGAATTTACAATAAAGTTAATTAACAGCTCTGATTGTTATGGAAAATAAATCCAGGAATAAATATACTTAGTTTATTGTTAGTTGAGAATAAAACAGTATTCTCAACATATTCGTTTTTTCATTTGGCTCTAGCTCTTCAAACTTTGCATTCAATTGCTTGAACACTTCAATCCATGTGTCTCTGGTTAGGGTTCTGTCCTTATATTCTTCGATAGTCTTGTCCCAAATAACAGGGCGCTCTTGTACCAACGAGATGAGCAATTCTAAATCAATCGAATCCATTGCCAACAAACAATAAATTACGAAAAAAACACAATTCAACTCTGCCGCTCAGTACAGTAGGCTGTCGTGTCGGAGATGTGTGAACAGTTCCAGTAGCTCGCTATGACAGTCGGCACGACTCGAGGGATGTCGTGGCCCCCTCGGCACTAGCACGACAGTCGTGCGTATCCACGACATTTGTCGGCCTAGTGTGAAGAAGCTGATATCCCTCTTTACCCTTTGTTGTATGAACGACACACGACACACGACATGTCGTTGTAATGTGAAGCGAGCCTTAGAATGGTTGTGTCTACCATCGATTATTGGAAATACCTTGATACAGTCAGATACTCACTCATATAATATTACACTATCAAATCGATAAATTATTTGATATTATATTGTATTGGAATTTTTCAAGTGTATTATTTTTATTGATAACTGCAGTCAATAATTTATCAATAATAACTTCCCAGGTTCCCCTGGTGGTTGTTATTGATGACATTTGTCATATACTTATGATTAGCATAAAAAGGCAACATGAGGTTCCATAAGGAGGATTTAATAAGGATTTACATCATAGGCTACGTGTGATTTTATAAGGGACTACATCTTAGCAGTGGCGTAAATAGCACCACCGCAGCCCCTCCGTGCGGGTGGTGCAGCGGTATGGAGAGCGCGCCACAACCAAAGGGGGGCGCACATCAGTCAAATGATGGGGAGGGGGGCTCCATGGCTTAGCTACGCCACTGCATCTTAGGCTACATGACATTTTCAGATAAAATTTTAAAAGCTTAATAGTTGCCAGCCCATAAAACGTTGAAAAAATAATGTCTAAACCCATAGTGCACACCCCTAGTGAAGCTCAAAAATGGCGCAGTTTTTAATGTATTGTGCCTCCCAAGTCCCCTAAAGAATTTAAAAAAAAATGTTTAATTGAAAAAATAGTGACCAAAACACTACTACACAGCCTTAAGATGAGTCAAAATTTATGTGGATAGGACCATTGCATTAGATTGTAAATTGGGAAAACCTGAGGCACTTGGAATATACATAGCACATCCAAGGGTACTACCTTTAATTATAGGCCACTGGAATATTTTTTAGTATACTAGGCTACTATTATAGTAATATATAGTAGTAATATATACTACTATTATAGTAGTATTATAGTAATACTATATAGTAATACGAAATAGCCTAGTATTCATACAAATTGATTGAATGATGCGTAGGAATATTTTCATATTCATATTTGACATTAAACCAACATTATTAAAAGGTATTTAAGGGGAATTTATAAATTATTAAGGGGCATTATGGTTGTTCCAGCTTCTGACAAACAGATGTTGAATATTTTAAACGTTTACACACCTAATGCTTAGTATCTACGATTTTTTAATTTGCCGAGAATTTTGGAAATTAAAAATACTGAAATCCTATTTTAGAAATGGAAGTTCATTGTCTGTTTCCAAAAATGATTCAGGTATCAGGTTTCTTTAATGATTTCTTGATCTGTTTAAATGCATATAATAACTTCTCGTCAGTCACAAGCTTATTCAAACATTCTTGTTCTGAGAAATTTCGGATGTCAGAATAAATTAGAATGCCTGAGGAGGAGGGGAAGTAGGAAAGAAAACAGAGGCCAGGTAGTTTTGACCAGGTACTGACCCGTCTTTGCAGATCGGTGCCACCCTTTGTCATTTCAAAAACTCCATTGTTTGCAAAATATGCTATTTAGAAGTTATTCTTGTGCGTCTAATTAAAAAATTGACACTTCCAAATACTTATTGTAGGTTTTGGGGGGGCTTTGGCCCGAAAGCCCCCCCCCCATAAATCCACCACTGGGAATAAGCACTTGAAACCATCTATAAAAAAACAAAGTTCAAACCTGCGCAGAATTTTTTATGAACTAATATTTTCCATGTATATATTTTTACAATCTTCATACATTTTATCTTAAAGATCATACATTTGAAACTAAAAGAAAAAACTTTTTTCAATCATATTGAATCTTTTACAAACGCCCAGATTTTCATTATAAATTTGTACACATACTTTTCAAAACTACTTATTAAGATTTAAGATTTTATAATGGGTATAGATTTACAATATTTGTTACACTGCCTCCCCATAGTTGTCCATGATCAAATGCATTTGAAAAAAATTCTCTTATTTGATATTTGTACGTTTTATGAAGATAATCAAAATGGGTCTACCAGACCAAACGTCACCAGATGTGTTGCAAGCCAGGCACATCACCAGTTGAAGGTCAATAAAAAAATAGAACCCAGTTTTATTTGGCACAAGAGTGTGTCATGGGAATAACGAAAAGTACTAATTTTAGTATGGTACCATGCAGTACTCTCACTCTACAGCGGCATGTACAGTTTAGTGAGCAATGTGGCAATGCGGTGTTTTCGAGTGCTGTCTGTTTCATTTAAATATTAGCAATTGCTTTCATTGAATTATCCAAGTAAAAATTACTTTTAAATGCTCAAAAAAATATTATAAAAATGATAAATATAAACCCCCCAAGCCCCCTATCAACTGGGCGGATTCCATTCCCCCCCCCCACACCCCTTGGTATACCCCCACCCCCACAAAGTTCAATCCTGGCTACGCCACTGGCTTCAACAACATCAGCTTCTCAGAAACGTTTCACTGAGTCAAAACAATCTTCATTGCAATTACATGTCAAAATTGTTATCAAGATTAGCATATCTCCAGTCAGGATTTCAGTTGGCTGGTGGACATGGTCGGTATCATTATTTTCTATTGTTCCATTCAAAGTTTTTATTCTATTATCAATGTAACCTACTAGCCGGTAGGTCACTCACCTTTTAAGTCCAGCGAGCATTTTTTTAAAACAAAAAAGCCAAATTTTAAAACAAAACAAAAGCCAAATTTTAAAACAAAAAAGAAACCAACTTCAATGAAATGATAGGCTACTCAAACATTAAATACTCACGTACTACAGGTTTAAAATAATGTTTTTACTTTAAACTGAACACATTTTAAATACAATACGAGTTATATTTTGAGATCCAAGCCAAATATTCTATAAACCTTTAATATTACAAAGCTTTTTCTATTAACTTCAAAGAATATTTTGCTCTGAATACAAAAGATTAGGCTAGTCGTATCAAATTTAAAATGTTCTCAGTTTAAAGTAAATACTTTATTTTAAGGTTTTTAATACCTACGTGAGTATTTAATGTTTGAGTATCATTTTATTGAAGTCAGTTTCTTTTTTGTTTTAAATTTTTTTTTATTTTAAGCTTTTGAGTTGAATTTTTAAACATTGAAAACATGAGAAATTTCTTGTAGCCTACATTATGAAATATTTATCAAATTAGCAAGCCATACATAACATCCAAACTAAAGTAGCTGAAAATCGACCTATAAAATATTAATAAACTAAGAAAAATTTCACAACTCTAATGTAGGATATTGTATTTAGGAAAATTATAATAGCAAACGGCTTATTAAAAGTGAAATTTCTTTTGATTTGTCATTTTAATGCGGTCCCTTTCAGAATATACCCACACTGAATAATAACTGTAATAATTTTGAAGAATATTGTTCAATTATCTTTTTAGAATTAACGATCTCAAAATAATACCTCACTCCAACTCATGATTGAAACTATATAGGCTACGGCTGTATGTTTTCAGCCTAGGATCTAGGCAGTACATTTCACACTTCTTTATATAGGATAGTGTTTATAACAATATCGTTATACTATTAAGAGGTACCTATATTGTGAGTAGGCTACCATAGGTGGATAGAGTTTGTGACAGAATTTAATTTGACAAGCGGCTGGGTTAAGATAATGAGAATAATTCGTTTCACTTATATCGATCTGACAATGTAATGTGTAATACAAGATCTCTAGCTTCCAGAACCTCCTAAACCAGTAATACATTAAATTTAACGTTACAGTAAAATGTAATTTTTTCAGAATGTGAAGCCCAGATAGTTCTGAGACCTGTGGGTGGGTAATGAGTTGAATGTCAATTTTTGACAAGTTGGATCACAGTTTTAGGTGAGTCCCGAATCATCGGCAAGTGATTTTATAGCTGAGAACCGTCTTTCTTGGTGGCCGATCCATTCGGTCACCCTTAGAAAGAGGTCCCAGGAATTTGCAGCTTATCTTATCTGACTGAACAGATACCAGTCACTGCTCGCTGCTATCACTTTCCTAAAAATATATACAGGTTTTTGCGAAAAAAAATTCGCCAGGAATCTGAAATGAAATAAATTTTATTCATCCACAACAATTTACAATAAACAGAAAAACAGTCTCTTATCACAATGAAAAAGATCTATATACCATATAGATAACACATAAAACTCTGCTATATAAAAAAACACAAGCTACGTAATACATTAAAAAAAACAATAAAAATCGTAATAAGGACAAGATTCTTTTCCTTAGATGAATAAAAGAAAAAAACATCCCGAGGCCTAGCCTGTGTGGGATGGTATGCAAATTCTTTCTTATAGTAGAGAACTAGGTATAGATGGTGCGACCGACCGGTTATTTATTAATACATAATTATAGGGTTGCTAGACATACAAGGAATCAAATAAGACTTCAAACATTTAAGAAGGTATACAATAATGTTATTAATACATAATTATAGGATTACTAGACAACGTCCAAATCGAATTGGACTTCAAACAATTAATAAGTTTGCCAGATTGCAAAAGGTTATTTCTTCGAAAACGCTTCATTACTGAAATACAGATAGCAGAAGAGTAAAGCTATCTTTTCAATGAGAAATCAATAAATTATTACTCATTCGGAAAACTTTAGGCTCCTTAAGCCTTTGTGTGGTGAATTCTTTTCTTTATGAAATGAACTGCAAAATCACATAAAACATTAACTACCGCAATTATTGAGTTATTCTATGAAATACGAAAAAACGTCAAAAGAAAGCGTTTTGGAGATTGAAGGGTGTGAACTTGGTTATTGATTGCGTATGCAGCTGAATAGTAGTAGTAGTAGTAGTAGTAGTAGTAGTAGTAGTAGTAGTAGTAGTAGTAGTAGTAGTAGTAATAATGTTTTATTTTCAATTTCATGTTAACAATATACAATCATTATATTATTTATAAACATCCTAAGCTTGGCTTTCGCCGTCAGCTAGAGTTGAGCAGTACTAATGAACATGAACAGTACTACAAAAATTATAACGTTTCACAAAAATACAACATCACCTTTCAAAGATTAAATTTCAAAAATAAAATTACTAACAAACATTTTTTTTTTTTATATTTCAAGTATTTTTTGAATATTTCAAGGAACTAGGGATACAGATACAGCAATGCGATACTATTTATAGACCAAAATGGATAACAATACATACATATTATTAGTAATTTATTCACTTTCCTTAATAATTAAAATTCTCTAACAAGAACCACCGATAATGCCAAGCCTCCCTACAAAATTTAACCAACCCAATCCAATTTCCTCCGTTCGCAACTTTCACATACTCATTCTCAGAAAGGATTGATTTGCCCAGCCACTTTCGTCTCCACTCTCCCAATACCAAACACCGCGCAACAAAATGAAATGTATCTTCTCTTTCGCCCGCATTACACAATGAACACATTCTACTCCTTCCTTCTAGCCATGGCCTGTCATTCAAATTTAGCATTTCTCCTCTCACCTTCATTATCCATCTGATAACTAGCAATGCAATTTCTCGCTTCAGATAACCATCACCTTCCACATTCACACTCCTCAGTTTTTTATATATTGTGTGGTATCTGGCTGCATTCGCTGATAGCTTAAATTCTTCAGTATTTTTCAACTTAATGAGATTCCAAATCTTATTGAGCTCATTCTTCCTATTATCTAGATTATTTAAACTTAAATCAACATTGGCACCCAACTCCTGAGACATAACTAACCAGTTTTTATACCAGAATACTCTATTTTTCATTACTTCCTCGGCTAGTAGTTTTGGCAGGCGCCAATCTTGCATAGCCATTACCTTATTTATGTAATTGAAATGCAATTGGAGCGTGTATTCAAAAAGCGGCGGCTCGCCTGTTTCCAAATATAGGATACAACTGGGAGTATTGTAGGGCAAGTTGAATAATCTTTTGACGAAACAACGCCACAGTTTTTCCACTTGTTCGAATCTTTTGTACCCCCACACCTGAGCAGCATACACCATAATTGCCCTTGATACAGCACGATATAGCACCCACTTTGCCTGTAATGGTACCTTCTTATTATTTATGAATTGATCCCATCCGGCATTCAGACCAGCTTTAGCACATTTTAATTTGTCTTCAAGATGGGGCATCATGCTCAACGAGGGTGTCAATATTACTCCCGAGTACTTGTATTCGTTTACTTTCTCTATTCTATTTCCCTCAAAAAACCAATTTTCCTGTCTCCCTGGCCTTCCCCCATTTTTAAATACCATTATCTTAGATTTATTCAAGTTTACTCTTAGATTCCACCGCTTGCAATAATCTTCTAAACTTGATATCATATCCTGCAGTTCTCTATCTGTTTCCGCCAGTAAAACAATATCGTCAGCGTACATTAGCAGTTTTATACGTAAATTGGCCACTCGTGCTCCACCTCCCAATTCACCTTCCAAATCATTCAAAAAGAGAGAGAACAAGAGTGGACTCATTAGACAGCCCTGCTTTAAGCCCACTTCTGCACTGAACTCCTCCGTCAAACCCTCCTCACTCCATACTCGAGCCGTGGTTCCATCACTTCCACAGTATAAATTTCTCAGAACCGTTAAAAATTTTGTTGATACACCCTTGCAAGAAAGTTTATAGAACAGGCTCACCTGTCTACAGTATCGAACGCGGCCGAAAAATCTACGTAAAAACAGAATAGCTTTCCTCGCTTTCTACTCGTTTTTAGCTTGATTATAGATAACAGATTGAATATATTGTCTACAGTAGAGTATCCTTTCCTAAATCCTGCCTGGTATTCGTTCAATATATTGTTAATGTGAACCCACTTTTCCAGCCTACTCAATAAATTGCCTGCAAACAGTTTAGCTATTGTGTCTATAAAAGATATTCCTCTGAAATTAACTGCTTGATTTGCATCTCCTTTTTTATGTAAAGGGAAAACTATTGATTTCTGGAAAGATTTTGGAATATCTGCGGTTTTATAAATATTATTAAAAGTTCCTGTGATTCTCCTCAACAACTCATCCGGACCATTCTTGTAAAACTCATAGGGGATGCCGTCTTGCCCTGCTGCTTTATTATTTTTTGCCTTTCGTAAGAGGGCTTTTAACTCTTCCAATTCGAAATCCCGATCCAGAATATCATTGCGAACTAACGGCTCTGCATACAGGACTGGGTCAGCGCTCAGCGGTGGATTCAATAGCTTTTTAAAATGTTCTACCCAATCATTTGCGCTTAATATGCTATTTTTCATTCGTATAGTAGGTTTTTAATAAAATCTTATCGCATACCAAAACTCCTTTGTATTCTTAGCATTGTTCAACTCTCTATAAATTTCCGCTTGACAACTGATTCGTTTAGTTTGACATAATCTCTTATAAATTTTCCTTTCTTCAAGATACATATTTTTATCAACTTTTCATGTGAAATTTAACCACTTGCAGTTAAATATTTGTTAAGAATAAGTATAACTAACTTAATCTGTAGGCCGAGCGCTTTCAAATCTTTGAGATCCATCTTCAGAGGCGTGGGTTCCTAGATCATCATGTCAGTTTTTTGGTTAGAAGTGTTGTGGTTTTTGTAAAATGTGATCAAAAAGTTTGTGAGATTTAAAATTTAGTTGTTAATTGAGAATGTTTTGTTTATTGTGTGTGGTGTGTTTGTATATTTCAAATTGTTCCAAGGTGTTGAGTTCGTGTCCTTCAGATTTTATATGTAGAATGTGTAGGTTGGTACTGATGTCAGTGAAAGTGTGTCCAGTTTGAATGATATGGTCGGCAAAATTCGATTCAGCTTTTGATGTCAGGGCTTGAAAATATTCCTTGTAACGTTGTTTGAATGTGCGGCCTGTTTGTCCTATGTAGAATTTGTTACAATCAGAGCAGTTCAGTTTGTAGATCCCTGGGAGATCGTATTTGTTTGTGTTCATTGTGGTTTTGAGTGTAAGTGAATTTTTTATTTTGTTTTTTGTTCTGAATGAGATGGTGTGGCCGGCTTTTTTGAAGATTTTTGCTAGTCTGTTTGATTGTGGATTAATGTATGTCATTGTGATGTATTTTTTGTCAGTGGTGTTGGTGTTTTGTTTTGTGTTTCTTATTTTATGATTGAGTTTGTCAATTAGGTCGTGTTTGTAGCCGTTTTCTTGTGCTAGGTATTTTATTGTATTTAGTTCAGTGTGGTAATTGTCGGTGGATAGCGGTGTGTTGTTGAGTCTGTGTAGCATTGACCTGAATGCTGAGTGTTTGTGTTGTGTTGGATGATTGGAGGTGTTGTGTATTAGGGTATCTGTCATTGTTGGTTTTCTGTAGATGTTGAAGCTGTGTTGTTGGTTTGTGTTCTTTGTAATTGAGAGGTCTAGGAAGTTTATTGAATTGTTTTGCTCATATTCAGCTGTGTATTGAATGTTCTTATGTATTTTGTTTACAAATTTTTATTATGTATTTTGTTTATGTAAGAAATCCAGGAACATTTTTTAACGGTTGCATTATTACATTTTCTGAATAAATTCAATAAATTGAAGAGTTTATCACGCGCTTTTACAATCGTTATCAAACCATCGCTGTTTGAAATTAGCACGGCCTTGACTTTGCACAAATGATGAGCTTGATGCCTTTACTATACAATCGCACACTTCTGTTATCGCAATCTGATTATTATTAACTGTACTAGCTACTAAATCTCTCAATCTGACAGCTATCCTATCTTTATAAAACCGCTCATCGTTTCTTCCCCATATCAGCTTTTTCGGCAAGGAGCTACAACTGTTATTATCTTCTCCAAACGTTTCATTCTTGAGTTGCAAACCCAGTGGCATGTGATCTGAGTAGAGTTCGTGTATCACACTGAAATCGTTTACAAAACTTAATACATTCCCTGGCACTGCAACTAAATCATTTACTGCAACTCCCATGCTACCTACAAAAGTAAATTCTCCTTCTCTGTCACCAGGAGTTCTACCATTAAGTATGATCAAATTATAATCGTCACACAGCTCTAAAAGCCGCTGACCTCTATTATTTAACTCTTTGTCTTTGGAAGTTCTCTTACATGAAACCCTGATATTGTCATCTAATAAGCTTTCATCATTAATCACCTGCCCCGTTCCAATACGTACATTCATATCACCTATCAAAATCATCTCTGAAACTGAGGTCGAATAGGGGAAGGTGTTGTACCGGAGGACACTTTTTCTATTTTATTTATTTTTTACTTTGTTTGAATAAATAAGCTGCTGCCAATAGCTCTTAACTAAGCTCCATATCTTTGCAAAACAACTGGTAATTATTTCATAACTTATCATCCACTTATTATTGACTTACCTGGTATTATACTGTTGTGTGTTCTATGTCCTTGGGTACAACATACTGTTGTACCTGAGGACACACTATGTTGTACCTGAGGACATAGCAATAAAACACAATACATCGAGTAAATCTACACTTATTTATTAGAATATTAATAAAAAATTATACTAACTTTACAAAATAACCATAGAATATCATAAACAGTGAATATTATAAATATACATAAACATTGAAAAAATTCACACAAAGTTTAAATGCTGTGGAAGTTTAATTTGAAAAGAATAATATCCCCTGCGGACATTAGGTTCTGGCATCACTTTTTTTATTTGTTTAAAATTAATGGTGCTCTCATCCTTCACAGTGGGGAACACATATTGTTTTTTACCTTTTTTTAGGAAATTTACTGTAATTACAGCATTCTCAATCTGGGTAACTTGACCCACATAATACAAATTGGTTTTCTTCCCCACAAACTCTACTAGAACCCAACACCCAAGAACAGGAACCGGATTTTCTTCAAAGAAACTGCATTCATCATCATCTTCTAAATTAGAGATAGAAGCTGCATCATCTGATTCATCATTTTCTTCTTGCCTCTCTACTTCTTGTTGTGTCACCACTTCTTCCTCCTCCTCAGAATCAAACTGAATCTTCTTTCCTTTCTTCCTTCTTTTGATACCTGTAGCAGCCCTTTCAGCCTCAATTTGAGTCTTTACAGGTGTAGAAGTTAGAATTTGTGACTTCACACGTCTTCTATTGCTTGGTTTCCTCTCCCCTGCTTTGGGAAAAGGTCTTACTTCTTCTGGTGACTTAAGAGTCACTGCACCTGAAGTAGGCCTACCAGAGGATGAAGCTGAAGGAGGAAGGAGACCAGAAGAAAAGGTGGAATCAGAAGGTGCAGAAGAACAACTTGGTTTATCTACTATTTCTGATTGCTCAGGTCGATCTGTAACAGATGATGGCAGAAAGTCATCATCCCCAAAGACATCACGGTTGACTGGAAAAATTCCTGTCACCCTGAATCCACTCACAATGTTTTTTAAAGTGAATGCCAGCTCATATGCCCTATCACTTATTTGACAAACATCATAAATCGTCACTGGTTTAGCATTATTTGTCAATAGAAATTCTGCCATTGCTTTGGAATAAAATGTTTTGAAAGGTCCAAAAACACTTCTGTCTAGTGGCTGCAATTTGTGGCTAGTGTGGGGAGGAAGAGTCAACATTATAATATGATTGTCTTTGGCCTTTTGTATGGCTGAAATACTCACATGGGACTCATGATTGTCCAAAATCAAAAGTTGTTTGTCGTTCTCTGAAGGCTTTGTAAACTTAATAAAATGATCCAAATAAGTTAAAAAAATTTCAGAATTGGACCAACCACTAGGATTTGCGACGCCAATTGATCCAGGAGGAGCTCCTTTCAACATGTGTTCCTTGAAAAATACACGAGGAAATACAAAACAAGGGGGTACAGAATTTCCTGCAGCATTAATAGCTGCAATTAAAGTAACATTTACACCCCTTTCTCCAGATGTCATACTGCCCAGTTGCTTTGTCCCCTTCTCTGCCAACACTTTGGGTGGATTATGGACGGTGGAACAGCCTGACTCATCCATATTCCACACAGCCTGTGGTGGAAACTTGTGTTTTTCCATAACCTCAATTAGGTTATTGAAAAAGCCTTCAACATGAGCCCTGTTAAAGGCTGTAGCCCTGGCCATACTGGTTGCTTCAGGTGTCCGTAGAGAAATGGATGGATGTCTGCTTCTAAATCCTCGAAGCCAGTTTTCCCCAGCCAACTGTTCTTCTTTCCACTTTGCTGGAATGTCTTTATTATTGGCAGCTGTCAATTCAAAAGCTAAATTCCTCACTTGCTTCAAAGTAAGGCCGTAGTGAAGCTTGGCTGCTTGCTTTATATATGCCACCAATTGTGTTTCCTCTTCATCTGAGAACACCTGAAATAAAAAAACCAAACCTGTAGATCTATTACAGCTGCTCATCTCTTAAGAAATTAGCTGGGGTCTTTCAGCTTATAAGCTTACCAAAAGCTGAATAAGCTTATTTAGTACTTAAATATTACATGGAGGCTACTAATTTTAGACCATACTATGGTGATTAGGTCGAAATAGTTACCTTATTATGATACATAACAATGTATTTGACAATTAATATTATATTAATACTATATTTTACAATATAATTTTTTAATTTGACTATTAATTACAAGATTATAGCTGATAAGATGGTTTTGTTTGTTATCTTGTAGTATCAAGATAATAAGATAACATTTTTAACCTAATCACCATGGTAGGCTATGTTCAAAAATTAGTAGCCCCCATATAATATGTAAAAAATATAAAAGAAATGTCTAATAAGCTTATGTCTTGAGAAAAGAAAATATATAGGCTACCTTTTTATAATCAAGTCTACTCTGGTACTCTCCAACTACTTCTTTCTCTTCCTTCCAATTCTTCACTATTTTGGCTACTGCAGATTTGGAAACTCCATACTTTTCTGCTACTTTTCTGCATGATGCTCCTTCAAACATTTCCCTTGCAGCTGCCAATAAATGCTCTTTTGGAGGCAATTTCCTTTTTTTTCCCTCCTTGCTTCTTGGCATTCCTTTAAACAATCAAAAATTAAAGTTTATTAATGCAACTGCAGATTCCACAGTATTGAAGTAAAAGCATGTTGTACCAGTGGACGTCCACAGGTACAACAGGCCTATGTGTCCACTGGTACAACAAGAAGCTTCCACTCAAATAAGTTTGATTTGTTCAAGATTCTTAAAAGGAAATTATTATTATAATACATTAAAATATAGCTAATGAAGTACTTTTCATGCACACACAATAATGATTGTCAAATTAAAATTATTAAGTGATCAAATCTTACTTACCAGAATCGAAAAATATTTACTCCTCACAGTCAAAATCTAAGAAGTTTCAATTTCTTGGTTATGTCACAGAATATAGTCAAAAAACAAACATGGCGACTAAGAGTGTTTCTCAGCTGTCTATGAAGCACAAGAGCGGGAAATTTTAAACATTATTTTTAAAAACACAGCCACTGTCCTCTGGTACAACTGTCCTCCGGTACAACACTTTCCCCTACATGTAATCAATCAAATTCGAAAAATCATTATTCCAATTATTACAGTTTAAATAAAGAGGCAGCAAGTTAACTTCTCCCTGTGGTCTGAGTTTGATATTTACAACTGATCGATAATTTATATTTTTAAAAGCAACTAGTTCACCCTTCTTTGACTGTTTATTTATCCCCATCAGCATCCCCCCACTAGCCCTTCCAAATTGTGATCGCCTAACTGCGCCCTGCCACTTTACATCAAAATTATGGAAAACATTTTCAAAGTAAATAAAATCTTTATCTTCAACAAAAGTTTCGGTTAGAAAAATCACATCAAATCTGTTCAAAAAGTTCCAAAAGCTTAATTAATTTACTTTTGATCTAAGTCCACTAATGTTATAATATAATATATCCGTTACCTGTATCCTGTTGTCCTTTATACATAACTCACTCACTCTTGGTTGCTGACAGCGAGCCTCATCCTATGCGTCCTCTCCACTCTTGCTTCTCCTTTTTCTCGTTGCCGGTGAAAAGTCCTTGGACCCAGTACCTTTCATCAGCGCGGTAAGGACAGAAAGTCTTGTAGTTTTTTCTCTACATTCTGGTCCCCGGATTTCAGCACTCCTTCTCCATCAATTTCAAAAGACATATTGCGAACGATAAGACGATCGTGACGTATCATAACTTTTTCGTAAGGTCGCACCCTGTTAATTTCCTTTTTCATAGCAAATAGCTTCGCCCTGGCCTCCCTTGTTTCCGAAGAAAAGTCTTTGTGCACAAAAAAACCAGTGCCCTTAAGTTTTTTCGTGTTATTCAGGATATGCGCTACATCGGTATCATCGGGAAAATGTGCGATTAGTGGACCGGCCTCCCTTGCTGGACCTAGAGAATGGGCCCGGTTAATCCATATATCCGGTCTAGACCCCAAATGCTCTGTGCAAAAGTTTTTCACTACGTGTACTGCGTTGAACGTATTAACACTGTAGTTTAAACCTTTAAAAATTAGATTGTTCCATCTACTCCTATCTTCAAGGCCCATGACCCGTTTTAAAACAGTTTTATTTGTGTTAGAAAGCTGATTAATTTGGACTTTTAGCTCTTTATTTTCGCTCAACACTTCATCCACCACTGTTTTCAAAGACGACACTGCCTGTTGAAAGTCCTCTTTAAGTTTTACCAGTTTAGCGTCTATATTCGATGACAAGCGACTTTCTAATTCCTGTAGTAGTTTTTTCGTCACTTCCTCATCGATCCCCATTGCTGAACTGGATGATTTCTTTTTATTAGAATGACCCTCAAATTCTGGCAAGCTTGTTGATCGTATCCTCTTCGATGAAACCATAGGTGAGCAGAAGCTTTTGATATCCTTCTGCATACCACTACCGATTTGGCACAATCACAATACACTTATACGACTATATACAACTGGTATAGAAACAACTAGTATGGGCTTAACCGAATAGTTTTCAAATTCAGATTAACAAAAAACCGATTTACTTATTTCACAACTTATCAAGAAAACTTGCACCAAATAGCCTCGACTCGAACAATCAGATAAGCGGCACAGAGCAAACAAGATAGACGTCCATACTGCTTGGCGTACTCTCATATTATTCTATGAAATATGAAAAAACGTCAAAAGAAAGCGTTTTGGAGATTGAAGGGTGTGAACTTGGTTATTGATTGCGTATGCAGCTGAATACTTCAAGTCAATACTCATTCAATACTGCTGTATGGCATGCAACTACGCAATTGAGATTGCAGGCGTCCGGCTGTCACCGTTGCGTGCAGACGATTCACGTTGCCATCTAGATTTGAGTTGACAACTGGCAGTTGGCCCGTGAGAAGACTCTCACTGTGAAACACAGACAAGGTTGCGCGCGACTACCGTTGCCAACTCAAATTGCAAATGAGTCGACACGTGTGCGAAGGTCCTAAAAGTAGCCCATCGTGACGGCGTGCAGGTTTGGCGCCGGGTGACAAAATTGGATGAGTGCCAGTTTGTCGTTTGCATGCGCCGCCAACCTGGCACACTTAGGAATTCAGCCCACGGTGACGGCGTGCAGGTTTGGCGCCGGGTGACAAAATTGGATGAGTGCCAGTTTTTCGTTTGCATGCACCGCCAACCTGGCACACTTAGGAATTCAGCCCACGGTGATGGCATGCAGGTTTGGCGCCGGGTGACAAAATGGAATGGGTGCCAGTTTGTCATTGCATGCACCGCCAACCTGGCACACTTAGGAATTCAGCCCATGGTGACAGCGTGCGACTTTGTCGTTAGCCCAGCTTGTCGGCAGCCCAGATTGTCATCAGCCCACCTTGACAGCATGCAAGTTTGACATCGTCCCAAAGTGGTGACAAACATCTTCACTCCAATTACCGGCCTATTTCTCTTCTTTCTGTTTTTTCAAAGGTTTTGGAAAAGATTGTAAAAAGACAATTCTCTCTCTTCCTTGAAACACACAAAGTAATCGTTTCTGAGCAATATGGGTTTCGAGAGGGAACTGGCATTAGTGATGCTTTATTTGATGTTACCACATCAATATACAGCAGCATTTCAAGAGGTAATCAGGTTCTTGTTGCTTTCTTGGATCTCGCAAAGGCTTTTGATTCAGTTGATAGAGATATACTATTTAGAAAGCTGGAACATGTGGGTGTACGTGGCAGATCTCTCACCTGGTTTACTAGTTATCTGAGTGATCGAAAGCAAATGGTTAAAATATTAAATACAGAGAGTTCACTCACAGCAGTTGACTATGGTGTTGTACAGGGTAGTACCCTCGGACCACTCCTATTTTTAGTCTACATAAATAACCTAGTGAGGGTCGGAATAGAAGGAAGATGACTCTTTTTGCAGATGATACAGCTATCCTGTTTGAAGGTAGAACCTGGAATAATGTCTTTCAGAAGTTGGAAGAGGGGTTGAATGTTGTAAAAAAAGGCTAGATCAAAATTCATTAACCCTGAATGTCAAAAAAACAAAATTAATGCCATTCTATTTTAGGAATGAAAATGATGAAAGTGATGTTCATAGGTTGTCCATAAAAATACATGTTTGTGTGGGGGGATAGATCACAAGCTTGTGTATGTGGGGTGCTAGACCAGGTTCAGGAATACAAATATCTAGGAATCCTGTTAGACAATAATCTGAGATGGGCAAAAAATGCATCTGGCTTTAAGCAAAGACTCGGGAAATTTATATTCATATTTAGGAAGTTGTACACAATACTCAATTTCAATGAAATAAGGATGGCTTATCATGCTCATGTGCAATCCCTACTGCACAGTGGCATAATCGTTTGGGGTGGAGCATGCACAACCATTATAAAGTCTCTAACTACAACTCAAAAAGCTATCATTAAGGCGGCGACTGGTAGGCCTGTCCGCTATCCTTCTGACCAGCTGTTTAGGGAGTTCAATGTTTTAGATGTGAGGCAACTTTTAATTAAAACTTTACTCCTACATGCCTTCAAAAGAAAAGGAGACTTTATTATAAGATTGAACCACAACTATTACACTTGCAACTCACGCATTAATAATGTGAGGGTTCCTCTATCAACAACAACAGTGGGCATGCATGATCCTATTTACATTACTCACTTATTGTGCTGTAATATGCCATCACAATTTTTTAATTTCGAAGGCATCCATGCCTATACATACAAAAGATCATTGATCTCCTGGCTGATTCGGCGGTGTAGGGAGGGGACGGACAGCCTGATGCAGTCAGCTTATCGAGATTTCTGATTACTCTGTAAACAACCATATACTATACACCCCTTTTTTCAACTATACCACTGCTTTTTATTCTTTTAATCAATGTCTTTATAATTAAGTGTAGGCAGCGTTTTTATTGAATTAGTTCTTGTAATGTGTGTTGAATGATTTGACTTATCATTCCTACTTATTTTTTTAAAATGTGCTATTTTAAATTGCTTAATGTATGTATTATTGTTAATTACTTTCTTCTCTTCCATTTACTCCCAACTTCCATATTATTACTATCTATGATTGGATGGTGACTGTGTTGATGGTGGTAATTTAGGAACTAGAAGACTATTGTTATGAGGCAATTTAAATGTTGGATTATTTTATTTATTATTATTATTATTTTTTTTTATTTTTTTTTTTGGAACCATATATATTTGACGTTTATTTTGTACTATATAGTCGAACATCTTAAGAGAACCACATTGAATATTATCTTATTTTTTTTCAACTTTCTCATAATCTATTTTTTCTTTTCTCTCTTTCCACTTTCCTTCGGTTGTTTTTCATGATACATCATATACACGAATAATTACTGCTTGACGATCGACTCAACTTTTTATTGGTAACTCTACCATAGGAATAAATTGACACATTTCTCAAACTCTCCACTCACTTCTACTTTACTGGTACTGCAATACTTTGCCCTAAAAATGTGCGAATCTCTCTTTTTCTCGACTTTCTGCATTGGCTCCGACCCCGTTGGCGGTTGCTCCACCTTGTTCAAACCTACTGGAACTGTATTTATATTCATTTTTTCTGACTAAGTTCATGTACGTGTGTGCGTGTAACATATAAATATGTATGCATGTAACTATTTCCATATTTTATTTATTATTTTTGTACAATACAATCTGATATAATTATTATATATATCAAAATAACATCTTTTTCTATTTTTTAATTATTTTTTATGAGACGTTTGTTCGGCTGTGGACGGGAAGAGGATCCTTCTGTTCTACAGTAGTTTATTTCATTATCCTTTTCATTTTATAGTTAAGGAAACATACCGTACACTATTTCTTCTCATTTTTTTTTCTTTTCTACCTCGAATTCCTAGCAATTACAATCCAGACTCTTCCTCACACACAGGCTATCGGCCCATGTGAGGAATATTTCTTTCTTTCTTAATTTTATGTGTGTATTTTTGTAATATATAAAGGAGAAATAAAGTTACTTTTTGATTTTTTTTTTTTTGAAGTTGACTAGTTGACCTTGAAGACATCTGCAGCGTCGCACGGGCCACATGTTTTTAGAAATGAGCGATAAACACTCCCCTCGCCATGGCTGACTACCAAACGGCCGTGCGCCCAGACTAATTGTTCCTACTGTACTAGTAGCTAGTAGCTCTGCGCGAGTCTGGCTGGGCTCGGCTCGGCTCGGGAGAAAACAGCCCACTAACTAGTGATTTTCTCCCGAGCCCGGCTGGCCGAGTCTTAATCGCGAGCCAAACTCGCTAGTGTGTGGGCCCCTTTATATCACGAAAAATATCGTATGTAACTCGTCCGGGAAGATGTTTACCTTACTTTTATGATAATACTGCACTCGACTTTGTCTCCTGCGTTAACTTATCACACTGTCAGTAAACACCATTTTCCGCACTTGTAACGTAATATAGGCCTACTATTCCAGAGTAGGTATATTCTGAAAGGGACCACATCAAAATGAATCAAAAGCCATTTCACTTTTAAGAAGCCTTTCGCTATTATAATTTTCCTAAATACAATATTCCACATTAAAAAAAGCATTGTAGAATTTTCCTTTTTATCTTTACTAGATTTTTATTTACTTAAGTTTGGATGTTATACGTTAATTATTGGCTTGCTAATTTGATAAATATTTCATAATCTAGGCTTTAAGAAATTTCTCATGTTTTCAAAGTTTGAAAATTCAACTAAAAAGCTTAAAATAAAACAAATTTTAAAACAAATGAAAGAAACCGACTTCAGTGAAATGATTCTCAAACATTATAAGTTATACTCACGTACTAAAAAGTTTAAATAAAGTATTTACTTTAAACTCAGAAAATTTTTAATTTCATACAAGTAATCTTTTGAAGTCGGCGCCAAATTTCCCATAAACTTCTAAGATATAACAGAATTACTCTGTGATGTTTTCCATGACGAAATAATTGAACAATCTAATATCAAAACTGGCACTGTATTTCAGTAAAAGTGAGTGTAAATCACATATTTAATTGAAATATAGTGTTAGTTTTGATATTAGATAGAATTTCTTATCAATCACTTCCCGTTGGTTCGGAACCCCCCTAAAACTGTAGGTCCAAATCATCAATCACCATCATCCAACTCATTACCCACGCACAGGTGTCAGACCTATTTGGGCTTCATCCTCAAAAAAAATTTCATAAAATATTTGGCGCCGACTTCAAAAGATTACTTGTTTGAAATTAAAAATTTTCTAAGTTCAAAGTAAATACTTTATTCTAAACTTTTTAGTACGTGAGTATAACTTATAATGTTTGAGTATAATTTCACTGAAGTCGGTTTCTTTTTTGTTTTAAAATTTGTTTTATTTTGTTTACTTTACTATTCCCAAATACTGTAGTTAGTACACATTGTTTTCTCCCAATAAGATATGATTCAAACCATTTCAGTTCAACACCATTTATGCCTATATTTTGCAATATTTCCAATAAAGTTCTATGATTAACACAATCAAATGCCTTCGATAGATCTAAGACGATTTTAGTAGCTTTATAACCTGAATCTATTAGTTTTTCAATTAGAGAAACTATAGCTGTCTTTGTTGATCTTCCTTTCTGGAAGCCACATCAAAGATGAAGTGAGCTGAAGTAAAGGTGAAGTGAAGGTGAAGAAGTAAGCTATTTAGAACTAATCTTTCAAAAATTTTACTCATTTATGATACTAATGGGTTTATCACCTTTTCTCTACCACCACTTTTAAAGATTGACAAGATCTTCTCCTCTTTCAAATTACCTGGAAAAACACCTTCTTCTCATGACTGCGATTGATCGATGAATCAAAGGGTCTAACAATTGATCTTCACATTCCTTCAGAATTTTACTGGATTCCTCAATCATTTTTACAGTTTTCTTATTATTCAAACTATCAATGATATTTGACAACTCGTCTTGGGATACTGGATGGAATTTTAATTCATTCTGAATCGCCTCAGTATGCCACATGTTTGAATTACTAATGCCTGTATTAAGAGATTTTTGAAGATTCTTAGCAACCAGTTGATAATTATCTGTTAAAAAATAACAAATGACTAGAATATCATCAAGAAATATGTTTTTGTCTTAATTATTATGGGTACACCACAGGGACGGATTTCCCACTAGGCACACGAGAAAATTCGAATTGAAGCATTAGCTTATGATTTTTCAAATTTTTTGAGTAGGACAAAATGTTTGCTTCTGAGGGCACTTTTATTTCCATTCATAAACTCAAAGTTATATTAATAATACAACCCGAAATTCAGGTTTGCACCAATCACGAGGAAGTTGCAGCTGAGCCATAAAGATTCGTTCATACATTACAAAGTTTTCGTATTCCGTGAGCTGCCGCACAATGTTAGTGAGCGAGCGAGCGTCCACATCTTGCCATGGGCTGCGTTTGTGGCGCGTATATGCTTTGCAATTTATAAGAATTTGCGGTTGACGAAGTGCACGTGGATGGAAACTGAAAGCAGCTTGCAGTGAAATATGACTGTGTTCCGCCCTACCAGCCAGTGCAATACTCAACGGTACTCCAAAAGGATGTACACAGGACGGATCAATTACTGCTCGTGGCAGTTATAGCTACAAGTTACTGAATCGGAACGTGCCTTCAATTGGAAATTTCTTTAAAGATCGTTCAGTTGCTTTCTTCGTTCCTATCAAATTGCATACAATTTTTATTGTCGGATAGGAGCGATCAATAATGCACCAAACTATCTCCTCACCCATCAAATTCTGTATATTGAACTAGCTATCAGTTACTGATGGTAATCACAATCAAGCAATAATCAGTGTCTAGTTGGCTAGATTATACGTTATAAAATAACGTATAAATAAATTTTATAACTTTATGTTCAATTGGCAATCTGTAAAAAAGAAACTATAAATAAAACCCCTTCCATAAGAAGTAATAAAATGCTCATGATCGCTCAGCTTGGGGGCGGGGGGACAATGACGGCGCACCATTGGCTCAAAATTTGGAGAGGAATTGAAATCTTGAAAAAGGATCGATTGAATAGTTTTACACTTGTCACAGAATTACAAAATCTTCAATCATTTTCAGTTAATAATAACATCTAATAAGCAGAAACAGAATTTATTAATTTCGAATTATTTAAAGAGATATATATTTATACCGAAGACTTCCGCAATGGCGGATATTGACAACAGCATTGATGAGTGGTCTATCAGAATGAATGGAAATAAACAATGATTATTTTCATTCCTCACTCCTCATTGACCGAACAGAATAGAAGAGACGGACCTTGGACCACGGACCTTCGATTCCCGGTGTTGACTGATATTTTTGTGCAGTAGCATTCATCGATTTCCATCAGCTATTCAATGCTGTTGCCAATATCCGCCATTGCGGAAGTCTTCAGTATAAATTAATAACACTTTTACAAAATTCGAAATCAATAAACTCTGTTTCGGTTTATTTGTCAGTTAAATTGTCAATTCTGTTAAATTGTCAGTTACTTCAATAAGCCTTTATATCTTTCTTACAGAGGATTAGGCCCACATAGGTCAGAGACCAGTTGAGTGAGACTAGCTGAACGATGATGATGATTGATGAGTTTGAACCTACAGTTTCTAGTGGGTTCTGAACCGCCGGGAAGTGATTTTACAGCAGAGAACAGTTCTGTCTCGCCAAGTCTCTTCTATTCTGTTCGGTTTAACCGAACAGTTCGTTCAATGAGAAGTGAGGAGTGAAGATAATCATTGCTGTATTTCTATTCATTCTCAACGTTACACCACTCATACTTATAGAACCTTTTAAAGATTTGTTGTCTTAAACAATTTTTAATTTGATTGCATATATTGATTTATTTCTGTATTGCTGATTATATTTATAGGTTTAAGGAAATGTCGTGAGATCTGGCCAGATGCTAATTATGAAAGAGGATACAACTTGATGCTAGATGCTCTCCTATTGGTGCTTCCTCTCTTTATACTGATAGTGACATATTCATTGATCACCATCACTCTGTGGCGAGGAATCCGGCCATCGAATCAATCAGGTTGGAAAAAGATACTGGTAACCCATGTTTATCATTGCAATAGTTTTAGTTATGTTATAGGTCTGGGCATAATGAAAAATATTTAGACTAATGAAGTAGGCTATGTTAATTATGAATCTATGTTTGCTCTTGTAAATGTATTAATATAAAATATAATATTATTCTCTTGTGGTACAAACATGTTAGATATTTAAGTGGGTGAACAATTTTTTTTAATTTGCAAAAGATTTATTTGGGAGCAAGTAGAACATGAAGGTTTCTCGCCAACCGAAAATTTATTAGATTTAATAATTAATATGATTTGGAGTGATGATTGAGTCATCTAAAATAATGATACATTTTTATTCTCATTAATCTAATTGGTTCAAATTTCACTAAACTGAATGAAGACTTGAAAACTTAAAAAAAATTTCTCGCATAATTTGTTCAGTAGCTTCTAATACAGTTAAAAAGGTTGATTTAATTCCATTATTATAGGGTCGAGTTGACTTACACAAATTAATATAGTTATCATCAGGTTATATTCAAGTGCAATTATAAGTATCAATAGTTAAAATATTACTGTTAAAAGATAATTTATTACAGTAGTTGCTAAATGGCCTAATAATCATTAATTATAGTGTATGTGATATCTTTGATTATTATGCATTCTGTATCAATGCTTGAGTTTTAGCAACTAACTTAGTGAAGTCTTTGAATGATTTTCTTCTGATAATGTGACGATGATAATAATATGATTTAATATGAGGCAGGTTTTCTAAACAGTAATGTAGAAGGCTCAGCTCAAATTCCAATAGCTGTATAATACTTCTAACTGATAATCATATGAATAGCCTATTTCTATGCTGTTTCAAAATAATTTTGAGTACCTTAAAAATTGTGATTAAGGAATAATTTACTTTTTAAATCATAAAACTACCTCGTAAAACTTCCACTTCAATACACTAAAACTACTGCAGTTAACTGAATTATTTTACTGTTCGATCGCTATCTCGGCTATAGTCGTTCTCAACAGCCCAATTGAACCATGAGATGAACCATTCCAATTCACTCTCTAGGCTGAAAAGTGTTCGCATCAGGAAACAGGCGAGGAGACCAGACAATAGTGTAACAAAAAAATGAAAGCTACATAATTCACTCCCCATTTCGTGGCCTTCATCTTGTTATATCAACCACTCCCTAGAGACTCAAACGAAGAGTGCAGGTTATTAAGTGAGACAATATACAAAACCACATTAATTATTGAACTTTTCTTGAATAAAATACAAAGTTTCACGTTTCACCCATACATAATATCCTCCTCCATTCTTCTCATGAAAATGTTGTCCTACTATGTTATATATTTTGCAATGTAACGCGTTTTGCTGTGAACTAGTCAAATTGTTACACTTGAATATTTCAAAACCTCGTAACATGTGCTATTAAAATTAAAATATTTTTCATAGATTATTTTTTATTTGTCATAAGCCATTATTTTCTCAAATAGGCCTATTTATAGCTATGCATAACCAAGATTTTCATGATTTATTATATGATATTGTTTTTGGGATATGATACAGGATCAGCTAGTAATGCTAGTTATAATGCAACTCATGTATGGAAAAATAATATCCATATCTGTGGAATTATTATTAGTTATGACAAATTGATCAACATTCCAAACAATTCAGTAGCATAGTTTTGAGAAGATACAACCTGTAACCTAAACGGTAATATAATTCTAGTTATGAATGCATTCTTTGGAAACAATATTTATTTATTGTTAAAAAATTACAATAAATTTGAAGATGCAACAGACTCGGCTCTCTTCGCAAATTTTGAATATGCTATATTGTCCAAAGCATTGAGGTGAATTCACACTCAAATTTAAATTCACTAAAAACATCACTCGAAAAATAATAAAATATTATTATTTTTTTAATTAGACGCGATTAAGTCAAAAGTTCACTCAAAATGAATAACAGTTGACGAAAACTTGAAAATAGTTTATATTATTACTGTATGTATTATCTTTACCATATCTGTATAATACTGCAGTCGATACAATATATTATTCAAATATCATATTATTTGAATGCTATAAGTAGAACAAAAATGAGAAGCTTTAATATTATTACAGATGAAGTTTGGACTATATCCTTCCACTCAAACTCATATTTGTGGCTTTAGCCGTGGTACAAGTTATTACTTTTCGTATGACACAATAGATCACTTTTCTTGTACTGAGGTGGAATTGATGATAATGATAAGTTATTTATGATGAAGCTTTCACAGTTTTACATGATTGTGATTCTATGTAATATAGTTATAATGAGAACAAACATTGTTTCCCAACAGGTCAAGGTGAAACAATCAGTAATGGCTGCAGTCATATAGAAGTGACACGCTCAAGTTCTTCTTTCAAATTTAATAGTTCAATAGGTACAACTTTAGGCAGTAGTCCTGGAGGTCTTAGACGGACAAATACTGAAAAGGCATTGCTCAAAAAGAAAAGGGTGATCAAAATGCTTTGCGCAGTTGTTCTGGAATTCTTTATTTGTTGGACACCTTTATACGTAATTAACACGGTAAGAATATATTATATACTTATAATTAAGAATGTAATTAATATACGGCACTTATGATACTGCCAAAAAATATTGTTGTTTGCTAATTTTCATCAATATAGCTTGCCAGTCAGGAGGCTAAGTAATAGCCTAATATTCTTCTCACTCAAACAGAGGATTTAACAAATAAAACTACACAACAAACTACAGTACTTTATAGTTATGCTTCATTTTAAAAGTACTGCTACAAATCTGCAATAGGTTTTCAAATAAAAGTAAAGTTCGTTTAGGAGATGAAGATTATTCAATGTTAGTTGAACTACCAGTAGCCTTTTGGAAATACTGTTACGGGTTCTATGTCTAAAATAATGCTGGCAACACTTAAATTAATCACTCGCACTTTATTTACACAAATAATCACAACACTCACTGTACAGTAATGTCTTACAGAAAAATAAGCAATTAAAAACGGATAACACGATATTGTTAAACTGATAATGAGTTTTCAATAAACTGTACAAAAATCAATCACTAAAAGTTAAAAGGCCGATCTAATATTAATTAATAACTGTACAATAAACTGTCCAATAATGTTCAAAAAGAAACGTTGAAAAAGAACACTTAACTTACGTAGCACTAGTCTGTATCCATAATACAACAAAAACTATTTAGCAGCTCACTGGTATGAATTAAAAAGGAAAAAGAATTATCTCTATAGTCGCAGAGAAAGAATTATCACTATATATAGACACAATATAGAACTGACACAATTTGTTTATCACGACGAATTCTCAAAGACAACTGAACTAATTTACAAATGCGTTCGCCTTAAATAGGTTTTTCAACAATCGAGCAATTTCTACATTTTTCTATCATCTTCTGAATAAATAAATCAAGGAAACTGGAACTTTCTACTATATTCGATAAGACTCCATTAATTTCTAATCAAACAAAGAGAACATTCTACTAATTACCAAGTAAACACCATAAAAGTGTCAAAAGCAGAATAATTAATTGCTTAAAAGTAAACATTTACATAGCAGATAACACCGAGAACCACTATTCTCTCCAATTCCATATTTTCTACAATATTGATATATATTCACCTTAATACACTCAAGTGGGCTATATAAATATACTCTCATGCTGTGATGCTTTAATAAATGAATTTAATTTTCAATATTGAAAGAAATAATTCTTATTTTGTGAAATTCAAAGTGTTAATGTAGAGGAGTATTTTATGAAACCCACATTGCAATTGAATAAAAGTAATGCATGATTCATTTAGAGAACTTTATTACTTTGTTTTTTGAGCAAGTAGGTAATAGATTTTCCATTTTGTTTTAAATTTGCAGCCAGCACACAATTATCCTACTTTGCTTGCCATGCACAAATAATTTTTTCATTTATCTACATTCAATGAATTATTATATGTGTTTATATTAAAGAATGTAATATGTGCATGATAATGTATATAAATATGTTGAATTAAATGATTATTATTGTATCAAATTGCTGAGATAAATTTGATACAATCATTTAAATTTCATTTTTTCATTGGTACCTAATAGTGTCTCCTGTACTTGGGAAGGGGGTAGATACCCAAGTTTGGTGGGGGGGGGGGGGGTGAAAAAAGGGGGCAGTATGAAATGGGGGGATTTGCGCTCTTGACCTTGGGGGGGATGGGCACCTCTGGTCCGTAATACAACAAACACTATTTAGCAGCTCACTGGTATGAATTAAAAAGGAAAAAGAATTATCTCTATAGTCACAGAGAAAGAATTATCACTATATATAGACACAGTATAGAACTGACACAATTTGTTTATCACGACGAATTCTCAAAGACAACTGAACTAATTTACAAATGCGTTCGCCTTAAATAGGTTTTTCAACAATCGAGCAATTTCTACATTTTTCTATCATCTTCTGAATAAATAAATCAAGGAAACTGGAACTTTCTACTATATTCGATAAGACTACATTAATTTCTAATCAAACAAATAGAACATTCTACTAATTACCAAGTAAACACCATAAAAGTGTCAAAAGCAGAATAATTAATTGCTTAAAAGTAAACATTTACATAGCAGATAACGCCGAGAACCACTATTCTCTCCAATTCCATATTCGCTACAATATCGATATATATTCACCTTAATACACTCAAGTGGGCTATATAAATATAATCACCGATTAGCAATGTAGAAAGGAGTATATTTATATATATATATATATATTGGCTCATCTCCACTCATAAATATTTATTTTTCAACAAAATCAAGGAAGTACCTGCATGACATTGTATTTATAATTTTGTTACAGATGCCCTTTTTCTTATTTGCACCAACTTTGATACAGATTTGTGACAACTGTAACACAAAGTTACACAAAGTTAAACAAAATTCATCCTAAATACACACTAGTCGAAAAATTGCCGTAACTTATGTCTTTATTTTGCATTTTCTAAGAATTTTAGGAAATTTAATACAGTATTGTGCGACACTATTAGCCTAGTGTATTTCAGAACATGATTTCAAAGTTGATATCGTACTTCCTCAAATAAGTTGAAAGAAATGTCGCCTGCATGATTTTAGTTATACAATCGACATACAATCACTCTTTATTTTGCCAAAAACTGCAATAGAAAAACTTGGAACAAGGAAAACCCCATTTAATCTCATAAAGTAGCTATTGCCTGAGTTGGAAAATTCTAGTGGATAGTGATAGACTGACTATATACCATATTATTATTGTTTCAAAATTTTTAAATAGCCGCAAGGATAAGTTCTCGTGATCATTAAATAACATAACATTAATATTGGATTTTCAGGGTGCTGAACAGATTCAAATTTTCATGATCAGCAGTGTTATTTTTTTCTGCAGAACATTGTTGGCTTAGAAACCTACCTCATAGTAATATATTTTCATGTGTAAATGTATTCAACATTCTGTTCAATTAACAAGATTTGATACCTACCTCATAATAATATTATTTTCATGTATAATGTGTTTAATATTCTGTTCAATTAACAAGATTTGAACACTTCAGTCCCAAATTATTTGTCCATAAATGTTATTTTCATTATTTTCGAGAAATAATTCAGTTTTCAACATAATAATAGGGCGTTTCAAGTTTTCGAATATAGCTTTTAAGCTTCCATGTGCCAAATTGAGTTTTCATGATGAGGCTATATTAGAATATTATTGGAAAGTAGAAATCTAGAAATAAATTCTGAACAAACACAGAGTAGACTGTGTAAGGTTATTAGGTTGAGACATTTGTCATAATGATTTCGTTTAGATCTTTTTTTTAATTCAGATCAAGATCAGAGTAATTACTTAGCATGTATTCAACTTCAATGAATATTTATTTGAAAGTTAGGATGAATACCTGACAGTAAGCAGACGGGAAAGTGGTTACAATAATTCCGCATTTCCATGGCTTCATATTCAAAAAGCTATATCTATCAGCAACAAGAGGGCAGGCATCATCGTTAACTGCCACCAGAAACTGGCGTTGATGGTAAAGGACTATGGATTTTGTGATTTTGAAGCATGATGACGATAGGCACTAGAATATCATATACCGTAATATCGAATTGTAATCATGTTAACAAGCTGGATCTTGTTCAAACGTTAAATAATAATAATAAGCGTATGGCTTTTAATGGTGGAGAGACCCTTACGGGTAGTTCCACCACACCGTTTGTGCCATGTTACGGGGAACATGGTGGACCTACTATTTCAAACGTTGAAAATACAATATTGCAGCAGTGAGTCTACCTGTCTCCTGACTTCAGTGAAATTTCCATCAATTTCAGCTAGCCTACACAGAATTTCAAGCAGACGCAGGTCTGTGTGACAGGTATAATGTGATAAATACCTCTTAAATTCAACGTTTAAATCATCATATTAATTTCCCGATCGAGAGCTGGGATTGGCTTCTCTACAGTATTGAAATAGTTAATTCCTCTCGACATATTTTCCATGTAGGTTTACATAGAACATTCTCAATTCTCCAAAATTGAATGAGACTGCTTCAGCTTTCAAACATATTTCACAGTAATTATTGAGTATGTCTGAAAAAACAATTCGCTATAAAATCCATATTCTATGAAGAGAATTTTTCTATTATTAATAAATAATTTTACATAATGCCACACAGCAGAGAAGTACAGCTATTCTGGCGTAAGTAAATTCAACATTACAATAAAATGAGAAAAAAAGAACTATTTACTCTAAATAATAGATGAGAACATGATAGGGTACCTAAATACGGTAAGTTACCAAGTTGAGTTAATATTAATAGAAGTGGCCAAAACATAAAATCAAATCACACTGCTTGCTGGCAACATTCTACATTTATTATGCCTTTACAAAAATGCTATACTGAAAAAATATTCACCAATTTATTCGAATACAAAGCCAATCCTTCTAATCTATTTGTCATCAATCAATTTATCCCAATTGCTATTTGCATTCATTTTTGTAACTAACGAGTTGACTACTGACCATAAACCAAAGCTAGGATGAAATTTAATGTTATTAATTTATTCAATTGTATAGGGTGTGCCCACATATTATAATACCGAGTTTTATTATCATAGGATATCATCAATTTAATATTAGAACTGACACTGTATTTCACTTTTATATATTGTTTTTCTCACTTATATTGGAGATGCTAGAGGGATGCATTTCACTTCTTAAAAGAAGCTTCGTCACCCTTCTAAGAATATTATCAGCCTTCTAAGAACATTATAATTTATCTACGATAAAAGCATTCAACTTACGAATGTTATGGTCTTAGATATTATCAAGCTGAGGTGAAAATTCAATGCAGAGAACAAATACTTGCATTGGCAGGAAAGTGGTTTCAAATCAATATAGTTCAGATGAGTGCAAATAAACTAACACCCTTTTTTAAAGTTCATGTTCGATTTTCAAGTAATGTGGTTGCTAGTTACAAAAGCAGTTGAAAATGAAGTAAGAAATAATGTAGCTTATATATTTTCATTTCAGGTCGCACTGTTTGATAAAGATATTGTTTACAACGCACTGAGTTTTCAGGCAATAAGCTTTTTCCAGCTGCTGGCATACTCATCAAGCTGCTGTAACCCCATCACTTACTGTTTTATGAACTCTAGCTTTCGGAAAGCTTTTCTCAAGCTTTTTGGATGCTTAAGACGAGGAAGACCCAAAACGCATTTCTGACAACAGCTTCCTTTCCACCAAATACAGGTGAATCTTTCCATTAATTTCTTCTTCTGTTATCTTTTTTCAATCTTTCTTCTTCTTCTTCTTCTTTCTTGGTACGGTACCTACCCAAATTTTTATTGCTTTTTCGCATGAATTTTGTAATACTTTTAACCACTGTAGCTTCTTATCAAATAAAGTATTTTACCGACAATGATTATAAATTTACAATGTTAAATCTATAACACTAAGAGCATCATTTTCTATAATTAGAGAATGAATAAATTCTTTTCAAACTTAAAATAAGATTGAATATCTTGACACAAACTCATGTGTGGCACATATTAGTGTTGGAATTGGATGAAAATGGTTAGTCCCAATTGTGGACTCTATCAAATGTTTTTGAATATAAAAATTTCCTATTGAGTAGATATATACTGTATAATCCGTAGCAATAAATAATGCTTAACAATCATTCATTCCCAGTCTATACAGTGGCACAACTAAACTGTTACTATACAAAGATAGTAAAGTCAATAATTATTCAAAATTGAAGTTTGGCAGTTTATGAATACAATGGTTGGTAATCTTCTATATATTTATTGACTCTCGCACAGAATAATAATTTACATTTGGTTATTCACACTATTAGTTTGAATTTTCATCATTCATAGAAAAATTGGTAATCCACTACTCCTAATTTAATTGATGGATATTAGTCTATTTGGGAATATTCCCCTACTGGTGCTTTGCGGCTGTTCTAGTATCCGATCTGATGCATGTTGAAGTTTATTTCCATTAATGTGGGCAAATATTTCAGTAATATATTATCCAGTCAGTTCATGCAGTCGTGATATTACAATAGTTATTCACAATGAATTACAAAATTCAATTTTCTCTGTTTATAGGTGGAAATGTATCCCTGGAGACATCAGAGTACAATGAAAACGAGTGTACAAATGAACGAACAATCTCCTCAAATGTGATAACATAATTAAAGCCATATCGGAACTTTTATTATTGGTACAGTACCTGTTAGAAGATAAATCAACGTTTAATTGACTTTGAGTGGATTTTTTCTAATTAGATGTAATATATTTCTCTTTTCAATAAAACCATGCATTATTTCTAAAAAAAGTCATTAATGGAAATGATTTCCTAAGCCGCACTCTACAACTACAAACTCTTGAGTGATTATTTTTAAAATTCATTATAAAATAGAGATTTATTCGTAATTAGGCTTATTGCCTATTGTCGTAAAATAATATATAAAAATTGTGGTTATCAATTTGAGTTACTTGACAATCTCTTTGAACGACTGCCACAAAAAAAAATCACCACAACAAAAAAAATTTGGTTTTGAAGGAACTGACAATTTATCAAAGTGACAAATATTTTGAAATGTTAAATTGGAGCTCCCTCATTTTGGGGTTACATTATTTTCACAAAATATTTCCCATGCCCAACTCTTGCTATAGTATTGGTTAAGTTTATCACCGTCAGACTATATTCATGATTTATAAATTTCAATTTAATATTTAAAAAACCAGCGACAAACCATACGACAGAATGCATCCAATAAAAACTTTAGTTGACAAAGGAATACTAGAGGAAAGTGAGCATATCAACAATAAACAGATGGAAAACATGTAAGTAATGGCTAACGTTTGTGGAAGAGGATGAGAGAAATGCATGACCCTTTGGTGGTTATGCAAAGAAAAAATTTAAAATAATGAATATAAAAAATTATATGCATCAGTTATAGACTGACCCAGAGACAAGATGTGCCGATCAGCATTCCTCTAAGAGAAATCCTCTGCAATGGGGGATTTCTATGAAATGTTTAGTTTCCACACTATGCCAGATAGAAGAATTATATTAAAGTGAAGGAAGCAATATTTTCTCTCATCTATAAGTCAATTTCTCCAGCTAAATATTCCCAGTTAGTTTGTTTTGAGTATATGTCCCAAGATAGCAATTTCTAATTTTGGCCACTGTCGCCTGTGCGCATGCACCCTAACTAAAAAAAATCACGATATACCCATAATAAAATAGAGGTGTCTAGTAATAATTTATTGAGTTTAGTGTGTCAAAATATTGAAATAATGGCTGAATGATAGAATAAAAATCAACTATAAAATCTACTCTGAATAAGAAAGAGATAAGTATGGGTTGAGAAATATGATATAGCCCTACAGCATTTGGCAATTAAAACTTAGAGGCTAGAGAATCAGGCTTTTTAGTCTTTCCTGAGATCAACTGTAAGAATAATTTTGTGTCAAGAATTATTAAGGCTAGCAAAAGCTGATGAAACAGTGCTGCTACTGTCAACTCAAAGCTCACCTTCCAAAAAATTTAAAAGTATCCCATAACTGTCCCTAAATGGGCTACGTAGTTTTTGCATAATTTGCTATTAAAAAACGAATATAAAGCGTACCATATGGCTTTTATTGGTGAGGAGACCCTTATGGGTAGTTCGACCTCACCGTCTAAGCCGTATGATATTTTCTTTTTTCTTGTAGATTACGTCTTGGAGACTCCAGTTAAGGAGTATAAGACAAGTCAGATCAACAATAAATTATACTCAGATACTCTTATAAACTAGTTACCATAATTAGTAATTACTATATCAATTAGTTGTGGTGAGGCTTAATTTTGATGTGAAAGGAACTCTTGTACACTATAAAAAGCTTTATCAACTAAATATTTTTTTAATTGTTTATTTTAAATATTTCTATATTTTCAAGACTCTTTAAAAATTGCAGTAGCTTGTTGTAGATTTTCCTACCAATATAACTGGGTGTTTGTTTGAATAAGCTACTATTGTGACTAACCAAGTGATAATCTCCTCGGCTTCTTGTATTATAATCGTGTAAGTCAAGATTTTGGTTAATATCATTTGTTTTTACATATTAAGTAGCTTCATACACATATAAGCAGGGTACAGTTAGGAGACCAAGTCTCTTGAACAACGGCCTACATGAATCTAATCTATTTAAGCTTTCTTTACACATAACCGCTTTCTTTTGGATCTGAAACACCCTATCAAGGTTTTGTTTTGATGAATTACCCCATACTAAGATAGCATACCCAATATGTGACAGTAAGAGCCCATGGTAAGCTGTAAAAAGTAACTTATTTTTGTCATTCAATCTAGCGACGAGCTGTCGCAGGACAATTACCCCAGATGAAATTTTACAACAAATTTTCTCAATGTTTGGAGCCCAGGTCAATCGTCTATCCAACAAAACTCCTAGAAATGCAATGTTTTCTTCCTGGTCTAGTTAATTATCGTTTACAAACACGTTTATACCCCCATCTTCATTTGAATTATGTTTGTTTTTGAATTGAAGGTATTGGCATTTTTTACTATTTATTGTTAATTTCATCTGATTTGAGAATTGGACAATGGACTGCACACCTATATGGGCACTTATTTCTAAATTAATTAGAATGGAAATGAAAATTAGTGATGTATCGTCTGCAAATAAGAGGGCTCTACCACTAATTAATTCTTTAGGTAAACGGTTGACATATAACAAAAAAAAAGCAATGTACCTAGTATTGAGCCCTGAGGCATTCAGCTTGGACCTCTAATTTATTAGATTATTTATTCTTCATTATGCTATTCCCAACTACTGTAGTTAGTTCAACACATTGTTTTCTCCCAATAAGATATGATTCAAACCATTTCAGTACAACCCATTTACGCCTATATTTTGCAGTATTTCCAATAAAGTTCTATGATTAACACAATCAAATGTCTTTGATAGATCTAAGAAGATTGCAGTAGCTGTATCACCTGAATCTATTAGTTTTTCAATTAGAGAAACTATGGCTGTCCTAGTTGATCTCCCTTTCTGGAAGCCATGTTGTTCATCACAGATAAAGTTAGCTTCTTCAAAGTACAGAAGTAACTTATTTAGAACTAATGAATAATAAGACGAAATTTTCACAACCACATTTATTAAAAAAAAAAATTGAGCAACTAGTTTCGGTTGTTATACCATTATCAATCTCAATCGAACAACCATACTCTGATTGAGATTGATTATGGTATAACAACAAAAACTAGTTTCTCAATATTTTTTAATAAATGTGGTTATGACAATTTCGTCTTATTATTCATTATGGATACCTTCCACAATATCACCTTCGCCACTACAAAGAAAGTTATTTAGAACTACTTTTTCAAACATTTTACTTCTTATTACCTACATTTAAAATACTAATGGGCCTATATAGTTTCCCACATTTTCTCTATCACCACTTTTGAAGATTGGCAAGATCTTCCCCTCTTTCAAATTATCTGGAAAAACACCTTGTTCTAATGAATGATTGATCAGATGAATCAAAAGGTCTAACAATTGATCTTTACATTCTTTCAGAATTTTACTGGATACCCCAACCATTCCTAAAAGTTTTTTATTATTCAAGCTATGAATGATATTTGACAACTCGTCTTGGGATACTGGATGGAATTTTAATTTATTCTGAATCCCCTCAGTATTCCACATGTTTGAATCACTAATCAATACACTATCATCAATATAATTATTTGTTATTTTCGTTAATTATTTTGGGAATACTAGTATAAGCATCTACATGAGCTACTTGCCTATTTTTGTTTATTAAATCCGACACTGCTGTGTTAAAAGTACAAACTATTATTCAAAATTTCAGCTGTTTTCTTAAATTTGGCTCTTTTCACTTCTTTCATATTGTTTTTCTTTAGAGCTTTAGAGCTTTAGATCTTCACTCAACATATTTCTAGATAATTTGAATTCATCATAGGCATCTTCAACCCTATTTCTTTCTGCAAGGATATCATCAGTTTGTTATCCACTCTTAAATTTTGTCTAATTTGTTTTTTACAGGGACTTTTTTAACTGGACAACTCATAGTAATGTGAAACCTTAAAATATAAGTGAAACTATCATATTTGTTATATTTAAACTATTGCTATTGTAGACCCTACTACAGTTTTCTTGTAGCAGATTCTGCTTCAAACAATCGATATTCCCCTGTTCACATTGTTGAATTTCTTTCATAACTTTACTCTTTTTAATCGATTTATGGCCTTACAACCCCACCTCTAAGATTTGATAGTCATGATCAGATAGTTCCGAGCCGCCTAATCTAGTTTTAGAGTAATCTATATTGGTAAGGATCGATGTTATCAATTATTGTTTGTGATGTTCTTGTGACTCTTGCATATTCATCATCTTTTATTTCCAAGTTATCCATGTATATAATATCCCTTAAACCTTCTGTCATCTTATTCTGTGTTGCAAAGTCTGTATTGGAATCTCCCGCTACAATAACGTTTGTAAAAAGAGTAGTAGTTATCTCTAAAAGCTTATTGAATAGTTCGCAAAAATAGTTCCATTCCCCATTTGGTAAATACCAACACCTGTAATTGACCTGTAAATACCTAACACCGCTACTTCGAAATTATTGTCGATTTTTTCATTCCAACTAGTAACTTCTAAATCCATTTCCACAGCAAATTTCTCTACATATTTAAAATTAAATGTTTGCATATTTTTAGTGAAGATACTCACTCCCCACTTGAGAACGTGGTGGACTTACCATTTTAGGTATAACATCAAGTCATTGGTCACCCATCCAATTATATAATATGTCAGTTTATTAATTAGTTTACTATAGTCAGTTTACTACCGTATTTTAGCGTATAACATCAAGTCATTGAAGCATGGTCACCCATCCAATTATATATTGCGACGGTTCATTTTTACTTACATTGTATAATATATGGTGATAAATCAATCCTAACTCAAACTGTCAATCATGTTTAAATTTGGCACTTACATGACGTCATTATAATTTAGCTTAGATCATCCAAACTTGGTGAATCAAATTGAGATACAATTATTGTTACACTCATGAATTGAAAATTAGTACCTAGATAAGATTTGAATTGAAGATTAGTACCTAGACTGTCTTTCATGAAACGCTGTCATAAAAATCATATTTTAAGTAGACGAAGTAAGCTAGTACTAGGTTATGGAATAATAAGTCATACTACCGGCTAACAACTATCAATGTCAACACAATGTATCGAGATATCAACCATACAAATAGTCAATAATGATTATCGATTTAAAATAAGTCGATAGTAGCAAAGACTGCATATTTCAGCTCCAAATAATCAATTCGAGCAATTATTGTGTTTATAAACTGAGCAAATTATAGAATGAGGCCTGAAAGCCATCCACTCACCTAGTTTATTTGTATTTTCTCATCTGTGATTAGTAATGTCCAATGAGGACTAACATAACCAAATTCGAGGTTAGGATTTTGGAAATGCTCATATATTAAGTTATGTCGCACACTTATTTTCCACTACCGTACTTGATTTGAATTTTGTTAATTGCAATTACTTGAGCACAAATTCTTTTCAAATTGAGTTCACTTGAGCACAAATTCTTGAAGGTATCACAATCACTTCTTGAATTTCGTAATTTTTTGAGTACATTTGCTTGGAAATTATCGATATCACAAAGTCGATGTAGGATTGATCGATGATAGATTTTAAGTTTTGAATTTTGTGTCCCGAACTGATTTGTTTTTTATGAAGTGTTTCGAATTTCCACTTAATCATTTTTTCTCTTTATTGCTTTATGTTATATGATCTGATTTGTTAAAAAAATCATGATCTTTTTTCTCGAGTGTCTGTTGCTGCAGATCACTCTACTACATTGCCGGCTCTATTAGCCTATAATTATAGTCGTGGAAGGGGTTGAATTTCAATACAGGATGTAAAAAGTTCTGAAAAGAAATCCACCCTTTCTTCCGGCTCAAAAATCTGTTAGAAAAGGACATGTCCAACTTGAATGTTAAATTTGTTTCATGTAAAAATTAATGTCAACTCGAACCACACCTGTCCGAACGGTGGTTTATTCGGCCTACGTTCAGCCTAAAAAGTTTTTATTTTCAAAAGTTACAAATTTATAGTGAACCGCTAAAAAATACTAAAATTTCCGTCAAGAAAATCCGGAGCCAGCACGAGGACGCTGAAGAGGAAATTCCATCCAAATCCGTGCAACATTACTCCAACCAACCAAGTGAGTTAAGCCGGGTTTACACTGCGGTCTGAGACCAATGTTTGGAGACCGTGGTCTCCGACCGTTGGTCGCACGTCACAATAACTCTGCAACCCTGGCTGCAGACAGGCTGTTTGAGACCAATTTTGCTTGTCTCCGACCAGAATTTGGGTTTCCAAATGAAGTCGGTAAAGATCAAAGACGGTCTCAGACAGCAGTCTACAGCAGCGGTTGCAATTGCAACCGCTCCATGTTGGGTCTGCAACACAACCAATCACGCCACCCTCTTATCACCTCTTAAATAAAAAGTAGTGGAGTGGGTAGCCACCTTCAGTAGCCATTATTAACTTCAGTCTGCAACCAAGCGCCGAAGAAGAACGACATAGTTCGAAACGCGTCCGCCGCGACTCAAAAAAGGTCAGTTCTGCACAGCAAGATTATACATATGATATGAATAATTTTTCATAATATAGGCTACATTTAATATTTTCTGCATTGTATCCAATCAATCAATCACTTTATCAATCAATCAATTTTATATAAATATTCTTATGTACTTAATGGACCAACTAATTTTATAAAGATATAGGCCTGCATATACAAAACATTACAGAAACTTTTTCCCATGATCCTTCAATAATTCAATAATGATTAATGTAATTTTTTTGTTAAAATTGTCAATTCAATATAAAAAATTGAAAAAATAAATTTAAATTTTTTTTTAATATTCTGTAATTTATTCAATATTTACTTACCTGTATTTGATCCTTCAAGAAGCTTATCAAGGCCTCACAAACTTCTGGTACAAATAGGGGTATTGTACTCTTGAAAACTCTAAATAAATAACTTAGGCTGGTGTAAGAGTCGCCACTGGCCAAAAAGCGCAAAGTAATTGCAATCTTTCTTTGACTGTTATTGCCTTCCTGAAATTTGTGTCCTTTTTGCCAATAATGTGTCCTATACCGATAATTAAAATTTCAAAATCACTGCTTGACATTCTTAGAAAGTTTTTCACACTTCCATCGCATCTTAATTCACCTGTCAACGGATGTGTGTCATCCCTACTTAAATCGGTCAATAAATCACTCCTGCTATATTTATTTCTTGCCTGCAGGGAAGGTCGAATTCGAAATTTCCTTTTTTTTCTACGATTGGCGAAAATTATACATGCTGCAGCTGCAATCATAACCTCCTGTGCACTTGACATTCTAGCTACTGATTTAAGTTCAATCTATCCACTCTATATTTAGACACTAGTGTTGCAGTTGCAGAGAAAAATGTGTGCCGTGTACATCGGTAGTGTCTGCAACCACCTGTCAGAGACCAATCGAAACCGACGGTCGGAGACCGCGGTCTCCAAACATTGGACTCAGACCGCAGTGTAAACCCGGCTTTACAATATTAATATTAGAAGGCCTTCTATGTGTGTGCGCGCACTTCGAAAAAAATAAAATATCACTATAGGCTTAAAAAAATTGTGGTGCCACATTGTAAAAGCTGCCGTTCATTGCCACGCGAGACCTGAGAGCTCACTGCTCTATCATTATTCATTTTTTATTTAAATCAATAGAACTTTCATTAATTAAAAATCCTGACAATTTTATCTTTCTAAGTAATTTCATCTACATTTCAGAGCTATATGAATATAGCAGGGGCGTCACTCCTTACATTCTACTCATCTGTCTGCTCAGTCAATGTTTCAATAAATGTATCAAGTGTTAACAAGCATTTCCGTTATTATCCCTGTTAGTATGGTATATTCTATTCAGTGATTTATTGGAGAACTTTTGTTTAACGCCAGTAGGTTTGAGGGAGTCTATGTGTTTTTATTGCATTTGCTAGTTTATGCTAAGCATTTGAACAGCATACGACCACCCGGCAACTACTTGGGTATTCAAGGTTTCTCAAATTCCTGCCAATAACCAGCTAAATAGGGTGATATCACGTAATAGCTCATACACCCCCTAATGTTGACATTGAGGGCGGTATAGGTGGTACTTGTAGAAATGATAACAAATGATTTATGAATTATTTGTATCATTTAGTAACCTACCTGTCTCTGACGGCATTATTGAGTGGAAAGGAGATCCAGTGTGTTACACCTTACTTTATCTTATAACTTTCTAGAATAAGTTTAGGAGAGGTGAACATCCTGAGACCCCACCAGGACGGTGATTTCTATTGGAAAGGAGATATTACTTTGCAAATTTCAGGTAAACCTTCTACCAGTATTGCATCCTTCAATACTCAATTTTATTTGTGCAAGGTTTTAGTCTTTCGAAGGGAGTTAGTTATATGTGAGATTTTTTATCTAAATATAGCCCTTCAAGGAGCAGCCGGAAAAGCCCTGACAATATATAAGTCAGTTATTAATATATAACAGCAATCAATTTATTAAGATATGAAAACATATCAAACAATAAAATAAAAACTCTGAACTAAGATAATATAACATAATTATATGAATGTATATAGTGGCTCAATGAATAGCCAAAACAGGTAAAAGAAATTGAAGGACTTGGCAACATCCACCTCCCTTCCTCCCATCTAATATGCTCCACAGTTGAATAAAAATTTGAAACATCACAATTTTAGTGATTCATCTGGAGAAAGTGAGCATCATAAGAAAAAAACTATTTATACAGTAATGGTATATTGGTTGAGAAAAGTGTGAGAATGCATGATACAATGCATGGAAAATTGTATTTTCTATTATTTAATATAGCCTACAGTAGTATTTGGATTTTCAAATGGAAATATATGTGTAAATTATTTGATATATATTTGAAAAAATTACTTATATCTGGTTTGCTATTTTTGGATGAATATGTTTCAGTTGAAATAATCATTATATATTAAAACATTCAAATATTCTGCTTTATCACTTTTCATTCATCTCTTTTCTAAGTTGCCAATATCATTGATCAATTTTGAAATCTCTAATTGATATTCAATGTCATGGAAATATGATTTAATGAACAAATTCTAGTATCAGTATGTTACTGAAGGTTAGGCCTACAACTAAATATTCATCTTCTTCGGCTGTCATAACGTCAGAACATTATGAAAAGAAGCTTTGTCAGCCTCACAAGTGGAATGCATCTCCAATATAAGTGAGTAAAAAAATATATAAAAATGAAATACCGTACAGTGTTTACTGACATTATTATGTCAGTTTTAATATTAGATTGTTCATTAAGTATTTCGTCATAGAAAACATCACTGACATAATAATATTTGATTATTTATTGTTGTTGTATATAATTTAGAAGAAGTCAATGTTATAGGAATTATAGAAGTCAATTAAATGAAGTCGACTTCCTATAATTATAAGCTATAATGATGCATATTTTTCATATGCAGTGGCGTAATTATGGGGTTGATCAGTGCCCCCCAGAGACCCAGCAGAATATGAAATAGACCACGGAGTAGACAAATAATTTACCGTGAAATAGACTACACCTTAAACTTCTAAGACCTCACTATCATAAAACTAAATAGCATGCACAAATTCAAAATCTACAGGAAAACAGATCTCCCAGACACACTCATTCACAACTCATCCATCCATCCACATCAACCCAAACTTGCTGCTTTTAATTTCATGCTGCTTAAAATCCATAGACTCTTAAATGTTCCACTATCACAAGCTGACCACCAAGAATAAATCAATACAATCAAATACTTATTAGCACAACAAAACAAACGGATACAACACAAATCAGATTGACAGAATCCTAAATAAAATGAAAAATAAAAATCCAAAGGCTGCACTCCAAAACAGATTTGTCACACCTACATATTTCAATAAAATCACACAAAATATCACACGCCTTTCAAAAATTCGGATTTAACACAGCATTCAGAATAAAAAACAACCAGAAACATCAGCTCCAACAGAAAAATCTTACCTAACAAACAGCACAATTCACAAATTCAACAAACCAGGAATAAGCTCAAATGCAACACATGTCCCAAGCACTACATAGGACAAACAGGTAGATTATTCAATGCAAGATACAAAGAACACATCAAACTACATTCCAGCACTGACTCAACATTTGCAGATCACTTAATCAACACCGGACATTCACACAAAACATCCAACTGACTTGGAAATTCTACACACATTTCAAAAAAGCCACAAACTTAATATACTGGAACAATTTATGAAATATTCAAACACTAGAATCAACTTACTCAATGACCAAACATAATTTAAATCTAACGGAATTTTAAATTATATAATGGCCGCTCATTCATCCTAACCTCAACAAAGCATGACCCCTGGTTGCAGGCTGATGAAGCTTATTTTTAGAAGTGAAATGCATCCCTTCAGTATCTCCAGCAAAAGTGAGTGAAAATTATATATTAAATAGAAATAGTGTGAGTTTTGATATTAGATTGTTCATCAAGTATTTCGTCATGGAAAACATCACAGAGTAAATGATATAAACAGTTGATCTACAACATTTTTGATACCATCAAATAACTATTAAATTATTAATTACTCACAGCACTTGATATCAAGAATAGTACTTCTCGGGCATTTGAGTTATTTTAAATTGTATGTCTTTAAACTCAGTTCAACTAATTTTCAAATACTGTTAAAATTAAATAGTAGAATTTGATGGAAATTGATTGAAGAAATTGAAGATATGAAGGGATGTTCAGCCCCGGGATGGGATTCCATTCCAACTAAACTGCTGAAGGAGAATGTGCATGGGCTGCTCATCCCACTCTTACATATAATAAATCTTAGTATCGCATCTGGAAGATTCCCAGAAGCATACAAAATGGCTAAAGTGATTCCCATTTTTAAATCTGGCTCAAAATCCTCTATTAGTAATTTCCGGCCAATTTCCCTCCTAATTGCCTTGGCTAAAATACTTGAGAAATGTGTTAAAATTCAATTAAATAATTTTTTAAACATTAATAACATTATTTCCAATAACCAGTATGGCTTCAGATGTTCTAAAAATACTTCTGATGCTCTTTTTGAAATAACAAAATATGTAACAACCCAATCTGGTAATAAACAAGTCCTAATCACATTCTTAGACCTAGCCAAGGCATTTGATTCAATAGACAGAAATATACTGCTTGCAAAACTTGAAGCAATAGGCTTCAAAAATGTCACTCTTGATTGGTTTAAAAGTTACTTCAATGACAGAAAACAAAGAATTTGTTTGAATGGCATGGACAGTGATTCTATGGCGGTTGACTATGGGGTTGTCCAGGGGAGCACACTGGGTCCATTACTCTTTCTTATTTACATAAACAATATTACAAGGTTAAACCTAAATGGCCAGCTGTTTCTCTTTGCTGACGACACGGCCCTGGTGTCAGCTGGTCCTACATGGACCGAAACATTCAATGAGGCATCTGCTGACCTGGCCAAGTTGAAGATCTGGTTTGACAACAACATTTTGTCGATTAATATTGGAAAAACAAAGTGTCTGCCAGTTTTTCTTCGAGAAGGCCCTGGACCCAGGGTGCTTAGGATGCACTCATGTGGCGACCCATTGTCTGGTGGCTGTCACTGTCCATCCATTGATCAAGTTAGACAGTATAAATATCTAGGAATTATTTTCGATCATAAACTGAGTTGGGTGGCTCATGTGCAGTATCTCAAGCAGAGGCTGCGAAAACTGAATTATGCTTTTGGGCAGCTGGGGCATGTCCTGAGTGCTGGTCACTGCAGGACTGTGTATTATGCTTATGTGCAGACATTGCTTGAGTATGGCATCTTGGCATGGGGTGGTGCCTCATCTAATACCCTGCGGCCTCTTGCTGTCTCCCAGAGGGCACTTATCAAAACGTTATTGGTCAGAAATCACAGATATCCAACACACTTACTTTTTCAGGAATTCCCGGTCTTAAATATAAAACAATTGTACATTAAAAACCTTCTGACCTTTATTAAAAGAAGTAACTTTATTTTTACAGAAATTCAGCATAATCACCTTACTAGGAACAGACTATATACCAATATCCAATTCCCTCAACTGAACAATACTACTCAATTGGGGAATTCTTTCTATTTAGCACACTGGCTATACCGCAATATTCCTGCAGAAATTTCAACAAATTATGAGGGGTGTAGCATTGCTGTCTACAAGCGGAGAGTGAGCAGGTGGCTGCTTTCTATCGGTGCAGATGCTGCAGAGGCTCTGCTTATATCACCATACAGATAAATATTTTCTTTAACTGATTTGATTCCTATATTAGTATTCCTATCATCCTATCAGGACCTATTTTCAAGCTGTTATTATCAAATGAGCTCCATGAACGCCGTTGAGTGAAAGAGAAAAAGAGATTTTTTTTTCAAAAAAACATTTTTCATTTCTTTTTTACATTTGTACTATTTAATTTATTCAACATAACTAGCATTATTTATTCTCATGTATTTTATTCTACTGATTTTTTCCCTATGTAACTCATTCTGTTCAATACTGACTCCTCTCTGCACACGGACTAATCATCCAAGCAGGGTGTCTATTCATATTATATTAACTATTTACTGTATTGTATTTATTTCCTGAATAAATTGAAATTGAATTGAAAAAAATTGAATATTTAATTTTAATAAGCACGCAATAATTAGTTGAAAGTACTGATTTGGTACTGAAAAACTACAAGTGTGACAGTCTTTGATGGAATTTCGGCCTAAGCACCAGTTTTTAAACATTTAAATAATTGAAATTTGAATTTATAACTTATGGGACAGCAGTTACATAAGATGAATATTTCTCAGGTTATCTCAAGTATACAAAAAAATTGAAATTTGTTATTCATCTGGAAAAGCCAGACAAGTGCTTGCATTTTTTTGAAATATCATACAAAATACGCCTAAAATTGACGGGTCTTGAACTCGATCATCATTTCTCGGGAGCTGCAATTCCATGGAATGGAATTATTCCATAGCCATGGAATTCCAGGCTAATTCAAATCAGTGTCAAGTGATGGTTCTAAGTAATTGTTTGATTTTTGCTGATGATATTAAAATTTATCGTGAGGTTCATTGCCTTGACGATCCCTATCAATTGCAGTTGGATATTGACCAGTTGTCATCATGGTGTCGTGCAAATAGTCTTGAGATTAATGTTAATAAATGTAAGTGTGTAACCTACTCAAGAAAGCGTAATTCACCTGCTTACCCTTATCAAATTGATGGTCAGGTTTTGGAGAGGGTCAGCTTTTGTAAGGACTTGGGGATTGTATTTGATAGTTCACTGTCATTTGCTTCTCACATTGACTATGTTACAAGTTGCTGGGGTTTGTCTTAAGAAATTCTGCTGATTTCAGCAACGCTGATGCAATAGTTCATGTTTATCAGTCCCTTGTCAGGAGTGTGCTAGAATATGGCTCAATGATATGGAGTCCTAACACAGATCAGGATAGAAAAAGTGAAAAATATAAACTGCTTTGGTTTTTATACTTCAAAAAAATTGGATGAACATTTCCTCTTGGGTTGCCTTCAGGTACATTAAGAGACATTTGTCAGATAGACTCCCTGAAAAGGCGTCGAGACAGGTAGTCAGTGCTTTTCATTTGGGCATTGTTGATGGAGTGTGTTGCTTTCTATGCTCAACTACCATGTACTTACTTTCAATGCAAGAAACAGAAACTATTTTCTGTGCCTAGGTGCAGAACTGTCCATAATTATTACTATTAACCACTGTACAGAGCTCAGAGACTCACGAATAAGCTGGTGAGAGGAGTGCAATTGTGTGATTCAGATAGAAAAGCTAGAAGTCTAATGTTAGATTCAATTCCTCAATGATTATATGCTTCTTCATGAGATGTTCTCTTTTAAATCAAAAAGTGCTCAAGCTATTTAATCTATGACCATCTACATCTTCATATATCATAGTTCTATCTTTCATCATCATCATCATCATAATCATCAACATAATCATCATTATCACCTTATAATTATTTCTGGATTTCTGGATATTGACGAACTGCGTTGTTAATATTAACTTTTTATGTGAATTTAACGACTTGCAGTCAAATATTCATTAAGAATAAATAAAATTTACTTACTCTGTAGGCCGAGCGCTTTCGAATCTCTATAGAGTAAGTAAAATTTTATTTATTCTTAATGAATATTTGACTGCAAGTCGTTAAATTCACATAAAAAGTTAATTATAATTATTGTTATTTATCCAATGCATTTTTTTCCAATGTTTTTTCTCCAACGTATAATGACTTTTGTTTTTAAATTTTTCCACATATATAATAGCTACATTTTTGTGTTAAGAGGGCAAGCATGGGATGTTTCTTGTGCTCTCATATGTACTCATGTCAAATAAATAATAATTAGCCCATATTACTTTTATTAGTGGGAAGGCCTACTGAGAATGTAGCAATGTGGAAAAACTAAAGAGCAATAATGAGGAATTTTGTAGTTGAACTACCCACCAATAAATGCAATTTAGGCTAATTATTATTATTATTAGGCATTTTGTGGTGGAATTTCTCAACAATAGAAGCAGTATAGGCTAATATTATTATTATGAGTATCCCAATAATTGACTATTTAATAATTAAATAGTCATGAAGCAGGCCTTGAATCATGTGATAATTAGTGAGTAGAGAGCGAGTCATCATTGGAAAACTCAAGCATTGGTAAAGAAGAATTTAGTTTATAAGAACATAGAATAAAATTAATGCTTAGTCCAGGTGACTAGTTTTAATGAGCATTAAAAAAATGGGATAATTTCTGTGACAGATGGCAGAGTTATATATGCTTACTCAAATCATAAAAGCATACCATTTTTTTCTTTCATTCCATTATTTTTTTGTGCGTTAAGTGGCTGAACAGATATAAATCAATCATTTATTTCCACTGTTTGGATTTTTGAAGTCTCATGCTCATTAATCTAATAGAATAAAGCCTGAGTCATTATTCAAGAAAAAAAACAATATGGGATACGGGATATAGTTTGAGTAAGTCGAAAGCAATTCTGAGTGTAGACTGCAAATTTTTGTAGATCCATAATGCATCTTCGTAAATAATATTGATATTTTATTCATTTTGAAGAGGTGAACCTTCAAAAGAACAGATTTTTGTTTATTATGAAATTTTAAACCACATTCAATAAGTGGATTCAATAAGTTGCATGAGTGTGTTGAAGTCACCAACCTTGCCTTGTTCTATATCTTCTTAATCAATTCTTCGAAAACAACATTATTTTCCATATTGTTTTATAGAAATGGAATCTTATAGCATCTGAATAATTGATTCCTAATTATATTTCCATTTTCAAAATTCTTTCAGATTTCTCTTAAACATTCATGAAACTCATCCAAAAAATGTTACCTACAATATACAAAGATTAAACACAGCAGATGAAAGAACATCACAGTTACTTTTAATGATTTTACTTACACTATGAGAATACATTTTATCAGGCTATTAATTATTATTCATTTTCTATTCATTTGGGCATGCATTACAAACAGTTTAACAGGGAGGCACAGGCTTTTGAGCCCAACACGTCTCAAAATCTCAACGAATAAATCTAAATCTTTGTATAACTTCAACCTTTATACAGCATTACGTTCAAGCAATAATCATTAATTGAATTATCATAGCCTATTTCATGATTGGTCTCATTGTTATGATGTTCTTATATCAGGCATTCATAAATGTGGTTTGAAATTTCATGTAGATAAAATAGAAATCTGCTCTGTTTAAAAGCTTATCTCTTCAAAAAGGAATATCAATAGTCTATTATATTATCAAGATACATTTTTTATCTACACACAGAAGGAAAATCTTGTTGCATTCATTTCAGAAACACGTTCTTCGTGATTGGATAATAGTTTGACATATCCTCATTTGAAAAATCCTAAAAAGACCACGGATTTATGATAGCAAGAAATTATTTGACGATTTCCAGATGCTAACTGTACGACAGTTATATCTCAGTTGCATCACCCATTACATATTAAAATATAAAAATAAATTCTCGTTAACTGATACATTAAATTATGATTTGAGACCCAATTCAACAACCGAATATCAAGTCTATTACACAAATTCAACACTACTTAGAAGACAACTCCTCTACATTAGCAGTAAATACATTATATCCTACAAAACGAATACCTGAGAAACAGACTTAATAATAAAACAATTCACATGAACAGAAACATTAATTCATGGGTTAGATCAAAATTTTTCTCATCTTTAAATTTTATTCAATAAATAAAATTATATGCAAGTGACTATATTGTTTACTAAATAAATTAAAAAAAAAAAAATAAATAAACTTATTAAACTATATAAATGCGACTCTCACCAGCGCACAAGGTTTTTCCTTTTGCTGGTGATGCCATAATAATTATAAAAACTAAATAATAGTAATTGAGCACATTACTGTACTAGGGCTACAGACGACATACAGATAATTAATTAATTACATATAATTTATATTCAAATATTTTACATATAATTACATTGTAATCACTAATACAAAAGATCTTGTAGTTATGTAGATTAATATAATGTAGAAGTGTATTATTATTTAGTTTTATTTTGTACAATGACATTTGTAATGTTTCTGTTTTTTTATGTGGCAATAAATTCAATTCAATTCAATTCAAATCTGCTGGGCTGCTATTGATTTACTCAAATTCCAGAATTCTAATACAATATAATTATTATCTCCTTAATTATTTATTAGAAGAACATTCTCATTGTCTATGATTCTAGTTGACAAGTAAAGAACAAATATTTAAAAAATAATTTCAAAATGTTTAAAACAATAACTTCCTAAGTTATTCAAGTTAGTTGTGTGGAACTTTCCTGTAATTGTAATGGAATGTTAGTAATTCTTTCAATTAATCACAATTACCATATTCAGTTATAATTTGACCTGATAAGAGTTATTAAATTCACAACATTTTTGTTGCTTATTATGTTTATGTCTTTTGGCTGGTTACCACTTTGTTGGAATACGCCTCCAGCTCCATTGTCTACTAATAATTCTCTTCTGAAGAAAAATGTTTTTTATAATTCATTGTTTATTTGTGCGGCCATTACATCGTCGCTTAAGAAACAGCGCTGCCTAAAAGTGACATTTTTTAAATCGGTTCTATCATTGCAATAGTTGCGGTATTATTATTAGTTACACTGTGACGACGTAGTTTTGCTTGAAACCAACAGAATGCGCTGTAATTAACTTTTTTCTAACACCGCCCATCTGCTAGCAATTTACAATATACAATTTCTTAATCTGTGATTATGATCATTGTGCTTATGGCAGGGACATAGCAGTTGGAAGTCTCAATAGGCTGATGAATTATATTCAGTATGGTCAATGATACCATATATCACAAAATTTTTAAAATGATTCTGATATTTCTTTTCTCACTGTGTGACTAAGTGATTTATATCACTGATAAAGTTTAAATAATAATCTCATAATTAAATATTCCAGTTTATTACAAACAATACCGTATCATTGTTTCGATATGGAAAATGTCAATTATCAATGTACAAGTCTAAAATTTCATCAGCAACGCAATCAATAAAGACTACAATAATTGAATAATTCGACAAACAAGCTGTACATGCAAAATATAGAATTAAGGTGAATGTTAATTTAATCAATAATAATTAATCATTGACACTATACTCTATACTTGTGACATTCTGGTAATTTCTATGGTAGTTTTTCTCATCGACCTTCCAATAGAGTAATTGATGATTTCCTGAATTTTAAACAATGCTTTCAAGATTTAGACTTTTCATAGAGGCCTACCTAATTTTAATTTTAGAATAATAAAAATTCAACTTCTGAGATTAATCATTCAATTTGAGTCTATTGGAAATCCTTATGAACTATTTCAAGATGCATGCAGCAATTAGTGTCATAAGAAAAAGATGAATCCAAAGCAGGAGAGTGCATGCATCGTATTTTCAAAACAAAAGGTCGGTCATTAGAGTAAAGAGACTTGCTTGGTCAACGCCTCACCGTTGGCAAAAAGGTATTACTCATTAGCAAGGTGTAGAGCAGTCAGTAAGCATCACCAAGGAGCTAGAGACCTGCCAGCAGCATTGCTAAGCTTGGAAAGCATTCACGATAATGAAAGGTAAGAGGCTCGTAAAAAGCGACTGAAACAAAAGGAGTGTACAGGCGAATGACGACTCCTTTCAAACAAAGAGTTATGCTGACTCTCCTTAGCTACGGTGAGGCTACGGATTTAGAAACAGCGCATGAATTATTATTTCAGAATTTTTCCTTAGCCACCTCACCCACCCAGCAGCATTACTTCTTTGTAGGTTCTGCATTATCTCAATCCGGGATGATAATTACTTTTCAAATATTTTAGGAATTTGGTGACAACTGATGTTGGGGATGTGAATATTCTTACTCCACTTAATTATTATTCCAAAAAAGAGGTTAATACTTATGTGAAGATCATACAATAAATAATTCAATAATTGCAGAAGACCATCTTCAAGAGATGATTCCTCTACAGAGGGGATAATAATTATCTCGATTTTATTCTGCAAGGTTTTTCAGGGTGAATTTCTATCAACGGGAACACAATAATCTGTGTTTAGGCATAAATCCCATTGAATCTTACAGCTCGTCTAAAGATTTTTGTGTGTATTTAGAAAATAAATGGCTAGACCTTTTGGATAATGACAGATTCCAGTCTAATACGCATGCTAATATTCAATGGAATAAAATTCCTAGTTGGCTCAATGCAAAATTAAAAATGTATATATTTATGTTCTCTGACGACTGGTAAAGCTTTTCCTATTCAGTGAAAACAGAGGTTTGGAACACTGTTCTGCTTAAAATCTAGTACTGGTTATTGTGCCTAAATATCTTTGACCGATTCTTAGTTTCTTACATTGCAGAGCTACAGAAAAATTCGGGCCTGAGTGTTGAAGATAAACGAGAACGAGCAAAAAACGTGATGCTCTAGTGTATATTTGTATCCAGACATACATCCAGGAATTACATTCCTGTTACATACAAAAGGGTAACAAATATCATGCGTCGTCACTCTCCACTATTCAAACACTCAGGGCCGGCTCAAGGAAAAATCTTCACCCGGGCAAGAATCCTTTGATTGGTCGTTACCATTTAGTATATCTACAAACACCACTGATTAACTGACTCAGCACTGCTTTTCCAGAACCACTTGCCTAAAAACGGCTTAAAAATTTCGACAAAAATAGACATTTCTTGAAAACTGATCTATTATTTTAAGTACTACGTGGAGAATGAAATTTGGTATACATGTTTGGTTGGTGGAACAAGATGCATGTGGTACAAGATTATCGAAAATCAACAGTTTTTTTTCCAATTTGGTTGATCATTGTTTGGTAACCAGGTTTACATTTAGAACTGAATGTGTACAGCACCAAGAAGAGCTTCTAAAACTTTACCAAGGAGGCACAAGAATCGATCACTTCTTAAATTCTGCATAAATTTCCTCCCTCACGTCTTAAGGTTAAGGCGAGCGAAACGAGTCTGCTTATTCGCCAAGGAAAGTTTTCGAAATTTTTTCGTAGGATGAAGCCCACATAGGTTTGATACAAAGACATTGTAATACTATACTAGACCCACTCGTAGCGCTAGTGTAGCACTCCAAATTGAACGGCCTGAAGTCGGCCATATTGGCGTAAACATCATTTGCTTATGTTTGCAATGAATATTGCAAAGTGATAGCCGCGGGCCGCGGCTAGGGAAGTGATAGCCGCGAGCCGTAGCAGGTATCTGTTCAATCAGATAGATAAGCTGCGTTCTCGTAGGACCTGTTTGTAACGGTGACCGATTAGATTGGCCAGCAAAAAAGACACTGTTCTCTGCTGTAAAATCACTTCCCGGTGGTTCGGAACCCACCTAAAACTGTGGGTCCAACTCATCAATCACCATCATCCAACTCATTACCCACACACAGGTCTAAGACCTATGTGGGCTTCATGCTCAAAAAAAAAAAAAAAAAAAAAAAAAAATATTGTATTATTAGTTCATTGACTCATTAAATTTATATAATAAATTCACATTCTTCACATTCTTGAAGAGATTTGCCTTCAAAACGATATCTTTCAAATTGCAAAAGCAGTTGTTGACTTGTACTTGACAGTTAAACTTAGCCACATAGCAAAGTCAAAGAATAGTCTATTGCATAAGGAATCTATCAGGCAGCATTGCAATAAGACAGTACTGTTCATGAATCAGTAAATTGTATTTAATACCTTTTTAGGATCAATCTAACAGTGGTTTTAGTCTCTTCAAATTCTGTTTTTAACAGTGTTTTTTTCTATTCGATCTAAATCATTAGTTATAGAACAAAATATTGAAGCATTCTAAATTAACTGGTCTTGTACAGCCCATTATACACTGCTAGTCATGTTTATTTTCATAAATTATTTGTGATAAGCGATCATGGCTAAGCCAAGCATTTGAATAGTCTCTCTACTACCTTGGGTTTCATTTATTCCAAAATTATCCAACCTATAAATAATAGAAATCACGCCTGAAATAATATTATAGATTAAAAAATTAAGTTAGTTCGAAGTCACTGACAAATTTACTTAAACAGAATTTATTAATTTCGAATTCCTTTAGCACTTAAAGGAATTCGAAATTAATAAATTCTGTTTAAGAAAAAATTAACTTATTGTGCCTTGAGTCAGTCAAACTAGAGTCTTAGAATTGAAAGCTGTGTTCATAAAATATTATGCATTATAATAATATTATTTTGAGCTATGTTCTATTTTTAGTGTGTATACACTAAAGTTTTATATGTAGACTCATTGATTAAATTTTATTTGAATTGTCAAAAGTAGTTACCTCTGGTCCTTTTCAATTGAATTATAATTCATTAAAACTTTGCCATTTGTCACAATTTCCAAAAGAGTTATATGGAAATTTGTTAATTAGTTGCCATAAATATAGTTCTAATAGCTAAAAATAAAGCATGAAAATTTTAGCGTTTCAAGTTTCATTTTTTTTTTTTTTTTTTTGAGGATGAAGCCCACATAGGTCTGAGACCTGTGCGTGGGTAATGAGTTGGATGATGGTGATTGATGAGTTGGACCTACAGTTTTAGGTGGGTTCCGAACCACCGGGAAGTGATTTTACAGCAGAGAACAGTGTCTTTTTTGCTGGCCGATCTAATCGGTCACCGTTACAAACAGGACCTACGAGAACGCAGCTTATCTCTATGATTGAACAGACACCTGCTTGTAGATATTACATATTATGCATTAGTTACCAATCTTATGTTATGATTTATTGGTATTCAATTATTATCAGTCTGTTGAAGTACTTCCTTCTATTTATTTTAGCATGATTAATATACAAATATAAAATAATCTCTTTTATTGAAATCTATCTTTGAAATCCCATTTACCCACAGTAATTTCAATATTATATTATACAAGAGTACATTAAATTATTCCTTCAAATTGTAATTTTAGGTTTATTTACTTGGTCATAAATCTATCATCATTTTATACTTTAATTCTAGTAGGAGAATTTTATTTTAAGTTAATGTCAGTTTTACTTGTAGATCTTAATGAACTGCATTGTTTTATTACAATTTATAATCAAGTTTTCTGTATAAGTAATGGAAATGTTTTTACTGTGTTGATTGATTTTCAAAGGTTTAATATTGTGATTAAATTAGTAGTTTACTACATGAAAATGTAGAACTGGTAAGCTTATTGTAAGATAATAATAATTATTATTATACATTCATGTATAATTCTTATTGTTTTCTTCATCAACAAGACCAGATAACTGAAAAACGATCATACCAATTAATTTTGGAACCAATTAATTTCAATTAACATGAGGCCTAAATTTAATGTGCAAAAATCCTACAAGTACAATATTTTACAGAATCGTTTATTCCCAAATGAGTTAATTAGCATTCTGACTAAATAATTTTGTCAGGCGTCATAGTTGGCTAGATATATTCAAGCAGCTCCCACAGTTTGTGTCTCTGTTGAAAATATTACTTGGAATTCATTTAGAACAGTGCAGTCATCATAATATTTACGTTTTTAATGATTTTAGACTGGTTTTCATCAAGATAATAATATAAAATGCGTTTTCTAATAACACTTATTCACAACTCTACATAGTTGTATACACTAACTAGCCTTAAAATTCAAAAAGGGCGCGTGAAGTTGACGCCAATATGTCCGCCAATGATCTGTTCAATTTGCATTGGGCGACGACTGAGAATCACATACAGTTGTAGGGCCTTGGTTTGATACCTGTGCGTGGGTAATGAATTGGATGATAGTGATTGATGAGTTGGACCTACAGTTTTAGGTGGGTTCCGGACCACCCGGAAGTGATTTTACAGCAGAGAACAGAGTCTTTCTGGCAGGCCAATCCCTAACAAAGAGCGCCCAGACGTTTTGTCGCTTATCTCTGATTAAACAGATACCTGCTACGGCATTCGGCTATCACTTCCCTCAATTATGTCCTATGTTCGCCCAAAATTGGCAATTTTCTTTTAAAAAATTCGACTAAAAAGCTACTGTTTCTTGATTACCATGTGGTCAAAAAGTGTCACGATCATTAAATAGTGTTTATAAGTAGTATCTAGTATGTATTAATATAAGTACAGCTTTTAAAATTTAATCCTTCCCCCCCACCATCACCAAGAGGCAAAAATTGATTATTCATTCAATTCAACATAGATCTGGCAAGGCCAGGTCTGGCAAGTCAATGAACTGAAGGAAAAGTTTTTAAAATACTTTCTGTGTTTACTGAGTTTACTCTCAAAACTTATAACTTATTAAAATAAACCGATACAAGGGAGTACCCAAGGAGCCGCCGAATTAAATAATGATAATTATTATTATCAATTACGCTGACAGGCATATTAAACAAGGTACATACTAAAATCTCTACTAACCTTTGCCATTCAACTGATTCGGTTTCTATAAACATCAAAACATCATATTGTGTTTCCCAATTTACAAAAAATGTACATTGGCAGTTCCTGAAAAAGAGTTTTGTTTCTTCTTGTTCAATAGATCTCAAGATATATCATGCGTCAATATTTTCTCTCTATTTTTTCTTAACTGTTTGAATTAAAATAATTTCAACACAATCAAAAATGGAAACATCAATGCTTACACTGCAAAAATGAAGTGGATAATTTGGCTGAGCATCAGCGTTCGTAATATCCAATGTTTTGTGTTGCAGATGTGAACAAAAGCCAATGTTTTGATTTTCACTAAACAAAACTAACATAGAGCCTATAGTGGAAATCTGTTTTACATCAAAATTATTTCCATATTCGAGTCCTAAAGTCCAAAACCAA